>CM076266.1:50376000-51741744 GCA_038380795.1 Pyrocephalus nanus
AGAAGAAATTTAAACTAAAATTTATGTTAAACTGAATGAAATCATGTAGAATCTGATTCTGATTCCCCAGGTCCTTTGAATTACTTCCTACTTCTCATAATCTTTACATTTTGTCTCCTGTTGGATGTAAATGGGATATGAACAATCAGCTGCTAGTCAAAGCCAGGATGACAAATAGCCATATTCCTATTATAGACTTTTTTTTATGAATGAAAGTAACAGATTTATTCAAGTTGCCACATGAAACAAAAGAGTGGACAATGTATTTTCTTCTTTTAAATGCTCACTACAAAAAGGATCATAACAAATATTTGTAAGTTGAAAGAACTACACCTCATCTTTCAGTTTAACAGCCTTGGACACAAGTCCTCTATCAAAATCTCTTTCTTTTAAAACTTAAGTATTTTGAAGTTTTTTGTTGTCACTGGAACACTCAAGTAAAACCAACAGTTTTAGTACTAGTTGTTTCCTCCCCACACCTAAAAAAACCCAATAGCACAATTCTTTTGTGGACTCTATGAAATATTAAAATAGACTACAGATATCCCTTTCCATATTTATAATCCTACAATGAATGCAGTTGATTTGTCTAAATTCTGTTTTTCCTTAGGTAGTATTGAAGAGTTTTAATAAATTTGAACAGAAAGATGCAAACAGCAGTTTGAAAGGTTTAAGCTTAGGGCACAGAATTTTGCTTCAACAACGCTTCTAATATTGACAAAATATTTAAGACCACATTTCTTAGAGTAATTTACACAAAGAAAGGTATCCAAAAGGATGTACTTCTGCTGAAGGTGACAAGTAATCTAATGACCTTCTTTAGAAAGAAAAGAAAGTCCTTCAGGGGTGACTGCACCAGCCTAACTCAGATATTTTCTAAGCCCTGCCTGAAAGACGCTTTGTTTCTCTGTTGGCTCTAAAGAAAACTCAGTGAGAGCAGCAAACCAAGAAAACCACTCTCTGCAACTAATCTCCTTTGAGTCAAAACATATTGATTCAAAACTTAGTGATGCAGTGTTTATTCACTGGTCAAAGCCTGACATGAGTACCAGAGCAATTCAGCTACAGGATTCACACATGACTTTGTTTAGCCATCAAGCTAACAAAGAGAGCAATCCCATCCCCTCAAGAGAAGGGGAAAAGAAAATTTCTAGAACCTTTTGAATTAGTCTCTTCAGTCCTCTAGCTAATAAGATACTCTCTGCATGAATCCTCTTTCTGACTGGAAGCCTTTTAAATCTGCCAGCTGGAAAACAGACTTCCATGTGGTTTCCCATCTCTGGCACCTATTTGTCTTGACAAACAGGGCCAGCTGCACTTCTGGGTCTTTAAAGGACTACCTGGCCTCTCATAGTTTCCCCATGTATATCATTTCAGTGTAATGAAGATATTTTAACACCCCAGAAGAGGATTCACCTAGAGCAAAAACTACACTGTACTTGTACAGTTCTTTCTATGGCATTCCTTCATGCAGTGTATAACAAGGAGATTTACCACAAACTTTCCAACCTGCAGACATTCAGCTTATTCAAAAAATAGTTGCAACATGTCATCTGTTCTCAGCCAGAGGAAAATCTAAGCAGAATAAAAATAACTTTAAAATCGTCTTACTGCTGCTCCTTCTGACACCTCTCGAGGTTGAGCAAAGAATTAGACCTCCATGTTATTTCTACAGCACTCTGAAGCATGCTGGATGCTTTGTAGATCAAATGCAATGACATTTTCTCAGACTTCAGAAGACAGTCTAATTTTAAACTCACTATAAGTTATATGAACTGAATAAGGGGAGAAGGATTGAAGGAAAAAAGCATCACACTAATATTTAAAAAGAAAAAAAACAACAAACATGCTTTGTAATTTTCCTGTAAGAATTCTGCTCACAATTTTTGTTGAAGTTTATTTTCCACATACTTTCTTGTAGGCTGAAGGTTGAAAAAGTGCCCTCTATATTATCTTCATCTTTGTTTTTGGGGCATCCTGAATTGCCATTTCTCTCCCTTTCAGGTAGTTATCCAAAAACACAACCTATCAGTCCCAATTTTATCATATGGCTTCAAAAAACAGACCACTTGAAAAACAATTTGCAGTGTGCATATAGAAGTGTAAGAAGGAAGGAACATGCCACACAAGGATTGTATTATTCAGATTTTCCTTTTTCTAACTAGTATTTTCTATAATTTACCACAATAATAAGAAATGTTACAATGAGCATCGTCATCCTACCAGAGCAAAAGCTGGACACGTAGGACTAGCATGGACTTTTTGCTATATCTGTTTCAAAAACTTAGAAAACCTAGCAAAATTTCTGAGTGTAATCCATTACACTCAGCATTCAAGAAAATCAGTTTCTTGACACATGGCAAATAAGAACATTAAAAAGAAAAAAAAAAAAAGTCTTGTTTATGCATTTGCATACATACTTAAGGTATAAGCCAGTTGGGAAATATCACTTCCTACTTCTTAATATCTTAGAAATGCTTTATCTCTTTTGCTGCCATCCTGTGCTTTCCTTCACTCACCTCCCCTGCCCCCAACCAAGAAGGTTTACAGGTCTCTTATAAAGAACTGAAAAACAAGATACTTTGATGTAGAAATTCCACAGCTGTGTCATCTTGAACTTTTAGGTTGATATACTTCATGTTTTAATTTCCATTTTATTTCCTTAGGCAGACTACTGTACATAATGCTTTTATGTATTTTCTCTTCATGGAGTGTAACAGGTGCCATGACCTTACCTTTATCACAGGAAAGGAAATGTGGTGGAGGAGTAGAATGTACAGACTATGACTAACATTTAAAAGTTCCCTCCTCCACCAGCATTGCTCTAATTATATTTCACAGATCAGTTTCAGAAAAAGGAGGAAAAGGGAGCGAGACACTATCTCCCAGTAAAGGCCTTACCTTTAAAAAAATTAATAGTAAAATAAAGAAAGGAAAATTCTGCCCTTAACTATGAGATGAAGTTATGTGAACAGAATTTATTAATTTTTTTCTTTTACCTCTCAACGCATTTCACCTAACAGAAACTTAATCTTTCCAGTCTTCTTCCTAATGTAGACATAATTGTATGTCTTGAACTATAAGGTGGCAATGGCCTTTGACCATAGAATAATCATAAAATAGGTGACTGATGAGTATTCGTTCAATTTTGTTATACCTACCCATTCCTATGATACTACTTGCTGTTGAGAAGTGATATTCATGCAAAGCAGTGTAATAGTTACTTATTTCACAGGCAGAGATTGCAGCATTACCCAGAACACAGCGACTTTAATTGAACTCTTTCCAAATGTCACCATTTACTAAGGACATGTCAAGAGATAAAGGTGAATGCATGATAGATGAGCAGATCTAGAGGTGCTTAGTTTCCTGTCAAACTGAACTAAAAAGTCCATATAAGTCTCTCCTACCCACTTACCACTTTTGTCTGAATTTAGAGAAGTGATAAAGATCTACCTCTTTATTAAAAAATGTAACCATTCCTTTTACATTTGTTCCATTTTCTTCTGTTTCTCATTTTGATATTCACTTTGTTACAAGAAGACAGATATCAAAGACATTAAAAAGAGAAAAGAATTCATCAGTTAGAAAGACATTAATTTATACCAGCTTTAATGTAGACAATGAGAAAAGACAAATGTTTACTTCATATGAACTTAAAAACCTGATATGTAACTCCAAGCATTTTTCTCAGAATAAAGACTAGACTTTCTTGAACTGCAGGTGACATCACCTTAACAGCTGAGAGCAATAGAATTTTATAAGTATTGCAGTATCAGCTTTTTCTTATATTGAAAAATATACCCCTAGGAAAATGAAATATATTCTTAGTTTTCTGTAGGATTATAATTGAGTTTTCTGTTACTGAGAAAAAATATTTTACTGATCGCAGCTAAATATAGCAACCAAACTGACCATATAGTGCTTACTATTATCTCCTCACAGCTCATATTACAGTTTGAGTGCATTTGATATTTGAAATTATTCACCATAAGAAATTCCAGTTCATATCTTCATTGTCGTAACTTGTATTTCAGTAGTCTCTCCCATAGAAATTTCTAAAAAAAACCCAAACCAACCAACCAAAAAAAAAAAAAACCCACACCAAACCCCCCCATCAAAAAAAAAAAAAAAAAAAAAAGGAAGAAAAATATTTTTCCCTGTAGATTTTTTTTTTTAAATGAAACCTGCTATAGAAATAAAGACCACCAACAAGAGGAGCAGGGAGTAATTTTCTCCACATGTCAGTCTGCTTCAGTTCCTCGGAAGTGAGTCAAGCTTTTCAATTCACCAAGAAAAAAAAATTGCATATGTAGGTTTTCATCATATGGTAAGTATAAAACACCAAGAAGATATATTGCCTTTTCCATTTTCCACATGATATCACTACAGATTGCAAGAAGCTATACAAGTCAGTGAAAGTCACTTCAAGTCTTAAAGAGCTCTCAGTCAAACATTACTCTTTTGTGACAGCACAAGAAGGTTCTGTCTACACTAATTTAAACCTCAGTTTTAGTTAGATAAAAAAAGTAAGCATTTATCTGTTTCTGTTTTCTGATATGGTAAAGACAAGAAGGAGAAATCAAGTGACTTCATGAACCTGAGGCAAGATGATGAACACAGATGAAGTGAGAGAATACGGTGAACTGGGTGTTAAGCCTACAGTTTAATAAACAGTTCAGTGACATAAACATAATTCTATATATTTATTATGCATAAGAGAGTTACTGGAAGTATTTTGTGGCTGAATATCAAACTGCTTTAGTTGGACAACGAGTTTGTGTTTGGTGGGTTCCTTTTTTGACTTAATGAACATAAATTACTGTATGTGTAATTGCCATTAAGAATTTTGAAATAATCTTCTATGTGTTTTCTTTAATATTTGCAGAAAATATTTTTTTGCTTCAGCAAACACTTCTAGTAGTGTTGTCAGCTGACAGAATATCCATAAAAATGAACAAATGGAGGTGAGAACACAGCTTACAAATTCATTTTATTCTTGAAACCTTCCCTCTCTGAGTACTTGATTTGAGAGAAACTTCGATTGAAACATTTCAAATTGAATGAAAATGTATTTACTCCTAGAAAATATCACAGAATATTCTGAATTGGAAGGGACCCATAACAATCATCGAGCCCAACATGTAAGTGAATGGCCCGTATCATGTGGGGATTAAACCCACAAACCCTGGTGTTATTGGCAACATGCTCTAACCAGCTGACCTAATATCAAGGTTAGTGGCACAAAAGCACAATTTTTGTGCCTTACAGCTACACCTATATGAGCATTACTACAAGTGTACTTGATCTAGTCACAACATTTTTGGCAAACAATGAAGGAATGTTGTGATCATCAAGTGCTAAAAACAGAAACACTGAACAAACATATACTAAAGCATGTCCACATCTACATGAGATTAAGGTTTGCAAATTGCTATTTAAAAATTGTGTAATTTGAATTCTGAATACAGGTCACATGTGACCTGTAAATTTACTGACATTCTCATGGGTGCACACTGTAACAAACATGGCAACTGAGTACTTAAATACAAGTCAGATATAAGTTTCTAATTGTATACAAATGAGGAAAAAAAGTCACTCTCTATTTCTGTATCTTAAAGGTAACTAGGAACACGATTCAGGGGTAAATGAATCTGCAAGAGGAATAGAAAACTTTCACAAATTGAAGTAAGTTCCTACACTTATTTTTTTCACAAGTAAGAAAGATTAGAATTCACAAACAAACAGGATCCAGTGTTCAGATGGAAAGAAATTAGCCATTAGTAGTACCTATCTGGGAAGAGACTGTAACTGTATACATACAGTATTTTGGAATGAGGCAAGGAAAGGTAATGTTCATTCCTATTAAGTTCTGTATTTAAAAGTTGTGGACTGATGCTTGCCAGGAATCCATTTATTTATGACTAACAGACTCTGAGAATTTAATTTCTTTGTTTCATGAAGTTATAAACCTTAACACAAGGTGGTTTATATTTAAAATATATACTTGCCAAGGATTTTAAGGAATGGTCTTGATTTAACAGGATAATTATCATAGAATAGACTGGGTTGGAAGGGACCTTAAAGATTGTCTTCTTCCAACCTCCCTGCCATGGGCAGAAACACATCCCACTAGACTAGGTTGTTCAGAGCCCCATCCAACCTGGTCTTAAACACTTCCAGGGTCAAGGCATCTCCAGGTTCTCTGGGCAATCTGTTTCAGTGCTTCATCACCCTCACAGTAAACAATTTCTTACTAATATCAAATCTAAACCTACATTTTCTCCGTTAGAAGCTGTTCCCTCCAGTTCTGTCACTATATTCCCTCATAAAAAGTCCCTCTCCAGCCTTCTCACAAGCTCCCTTTAGGTACTGGAAGGCTGCTTTTGGGTGTCCCCAAAGCCATCTCTTCTCCAGGATGAATAACTCTCAGCCTGAGTTCATAGGAGAGTTGCTGTAGCCCTCTGATCACCTTGGTGGCCCTCCTCTGGACTCAGTGCAACACATCCATGTCCTCCTCATGTTGGCGACCCCAGAGCTGGACACAGCACTCTAGGTGGGGTCTCACCAGAGCGGAACAGATGGGCAGAATCCCTTCCCTTGACCTGCTGGCCACACTGCTTTTGATACAGCCCAGGACGTATTTGGCTTTCTGGGCTCAATCACACATTGCTGGGTCCTGTTGAACTTCCTGTCAAGCAACACCTCCAAGTCTCTTTTCAGGGCTGCTTTCAATCCATGCTTAATTCCCATAATTATGTGGGAAACAATTTAGCCTAATACCCTCCTAAGGCTATTCATAATGACTAATTGATAATGCTATTCATGAGAGTCTGCTTTGAGATTTGCCAAAAGTGAATTTTTAATTTAAAGTGTGTGGGTGTTATTTTTCTCTAATTTTTTCAAATCCCCCATCACATGCCACTGCATAGCATTATCACTGCTTCTTCCTTTCCAGTTGCAACTTGATGCCATCCAGTTCTCCAGAATTTTAAATATTTAGAATGCCTCATCTAGAACACCAAGAACTGCAATTAAACTAATTAAACTCTTGCAGTGTGGCCTTTTAAATTATTGCAAATATTTAGAAACCTTTAGCTGAATGATAAAGTCTGTAACACAATGCCTTCTCTTTTGTTATTGCAGTTTATATTGCCAAGATTTCAATGAGCTGATAAACATGTTCTCCAGCACTATTCAACAAATTATGTTGTGCTTACAAGTCCATAAATTAGTATGTCCAGTAAGAAAAAAGCCAATAAATTCACTGCATACTTTTCTTTTACATATATTTTATGCAAATAAGACTAACTAGAGAAGATTCTGTTGAACAATCGTATCTACTGGGGAAAAACTACAATTATGTTTTTCATAATGAAACATATTCTTAAAGTTATATATGTAGGAAAAACATTCAGACATTAGTTGTGATATTTAAGACTTGAATAAACAGAAGATGATTTTCTAATTGTTAGAAAGTAAAGGAATGAAAGAAAAGTACAAGTCAAAATCAAAGACAATACCAATCATATGTAGCATTGGTAGAGGACAAAGGGATCAGACCTTTCTCATTCAGCTTTATACTCTGTCTCAAAGTCTTTCAATTGTTGTCTCTGTATCTGGATTTTTTTTCCACTTTAAAACAGTCATCAGTACTGTCTCATTTGCACCCAGTATGTTCACATCTCCACTGTAGCTCACAGTCGAACGTGCCTATTGATTTGCAGTTTCTGAGTACTTTGAAAGTGTGAACTGACTGTTTAGCAAGACATAAGTGGTGTGCCAGGAGCCTGAAGCATCAGCTCTGAAAGCACAGGCTGCTTCACTGAACGCCTGCAGAGTCTCAGATGGTGGCTCAATGTTCCTATGTAGAGAAGCCCTGAGGTTAGCCTCAAGGCCAAAAGAGCCTCCCATCTACCTTGTTTGTTTGTTCAGTCATCCCAAAGGCGAGCTCTGGGGCAAACCTGCTGATGGCACTGGGAATTGGCAATGTACCAAACCATCAGAATCAACACTATTTGTAAATATCCTTTAGCTATTCTATTTGCCATTTCAGTGACATCAAGGAGGGAAAAAAAGAAAATTGTTTAGAGAATATTCCTTGAAGGAGCTCTCAGGTTCTCCCCAAAAGGACTCAAAATGTTTGCTGTCTTAAGGGCAACAGGGATGTCTGGCAGCCTTAGCTTATGCTGCAGATAAAAGATACAATGGATGCAAAATGTGTACTCTCATCCACAGCATATCTGAAGTCTTTGCATTAGGTACCATATGGAGGTATCCACAGAATAGATGATTCTGGAGTAGTGACATGTTTCACTTGAAATTATTCTCAATCCATTGATGATGCATGTATTCCTGGCCTGCTACACTATAGTACATAAGTTAACTTCAACATTTAACTACTGTCAAAACATGATGAGGATAATCTAAGCCTATACTTTCTTTTTTTCACATGTAGGATAAAATAGGAGCAGGCACAGAGGACTACTGCAGCTCATGCAATTTATTAAAGTGTAGCAACTTGTTTTATTGCATAGTCACACATGAAGTTACCAGAGCAAGGAACAAACTTGTGGCAGCTGGATACTCTGCTTTTGTTTTTGCCTCTCCTTGCCCTGAAGTGATACCCTTGTAGTCTCTTTTCTTGCTGACTACCCCTCTATCTTCCTTCACAAGAGAAAAGCAACTGGATTACAGTACACTGTTTTCTCTGTAAAGAAGATGGAGTCAGAAATTCATCTGAGTCTGAAACAAAAAAAAAAAGGGAGCTGGAAGTGTAGCCTATCTACATAGGCTACATACATATCTATGCTGCTTAAGGCAACATAAGACAAAAACTAATTCAAGAAGACAAGTAATGAAGTTGATTGCCACACTAGCTGCTTTCTTCCCTACTTAGTCCTACTTTTCCCTATGACAAACTTCATGGCAGAAGAGGGCTCTGGAATCAAACAAGACAAAATTCCAACAGACAGTCTTCAGGTTGCCCCTTTTGGAAATATTTAGAGACTAAAATTACCACTACTTTACTAGTTCTGGAAGGTTTAAATATCATTCAAGATATTTGTTCTGTATTTCCTAAGGAATACAGGTCTGCTTACAAAATGCTACTGTTGTGGTGCATAATATTTCAGTATCCCTAGAGTATCTGACCTAGCACAAAATGACACTTGATTTAAACTCACAGTATTTGAAATCAGGAAGGTATAATTAATATATCTTTAAAACGACTTACTGAAGGATCTAAAGCTGTAAGTGTTACAAGGGAGCTATTCATAAGTACTTCTAGTTAAGTGCCCTCTCCCAAACTCAATAAATCTTTTTTTTATAAATAATCCAGGCAATGATAGTGAAATCTTTATGGTTAAGTGTACAGATAACAGATTGCAGGTTCAATGAAGGATGAGGTACACCACAGCTACAAAAGTGATTGAAGCTCTTGAAGAAACGGTTACTTCATTTCTATTAGAAAGTGCCCTGTTATGTTGTATCTGAGAGCATATCAACGAGTCTACCCAACTGGATGTTTAGCCTTGAAGATGAGTGAGTCAAAGAAGTATTTGGTGGTTATGCTAGATGATTGTCTCATTATGTAATCTTAATGCAATGCTTGGTGAAATTCACCACAGAAAATCCTGCAGAAGTGAAATTATCTTGCTCCATGATGTCAGTAAGTCTTCTGGCGGAATACCATGTATTCCTAGCATATCTACTGCTCAAGAAATCATTAGCAAGAATTCAAATTAGTTCTGAAATGATCTAGAGAGCTGTGAGAGACTTTGCACAGCTTAATAAGCTGTGATCTATGAGAAAAGAGGTTGAAGAAGTTGACTGGGTCCAAGAGTGTGGGTGCATAAATATGGAGTAAAAGCTGAGATAGAAAGAGAAAGGCTTTCTTTACTAAGTTTACAGTACTGAGAAAAGAGTAAAAGCAGCAAGTAGTTGGAAACAGATTTTAGAAAATTCAGCTTTAAATAAGATAAAAATTCCTAGTAGTGATGATATCACCTATTAGTGAAGATTGTATCTTCAATGCTACCTGGAATCTCTAAAGCAAAACTTGTGATCCTCTGACCCAGGTTTGAGAGGCATTCTTAAACCCACAAGAGATCATGAAAGCAGTAACAGTGCTCTTTTTAGCTCTACAGGGCTGTAAATATGAGCACTAATTCTTACTCTTCTGCCTCAGTTAGTTTCCTTCTGAGTGAACTCTCAAAGTACAGTTAATACTTCTGTCACAACTTTCAAGGCAAAAGAATTTAATCTGATTTCTTGCTTTATGCCCTTTCTGGTTGTGTATTTTCGCTTCTTATTGTATGAGAGTTTTTATTTGGGTCGATTTTAATATCACTGAAGGTGTCCTGACTGTAAGTGACCAGCCAAATCTCTATTTGGCTCATTTAATTACCCCTTTGATAGCCTCACTAATCAGACCTGACTACATTCACAAGCAATGGCTATGTCCAAGAAGTGACCAACACTATTTAATTTACTCTTGCATAATTTCTTTGTCATCATGACAACACTGGAAACGTAACTGCACAGCTGGCATTAGCTGGATCTGTTCTGGTCACTTTCTGCCTTGTTTTTCTCTGAGCCCAGACGAGAGTTAATGGCCTGAGAATTTCAAGCCCCCTTCTCTGGCAAAAGGTGTTCTTTGCCCAGTGTTTTATACTGCAGATCCTTCTACTTCCTTATTAAGATTTAGAATCCCACTCCCTTTGAATTAAAGGACAAAAATTTATTTCTTCAGTTGACCTCATGCAAGTAAAATTCAGAAATATTCTATTAAGGTGTACAGCTCGAAGACATGCATCCCATAAGCAAAAACACATTAGACGTTCAGACATTTTAAGCAGACATGTGTGCAGCTGCACTAGCATTTGCATATGTCCTGACACTTTTCTTATAATTACCACTCAAACATGGTTTCCCTCAAGGTTTGGAGACGGCCAGGGCTGAGTTTCAAATAAAATTATATGTGTGGCTCTGATACACACATAGTATTAATAAGTTGATTATTTTGCTCTGAAATAAATTTATACAGTAGGCAAAGTCCTTAAGCTGCTCCTTAGCTTACTATGTCATTAATACATAATGTGACAAGACCGGTATTCAAATATAAACAAATTAATTATGTATGTAGATGAACTTTTAATTTAGTTACCCTGAAATACAGCAAGGTTAACAGAATTACAATGAAGCTATTACAACTGAAATGAAAACAAGATGCATTTTCATGCATCTTGCATGTTGCTGGTTTGGAGACTTAGCATGAACTGTATTCAAATGGCTTTCCAAGTTGATTCATTCACAGAAAATGAGTTCAAAGTAACACCATAAAATGTGCTTGCTCTCTCTTGAGGCTTCATACATCTGCTTTATAGTTTGCTTTAATAAAAAACATTTTTATCGCTGAGGTGTGTAATAAATATGACAGACCACACACTGCAGCCTGCAAGGCACGAGGAAAAACAGGCTCTGTATGAACAGAGGAGATGAGATAGCCTATATAAGACTAAAACATTGGGGCCCACTTGTCTTCAAATATGGGTTGTTCCCCTGTGACAATCAATACATAATTTGCCCTGTGGGAAAGTATTCCTTTATGAACAATGTCCAAGCTTGTATCATAGAATTCATCTCACTTCATTAATTTCCTTGTCAGTGCTAACAGAATTTTATTACTTTGGTAAAATCAGATATGCTTGTGGTCTACAGTATGTAAAAAACTGAATTTCTCTTCCTAAAAGGATATGAGAAGATGATGTACATTAAGATAAATGTATGACCCGTACTATAAAAATTATGTTTATTTTCTTAACTGGAGTGTTAAAAGATCTTAAATAAAAAACAGGCCCTCACTTCCACATAGGGATTTGACTAAACAAAGCATATTGCATTTACATAACAAGGTTTTATTAGCAGAACAGATTGCAGGGGTGGTTTCTGTGAGAAGACATGAGAAGAGGCCCCTGTGCTGGAAGGAGCCAGTTCCACTGGGCTCCAAGCTGAACTTGTAACTGGCTAATGCTCTGCCAATCAGCAACAGTGCTTGTGCCCCCGGAATAGCATATTTTTAAAAGGGTACAGCAACTTCCTGGAGAAGAAAACCAAAATGGGCCAAATAGGCTTTTTATGCAATGTCTTCAGAAGGCACAAGTTATTAATAGAGAGGATATCAGCCCAAAGTTTCTTATCTGTGAAAAAATTTCAGACAATTTCATTGCCATCATTAGAGGTTAAGTTGAATTGTTAATATATGAAAGTTTTAAAGCTAATTTTTGAGGAACATATGACTGATGGTTATGGTGAGATGAGGGTAATGATGTGAAATATGCCCTTTTACAAGTCTTGCATTGTCTTTCATGGCTGAGAGATATTACCATTTAGTCTATTTAGTTTCCATTTTTCTTATTTCTGTCTGTGATTTTTGGAATCCACTCTTCCTTTATTGAAGTGCTATACTAAATAAAAGAAGTCAGAAGCTGCTTCCAAGAGGATGAAGTGAAGGTGAATTATGTTCTGGAGACTGCCACCATCAACTAATTAAACAAAATAATACAAGTTTTACTGCTAAGAAAATATTTCTGGGATCAAGCCCCACAGCTGAATTGGATTACAGATCAATCACAATCAGTTACAGATGCAGTAACGAAGTAACAAAATAATTGTTGCAGCGAGATGGAAACACAAGAAAGGAAGCAAAAGCAATTCTTTGGATTCAGAAAAGTGATTAAAAATAGGAAAACAAAATACTACTTGTGTAGGTGTTGCAAATTATTATTTTTTCTATCCTGAGGTTACTAAACTCCAGCACTGACTGCTTGTGAAAGTTCAGTAACCATCTGAATGGTGACAAAAACAATAAAAAATATTAAAATATTCCTATGTTCCTATAAAAAAAGTGGCAGATAGATCAAGAAAATAAGGGAATGTAATTAGCCACATGGATCAGATGCTAGATCTCCTATTTTAAAGAACAGAAAACTTAACAAAGATCTAGTGCTTATGTGTTTAATTCAGTCAGTACAAGATATGTCTGCAACTTTTACAAAATTAAGCACATTTTGTATGCTCCTCAGAAGACCTGTGCTCCAGACCCTTCACCAGCTCAATTGCCCATTTCTGGCCATGTTTCAGCACCTCAATGTCTTTCTTGTAGTGAGAGTCACAAAACTGGACACAGTGTTCAAAGTGTGGCCTCACCAGTGCCTAGTACAGGGGGACAATCAATGCCCTGATCCCACTGACCACACTATTTCTGATACAAGCCCAGATACTATTGGCCTTCTTGGCCAGCTGGGCACACTGCTGGCTCATGTTCAGCTCCTGTCAACCAGCATTCCCAAATCCTTTTCTGCCACACAGTTTTCCAGCCACTCTTCCTCAAGCCACAACACTCCATGGGGCTGTTGTGAAACACCACTGGTGACCAGTTCCCAACTGGATGTAGTACCATCCACCACCACTCTCTGGGCCTGGCCATCCATCAAGTTTTTTATCCAGACAAATTATGGCAGAATAGTTGTAAGTGTATAAATATGTTTAAATTTTATATTTTTCATCAATCTTAAGAAAGGGGTGCATTTTCTATTTGAAAGATAAATAGAAAAGCATAAGATGGATTGATGTTCTCAGTCTGAAGAGAAGAAAATCAGCAAAGGGCAACAACAGAGACGTAATAAAATGAATGGAATACAGGAATGAATACCATTTCTTAGAAAACAAGAACCTAATGTTATAACATCAAGCAAAAGATTTAATTCACGGAGAAAGAATTGTTTTCTCACAGCTCAGAATTCAACCATGGAATTTATTCACATATTAAAAAAAAAAAAAACAACCCCCCCAAAACAAACAAACAAACAAAAAAAAACCCAAACAAACAAACTAGAAGAAATTCATAGAATTAAAAAGAGTTGAGACAAAATAGGATCATCGATGTGTCTTAGAGGAGCTTTTTGTCCAGGTATGACCTCAAATCAATCCCTACAGTGGCAGCTGACAAAACCTGGAAAGACTTATGCATGGCCTTTTCCTCATATTTTGTACCCCTGGCATACAAGTATATTTTGAAGAAAAGTACAAGAAGAAACAGAGAGGGTTTTGAGTCAGCAGGATCTTTGCTAATTGTGTAATGTTTCGGGGCTCCAAAGGGGAAAAAAAAACAACCTAGGAATTTTGTGCTTGAATTCAGATTATTAACTATTTTATTCTATTTTCCATATTCTATATTCTATTTTTAGATAATTTATATATATTAACTTTGATTTCTAGAATGTTAAATATTTATTAGCTATTTAATAGGAATTTTTACTTGTTTATTAAAAGTTTTTTACTTCTGCATATAATGACAAGATTTAATAGTGATTGTGAAATTTTCTTGTACTGTTTTGTGCATCACTGTTCCTTCTCAATCTTAGTTCAATTTCATTTTACATAATTCAACTATACTTCAAGTATTGATGTGTAAGTCTTTTTTCACTTTCCACTGTTCTGAGGCTTTCATAGCAAGCACAGTATTAACTGTGCTTAAAGCCAAAGTGACATTACATCATTAGTGTTTACTGAAAATGTTTTATTGAAAACAGCAAACATAATTTTCTTCTTGAAGCTGCTTGTAAGTAAAGTTAAAGGTTTTAATAACAAGTTTGAGGACATCAATGACTTGAGGTTTCTTTGGAGAAAGAGGTCTTTTCCAACCTAAATGATTCTATCATTCACTGATTCACAGTAACACCAAAGACTTTTCCTGCCTTCTTGGCTGCTCTCAGAAAATGTTTACCCTTATTAAACTATATCATGTAACAAAATATTTCTTACATCAGTTGCAGTAGAATTATTATTGTCACTATGTGTGTCCAGTTAGGACCAGTTCCCTTCTCCCTTCCTTTCTATTAACTCCAGGGACAGATTTTCATTTTTTGGAATCCCCTAAATGGTGCAATTTCTTCAGGGTACCATGATGGAAGACCTTATTAAAACACTGGAAATGCACGTACATTCCAATGATTAGATCTTTATTATCATCAAACTTGAAGGATGTATTAATACCAACATATTTAATGTTCTTACAACTGTTCTCTGACCCTTGAGCTCAGTATTAGGGCCCAGTTTATGTTTCATATTCTTCAAAACATGTGGCTCCATTTTGAGAATAGTCTTTGTATTGCATTACCTTTCTAACTGTAAATAGGACAGTGATAGTTGACATGAGTCAAAAGCTTGCTATAGAATATTCTAACCACTTATTTGTAAATAGAATCAAGTTCCCCTGTCTGGAAACTTTCACAAAGTAACCATTGATTTTTTAGAGTACTACATTGCTTTTGGCTGGAAAGACTTCTCTGTATAGAATCTTCATTGATTCTTTCTACTTTTCCATCTCTCTTTCCCCCTCCCTCTCTTTTCCTTTCCTTCTGCCAGTTCCAATCATCACAGTTTGCCTGAAGTTAAGTCAGATTTATCAATTCATTTCTTAGTTCTCTCCTGGACTCTTTAAAAATTGATGTCCTATTTTATCCTTTCCATCCTGATTTGAACTGGTAGTTAGCAGTTTCATATTTGATTATCTTTAGTGTTCCTGGATAAATATCATCTCTTCATGGCAATTTCTAATTAATCTCTTTATTGGTTTATCTTAACAGTCATTTACTGACACGTAAATTTGAGACAGTTCCTTAAGTGTTCCCTCATTAAAAAATAAAAAACCATTATGGGAGAAAACCATTGGGAGAACAAATACACTACATTTTAGCTGTTCCGCTATAGCCATTTCTCCCTGAAATATTTCTTTACTACCTGCATCATCTTTGGACCCCCATTAAACTTTTGACCATCTTCCTGACTTCCCATGTCTAAAAATTCTCAATTAGAAGTTTTAATGCTGTAAGTCACTCCTAAACACTTCTTCAAAACTATAACAAACTCACGATCATATATTCTCTTTCATCATTTGGAGCCAAATTTTATCTTTGGGAATGATTGTTGGGTTTTTGTTAATTTGTTTGTTTTATTGAGGGGTTTTGTGTTGCTGGGGTTTTCTGTGGTTTTGTTTTGGGGTTTTGTTGGTTTGGGTTTTGTTGTTGTTGCTGTCTCGGTTTCGGGTGGGGTTTTTATTTTTAATAATCCCCTACACTCAGCTGTTTACTAGCTCTTTTTAGACTTTAAATAGGTATTCTTTAGAGACTTTGCTTCACATAGGGGTTATTTGGGTTCTTTTATATTGTCTACCCGAGAGAATTTAGATATAACTTGCTTCAGTTTCTTTATGACTGTTTTATTAATATATGTAGTTTGTCTTTTGAAGTTAAACATTATAGCGGTAGCTTTCTGTAGTTCTTTTTATCATGCAAAGTTGTTTAATTCTAATATTTTTTAAAAGTGATCTATTTAGGTGCTTTTCTCAGTGCTTTGCACTAAGTAAGGCACTGCAACACCTCAGTCTAAGGAACACAGCACGGACATTACTCGGGTGTCTAGGCTCACAATTCAAAAACTGGACTTCCTCTAGAGTAGACAGAGAACCAATTGTCTTAAAAAGAGAATGCTAAAACTCCCATGATCATAAAAGGCAATTAAAAACCCCAGACAAACCAAAACAAAGGCTTAATGTGGTTGTCTGGCTTAACTTCCTATTTTCTTCCTGCTTACGGCATGAATGTGAGGAATATCTATCAATCTGTGGAGATTCCTCTGTATTATGCCCTGAAGTCAGGGAAAGACTAATATTCTTGCATGAACCTGATTGGCACCAATCCTTTGTGATGAAAATGGTGATCAGGACAATGTTGTTGTGTGTTATTTCTAAAGGAGTTTGGCATCCAGGCGAATTTCAGCTCTTGACCTCTATCTTATGGGATTTCAACCTTGTATGTCTTTCAAGCCAGCAGAATATCTTTATCGTGAAGTCATCAAAGTATGTTCTACTCTATGTCTTGAAGAGAAGCATTTAGAAAACTACTAGGGCTAGACAAGCAAAAAAAAGTAGGTGTCTGTAGCGAAGAGATCCCACTGAGAGTTACAGGTTCTGCTTCTTGTTCTATTTATACATCTAGATGCTGCTAGGGTTAGGCCCCTAAGAGGCACTCTTTCTATAGCTAAAAATTCTCCCTGCTTCTGACCTACTGTGGGGATTTCTGCTGTCAGAATGACAGAAATAGGTGATGGGAGTAGCTGTTTAACATCTCCTTTTGAAGCAGCAGCATGAGAAAAGGAGGTGCTTTGAAACAAATTGTTGACAGTAAAAGAATAAAGATTTAGAGAAGACAGAATGGTGAGCCCATTTCTTTTTATCTCTGTCCTTTGCACCTCCACTCCCAGCACAGTTCTTTCTGGCCTACTAGCTGAAGGACTATTCTTACTTTCATGCTTATCCCTCGTTCTTTGCACAGATTCATTGCAGGACAGTTTTTCCTTTAACACCATTTTGTTCAGTTTTAAACTGAAGATGAAGTTAGTACAACAATTTCGTGATCTATATGCTTGGCCCAACCCTCTAGATGCATGTGAGGCATGTGACGCACCATTTTGATGCCTCTAGAAATCAGTGTCTATTTGTAAGTGTATTTAAAATATTTTTTAAAGGCAAAACCCCTTCTATTTTAGAGAATTTGATTTTATTTGTCAGTTGCTAGTGTTCTCAAGGAAACAGCAATAAAAAATGGTCCTTTTTACTTTTTTTCCTTAAACTTCAAGTTTAATAAAGATTATGAGCTAATAAGTAAAGAAATAAATAAGCATGCCTTTCAATTTAGCAACAGCTATTTACTTTAGTAAGTGTCAAATTTAGACATCTTCATTAGACCATTGTGTCCAGAAGCCTTGGGGCTACGGCATAAACTCCCTGCAAGATCAGTTTGTTACTATTCCAGTTCAAAACATCTGGCTGTAGAATGAAACCCAGCATTTATACTGAACAAAAAAAAAACAAAACAAAACAAAACCCAAAAACAAACAAACAAACAAAAATATCAGTGCTTTATTTGAAATTTCTTCTTCCACCACAGAGTTTATAAAAACTGAACTTACTATGTTACCATGAAAGATGAATCAAAAATCTTTATTAGATGAGGGGTAAGAAGACCAAGACTATGAGATATACTTGGAGTTTTGGCTTATCAATTACTGAAATAACGCAAGATGCTTTCTAGATATGAACAATTTTTATGAGTCTTGAGAAACAACAAATTTTGGGCTTTTTAAGCATCTCTTTGAGAGCAAGTGCACATTATATAGAGTGCTCACTGTGTTCTTTGGGTAATCGTTTTTTATGCCATTCTGAAGCACAGACTGGCTTATTTTTGTTGCCTCCAAATGTTATTAGGACAAATACTTTTTATTGATGCTTATGAATAGAAACTGACATTTCAAACTAAAACTTAAGTCTGCATATTGTGCTTTATTAGATTTCTACATGATTGAAAGCACACTAAAATGTCCCTTAATGAAAGTATTTTACAGTGGTTGAATATCAATGGGCATTATGCAAGGTTCATTATAATACTGAGCACACTAGCAAGTGTGTCAATTGGTAATGCTTATGGCTGATAAAGCCATCAGAATAAGTTCTGGTTTATTGCCGCATACACAGCAAGAGGAAGATGACACTAATAAAATTAGTGTTTTCATATTTCTTTTTGCAGGTTTTCTACATGGCAGAAACAAACACATAGAATTAAGAGGGCTGAACATTAAAATTTAGAGCAATACCCATGTAAATATTGTAATTCATGACATACCTATACTGTAATACAGCCTATGCAGTATGACTCTCTAGGGATTTTCACCTTCTTTTGTTCACTCACATATATTTCAGATTGCACTCTATTTCAATGTCTTTATTTAGGACAATGGAATGGCTACCAACTCCAGCTGTGTTTTGAGAATGACTCAGAGAACTTCAGGATCTAAGATGTTCAAAACAGGTATCCCCACTGAGCAGCTACTCAGAAAAGCATTAGGCAATTTGACAGCATGTTAGAGTGCAAGAAGTTATTATAATTGATATATGGGAAACAAGACAAGAAAAAATTCTAATAACAGAGAAGAGACAGCTGCTGAAAGAAGATGCCAAAATCACAGGTCAGTGCTGTATTACTTCTGTGGCAGACAGACATAGCTTTTTTTCCTCTCCAGAGGGAAAAGGAATGCCTTTGTTACCTTTCACTCAAATGAAACTTGAAGCATATCCAGGGTACTTCTATGCATTTGTTATCACAGAAAAAAACCTCACAGCTTTGATAGTTTAGGAGTTTTCCAGTTGTTGTCATAACCAAGCTGCATTTTCAAAAGTTGCTTCAGTAGTTTTGAAAGATTTTTTTTTTTCTATAGCAAAGCAAAGTTCAAAACCGTGGTCTATACTTTGGGACTGTGTGTAGATAAGCGCACCTTCACCATTCTAAAGCTGTGCTTCCTATCCTTTCTTCCCTGTTCTCGGGAAACAAAAGACAAGAATGATTTGTTGAAACTAATTGGGATGTACTTCTACATCACAAAAAAAAAAAACCCTTTGCAGATGAGAATAGAAAGGCTTAACATAATGAAAACAGCATTATTTTCAAAGAATAATCTAAAGAGAGCATCCTTAAGTAAGACTATATCCAAACTACTTACAGGTTTGAGTTCTGTGTCAAGGTTCCTGACAGTCATTACCCACTTCAGCTTAGGAAGGTCTTTCAGGGAAGTTTATAACTCTTCTGCTTACGTGCAGAGATTATCTAAGCAGAACAAGTAAGAGATTAATGCCCAGATGCTGGTGGTACACCTCGATCCAGAAGCTCCACACTTTAACAGGTTTTACACTTTTATTTTAGACTTCAAGAGATTTTGCCCATGCAAACTCTTCCAAAGCCTTTTGATTCTTTGATACCTTGAGTTCATGTCTGGAGAAAAACTACATATTTTTCTCTATAATTGGGTTGGGAAATAGGGGTTTTGATAAAATAGGCCTAAGAGAAATAACATGTAACTTCACAAACTCATTACACTTAAAATCAGACAAACACTAACCCAAAATTAAGTGAAACACCACAATGTAAGTGAAATACAGATAAGTTTCCCACAAGAGAAAGGAAAGAGAGATTAAGAAAGGAAAGAATAAGACAGAGAGAAAGGAAGAAGAGGTACTTACCTCTTTGGAGGTTACATGTCAACAGGTGAGGAGGGCAGAAGCCAAAGCAGGATGGAGATCCTGTGTGTTTATAGACTCAGGCTATAGTGCTCACTCCGTCTAGGTGGGGCCTTTGTCTCACTACCACTCACCTTCCCCTCCCAACCAAAGTGAGGGGTGCCACAGTCACTTAGAGGCTCCAGGGGGTGTGGTGTGGGTGGGCCACCAGGTGGACCGCGTTGACAGCCCAGCCACATGGCTTTCGCTGCCATGTGCTCTGCATTGACGTGATCGTGTTGGCTGCAGGCCTAGCCCTTTCCCTCCCCCCAACCCCCAAGAGAACAGGGTTTATTCGACCCATCAATCAAACAATCTGGTGAGATTCGAATCAAGTCTCTGACACCTACTCCCACAATTAAAAGTCAGGTTCTGACATATTTAACAGAAGGTTCTCTGAGATGCTTGATATGGAGAAGTTCCCAAATACAAGGCTGAGAATTGTTCAATACCCCCAGTGTTGTAGCTGCAGGTCGAGCAGGGTTTTGTTACCTGGTCACCACACTGGGAGAGATTTCATGTCAGCTAAAGCTGAAGAAATCACCTGTCTCTCAATGACACTTTTCCCCTGCTGTCCATTATATTAAAAACACAGCTGGAAAGGATCAAGATAAATGCTAAAAATTTTTACTTAAAACTTTTTCCTTTTTTTTTTTTTTCTTTTTATGTCAGAAGGCAAGACATAGAAGGAAATAGGAAGAGGTTCATATGGTATTGATTAATAGCAATTACTAATAATAACAATTCTTAAAATGAAAAGTTCAAGAAAACACTTCTCTGAAAAAACAACACCCCATCAACACATCATGGGATTTAGGGTTCTCCATCATTATGCCCTAAATATAATTTGAAATAATTGGTGAGTTGTTCCTGCCAAAGGAGGTGGTTGCTGCAGATTTGAAGACCTGGCCTGGGACATACTTTGTAAGATACTGCACATCCTTAGAGCCCTGATGTCCTTGTCCTTGTCTGTGTCCTGGGACTACAGAGACATGCAGGTAACCTATCTTGATTGAGGGGTACGATGTTCACCACTTAAAGGAAGATCCAAGAAGAAAAGTAACAAAGGATGTGAGCACTTTTGTCTCTTTCACAACTAAAAGTCAGAGAAGCTTCCTCAGACACTTGCTGAACAGTCTGTATTACATGTGTTTTATTTACACTCTCTATCGAGTTCTTAAGGACCAAAAATTAATGAGAGCTAAAGGGCACATCTGGCTGCTCCCAAGTCCTGTGTGGCCAGAGAGCAAGCAGTTGTTCACTTTTCAGGCTGCAGCAGTGGTACAGGACTGCCTGTGTAGGTAACAGCTGTCCAGAGGTAGAGGAAGGAGCCTGCATGAGAATGTCTGGTCGACCAGCTCAGGTTGCTTGCCAACACATCTGTGCCAGTCCTTGATTACTGGCTGGCACACAGTGCTTTGGGGAGATTTGAGCAGAGAAATCTCATTAAATCTAAAATAACCTTGTTCAAAATAAGTGATGTTTATTTGGGGTTTTTAAATCAATAAGAAAAGAGGTCAGAATATACCCATAACCTCCTTCCTAACCTAATGTTTTATCTGCCACAGGTGTTCTATATCACCAGTCCTTCCTCTCAGACCTCATCAGAAGAGACTCGTTGTGTGTGCCTGGGGCATTTAGTTTGTTTTGGGCACAGTGTCCTCCTGTACATGTAGCAAATAACCCTCAGTGTGTGTTTTGGCTAGGGCTGGCACTACAGGACTATCATGGCTGTCCAGGATTTTGTTTTCCCAGCTGAAAAATGTGGGAGCAAGGCAACATGATTTAACCCATCTGCTCAGAGCAAAGGCAATTATTTCCTTCTCTCCTTCTCAGTCCTTCATGGCTGTGAAAAATCTATTAAAGTAATATCTAGCTTTGCCCATTGCCCCCTGCCCTTCTCCCACAGGAACCCTGTTTTCTATTTCTCTCTTCAGTATCAGGGAATTCCAATACCTTTGGCCACTTGCAGCTGTCTTCAGAACACAGGAAAAAAAAAAAAAAATCAACGTTCAGGTGAGGAACAGGATGTACTGGATCAGAATAAGCCAGAAGATCTGCCCAGAAGACCCACTGTTCCCACCTTGTGGTATTTTTGGCAGGACACAAAAGCAGCTGTGCAGTTTTGCAAGTTCATTTCAGCACCGGTCACAGCTTTAAAGCATTATCAACCATGTCTGGTGAACACATGTGCTCTGGCGAAGTTCAGCCATCACAGCAGCTTCAGCTGTGCATCGTTCATAGCAAACTCTTCTGTAAACCAAAGTTATTCCTGTGAACAGGAGAAATATTTTTTGACTTTAAGGCATCTGCTCAGAGGAGAACTGCGATGACTGTTCTGAGGGTTGTGCCTAACAGTTGTTAGACTCAAAATTTTGGCCCTTTTAGACATTTCCATTTTATGGTATAATTTTTTTCTGGGTAAAACTATTTAGTTGTATCAATCTAAAATAAAGCTAGTTAAGGCAAGTTAAACTCTAGTCACCTAACTATTGCACAATTTGCTGCTTCAGCTACGAATAGCTAAAATAAGACCAGACAAGTCTAGACAAAGCCATGCAAATCCTTTGGCCTCTACATACCTAAGTTAGTAAAAGGTTGTGGTCCACTAATAGCAATGGGAACAGCATAATGACTACAGAGCTACACTATATTGAACCTTCTTCTACTGTAGGAATGTGTCTCTAATAAAAGATTGGACTTCACAGCATGCACTAGGAGCTGTTGATTCCAGTATCTAAATGTTTTTTTAAAAAAACTATGCAAAGCATGACACACATCTTCTCTCACATAGCTTATTTCAAAATAGTCTAGATTATGGTAGTTGTGTTTAAGAGAAATCTTTTTAATTGTTTTAGATTAATGGCTGGCTTAGTTTCTGGTTTTTTCCAACAAAACAAATAGAGTTGTGAAGCTTGATTGGTTAATATTTTTGCAAAGCAGAAGTGTTTTTTTCATGCCACTAACAGACCTAGCTAATGACTGTACACGATTCATAATACCATAACCACAAAGCTTGTCTTTTGATGAACAGTGCTAATTTAAAATAAATCTTCTGCTGAGCTAATTAGAAAGGTGTATTAATCCCAATTAATTCCATGTTGAGCTTACCTTTTCTTAGATAAAGGGCCTGAATTCCCACTGTTCTGAATCTTTTGAGCTTGTTTAGATGATAATGGTGAAAATGCTCATGCAAAGGTTATACCAAAAGTTGCTGTGATTACTAAGGCATAGCAAACTATAGAGCTAGAAACTTCCTCAAAATCCTCAGTATATGTACCCAGATAATGTGTATGTATTAGATACTCTGTACACAACCCTGATTCCATACTTCAGAATGGGATGGCAGGGGCAGTGATGCTTTGAGCAGTTCCTGTGGAAAGCCAAATCACAAATTACTTATGAGACCTTGAATAAAAAAATAGTATCTCCATTCACAGGGAAAATGGAAGAAATTCTCTCCAGGACAAAAGAAAATTAGAGCACTTCAGTAATATAACCCTTACTATTATAATATATTTCTGTTATACTAGAACACCTCTATAGTGCCAATAAAAAAACAATTTGATGTCAGCGTCAACTGTGTGTTCTACTTAGCATGGTTATTTTATTAAGAGCTGCTCATATCTTCTCGCAGGGCAGACTGAGAAATAAGGAAAGTGGAAACTTCCTACAAATGCATAATGACTGAATGGCCTGTCAAGTAATGTTTGTATAAATGTGAAATGCTCAAGTATTTTCTCATACAAAAATTTCTCAGAGAGCCTAACAAGATACAAAACAGCAGCAGGAGCTAAATGCTAAGTTGTAGTCTGAAAATAATCATTATTCCTCTCCCTGAAGTGGAACCCTGATTTTCACATCAGATTATAAAAGGTTTTCTAACCTCATAAGGTTGTAAATAATAAACATAAATAAAGAAAATTAATAAATAAAACATAATTCTAACCAAATCAAGCTTTAAAAAGTCATTTTCCAGTGTTGTTGAAGAGATTGCTATTAACTACTTCCCCTTGAAAGGACAATTACTTTGTAGAAAGATGACTTTTCTGAAAGCTCCCTACCAGGCTCAGGGCCCTTCTGATTGACCTGGGAATAGTCTATCACACATGGCTCTGAAAGAAATAGACTTCTTTCTTCAGTATTCCAGCTAATCAAGTCAGATTGTTCATGGGGAGAGCCAGTGGCATATCCTTTTACTGTAGGTCATTCACATGAATTTGTTAATAACAAATACAGATTGCTGGCGCTCTCATGGTAGTCCCTTCTTCCATAAGTAGTCTCGTGTCAGAATCCCCACTGCCAGACCTTCCGAGAATTCTGAGTACCCGGAATTCAACTCCTGATGTAGAACCAAAGAAGTATCTTGACTTATCCAACTCCAACTGAATATTCTGAGAAGAGTTTTCCCCTCAGAAAAACAGCATGAAGGCAATATAAACCAAAAAGTTTATTTACACAGAAGCCATAACAAAATGTTTTTATGAATATATGTGCAATCTTATTTGTTTGTAAATATTTAAAAATAGTAACACTTTGAATCTTTAGAGGATTAAAATCCTGCAGTACTTTTTTGAAGTATGTAAACGTCCCTTTAGATTTGCATTTAGATGCAATGTGTAATTGCAAGTGTACAAAGTTACAGTGCTGCACTCAGGCTATACAGTATTGCATTAGAGGAGGTCCAAAGCAGTGCATTTGACCCAAACAGTCATTGGTTGGTAAGTACTTACAGAAGCCTGGGGAATGAGTTTCTAAGTACCACTTAGAGTTCCACTTCTACAATCAATTTGTATAGGCAATTGTTGTAATCAAGTCCTCTTGTGTCCACAGATGTGTAATCCATCTGACAAGATGACCTTCCATAATACCACTTCTCCAGCGGTCAGGGCTAGGTTATTGGCCACTACTAGATCATATTTCAAGTTGAGTTTTCAAATTTGCTAAAGCTACAGTAGTAGAACCAGCTAGTTAAACTCTTGTTTTAACATTGCCTTATGCATCGCATTTCTCAATTTATGCATTTTTCAGGTGTAGTTTTGGACATCTAAGGAAAGTCACCTTAGGAGCAATATAGGTGGTATCGCTTAGGGGGTTCGGGGGATCCCCTTGCGAATGGACCCTGGGGGCACATTTTGCATTGGGGAAAGAGACACACACGCACGCGATATGTGTCTCACAAAATGGCCGTTTAATACAACAAGAAGTTAGCTTTTATACAGTGGGATACAGAGAATTCGGGAACAAGGGAGGCTCTTTGCTTGAAGCACCAAATCCAGGGTTTTAGTGATAAGGGGGTTTGAAAGGATAGGCCAGGGGGGGTATATTTGGCCATATATGGTAAAGGGAATGCAAGGGGAGAAGTGGTGAGAGGCACAAACAGGGGGGTCTGTGGGGGTCTTGCGAGCTGCTCTTATCACTGGATTCCAGGCATATCCTGTAGCTGTAGTGATCAGGGTAGATGGATCTCTTCCTCGGAGGCCCCTTCCTTGCAGCCCTCCTGCATTTTTCTCCATTCTTTATACACCACTGTAGGCCCACTTCCTACAGGATATGGACTGGGATATGGACCGAGATATGGACCGGGATATGGACTGGGATATGGACCGTGATATGGACAAGGATATGGACTGGGATATGGACCAGGATATGGACTGGGATATTGACTGTTATATGGACCGGGATATGGACCAGGATATGGACTGGGATATGGACCGGGATATGGACTGGGATATGGACTGTTATATGGACCGGGATATGGACCGGGATATGGACTCGGATATGGACTGGGATATCGACCGTGATATGGACCGGGATATGGACCGGGATATGGACCGGGATATGGACCGGAATATGGACTGGGATATGGACCAGGATATGGACAAGGATATGGACCAGGATATGGACTGTTATATGGACTGTTATATGGACCGGGATATGGACTGTTATATGGACCGGGATATGGACCGGGATATGGACTGGGATATGGACTGTTATATGGACCGGGATATGGACTGGGATATGGACTGGGATATGGACCGTGATATGGACTGGGATATGGACTGTTATATGGACCGGGATATGGACCGGGATATGGACTGGGATATGGACCGGGATATGGACTGGGATATGGACTGGTTTATGGACCGGGATATGGACCGGGATATGGACCTGGATATGGACTGGGATATGGACTGGAATATAGATTAGGATATAGACTGGTATATGGACTGGGATATGGACTGGGATATGGACCGAGATATGGACCGGAATATGGACTGGGATATGGACTCGTTTATGGACCGGGATATGGACCGGGATATGGACTGGGATATGCAGTGTTATATGGACCGGGATATGGACCGGGATATGGACTGGGATATGGACTGGGACATAGATTAGGATATGGACTGGTATATGGACTGGGATATGGACTGGGATATGGACCGGGATATGGACTGGGATATGGACCGTGATATGGACCAGGATACGGACTGGGATATAGACTGTTTTATGGACCGGGACATGGACCGGGATATGGACCGGGATATGGACTGGGATATGGACCGGGATATGGACTGGGATATGGACTGGGATATGGATTTGGAAATGGACTGTTATATGGACCGGGATATGGACTGGGATATGGACCGGGATATGGACTGGGATATGGACTGGGATATAGGTTAGGATATGGACTGGGATATGGACTGTTATATGGACCGGGATATGGACCGGGATATGAACCAAGATATGGACTGGGATATAGACCGGGATATGGACTGGGATATGGACCTGGATATGGACTGGGATATGGACTGGGATATAGATTAGGATATGGACTGGTATATGGATTTGGATATGGACTGGGATATGGACAGTTATATGGACCGGGATATGGACAGGGATATGGACTGGGATATGGACTGTTATATGGACCAGGATATGGACTGGGATATGGACCGTGATATGGACATGGATATGGACTAGGATATGAACCGGGATATGGACCAGGATATGGACTGGGATATAGACCAGGATATGGACTGGGGTATGGACTGCGATATGGACCGGGATATGGACTGGGATATGGACTGAAATATGGACCGGGATATGGACCGGGATATGGACTGGGATATGCACTGTTATATGGACCGGGATATGGACCGGGATATGGACTGGGATATGGATTGGCATATAGATTAGGATATGGACTGTTATATGGACTGGGATATGGAACAGGATATGGACCAAGAAATGGACCGGAATATGGACTGGGATATGGACTGTTACATGGACCGGGATATGGACCGGGATATGGACTGGGATATTGACTGGGATATAGATTAGGATATGGACTCGTATATGGACTGGGATATGGACTGGGATATGGACTGTTATATGGGCCGGAATATGGAACGGGATATGGACTGGGATATGGTCTGGGATATGGACCGAGATATGGACCGGGATATGGACTGGGATATGGACCGTGATATGGACAAGGATATGGACTGGGATATGGACCAGGATATGGACTGGGATATTGACTGTTATATGGACCGGGATATGGACCGGGATATGGACTGGGATATGGACCGGGATATGGACTGTGATATGGACTGTGATATGGACTGGGATATGGACAGGGATATGGACCGGGATATGGGCTGAGATATGGATAGGGATATAGGCTTCTATATAGGACTGGGATATGGACCGGGATATTGACTGGGATATGGACTGAGATAGAGACCGAGATATGGACTGGGATATGGACTGGGATATAGACCCGGATATGGACTGGGATATGCACCGGGATATGAAACTGGATATGGACTGGGATATGGATTGGGATATAGTCCGGACTATGGACCGGGATATGGACCTTGATAAGGACTGGAATATAGACTGGGATATGGACTGGGATATGGACTGGGATATGGACTGGGATATGGACTGGGATATGGACCGGGATATGGACTGGGATATAGATTGGGATATGGACTGGGATATAGATTGGGATATGGACTGGGATATAGACCCGGATATGGACTGGGATATGAACCTGGATATAGACTGGGATATGGATTGGGATATGGACCGGAATATGGACCGGGATATTGACCTGGATATGGACTGGAATATAGAATTGGATATGGACGGGGATATGGACTGGCATTTGGACTGCGATATGGACTGAGATATGGACTGTGATATGGACTGGGATAGGGACTTAGATATGGACTGTGATATGGACTGGGATATAGACATGGATATGGACTGGGGTATGGACTGGGATATAGACCGGGATATGGACCGGGATATGGACTGGGATATGGACCGAGATATGGACCGAGATATGGACTGGGATATGGACTGGAATATAGTTTGGGATATGGACTGGGATATAGACCCGGATATGGACTGGGATATGCACCGGGATATGAACCTCTATATGCACTGGGATATGGACATGGATATGGACTGTGATATGGACTGGGATATAGATTGGGATATGGACTGGGATATGGACTGGGATATGGACTGGGATATGGATCGGGATATGGACCGGGATATGGACCGAGATATGGACCGGTGTACGGACCGGGATATAGACTGGGATATAGATTATGATATGGACTGGGATATGGACTGGGATATAGACTGGGATTTGGACTGAGATATTGACTGGGATATGGACCGGGATATGGACCGGGATATGGACCATATTTGGACTGGGATATGGACCATATTTGGACTGGGATATGGACTGAGATACTGACCGAGATATGGACTAGGATATGGACCGGGATATGGACTGGGATATGGGCTGGGATATGGATTGGGTAAAGAAAATGAGGAAGTGCCATTTATGGAAAGAAAAATCAGTACTATAATATGATGTTTCAATCTTCTTATGAAAGTCATCAATCCTTATATTTCAGGCTGCAGCCAACCCCTAGTTATTTCAGTTAGACCAGACTGTCCCCACTGGCACACTATTTCACAGCTGCTTCTGCCACTGTTTCTGAGAAAATTCATGACATTGGGTATATATTACTGTTAGGCAGTAGTTACACAGTACAGTTACACACTGATTTCCTGGATTAGTACATCATGTATTTCTTTTTTCTCTTGCCATTACCAGTGTTCAGTTCTAGTGAAGATGTCCCACATGGAAGGTTCATCAACCCAGCACCAGCCAAGGCCTGGCTGCTTTTAAGTAATGACAATGAATGCAGAGTTCTATCCAGTCTGTGTGCTCAGGGAAGGTTGTGAGCTATAATATATACACTTCATGAAGACAATCCATTTTTAGTATGCCAACTCTATTTTGGCCTAACCCTTCACTACTTTCAAGAATATTTTTAATACTTTTTTTTTTTTTTTAAATACAACCAACGAATATGACAAAGGTATTTTAAAACCATTTGTGCTAGAAGTGATTACCCAAAATAGAGCTGAAAAAGCTTTTATTTGCAAAACTTTCTTGTTTATATCTTCTACCATTTGGCTAGGTAAACACTTCTATGATAAACACTGAAGAATAATTCTAAATAGAGAACTTTAATAAATTGCAGAGATTTGTATATCACATTGAAGGATCTAAATCACGAGGAAGAAAATCCTGACCTGTATGTCTGAAGTTCCCTTCTATTGTACACATTGATTAGAAATGGGTGATTAGAAATGGGTGATTTGACAGGCTTGATCCTTTAGAGAAATAATATTTTACTTTTATGGGTGGTGTTTTCAGGTTTGTTTAGGAAATCAGGCAGAGAATATCAATATTCATTTCCTAGTTTTACTTTACTGGGAGCTCTTTGACATTGCTGAGGACTGTGACAGACTGTCTCCCTCTGAACAACTAGCTCTTTCACATCTGGGGACAGAATTTTTTCTTCTTCTAGCAAATCCTAAAATATCTTGTGTTGGAAGAGACCTACAAGGAACATCCAGTTCAACTCCCTGCTTCTCACAGGACTACCTAAAAATAAACCATATAACTGTGTCATCCAGACACTCCTTTAACTCTGACAGACTTGGGGACAGCTTTCCTGGGGAGCATGTTCCAGTGACCGACTGCCCTCTCATCAAAGAACCTTTTCCTTATGTCCAATCTGAACATTCCCTGATGCAGTATCATACCATTTCCTTGTTCCTACTGCTGGTGCCCAGAGAGAGATCAGCACCTCATACTCCACTGCCCCCTTTGAGGAAGTTGCAGACTGCTATGGGGCCACCAAGTGGCCTCAGCCGCTCCCCCTAAATCCTGCCTTTGAGACCTGTCACTGTCTTGGTCACCCTGCTCTGGACACACTCAAACACTATAGGTATTATAAAAATTTTTTTTTAACCATACTTAATTACAAGTCAAAATCTAACACTTTAATGTCTGTTACTTATGTCCTTCCCACAGAAAATAAGAAATATGGTCTAAACATCCCTGTTGGCGTTGCACTTCTAATTTATATGGGGTATTCTTGAAAATTACCTCCCAGCTGTACAGCTTAAGTTTTGCTGTAATCACGATGGTAAGTAGGTAAGACTGCAATCATGAATTACAGTTTTAAACTGCCTAAAGTTCTGCAGAGATTAGCCTAGTTTAAAATGCTGAAAGGGTAACACATTTTTAAATGCTAAGAAATGTACAGACACTGCTTTATATTTTTACAATTTTGATAAAATCTAGACTTTCTGCTCTGAGAAATACACAATGGAGCCTTGTGTATGCATAGGCATGATGAAAAAATAGCACTGTCTCCAATCACAGAACATTACAGTGACTTAACACTGTGAAAAGTGTAACTCTTCTCCCCACACACAGAAACTTTTGTCTTCTCAAATATAATAGGTTGTAACTGAAATCTAGGGCTCTCCTTAATAAACACATTCTCAGTGGTCAATACTCAATTATGATTTTTTAAGTTTATAAAAGAACATAGTAAGACTTTTTCCTGATAAAAGGAAGATCTATGAATATTTTCTAATTGTCTCTATCCACCTGACCACTGATTGCCATAAGTGTTTCCATGTGAAAAACATGGTGACATTCTCAAAATACAGTAATACATTTTCTTGTATCAGTACCAGTTACATGTCCAATTACAGAAATAGTGCATTTTTACCCAGTGATTGCACAGCAGTGACATTGTCACTTATGCACGTAAAAATCAATTGACTTTGACGGTTATTTAGTTTGGAGCATAACTATTACCTCCAAACAGGAAGCATGTGCAACTGTAATCTAAATATAGAGCTCATCACACAGAATCAGTCTTGACATTAAATTGGAGGTACAGCCTGATCTGGAGCACTGCACTGGCCACTCCCAGTGAGGACATTGCAAGGTTCAGAGAAAGACAGACAGAAGCCAGGAAGTTCAGGATTGGTCAGGATGGTCATGAACATGCAGGAACACAATATAATGTCATATAGGTAGTACAGGAAAGTAAGCTGCTGCTTTTTGCTCTTCTGGCAGTATGGTGTGGGAATGACAATTTAATTAAAACCCAGTAAGCATAAATATGCTTTCATCAAGCAAGTAGATAGTCTATTAAGTATTTACTTGGGCAAAATTCTCAGCATCCAGAGGGACAAGACGTTCTTATGCACTGAAAGAACAATAGGACCTGCAATGATGAGCAACCAGCCTTGGATAAAAGTGCTTCAAGCTTTGCTAATTTTTTTATTCCAAGTTTACAAATAGGATTTCGTTTGATTGGTGGTTTCATTTGGCATCTAGTCATGGCATGGGATCCTTTTTGCACTTCTTGTGACTACTGCTCACCACTATTGGAATTAGATTGGGCTGGATAACTAGAAGTATGGTTTAGCAAAAGCAGTTTCTCAGAAAATCTGGTGACATAAAGAAGGGTAATATTTTTATTTATAAACAAACCCCAAACAAAATCACAAAAACAAAATGACAACCCTTCCCCAACAAAACAATCAAACAAAACCAAATCAAAACAAAACAAAAACACAAACAAAAAACACTGAAAAAAAAACCCAAATCCAATCACTAGGCTCAGTGGCAAGTGGCTTGGAAATCAGGGTATCAGCAAAGTAAAAATTGTTTAGAAATCTGATTCATGTTTTATAACACACAAAATTGCATTCACTGAAGAGCTTCCAAGTTATACCTCCTGGACTTACTCCTGAAGAATGTCAGGTAAGTTAGTAGCTAAAATTATCCTCAGAAACAAGCTAAGATGCTACTCAATTAAACCAGCCTGAATGCCGGATACAGGACAAGATCCATGCAGCTTTCTGAGGCCAGAAGCCTCTCCTTTTCCAAGGGCCATTAAACTTTTGAGGCCAAAGTACGCTGTTTGCAGACCTTGTACCTGAAAGATGAACTCCATGAGACACTTGTTGGTGACGTGCCTGAACCTGAAATGCGCGAGATTCATATCCCAATTCCTACTCTGCCAGGTGGTTCAAATCACAGAAGTGACTACTGTCATTTGGCAATTGACTTCCACAGTGTGGCTCTCAACCTTTATTCTACTGGAGTGCCATGTTGCAAAATGGTTCAGGTCACAGAGGAAGCCTGGGGTTTATGCCCAGCTATCTACATACTTAACAACTATCTTTGAAGTGAGATCTCCCAACTCAAAAAAAAAAAAAAAACAAACAAAAAAAAAGGATTATGTCAGACAGCCACCTGAATCTACACCTGCTTTATCCCAAATGAAATTGGACTTCACTCAAACAACTGCTTTGCATCCCAAATCTTTTTATGGTGCTGTGTCTGTGGCACTCAGCATTTATTTTGGATAGCTGCATTAGCTAAAGCAAACTGTTGAATATCAGAAGCCAAAAAGCAACATTTGCAGAATGCATGGTAAAAAAAACCCGCAAAATATTCATCTCATATCACCTTCAAAGATGTTAAGCTGGTTAATGAATTCTTTTCACATTTACCTTCACCCTGCTACAGGTATCAGTGGTGACATTATTACTGGTTGGTATTACTGCGGGGATTAACCTTTATTTATGCTTGCATTTGATAACATAAACAATCTTCTTACCTGGTCCAGAGGACTAGTCATGCTGGAAAATAAATTTTGGTATTCAGTTTCTAGTCCATCTACATATATGCTGTACAATTGCTCTGGATCAATTGGCTGCTAAGATTTCCCCGCCTTTGTCTTCAAGAGTGGTGATTAGAGTCTTATAGAGGTTACAGCTAAATTTGAGTGGCAGTAAGCACTCAAAAGAAAATAGCTTATTTTCCATAAGAATATTTTCATGAGATGAGACATAAAAGAAAAAATGAGAGGGATAAAGGGGAGTCCATTTCCTGCTGTGATGCAAATAACATCCAAACTAGTCACTCAAGAAGAATATGAATGCTTGTTCACATTGGATTGTAGTTTTATTTTACACTTGCTATTTCAGGAATTTCCCATAATTCTTTATATAATCTAATTGCGTGTCCTGAAGATCTCAGATACTGAGCATCTACAGAATAAAACTAGGGCCAGGAAGTGATTTCCATCTTTGAGCAGACTCAGTTGAAGACCGAGGTGTTTTGATGATACAGTGCAATCAACGTGATCAAAAAGCCCAGCATGGGCAGCCTCTGTCAGCCCCTGGTGTTTATCAGCCAATGGCCCAGAGGCCTCATGGACTACATAGCTCAAAGATTCTCCAGCAGGGAAACACAGAGGGATTCATATTTTTATCCTGTGTCCACATACCCCACTGTAACTACAGTTAGAGCAGCTACCATTTTTTCATCATTCCTGCACTCACAGGCTCCCACAAGAGCTTCACAGACACTCCACAGTGCAGGATGAAGATGCACGCAACCCCACAGGTGCACCTAAGGAGTCAAACACTGCACTCACATAGGCCAGAAGGTGACACCAATGACAGTATGAAGAGATAACTGAAGCATGTCCCTCTGTTGCAAGCTTGCGGTAGAAAATAAAGGACATACATATAGGACAGTACACAGCATGTAAAGCACTTTAACCAGAAAACCACGAAGCTTGAGAACATTAAACAGGCAAGAAACAAAAATGCAAAGAAGTAATTTACACAAAAATTAATGAAAGTAGTTTCTGCTGGTTTAGATCTCTTCTATGACCTTAAGGCACTTACATTTATTAATAAAGCTTTGCAATTACATCCTGTAATTTCATACTCCTGCCCTCCGATGATTTACAGATATGAAAATTCTGAAAGAGATCAGCTCTGGTTAAGATCTGAAGTATTAAATAAAGTCTTCCCAACTCTTTCTGGTGTCTTTGCCTCTGAGTAAGCTAGTCTGACAGGTTGGCTGCTCTGAAAGAAAAAATATCAAACAAAACTGAAGTCAATCAGAAACCTGCTGTTTTGTTGTGGCCCTTGGTGATGCCCTGCTGGGTTTTTTGTTTGTTTGCTTTTTCCCATGGAAAAATACATATCTGCTTTCCTATTAGCTGAAAGACACAATACAGCTCATTTCAGTTTAAAAATAAATTATGTCAGAATAGTCAAAAAATGTAATACATCTTTGTTACTGTGTTCTCTGTTAAAGCAGTAGCAGAAGAAATAGAAAGGGAAGCAACCAAATGTCCACAAAACATCAGTAGTCCATGAGTAATGGTCTACCTTATTTACAATGTTATCTTATTTACAAACCAGCTATTTATACTGAAGTTACTTGGAATGTATCATAATCAGTGATTTTATAAAATTCTCTCTCCAAATGCAGTTGCATCATGCTTGCTGATTTTGCCTAATAATTCATTTAACCAAAATCAGAGGTCAGGGCCCTTTACCAGCCATGACAAAGCGGAACCTTTTAAAACAAAGAACAAAAAAAACCACCGTACCAAAACCAAACTTAAATTTTATTTTTCATATTTACACATACAGAACTTTTTGCATTTAAAAACTTGAAAACCAAAAAATCTGTACATATACTACAGCAATTAAAGACTTCATGAAGAGAATCTTAAATTGGCAAGTTGATTTAAAATTCATTAAATAAAGCAGCATTAAAATCCAACAAATGGGGATGAGGATGAAGAGGAAAATAACGCCCACGTAACATTTGTATTATGCCCTTCACACATGTCATTTATGCTCACCGAACCTTTGCTTTCAGCGTAATCTGAGAAACCTACAAATTCTGAGTTTCTTTCACTTGTCTGAAATAATTCCAATAGGGGCTGCGGTGATGAGCTACAAGTGCTTCTCTTCTCTTCAGGAACAGACAGTCCATCTGTACACTTTACACTTAACTCCATATTCTGTTTCCGGGTTTCTCTTTTATTCCTTCCCAAGTGAAGTTTCACTTTTCTGTGCAGCTTTCCGTATGGTGAACTGCAGGCAGCACTGGCAGCCAATGCATTAAATTCTTTATTCATGGCAGTATCAGATAACTCAGCCTCCAGAACGACATTGTGCTGCATTTGCTGATGATTATCACATAAATCGTGATGTTTCTTGACAAACGTAGGATTGGCATCTTCTTTTTTCAAACGCTTTGCTGGTAGAACCACTGCATTATTTAATTCTCGTTTTGGCTGCGATAGGTTTTTGTCTTTTTCCCCAAAATCTGTAATTTGAGTATGAGAACCTAAAGAACATACGCCTTCCTGAAAACACTGTAAATTCTTCCTATTTGCCTCTGGCTCCAGTATTTCCTTGCTGAATGGCTCGTAAGCTCGAGACAAGTTCTCTGTGTGTGCTTTGTTGTCTTTCTGAAGGGGCAGTTGTATGGAATTTGATGATTCAACAGTTTCTCTTATGTTTGCAGCACGGGAGCAATCAGTTCTAATATTTTCATCATTAATTCTGAACTTACTTTTTAGTTCTGAAGGTTGTGATGGGTGACAATAAAGAAGTGAACAGCCAGATGTAGGAACAGGGGTAGGTGTGGGCACGGGATCTGGTTGTACTTCTGTAGGCTGGCAATCCAGTTTGAGTGCCTGCATTGCTGTATCCTTCCAGGAGTAAGTCTTCAAAGAAATGCGCTGCTTTTTCAGTCGTTCTTGCAGCTCATCTGGTCTAGTTATTTTTCCAATAATAGGAGAAAAACAGCCTGTGCTGCATTTTGTCCTACAATGAAATTGTTTAAAAATGTTAACGAACATAAAAACCCCCCACGTATCACAACTCCGCATTCAACTGATTCTAGAAAAGCAACTGAACTGGCAAAGCAGTTTTTCTTTTTACTTTTGAAGGAAAGATATTTAGGGTAGCAACACTATTTCTACAGAAACACAGTGCCTTATGTTTGAATTTGATGTTTTCTTACTGATTCCTACAGCATATTATTTTAAAAATAACAAAAGTCTAGTATTTCAGTAAACCTCAATTCATAGAGGTACTAAGAACAGAAAAAGTCAATTAATATAATGCAATTACTCTAAATACTCATTAATATTCTATTATATTTACACACAAAACTATAATTTGATTTTCTTGACAGGATTTTAAGTCTAACCACTTTGAATATATTGAAATCATAGAAGAAATAAAGGCTTGCCTTCATTAGGCTATCAGTTGTTTGACTCTATTTGCATTTCCTTTGGTTTCACTGAGAATATCTTTATTTCTTCAATACTCATTGTTTTTTAATAAATAAATGAGTATGTTATTTTTTATCTCCCAACTCATTTGCAAAACATCAGAGCAATCTCGAATTGTATTACTGTTTCAAGTAACAAAGACACTGGTGCCCACAGTCCAAGGTACGAAACAACCCCTTCTCGCCCTTTCAAGCTCTTGAGCTACAAAGAAGGACAATTTGCTTTTTTTGTCCAGCACAAAAGTTAGGAGGAGTAGAACACAGATAGGAAGTTTTTCCACAGGTAAGGAGATCAGATTGACTGAGAAGGATATCATTTGCTGTTCTTAGGCTACTAAAAATGACAGAAAGCATTCAGAGCAAGATGTCCAGATACCACTGTCTTTCTATCAGCAATATTAAAGTACAATAGATTTGGCTTTATATAAGCTGAAAGGTATGTAGGACTACTTCTGGCAATTCATTTCAGTTTCATCTTTCTGTGATGCAATCTCTACTTCTGATTTTTTTTCCCCTAATTTCTGCTTTATAGAACTGATTTGCCAGGTACAACTGCATTGCAAATTTCAGGACTTATTTCAGACTGAAAAGCATGAATTGACTCTATTCTATTCAGATCCAGAACTTCAGAACTAAGTACCTTTACGTTCAATGTCTTGACTTATAGAGTCTTTAAAAGTTAGAATATATAACTCACCTTCTTATTTTTGCTGTATCATCTTTGTATGCAACAAACTCATAACCTAACTTGGAGATTATATCATCAACAACTTTATATTGTGTGCTGTGTGCAAAATTTTGGTGCCGTTCACTTTCAAGATGCTGCAATTAAAGAAAAAAACATGAAACATCTAATACTACAGATATGAATATACAAGCCATCAATATGATACAGAGCAGCAAGTAAATCTCATTAATTTATTACCAGCATCTCTAAGACATGAACTACTAGTACCTTCAGCTATCATATATAGAAGCAGCAATCAAGAATTAAAACCTACAAGGGAAAAAATACCTACAGGCTGCTTTTTAGGATATATATTAGAAAAATATTTTAAAATAAAAACAGTTAAGACACCTCTGTTGATACTACACTTTAGATATATGACTCTATCAAAGCATACACTTGACATTTCACATACTGTTTGCAGGTCTTCATATTTCTTCCCACAACATTCACAATATCCTCTCTTTTTTTTGTCCTTCTGAGGAAGCTGAGCAGGCATTCCACAGTCCTTGTCACTATTTATTTTGTTTCTGTTAAGAGAACATTAATAAGTCTCAAATATGAAACTGAGCTCTCAACTTTCCTCTCACAGTATGTTCATTCTTATTCACTTAAAAAAACCCAAACCAAAACAAATCTTTATTTCCCCTTAAGCTATTTAAATTATATTAGTCAACACTTAGGAAAAACAAAGAAAAATTATGTATAAATTAAAAAAACACAAAAAAAAAAAAAAAAACACAAAAAAAAAAAAAAAAAAACAAAACAAAACAAAACCAACCACAAAACCAGCAAGAAGACAGGCAAACCCAGTGGAACTATATGTAAGCATAAAACATACAGGTTTGTACATACTATTATCACTAGCTCAGAATAAACAATTGAAAATTGGTAAACAAATAAAACATTTCCTTGAAAAATCAAAGAGCATATTGAAATCTCTGTGCATAGCTGGCAAAACCAAAACTAGTTAAAAAAAGTCTTTTAACATCCACTGTCAGTATCTTTGATGCCTAGAAAACACACAGCAAAATCCCCTGGTCTAACAGGTGACCTCTTATTCCTTGGTAAAAGTAACAGTCATATTTGTTGGTTATAGATAGATTTTGAATATGCTGATCAAATGCCATTTTTCCCTCTTTTTCTAGTAAAGGCTAAGTGGGAATGTGAGAAAATGAACCTCAAGTTCTTCCTGGAGATTAAAACATGAAGAGGTTTTCAATAACTGCTCCATGACCCTCAGAGTCCTCATCTGGGGAGTGTTACTGTTTGCTGCAATTCACTATTACCCCACCTAAGGTTGATATACCACCAGTATAGCAAAGTCATCAATCTCTACTTCCTTTTTCCTTTAAAGGAATAGTGCCATCTCCCTGCCTAGCCAAAAATCATTCTGACAGACTTTACCAAAAATCTGCATAGCTGTAAGCTCAGGAGTTTACATCAAATAACCTGTCTTGAACAATCTCTAGAGTACAAACCATAACAATGTACTCCTCTGCACATTAAGAGTACACTGCTTTCAACAACTGCTTTCAATCCACCAGTCCAAACTGGTCTACCACCTGCCCCAGCACTTCTTGGGTTCCCCAGGACAGGCTCCACCCAACTTTTGCTTTTATTATTACACCAGCCTTCATATCTTCCCTCTTGGAAACAGTAAAAATTACAGAAAACCATCAAAGCAGGACATAAGCAACAGAATGCATCATTTGAAGACTGAGTAATATCTGCAGGTCCTGCCCAATGCAGAAGCAGAACTGATAACTTGGCTTCAACAAGCTTTCCTCCCAGATGAAACAGGGAAGCATTCCCCTCACTCTCTCCCCAAAGCTGACATTCCTCACATCTACCTGCTGAGTATGAAACAATCTCCCACCTAAATATTAGTTTGGTTGTGCCCACTTGAAAGAATATTCATTCATATAACTCCTGACATTTTTAATACTTCATATTACTTAATCCATATAAACAGAAATGGACTTTTTTGGGGGTTTTAATGCTTTAAAAAGAATGGGCCTTTCTAATCCCCTTGGAAAAGACACAGTCAGAAACTGCCTTATTAATACAGCAGTAACCCTTGCAAGATATGTTTTTTGCTTTTTCATACTCATTGTAATTTAAAACAAACAAACAAGCAAACAAACAAAAACCCACAACAAAACAAACAAACAAACAAAAAGCTGAAAACCTCCAGGGCTATAATAATGGTGAAGACTGGACAGAAACTGTGGAGAAGCCATTTTATAAAGAAAAAACATGTGTCACACATAAGTCTTCAACCCCAAGGAGAGAAAAGCAGCAAGTTACTAAATACAGGAAGTTCCACATATAGCAAAGCTACCTTTCACCTAAGTATCTTTAGTCTCTCACATGAATCAATTTTAGAAGTCAAAGAAATATGCTAGGTAGAAGAAACTCAAAACAATAGTTTGATACACAAAAAAATAGGTAATTAAGACACAAGTTAAATAGTTTCAAATCATAAAACTCATTTGCCAAAAGTTTTAACTGCATCTGTAGAGCTCATGTAGAGCCTGATTGCCTAGATGTGTCATATAAACACTTGCTTTAAGAACAACTGCAATTCTACTGGGCAGCTAGCATCCACTTTTCATCTCTAAAGAGTCAAAGTAGTATTAGCAGTCTAATTCCTATAAATTATCAGTAATACGTACTCTTTATCAACAGTGATTATGCACTATGATTGAACATCACTGCTTTAAAAAAATTTAACTGCCTACTTCAGCGCTACATGGACAAACACAAAAGTCTTAAGAAATCCACTTCCTCTGAAATACTTACTGAATGGCATTCAAAATGAGGACAAAGAAGAAACCAGTGGCAGAAAGGAAAAAAATATCTTATGCTGACCCACAGAGAAAAGAGAAGGCCGCATTTTTGGATGTATGCATCTGTATGTCCAAAAAAAGGACTAAAGACAGAATAAAGAGTAGATAGACACCAACAGTGCAGTAAATACTGCTAGCCATGTCTCAACTGATGTATTAAATGGAACACAAAATTAGAAGAGCAATTATTTTAGAACACAATTACTTATGAAATAATTTAGAGAACAGCCCTCTCCTCTACCCCACACCTCAATAACAAGTTTTCAACAAACCTTTGCTTAGACTGAGTTTGCTTTTGACCAGAAGGATACTTCTTATCCACTTCAAATGGACTATATGGCTTCGGAACACAGTAGTTCAGAAATGGAAAACTGGGTAGTTGCAGATAAAACGGTCGGTACTGGCTGCATTAGACAAACCAAGTGCATCAGAACCATCAGAAACAGAAAAAAGACGTTCATAGCACAAATTACATCAGGTCAAAAAGCTTGAAAAACTGTTTCTCTTTTACATATGACACACACAGAATGCTAAGCAGATAAATATACTAAAACAGGTCATTCATCCCTTCCTATAAACTTGCTACTGTCTTTCAGTTTCTACAGCTGGGAATTTACACATTCCCTGGTGTATGATTTTCGTGCCTATTAATTGCTGTGAGTTGGGTAGCCAATAAAGCTAAAAACAGTTTGGACAACAGTGCATTTGTGCTCCTTAGAAGTAGCTACAGCAGTTCCTAATACCCAATGCATTAATTTTTACTTGTTTTCATTTTACCATTTTCTTCTTTAAAAAAAAAAAAAAATTGATCAATTCACCATTCAGAACATAAAACTTAGAGAGATATCACAACTAGCAACCATACCAATGCTCTAAATATATTAAGAATGTTTAAAATAGGGCATGCTGAAGTTCACATACTGGATCATGTAACTGAATTGCTGATGCCAGAGTTCAGTCTGATTTTTTTCCTCCACATTACTATTTTAGGCTACCCAGGCAAAACTAAAGGAGCAAGTCTGGAAGAAATAATAGGGATAGCTAAACATCTTGTCCTGCTTCTGAACTGTTACTTATGTTGCACAAAAACATGTCGCATAAATATTCAAAAGTGCTTCAGGTGTTTAGTACCCATTACATTCTGAAGTCAGACTCACATATATTTATATAAGAATTTCTTGTACTTAAAACTGTATTGGTCCAGTTCTTACCACTATTCTCATGTCCCTTATACCTATTACACCAACCCAGTGTATAACCATGTTTAGATCTCTTTTTTTTAATTTAGGGAAGCGTCAAAGACATCAGGTCAAAGAATTTGGCACTTATAAATAATGTCATAAAGCAGAACTTAGTTAGGAATTAAAAGGTGCAAAACCTGCTGTGCAGAACTGCACCTTTTTCACAATTCATTGTTCTGTCAACTTCTGGCAAACTGGCATTTTCTTACACAGCCAGGTCTGATCGAGACCACAAAGAAGTGAAAATTTTCAAGGCTGAAAGTATCGGATTTCATGCTACTGAGGATAATGAAATCAGATTATTAGCTGGGATTTTTACTTTTAAAAAGAAATGACTGAACAAGAAATTAAACCTAATTTCAAGGAATGATTTTAACTGTAACAACTTCCCTTTCTTTACACCCAAATGGTCTCAGCAGGAAATGAATGTTATTGAGTTGGAACTCAACAGGACTGGAATTCAGTATAAGTTTTATTTGCCCTTTTGGGCTAAAGGATTTAGATCTAAGAAAAGACATGAAGGTTCAAAGCTTCCAGGTTTCCCTTTCATTCATATGGTCTTTGGCAGAAAGTAACCCGAAGAACCCACCTTCATGATACAAAAACTGGAGCTACCTATTAACTTTTCACTTCCCTTACCTATTGTAAATATTCCCTACTCGCTCAGTCTCATTCAGTAGCTGAACACATTTGTATCTTATAAGAGGACAGTATACCCGGCATCTAAAGTCAGGGAGCTGAAGGAAATTGAGATATAAGGACACACTTGATCAAGTAATTTTGAATTACTCAGTTTGAGAACCACATTATTGAATGCATGAAGAGAACCCTTACCGACTTGTATCTTCCACCCTGATAAATGGATTTTTCAGTCTACCTGCTCAAGGGGAGAGAAAACGAAATTAAGAGAGAAATACTTCATTCAGCAAGTTACTGCAGTAGGTGAATAAATTAGCAGACTGTATTTTAGTACTCATTGTGTACATGTTTTGACACTCTTGAGTTCCACAACGTTTTTCTACATACTTTTCTTGGGCATATAAATTGGGATGTAGCATGACATGACCACATGTGAACTGTAGTACATTTGTATGCATTCAGAATATAAAGCAAACCAGAAACTTCTACAATTATTGAAATACTTACTTTTTGACTTTTGAGCAGTAACATGTTTTCCCTATTGAAAAAAGAGAGAAGGTATAAAATCCTTGTGAGTATTATTCTGCAGTTCACAAAGATTTAGCTGTAGGTAATTTAAGTTATGAGGGTTTCCCTGTGTTAATCATGACTTCATACACAGTCATTATCAATTTTGCAGGAAACTAAGCTCATCAGTAATTCAGAAATATGGTCACATGTTTTCAAAAGAAATATTTATTTCTACACTGAAAAAAACAAAACAAAACCCCAACAAACCCAGTGTTCTCCTTCAGATGCTTCAATTTATTTTTCCTAAAACCAAAACTAAACAAAGAAACCTATAAAGGAAAATTTATACATTAACTCTCTCCTCCCTGAAAATACCTTGCCGTGGTTCAAGTTGATTCTCAAATAGAGATAACATTTTTACAACACTTTATAAATCCTAATTAATTGCAAGCTACAAATGCAAGCTGTAAAATGTCACCAAAACCAGAATACAGCAACATTCTCCAATTAAAACAATTCTTTTCATTTGAATAGATTTACACAGGTTTGGTCTTTGTTTTTAGCAATGAAGATTAAAATTAAACAGAATATTTGGTCTTCAGAAAAAAAAAAAGTAAATTCTATATTCAAGCATCAACTGTTAGCTATAATTGATTCAGGTAAAGGTAAAAACTCATTTTATATTACTTGTAAATAAATCCCACCCTGCTATCCATGGACACACTGATGATTTGGCAGAGGATTTTATGTGGCCTCAATAATTAGCAATATTGCATTCCAAAACAACATTCACTATGTATTTTCATTCCATTTCCTTATCAGAGCCCCAGGCACAGATTGGACAATTGGACAACTTCATGTGTTTAATTTAAATTACAGAGCAATTCCAAGTTTAATGTCTCATTATATCATACACTAAAAACCTGAGAAATTGGGACATTCACATGCAAAATGCACATTATTGGCAGACAGCCTGAAGATGCTTTCTGCTACTTCTTTGCAAAGGAAAAATTGCAGACTCCTTGCAGTGACAGCTTCTCCAGGAAATGTACTATGATTTTTCAGAATGGCTCATGAAAAGTAAAGGGTTTCTAATCACTGTGTCACAGGGAAAGTTATAAGGCAACTTAACAACAATTTACATCAATAATTTTTTTTTGTTATTTATTACTCTTGAGGCATGCAGAATGGAAACTTCAGACAGCTCAGCACTTCTTAGATATCCTTTGCAAGAGCAAAGGACCACATATTATGGAATCAATGCTACTATGGAAGTTATGTTTTAATAACTTTGAAATATATAGCTAATACTTCCTATTTTTTGAAGATGGTTTTTAAATCAATTCAGAAAACATAATGGCCTGTGAAAAACTGAACATGAGCAAAACTTCATTAAAATAAAATATGCAAGCTTCACAGCAAGCGGTACTTAGTGTTTTGGTGTTTTCTCAGTTAACGAAACAAATGGTATTTTCACAAATAGCAAAGAGACACTTACCACATCTTTAAAAGAATTGTCTCCTCTTTTGATTAGATAGAGCTCCCTTTTCTTTTGTTCAATACAATTCTTAACATCTGGCAAAAAGAGGGAGAATTATTCTCAGTTTTTTGTATCTCTGATGTAATTGTAATTTTTAATATTTTGAATTCAACAAAAGAAAAATTACATGAATGTTACAAGTTCAAGTCACACTTCATCTAACAAAAATATTTACCATCAATATGAAGTATCTTCACTCCCCAACTCAAAGCATTGGACAGTATACTACCAGAGGGGATTAAATCCTGCAAACAATAAATTATATTAATAATCTAATGCAATAAATAGCAGATTTAAAATAATTACAAATATATTGCAATGTAATATGAAAGCTGAGATTAAAATGCAGATGCTTTGCTTTTTGCCAAAAGACTACTGCTCTTCTCAACTGACTTTGCCATCTCTGTGTTACAGCACTTTACCATCAAAAGACATTTAAACTTTCAGAAAGCCAAAACTGTTCTCTATTGTCACATTTTATAGCAAGATTGGAACACAGTGAATTGATACATTTTCTTTAACTTCATGAGCACCTCTCAAATGCAAGTTATATTAGCAATTCTGACAACTTTTAATACTTGTCATAAGACTTCACAGACTTCTAATTCTTCAGGAAGTATCCAAAAAGCATGATTTGACAGTTTATTTAGGACAATCCCTCAACTTCTGCCTAAGCGTTCCAAGACTGACTTCTCTCTCAGACACTCTTACTACAGCTTGTTTTCTAGAAGAGCAAAACCAAAGTTTCTGAAGCATGAATTCAATGATTACTTGGTGTACCTGTTCTTTGATTGCTTTTTCAACCAAGGATTTTCCTCTGCTCATACGCACCTAAATTAAAACAGAAACACATTTGTAGCAAGGTGAGACAATTCACATGGCTGTTAACAAATGCATGTTAGCTATGAGAGTCTCCTTAAGTTCACTGTACTGTTAATTTTTCAATAACGTGCATCTTCCTCACAGGGTTACAGTTGATACAGTCTAAGGGAAAAAAACCCCACCAATCTAAAACCAACCAACAAGTAATCATTTTCAGCCAAAGGAGATCACGGCATGGCTGAAGCAGTGTTAGTGCTGCAACAACACAGATGCTGGGAATAAGCAGCCAGTGACACACACCAAATGGTGTGACAATGAGGTTTTATTAGCTGGGGCTTGTGCAAATTAAGTCATAAATATTATCACAGCCTCTGTCTATCCGCCTTCTTTTCTATCACCAGTGAATCTCCTTTTGTACTTTATGCTGTTTATGCATACTGAGCTGCCTTTGCCTATCCAGGTATTTACAAAATAAGGTTACCTCACCTATGCAGTGCAAAGACTAGCCTGCAGACTGGCTCACAGTCATGTTTCTTAGTAAGTACCACATACATAGTATAGCTAATTACTTCCAACTGTATTTTGAAAGGACACAAGACTTGTCCATGTAAGAAACTTCACATAAATCTGCATAAATTCAGATACTAAATTAACATTGTACATGCAATTACCATGATCTTCTAAGAAAGAGCTCAAAAAAGCTCAGCAGTCACAATGTTTAATTATTTCTTTCAACTACTATCCAAGAGTGCTTCTGTTGATATCTGCATTAACAACACATCAGCCAAGGCTTTATTAGGCTGTGTTTCTAAAGAGAGTGGCACTGAATGCCATCACGTGCCTCTCCATATTGATCCAGCTGTCAAACATAATAATGTCAATATTATCAGTCAGACATACTACCTTAGAATAGATTTTAGTGTACTCTGCTTATTTGCAAAAAAGGCTCCTTTTTAAAATTAGTTTCTGAAACTCTGCTGAATTAGTTTGAGTTAGTTAAATTTAACAAGTTAGCCTGAATAACTTGAAAAATATATTTGAAAGAAAACCCCTTATTCACCCAAAGAACTGCTGCCATCTTTAGGAAACTAACTAGAAGGAAAATTCTAAGACCATATCCCTCCCATGGGTTGTACCCGATTCACAATATTATTACTAAGAAACTTACTGTATCTACCAACTTAAATGAACTTCCATCACGCTGATCTTTTCGGTTGCTAGGATGAGATGAACCATTTCCCCCAGCACCTGCAGATTCCGGGCTAGGAACAGGAGAAATCTGGCCAAGACTTCGTGCAAATTTTGCCTCCTTTTTATTTGTCACCAGATAGTTGATATCCTTACTAAGGAAACTCTCCACCCTCTAAATATAGAGATATAAAACAAGTCATCATTTCAGGACAGTGGATCAGAAACTCAAATTTTACATTGCACACTTAAAAGGGATAAAACTTCTAAAATAACTAAGTACAAAAACACTGAATTAACAAGAAGATATTTTCTAAATATAAAAATTGAGTTGGACTAGCATCTTACCAGTCACAAATTATAAGTTCAATTTCTTAATTTTGTAATCTTTATCAAAAGAGCCTTGCAATGTTTTGATTATTATAACTTTTGAACTATCTAGCTGTAATACTTTCCAAATAGAAAAATTCAATACTGCATTGAGGAATAACAGAATAAATCAAGGTAAACCACTGTCTACATAATTTTATGAAACAGAAATTTTACTAGGTGTTCAGCTAAACTGAAAGACACGTGCATGCAAATGTATTTTAGTCTGCAAGAAGCTATAAATTTACTGAGTTCAGAACCAGCAGAAAAATTAAAGTTTCAGGAGAGTTACCATGTTTCACACCTATAATATTCATGACACTTCTCCGAAAGGTAAAGTCTTTTAGTAGATTCATATTCTCATACTCAGCAATATAAATATGCAGGTACTCTATGCTTGTTCTCTTCTATTTTGTTCCTTCAGTCTTTCATTGCTAACTATCAAGTGATTATCACCTATTTGCCTTGTTATTTCTTATCAGCTTATGTAGCTTAATGTATTTCCTCTCTTCAACTCATCAGCTTGGAAAGCACAAATCACCCAAACAGCAAGCTTGAAACTGTGCCTTTCAACGGTGCTCTATGCACCTTTTACAGAAGGATATAGAAGCACTTTTGAGTGCACTCCACACAAGTAACAACAAAACGTGCTAACTGATCTTGAGGGTGTTAGAGCACCTCAGAGGGAGGCATTTACTCCTCAGAATAAGCCACAAAAACTTCCTTTCCAGTCTGTGATTTGTAACATTACCTTTCACATAGGAACTCCTAAAATTCTCTTTCAGAGAGAAGACAGAGTGCACTTATTTGACATATATGTAAAATGATGCATTTAATTTGAAATCATGTTACTGCTGCTCCCTACCGCTCCTGTGACTTCAGACAGCACCTTGATTTACAAGCATCAATTTCATAAAGCTGCTCAGTGTTCCTCTGAGTTCAAAGTATTGTCAAAGTAACATTCAAAACAGGTAGCCATTTAAGCAGATCCCTTCTGCCTCTGAGCTTAAAAGGTATTTAATTCTCTAACGGCCAAGTTTTCTCTACATCAATTCAAATATTCAACTTTAAAAGAGAACTAAGCAACTGCACTACTTGTGTTACTATCATATCCTGTACTTGCTTGTATCAAAGTTTCTTCGATACAGAAGAGAGAATTATGAAAAAAAATAGTAAGATGCATATAAAATTTATTATTTAAATAAGAGTATTCAAAAATACTCATTAACATACCCTATGCAAAAAGTACTCAGTGAAGTTACTGACTTATAGTAAGCATATGCAAAACTCTTCCTTTAATCTCTTTCAGGTTCAGCTGAACAACACTGTGACGTAAAAATGTCAATACAGTCAGAAGCAGCAGAAAAAAAATCACCTCAAACGATAACACTGAATAAACTTGGATAAATTTTAAGCCAGGTGAATAATCAACTGAATACAAACCTTAATAATAAAAACTTTTGTTAAAATCAGCAAAGCAGGTTCTCTCAAAAAAACACAGAATAACTTAATGATAACCTCACTGTTTGTATTAAACATTAAGACAAACATAGAAAAATAAAATCCTCTCACAGATAAAGTACATATAACATCAAATGTTATTTATAAAGTAAAAATAATATAACATGAAAGAAACATTCCATAAGTCCAAATTTCCTTCTAGATTAATACAGGTCTCTGTTATAAACTTACCCCTCCCAGCTCTTTGAGGTCCTTTCCTAATTTTTCAGAGATCACATTGGATGGGATATCGAGGTAAAACACCTTCCCAGTGAGTGGCTTATATTTAAGTTTCTCTGGTTTTCCTGTATCTTTTTTCACATTCTTGAGAGAAGATCTTATCTTTTCTGGTTTTGCTTGTGTTCCATCTGCTGGGAAAAAAAAGGCAATTTAAACAGAACTTTTTTTTTTTTTTTTTAAGGAAAAGTTATGGCAATAGACACGGCAAGCTTTCACAGAACCATACAATGCTGCTTGGGCTGGAAGTGACCTTAGAAATCATTTGGTTTCAATCCTCTACCATACACAGGGACACCTTCTATGAGACCAGTTGCTTGAAGCCCTATCCAGCCTGGACTTTAACAGGACTTTTAAAAAACAGCTATTATGTTAAACATGTCAAACCCAAACATTAATAATACCACCTCATATGGCCCTTAAAAGTTTCTCCTTAAAATAATATGCAATAATGAACTTTTAATTTCAGTTACTATACAATACTATCAATTTTCTCACCAGTTTGTCAAGTTTTGCTACCAAGACAATGAGGGCTGCTAAAGGAAGTGAGCAGGCCTCTTTTAAACACAAAAAACCAACATGTAAAACAGTCCCTCTATAAAGTTTTCTTTCCATCCCTGAAACTCTCAGATAGGAAAGGGAGCAGCAGAACTACCACTCTTGCTGCAAGATTCTCTGTTTATGAACACACTAAGTGGGACAGGAACAGCAGTCAGCTTTGTTAGAACCGAGAAGACAAAAAAACCTAGAGAAACAGGAAAATGGGGAGGCGTAAGATGGTCTAACTGATCAGAATGTAAACGCAAAAAAAGGACGATAAGCAGGCGTGCAAACAAAATTCTGTAGATGACCAGGGCAGTTCAAAAATTAACACGTTAAAGACTATAATCACTGGAGCATGCATTTTAAACTTCTGGGGGACGATCGAAAGTTCGGAGCGGCTTAGCAGGCCCGCAGTAACAATGAGGAGCCTCTCCCGCAGAGCGACCGCGCTCTCACCCCGCGGGCCCTGCGAGCCTCCGGTGCTCCCGGCGCCAGCCAAGGCCTGCCCGGGGAGGGGGGGCGGCTCGCACGGCAGCGGCCCGGCCATTCCCCAGACACCCCACGGCCTCCCTGCCTCGCGGTTATCTTGTAAAAGAGAACGAGTCAGCGCCAAGGCCATGCTTTTCCGTTTAATTCCCCAAACCACGACAAAGCCATAGCCGGGAAGGCCGCCCCGGCCCCAGGCCGCGGCTGAACGGCCCCCGCTGGCGCTGGGAGAGGCCTGAGCCCCCCCGGCCGCCCCCAGACCCCGCCGCTTACGGGGACGAGCTGCTCTGTCGGCGGCCTCGGCAGCGCTCGGCTTCATCTTCCCGCGGAGTCACATCCTCCCCTGCCCCGCGGCCGCCGCCACCTGCGGGGGCAGCGCGGGCTGCCCGGACCCCCTCACCGCCCTTCCCGCCTCCGCCGGGCCCGGAGCTGCCACCGCCAACGGCCGGGCCGGGGCGGAGCGAGGGGAGGGCGGAAAGAGGGAAGGGAGAGAAGGAGGCTCTGGGACAGGAGGTTGGCGGCCGTGAGTGGGGAGGCGGGACAGGAGCCCCCTTCTCTCCTCGCCTCCCCTGAGGGGCGGTGTTGGGGTCGCGGGGAGCTCTGCCCGCGGCGAGCGCGGCCCGGGCGCTGCTCGTAAATGGGTATGTATGTGCGCTACTCTGTGCAGTGGGCTTCTAAGTTAAAAATACACTAAGAAAGCCAGTTTCTTCCCCGCCCACACCCCTCTTTAATAGTTGCTAGCACCTGAGAGATAAGTCTTATTTTATGCAGGTTCAGCTTTCTTATCTTTCACTTGAAACTTGGTGAAAACGACATGACATCACGTTCCTGTAGAGCAGATAAAAAGCTTAGATCAGTATCAGCTAATAAAGCTAAGTCTGCACTTATGCACAACGTGTATTTGGGAAGATATGTCTTTATTTGGGGATTTTGTATTGTGAAATACTTTTTTAAATTATTATTCTCTTCTGCCCTGCCTAGTTGCAGATACTGTGAGTACTTCCCTAAATTGTTGCGACCGTGCCTTTGCAGCCATTCAGCAGGATTTAAGGAATTAATATTTGATAGTAGCATTAATGCTAGTTAGTAGCTGTTTCTCACATGAATAGCTTGCCAGAGTATATAGTCATGACCAGCAGGCTGTGAGTGCTGGATCAACCAGGAGACCTTTCTGGATTTTCTCACAGGAGTGACGGGAGCAAGAGAAGGGCTGGATGAATTACTCTGCAGTGCTACAGTTTATGGGCCGTAGGCTGCGAATTTATCTCTGTGTGGATTATTGACATGTTCCTAAACACTTCCTTGCAGCAAAAGGTAATACGCGTTAAAGATTTAATGTGTTTTCCAAAAACATATAAATGTTGGAGTTCGTGTAAGAAGGATTTTAAAAAATTATTGTCTTTAGAAAACTTACTTAAAAAGCAGGGCTTAAATATTCTAATCTCAAAAATTCTTGAGATGCTTTTATACAAGTAGAAAACTAATACTACTGCCTATGCATAGCACATTAATGAAAATTTATGAAATTTTTTCCCTTGATTTTTTTTTTCTGCAAGTTTTAAGCATAGTCTTGCAATATGTTTTTCTGTTCCTTAACAGGTTTTTCTTCTCTAGGGATACAGCCATGGCTGAAATGAGTGACAGCAACTTAGAAAAACCAACCATTATTCAGCAAGCAATGGCCTCTTGTTGTGGAGCTATAATTACATCATTACTTGGTAAGGCAAACTATCAAGCTTGCCACAAAGAGAATCTTTACAAGTGATTACTCTTCAGTGTGACTCATCATGATGTCTGCATATTTCCACTAATATGTTCAGCAAGGATGTTTTTGGATAGTTTTTTTGTGTGTGTTTTAAAAAGTGTGGTTAGTTGAAATCTTCTCCATCCCTAGTAATCTTTAACCATTTCTGAAACTATGAATAATATTTAACAAGTTTAATTTCTATTTCTTTTTTTCTCTTGGTGTAGTTATTAATTGCTTTCTGTCTAGAAGAAACAAAATTATAATTATAAATCATAATAAAAATAATTTCCATCTTTCCTGCTGCTTAAAAATATATATTAAATAAAATATATTTTATTTATTTTATTTATTTGTTTTATATTACAAGACACAAATCCTTCATGTTACCACTTCAGCAGTAAGAATTTGTGCTGCTGTGATATCTTACACTGTCAAAGCCTTTTCTTGTTGGTTTTGGTTTTTTTCTCCAAACATTGCTTTTAATAATAGCTTTATGTTGCTCTTTTAAACTGTTGAATAGCTGGTGGAATTAATTCTCTGCTTCATGTTCAGTCATCTCATTGAGGACCTCCTTCCCCGAGCAAACCTAAGGAGTCATTGTTTGCTTAGATTCAGCGCTTCCTGTCTCTTGAAGTTCCCCCAGCTCATTAGCTCAGACTCTATATTCCTGTTACTTTTATTCTGAAGATAGCCTTCACTTCTGACTTTTAATGTGGATTAAGCTGCAGAGAAACATGCAATTTTCTAAGCACGATTTCTCCCCCCACAAATTTCCAAATGTTTACAAAATACTATCTTACCGGGAACCTTTCAAATTCATAGTCTTTTTGTTCTGTCTTTATACCACCTGTCCTGTGACTTAGGTAAAGTACCAAGCAAAGCTACATCAGAGCTGTGGAATTCCTAAGATGGATTTCGATTGTGGGTACATACACACAATTCTAGTACAGTGTAAGGTGCTGGTATTAGAGAGATACAGGAGAGGTATAGGAGACCGACTCCATCCTGAAGTGCCTCCTGGCGACGAGCAAAAGTATCTGTGAGTGGCTAAAATGCTACTGGATGAACAACTTTTAAGCAACTTGCTGAGCAGCAGCAGTGACATTGAGATCCCTACATTCAGATACTGAAATGTGAGCCAAGTATCCACCACCTGTTAGTGAACTGAGAGGCATCAATGGAGAGCTAAGGTGTAACTCCATTGCCTGTGCACTGGAATGTTTCACTTAGACGTGTGCTGGTGTGTTTGACTTAGACTTTAGCTGTCACTTGGTAAGTAAGGTTGGAGGTCCTGTGTCATTTTTGTCAACTGTGTAGGTATTTTGGATACCTTAAAGACTCAGATGGCACTGGCTGCTTGTATATAGGCAACAGAATTGAGGCTTCAGTCAAGATAAGAAGAATCTGGTTCAGCTGCCCAGCCACTGTGGAGTTCAGCACGTCTAGGCCTGTAAAAATTGTAAGGGCTGGAGTGGAAGCACTGAAATGTTCGCTAAACCTTCATTTACTTATCAACAGCCTCAGTCTTCCAGATATTGTCTACATGCAGAAAAAAAGAAAACTACTTCCTGAGTTTAACATTTTTCTTTTGAGTGTTGCTGTTACGGTCAGTTTATCGAAAAAAAATAAATGAAGAATGCTGTGTTATTTTACATGCTGGAGTCCAAAATCTGATCTCATATGCCTCGTGGTATGCTACTTATAAATGTTTAGCAGCAGAGCATAAGGTAATAAGTTTTAGCAATTTCAGGCAAGATGACACAAGATGAGGTTTGTGTATCTCTAACATTTGATGCCTGTGCAACTGTTAGTACATTAAAAAAGATATATTTGGTTGCTTGCAAACTATACAGAATTTATAGTTCTTCTTTGCCTCTGTCTGATAACACCTCCTTTTCCTCTGCCTGATAACATTGTAAAACTCTTTTTTTTCCTCTGGAAAAAAAAAAAAAAAAAAAAAAAAAAAAAAAAAAAAAAAAAAAAGGTAGAAGTTAATGATAAGGCATCTATACACTTCTGCATTTTCAGGCCGTGCAGGGTGTTTCTAAATGACTTCTGTTTCATTTTAGTATCTCCTCTTGATGTTATCAAAACTCGGCTGCAAGCCCAAAGCAATCCATTCCCTAAAGGTAAACAATACCTAGTGTAACTGGGGACACAGTTTGCTTTTTGCTGGTGTATTTAGCAGATAGTTGTCATAATGCTTTGCTCAGGTGCTTAATGTTTGTGTCTGTTCCACAACAGTGAGTTTGTTTCTGCAGTATAAGTGGGTGGGAAAAAAGCAACACATACACTGAAATTGGTAAAGAAAGAATGTGCCAGTGAACAGTGGAGATAAAAATTCCAATCAATACCTACCATTTTAAACAGCCCTTTTTTCCCCCGTCTTTCTTAATATTTTCATTATGGCAGAAGGTACAACTAATACCGAGTTGAGTTAAAAAATAAAAAACTATTAATAAATAAGTAAATATTATATCAGAAGGCTTATGTGGTCGGGATACTGTATCAAAGTTTATCTTCTCCAGAATCTAGAGATTTTGAAATACAGAAATTACTTGCCAACTGGGTTTTGAATACATGAAGACATTGTGCTCTCAAAAATGTGGTTTTGGTTTCTACTGTTTACTTGTATGTGATAAATGAAATTTAAAAGGCAAAGATGACTAGTGTTGCATATTGAATGTTGAGGTGAATATTTGTAGTCACACTTGCTGTAAACTGGGAAAAATACTTGTACCTTCTATCCTGATTTTTAGTAAATTCTAAAGCCAGAAATCTGAAAATGTGAGGCTCAAAGTATGTTTTTGTAATGGCAATAATATTTTATCAAACAGTTTCGAAGTACATGAGGCAGAAGAAATAAAAAACAAGTAGAGAGGATGATCTAGTCCAGCCTAAGATATAATAATGATGCAGTCCAGCCTAAGATATAATACTTCCACTTGTAATGTGGATGCTTCGGCTATTTAATAAAAATCCTGAAGTCTGAAACACATTCATAGTTAGATACAGTAGTGATATTCAGGTCTTGTGCTGCTTTTAGCCTTCAGCAGATGGTAGTATAACATAAACGTGTCCTGAAGCCTTATGGAGGCAGTTCCATTTAGTCTGGCACTCTGGGGAGTACATTTGTGCCCTCTTTCCTTTTACCTAATTTGTTGTTACTGACTGAGATTATTTTTTCCCTCTGTGTCTAACCAGAGATAAAACTGTATTGCTGTGATATCCAATTTGAAATTGCTGCTGTGTAAGAATGATCTTGTGAGTGTTAACTCTATTCTTATGCACCATTTTATTAGGAAAATGTTTTGTATACTCTAGTGGCCTTATGGACCATATATGTGTTTGTGAAAATGGGGACAGCAAAGCCTGGTATAAAAAACCTGGGAATTTCAAAGGGACATTGGTAAGAACATTTTACATGTATATAAAACCATAAATCTTTAAGCAGCATACTGTAAAGTTATTTGGGTTTATTTGGGTTCTTCTGGAATCTGTTATTATTCTAGAGGATCTTCCTGTGGTTACGCTGTGTAATTAATGTTGTGATTAGTGATACCTTCTTATTTTTAATAAAACTCGTATTCCTTCCTTAAGATGAACAAGGATGCACAGCTTTCCTCACAGATTACTGGCTCTATGATTTTATTTTTCCCGCTTGAGCTGTATTGCCAATAGTTGCTGATTGCAGGTAATAATTGTCTGTTACCTGCTCTCACTCTTCTGTGTCCCAGTATGCTCCTGAGCTGAAGTAACAATGCAGATAGTGTTTTGAAGTTAAGTTCATGAGTAAAGTTCTCTATCCGTTGAAATTTGTAGGACTAGCATGTTCCCAGACACTTGAAACAGACTTGCTGTCAGACACTGTCCTGCTGGCTCATTAATCAAGATTTTTGTATGGCTCTGCCATGAAATTAAACCAGAATTAAGTTTCTGAAAATGAGATGTTAATGCAAAAGGTGTCCCAGCAGTTCTACAGTGGAGTTTTTTTTTTAATTATTAACTTCACAAGTGTCATTTTTTTTTTCAATTAGCTTTACTATATAATTTTAGAAAGTCAGTTTTCTACTTGACATGAATTTATGCCCATTTTTGCTGTGCCAAGGTGATTCTTAAAAAAGAATTACTATAATATCATTGATCTCTTTTTTTATTAAAATGAGTCCACTCTTTTAGCTTCCTGTTTTGTAAATTTGTTGAAGCTGGATTATAAGCATTTTAACTAACTAGTATAGAAGTTGGGGTTTTTTTTGTCTAACCACAGTATGACTTTTTAGGGATTCATTCAAAGTTCTATTTTTACTAGTCAGGTTTGTTTTAATAAATTATGTCTTTGTTTTCCCCATTCAATTTTTTTTTATCTCAGTGGATTAGTTCATCAAGTCTCCTGTAAAGACTTTTCTTCCTGTAAGTCCTTCTTGTGGTCTGTCAGACTCTCTTATATTTTGAGGCCCTGTGATAATGTGTGGTCTTAAGCATATTCTAATCCATCAAATCTCAACCTTTTCCCCAAAAAGTTTAAGAAAATCAAGTATCCTAATATTAGAGAGTTTGTCTTTTTAATGGTGCTTTCAGGTCATCTGGGAATATAATGGACAGCTGTAATAATAGTTGCAAGCTTCCAAGTATAGAGTATAGTGTATATACATTGCATGTATGTTGTCACTTTTTTGTCAGAGAAAGCAAGTACTGAAGAGTCATTGAGAATTAATTGCTATTTCATGCCTAGAATCTTTGTTATGTATTGGAAAAATATTTTAGTTGTTATTTTGGGGAAGTTTCCACAAGTTGCATCAGTGCCATATTAGTTCTGAAAATAGCTTCTTCCCAGGGCTGTCCGTCACTGATAAACACTTACTACTTTGGTCTTTTAAAGGTGGAAGAAAGTTCTTAATTTCAGTCACACAAATTATTCTGTTCAGCTCAGTGGAACTATTTGCATGATTAAATATGATAGCTAGTGTAAGCTATCTTACAGTGATAAGCCATTTTAGAAACATACTTTTAAAGATATTAATTGTGTGTTCTGCCAGCTGAAATATATTATTGACTACAAAAGTTTGCAGCTAATTATTTCCCTTTGCCTTGTTATACTTTTAGGATGCATTTGTGAAAATTATTCGAATAGAGGGAATTAAGTCACTGTGGAGTGGGCTTCCCCCAACATTGTAAGTTGAATGTTCTGTTTTTGGTAACATGAGTTATTGTTAAAAAACCTGTTTAATTATTTAGATAAATTATTATGTATATTTTTAAGTCATTTTTAAAATTCAGTCAATTCTGAAGTACAGAGCAATCAGTTCAATCAGAAACATCTAGGGACAGTATAATTTTTGCCAGATCTCCAGATTTTTCTGATATTTTCTCAGTAATTAAGCTGAAACATTAGAATTCTCACTGTGCCTTTTAGAGGTGGTATCATAATTGTTCCTTTGACAGATGGAAAATGACCACTAGAGAATGACAGTTTTTGACAAATACTTACTGGTCTATCTTGTTACTAATGACTTTCCATCAGCAGCACAGCTGTTTCCAGATGCTCTGGTGTTGCACCTCATTACCCTCATTTAATTCTTGTAACCCTCATCTTTATTTCAAAGGACTTTGTTGGGGTTTTTATCTTATGTGACTTTGCAGTGGAAAACAGACAATTCGTTTTCTCTCTACATATTATTCATATTAACCTGGTACAGATAGAAATTAAGACCTCTATAATTATGTCTTCCTCCATAAACCAAGAAAGTAATCAAATCTAAGATTTATGTCGCATCTTGTAAGTCCTGAAGTGTGGCCCAGCAGGAAAGCAGTGATTCACATATTTTTGGTTTGCAGACAGTGTATAGACACAAGAAAGAAAAGCATGGTGGAGCTAAGCCTAGTTATTTATCCTGCAGTATGCAGCAATTTAGAAATATAAACCTTTAGGACCTGACTGAACTATTTAAATCAATACAGGTTTTTATTCAACTTGTGTTCTGGACTCCAGCAGAAAACTAGCCTCCTGATTGGAGAGAGGCACGCAGTTTTTAAGGGATTTAAACTATGGCTTGTTAGTTTTCCAAGCATGACAGTCCACAGTGTTTTTTAATAATGGTGGTGCTTGCTGCATTGGTGCAGACATGACACCAAAATGTAACTGCCATTTTATAGTAAGATGTGGTGCTTTATCCCTACACTGAATGATTTTTAGATCTAGCTGTTGCTATTATACTCTGTACTGTGCTGGAATGAAAAAAGCTTGTATTTATGAATACCACATTGTCTCTCAAGTGGTAAGAATCATAACTTTTGATCAATATTCTCCAATTGTTAAATAAATAAAAATTTATTGTTAGTTGCATTTCTGTAGTGTTTTGTTTGGCTTCTTCATATTCAGATCTTTCACTTCCATTTCTTTATCAAAATAGTTCTGAAGCTGATGTGAAATAAATTTTGGCTAAGATAATCCACCACCATTTTACTTATAATTTTCCCTAATGAAGTGAAAACCTGGGAAATCTGTGGATTGAAACTCTGAACTAGGGGCAGTGAATCAAAGCCACAGGATTTATGCTTTTTTCTTCATTCATAACTCACATCTGGAAATTTAACTTTTTTTCTTAATGTATGTAAAATATCCATATGTGACAGTTACCTTTAATCTCCTGCTTTCCTTGTATTAATTTAAATTATCTCTTATATTTTAGAATAATGGCAGTTCCTAACACAATAATCTATTTTACACTCTATGACCAACTGCGTGAAGCTTTGAAATACAGACTGGAAAAGGATGATGGATACATTCCAGTTCTTGCAGGTTCCTTAAGCAGATGTAAGTTATCATCTGTTTAAAGAGAAAACTGAAAGACAATACCAGGATGCTGTTTTCTTGGGTTTGTTTTGTTGATTTTTAAATAAAGTAAGTTTTCTGTTTCTTTAAATGAGGGATAGGAAGGAATACTGTAATTACCCAGTACTTCTTGGGCAACAAAACTCTCTAACTCGGAATAAAGTGATTTTTTTTTTTTTTTTGCTGTTACACTCTTACTACATTTGTAATTTGGTCAAAATTTTATATTTGAATTTCTAGACTTCTACCAAGTACAGTTTAATTTAAGTGTTCTGTCATGAATATAGCAATAAACATCATTGTTTTCTATAAGGGCAGCTACACAGGTATTTATAAGGAAAATGAGAATTGGACTTCTTTTAGAATTAGACTGGTTTTACTGTGGACTGAATTTGCTCTTATATTTTCTTACTAGCCTTTTCCTCATCTATTTTTGTAGAAGTAACAGAGATCATATATTTTAGGGCTTTCTTAGAAGAGTCTGATGATGTAGTTCCATATTGTACTTGTGACAACCCTGGGGACATTGGAAGACTGGTTGAAAAAGCATTGCTGTTCAGTGGTGGTGTGGCAAATTGCTCTTATTAGGATGTTTCAGATTTTAAATGCACGTGTTAAACCTTATCCCAGCAACAGAAGAAAAATTCTTGGATCTAGTAAAATTGTTAATGTCTATTACATGTGTGATGGGAGCTTGTTATTGATTGAGTCATGACTCACTGACCATTGTGCAAGCTGAAAGCGAGTCACTTTATCAGATACAAACTGCCTGCTAATTATTCTTGAGAGTTTAAAATAAGAATGCCAGGGGTGCTTAGAAATCAATAAAACCTCAATCTCTAGCAACTATTTTTGTCCTTAACACAAAAAAAGCCTTAAAGCCCAAGCTCACTTTCTTCAAGTTACACTTTGAAATGGCAATTATTGAAAATTAATGTTTAGAAGTACTTGAAATTTGCAGCCTATTTATGTATTTAATCTGAAAACGAGGATTCTTAACATATTACATTGATTACAAGAGGCCAGTATTGAAAAAAACCCTAAACCAGAAAGTGTAGGTACTGTGAATAGGCGTGGTGCTCTTATTGGGAAACTCATTTTGGAAAGGAAAACAGAAAAAGAAAAATCAGAGAGTTGAAAAGAATCAAATATATAAGCAAGGTGAGATGTGACTTCACTATTAAATGCTGATTTGAAAAAAAGTGTTTTCCTCCTTTGCAGTCAGTTCTATCACTGTGGTGAGTCCTCTGGAGCTGATCAGAACTAGAATGCAGCATCGCAAGTTGTCCTACAAGCAGCTGTACCTGTGTGTCAGCACTAAAGTGGCTGCAGATGGATGGTTTTCACTGTGGAAAGGCTGGAGTTCTACTGTTCTGAGAGATATACCTTTCTCAGGTAGGGTTTATTTTCCATGCAGGCTTTTGTTATGTCAGAAGATATGTTTATGCATAACTATTTTAGTCTATTTCTGTGCTTTTCTGTAATTTTAATGTTTAGCTTTAGGAATGACTGAGATTGATTCGTTCTCTTTTGCATGCTTTTATTTATAAATTTGCTGAGGACATGATTTTTTTCTCCCCATTTTGAACCTGATAAGGTTCATTGTTACATTCCCTTTCTCTATACTTAGCCTGTTACTTCTCATCTTTAGCTTACACAATTACTGTTTTGAAGTCTTTGAGTAGGAAATTTTCTTTGTGATAGGTATAGTGGCTATTTTCTGATAAATATGCTGTATGTAAGTGTTCTGTTACTTAATTTTGAAAACATGTACAGAGAGTGACACACTAGTGTCTTCAGGATTTTTTTGAATCAAGATTAATTAGTTTCTATAACTGCTCCTGAAATCATGAAGGTAGAGCACCACTCATTAGCAAAGCTCCAAAGCTGAAAGCCTAGAAGAAAGAGTCTGATTCAGTCCTGAGGCTCTCCTTAAGATAGAGGGGACAGATGTTACAGGGGAGACTGCTCATGGACCTGTTAATGCCAGTGGTAAAAGCTCCCGTCTCTTTGAGGCCTGCTTTTGTCAGAGCACTTGTGGATCAGACATCAGTTGTCTTCAAAGCTGTTTCTGGAATTTGGGTGGTAGCAGGAATAACACCTTTGAAAGCCATATGTTGCCCCAGAAAAATTCTTCTAACCTATTTTTGAAGTCAGAGAACCCTTGAAATATTTGACCAGCTGTCTTGTTCTCCTACTTCACTATTTAGATAGTTGGACATTTAATTTCATTTTTGCTTTCAAGCAATCTAGTAGACCAGTTGGTGTGGACTGTTACGGGATTTGAGCACATTTGGATGTGTACCTGGAGTAAATTTTTAATTGGTTTAATTTGGTAAACCAAACCAAGACATGATAAGTGGGGGGTGGTTATAATATTTAGTTAAAAACTGCAGTTGTCAATTCAGGGAGTAAACTGAGTTATTTAAGCTGTATTCTTTTCAAAATGTATAATACTCGTGTTTTCCTTCACTTAGCTTTTGGGAGGTGATTGAAAATCATGGTTGAAATGTATTTCCTTTTTAAGGATCCAGTTCCATGATAGGACTCAATTTAGCCTTCTCTGATAGGGAAGGCTTCTGAACCTACGACAGCATGGTGTCACTAAGGCTAAAGATAACTGTCAGAATTCAGAGAACCTTTTGTCCAAAGTGCTTCCTGTTCAATATTTATTTTTTAATTTACTTATTTTTCTTCTCTGCCAAACTCAACTTTCTCTCATGCTGTTCAGCTAAGACTTGTGAGGGAACTCTCAAATTCTTCATCTAATCCCTGTTGCCTGACTTTAAGTAGAAACTGTTCTCTTTCTGATTTTTGTCTGTAGCAGTGTGGCTGGAGCTTCCTTCCCTCTGCTGCTTTTAACAGAGGGGGAAGATCAGAGCACTGTGAGGGAGTGCACAAGGAAGAGAGCACTAAGGTGATATGTGTGTTCTTTTCAGGCCTTTTCAGATTCTTGTGTCCATTCCTGCTGTTCCTCCACTGATCCAAAACATGCTCGTTTATTTTAAGTCAGTCTCCACACTGCTCTGGCATTCACTTCACAGCCAGTGGGCACTTGTCTGTCCCCAGTACTTCATGGGTATCATGGGATACTGGAAAGGCAGAGGCACAAGTTAAAATGCAGCTACTGCCTTATACTTGAGAACTATTGTTGAAGAGCCAAAAGTGAGCTGGCAAGTAGATGCATGAGTAAAGGAAAATGTATTTTAAAAAACTTAAATGCCACAAAACTCTGATTATATAAAGGTAAGGATGTTAATTGCTGCCTAATGTCTCTTTCAAATAGGTTTTCTGATAAAGAGTATTTATAAGAAAAAAAATTATCTGTTATGATGAGCTCCCTTAGTACATTCAATCTTAGCTCTTCAGTTTGAACGATGCCCCAACAGCATAACAATCTCTGGTATTCTTATAGCACAGTTTACAGCTTTGCTGCAGGCAGCTCAAGGTAACTCAAGAATTAAAATCAGCGTAACAATTTGTATTGAAAAAGCCACTCCTCTGTAAAAACAGTCAAGCAGTACAATATGATTTAATCACAGGGTAATTAGAATCCCTGTGAGTTCAAGCCCAAGTGTTCATGATATGCTTCAAGCACATTCCTTGGAATGCTAGCTGGACTGAATAAAACTTGAGCTGTGAATCTTTATAAACACAAGAACTGGGTTAACAATAATACTTGAGTCATTCTTTAAGTAGTGTGGCAGACAATGTAAATATAAAAGGTATTCAGGGAAATGAGTTCTGTAGGTGCTTAAGCAAAGTTTCGGATTTAGTTAATTTATATTTAAATTAGGGCTTCGTACATTTCAGTAGTAGGTTTTCCTCAAACCCTGAGAATGCCTTCTGAGATACTACCTCCTTTTGCTTTTGCAAAATGTTTGAGGCCAGGCACATATTCTGGCCATCTTCACAGCAAGAAAATACTTAAATATTTTTCTGCTGGCACAGCCTTCAGAAGTCAGTGCTAAACAAGGCACAGTTACCTTTCAGGATGTGCAGCCATCATTTGAAGTATTTACTTGACCAGCTGCCATGAGGATTTACTCTATAATTGAGCCTGGTAGCATATAGCTTGGAGTTTTAGTTAGAAAGAAGAAAGAGTGCAGTTTAATTCAGCAAACAGTCACAGAAACAGATGTTGTTCCTAAAAGTTGTTTGCCAAACTTGTCTTCGACAGTCTTCACAAATGCATTCTCCTCTTAGTAATTCCATGGAGCAAAATTGTACTTTTTGGTTCTCTCAGGATTAAATTTTACACTTTGTCCCTCAGAAAAGTATGAAGCAGTCCTGAGCAACCTTTCATTTTGCATGAAACACATTTTTATAGAATTAGTGAGATTGATGAAACGTGAAATATGCCTGAAAACATAGTGAATACCAAGCCTACACTTTAACTTATGTTAAATTGAATGAGAGTTTTATAGTGCTTGGCTTAGATTGTATTAAGATAGGGGTTAATTGAGGCAATGACAAAATGATTAGGCTAATTTGTATTATATGAAGAAATTTGGGATATGGAGATAAGGGGAACAGGGCAATCTGTCCATGGGTTACCACAGAGGATACTTACTATGCTTTCAGCTCTTGTTTCTTTTGGCTTCTGTTGCCACAGTAGAATTCTTACATCTGTACTTGATGAAAGAATTTCTGTATTTGAAATAAAAATCTGTTGTAATGCAAGTTTATTTTTTTGTAATCATAGCAATGTACTGGTATAATTATGAACGTTTCAAGAAGATGATGTGCAACAAAGTTGGTGCACATGAACCTACATTTTTTATCGCTTTTACTTCAGGAGCAGCATCTGGCTCTGTAAGTATATAATATGATTTCTAGTACTACTCCTTATTATTATCAGTAATAAAATATTTAAAAGAGGTATGATTTTAGGTGATTCTCTCAGAAATGTATGTTTTGGGGTACGTGTACTTTAAACAGTGGCCTGACATTCAAACTGATTAGATAAATCAATTATAGTGTTCTGACATATAGGACTTAACACTATCATGTCTTTGGAATATGGAATCTGGTTTTCAGTTGTGTGCACTTTAATTTAAAAATTCAAATTAAATTTTTTTTGTGCACTAACATTAAAATTGTTTTCTTTTCCTGATAGATTTCAGCTGTCATAACTCAGCCATTTGATGTAGTGAAAACACATAAGCAGACTGCACTTTGGGAGAGTGAGACCTTAGAAAGTAAGTTGCTGGTAAGAATAAAAAAACCTATAAGGTTTGGAAAAATTATTGTTTCTGAAAACTTACTGTTTGGGTATATAGACTTTTGGTAGGAACTTTTTGTCTCTTCTCTGAAGTATATCTAAAAATTCTATCACTCAGGCCTTTTTTCTCCTCCAAATTGTAATATCTTGTGAGATACTTTTTATGTCCTAGACAATACAATATTTCATTAATGGCATGGAAGAGGGAAGAGGTGTGAGTTCAGTACAATTAGCTTAAAAAGATGGTATAAAATTGAAACAAATTCAAAACTGTTCCATTTAGGCAGATGAATTGCAAATTTAAGATGTCCCCACTTTTTGCAGGGAGGTTGGACTGGATGACCTTTAAAGGTCCTATCCAACCCAATCATATTTTATGACTGAAGTAAGTTATATTTAAATAGGCAAAAATTAACTTCTTATAAAACAGTCAGGTGAACAGTGATCTATTGAAAAAGACTTTACAATAACGTGATAAAACGTTTGTACATTCACTACCACTTGCTCCTTCATAACAATATTCTTTTGATAAATATTAGCCTGGAGAAAGAAAGCACTGTGCTCGGGTTGTGTATTTTTTACCTTCTTTTCATGTGATTTCAAAAGAATTATTTTTGAGGGCATATTAGTGAATGTCGTAACATCTTTATAGGATGAAAGGGGAAGTTTCTATTTTGTTCTTTCAGTAGAGCACTGCTGTGCTTTATATGAATTTGAGTTGTATATAAAAACTTTTCCATTGCTTGAGACCTGCACCAGTGAGGGACTTTCACAAACTTAAACAAATATTAGATCGTGACTTTAAGATTACAGACCATTAAAAGGGCTGAGCACTCGAAGAGTTTCTGCGTAGAAACTAAGTGCTCACTTTCCGGTATGAGGTTTTATTCTCTCAGGTAAATTATTTTTTTCTAGTGTAATTCTTGCAAAAAACACATCAATGTTTCATTGCAGAACAGAAAAACATCAAAAAAGCTTTAATTACAAATATTTATTGTGATTCAGTCTTTTTCTTTTGCTGATGAATGTAAGAATTCATTGCTAACACCACTTTGAAACACGTGTGGTTGCCATATATTTATTAGGTTGATATAAACCAGATTAATATACATTCAAAATTTCATTATGGTTATCTTTAATTTGTACCAGTTGAATTCTTTCCAAATCCAGTTACTCTTAGAGTTGGACACTGACTATGCATCTACATATTGTCTGTCTGTGGCTGCAAAAATATTTTGCAGTTTCTAAATGCTGTGGGATGTTTCTGATGAATGTATTCTATGACACTGCTTTAACTTTCATCTAGAAAAAAAATTTCTTGGCCACTTTCATTTTTCAAATCAAAGAAAACAGTACATGAAATAGCACAGAAAATTTCCTTTGTTTAAAATAATTGCATATGTCTGGAATGCAGATTGCTTCTGGATGCTACTGCTGTTAGCTTGCTTGTGGTAAGTGAATTAGCTCTACAAGGGACCTCAATCCACATCTCTTAGAGCTATACTTTCTGAAACATAAATTTAGGGGAGATTTGATTTTTGTAAACTTAGATGTGATGTGTAGTGTCCTAGCTTAACTATTATGTTCGATCTTATTATTCATTTTTATGATAACACTTCTCAAAACTTACTTTTAGATTCAGGTTAGCAGAAAAGCAAGTTCTTATTTAAAAATCTGAATTATGATAATCTTTTAGCTGCACGTGTAAAGTGTCATGGAGAGGGAATGGCTCATTTGAAAGCTAGTTGACTTTTTTCACTGGATTTGTATTCTTTTAAGGAATATTGTATGTGTTCATATATCTTACCCCAGGTATTTCTGCAAGCTTTTCCATCTCATGCTGTTTTAACTTGTGTATTTGCATACTGTATGGATTTAACATACTGTACAAATAAGATGGATAAAATTAACAGAAAAGGAAGTAAACCTAATAATCGCATCTGTGACTCTCTCTGATTTCAAAAAATATTCTTGTGTGGCAGTGTATGAATTCCTTGATTCACTGTTGTCTTGTACTGCATTAAGTTCCACAGAGGGAATCTACATCAACCTGGGCAGTTATGAGGAAAATTGTCGCTAGCAATGGGATTACTGGATTATTTGCTGGTAAATCTTTTCATATCTTTAAAAAAAAAAAGTCAGACTAGAGAGTTTTTTAGTCATTACCAAGTGATTACAGATGTTAACATGGATAAATTGTATAATATTTCTATCTCCGTGAACACTGTCAGTTATGGAATAGTTTGCATATATAAAGCGACGGAAGTGCATATATCCAGAGAGAATTTTGGTAATCTCTTAACAAGTTACTAAGATATAGCTGTTTGAGATGGATACAATTTATATTAAAAGCAGAGGGACTGGGCTTGACAAATATGTCTGTATTGACAATGAAATGTGGTGCTAAAAGATTCAGTTCAGACAATATTTTTTTTTTCAAGTTTAAAAAAATTACCAATTTCTTAAGCTTTTATTGATTTCTTAGATTTTTCAGAAAGAATTGGTGCAAAGAAAAATTAATGGATTGTGGGTTTGGAACCAACAGGATAGAGGTTGAGTGCAGTTTTCAGTCCAGTGCTAAAAATCTTAAAGCAGACATTACTGTTGCAGCATCTGTATTTAGGAATAGCCATCCTAACTTTTGTTCTTCATCTCATAGTAGTTTCTGTAGTCAACTGTTTTGGCTCTTTCTGTCTCAGAAACAGAGTTTTTAGGCTTCAGGGGTATGTCTCCCTTCTTAGTCTTTGAAGAAGATGCATTATTCAGAACCCAAAAAGCCTGAAAATGGAATAGTATTTTGAAGAATTTACAGAATAAAATACTGTTATTGGCTTGTGGAATAGTAGGCTCAGGATAGATTCCATCTACCCTAAATGATTCAATGATACTGTCCTATGATGCATTCAGTTGAAGTCCAACTTCAACACAGTTTTTTACAGAGGACTGGAAGATTTGACAATTATATTAGTATTTGTTAGTTTACTAGATGGGAGTAATTATATTGAATACTGTACAATATATTCATGACATTCAAGGTCATGCAACAACCATTCTTCAAGAATTTTTTTCCTCTAAATTTTCTGACAAACTAGAAGCTCTATTTAAGATATTTGTTAAATTTTTGTGTTTAAACAGAGGGAGAAATGCAATCTTGACGATATACTGAGTTGATGATAAATTAATAACTAATGAGTTAATAGTTTTAAATTTTCCTTGTATTTTCTCTCATCACTACTCTTCTGAGTGCACCCATCTTACATGACTTTCTTACTCTCACTGATCCTATCAAGGTTCTGCATAGTTCACTTTGTAGCTGGTACTGTTTTAGTTTCTCTGAGCCATTCAGTAAGACGTGATCAGGTCACTGTGAACACCCCACTTAGCTGTGTAATTCCTTGATGTATTTTATTTTTCTTCTTGCAGGGATTGTCTTAAAGACTGCCTTTTAGTAGTTTTGATAGGTGTGGCAAAGGTCATTTTTTAGCACTGGAATATGTGCTGTTTAGAATAGATGTATCCCTGACCATCCTAAGATATCTTTGCCATTTAAACACTGCATATTTAAAGAACAGAAAATAAACCCTCAGGAATACTTTTCGATGTCTTTTTCAAATCCTGGCAACTGTGAGAACTGCCTGATGACCTAATTCTTGGTACTAACTCAGAACCCCTAGCAACAAAGATTGTTGTCCTGAGAGGTCCAGCATGAAATGTTATTCCTCCTTATTTTCATAATTATGGCTCAATTGTGTCAGGACTTCTGTCATCAAGGAGTGATCATGGAGACTCCTGAGACCTCACGAGGCTTAAGAGTCTTTTCCATTGAATAACCAAGTTGCCCTGGCCAGAACAGAGGCTCTTTGTGAGCTGACAAGCATGAAAGATGACAGGAAAGACGAAAAAAGTGACACTCAGCATTGGAACAGAAGTCCCTCACTGTTTCCTCATCCTGAAAATGAGCATTTCTTTTACTTCTTAAGATCTTTCAGGGAATGTTGCACTTCTGTAATGACCAGAAAGGTCTGACTCCTCTCTGAGGTAGTTGCCAGTCATTTTGGTAATTCACAATGGATTTAGCCAGATGACTGAATATTCTTTTGGAGAAGATAGTGGAAGTTTTTTTTCATGGATATGTATATATTTGGCATCAGCTGTCAGGGATCCTGCTAGATTTCTGTCAGAGGTTTCTAGTTGGCATGCTCTGTCAGGAAGAAAAAAATTTGGTTTCCCAGAAACTGGAGTTCTTGCATTCTCATCCATTGTGTCCTAAGTAGCCATAGAAGGGAGCTTGTGTTTCTAGTTGCCAATATGGTGATTAAAACAGAAGATATCGTGATAGTTTAACTATACACTGCTCTCTACACCTTAAGTTCCTTTCTACAGCTACCAGATACTTTTTGTGGCATATGCACAGAAATTTCTCCAAAACTAAACTGAATCTCTTTGTTTCCTGGGAGACCTTTGGGGTGCACTGCAATGGGCCCAACTAGAGCTAAGGGCAGCCTGCAAGGTGGAGCTGGAACAAGCATTGCCATCCTAATGTAAAGCTTAGCATCCCTCAGGAATTCAGGTTTTAGAAAATTTGCCTTTATGTAAGAACTTTATTGAAATAAAAAAATTTATCAAGTCCCCACTTCTTAAATATTTCTGTACAATTTTTAGATTATTCTATATTGTATCTACTATCCCTAAAGAAATATAATATTGTAGCTCTGTATCAAAGCTGAGCCTTAGACCAGACTTCTGTGCAGAGCAGTAACGCACTCAGACTACAGCTGTAAATGTCTCTTACATGGAGCTACAACTTCCTGTAACAAATGCTGCAGGACCGGTGCCACAGCCCAGGGGCTCAGCGACTTCAGACCGTGGGACTCACACTGAGAAACCCGCAGTCCTGGGGGCTGGGGGGTCCATCTCTCTGAGAAGGGGAAGAGCATCTTTGGCCATAGGCTTGTCCAGGTGGTGAGGATGGCTTTAAACTAAAGTTGCCAGGGGAGGGGAACCTCAGTCCATCTCACTCTCACCAATGTGATGCCAGCGCCCCCAAGAGACACCCAGAGCCTGGAGAGGGATCACAGGTCAGCAGGTGAGCACCTGATGACTGGAATGTTGAAATGGAAGGATATAGACCCTTTAGGAAGAACAGGCAGGGGAGATGAGGAGGGATGTCACTCCCTGTATCAGTGGCCAGCTGAAGTGTAGGGAGCTCTGCTTGAGGATGGACCAAGAGCTTTTGGGTCAGGATTAAAGGGAGAGCAGAGACAGGTGACATTATAGTGGGGATCTGCTACAGACTGCCCAACCAGAAAGACTGAGCAGTCTTGCATTCACAAACCCTGCTCCACATGGGGGTCTCTAACCAGATATTTGCTGGAGGGACAACACTGCAAGGTATAAGCAATCCAGGAGGTTCCTGGAATGTGTTGATGAAAGTGTCCTCTAAGTGATAGAGGAACAAGCAAGGAGAGGTGCTATGCTAGACCTTCTTTTCACGAACAGGGAGGGGCTGGTGGGGAATGTGAATCTCAAGAGCAGCTTTGGCTGCAGTGACTGTGTAATGGTGGAGTTTAAGATCCTCAGGACAATGAGAAGGGTGCACAGCAAGCTCAATACCTGGGACTTCAGAACAGCAGACTTTGGCCTCTCCAGGGATCTGCTTGGTAGAGTACCATGGGGTAAAGCCCTGGAGGGAAGAGAGGCCCAAGAGATCTGGTTTATATTCTAGAATCACCTCCTCCACACTCAGGAATGATGTATCCCAACCGAGAGGAAGTAAAATGAAAACTCCAGGAGGCCTGTGTAGAGGAATAAGGAGCTCCTGGACAAAATCAAACACAAAAAGGAAGCCTATAGAGGGTAGAAGCAAGGACAGGTAACCTGTCCTAAAGAAACTGTCCAAGCAGCCAGGGATCAGCTTGGGAAAGCAAGCTAAAGCCCTGGTTGAATTAAGTCTGCCAGGAACATCAAGGGCAACAGGATCTGCATATTTTAGAGCACTGATGCCAGCAGAATACAAGACACCACAAAGTATCAGTATTATTAGCCAATGTGGGTAGAATTTAGTTAATAGATTAGGATACCTACATGTAGGTCCTGACACATGAGTAGCAGAGTTTGGAAATGTTCTCATGATCAGCCAGTAGTTTAGTTTGTTGTCCACACGTAGCTAAGGTGACCGGGGGCAGTCTGCCTGGCCTCTTGCTGCTGCTCCTAAGCAACTCAGGTTTTCCACCCATGTCTCATCTGCACTAGCTCCCACAGATGTCCTTCTGTTTCAAGTGGAAGTAGATGGCTGGCTGTGTGTGGACAAGCCTTACTTTCCTATCGCTAGGTAAACTTACCACTTTCTAAACTCCACTGACCAGATCACAGTTGACTGTAATGAGACACATTTAACACTTAAATTCTATCATTATACATTGGAACAGGATTCTTCCATTTTAGTAGAGGTGGTGTAGATTTTAAGAGACAGGGGCAAGGGAACCAGGTTTTTTACTTAAGAATGGGCTTAAAGGGTTGAGCCACAAACCTATACCAGGGGGTACAGCCCAGCATGGTACTTGAGCCCTTTCCTCTCTGACTTTATCCATTTCAGGATTTAGAACTTCATGAACCTCTTTTATCACATTTGAGAGGTCATAAGCCTCTGCCTGTCCCACATGAGCAGCAAGTTTGCACTGGCTTTTAGGGGTGGGCACAGAACCTGTCCTTGGGCCACCTCTTCTGTGCTGGAGCACAGGAGCCCTGCAGGTCCAGGTGTTCCACCTCCATGGAGAGTCAGAAGGGGCAGAGACGGGGAAGAGACATGGCAGACTCGAGGCAGGATGGCATAGGTGAGCGCATAAGGTTGTTACTCTGGCAATACCTACAAGCCAGTACATTTAATATTTTGAGGAACACAGACACATACAATCCCAGTTCTACACTGATATAGTATGGTATCAGTATATTGTGACCAATAAATTGTACTGCAGCACTTGGTCTGAAAACAAATGATAGTGAATACCTTCCTTTCTCTTCTGGGCAGGTATTATTCCACGGCTATGTAAAGTTGCTCCTGCTTGCGCCATAATGATCAGCACATACGAATATGGAAAATCTTTCTTTTCTCATTTAAATGAAAAAATGAATCAACGTCCTTAATCCTCCTTCATCCGACTGTATGAAGTCAAAGCATATGGTGAAAGTTGTGCCAAATTATTATCTGTGAAGATGTTTTCTAGAATTCCCAGTGAATTTCTACCATTACATTTGGTAACTAAATACAATTTCATTTGTAACTGTTTCATGAAGGATAAATTAACTTTTTTTTATTAAGACTAAGAAAATACTCATCACCCTTAAACTACCATTGAAGATTTTGTGCCTTCTCTTGCAGCTAAAGAGGAAAAAGGAGGAGAAAAAAATATAATTGAGCCTGGACAGAGCAATGAAGAATAACGACTGCCACCGTGTTGAATTTTTAGTCTGATGAAACATTTTTGTTGCATATTTAAAATTATTGTTTTAAAACGTTTTGGGCTTCCAGTTGTATGATATATTTATTTCTCAATAAGGAGGTTGATACAGAATGAATTCAATAAATGCTTATTTATTCTTGCTGCTTGATACATGTTTCATTCTGGGCATGTTTCTTATTTGATTTTGTGTAAGAGCACATTACAAAACAGCTTCTTTTTATGTTTATTTTAAATGAAAAATTCCCTATGTCAAAGTGGAAAAATACTCATGCTCGTTAGAAACCAAGAGAGCATGGTGAATACAGCGATAGGGACTGCAGTGGCTTTTGTTTAAGGCAATACTCTTAAAAAAACTAAAGCACATCCAGGCATTGAAGACAATGGCCTGTACAGGTGCTCTGGAGGAACACTCCCTTGCTTGTTTTTGGGAGGTGCAAGTTGTCACAACACTCCTGGGCAGGGCCAAGCCACACACAGTTTGTATGGGATGACCTGTCTTGGAAGGGCGGGTGTGCTGGCACAGACAGGTGGTTCCACACCTGTTTGACTCAGCCGTGGGTCTCTCTAAGGGAAGAGCGTATTTAGTTTGCTGCTGTCGATGCAGCCCCTGTCTGCCACAGTGTGCTGCACACTCTGGGTATGAGCAGCTGCAGCTCCTCACTTGCCTGTAGGCACTTCAGTTACTGAATCAGAGCTTCCTCTCTATGACTTTAATTATTTTTTAACTACCTTCCCACTACCTCCCTTTTTTCATGTATTGTCAATGAAGGGGTTGGATTTTACTTTTTTGTGTATTTTAACAAAAAATTGTGTTGATGCTAAAGCAACTCAGCATTCAGGTCATTAAGACACTGACATTCAGGTGTGCTTTAGCCAAGAAATGAACTTGAGTTCATTTGTACTTGAGTACTATGAAGAGGATAACCCAGCATGTGTTTGGTCTTGGTGAAAATTCGTAACATGTTGAAAAATGCTGCAGTTGTAAAGACATTAGGTACCACGTTACAGCATATGGTGCAGGCAAGAGGTGCTGCCAGAGGAAATACTTAACACTCTTCTCCCACTGTGACTTTTGAACATAAATTGGCAAAATAAGGCCTAAGAGAAAATAATAACAACAGATTTTGGATGACACTGAATGACTTCCAGCAACAAAACCAGACTCTCCCCATTTTGCAAGAGAAGAATTTGCTATAAGCTCAGTAATACTGTAATTTACTGAATGGTCTTATTTTATCCTGAGTGATTAAAACAAAGACAAAACCTTGTAACTTGTGATGATACAAAATGTTTAATTTACATGCAACATTTATGGAACGTCAAGGCAACAAAACATACAGTTTTGGCATTTTAATTTTTTTTTTTAAATGATTAACGTTTAGAACTGAGAAAGACACACATAACTGATTTCCCATGCACAAACCCCAGAAATTCAGTGGTGTCTGACCACATAAAAGACTTCAGTTGAATGCACATGAATTTCACATTAGTAGCTCCAAGAAAAGAGCCATCAGTGAACATGACTGAAGATCATGATTATAGCCCCCTCCAAAATACTGATGTAGTTTGTGAGAAGTGTTTAACAGCAAACAAGACCCATTAAATCACTGTACCTTGATGTAGAATGTTAACTTGTGGAATCCAGATTCCCTCATTTTATTTGTAGTAAAAAATGCACCTCTAGTTTAGAAATTCATGTTTAATAATGTTACTCAACTCTCATGAAAGAACAGGTGCTTAATATGATAGCAAAAAAAAAGATGAAGTAATGGGCATTCTGACAGTGTATGAAAGGATTTAATGGTCAGTTTATTAAAGAGAAATTAACTGGGTGGGCACACGAGGGCTTGAAAGACAAGATCTGGTAGATTTTGCTAAAATGCTTTAAAATTCTGCATTAAAATAGCATCAGTAGTTGTGTACGCTGCCCTGGATGCAGTGACCTCTAGCAGCATGGACTAGAGAGTTGAGGATATGTATTTCGAACCTCCTCCAGCTAAATCCAACAGTGCCATGAGTCCCAGAGGTGCAGAGCCTCATATTTACAAAGGCTACATTCCTTATAGTTTCAGTAAAGGTAAGAATGAATCCTGTTTCTTTCAAGCCCATCCTATGATAACCAGTTTATAGTAGCAGTGCCAAGGTACCGTCACAAGAGGCAAATCAACTAAAACTGTACAGAATGTAGTGACATACTGTAAACACCTAAGAGTAAGCAATAATTAAAAATTTGTCCTGTATTGCAGCTACTCATGTAAACAATTTATGAAACTTCTTTGGCACAAAAAAGCATTTTCCCTAGCACTTATAAATACAACATACTTACATGCATTTAACTTTTGTTTAAAAAGTTACTAATCATAGTGATAAGCATTACCTTGATTAGCAAAATTCATAGATAAGATCATATCTTACAAAGAATTAAGAATATCGTTTGCAATTCAAAAATTAGGTTGCAAACTTTGAAACTGTAGGGTGATCTGGAAAGTCAGTTACATTTAAAAAAATGTCTCCTTTTTTACTATCAGTAATTTAAATCAATGGCAAGTAATTTCAGAAAACTGATTTGAGAAGTTCTACTGTATTATCTTACCAAGAAAAATACCTATTGTACTACTACAGGGTTGAGAAAAGTCTTTAACATGGAAATACAGTCATTACATTGTTTTTGTTTCCTCTTTTTCACTCTCCTTGGGATCTTGCCAACAAACAGAGAATCCAAACTTCCCGAGGTGCTAAGCCCACCATCCTTGGTCTCCATCTTTCCAGCAAGAAATTTCTCCTACAATGTTAGATTATATGTAATTCAGGTCACTCAAACGCATTTAGTGAGTTTCCTCACCATTTGAAAATTGTAAGTATGCTTGATTTATATGATCAAGTTACATTTGTTATTCACATGCAACTTCAAGAGTTTTTTCAAGAGTGTTTCAGTGTGATTCTTCAGTGAGATTTGGACATCTAAGTGCCATGATGCCAACAGGAATGCAAAACCTAACACTGAGTCAATTTGAGAAAAGCTGTTGATAGCTTAAATATGCTATTTGAGGTCCTACACAACATATACAGATGAAAAAGCTGGAATTTTAGGTATTTATTTGCCTATAAGGACTGGCATTAATGATTCCCTGTCTATTCTGCAAGAGTTGATATATATTTAAAGCACTGCAGAAAAGTACAGTGGCTAGAGCAGGGCCAGGCCAGTGCAAGGAGAAACAAAGCTGATGACAATTTAGTAGGGGACTGATTTCCTACTTTCATTTTAAAAATCATTCATAAGCATCGGATTATACATTCTGTACTTGACCAAGAGCTTTAAATAAATCCAGATTAAAATAGAAAATCCGAAAAGTCCTCCAGGAGAAAAAAAAAGGTGAATCAAAATGGACAAAGTTTGTAAATTACACAGGTAACCAGGAAAAGAAAAAATAAAGCAGCTTATTTTTTAACTCAGAACTAGCAGTCTTCATTGCGAGTCATTTTATGGAACATAAACCAAATGCGTACAGCACAAAGCTCTTCCTTCTTATGTGTATCTCAAGATGGTGTTAAGCCTGGACTTGTCATCTCTGTTGTGGGACTTGCAAGGTATTCACTTGATTTCAGACTCGTGAGAGACTTGTAGCTTGCTACTGATGTAAGGGAACCACAAAGACCAAGCAAAGATGGAGTGTCTTCCTTCCCTGTTAAGAAAAACAAGAACTAAGCTAATAATTTTTACAGCACAAGATAACAGAAAATAAAGAGAGAACAGAAGAGGCAGTTTCATCTACACTATTATGAGTTACACAGTCCTGCTTCAGCACAGGCATGCTTCATAAGTGCCATTGGGAAGACGTAATTTATGCCACACCTTCCGTGTCCCGGCGGTACAGAGATCCCTGCCTTGTGTAGTCAGTCTCCTGCAGAAGCAGATCCAGAGGCTCCACTGACTACACAGTGAACTGCAGTTACTAACTCCAGCACCAGTTCATTGTATATGAATTGTCCACTGTGTATAAATGGAAGGCCATTGTATATAAAGCCCGTTGTGTATAAATGGAAGTAACATTACTAATACAATGTCAGTACCAAAGATCTAATTTTAAATCCCACAGAAAGGAGCAGAATTAACTAGAATCGGGATCTATTTCTATCAAAATAAGCCCGCTCTGTTTTTTAAACCTTGGTAATTTGAAATGCATTAGGTTCCAATCACTGGAAAAAGCCACACAGTGCAGGAGTAGGAGTGCAAACATCTGCCCTGTCATCCAAATACAGCTGACAGCTAACATACCCATATGAAACTGCACTGGACAATTTCTCTGTTTATTTTATGTCTTCCCTTCTCAGAATACCCGTTCAACTTATTTTGTGCCAACTCTGCTAATAAATTACATTACAAAGAATTTGATCTAAGTATTTCATCCTACTGGCTCACCTATAGAATAGGAAAATCACCCTAAACTAGAAATTTAAATGGCCTCAAAAAGGTCATAGGCACAAGATTTTATTGATAGGCTGGTCTACCCAAATTTCTTCAAATCACACCTGTAAAGTAGCATTTCTTAAAATGGCATCACATGTTCATGACAGAAAAGGTTTGTTCTCATGAGAAGGATAAGAAGTCAGAAAAAACCCCAAACAACCCAAACCATGCCCTGCGCAATAATTCATTATGAAAAAAAAAAAAAGTAGCATGCAGTTCTCTTTCATCACTATGGTTCTTATCAGCAGTTTCCAGTAGATTGTAGGTCTCAGCTCTACTGAGCTTTTTTCAAGTGACTTTCCCTAAAAAATGAACTAGATTAGCTCTTTTCAAAGGTGTTCACTTTAGAAAAATCTTTATTACCATAAAAACTACCTTATAAAGACTACATTCAGAAGGAGGACATAAAATACACAGAGCAGTGCAACATCATTTGGGCACAGCCCTCCATTTCAACTACTGTGAAGAGAAAAATCTGACTACTTGAGTGGGCTTAAGAGTAGTGTGAAAATTTAGTACTTCTAATCATTTAGTTAAAACTGCCATATCAAGAGTTAGACCAAAGATACCATAACAGGATCACTGTGTCTTACAAAACTACATTAAAACTTAAGTGCTAATGAACCTCACTGATTTAGAAACTAGATGGTATACTACCTTTAGACAGTGCTGAAATCAAAACCTAAACTACTATTACCACTGGTTTTGTCACATTTTAATTTTCAAAAGATGAGACAAAGCATAGCTTCAAACAATTAACATTACAATAAACCAGTTGAAAGTAGATCTGCACAAGAACTCTTTATAATAGCCATGCTTATAAATTAGAAAATTAGAAATTAGATTTTAAGACTGCTTACAGTGTTTTTAAAAAAATTCTACATTTTTTAATCCTTGATATTCTAAACCCAAGAAAGTTTAACAGTTATGTAATACTAAGGCTCTGTACTGTCAAGTCCATTTAAAGCTTTGATGAGATGCAAAAAGGATTTTTTATATTAATTTATGTTCTATGCCCAAAATACTACTATTTCATAAGTCTTCCAGCATTTTTCTGCTTTTACAATTGCCCACAAGGTGGAGCAGCTAAGCTTTAATAAACATACAGGTTTTGAAAGGAAATGTGTATGTGTATTACATTTATATACAGAGTTCATGTTCCTCTCTCTATTTCAATGGAAACACTGTCAGGCTGCATCTTCACAGATAAATGTTAAATGCAAGATGTAAGAACGACAGTGGTAGTTGCAAATCCAGTTTCCTTTAATCTTTCTTTTAAGAACCAAAATTATAGAGTTTATTACACAGAAAGATGTCAGAAGATGCTCCTTGTAGCAGAGCTGACTGGTTCTGTGATGGAAAAAGAAGATACGCAACATATTTGAAGCTTAGCTTTAAACACAGCACAAAGTCTTATACTTATTTGGGGAGTGGGAAGGGTATCTTCATAAATCCAAAATTATTTGAAGCAGAGTCCTTGGGGGCTTCCCCAGGAACTCTGGAACACTTTGCATAACAATGAAAATATGCTTTTTGATGTATATTTTCTTTGCACTGAAAGTTCATCTCACAGGGACTGAAGTTCAGAGCTATGAAGAACAAAATTAAAAGAAGCCACTAGACTGGCTCTGTACCTTCATTTAACATGTTCATTCCATCCTGCTTCCCATCCTGTGAGTGACATGGATCCAGAGAAGATTGAGAAAGACTAACTTCTGCTGAAAGCTGGTCCAGACTTTGAAAACTTTTCCTGCAAAGCAATCAATATGCAATAGCAACAGATTTAAAGATATAATTAGATATTTTCAACTCTTAAAACATTTTCTAGAAAAATCTGGGCAGTTAACATTTCTTCTCTTAAAACACTTTTTTATTTGTTTGTTTCCTAAATCAGTTTTTTCCTAAAGCAATAGTTTATTTTTCTCTCTTTTTTTTTTTTAATTAATCCAAATGAAGGCAATTTTTATGGTAAGCAAGAGAAAATGTTTTTATTTACCAGCTGATCATTGTACATTGTAACAGGCAACTCTGACAGGATGTTTCAGAGTATGCTGAGGGAAATACATAATTTTTAGTTTCCCTGTTCCTCTAAGAGGGAATCAAAATAAACATTAAACTTACTCATCCCATTGTTGATTGTGCTTTCTATAAAGTAGAGTGTCCAAGGCAACAGCATTGACATCCAGAGCTCCTGGGGAAGGCCACTGATTGGTAAGATGAGTAGTTAATTCTTGTCTTGATCTCAAGTCATTATTCTTTAGCACAGTTCTGTGAATATAAAAAACAGTAAACCCCAGTCTATTAAAGGCAATTCCTTAAGGTACAAAAAGAAAAACCAGGACAAATAGTCCTGACAAAGTTGAACATAGAAGTCCCCCCAAGCCTCCTCTCCTCAAGACTAAACAAACCCAGCTTCCTCAGCTGTTCCTCATAAGAACATATTTTCTAGACCCTTCACGAGCCTTCTTGCCTTTCTCTGGACACGCTCCAGCACCTCAACATCCTTTTGAAAAGTGAGGGGCCCAAAACTGAACGCAGTGCTTGAGGCGCAGCCTCACCAGCGCCGAGTACAGCACAATCGTTTCTCTAGTCCTACTGGCCACACTATTCCTGATACAGGCCAGGATGCCACTGGCCTTTTTGGCCACCTGGGCACACTGCTGGCTCATACTGAGCTAGCTGTGGACCAACACCCCAAAGTCCCTTTCTGCTGAACAGCTTTCAAGCCATTCCTCCCTGAGCCTGTAGTGCCGCATAGGGTTGTCGTGACCCAAGTGCAGGACCCGGCACTTGGTCTTGTTGAACCTTCATGCAGTTGTCCTTAGTCCATGGACTGAGTCTGTCCGGATGCCTCTGCAGAACCTTCCTACCCTCGAGCAGATCTACAATCCCACACAACCTAGTGTTATCTGCAAATTTACTGAGGCTGCACTCAATGCCCATGTTCAGATCATCAATAAAGTTAAACAGGACTGGCCCCAAAGCTGAGCCCTGGGGAAAACTGAGATAGCAACTGGCCAGATGTTCTACTTTGAGGGACAAACAGACTGCAATTTTCATAAAGCATCTTAAACTGTTCATTTTTCTTAGGGGAAGCAATTTAGAAACCTATTGAGACGTATTTCGGCACAGAAAAGAGTTGAAATTAGAATCCTTCTGCAAAAGCAATAAACAAAAAGCAACCGCAGGCAAACGATTCTTTCTGCCAGCATAATGGTAATTAACAGCCCAACCATTCTGCAAAAAAGTGATGTTGTCACGGCCAAGTCCCCAAGTTTTTTTTGTAGTTTGAACACCTCCCACTGCCCCCTTCAATACTTGTGAATGAATGAACTGAAACCCAGTTGTGTTAATTCCATTATATCCTTCCAGGCAAAATATAATACGTAGTTATTCTGTTTTCTACCACCCTACAGTTTCTACTAACTTATGTCTATAATTGACAGAAAAGTATAAACTGAACACCTTACATGTTCAAATTAGTTTTGCCTCACATTCCCATAAAGCAAATCAGTTTTCTAAAATTCTGAAAATGAGGAAGCTAAAATGCCAACATTGGAAATCACCTGCCAAATCATACAGAAATAAGGAAAGTACATAGTTCTTCAGGCTCCAAGAGAGGATCAGTCCTTTTTCAATAATAAAAGGCAATGTCCCACCTACCCTTATACTGCTGTAGATTTACTAGAAACAAAAGTAATAGTGCTTGTTAACCCATAAATTCTCCAATCCACAAAATACTAGACAATCATAAAATGCTGCTCTACAACAAGTTTGACTATCTCTGGCCTGAAGCAAAAAGCTAATGTTATGCATCTCCATACCAAATGTACTCAAAAGTTCAAAGCCAAATGCCATGTTGTTATCTGAAATGCCAAACTGCACAGCAAATTAAATAACTATTCACGGCACACATACATTTATGTGAATTCTCAAATAACATTGTCAACAGGTCTATTTTTACAACACAGTTGTTATTCTGGTGCTTTCTGAACTGTTTATAGACAGGAACCTCAATAAGGGCACATAAGACAGCCCAAAGAGCCAAAATTTCTCAAGTAAGACAATAGTGAGCTCAGTAAAGAATTTTTAGCAGCTGAGTTTGAGAGCAGAGATAGATGCACAGTAATATTGCACAAGAAGGGGGTGAATCACCACAGTGAATAAAACTAGTTTTGAGAAACTTTTTTCAAAAACTAATTCCCCCAGCATTCACAGAAGCAAACAATCAACTTTTCTACCCAGGGGTCTCCCTCCTTACCCTCCTCTCTATAAGGGGTTTCTAGGAATAAACACTTTGCTAACCCAAAGCTCTCAATAATTTCAAATATCATGTATGGTATTTCCTTCCCCAGGTAATTACCCTAATTCCATGGGGTATACTGAGCATTAAACAGGTCTGTTATATGTTTATTGATTTAAGGGAACTGAAACAGAGAGATAGCAAGTTCTCATGAGGCTTGCCAGGTACACTACGTCACCTCCTTACTTGGAAGGACAGCTTGCATGCTTTCATACAAGTTTCGTAACAGGACACAATTTATATGAGTCACTATGCCCACAATGCCTAAATGCAAATTCACACACATATAACACATATGTGTAAATTCCCATTTGGGCAACTCCTGTGTGTTATCACCACACAACACACATTTACAGGCAAGTTGCTAATAGTGGAATTTTGCATTCTATGTGGGTTTCTATATTGAGGCTTTCCCCACAAATCTTTATACTATAGTAACCTGAAATTTCACCCTTTCTGTATGAACAAAGAAATTCTGAAGACTCATCAAATTGCTCCAGGGATTTTAGCATAACAAGATTAAAAGATACAGTTCCAGCAGATGACTTCTTAAACCGCTCCACCATGTTCAGGAAGAAAACTAGGCATCAAGTAGGATACAGAACTAACTATTCTCCTCCTAAAACTTTCATTTTGAATTTTTAAAACTATGTAAAAATATATTTGAATTTATAAAATCAGTCCAAACACAGTAACTAATACATGTAAAATAGTAGTATAGATATTAGAAAGTTAGACAAAATATTTACAGCAGGTTTTATTAGTTACCACCTATTTTTTCAGCTTTCAAGATTATTTAGCTCTTTCCTCTTTTGCAGCCATTTTTCAAGTATCATGAGATTCTGCTGCAGCAGAGTCATTATAAAGGCACTGTCTGCAAACAGCAATTCTCTCAAGATAATATGCAAAACCTGGTACTGCCTCTGTTAAACCAGACTTACTTGAAGAGTCAAAGTGTGAAACTGCACAGAATCATAGAACTATTTAGGTTGGAAAAGCCCTTTAAGATCACCGAGTCCAACCCTAAACCCAACACTGCCAAGTCCACCACTAAACCGTGTCCCTAAGTGCCATGTCTACACAGCATACATAATCCTCAAACTCAGTCATCATGAGGCAAAAATGATCCTGCTACAAATATTCAAAAACAGAAAAAGGAAAAGAAATGGATACAAAAGCGTTTACTGTAGAAAGGGAGTTTAAAAGGAAGCAAATATGATCAAGTTTTAATGAAAAGCAGCATACAAAATTCAGAACATAAAATGTGAGAAAGTGCTGTCCTGCTCTTGTTCAGACAAGAGAGGCACTTTCTAGATGTTAAGAGCTCTCAAAGGACTACAGTTTATTTTGTCCAAGGCAGACAATTTCCATAGTAGCACTCTTGTTCCCCAGAATGCCAACACGATAACCAGTACTGGCCAGATCAGGGCAGAGACTCTACAGGGTTTGAAGCAGAACTTTTCCTCATCACCAGGAGCGTAATGAAGACTCTGAACTTTCCTCTAGATGTTAACTGTCAGGTGTTTAACCAACCAAACAATATTACTATTGAAAATTATTTATCTGCTTGTATAGCAAACTAAGTCTGGCATACAAAAGCTTTCAGAAGAAAATTACAGTCATGACAGAGCAAAAGTAAGAAATGAAGAAATGGTGGAGAGGTACAAATGGCAAATAGAGATATTTGTGGAATTCACAAGTTTCCCAAAATATTCAAGAATAAAATGTAAAATCAGTGTTTTCTGGTTTAAAAAAAAAAAAAAAAAAGAAAGAAAGAAACAAAAAAGAGTAACTGCTGAACTCTTTGGGCCTTAACTGTGAAATATTTTAAGTGTTACCAAAAGGTCACATAAACGTAATGTAATGCAATATATAAACTTCTGTATAAAATGCTGGTCTGTAGCAACACACACTGAACTGGAATGGCCTATGTGCACAAAGATTTTGTTCTACCACTTCTGTTTCTAAGAATGAACCACTGGTAAGAAACACCAACTCAAATCCAGAACGACCTGAACACCTGTAGACCAAGACTCAAAGCCTAGATTTTACCAAGGATATTACTGCTTAACTTGTAACTTACATGGAACAAAATCCATTATACATCATAAGAATAACACTGAAGATCACAAGTATGTAGTTCTATTTTTAAATAAAATTCAATAAAATATTGTTCTCTTGCGTTTGTAGCTGTGAGAATTTAAACATGATGCAAGGTAAGGTTTGTAGACAACATGTTAAGCCATTTAATACAAGAGTAAAAGCAAGGACATTCAAAAAAGAAGAGAAGTAAGAGAGACAAAAGGATTTACTAAAGAGAGTAGTTAAAAAATAAGGAAATACGATCAAGTCTGAGTGAAAACAAGCATATACAACAAGCTGTTAACTCCTTTTCTTCAGACTGGAAAAAAACCAGTGGCTAAAAGTAGTAATCTCAGGAAGGCAGTTGCTACATGGAGAATACAGTGGATCTTAGTTAGAGATTGTATGATTTGTGTTTTTTGAGTGAAAGCAAGGCAGCGAGATGTGGCTGAATAGGGTATCCTGAACTAACATGGTGAGACTGAGGAGTGCAGAAAAATTTTGTGCAGAGTAGGAAGGATATGTAAGAACTTATTATGAAAGCAGAGGTGTTAAACTGATTTATGGTACATTCTCTAATCTAGGCATGAAAAAAATTCTCGATTGTTTGAGAGTCTGTGAACTTCCCCTCCCTCGTTCAACTAACTGTTATCTTCTCTGCCTACAGTAATTACCATCTTTTTATAATCACACTGACAAAAAGAAGCAGAAGCTTTGTTTTATAATCTGCAGAAAGAAAACAGTTGTACCTTTAGCAGTCCTTACCCCAGTAGACACTTTCTGTAATATAATTTCATACAGTGTTTCAAGTTCTGAAAAAATTATAAAAATCAAGAAATTTTGAAGAGATAGCAGAAAGAGAAAAAGTACTTAGCAACAACCAAAACATCAGTCTCTTACCAACATTACTCTCATACTAAATCCAAAACACAGCACTAGAAAGAAAATTAACTCTATCCCAGTTGAGACCAGGACGTTGCTTTTAAAATGACCAAATATCCCTTGTACTACTTCACAGCATAGATTTTTCCATAATGCATACATATAAGAGAAGTATAATAAACACAGTCTCACCATGTTAGCCCTGGATACCCTATTCAAGTTATGACATTTGAACTGTGGTGGGGGTTTTATAATGTCTGAAAAAAAATTCAAAATACTACTGTAAGTAATAATTTGTTCAGCAAAACAATCAGCAAAAGAGATGAGAACATCATCTTAGTACTAGAATACATCACTAAAAACTAACTAATATTTGGCTTACATTTGTATTTTTTGTTCTCTAAATCAGGAACCATTATTTAAATTAAGTTTCTCTTCAAAAACAAAAGAAAGTAAAAACATCCTGCTAATGAATTCCTGAGAATACTTACGAGTCATTAACTAATCAATACTAACATACTCCCAAGTTGGAACTAAGTGTCTGCAGACACATATGCTCCCTCCAGGCCTGTAAAATTTACAACTTTTATTCAAGAATAACAGAAGCAGCCAGAGCATTCATCAGGTTTACACAGCTATTCCCAAAAATGTTTTTGACTTTCAGTTATTTAATAATGTATTTAAGAAGCTGGGAAATGTGAGATTAGTGAAGTCTTCCAATAAACATCCTTCTCCTCTAGTGTTCACTGCCCCTTTCTTTGTCAGGTACTTTCCACAATATTTATTTTCAGATTTCCTAAACTTCTAGTATTTTGAACTGTTTATATAAGGGTTTATTATTTTAGATTATCTATTAAGCACATACAGGTTATATTTTTGTAAGGTACACACATAAAATGCTACTGACAAATTACTGTCCATTTCCATACCTGCTGCCCTTTCAGTTCTGGTACAATCAAGTAAGGAGCCACTCTGAAAATGGATCATCAAAATTATCTATTTAAAAATTTTTTGAAGACGCCTTTATGGGTTTTTTGTTTGTATTTTGTTTGTTGTTGTTGTTTTGTTTTGTTTTTTTAATTTTTAAATTTAATTCCTAAGGTAACCACACAAACAGTTCTTTTTGCACTAGCATAGTTTTTGGCAGCTCAGCTGCCTCTCAAAAGATTAAGAAATTACTCCTTTGAATTACTACATCTATGATTTCTGCATTTTCAAAGTGTGACCTGACTTATGTTTCAGTGAGGGATGAGGACAAAAGACAACCTGTATGTGGGGTTCCTGCATGCACAACAGAAATGATGTAAAACAGTGATTATCTTTGGTCAGTTACTATACTGTAACTATATTACCTGGGAATTCAAAATAAATAAGTAAATAAAATTTAATCTCTAGTCCAAGCTAATTTAGAAAAGCCTTATCTGGGTAACCACATAGAATTTCTGGTCTCGTTTTAGCTAGATTGGATTTCCAACTTCCCCTGGATCAAATCCAGATTCACACCACTGGAAGCCTATTCCACAAGACCCATTTACACAGTTTTTTCTGTTTGTTTAATAAACCAAAAGTCAGTTCTGGTTCCAATTATGCCTATGAAAAACCAGTAATTTCTTACCTGCAAGTTTAATTTCTCCAAATCCAGAAAATGCCAGTCCAGTTGGCAATTTGCCCTCCTACCAGCAGATGAAGACAGGAAATAAACCAAACAGACTAATTCCCTAAGAAAGGGAATTATATCAGATGAGTGCTCCAGTTCAAGAACTTCCTGAGTAGTGAAAAGTAAAAGTAAAAATAAAAGCTTAAAAAAAATAAAAACATTTGAGTAAGAAAGAACAAACTTTAAAAAACTTTATTTAGGACAGGAAATATGGAATGCAAACTCAAACTGATAGCATACATGAATAGAAACAAAGTCTGTAAGAGCAACTCTAAAATAAAAGGGAACTCCCAAACTGTCAGTATTGTAGCACGACAGTGAGCTGTCTGGACTGGTGTATCATTGGACTTTGAGAAATTAGATCAGCAGGTATGAAAACGGGTTACTTACCAGTAGATTTTGATGCTGCAATATATCACCTCTCTCAGGTTTGTGTCTTGTGCACAGACACAGCGTTCCCCAAATTAGATGCCAGAGCAGTTAGATCTCAGCAGACTTTCTAAAGGCAGCTGCTGCAGTGAAAAAAACCGGGAATGTCCTACCACAACACGTTTTCTTACTCTTTCTGACTGACCAACAGATCTCAGGGTGTCACAGCAATGGTACTAGTTGTGCCACAGAATAGAACCCCTCAAAGATTCTTCAGCATTTTTTAGTCCTCCTTTATTGTCTCAGAGATCTTGAAATATATCCTCCAGTAATAAAATTAGTTATCAATTTTATACCGCCTTTGATCTTTTTTGACCTTTAGATAACTTGGATAAGTTTATATTGGTAGAAACACCAGCAGCTTGACTGTTTAGTTCTGGCCTAACTAGAGTGGAGTCTTTGTTTCAGAATACAGACAATAATTTGAGCTGTAGTTTGGATAACAACATTCTGAAAAATTATGATACATGGTTGCATAAGAACATCTCAGTGACAAACAGAAAAGCCACCAGTCTGTATCTCAGCCACCTGCTATCCAAACAGGAAGGCAGCTCTTGTTTAAGAATCAGGTAACACACTACATTGTATTTCCCTGGTTGTAACTTCAGACATTTAACTTTTTCTATTCTAAGCCTTTCCAGAACTCCTTTAGACTGTGTTTTATTTTAGCAAAATATTAAAAAAATGCAAGACACAAAGTTGTAGCCTTAAAACTAGAATGACAAATTGTAACCTAAATTTACAAATATCATCCATATTTTTTAAAAAACTCAAACATTTCTACCAGTGTGTGCACACGTACACTGAATTGTAACTCACCTTTATTTTGGTCAGACTATTTGTATTTTAGACAAACTTTGTTTTGAAAGTAAAAAATGGATTTGCTGTTTTTTTTTTTTTTACTGGATGAAAGTTAATTCCCGATATGATTTATTCAAACCAATAAATCTGGTAAAATAAAACTGAAATTTAGGATAATTTAAATATCAGTTTCTTTCATCTGGATAATCTCAGAGAGATTCCTTCAATATATCAATAAAGGATTATGCCTGCAAATACAGAACTACTCTCTCCTCACCATTTTAACTTGGCACTGTTTTTCTACCCCTTCAAAAACTGATTATATTTTTACTATTTGTCATTTAAAGCCCACTTAGTTTGGTATTGAACTTCATGTAACTTGCATTAAATATATTAGAAGAATGTAAAAATAACTTTTGTTCAACTCATTTATGTATAAGCCCTATGAAATACTTGCTTTTCTCATCAATATCTTCTGGAATATTGAAGCAAATCTACAGTAAATGAGTTTGAGGGTTAAGAAATGAGGCACAAAACCCTGCGACTCTCAGAAGCAAATGGTAATGCAAGTTTATTTATCTAAACGGGTAAAGCACGAAGAGACCATATTCAGTCTCTGTGATCGTACTCCAGCAGTTATGATTATGCATTATGATGAACTTACTGTATATTTTAGATGACATTTTCTAGCCCCTCCATTTGCAGTATGAAGTTATTCAAACCCTTTTATGAAATCAAAAGCTTCACCTGTCCCAGACATAATTCTCTTTGTGGAATTAAGAGACATCGATGTCTGTTGTCTTACTATGCCAAAGCAAGTATTCTTTTTCTGCCACAGTTCAGGTAAGTTCAGGTATATCAACAGAGGAAGAAACTCCATGATCCACACAACACGCTTTCCTACTGGGAATGCACATCATTTGCAACTGCATTGCATTGAGAGTCTCAGAGGTTCAATACTTGTCATTATTATTATCTTGAAAGGCTCTATTTTCCCCTGCTCCCAACCTTGTCATTCTACACTGGATAAATACTCTGGAATTTTGAATGCATGAAGTGCTAGTGTCCAAGTAACTTATTTAAAGCTTTCTTGCTTGCTACTTTTGTGCCATGCCTTTATCCACAGAAGTGTAGCTATGGGAGTAAAAAAGAAAGGATGCCACCATAAAACAGATTTTGGTATTGCACAGTACAGACTCACAGAAGGGGACACATTGCCATGCTGATGTTGTTAAGTATGCAAAATGATGAAAGAAAAGTCCCTATGGATCTCTAACTCACCAAGGGGGCTGGGGAGGAGAGAGGCAGAAGAGAGACTCCTTACAAAAATGAGTACTTTTTCCTTTTGGAGTCAGACAACATTTTAATGTAAATATACCAACACATCCTTGAAGACACCAACAGCTTCAAAAGCTTTAAGCTTTTTTAAAATTTTAAGGTTTATTTTAATATAGACATTTTAAACCTCCCTTTCAAGAGTTCTGAAAGAGATACTAAAACATGAGGGTTTAAAAATTAAACCCTCCCTTACCTACTGCATCTTGCAGAGTAAGTTCTTTCCTTCAGGCTGCTATCAACCCAGAAACTTTTGGCTTCCTGCTGCGCAATAAACCCATGTGGATTCTAAGAATAGCACGTCCTTTGTCATGTTGGAGGCTTGATTGCAAATTTGTTTTATTCTGCACAGTTCTGTGCCTTGTTCTGTATGCTGCACTCCGAATTGCAGGAGTCTGTCTGTCCATGTACTACACCCAGCTGAACTTTTCTAGTTATATTTTCAAGCAAAAAGGAAACACCCATGTCTTCTTGGGTTTCCACCTCACTGAAACAGAACTTCCCATCTTTCTGTGTACTACACCTTTGTAAAACAGAACAGGATTACAGTATTGCAGCAAACTTCAAAAGAAAAAATTACGGAAACTCAAAACCCCAAGTACTGCCCAAACAAAAGTTTTAACATCTGTCAGAATATGTAGTATTTTTGCTATGCTGTGAAAAAAAAAAATACAGCTTGAAAAAAAGAAGGACCTGAAAACAGACTGCAATACTAAGGATTTCTAACTGCTGCCGCCAACTTGAGGGAGACAGAGGACAGACAGGAAGCATTACAAATAAAAGCATGGCTAATGTGAATTAGTCTTTGATAGCAGGATCCATGGAAGCTTTAAAAGGAAAGAAGGATTAGCATTCTCAGTTTTCATATTCTAGGAAAGAAATTTGCCAAGAAGATCAAAGATTAGAATTTAATCTCCAACTTCCTTTCAGTGAGAAAATAAAGCAGCTACAACAAATTGGATTTACTGTAGTTAAGCAGTTGAGGAATTCAGTTTCTTAAAAAAAAAAAAAAAAAAGAGTAAGTCTTAAAAGAGGACCACGTGAAATAAGGGTAAGAGTGCTAAAAAAAAAAAAAAAAATCCAGTTTTCCCATTTCTGCAGATGATTTAGTTTTTGAGCTAGGATTACAAAGCCAGGCAACTGACATTTAAGTTTTACTCACAAGGAGCCACAAAATAGGCTACATTTCAAAGCCTTCACTCAGACTCTTCTGCTTCTGTTTCCTTGGACAAGCTTTTCTCTGCTTTGTCCCTGACAGCACAGCTATTGCCTACATCCTCTACAGCTTTGCGCACCTTCATCTCTGAGCTCCCCCGCCTGCTTTCAGGCAGAGTACTTGTGGCAGCACTCTACAAACTCTAAAGTATTTACAAATAGAACCTTGACAAAGCAAGGAAAAGCACAGATGCAATTTTCATAAGCAGGTTTTTTAACCAAATGGGGCATGACCAATCATTGAAATCATCTTTGCTACAAAGAATACAGTAAATCTTCCTTTATGTACTCCATAACACATCTGGTAGGACAGGGTGTGCCAGAAACTGAGAAGGTCATTTTGCCTGAACTTAAACGTATGAATTTACTCTGCATGTCAGATGTCTCACAGAACTATTGTGCTCCATCCAGGTGCTGCTGAGAATCAGCTGATGGACCTTTCTGAAAGGCAAGATGCCATTACCCTGAGCTCCCTGCAGTGTTAACAAAGGGGAAAAGAGGTGTGAGGACAGAGGAACAGACAGTGCCTGGGTAAGAGCAAAGTGTAAGTGACAGGCTGTGTATTTCTCAGGGGTGAAAGCGCACACAGAACACTTATTGTAATTAAAGTGTTACCGAAAAAGACCAATCTCTCAGGGTTGCAAGTACATTGTCATTTCCTGTCTTTACAAAGACACCTACATTATCCAGATAGAAACTGCAGTATTGCTGGATATTAAACTATTAAGAAGTATTATTATTAAAATATTAAGCTATTTTAAGGTATTAAGAATGGATTACAAGCACAGTTTGGACCTTGAAAAGGCTAATTCTGAAGTAACACCAAGACAAATTAAATAAACCTATCTTTAAGATTTGTGAACGCATTAAAAAAATTCTTACTTATGCATACAAACTTAGTTCAATATACAGCAAAAGTGTCCCTACAATTAAACTTGATGCATATCTTTGCCATAGCCAGTGACAGAATTCCAAACTTAGAACAGTTTTCCTGATTTTTCTTCCCTCCACATGCCCCTCCACAAAACACCAGAACAAGACAGGGATATAGTAAGAAACAGCAAAGGAGGTTAAAAAAACAGACTGGTATAAAATGTAGCATAATCACTGAATCTAAGAAACAGATTTTCCATACATGCGATAAATTAAAAAAAAGAAAAACAGCAGCTGGGACAAACGGCTGTACTCTCTTACACCAGGCACACCAGCCTGAAAAACCTAAGAAATCGCCTAGGAGGAAACCTATGTTGATAAACACTATGCAAATCACTATTTTAATTTAAACAAATATCCCAGTAGGAAAAAAAAAAAAAATAAAGCACTTTAGGTTGAGAGGTTTTTTTGCTTTGTATACAATGCTCTCCCTTTTCCTTCCACTTATTTTAAAAAGATCGTGGTCTATGTTAAAGTGATCAGCTTTTATAACATCAGTGAGGCACCTTGCAGGAGATGAGTCACTATTCAGGAAATTGATGGAATCTTTCTTGTAATCGTCAATATTTAACATATATGAGTATCAATTTCAGATGCAGAATCTAAACTTTAAAGTAACAAATATCAGCAGAGTTTGTCTTAAAACAGGTACTGTGTTAGTCAAAAGTAAGACTAAGAATCACCCAAAGGGGGAAAAAAGCCTCTTTAAGATGAGCTCAGGAGATTCTGAAAGGGTGGTAAAAGACCAAGCTGTTCTGAGAATAGACCAGAATAGTTCCTGTAGGGAGGGACTTAAAATGATGATCTAGCCCAACTGCCTGATCACTTCAAGGCTGATGAAAAGTTAAAGCATATTATTAATTGCATTGTCCAAATGCCTCTTGGACATTGACAGGCTGGGGGCATAATCCACCTCTCTAGGAAGCCTGTTCCAATGTTTAACCTCCCTCCCAGTACAGGAATGTTTCCTAATGTCTGGCCTGAACCTCCTCGTTGACCAGCTGTGCATTAGCTTAAATGTTTTGGACTGATGATCAGGTTTTCCATTGTAGATTCACTTTCCTAACCTAATTTACAAAGAGAGAGCTCCGATCCGCAAATGGGTGGGCATATTACTAAGAAATCCAATTAAGCTGAAAGGCACACAAAAAAAATGTTACTCTTTTGTGAATAACTAATCTGATACATTTTCAGCTTCTCTGTTTTCCAGATACCGGTATTCAAGAGATCTGTAAAACAGCTCTTAACTAAATTGAAAATTTTGTTCTTCATTGTAGGTTGGATACTCAAGTGTGTGAGACAAAGTTAGGAATACAGAAAATTCTAGAACACAAAGCATAGCATTTACATTCTCTGTAAAAGAAAAATTACTTCCAAGTTTCTCCAATCTCCCATCCCCATAACTATTTCATACTTCACAGTAAACTGCCTTATTAAACATGCACGTGGAAAAATGTCTCCGGAGGAAATCTAATTTTTAACCAGAAGGCCTTGTTTATCTGGTGTTTATCGGTTGATTCTGTCTTATCTGGTTTCTAAGTCAGCAACAGTAACAACCTATATTGTCAAAAGAGTCAGATCTCTATTCCTTACCTCACACTTTTTTTTTTTGGGTGAGGCAGAAATAGGCATAGATTCAGATGCTGCCCAAACCCACTGAGAATATACGTAAAACATTTTGACTTGCATGCCTGTGAAATACTGTTTTGGAAGCATTGAAAAATCCTTACTCAACAGAAGTCTGAAGCCATAGAACTTGCTACTTCAGAAACAAGAGCCAGTGGAATAGAAGAGCATCATTAAAAGAAAATATAGAATGTTTATTTATAATAGTTTCGATTACACAGCAAATGATCCTAAATCAGATCTCAAGTGTTTTACAAACAGTAATGCAGTATGCCTTGGGCAGAATTACAGTCCCAAACTTGCTCTTACCTGCTTATAAAGAATTCAAACAGATTACACCATACATTCACTGTTTCAAAATGCTACTAATGGTAGGAGAGCAAAACACTAAGATGTGGAATCACATTAACATCATTCTAAAATGGCTGGACCATAAAAAGCAACTGGCCAAAACTCATGCCTCGTTACAGACACATTAGTGATATAACACATTCTGCTGCCACGTCACCCTTGGTCAGAATAAAAAAAGAAAAAAAAAAAACAACACAACAAAACACAAAACAAAAAGGAAAATTACCAATTATCAAATATTATTAAAATACGTTAATTATGGTGTTGACCATTAGAAACCTGCTAGGAGTACTTCTTCCCTTCCCTCATCTGACAGGCACACTGCACTAACAATAAAAATGCAGCATTATACCTCTCCAAATATCTATTGTAGTTCAGACTCCCCACTGCAGTGTCTCACAAACAGCTATACAAAAACACACTGTCAAGATACAATAGAAACTATTCCACAGTTTGAGCCTTTACATAAGAAAGCCAGCAAACAAAATCAAACTCTAAAGACTGAGATCTTTAGAACAGTCTGATTGCATATATCTCAGAAATTAACAGCAGGTATCAACATTCAAAATTTCCAGTACCAGAGTAGGTTTAAATGAGCTCACACCTCCCCCAAATAACCAAAGATGCCAAATCAGTATAACATGAATCATAAGGCATATCAGTAAGTTCAGAAAATAAATCAGGAACAGGTATCTCTCAAAAACTTACAGGCAATCAGAGGAGAGTGAAAAAAAAAAAGAAACTTGAAAAAACATTTTTTTCTTCTTCAATTCTGAAATTGGCGTAAATAAAATGCAAATTCTGTATTCCTTTGGATTTTCATAAAATACATTTCAAGCACTAGCAATAAAATGATCTATCACAAGAAAGAGAAGAAGAAAAAAATCATCTTTGTTTACAAGCTAAATACTTTTTACTGCATAGAAAAGACCCTTCTGGATGTTGTCTCCTATATTCTCTTTATTCTGGATTGTTTCAAAGATCAGGGATGTTACTTTAGGGCTCAGACACTTAAAAATTACTCCAAATATAAAGTAAAATAACTTGTATTTGTTAGGAACAGAACATTCAATTGCTGTGCGTGTATACCATAGCAGTGTCATGGCAACTTATCACCAGACAGCAAGTCTTCCATCTATCTGAGTCTTTAAACGTAGAATCATGGAATTGTCTGGGTTGGAAGGGACCTTAAAGATCATCCTGTTCCAAGCCCCCTGTCATGGGCAGGAACACCTTCCACCAGACCAGCTTGCTCAGAGCCTCAACCAATGTGAGAGTGTCTCTGCAAAAGCAGAGTACCTCCCTACAGCCAACAGACAGGGCTGAGAGGATAAATTGTGTAAGGATCATAAGATATTCAAATATCTATCATATTAGTAGTCACAAATGCTATTAAAATGATAGGCCTTCTACTGTTGTTTTAGCATTTTGCCCTGCATTGAAGAAAGGGTGACTAAAAAACTGTTTCACCAGTTTGAATATTTTTAGGACTACCAGATGAACTTCTACTGTTTCTGAGGCACACACAAATAAATTATAATCTAAACAATGAAAATAAGTATTTTTCTTTTATCCTCCCTTGCCTAACATTAAAAAATAGCATTAAAAAGGAAGCTGCTTTCAATATTTTTAAGGGGTAGCCTTAAAGCTGGAAGTCATAGAATATAAAGAACAGTTTAGAAAAATATGTTAAAAATTTAAGCAAGTTTAGTGTAAGATATTTCAGATCTAAAAAAAAAAAATTAAATATTTAATCTCAGAATTATTCTCTCTTGCACTACTGAAGTTTTCAGGGGAGCCATTTCCAAATACAAGACTTTTCATTTAAAAAAAACATAAAAAGCTAAAATACATCAATTTCTTTAAGAAGTTTATCTCATTTCCACAGGACCAAAAGCTCTTTGTATTGTATAGTTAAATAATTTAAACAATACTGCTCTAACAACTTTTCTTCATTATACTAACTTACAACTGGTCTTGCAGCTCCACAATGATATATTCCAGCTGCTCCTTCTCCATTTTATGGGCTAGATCCATATCTTCAATTCTTTGTAAGAGCAGTTTATTCTGTGAGACAGATTCAGATAGCTGGTTTTCTCTGAGTCGTACCAATTCTTCAAGATAACCCTGGAAATGTAAGTTGTTAGAAAACTTTAAAAGAGCTATCACAAAAACTTCCTTATGTATGTTCACATTTTCTGGTTTATGATTCATATGGTTTTACTTTGGTTTTGTTGTAGGGTTTATTAATTATTTTTAAACAGACTGGTAAATTAACTTAAAATTAGTTTGATATTTCTTAATAGGCAACCAAAAAAATCACATATTTTTGCAGAGCAATATGAAAAAAACGAGATAGGAGTTCCACCAGCATGAAACACAAATTAATTTTTCAAAAGCAACATAGAACAGTCACTAATACAAGAAAAAGAACAGAATTCTACAACTTAACAGATGCAGGATGTTAGATATTGCACAAGAAGCACAAGAGTAGAAACTACATGGATCTATAAAGTTAATGAAAGGGATCCAGAATTGTTATGAAAAAAATATACGTTATTCTGAAGTTTCTTTGAAAACTGCAATACCTGATCACACATTGAAAATACAAAGGAGGTTACTGGAATAAATACTAATCTACAGTAAAGCATAAGGTAAGAAAAACAGTGAAGGTCATTTCTTTTAGTAACACTGGACATGTACAGCTGGAATGTGCACGTATGCCATTGTTTTCCCAGCTGATACTATAAAGAAATGGGACAATCCTAATCATACTACTTAGTCACCTAAAAAAATCCACTATGTGAGTATTTAATGGCAGCTGTGATGGCACGCTGGTCACAAAGTATGTTACGCATACTAATCAGCTATTCCATTTCCTTCTTCAGGCAGAGTTCCAGCATGTCAGATGTGAATAACTTCTAATAAAGTCTCAGTTAAAACTAGGTACACTAAGTCTACACTACATAAAATGTACTTATTCCTTGAAACCTGTGGAAAACTGTACAACTCTCTCATAGGTGCCCACACTTAAAAATAAGTATTAAAAAAAAAGGGCAGTTTTCATAGACATGGAATTGGTGTGTCTGTTCTCAAATCCTGTTGAATAAGAAAACAGGTTTCACATTAGCTGATATCAAGATACTACTAATGTAATTCATCACCACAAAGACTGTTAAGGGTTTAGAGAATCTCTCATATGAGAGGAGAAAGAAGGAGCTGGGATTGCTCAGGTCAAGGCTGAGGAGAAGGCAAGAGGGTAAGAAAAATGAATCATATCAATGTGCATCAGTATTTAATGGGAAATCCATTATTATGTATCATCAGTATTTAAGGGGAGAAATAACTCTTCTCAGTGGTTGCCAGTGAAAAGAGACAATGGGCACAAACTGAAATACAGGAGTACAGGAAAACCTCTTTTTTTAACTCTTTTTTTTTTTTTTTTGGTTGTCCAGACAGGCTGGGAAGTCTGCATCCTCGAGATATTCACAGCCTGACTGAATAAGGCCTTAAGCAACCTGCTCTAGTGTACCTTTTTCTGAGCAGGAGGGTTGGACTAGACAATCTCCAGAGGTGCCATCTGACCACAAGTAGTCTGTGATTCTATAGTTACATATAGTTCCATCCACTGGATATATTTATATTTTATAGGAATTTTTTAGTTTCAGTACAAGTTCCAAGGAATCTTGAGAGCTTCTCAGTATGCCTAGTTCTGCTTCATCAAATGTTACTGTCATCTTGACTGCTAAGATACGCCTTGGAGCTCTAAGTAGCACTTTGAAAATACTAAATGATGTGTTAGGACATACACAAATTTCTGGCCTCTAAGGAAAAAAAAAAATCAAATTTTACAAAAACATTTTAGACATCAAGCATCATTCAGAATGCCATGAGCAGTAAATACCCTTATCTATAATGGCACAGAGATGCACCATCCCACCAGTAAAAGCACATAAAACTCCAGTATAAACAGTACACAAAAACTTTAGGAGTTTACTACACCAAAGTGAACAGTTTAAACCATTCCAAAATAAGGAAGGGATAACTTCCACATGAGTAACAAATGTGTAAGGTATGACTCATTAATCTGGACAGAGGACAACTTGGAAAAGACAAACTCATCATATTTCCAGTGTGGGCTAGAGAGGGCAGGGAGGAAGCGACTCTTCCTAATTAAAAAAAAAAACAAACAAGAAGTAGGTACCACGAAATCAACCCTGTAGAAGCCAGATTCAAAAGACAGAAAAGGAGGGTTTTTTTCACACAACAGATGGCAGATTCACAGAATGCTTTGCAAAAAAAAAAAACTGTTTGGATGCTAAAAATTTGCATGGGATGAAGGGGATATTCGACAAGTATTTGGAAGAGAGATCCATCATAGGTTACTGCACAGACAAACCTTACCAGCCTCAGGAAGTCACTCAGCTGATACACATTGGCCAAGAATGTATTAGAGGAAAAGCGGAGCATATACATGTGCTTTGTGTTTATTCTTCCCTTCACATCTATTTTGGCCAAGTACCCAAGACAGGATAGTAGGATAACCAAAGATTCTTGGTCTAAACCAGCACAATGCTGTCGATCTAATAAATGAATGCTAGGATTTACCTTGCTAGAATAGTACCTGACCCTATCCTAACATTCAAATGACTCAGAAGCCAGAGACCTTTATCTTAGTGTCATATGGTGGCCCTGGTAAACATCATTCACCTTTGCTGTTAATGACTGCAGTACACACACTTACTTGGGAGGCAAAAAAGGAATTTATAATTGTTTGGGCAAAGGGAATGACAGTAGAGCAACAGAAGGATACATCAGACCCACACATCAGTTACTAAAGACATTTTCAACTTGGTCTTCTTGACACAAACATCCAGTTTTCCAACACACAGACTGTCAGAAAGCCCCTTTGCTTGAATAAAAACGCCACCCCCAATTAACTGGTACAATTGCTGTGTGTGCAACTCAGTTGTTGATTCAACTTATTGCCATGAAAAATGTCCCAAAAAGGGAAGAGAGAGAAACACCAGGAAAGGAGCTCCATTCCATAGTCCATCTAATCTCTTAATGGTCATTTTTTCAAGCTATAATGGAACAGATGTAGTATAGTTGAGGTGAATTAGATAAAAACTTGGCAGGCATATCTCAAATAAAAATTAAATAATGGAATTTTTTCTGTCTGCAAGATAAAAAAGTCATTTTCCTGCTGCAAGTGCAAGTAGGCATTCTAAAGGAGGACAATTAGGAAAGTGTCAACAGCTGTCAGAGTAGCTATCATTTTGAAAATTGTTTTAAATGCATCAAAATTTTCAAAGATTTATCCAAAAACTGATTTAAATTCACCCTTACATTAGACAGCTAGAGAAGCTGGCAGTCCATTAAAAGAATGTTACAAGGAATAACGTGACTCATTAAAATAATAATAATGCTCAAAAATTTGAGTATGAGATTGGCAAATAACTTCAATGGAATGGGAAAGTTTCTGGATCTTAGACTCATCAAAACCACCATTGGCTGTTACAGCCACTGAAGACCTTCGTGCTTATGCAAATATAAAGCTTCCTAATGATTCTGGCTAGTGGATTTGGGCACCATGTATGTCATAATGTATGATGGGGTATCCTTGGAAATAAACCACTTGGATGAACCACGAAAATAAACATCCACCTCTTTTGTTCTCTTCGATGCTTCTCCAGAGCTGATGACACTTTCCTCATGATGGGGAAGAGTGTGAGTTCAAACTGATCCCATGTTATGTCTGGACACAAGGATCAAGTACTGTCTTGACTATTTTTCAGGAGTTCAAGGACTGTTGGGATGGGGAGGGCAAGGTTTTAATTTTGTTCATGTATTTGAAGACACTCCTTTTGATTGGCACATTTTGGTTTGCAGAAGCAGAGGAAATGCTCTCTGTACCAAAGAGACCTCCAGAAATGTAAGTTCTTTCTGTATGGAAAATAATGCCACGCAAGCTGGAAAGATGGTACCAGCAACCTGGATGCCAACAGTTCAGGTCATATTTCAAAACCAAGAAGTCTAAGGGACCCAAAATACAAAAGAACTAATTGTATGTGTCCTTTTAAAAAAATGCCTCTTACTTACTATCCCACAAGCAAGTCTGACTTTTTCAAAGTTACTAAGAAAAACTTTAGCTAGGTTCTTCCAAATGCATTAAATCAGTTTTAATTCTGTATTCAGGGAAATAATTACACCTCCAAGCACCTTTCTGTAGTTCCAGTCCTTCATATGGTTTACTGTGCTCAGAGTTTTACAAAAATCAAATTCTTACTTTTTATTTTCCCTTCATTTTTCCTGATCCCTTCTGACTTCTTCTGTGCTCTACTTCTTAAGTGTTTGTGAACAGTCTTCCCTCTTCTGTCTCTCACTAGCTAGTATGCACTGTAATTACTGTAGATGTAATATGACATTATAAAAAATTGACAAGTGCTATCCTTTTAAAAATGCTAAATTACTAAAAGGTTTGGACATGTATTTCACTTCACCTTTAACTTAAAGTGTCTTGGGTGTAGATGGAAAACTTACCTTTGGTTTCTATGGTAACATTCAGTATGCCATCTAAATTAAAATCAAATAGAAACACACTTCTTTTTCTTTTCCTTTCCCATTCTAGCTTCAAGCAAGTCTTAAAACCATATGTTTTCTAAAAACTCATCACAGTATCACTGAGAAGGCAATTTTACTTTTCCTACTAGATGGATTACTTTGCTGATCATTTGTTTACTCTAAGACTTAAGTGTTAAGTTTAACACCACTATCATCATAAAAGCCTTCTACTGACAGGCTCAGATCTCAGAATTATTATTATTATTCTCTTCCACATCTCCCCAGATCTCTTTACCCTCAAATCACTGAGCACAGATGCTTAGATACTCTGAGGATCATAAAATCTAAGGCCACTTACCTGAAGCTAAACAACATTTAATATATTTTCCTTACTTAACTGGATATGTCACCAGTTGGCTGGTGATGAGCTTTGGCTTCACAGCTCCCCCACGAAACTAATCTTTTACCTTCTGTTCCAATGCAAGCCGGTACTTCTGTTCTACCCTTTTGCATTTGTTGTACCAACTGTTTTCATCTGTGATGAAAGGAGGGCCGATGTTCTCTGGAGTACTGCCTTCACTGCCACTACTGCCCAGAGTTCTTAGCTCTTCTTCATCACTGCTGATGCTGTCAGAACTGAAGGAACACACTTATGAGCCGTGTCAAAAGGCACGCTTGTAAAAAGGCAAATTCTCATTGAAATTAAAGTACCACATTTCTTAAAAATATCTAAAGCTCTGCAAACCAAAAAGAATCAAAATGTTGGGATAGGATAGATCACTAAACACAACTTATATTTTAAGCTTTTATTTGCATTGTAAAAATTTGCTTGTGAACTTAGTCAAGTTAGACAACTCTCTGTGGGCTACTCTCCTGGAATACAAAGGACAAATGCATTACAATATGCTAAGGAAGTGATGACTTAATCTTTTCTTCACAAATTCAGGAGGAAGAGCAGGATCTGAAATTAAATTTTTTTTTTCTGAAAAAACAACCCAGCAGGAAATCAAAAAAGTGGTTGTCACTATGGTAAATCATGATAACTTTAAATGAGAATGTATAATTATGGTTATAGCAAAGATCATGTGCCTGTTACTTCGGAGAATGTATCTCCCAACATAGTAAGCAGACTCATTGCTTAAATATCTTCATATCATCCGGAATCAATGTATGTCAGAGAATGCAGACATCTGTCTCAAAGATTAGAATTCTGATTTATCTCAACACCCATTAAAAATCTTCCCTTACAACTATGCTTCCCACTACATTACCAGCATTTACTCAGTTTTTTAAGTAGCAATTTCTCCAACCTCATGATCCTGCCGTGATACAAATTCTGCTTTAACTGAACCACGCAATTTGTTACTAACATGTAAGCTAGCAAGAGCTTAGGGAGAATAACTGGGATATTTCATGTTCAATTGTACACCTACAAGACTACTACTACCAACTGCTTCCTTCATTTTGGCAAACCTAACAATAGAACATATTTTATTTATTTCCATGGGTTTTGATTATGTCAGATTGTTACCTGATTTATTAGATACTGAGAAGTCTTTTTATTATTAATCATAAGATTGATCAGAGGGGGAAAGTGTAGCTGGAAAGTCAGATCATATATGCAGCTGATCATGACTGTCTATTATGTGCTAATAGCTCACACTGTTCATGTCATATCTTACATTTACCAGGGCATATATAATTTTTATACACAAAATAACTACTTTTAAGTTTATGGCTAAACAGAAAAGGCCCAACAGAAAGGACAACTTGGTCTATGATCATCAAAGGAGATAAAGCATTTGTTTCCTGCTGAACTCTGATTCTAAGCCAAGGAAACAAAGCTAACATGACTCACATTAATGAGTCATGTAACAATTCCCCCCCCCCCATCTTAAAGATAAAGGTACAGATCTGTAATTACAGATGAATATTATTTTGAATGTGAAATAAAAAGAGGCCCAGCATAAAGGAAATTTTTGCCAATGAAATAAAAAAAAAAACAGAGTAAAGCTAAAAAGTACCTTTGGGTGAACTTCAAGTATGGTGTATAATCTATGACAGCAGGATAGCTGCCATCCAGTCCCTCACCCTTCAGACAAAAACTGATAAAAGAGAGAAACAATAAGTCTATAACAAGGAAATTAAACAACAGAATCTTACGAATGAGAAATTTGATTTTTCTTAATATTTTGATAATAAGAAAAGCTTAGAGCATTTAGCACTGAAATCCTACTCAGGTGAGCTAGATTGTTTAATATTAAACGAGTCCAGAAAATACACATAATCAGGGAACAGATCAGAGCAAGTACTATAAACCCTAGTTTTTAAATATTTGTGTTTTTTTCTGAAAAATACAGGTAGATGGCAAGGGAATAACAGGGAAGTTAATCAAAGCAACAGAAGAACTATGCATGAACTTGAAATCTTCAGCATTTGACTTCATTTAAAATATTTGCAGAGCACTTATGCAACCATTCCATTAAATCAAAAAATCTGTTCTCAAAAATATTTCAGAGTCTTTCTCCTTTTAGACACAGGTGTTGGGCTGCAGGAAGATGAGGAACATGAAACTAACTTTTAGAAAATGTTCTTAAATGGCTGTAACTTTATAAAGCCCTCATTTACACTGTATTCTTTTTTGTACAGGATACAAATAATTGTATTTCAATCATGTCTAATTAGCACAGAAGTGACAAAATTAATCATGCTTCCACAAGGCTTATATTCTTCATTCCTCCTATCTCTGTCATCAATAAACAGATGCTAACTGAATTGCAAAGTGCTATTTTTGACAATGCAGTCACTTAAGTGGTATTTGGGAAGTACATCTAAAGTTGTTTTTTTTTTCCCCAAAGAAATGAAAAACAAAGAAAATAAGAAAAGCACCCCTGCAAAAATCACAACTACTTTAAGTAGAAACCACATTGCTCTGAGGATAAAAAAACTAGATTATGTTCTCACCCAAGTTCCCCCATCTCTACCCCAAAGTCTTTTTTACAGTTTCACATAAGCTAGTCAACATGTATCAGAAACTGTTTGAAGTGACAAAAAAAAATCTCAACTATAATATGCAAGAATGGCTATGGCTTCTCAGCTCTTCAAATCACAATACTGTGACGGTTCTTCTCAGTGGTGCCAAGAAACTGGACATCAGACAACAGGCAGAAACTGATGCATAGAAAGTTCCACCTGAATATGAGGAAGAACTTTACTGTGCAGGTGACAGAGCACTAGAATAGATTTTCCAGAGAGGTAGTGGAATCTCCCTCACTGGAGATATTCAAAAACAGGCTGGACACAATCCTGTTCAGTGTGCTTTGTGATGACCCTGCTTGAGTAGGGAGGTCGGACCAGATGACCCACTGTGGTCCCTTCTAACCTTACCCATTCTGTAATTATGTGATATGTGAGACAATAAAAACACTCCTGTAGTACTATGCTCCCATTTTGACCAGAAAATTCCTAGTCTTTTAAAAACTACATTGACAAAAGCTTATATGTTTTCAAAAAGAGCCAATCACTACTCTGAATACTATTAACAGATACCTACAAATATGCTTATATTATAAATCAGACGACAAAGGAAGAACAAGTGCAGTCATACAATGAAGTACTCATACCCTACTATGTATCACTGAGGCTTATGCAAGACAAACACAGACAACTGATGATTTTTTAGGGAGGATTTACATACTGCAGACCTAATCTTGCAATGTTATTCATGTGTAGCTATAGTCCTTTCAAATATAGGGATAATACAGAAGCAGTTTAATTTCATATAATGTAAAGATTAAACTAATAAAATCTGGTAAGATTTGAATTTGCTTAACACAAGACTAGCACCCTTATCATCCTGCAGCACACTTCTGTTCCTCCAGAACATATGTTGAGGATGCAGTTAAGCCAATCTAATGACAAAATGCTGGGAAAAGAAGCTATCCTGTGTTTTCAATCTCTCCTTCCCCATTTTTCATTTTTTCTTTTTTTTTTCCCTAAACCCCAACCACATTCCCTTTCCCCTCCTCACAGCAGTATTGGGATTTATCTGACTGCATTATGAACTAGTTTAGCAGCCATCAGGACCTGAATTTTTAGGTTACTTTTTTTTTTTTTTTCCTTTTGGCATCCAATTGCAGTTCCACAGGCAGCTGAACTAAATGCTCAGTGCCACCAGAAAGCGAAAACATTACTCAGTGTTTTTTGTTCCTTTTTTTCTCTAAGCCTTATGCTCCCATCATCTCTGCCACTAACAGGATGCTTCTGTGAACCAAACTACTAACAACAAAAGAACTATTCTGTCTTCTTACTGGGTATGTTTTTTTACTCTTTAAGAATTTAAGCTAGCTCATAGAAGGGTCCAACAAGCCTCAAAACTGGCATAAGGGAACATAAGCCAGTTTATCTCCTAAACTGGTTTGTGACAAGCACTAATGCTGCTGCAGGGTAAATATTAACAGTGTAAGGACAAAAGATTGGAGAACAACATTATCTCTTTCCTTTTCCCTACGCTCCATTATGAAATGCTTTGCCACCGGCTCTGCCTGAGGCTAAGTGTGCCCAACCAGGCATATTAACAGGGTCTTGCACCAGCCAGATTCGATCTTTTTACAGGCACTATATTTTTATACTTCACTGGTGGCTTTTATAGTGTATACATATACTATATCTTAAATATATTTATTTATATTATCTAGGGTGTGCTTGCACCTTTATTACCCCAAAACACAGAATTAATCATATAGGAAAGCCCACAAGAGTCTGGACAGAGATTGCAAAGGTAAATTAATGTAAGCTGTTCAGCTGCAGTTAATTATAAGAAAAATTGATAATAAATGGTCATTTGTAAGTTAAGTTTTTAAAATCTAGAAGTGCTCAAGTTAAAGACTACCTTCTACATATGGGGTTATAATGCTGTCCTTAAGCACCAAGTCATAACCAAGCACTTAATCACACAGTTTTCCTTACAGTTTAAAAATAACTTCAAAAGATTCAGTTGCCTGTAAGCTTCATTCAATAGGTTTGAAATATCTTCTGCAATTATACTTCTGATTGCTTTTAGGGTTTTGATACCTGAAAGAACAACCATGTAACCATGCAGTTATATAAAAGACAGTATAACTTTTTTCTTATCTAGAGGAGCCAATAAAGATCTCTCTCTCCCCTTCTCCCTTCTTTCCCATAACCTAAGTTTTGTCTCGCAAACTACAAGGGACTCTAAGAATGCTTTCCATAATACATTGTTTTATAAATACTTTCTATGAGCATTTAGTTATAAAGCATGCAAATATAATACCTGAAATCAATTGCATTGAGTCCCAAAAGCATACCAGCAAGCATATTTGCTTCTTCACCAAGAACAATTGCTCCCTCCTCATAAAATCTCCTTCAATAAAAAAGAAATTAGTTATTTTCTCTCAAATAATAATTATAGTATTTTTCATAGTTAACAGAAAACTGAAGAAATCCAGTTTAAATAAAAACAACTTATGTGAACCCCACAGGCATTCATATTTCATTTCAAATAAAGCAAACCAATAGACTGCAGAGCACAAAACACCACAATCTTAGAGCCCATAAAAATTTAGACAGAAGTAGGAAGAATTTTCAGTATTAGTCCTAACAGTAGAACAGGATGGACAGAATGCAAAGGAAGTTATGAAGACTTCAACGCTAGAAGGAAGAATTTGTGTCATATACATAAAAAAAGTAATGATTCCATCTCATGAAAGAAGTTCTCTCTCACAATTGTACTTGCAGCATCTTTCAAAGTTCAACATTCACTTCTCATTCTTAGTAGTTGATTATTTTTTAAAAAATATTTTCACAAATCAGCTATTTTCCAGGTAGTTTACTTTCTCTTACAATACTGGATGATGGGAAGATGCATGCTGCACCCAGCTATTTTGAAATTTAGCTTTCATTACTTGAAGGAGTGTTTTCTTAAGACCATTTTTTATTGTAAAACATCTCTTGGCCAAAGCTTTAAAACTGCATGCCTTGATCTCAAAATGTAATTCACACATCCAGGTGTATGAGGACTTGTGAAGGCTGAAATCTGTATTCTCTCACCACCTCTCCATTCTCTCCTGTTTATTCTCATTTTCTCCTCCCAGCTACCACAGGAGCTACTTCCAGAAAGAAACATTCTATGCACAGGGCAGGGAAACAGGACCCACCAGTGCTATGCATAGCCTTGTAAAAATGGCATTTGGTCCGTTTAGCAAAGTAGCACACAACTCTAATTTCTATGTCTTGGCAGTAGCAGGGGCAGAAAGGTCATTAGAATTCACCTGAGCATTAGTAACAAAGGCAAGGTTGAAAGGTCACTTACTAGGAGCTGAGATGCACAGTTCATCTATACATTCTAGCAACATATAAGTGCAAGAAGGTGCCAGATTACTGAATACAACCTATCCTTCAGAAAAATACCAGCAATGCTGCCCCACCAAAAGCTCCGTCTATTTTAAGAGCTGCATGAAAGCATCTGGATGGTTCAGCGACAGCTCAAGTTGGCTGCATGGTGAACATCCACGAAAGAAACGTTTTGGGACACAGCTCCAAATACTGATCTGTGTTATAATGCATGCTGTCAGAAGTCCCACCCCTGTATTTTCATAACAGACATCCATTTGGATTTGCCCAAGACCTTGAATGTTCTCAGCTGAAGCAAGGAATCTGTAAGACTTCCTCTGAGAAGACAGAGATTATAGTCCTGACACTGAGGCTAGGATGTACAAACTCAGTTTCCTAATCTCTGACTTCAGGAGGGACACCAGGAGGCTAATCCTGTGAGCCAGAGCACTGAGCTAGATGGACTTCACAGTCTGACACAGTGACTCTTATTTGTGAATGAACAAGATGATTACAAGCCAATTCACTGGCCTTTGTAAAATCACTGCCAGGTACCAATCTGTTTATTTTGTAAACTGTGTTCAGTTTATTTTGTAAAATGGTGCTTAGAAAGAAATCAGAGAGCACACTTTCAATGGTGAAGTTGGCCTGGCAGTGGTAGTGTTTCTTAAGCCAGCTACGGTAACCCAGCCAAAACCAGAGTCTCCTGGAAAACCCACAAATCTTCTTTCAGTGCTATGCAGTTGACATGTCACAACAGAACAGTCCACTACAACTTAAGTCTGTGCTGACCAATTTGTTAGTGAAATATTTGTGTGCCCATGCTTATTCCAACCTTCTTCCAAGCATAACATGTAGATCCAGCACTAATAATGTGCTGTTTCATTAAAGACTAGCCCTAACATCAGGCACCTAAACACAACAGTGAGGTTTAAAAAGAGCTATCAGTATGATAGATAAATTTTGTATTCTACATACACATATGTGTAACACAAAAAATTTGTAGTTTATAGAAATAATTAGTAAATATACATACAGCACAATACATAATTTAAAATGCTAAATAAATGGTGCAAAGCATCACCAGAAAAAATCAGGTTACTTATTAGGTATCTGAAATCCCACGTGGGGAAAGAGAGTATGTTCATTATTTCTAGTGGATTTGAAATCCACACAAGCAAGATCTGACAATGTAACTTTCATTTCCATTAGATGTATTTAAAATATTACTTCAAAAGAAACTTTGCACTTACTATGTTTGGAATGCAAGAGAGGTTGTTTCCAAAAGCTATACCACTGAAAGAACATTTAAATATATTAAACATTAACATGCTCAAATAAATTAATTTGAAACTGCTAATCAAATAAGACCATTGTTAGCCACTAACAAAACACATTACCAAAACAGGGACAATACATAATTTGTGACCCTACTCTTCCTCCTCATCTCCCCCTTTTCAGTTTGAGGAAATATGAGTAAATATTTTCCAGACATCTTTGTTTTGTGAGGTTCTTGTGTACTGTAAATGTCAGCAAATCTGGGTAAAATAAGACAACAGTTTTTGAACCTTTAGTGAAATGGGATATTTACCTAGTCGTATTTCAAAGTCACCTTAATAGCTGCAAAATATATGGAGATCTCTGGACAAAAAAGTTTAAAATATAATACTCTAAATGAACAGAAGTCTTTACAGAGAAAATTCCTGTTGTTTTACTAGTCCATTCAGTATGTCTAAAACTTTTAGTGTTCAATATAAGGTACAAATTATAGATTCAATCAAATTTAGATTACTTCTTCATAAATCTACAAGACACACTCACTACAAGATAAAAACATCAGCTAATAATTACATTTTCTAAAACCAGTCCCAAACTGCCAAAGCACTTTCTATCACATAGTATATTCTCATCCCATAACTGTTTTTACATTAGAAGTTACAAAAAAATCTGCTACAAGATCCTAGTTATGTCTGATCACTAATTCTGTTACTCTGCATTTCTCAAAAGCTTCCTGGAATTCTCTTCCTTTTTTCTTCAGAAAAGGTGCCTATAAAAATTACTTTTAATTGAGTCTCTAGGTCTTTCTATCAACAATACCTAATCTTGAAAGGAATATTACATCTCTCCTTATCATGCTACAACTTCAGATTCAGTTCCCTCTTTGTGAAGGTTTTCTCTTCTTTTGACCTTTCAAGAATTCCAGACTTATTTCCACATTTTAAAATCACAAAGGGATTTTCTATTTTGCAGTTTTACCCATGCTAAAATCAAATTGATACCAACTCTAGACACCTTTTACTAGGTTACAGCTCTTAATGATATTCTTTACTACACAAATCAGGAGAAACCTTCACTTCCAAACCAAAGTCCCTCCCTTAACATTTACTAAAATACTGAAAAAATAAGTTTTATAGACCTGGTTGTCTTGAAGTCTCTAAGAGCTGTGGAAATGTATTCAGACAAATGTTTTTCCATAAGTGCTACTCTGATCCAGGCTCGACCCTGCAAGACAAAACAGATATGAAATATTTAAGCATTTTAGAAGGAAACAATTTTACATCTGAAAATTTATATTTCGTTTACCTGAGTAATGAACCGATTAACGAAATTACCACTAAACAGAAATGGTTGCTGTGATGTACTTCAGTATAGCAATAATGAAAACAGAAAATGCATTCTTACAAGGACACAAATAAACTTTATTGTTAAATAAAGTTCTCCAAAATTTGAAGGGGGAAATTTTTTTTTCTTTAATTATATATTCCATCCTTTTGAAAATCTCATGTTTAAGACGAAGCAGATCAGGGAAGACAGCTTTTAATTTTAAAGTCAATGGTATTGGAAGCATCCAACTGGTTCCATTGTAAAGCATCAGTAACCTACCTTCCAAGTGATTTAAGTAAAAACTAATTCTCTTTGTTCATTCTAATATTTGTGGGATTTATTAAAATAAAAAGTATAACTCAGTGACATACTTTTATTATGTAATATTTTTTCCCCTCAGTAAGGACATCATTTTAGAAGGTGCATATAAAATACAGACATGAAATTAAATCTAAAAGGCCTAAATCTTGTAGTCCAAACCCAAAACTTCATTCAATCAGTTCTATGAATAACAGCAATAACACAAAAAATAGCTGTTAGGAAAGTATGCTGTGCTGTGTTTAGTGGTCTAATGCACAGGATTGTATTTTACAAGAGAGAGACGTTTCAAATGGCTGCCACAGTTATGACTGCCCATTTGAGAGCATAAGGAATATTTATGGTAATCCAGATAAACTTACAAGCAGTTATATAAATAGGAAGATGTCTTTATGCTTAATATATTTGGTGGTTATCGACATCTAGCTGAATATCACTACAGACATTCTACCAAAATAACCTGTAGTAGATTATAATCCTACTTCAGGGTGACCTTATTGCAGCCCTCCAGTACCTGAAGGGAGCCTACAAGAAAGAGGGAGAGAGACTATTTGTGAGAGCATGTAGTGACATGACAAGGGGGAGTGGCTTCAAAGTAACAGAGTAGGTTTAGATTAGCTATTAGGAAGCCATTTTTAATGTGAGGGTGGTGAGGCACTGAAACAGGTTGCCCAGAAAAGCTGTAGATGCTCCATCCCTGGAGGTGTTCAAGGTCAGGCTGGACATGACCCTGAGTGACCTGGTCTAACTGAAGGTGTCCCTGTCCATGGCTGGGGGACTGGAACCACACGGTGCTCAAGGTTCCTTCTAACACAAACCATTCTGTGATTCTATGAAATGCTAAATAGCAACACACAAAAAAATTGCTCACATAAATACCAACAGCATAGCAAAAAAAAAAATAACATAGAGTGCACTAATATTTAAAGCACACTTACCCAGGTAGCTGCCATTACGTTGCAGCTACTTGGAACATGAGTGAAACAGTCAAACTCTGATGATGCTGTTTAGCTAAGGACTAAAACTTATGCACCTCCAGTGAAAGCAGGGCCAACTAGCACTGGCAAACCCTTGCTGACAGTTTCCAGGCTGAAGACTACACTTATTTGGACCACAGTCAAACTGATGCATATGATTGGTATTTGTGTTGACATGCTCTCAACCTTGGATACAGACATCCAAAATACTCCCTTAAAAAATTCAGCACTGTTCTCCACACTCACTGCACAAATTATCTTCTTGGTCTACTATTTGGCATGAAGTTTTCCACAGAGTAAAAGAAAATTTTGATTTATTTATAAGAACATTTCAGAAAATAGCTTTGCATATTATTACCTACTGAATTTAAACATCCACGTCTATTAAAACCTTAAGACTTCATAAACACCTTTAAATTAAATTTCAAATATAAGCAATACATTCATCAGATTCTACAACATGTGTTTCTCCAGAAAGCATTTGGAAATAAATTCTCCAAATTATCTGAATTTCCAGATCTCAATGTAAGCAAGGAAAAAAGCTGCACGACAAATTATCAGTCTACTGCTCCAGTACATTGAGGGCTAGGAAGAGATGCAGTATTCTGGATAAGAAAGCCAGTTAAAAATCTTTTGTCATAGAACCTCAGGTGTTTCAAAGCTTTCACACAAATTAAAGATACGCTTACAATATAAAATTTAAAACTGAGTCTATTCAAAGAAAGAAAGGAGCAACAGTAGAAACGGCAAATAAACTTTTCTGCAATCTGTGGATCATCAGAGTGCTCAAAGATTTTCTAGATTCACAGTGTTGCTTGACCTAAGCAACTTTTATTGAAGAAAACTAGTTGCATAAATACCTGTAATTTAAATTGTATGAATGACACTCATGCCACTGAAAAAAAAAAAAATACAAAAGTTTTCCAATATAACAAGCTAAGTATTTCCACCTCACCAATAGCATCAACTGTGAATAATCCAAAGGATAATAAAAATCTGGAACGATGGGATTTTTTAAATAGCCGTGATACAGACTTTGGAAACTTGTTCAAGCAACCAATTTCAGTTCATTTAGGAATAAAAAGAATTAAGAACATTATTGCTGCATTCTCTTATGCTACTTTCAAAAAGTCAAAAGGTTCTAAGTTATCAATCAAGGCTGCTTTACACAGAAGTAAAAGCTATTGAAAAGCATTTCAATGTAGCAGAAAAAAACTTGTAATCTCTGTCCAACAGTACTTTTTTAGGATGTTGGTCTACGCTGTCTCTCACTATTAAGATTTAATGATAGGTCAGTTTAAAGCTTATTCTTATTCAGTTCATATGCCTATAAACACATTAAATTGTTACTTCCTTATGATTTCCATTGTACCTCAACAAATAATGATGTTATTTTTATGTAGATCCTTTAAAATAACACATCTTCATTAGCAAATAAATCTATTATTTAGATAGGATTCTTGCACAATCACACCAACAAACTCAAAAGCTGATCACATCTTTTCTATTTGTGCATGAATTATACACCAAATAAAACTATTAGGAGGGGAAAGAAATAAAGTCATCACATATCTAAAATTTTTAAATAATAGTTTTTGGCAGGCCTGTAGGAACCTAATTTCCCTCAACGTACTGCATTTTCAAAAAACTACATAAGGCCAAAAACGTGAAGACAATCATTTTATAACACAATTCGCTCACTGAATAGACAATTTCAGAATCTTTTCTACCAAACAACATAAATTTTAAAGTAAACACATTCAGATTTAAAAGTGGATTTTTAAAAAGTAAGTATTTACTAGGTACCAAAAAAAAAAATTTCAAGCAACAAAAAAATTTGCAGGGTAAGCTTAGTAATACAGTTTTATTCCAAATACAGAAATATCAGTTGTATTTCATACAGAACAGTGTAATAAAACAGTCAGTTTGACCTTTGTCTTCCCTACCTTAGCTCTAGAAGAACCGACATTCTCCATGTTCTCGATGCTGCAGATGCAATTGTGCGAGACTTTTCGGCAAGCTACGCGAATGTAGTCCCAGAAACTCCGAGGACTTTCATAGCCGAACCAGGTGATCTGACCTTAAATCAAAATAAAAGATACTTAAAAACTTATGAACCTCCCTTTCTGCTTATTGGAGATAAACATAATTAAATACTCCTCTAAATGTTGCCTGTACTGACAGAATCTTATGCAAGCAAGTCCATAAATTCCTACTGAAAACTGGCTCACAGGTGTAAAAAAATTTGCATTATGCTGTTCACCCTGGTTGGAAAGTGATGCACAAAGAGAAGTTTGGGACTTTTGTATATCTCTTAAATCACAATAGAGCATAGACTGTTGTGACTTAAAAATATGATGCAAAAAGTATTTCTGCCATTTGTTTCAGGTACTACACACATTACACTAATACAATCAAGTAGTGAGAGTTTTGTTCTTCAAAAAAATTACTAAATAAAAATATAAAATACCAGTCGGCTGTGGCAGTGGTATCTTTATTTTAAGAGCAGATTGGAAGTTTAAAAAATGTGCTTTCACTGCAGGAGAAATTGATGCACATTCAAAAAATTTTGCAGACAAAATTTATTATAAGTACACATCCCCTTGGGAAGCTGACCAAAATGAGTTGAGCAAATCATTCTCTCTTCTGGAACTTTAACCAAAATCCTTTATATTTCTTCCAGCTTGCAAAACCTGAACATTTAGCAGTGACATCACTAGTACAGCCTTTTACCATTTCTATCACCAGACTGTTGATGACACATGAAACTAGAACATTCTATAGGATGAGGAAGAGAATTATCACATTTATCTTTCCACTCAAGCAGCACTGATCACCCTAAAAGTTTACAGCTCATAGTAGTTTTCTGAAAGAAAAAAGAAAAGCAAGAAAACAAACTCCACAGTCATTAAAATTAGGAATAACATAGATTGGACAGAGAGAAGCAGCTTCCATGGGCAACTCTAGCAGAAGCTTTGGATGTGTTTATAATGCTTTCTAAAGATAAAGGCAAAAAGGCACAAAAAGTTGTGAAAGTGTCAAAACAGCACAGTACAGCATCCTGTCTGGTGTCATCATGGTGGTAAATGCAAGTAAGTGTACAGATGACAAGTGTGCTCACAGTAACCATGATATGCAAAAATTACATAAGTCACAAACATGGTGCACTAGATACATTGTCAGTGACAGAATTTATATACCAAAACTATTTCTAAGCATGCATACTAGCTAACAGTTTGGATATAAATAATTTGTGCTGTAAAGGACATTACAATGAAAACATCATAAGTAAACTAATACGTACACATGACACTAGCTTTCAGATATGTTTGAGATGGCCATAAAAATCTACAATAGTTATTCATATTTTTCAGTACAAACTCAGTTATTTAAAGTGATAGAAAAAGGCAAGAGTAAAGATAAAATATATGTCACTTTGAAATGACTTCAGGTTTTAAATGACCTAGGAAACACCTGAGATCTGAGATCAAATCCCAAGTACTGTTGCTGAACATTTCTGATGCCCCTACCATTTCTTCACTAACTAAATTTCCTTAGCTGATATGATAAAAAAGATGCTTACAGGAAATATACCTCAAAAATTTGTGGCCAGCAGTGAAAACATGAAACCATGCAGTCAATTACAAGATACAGCTTAATCTCTGTGGTACAGAATGGTTTAAGAAAGAACAAATTCCAAACATGTATCTGGGAAAAAAATAGATCTTGAAATTACTCACCCTGCTTTAAGATTATCAAAACCACATATATTTATATACAGATTTGTAAAATTCCTTTCAGGACTATAGGTCTTATTTGGTCCTGAGAAATTCAAATATATTGTCTCTGTATCCTCCCAGAATAACACTTAGTCTCTGCTGTATCACAAAACCATGAAAATTCTTGAGAAGGAGTAAAAGAGTAATTAGTCACTCATTTTTTTTCTGTTACTCCTTCTCTCCTATTTTCTCAAGATCTTCAACTGTCCTGTCCAGTAGTATCTTATTTTGCCAGCAGGCATGCCACATGGTTTACTTTAATGACAAGAAGGACACATACTTTATATCCTCCTTATTACAATCTTTGATCTACTCCGTATTCTCAACAGATCCAGCACTCCTAGGGAGTACCAGGTATACTGCACATACAGTACCAGGACACAGTTTTCCTCTTTCTAGATCATAAGGCAGTCAGTAGCTTGCAATGCCTGAAAAGACAGTTAATACAGATTGCTCAAACTCCCTCTCTTCCTTAGGGCAATTCAAAATAGCTTGTGAGCCAGATTGCTTTTACTGACAACAGTGGCCTCTTCCTGACTGCTGCTTACTGTCAGTGGTGTACATGTAACTGTAAGGCAGTGCCATAGCATACTATGCTACCTTTTTGGGAACTATTTTGGTGCCATATGTGCCAAGTCTTCTGTATCACATGAACAGATATCTATGTTCAAGCAGCATTCACAGACTTCTCTTGTGTGAGCTAATATATTTCCACCAATCTCATTTTATTACTAAGCAAACACCCACATCAAAAACACTCTTAAGAAAATGAGCAGTTGAGCTAAAAAAGTGCATTCATGGGGAAAGTGATTAGTTTGCTGCATATTTGGCTTTTTATCTGGCTCACTACAGGATACATTGGAGACTAGAGCCAATGTTAGGGAAAGGTAAGCAGGAAATGAGAGGAGGAAACAAAAAAAACCCCCAAAACTGTAGCAAACTGCACTGAGTTTAAGAAGTGTCATGAAGATTTTCAACACAACTGGAAAATGTCGTGAGCAATCTGAGGCAGCCCTGCTTTGAGCAAGAGGTAGGACTGGATGACTTTGTAAGAAACTGTCCAAACCTAATTATTCAGTGGTACTGAATGGAAAAACCAAATCAACAAAACCATTAAGAATGCTATTTCATAGCCCTTTTGCTATTGGGAGCTGATAACATCAGATCAGTTACCTACTAAAAATCCATTTTTAAATGGTGTTTGTGTTGCTGCAACAGGCATTTTTAGCACAACACTCAGGATGATGAAGCTTGGAGAACTACTATTTCAGAATTTTTAATTGCAATGGTTTTAAAAAAAGCATCAAATCCTAATCCCTGTTGCTAGTTGGGGTTTTTTTGTCTGGATCCTAATTAAACATGAAATCAATAAGCAGAAACAGTCACTATATTCCATCAAGACTATGCTTTGCTCCTTAAAAACTTATTAAATTTAATGTACGAAAAAGTTACCAGCAAAAGTTTTATTAGAAAAGTAAACTTAGTACTCAATAATGCAAAGAAAACACTTTTTTTTTTTATTTTTCCTTCCTCACCAAGTACTCCCAAAGGAAGTAAAGATTAAGAATTTTTGTTTGCCATGGCCTTAAGAAAGTAAAGTTCTATATACCCTAAACTCTCAAATCTGGATCATCCATTAATTACATTGCCAGGGGATTATCCTGGCAAGTTTGATACAATGAAGCGATTTATCTCACCATAAACAAACAGATCAGGTATGTTTTGCCAGTTTCAAAACACTTTACACAAACTACTGCAAGAGCCAGTCTGCCCTTAGTGTGTTCCACATGACAAAGAGTAAGCATTCAGAATATATTAGTCATTTCCATCAGTAAAATACAATTTCTTTCAAGCCCTGTGTTGTATAACATATACTCTCTTACAGTTTGAATTCTCATTTATTATCTCAATTTCTGGTTTATTATTTAAAAGCTACCCACAGTCAACTAGCTTATTACCAAAATATTCCCCATTTCCAACACTATGCACAAGTTACTGCCTTTTTATGTATTTTTATTTAAATCTGAGAACTTAGAAGATCATAGTAGCAATTACAAGGGGAAGACCGAGACAACAATTTAGCTGTTTGCAAGTAAAAAATTATTTCAAGGAAGAAATGGAGAAATTAAAATTCTATTTGCCGGTAACCCATTTGTCAACCTGTCAAGGCATCTCTGTACTCCTTGTCTTGAATAATAAATAGACTGTGAAGCAAAAGAATGTTGATGGGAAAAAATAAAATGCATAATGTTTTTTGCTCAAACATCACTGAAGCTGGGTGAGAATGAGAAAAGAGAGCAATTTCAGTGCAGTGTCAAGCAGCTAAGTACCCATAATCACTCCAATAATCTTTGTCACAATGTGACAAACCCTATGTTTCCACCCCACTGTGTGACTTTTTTTTCTCCTCTGACAGAACACCAGCAGGTAGTAATTGTGCTATTCAAATGTCAGCCTACACACAATATTGTTCACAAAGCTTAGTTATGAATATTAAAAAGTATGAAAAGGAGTAGATTGTCATATTACACATCTATATTTAGATGATTCTGATGTCCTTCATAATCCTCAAATATTTCAAAAACTGTACACAGAACTGAAAATGAGAAGAAGCTTCCAAAGTCTTCTTCTAATGACTGTTCCTGTTAAGGCACACTCTGTTCTTCGAACAAAGCAGTTTCCTCTAGAACAATTGGAAGAAGCAAACAGACATTTTCTTCAATTAGAACATTTGACTCGAGACAGGAAGAAAATCAACAACTGACCTTTCTAAATTTAATCATATAATTAGCAATTTAATCCACTAGATTCTAGTAGCAAAAAACATGTTCACTAAAGGAGTGGGGGGACAAGAATTAAAGGACCTGAACACAGTCTCTGGAAAAGAAAGCAACAAAAGCAAGGAAGGGAGAAAGAAAAGGGATGCTCTCTATAGCTTCTATTAAAGCCAATAACACTACAATTGTCTTTCAGACTCTTAGGACACGGCCTTATCATAAAGCAGAAAAGCAGACAGAGCTCAGCACCATGGCAACATTCACTTGCTTAATTACCAACCCAGAAGGCTTCCAACCAGATCACTGGAAACATGTTTCACAAAAAACAGTTGCTTCCACTTTTCCACAGTAAAAAATCAGGAAGGTAACAGCAATGGGACAGACACACAAAGAAAGTCAATGCTTTCATTCACGATCAAGGAGTTTGTAGATGTACTCTGGTTTATTATAAACAAATTATCATGGCAAAATCATCACCAGTAAGGAAGTTTATTAACATACCTTTCAGTCGATGACTTAGAATCTGTTCCAGAATGGCTGCAAAATTATTAAATTCAGGGGAAGTATCATCAATAGTCTCAAAACAGGAACGGTCAATCAGAGTCTTGACTGAAAACCTAGAGCAAAAGTACAGGACCATCATAAATCATATGAATAGCTACTGGTCCTCTATAGCAGGGCAGGAGTTTATTTAAACCAAAAGATCAAAGAACCAGAAACAACCTTGATGATTTCAAGTTCAGTCAGAGCAATAGCAACACAAAACATGTTGAGAAATAGCCTGGAAGTACAATCATCATTGTTGGTCTTAGGCATAAAGCCTTAAAACCTGAAGGAAAACAAAAATCCCCACCCATTTCACATAAAAATGAGCTAATTATTTTCCTCTTCCCTAAAATATTTTAATGAAGTTGTACAAAAACGAGCACTTGGAAGCATCCAAAATCTGTTTCTCTTTGTAATCCTAAACATACTGATTTTTTGTTTGACATTGTGTCAATGCTTCTTTTATTCCCTAAATCCATGCCCAAGAATCAGAAGTATAAACTTTACTGTATTAAGAAAACATTGTAATTTCATCCTAATGCAAAAATAATCCAGACATATTATAAAACAATGAATTTTTATGCACGGTTAACTCTTTGCATTAATGTAGGCCGATTTCCCTGTGAATGGGGGTATTCAGCACCATATATTACTACATTATTATGCTAGAAAAACTATCAATTTAAATGATTTAACATTTGAAACTGGAAAGACTGAATCAAGCCACTGTAAATGATGATAAAATGTAACTAGTCAATTAGGCTGTTTGCTGTGTTTAGTTACACCTGCATTTACAGTTTTATTCTTATTCAGAAGATAGTTTAAACCTCAAAAAAACATAACAAAAAAGTATATTCTTTTGCTTTCATAATTTTAATTATAATCCATTTTTATTTTTTTCCTGCTCCTTGTTCTTCAGTTTCCAGTTTCAAGGCAAATTTCATATGTTCTCAAATTTGAAAATAACACTTATTTTGAAGCATTTCTTGTGGGGTTTTTTTGCCAGCAATCTTATTTGTATGAATAAAGCCATACCAGAGCCTGAGGAGATAGTTTTCACAAGACCCAAACCTCAACAATACCAGTTTGGGATGTTTTCACTCTGCCTGCTCATCCAAGATCCCATACCTGAGCACATTGGCTTCCTCAGTTCTGCCAGTTCTACTTTTTCTGGGGCTCGCTATTAACTGCTCTAAATTTTCAGCACTAGAAAGGAGTGGTGAAGTGTCTCTTAAATATGGATATATTCACAGTAAGTACACATCACAGCATCTCAACACAAACAATTCTATGGCACAGCTGCAGAAGCAGCAAACTACATAAGCATAGGCAGGAACGAAACTCCTTAAACCAGCCGTACTAGTTTCAGGTGCTCTGTACTATATAAGGAACTTAACTGCCTCCTTAGTGCAGTCAGCACAGCCTCCTGATGCTCACTTACTAAACGAAGCTAATATGCTCAAACTGAATTGACATTTATCTCAAGAGTTTCCACTCAATTTGTTATTCTCAGTAAACTTCTGAATAAAGACTCCCTGTTTTACCTTTCTCGCAGGCTTCTATTGTTGTAGTGTTTTTGGCAGGACAGGAATTAGGAGTGAATTAGGGTGGGGGAGGAAGCTTCTCCTGCAGTGCCAAGTTATGACTCAGTTTTGAACTCCTCCACATTTTTAACCAATTTTGAGTAAGTGAGAGACATGCATGCCCACCAGTTAACTGCTATCAACTACTCCAATGGCAGAAATTATCGCTTCCTCAAAGCTATACCAGAGCCATGAAATTATCTCAAAAAAAAATCTTCTAAATTTTGGAAAACAAATTCATATAGCAATGCCGTGACTAAGTCAATATTAACTGTAAGAAGACAACTCCTCTTACACCATGCAGGTCTGAAAAAGGGAAAGTGCAGCATTTCACTCACTCAGGGATACATACACAAGATAGGCAGTGAATGTTAGCAGTGTGATGTAGTGCATTATGTACAGGAATATTATCTTAAAACTTAGAGAAAGGATCATGCATAAACTGCAAAACAGAGTACAATATATAGCTATGCCTATTTTTCCTGTATTCAGTGACCTACGTAATAGTTCACTGATTAATACTGTATCCAATAACCATTCAGAAATGGCAATATATTCAATAAGAAACACCTGAGATCAATTTCACAAACACTTCTAAAAATCAGATAAGCAATTTATTTTATATTCTCAATTTTAAAGCATTCTGCACTTCAACTGAAGAAAAAAAGATCTAGTTTTTAAGGAGGCAACAATTTTTACATACATTGGGTCCAATCATACTCATCATCAATAATGGCGTTCTTTTTAAGTGGTCATATTACTGCCACCATGTACCCCATGGATATGTTAATTTTCATCTCTCTACTCTACACTTTCACCACAAACCTAAGCAGCCTTTATAGCTCTGTCAAGTTAGGTTAAATTGTCTTTTAGGAGAACTGACAGGGAGTGCAATGTGCACCCCTTATTGCCATAGACCAGGAAGATAATGACACTATCAGGCAAAATGTGATTCACCAGAAATATTTTCTGGAGATTTAAAAAACCCCAGCCTCTTGAGCAAATACTTCTGAGTTGTCTTTTTTTCTCCAAATACTACAAAGAGGCAAACGTATCTCTAAGTGTAAGTTAAAAGCCGTAAGCACATTTTGGATGTTAGATATTCAGACTTCACCACGTTTACCATGCAGATTGGAAAAAAGGATTTAGGGTATGTAGAAGTTTTGCCTTTGAAAAAAGTTACAGTGTAAGCATTGGGTAAGCATTTCCCTCAGTCATCAATGATGCCTCATCCGTTGTTTCCACTGTACGGCCCCCCAAACAAGAAAGTCCACGCTCTTGCACAGTTGTGTGGAACCACGTGGGGACTGAAAGTCAAGAAACAAAAGGTCAGGTCTAAAGTACACAAGAGCTTTGAAGAAAAAAAATGTCCATATAGGTAGAGCTAGAGCTGTTTCCTTGGTTCCCTTTATTGCTCCAAACTTTGTAGAACCTTTAAGTTTGGAAAAGACCTCTAAGACCATTGAGTCCAACTGTCAACCCAATACTGCCAAGTCTACCACTTAAACCATGTCACCAGGTGCCACATACACGTTTTTGTAACACTACCAGGGATGGCGATTCTGCCACTTCCTTGGGCATTCTGTTCCAATGCCTGACCACCCTTTCAGTGATGAAATCTTCCCTAATATCCAATCTAAGCCTCCCTGGAGCAACAGTCCACACTACATGTCAGAAATTAACAGAGAAACTGCAACAAAAGAGCATGATAAAGCAATGTGGCTTGAAAACAAACTAAAAATTTTCTAAAATTAACTTTTTGGTGGACTACAGGAGCAGAGGAGTAATATAGCTCCAATACCTGTTGCTTCAAGGTTCTTTAAAAAAAAAATGGTTTTTTTCCAATCATTTTCCATTGTGTTACTGCAACAATAAGGTTTTGTTGGGTTTGGATTTTTTTTAAATATAGTAACTGCCATTGGAGAGATTCCAGTATCAGTGTTTCTAAATGACCTTCATTAACCCTGATGTTTTTGGATTCCTACATATTCTTCTCTATCACGAGTCTACTCTTGTTTGAGCCAAAAAAAAGATGTAGAAACAGTATTATTCTCCAACCTTAAAAAGACCTTCTGAATTATGTAAAATGGAAACATTCTTAAATAAGAAAGACTTAATCTTTTTGGGGCAGGGTCTTGCCCTGTTTTGCAAGATGCACAAGAAGGTCTCCCAAATTTCCTGTATAACTCCAAACCAAAGCCAAACCTTTTGTGGATATATCCCACATGTACAGGCTTATTTCCAAAACAGCAACAAGCTTCTAATCAAAAAGCGAAAAAGCAGAAAATTAGACTGCTGTATGAATTTGTCACTTTTGTCAAATTCTGCTCCTCCTTTTAAGTTTTCAAATGAATGAAAGCATTCTGTCAAATTTATTTCGCTTGCAATTTGTGAAATGTCATTAAAATGCCATTTCAAAGAATACAAACTATTAGTATAGAATAATCCCTAAGATTATAAAATAATATCGTTTATGCTAAACATGACATGAAACCAGACAGTTCAATTAAGGGTCGATGTCACTGCAGAAGTTCTCATGAATATTAGCAAAATCATTGTTTTAAAAATATATACTGTCAATATATTGACAGTTGTTCAGTTCTGTATCAACATTCTGCATTTAACCTATGAACATCACTTCCAAGGCCTACTTTTTGGTGGTTATGTATCTACATGGATCTTTGATCTATGAATCTTATGGACTAAAACAACTTGAAAATCTATAACCACCATAAAATTTCAGCACCACTTATTGGAAAATGAAAGGCATCAAACTTCAGGGAAAACAGGTAAGAGGAGAAACTGAGTTTAGAACACGTATTGCTTACTCAAACAAGAAAATCCCAAGAATTGTTCCAATTTAAATGACAGCTGTGCAGTTACACAAACATAGTCATGTATTTTCACATGCAACTGGTTTATGGAACTAAGGCATCTATGTCACTTTCCATGACTACAGTGACATTCAACATTATAGCGGAAACAAACTGTTCCTTCCGAAACTGTAAATATAAGAAACTATCCACATCTTCAGGAGGAGTTAGATATCATCACTGTTAGAAAAGGTGAAAATCCCAAAGTCTGGTTTAACTACTAAGTAAAAATCTGCTAAGTTGAAACTTTGGAAAAAAAATCATAAAATTATCAGAGACTGTTAAAAAATGGTAACTCAGAAGAATATCTTCCTTGTGATCTTTCCTCTTCACTGGGTAGCGGGCCATATCATTCAAATTTGATTGAATCATATGATTGGAGCTATTTTTTACCAAAAATACTTCACATTTTCATAGGATTTTCAGTACTTATCATAATCTTTTCAATACTAATATGGGTATTCCTAAAAAGGAACACTTTTCTATACTAGAAAATGTGTAATAACTACAGCAAAGCACAGAAATCTTTTAAATATTTAGTCTTACGTTGGCAGAATAAAAATATAAACAAATGTACGCACATCATAATAATGCAGAATTGTTTTTCCTCAACATCCTTTCCAAATTTTAATGTGTATTCACAAACTGAGGACTTCAGGTTTTGGGAAGATAGAGCAAAATTAAACTGTTTCACACAAAAAATAATTAAAATACACCAATTTAAAGTAGTTTCTGCAGTAGCTCCCTGTTTTATAAATGATTGACTGTATTCCTTCAGATTTCTAAGCATCTTTAAATACATTACACCATCATTTCAACTGCAGGACGATGATAAAACAAAAACTAAAATGTAACAGTACAGAATATAGAAGAGTACTGCCTCAAATAGGAGGCAGAAAAAAACAGCAAGTTCTGTAGAGTACAATATATTCTTTTAAAAAGAACTGTTTATATCCTGTATGATTGTGTCATTACTTGATAAGACTGGTGTTTTCCTGAGCACACAGACTGACAATATCTGCATCTCTTTAACAACAGTGAAACTGAAAACTCCTTTTATTTGATCTGCTTCAGCAAGTCTGAGAAAAATCTTCCTTTTCGTTTTTGTTGCATATCTTTTTCACAGGCAGAAACGGAAGTAAGCACAAAAGCCTGGAGAAAGAATAGCACTGATGCTATTCTGAAATGCAGATCCTACGACTAGAAGGAATATTGAAGCAAATTCCTTGCAGTAGATGAATGATGGAGTCAGCTGTAAAACCTTTTAATAATAAACAATAAAAGAAAAAAGAAAATAAAAAGGGAAGATATGGGGTCCTATGGGGTTTTAAATACTGCTGCAGCGTTAAGTGGTGACAGTACAAAATTATTTAATAGTTGTCCAGGCAGTTTATTAAGATTTTTGAACATTAAAACTGTATCCTAACCCGCATGGATCTGCTGAAGACCTTTCCCAGATAATATGCAAATAAGATTGATAACTTCAAAATTAAGCAATTGAAACAAAGGAGCAAACGAACGGAGTCATTGCTGCCAGCACATGCCCGTATTCAAAAGTTTGCCATGACGTAACGGGTCAGTGCCGCACACCTGGAAAACGCTGCATGAATTCCAGTGACAGCAGTGGAAACGCTTCCACGGAACGCCGTACTATTAAGCTTGCATAAGCTCAGCACTAAGATGCTAAAAAAAAAAAAAAAAAATATTCGAATACAGTAGCTCTAGTCCGTACTGCAGATCTCCTGATCTAGATTTCGGAGATAAAAATATCCCGGAGCGCAGCCTCCCCGGGATGCTCCTGCGGCACCGGCGCGCTCGCAGGAGCACCCGCTCGGCCGCTTCCACAGGGCTCAAACGCCTTCAAGTCCGAGACATCGTATGAAGCCTGAACCGCACACGAGGCCGGACCGCGGCCATGGAAGGGAAGCGGCCGCTGCTCCAGCTCTGCCCGAGGACGGGCAGCGTCCGATCGGCGCTGCCCAGGGCTCAGCCTGCCCTGCCCTGCTCCTGCACACGCCTTGCGCCCGAGAGCTCAAGCATGGTGCCCCAAATTAACCTCTCAGTCCCACAAAAAAAAAAAAAACACATTTGACGCTCCGAACCGGTGGGGCTGCCCGGTGAGCCCCTGCCCCTCGCTGCCGCCTGGACACTCTCCAGCAGGAGCTGAGTCAGGATGGATGGATGGATGGATGGATGGATGGATGGATAGATGGATGGATGGATGGATGGATAGATGGATGGAGGAGGAGGCTGCCCTACCCCCGGCCTGGCTCCCCCCGACCGGGCTGCGGCGGGGATGCCGCCCGCGCTCCCGCCCCCGACCCACCTGTGCGGGGGCGGGGGGGCGTGGGATGTGCCCCCGGGCAGCGGCGTGAGCGAGGAGGGAAAGGACGGTGCCCTCGGGCGGGGCAGGGCCCGGGGCTCACCTGCACACAGTGATCAAGTTCCGCCTCTCCACCGCGGCGTTGCGGGACGGGACGCTCTTCCTGCGGGCGGAGACGTTGAGCCCCCCTAAGCCGAGGGACGCCATCTCCGCTGGGCAGGGCAGGTGGAGCCGCCGGGGCTGGCGCGGAGCCTTTGTTCCCGGCCTCTCGCTCTCAAGGATGCTGCGCCCGCCGTCGCCGCCGCACGCGGAAGCCAAGGAGGAGGAGGAGGAGGAGGAGGAGGAGACCCCCGTGTTTCCCCCACTCCTCCTCCCGCCGGCCGGTCGCGGAGCGCCCGCGGCAGGCGGCGGGGCGGGCGGGCTGCTCGGGGTCCCGCGGCGGGGGCGGCTCGGCCCCCCCGCGCCGCCAGCCGGGCCGCCACAGCGCCGCAGAGCGCCGGCCCCGCCAGCCAATCAGCGCGCGGCGGGGGCGCGGCGCCGCCGCCGCCGGGGGGCGCTGCAGCGCGGAGCGGGGGTGGGCGGGGGCGCCGCACCTGAGGCGGCGGGAGGAGAGCGGGGCGGCCGGTCCTTCGGGAGCCTCGGCGAGCCCTGTAGCCCTCCCAGCGTCCGTGAAATCGTGGTCTTCTTTTAATGGTTGTCAGTTCTTTCTCCTCCTAACGGATCGTCGTCTAGGATGTGTGAATTTCCCTGGTTGTAGCCTGCCAAGTTAAAAAAGTGCTGTCAATCGTTAATTAGAACCATAGAAGCGCAGAATCATTAAGGTTTGTAAAGACCTCCATCGAGTCCAACGTTTGACCAAACGCTACCTTGTCAACTAGACTATAGCACTAAGTGTCACATCCAGTTGCTTTTTGACCACTGCAGGGATAGTGACTCCACCATGTCCCTGGGCAGTCCACTCCAATGCCGGACAATGCCTAACGGGATATGTAAGCTTTAGAGACCATAGCTGAGGGAATATGGCCATGATATGGGAATGCAATCTGCCACCAAAGTAAGCTCATGATTTCTGAGCATGCTTGGAAGAGCTCTGGCTTTACCTTGGTGTCAAGTTCTACATGAGATGTGGAATGGCGTGAAGTTCAAGTCACTGGAAGATAGGATGATACAACATTTCTGAAGAAAACCTAGCAAAAAACTAATTGCGTTTTGTGATTGTGAAGTAGTAGATTTGGCAGGATAGCTGGGGAGATGTGAAACTGTATGGATTAATTCGGTTTGCTTCCTTTATGGGAAGAAGTTCTGCTTCTGCTTAAGAAAATAACTTCATTTGTTTGCAACAAGGATGAATGGTGAAGTAAGTTGTGTCTCAACTCTCTGTTCTATTGAGTTATGCATATGATATTCCTACAAGGTCTATTAAGTTCCAACCTAGAAATTCCTATTAATAGATATAAAAATATGAAAAATTCTATTTATTGACATGCAAATCCCCCCAAATTATGGTTTCTTTGGAGAATATCACCTGTATTTATGAAGCTATTACTAAGAGATCCTGTCAAACGAGAACCATGTCCAGTTACTGACTGCCAGTTTCTTTACATGATGAGGAGTTGTGTTGACATAGGAACTTTCAAAAGTAGATTAGCACATGGATGACCATTTTTTCAAATGTTACTTTTTTTCAAATGTAAACTTTTTTCATCAGAAGATATTTCATAAATTGGTTCAAGTGTTAACACCAAACCTTCCAAGATCATCATATGTTACCTGATATGCTATATTCTTGCCCCACTTAATATGTAGCTGAATAAGTCTGAACTAATCTTTATGGTCATTGACCTGCATATCAAATGGTAAGTAAACTGTTCTACCTTCCCTAAGGTAAAGGGGGTGGATATTTTCCCAAGCATGTTATTCAAATTCACTATAAGGTAGTTCATCATTCTATTCCCTGCCTCTCTTCCTCCCCTGTCCAGAAACATCATAAAAGAAATGGGGGCACAGATAAACCTGAAGGAGGAAATTCTTCCTATATTGAAATTGAGAGTAACACTTTTTTTTTATTAAATGGCTCTATTAGTACAAGATTGAAACTTTCTTTCAGACTATCAAGGGGAAATGCTTTACTTGTTGCCTCTCAGAAATGAAGAGCGTGCCTTCAGGTTTCTTTCTGCTTCTCAGGGTGTTTTAAGGCTGGTGGTTGTATCTGTAGCTTCTGTTAAGAAATTCGTGCAGCTTGAGTGATCTTTCGATTAAGTTCAAGCTGAGGCTGAAGTAGATTTAATCTCTGCAGATGAGCAATTTCAGCTGCAAGGTCTGTTGTTCTTGAACTGATGATAAACATACTGGATAATTACTAATACTTCGCAAAAAAAAAAAACTAACAAAAACAAACAAACAAAAACAAACAACCAAACAAAACCCAGGAAAACTGCGTATATCAAAATCAAAAGTATCTTCTCTGTTCTTTGCCTCTGCCTTTTTCCCAGAAACTGCAACTTTTTATTTTTATACTTGAGATTTAAGATTAAATCAGGCTTACCTATTGGACCAAGCTTTAGTTTTCAATATTGATAGGTTTTAGTCCTCAAGTAAGTGGACTTTCTTAAAAATCATTGCTTTCATTCAAATGTAATTTATCTTCTGCTTCTGCCTTATCCAAGCAGAAAGTGTAAAAAGGTTTCAGAAGACTTCAAAAGAAAAAAAGAAATAATTTGAATATCATCAGCTGCCTTGGAAATCTCAATGAATTTGTCAGAAAGTTTACTATATTAACTCCTGAATTTTTAATGCCTCTCTGTAAGAAAACAGACTAAGAGAAAATCTCATTGCCTTCAACTAGCTAATGGGAGGACAGAGGAAACAGGCTCTTCTGAGGAGTGCGTAGCAAACATTCAGGGGACAATTGTCATAAGCAGCAATAAGGGATAGATGTTGTGAAAAATTTACAGCAAAGATATTTAAGCACTGGAATGGATTGCTTAGAGCAGCTGAATTATGTTTGTCCTGGAGATTCTCAAAACTTAACTGGATGAAGAATCAGAATGTCCTGATCTAACTGCAGAGCTGATCCTGCTGTGAGCAGGTAGGAAAACTACTCCTGTTGGTCACTTCCTGCCTAAACTGTTGTTGTGGTTTAACCCCAGCTGGAAACTAATTCTCAGGCAGCCACTTGCTCACTCTTCCCCAGTGAGGTGGAAAAGAGAATCAGAAGAGTAAAAGTGAGAAAACTCATGGGTTGTGATAGGCAGTTTAATAAGTAAAAGAAAAGCTGCACGTGCAAACCAGGCAAAACAGGGAATTCGTTCACCACTTCCCATGGGCAGGCAAGTGTTCAGCAGGAAAGCAGGACTCCATCATGTAATGGACTTGGAAAGACAAACACCATCACTACAGACATCCACTTCTTTTCCCCCCAGCTTTACGTGTTACCATATGGTTTGGGACATGCCTTTGGTCAGCTGGGGTCAATTGTCCCAGCTGTGTCTCTTTCCAACTTCTTGTGCACCCCAAGTCCACTCATTAGCTGGCCATTGTGACAAGCAGAAAAGGTCTCAAATCCGTGCAAGCACTGCTCAGCAACAATTAAAAAAATCCCTGGTTATCAACACTGTTTTTAGCACAAATCCAAAACACAGTCCCATTCTAGCTACTGTGAAGAAAATTAACTCTACCCCAGTCAAAATCAGCACAATTATTTTGATTCACATTTGATAGTTGCATTATAGAATTATTCCTATAATTAATTTCATAAGGAAAAGTACTTTCAGCTCTAAAGTTTCTGAAGACAGAATGCATAATATGAATGTACCATGTCGATGACAACACCGTGTTTGTGTGAGTTGATGCACAGACTTCCCCCAGTTGCCTATAACAATGTTTTTAGCTTTAAAGCATTAATAGGATACCAATAGCTGTGTTTGCCAGAGTACGTGGCTTCACTAAAGAAAGTCTCTAAAGAAAGCATGGTATGGGTAATGAGTGAATTCTAAAAAAGTATACAAAAGACTCCTACAAAACCAAGCCTACTGGGAACTAACTCCTGTTATATTTCAAGCTTGTGAAACTGGAATGCATTAATTACAATAGTCAGAAACAATATTACTGGAGTAGGAATTTGAAGTCTCACTATATGAATAAATAGAGCACCTTTGACTCGTATACTGGCAATGAGAAATATTAAATGAATAAAATCCATTTGGATAGCAATGCCTTTATGAAACTTGCTGCATTTCAAACAACAAAAGACTCAGAAGTGCTTCTCCAGACTTACTGGCTTTCAGTCAACCATAACATGATTTTTAAACAGATTGCATAACTGAAGTGCAAAAACTCCAGTAAGGATATTATTGACTTAAAAAGTGCTACCCTGTAAAATTTGACATAATTCATTCACTTGAATTATTTTCTGAGGACATAAGCACGTTGGAAAATAAAATCTAAAAGTCAAACCTTTTATTCCATTCTTAGTGAGTTTGACTCAGTACAGTTTGCAACTTTAAAACCTTACTTCTGACCAAATTAAATATTTACAAGGTTTAGTTCCACTTGAAACTTACTCTACAAGTTGTGTATTGAGTCTGGCAGGGAGAGTTAATTTTTTCATAGCAGCAAGTGTGGTGCTGTGTTTTGGATTACTTACCAAAACGGTGCTGGTAACACACCGATATTTTAACTGGTGCTGAACAATGTTTCTGTAGAGTCAAAGCTTTCTCTGCTTCTTACACTTCCCAGCTCATGAGGAGGCTGTGGCTGCACAAGAAGCTGTGAGGGAACACAGCCCACACAGCTGACCCCAAATGACCCAAGGGATATTCCATACCATATAGCATTGTGTCCACTGGTAAAAACTCAGTCAGAGAAGGAAGAAACGGGGACATTTGAGGTTACAGCATTTATCTTCCCAAGTAACTGTTACAAATGATGAAGCCTCACTTTCCTGGAAATAGCTGAAGATCTGACTGTGATGAGAACTAGTGAATGTATTCCTTATTCTGCTTTGCTTACATGCACTGCTTTGCTTCACTTTTTGAACTGTCTTTAACTCAGCCCACAATTTTTCTTGCTTTTGGTCTTACAATTTTCTCTCCCGTGCCACTGGGCAAAAGTAAATGAGTGGTTGGGGGGGCCTTAGCTGCTGGCCAGGGTTAATCCACAAGAAGCTAACACTGTATTGTGATTTACAGCAGGAGAAAATGATATGAAGATATCACATTAAACTCCCTAAGTTAGGAGCACAACACAAACCGATTATGGCACATTTGGTATGAAATGCAATATATTTCACTATTGCACTTTCAGATAATTTTGAGTATACTAGTATTTTGGAGTCCATCTCATGGATTTCAGTCAGTTGTTTAGCTCTGTGTATATGTAAGAGGTATACATTCTTACTGTTTTAAAAGTTTGTGGTTTGAAATGGTTTGGCTTTGGTGTTTTTTGTCGTTGTTGTTTTTGTTTGTTTATTTGTTTGATTGGTTTGGTTGGGTTTTTTTGCTTTGTTGTGTGTGTGTGTGTTTTTTGGTTTTTTTTTTGGCAGCATATCTGTATATCTATGTATATTTGATATACCAATATCTTTTTACTGAAACATGGTGTGTATCATTTCAAATTCTAGTTGCATTTTTGCAAATCCTATTTCCTACTTGAATTATCAGAATGAGAAAATTAGTCAGATTATTTGTATCTTGCACTTTGGCATTATTTCTTGTCCTTATGTATTAAAAAAATCTGTACAGGAGCCTTTAAAAGAAATGTTTGAGGGTGATTTAGAAGATGGAATTCCACCCACCTTCTTTTTTGGCATCCTGCTGATACTTAATTCTGTGAAAGGAGTGAAAGCAATTGAGGAAAGCACAGTACCATATGCCTCTCTAGAGCATACTTGAGTGACAGTCACGAACAGAAGGCAGACAAGAAGAAAACCTGAATTTCACAAATGACATCATCATGGTAGAATTGGCCAAAAAAAAAATCCACTGAAATATGAAGCATGTTCGTGATTTAGGACTGGAAGGGTGTAAATTTCAATCTATGAGTTTTAAAACTTGTTGCAAGTCAGTTTAAGGTTGCTTGTCTGAAATGAATAGGAAAATAATATTTGGAGGCATTGTGACTTGAACACTGGAAGGCAGTTTTTGAAAGCTATGCTTGTGAACCATAAATGAGACTACTGCTCTCTGTCATGGCACATAAATTTTAATCCGTGTTCATTTCTCTTAATTAGTCTTTTTGCATATTTGAAAGTTATGTTTTTAGAAGTTACTACGCTTTTCTTTTGTGACATAAAATGTTTACATTGCCACTTGGTGGCCTCATTTGATCAGGTAATAGAAGGTAAAAATATAAGTTAAGGTCCTTTGTTTTTCACAGGTGTGCAATTCAAACCTTGACATGTGATCTTCTACACATCCTGGACAGTAGATCCCTTTTTGCAACTATGTGCCTGCTGTGGTAATTGTTATGGTGCTTCTGAAGAGCCTGAATTTCTGATATTGGAGTGGTTCAGATTTGAGAGCTCTTCAGTAAGGATAGAACTGAAGTGGATGATTTTTCTCCCCATTCTTCCTTGCTCATCCTTGATGTTTTAATGTTCCTCACCCCTTCCCACTCAAAACAAGCAGAGGATATTTTCTACTACCAAGTTTGACTTTTTTTTTTTATAGGACTAGAACTTGTTCTGATTTTGCCAGACTTCTTTCCTGCTTATTCTGCATCCTTAGTTCTTATTTTCTAGATTTTATTACTTGGTGACATTTTTCTGTATCTCTTTTGCAAAACTATACCCCAAGTCTCTGTCTGTTTGTGATTCCATATACAATATATTCATATGATTAACTATGTTACAAAATGCTAGTTTCTTATTGCTGGGTTTGCTGCTTTAGTGTACTTAAGTCTGGATTCAAGGCAAGCAAATATTTATTATATCATGCTTAATATACTCTAACTCATAGAAGTCTTCTGCCTTGGTAAGTCTCTTGTCAATGATAGGATGGAAACTCAGTTCCCTGTGCTTTGCAAACTCAAGAACAATGGCCTGGACGAGCATACAGTGAAGTGAATTGAGAACTGGCTGAACGGCAACCTCAGAGGGTTGTGATCAGTGAATCACAACCCTCTGTGACAGATGAAGGGGTAGAAACCTTCTCAGTGAGTTTACTGATGATACATAACAGGGAGGACCCACCCCCCCAAGTGCTCTGCAGCCCGTCAGAAGGACCCTGACAGGGTGGAGGGATTGGCAGAGCAGAACATTTGAAATTTCACAAAGGCAAATGCAGAGTCTTGCACCTGGGGGAGAATAACCCCATGTACCACAACAGCTTGGGGGCTGACCTGCTGGAAAGCAGCTCTGTAGAAAAGAACCTGGGGATCCTGGTGGGCAACAAGCTGTCCATGAGCCAGCAGTGAACCCTTGTAGCCAAGAAGGCCAGTGGTGTTCCAGGGCGCATTAGGAAGAGCATTGCCAGCAGGTCAAGGGAGGTGGAGCCACATCTGCAGTGCTGTGTGCAGTTCTGGGCTCCTGGTAGAGGTCCAGCAGCAGGCTATGAAGGTTATTAAGGGACAGAAGCATCTCTCTTATGAGGAAAGGCTGAGAGAGCTGGGCCTGTTCAGCCTCAGAAGAGATAACTAAGAGGGGACCTCACCAATGTCTATAAGCATCTGAAGGGAAGGTGTAAAGAGGATGGAGCCTGGCTCTTCCCAGTGGTGCCAAGCAATAGCACAAGAGGCAATGGGCAGAAACTAATGCACAAGTTCCACCTGAACATGAAGAAGAACTTCTTTATTGGAGAGTGACTGAGCATTGAAACAGATTTCCCAGAGATTGTGGAGTCTCCTTCCCTGGAGATATTCAGAAGCCATTTGGGACACTCCTGAGTAACATGCTCTAGGGGACCCTACTTGAACAGAGAGGTTGGACTAGATGACCTCCAGTAGTCCCTTCCCACCTGAACATTCTGTGATTCTATGATTCTGAATCCACAGTCTCAAGCTCTGCTGGCTCAAGGCTAAGTACTGCCTCAGAGCAAGAAGGTGGAGTGTCACTCTGCTCCAGTCTTGTCTCATGATTTTCTTGCAAAATACAGTTCTTTCGCAGTTGTGTAGCTCCAGACAGCCCCAGGTCTTCTGTCACACATTATAAGACATACTGCAAGCTGTAACAAAAAGACAAATACTTCATATACAGGTAATGATTTATGGTTAAAAGAACACATGATTCTTATAACAGTGATTGTCCTCTGAAAATACCATGGTAGATTCAATGTTTTTTCATCCCTTCCTGGTCTATGTGGCTGTTGATTCTCTAAAGTACTATGTCTTCTCACTGCTTACTGCCTATTAATATTTTTTGTTTGTTTGTTCTTGTTTTGTTTTTTTGTTTTTTTGTTTTTTTGCTGCTTGCTCTGTTTTCCGTGATTCCTTAATGTTTTTGCTATAAAGATTTCAGATTAGCCCCAGGTTGGTGATGTTGTGGATATTATGATTCTGTTGGTATGGGCAAACATTGCAAATGTCTACCCTAAATTATATAGCTGAGAAATCTTGCATACCTGTTTCTCTATATAGAGCACAGTTTTCCAATGATTTGTATTGAAAAAAATACAGAGAAACAATAACATGTATCTGTATCTAATGCCATAGATCCTGGAATCATTAACTGTTTGTGTCTGCACACAAGCAGCTACTGCTACTGTAGCTGTTCCCATTGTGGGGGCTTCTCTGGACAGCATTCCTCTGTGACAGGACTCAGTGACTATGATCATGTTTCTGAATCTGTTAATACACCATCAGTAATACCCCTTAGCTCTTGTGCAGTGACTGAGACATCTCTTCAGGGAATAGCAATGCGGCTTGTGCATGCGCTGTTTTACAATCATCTCTATGCCTTCTTCTGTGTAGCATCTTGGCCTTCATTTCTCCTAAAATCACATCTCTATCCCATTTCAGTGGTTGAAACTTTGGCACTCTGACTGTCCTATAACTTGTGTGTTGGTGGTTACTGTTTGCAGAAACTACTGTTACTGGTAGTATAACAATGTTAGTAGCACTTTTGAGTTCCAGTACTTTTCTTTCTATAAAACTAATATTTTTGCTACTTCTACCCACTTTTTGATTCCCATATGACATTGTACAATTTCGTTTAATAAAATTAGCTCAATGCTTTTACAGAAGTGGTATCTAAAATTCCAGTCACAACTTCTAGTCCCTTAAAATTATATCCATAATATATATCCAAATACCCTCTTGGTATGTTGAACTCAATCACATGGAATCCATTTCTGGGTCAATGTTACAAATAACTCTTTAGTAAAAGGAGTATATCTGTTCTGTCTTAGAAAAATTAAAATTTCTTCACAGCAATATGCACTCTATTACTTTGTTGCTACAAAGTAGCATTTGCATTTGTATACCCAAAATGGTGACGTGTCACTGGAAACTTTGGTTAACCACACGAGCAGTAAAACTCTGTGAACTAAATGTTTGACCTCTTTTTTGTTGTTGTTGTTTATTTCAGTTTCTACTTCCCTCCCGGCTTTAACACTTTGTTTAACCATCTCTGCTGTTTTCTGCTCATATATCCGTTGGTATGGTTGTCCAAGTTCCATCACAATTGCCATACATTCTTATGATTTTTTAGCCAAGTAGATAGAAATAAAATATGAAAGTTAAATTTGGATGTGCTTCAAGCCCTCAGAGTACATTCCCTTTGTTAAAATCACTAAATTATTTTTGGCACCATGGAACATAGATGCTGTTGTTTAGCCCTCACATTTGTTTCCCACAATTTTAAAGCAGTGGAGACACGTATCTTACATTTTTATGATCTGTGGTTCAAAAGAGTTTTCCATTGCCACTAGAGTAGGGTCTATTATCAACAAAAAGCAGGATGGTTATGACTTCCTTTTTATACAAGCAAATATTCACAAATTTGAACCTAATTATTAATATAACTAGATACATGAAAACTTTACTCAGACAAAGCCTAATAATTAATTTATGCTGAGCCTTCCTGGCAATAGTTTATTGCTGGCAATAGTTCTGCTGTGACTTCCCTTACTCACTCTAAATTGTAATAGCAAGATTTATAACATAACATTCTTGCTTTTTGTTGACTTATTTGCCTTTCCATAATTAAAATTGAAACTGGAACTACTTAGACATTTTTCCATTCATGAGTTTTTCTTGATATACATAAGGTCCTGCTTTGTTTATAATTGGATCTAGTCCATCCTATTTACAGTTTAGATAGTAAATTTGCTTGGAAAATATGGAACATTACTTTCCTTCCTCCTTGTCATTCTGCAGAGTACTGTTTTTTTCTTATTTGCGTATGCGTGCATTGAACATTTCTTCCCATCTGAGTTGCTGTAACATCATTAAACACTTTTCATATGTTTAGATAGGATCTGTATACATTCTTCAGTTAAAACATTAGGCAGTCATTTTAATCCCAGGCATAGCTCTAAATCACATGACCTTGTGAGAAGCTGTTGTGGCTCACAGACCATTACAATGAAAAGGTGATGCGATATCCCAAACTTTTCTGCAATTTTTCACCGTTGTAGTCCCATCAGGTCATTCAATTTACCTTGAACTGCAAGTTTCAAGCGATGTGGAGCCTTTCTTTTCTCCAAAGATTCCCACATAATTCCTTATTGTTTGCCCTGGAATATATGTTCCTTGCTTCAAAACAATCTATTGGTTTAAATCCCATATGAAATACACAGTGTGGTATATTACATTGTGAAATATGTGAAATATGCACTGTAATACACTTGGCTGTAGCTTTCTTTACAGGAACAACCTCAACGTGCTTTGTCAGTGGCTCTAGAATTAGGAAACCATACTTACTCCCACTTTGCGTGGTAGTTGGGAATAAGGTGGGATTACCCTAAATCTAGGGTAGTCTGTTTGTATCCTAGACTTTGTCGTGGGGTTTGCTGGGAAAGAGTTTGTTTTTTCTAAGTCCAGTGCTGTGTTTTGAATTCCATGAGAATTATGACGATAATGCACTGATGTTTTGGTTGTTGCTAAGTAATGCTTCCCCTAAGTCAAGGACTTTTCAGTGTCTCATGTTCTGCCAGTGAGGAGCTGCACAAGAAGCTGAGGGCAGGGGGAGCACAGTCAGGACAGCTGACCCGAGCTGGCCAAGGGAATATTCCATACCATAGGATGTCATGCCCAGTGTATAAACTGGGAGTAGCTGACTGGGAGGGGCTGATCGGAGCTCAGGGACCGGCTGAGCATCCATCAGTGAATGCTGAGCAATTGTACTGCACATTACTTGTTTCTCTTGGATTTTATGTCCCTCTCTATCTATTATAATTATTGCTATTATTATTATAATATTTTACTTTGTTTCAATTATTAAGCTCTTCTTACATTAATCCATGAATTTTTACTTTTTTTCCAATTCTCCTTCCCACCCCACTGGGCAGAGAGAGTGACTGAGCGAGCAAATGGCTTTTTTTACTTCGTTGCCATCTGGGATTAAACCATGAAACCTACGGTTCATGAATTCTGGTGTTTTAATGTTCTCTTAGTGAGAGTATTCACCACAAACTAAGCACAAACTAAGCTATTATGTACCCATCTGTTTTCTCGTTTGGCCAGCTACCTACCTGCTAATACTCTCTTTTGTATTCAAACACCCCGTAAATGATCCTGTTCATGCACCTATTGAAACAAATCTACTTGAAGTGTACAGAGTGCTCCTTATCTACAAATGTTTGTCACCTGGCCACAGTACACTCTCTATGCTTCACCTCTCTACTAGCTTTTATAGTAATCACCCCTCAATTTCCTCATTTTCATGTGGGAAACAGCTCTGTCTTTGATACCTTGCTTCTCATCATTTTCTTTGGTTTGTTTTCCAACTGTGTGTTTCTTCAAATGTTAAGTCTACTGGGGCCACCACAATCTTGGCAAGGGTATATGCTTGACTATTCCAATACTGCTACCTCTGTATGTTCCTTTTGGTGTGCTTTTACATGACCTGTATTTTTTTTTTCCTCTTTTCTTTTTTTTAACCTATGTACGGGATTTCCTCTGCATGATTGATAGGCTACCAGATTTCCATTTTATGTTTGAAGGTAACTTTTATTATGCTTTGGTAGCCAAATAGTTAAAGCTTGATACATCCGGTCTGAAACTATGTACAAAGCGAGATCATTTCCTTCGGGTTCCTCTTTTAACATCATTAGCAGAGCTTGTGGCTCTGCTGCTTGTGCAGAGCGAGGGCAGACAGCTCTTTATTTTCCCCGGGAGTTGCAGCATATCTAACAGAGGATTTTCCACACTTTTCAGAAGAACTGGAGCCATTTCTAAACCACACTGAATAACCTGTGGCACGAAGCTGATAGCAGAGCTCCTACCCGGTGAGAGACGCATAAGGTAAAGTGCATTTATGTTCTGTTCCAGTGGTTAAAAGCCATATAGAGCTAGTGATAAGATTTTGTGACATTCTACAGAAAGCTCTTATTTTATAAAAGCCATTGTCCAGCTAGCCTAGGGCTTGATACATATCCAGTTTGTACTTTTCCACTGATTATGAACTTCAGTGGAGTACATGTGATATATCCTTTAGTGAAGCATGTTATGACATGTATTACTGCGAAACAGCCTCTAGTGATATATTCCTGAAGCTAATTGCCTATGCCAATGCTTAACCTGTTTTTTAATATGTAATAGAGTTCTTTCCCACAAGTCTGAAGACTCTCAAAGCAAAGGCTGTAACTTTCATCCTATTTCTGTGTTCTTAGCACAGTGTAGTTCAGTAGCGGCCAGATGAACATAAAACAGTTTACAATAATCTGAACATTTAAAGTCCAGTGTTTAAAGTAGTGCATTGTTGGTTCTTTTTTCTTTCCATTTTGGTTTGTGAAATTTCTTTGCTAATTTGACTCGTGGTTTACTGATTTCTGCAAATTTAATTATCACAAAAATGTAAGCAATTCCAAAAGTGAATCTCATGCAACTATTACTTGCATGGACTCTCATAGTCAGTTCTACCCTTTGCTGATCCCATTCCTTCCTGACCTAAAACTATTACTGAATATTTCACTTCAGATTGTACCAGCTGAGTCTTGTCATGATTAACTTTAAAGCTTGTGTTGAAAGTAATGATGATTAATTACTTCCTGAATATATTGCCGAACTTTCAATTAATTTTTTCCATGTACCAAACTCATTCATTCATGTATGGTATGACATAACACATTTTGATGGTAATTTCATCCACATGCAATACATTTGATCTGAAAATCTTGAGGTGCATGGATAAAACCATATTGCTTTCTCTCCATAGTTAGATGTTTGTTGTTACCAGCTTTGCTCTCTTAGTAGAATTGTAAAGAAAGCAATGGCTAAATCAAAAGCCAAAAAAATCAGTGAAATATTCTGCTTAGTGCTACATGAATTTCAGGCACATTTCCACTACAAACAGCCTGAGAGGTGGCTACCTTATGTAAGTGTTGAGATCTCATTTTTAGGGTTTTTCCTCTATTTTTAACCCTGGACAAAAAGGATGTTAAAAAGATAAGTCTCTGTACTAAAAACCTGCATTCCAGTAAACTTGTTGGTGGATTGGAGTCCTTTCTCTGTTTCTGGGTATCTGGATGTTGATGCTGTTTTTCTGTGAAGAAGGATCTGGACCTTCCAATCATATACAACTTCTATTTTTTCACATTTTAGCTTACAGACGCACAAAACTTGAGGAAATTCTGTTACCCAAATATCCACTGTTTTTACTTCCTCCGGATTCTTAAAAACAAAGCATCAATGACTTGCAGGAATCACTCCACCCTCACCTCCCACTGGTCAGGCCCAATTCCACAAACATCCGTAGCAAAATCTGAATCTAACCCATTTTGTTTCAGCAAGGCTATGCCAATAATTCCCTGGTGTTTATATGAGGGGTCCTCCCACTACTATACTCAGAAGGAACTCCTGAACTTGGCATCTATTTAACTGCTGGCAGAGATCTTAATACAGGTATTTGAACATCCCTTCTTGCATATAATACAAATTTTATCATTTTTCCATTTTCTTGAATTCCTCCTGGAACAAATAACCATTGAAGAGTGGTTATTGACTTTATGGTATCAATTAACATCATGGCACTAGTGGTAGTTAATGTTCTTTTCTTGACCAGCTAGTACTAATATTGTTATTGGCCATTTGCACTGATTATACTGTAATTTCACCACTAGACCAGGGACAACTAGGCAGCAGAGTGTCCCTAGTCTTTGTTATTGAGAGGAAGAGATGATGCCAAAGGGCTTCACTGAAAGGGATCTGTTATTTTCTATTGTTTTCATTCCTCCTTGGGATTTTTCATTTCCTTAACAAAATGAGCCAATGAAGAATTTATGAATTCTATCCCATTTTCTCATATCTTTGCCTCTTTTTCTCAGATTTTACCATGTTGCTTTCCTGCAGTCCCATTGGTGTGCCCTAAAGGAAGTTTTTATAATTTTCTTTAAGATCTTTTGCAGTTACCATTTTTGCAGTTTACCATTTTTTGCAGTTACCAAATTTTGCAGTTACCATTTACCCCTATTTACACAAAGAGGTAAACTCACAGTGAGGACTATTTTCCCTTTTCTGTTCCCTTTGATTTTTATTCTGAAATGGACGCTTTGCATCTTTTTTAACCATATTTCTGAAAATTACAGTATATGCAGACCTTTTTTTGGATCCACAAGACTGAGATTTCCTTATATTCCCTCTTATCTTCATTATCTTAACCATTGCCCCGTCCTTTTCTGTTGTTTACCCCTCTCTTTTCCTACATATTTTTACAAATATATGTGAAGAAAAAGGGTGTTTTCATAGATGAGCAATGTCATTATTCTTTTCCTCTATTTCCTATCATCGTTTAACACTAATGTATGTATGAGTCATGTGGCATGACAAAAAAGTCTCCATCTGTATCCATGGGATCTGTTGTGAGGAGATCAGTTTGCTTAGCTTACCATTATCAGAATAGCCACTGCTATGAATACTGTGTTAGCAAAAAGGATGTTTTGATCACTACCATAGTGGTGGAACATCAAAAGGAAGAGGATAATAACTTGTACTTATTCTTGGGGCTTGCGTGTTTGTGGGGAACATCTTACTGTGAAATCTTGAGGTAAGCATTATTCTGCCTGCGTGACTTCACCATTTTGTGAAATAGAAGAAATATCAGTGCTGATGCCAGATTTTATGAAACAAGGTGAACTCTATAACAAATAAAGTGTGATAACCCAGTCTAACCTCCAGTGTGTGAAAAGACCATACATGCACTCATGATAATATAGACTTACCTTAATTTTTAGGACTTTAGCATGTACACATGCTTTCCCTGAGAGACCTACCATGCTTAAATAGTTCAATTTACTTGAAATATGGCTATATGTGGAAATCAGTTAGAAAAGTAGATGGTAATTCTGTTCTGTGAAACAATCCACCAGTATTCCAAAAGGAGGGTTGTCACATACATATTTGGAACAAAATGAAGAACTGTATTTCAATAATTTTTGTTCTTGTTAACACACAATTTCTCATACACATTAGATTATCACAATAGTGTGAGAGAAATTCTTCTGGTCCTGTCACATAGAGTAATCTTTGTGACATAAGTATCATAAGAATGCTATGTGACACACAAGCGTCTTTCTGATATGTTGCCAAGATGTTCCATAAATAACCTAGGCAGATATGTTCTCCTCCCTCATGTGCACCATACCAGGGACTCAGTTTGGTTATAGGACTTGGCCTGGTTCTGACCACATCTGCTTATAACTTCCAACTAAATGGACGTCTTCATCAACTTTTGCCAGCCTTGCATGGTCACTGCTGAAATCATCTGTCTCCTTTAGGATGTGGGATAACTTAGCAAAATATCTGTCCTCAGACATCATGGAAAATGCTATAATGTCTTCTGCAAATGGCTCATGACATGGAATTACTGCCAGGTCATTTTCTCTATTGCTTAGATAGAAGGAGTTGTTTGTATGCCCCCAAGCCCAATAGAAACTCACCAGAGGTAGTTTGAAAACAGTTAATTTTCTAAATTAAATTCTGCTTCATAGTACTGACAATACAAGGAACAGCTGAGGATGCTCTCATCAAGGAATCCCTGTATCATTTAATAAGCATACCTTGCCCACAGGAGGGGGATCTCTGGATCCTTAGGATATTTGCATTACTTCTCTAATTTCTACTGGAACAGCATTCCTAGTGTGCCAGGTGCAGACACTGAATACAAGGGATATAGGCATTTTCTTACAGTAGCTGGTATCTCAGTTGATTAGATGCTCAGATGAGCTGAGAGTTACTTCCTTGAACATTTTCCATACTAACAAAATCATTTGCTCTCAGTGAAAGGTGACATGGAAAAAAGGACTGCTCTGAACACTTCATTCAGTCAGGGTGAGCTGTTAATCATTCATTATTTATGGCTGACTATAAAAGGAGATCGAGGAATTACATTTACTGCCATGACCCTCACACACGTCACGTGTCATTGCATGCAAGCAGAATGTGAACTGTGCAGAGGTTGTGACTCAGGGTTGAGTCAGAAAGGAGGAGGTCTAGAGTGCAAAGGTGAGGAAGCTGCAATAGAAGCCTTCATTTTGTTCTTTCAATTATGATTGGGTGGTTCTAAAGCACTGTCTGAAATCTTTTGGTTCAAGGGTCCCCATGAATATTGACTTTTTGTGGAGCCATCCCCCAGTCTTTCTGGCTCTGACCTACAGCCTTCCTCTCCCATTCTGTCTGGGAAGTAGACAAGAAATTATGTTGTGATTTCACAGCCTACACAGGGAAAGGGAGGAACATTGAGCAAGACCCCTGTGGTTTGCTGATTAGTTAAATATTTTTTATTGGTTCTTTCTGCTGTTTCTTGGGCAGGAAGGTCTCTGTTTACTAATATTACTGATATTACTCATAATAATCATTGCTATGATTAGCACTTTCATTGATCACACTGTTTAGTATGTTATGTCACTTTTACTCAAAGCTTATGCATAGAAATGAGTAAGAAATAAATAAGAAAAAAAAGGTGAAATCTGGATTTGCAAGGCCAAAGTCTAATGAATTCAAATATCAGTGGGAAATATATGGGAAAATGTTGTTTTTCCCTAACATGGATAATATCTGGATATATTATCCAGATAAACCTTGTTGGAATCAAAATATATTTTAATGACTTAATGATGTGCCAGCTTGTCAGAACTGAAGTGAGTTTTTCCATTCTCTCTGCCACCTGCTTCGGCTGTTGACAGTCTCTGGACTAAAGATAGCTTAGAACTGCAAGCAAACCAGGATCTTGTGTATCTGGAAGTGTTAGGAGAGACAAGGAGCTTGGATTAACCATTGGATAGGACTTTAGAAAATAAATTTCTGGAAATTAAGATTAAAGACTCCTTATGGAAAGAAGGAAATTGGGAGTTAAGAAAAGCTGCAGATGGATAATGAGAGAGAACATCTAGTTTGAGTCAGTAGAATGGCTACAAGCCATTACCTCCTCAGTAACTGTAGCCATAATGCAGCTGCCCACAACTTAGTGAACTCTAGTGATCTAGTTGCTGAAGTCCTGCATGGTGAGAGATTTATTTTATCCAGTCTCTTTAGAACTGTTTCTTGCAAAATGATCACATGCAGCACAACCTGATACCCTAACTGGAATCTTCCTGTTGAATCTCCCTGGATTGTTATCAGAGATGCACTGGTGTGCTTTGTAAGGCAGACAGAGCTTTGGCGTGTGACAGCATGTTTCTGGACGCTTAAGTGGTTGATATGAGGAAGCATTACCCCTACTGTCTGTGGTTATGGCTGTTTAAAAGGTTTGGAGCTTGTGAACACGTGTCTGTACTGTATACAAGGGCCTGTAGAAATACAATTCCCTTAGAGTGTACAATCATTTGTTTTATGGTAAACATAAAAAAGGAACAAAGCAATTTGACTGTGTTTAAAGATTAACATGCTGAACATGTTCATAGTGCCATAATCGATGACTTATGAGATGAACTGAATGATTATTTGTAGTCATTTCAACAGTGTAATAAAATTCAATATATAGATTAAATATGTAAGTATGCTTCCATAATGCTACAGGACAAGAAAGTCATATTACTTACAGAAACTTAAAATATTTCCCTATTTTTTGAAATAAGCACCATTTTGAGGCTACTTTCCACAAAACAAACAAACAAACAAACCAAATAAACAAAAAGACCAACCTGTGAGACAGTTTGGGTCCAGAGGATAGTAATGGCAAAGATCAATGGCACCAACTCTATCTAAAAGGTTATAGGAACTAGGTTTTTTGTTTCGTTCTGGATTGTTTTGTTTGGGTTTTTTTTTGTTGTGTTTTTTTGTTTTGTTTTATTTTTTGTCTAGAGAGGCCAGATAACATTTGTGAAAGCAACACTAAAATTTTGAAAGTACTGCAAAGTGGAATGGAAGAAGTTGTTCTTTGTATTTGCTGGGAATACGAAAGGAGTAGCAGGTCTAGTCTATCTTGAGGGCAATTCGTGTTAGACATCAGAAAAACTTCCCAGTATTTCAGATAGTCTAAAGGTCTCCATCTTTGTTTTTAGAAGCTACCAATGAAGAGACAGAACTTAAACACCTGTCATGAATGACATGTAACAATTGATCTGATCTGGAGGAAGGAGGATGGCCAGGATGGCGTTTTGACATTACATGTCTTCCACATATAATGAACTTTAATTGTAGAATTGAGAAATAAACAAAAACTTGGAATTCAGTATTACTAGGCAGAAGCTGAATGACAGGATTTTAATTCTCATAATTTCCTGTGTAATCTAGACATTTCACAAATTGTACGGAATAGTATTTGTAAAATACGACTTTGAATAATATTGTCAAAGTGAATAAGTCAATATTAATAGCTTTGATTTCTGTACAGGATATAATGTTAATGCTGTTATATACTTCATATACAGTGACCTATTGTTAGTGATGTTGAAAACTCCTTTCCTTCTCCCTCAGGACTTCAGCTGTCTGTGATCCAAGACAGAGCTGTGTCACCATCTCTCAGACTTGTGAGGACATTGCGAAATTCTGAGCAAGAACTGCAAAGTTGATAAAGTGGACTTCTACAAGGTAAGAAAGGTAAAATGGCAGACAGAGGTAGGAGTCTTGAGATGGAGTTAAGCAACAGTTTAAGGATTCAAGAGAAAACATCATCATGAAAAGGGAAAAGCAGCAATTTGGAAGATAGCAATTAAGTCACAATGAGAATCCTTTCCAGAGGCAGTAGAAACAAGCTCTACCCCACCTCACTGGGGACTTCTTGGCCAGCAAAGACTTTTCCTGTTTCTTATTCAGAACACTGAGCATACCAACAGTCAGTTTAATATTTCATTAATTCAAGTTATCAAAAAATGGTTGTGTATGATAACTAATCAGTAACTGCTGAATACTTTTAAGTTGTGTGTATTCAGTTTACAAAGGGCTCTTTGTGCACAGCAAAAGGTGTCTGTCTAATCAAAGGGACTTGGTGAGGGAAGGATTACTTATGCTGTTACAATATTACCAGGCATATCATTGCCCAGAAAAGTTATCCGTAAAAAAAAATTGAATGTGTATGTAATAATATATGTTTTATTCAGCTTTAATTGTTTTCCACCTGCACAAAAAAGTAATTTTGTTAATTTTTTTCCTGCAATTTTTCATTTGTGTCCTGAGCATTTTTAAATCCCAAATGTTTCATACTGTATTTCTTTATATGCTTTTTTCTGTTATAACTGTAGTAAGAATATAATTTTAAATGCAACTATACTGCAAGTAATGATTATGAAAAATATTATATCCTCACACATTAATGCATCATTAAATCATATTGAACAACTTTGGTGACAAATAAACACCAAGAAAGCGTTTCCCATATACAGAAAATATTTCTCAAAATGAGGTGTAGATTTGTCTGGATTTTCTCTTGTTTAAGTATAAGCCAAAAAAACTTCAAAGCTTTCAGAAACAAGACTGAGTTTGTGAAGCTGAAAACTGACACATTAGTCATAGGAAGCTAGTGACGTTAGTTTATGGCAGTCCTCCTTAAGAGAATAAATAATTAACTTCAAATCAGATCACCGGACAACAGAAGTGGAGTTTTGTAATTTTAAAGCATGCTTTTCAGAGTAAACTTTCTTTTTAAACACAAATAGTAGCTTGATGCTTATAATAACTTGATTTGTCGTCATGCTTAATCTGGGACAAATAAAATGTCCACCGATTCCAAAAGGCATTATCTCGTGGCTGAGCATACAGCATAGTTCAAGGAACACACAATTCTCATTTTCTGACAGTATAATAATTTTTGTCACATTTGACAAGTCTTGTGGACAGAATGGTAGCCAAGTTGGCAAAATTCCTGTACAACGTACTATTCTTTTCCAACACTGATTAACAGGAAAGAGGCTCCTAAATTGGAACACGAGTGCCCCGAGTACTATAAATCAGAGCTTCTTCACAGTTATTCTAATTTATGCTAGGATTGAAAATCATTGAGGAATCATTACAGAATTTCTGGGACCCACTCCACAATTTTGTCTACCTGGAGCTTATTGGAAAATCCAACTCTCCGTCTTTAAAGTAAATAAAAGAAAGAAGTAGCTTGTGGAATTTTTCTCTGGTTATATATATTATATTCAGACTTTGAAGTATTTGCTTCAGTTTCTTGTCTTGTTTGCTATTTTTATTGTACGTATAAAAAAGGCTATTTTTTTCTTGATGTTGTTTAAAAATTTTAAAGGCATAATGACATCATTTCACTATGTTTTGTCTCTGCTATCAAAGTTACATTAAAGTTTTTGCTTTGGTTGTTTATTCTGATATGTCCCAGTTGGCCATCCCCTTGGCTGGCCTGCATCGGATTAGAAAAATATATGGAACCAATGTGTGATTTGTGGGATGAGATTCTCTCAACACAAATTATTTTCTGGAAGCATAAGCAGTTGAAACTTCACTACAAAACATGACAGCCCTATTTTTTAAATGCCTTTTCTGTTGTTCCAGAAGTTTCTTCAACATTTTAACATATAAGAGAGGGTTGGACAAGTAAATTTAGATAATTAAATGCTTGGAAACATTATGGAATAATTAATAGTGAGTTACAATACAGGATGATCGATGTTACCTAACTTAACTGCAATCCAAAAATTAGGTTATAATCATACAAAATACAATTTAAACACTATTGTGAATAACAGAGCTATACTGAAAAGACTGGTGAGTGATCTGTGAGAGCAATGACTTAGTGAAGGATTTAAGGTTTGTCATAGTTTATTGTACGAGTACAATCTCTCATTGCACTAGAGTGCCCAGGAGAGATTATTCAAACCATGCATTTATATCAAGTAGGAGAAGGGAAGTAATTGTACTTCAGTTTAGCATTACAGTGTTGACAGACTATTTCAAAGGATCAGTGGTCATCTTTCAAACATACAAGAAGTTCTTATGCTCAAAATTCTAAAAACGATGAGTGAATATAATGTAAGAACAATAAAACCATGTCAGCCAAAGGGAAATTGGCTACTATCTTAATAAAGAGAGGGTTGAGTAAACCTTATGAATATGTAGAAGTATTTTCACATAGAAAATACATCTGATAATGCAGGTCCTCATAAAAATAATAATATCCAAGAGATATTGTTCTGTCTTCAAATAACAATATCTGTGAAGGGAAATGGAGCACAGAAACAGTTAGCCAATAGGTGCAAAAAACTTGCCACCCATTGCAATTTTTAAAGTACAACTAGATATTTTCCTCACGTATAGACTTGACTTTACACAAGCTCAACTTTTCCTGACCCAATGAGTCACTTGGCAGAACTTTCAGCTGCCTAAGACATTTACCACATAACTCAATAGAGGTAGCTCTTTGAGCTGCACTTGTCATTTGCTTCATAGAATCCCACTGATCCACTGTTGGATAGGGCTGAGTTGGAGGTGTAGTGGAGTTTTGGACAATCCAGATACATAAACCTTATCAGTTATTTTTTATTTAGTTGTACAAGGGAATTGTCCAACAGTTCCCATTTCACCAGATCTCTGCTTCTTCTAATTCTTGGATAACAAACTGCTTTGGGAAGAAATTTTGAATTGTTTATGAGCCTTAAATAGCTCAAAGGTCATAAACTGGTCATCTCTGTTTAAATCCATCTTCTGTGTGAAATTTTGTGACTAGTAAGTAGAAGGAGAAAAAAGAAAGGTTTTCTTTCTTCTGGACTTTTGAATGATCAGGACACCCTGCTTTTCATGACATCTTTACTTAGCATCAAGTCCACTCGATACAGACAATGTCTATAGGATATTTCATGCCTCAGCTCTTCAGTCTACAGAACTTAAAATCCCCCTTGATGACATTAAGGATCAGTTAAAGCTGAGGGTAAGCTGTCGATTTTACCAAATAACTGATCAGAGGGAAGTCAGCATTTTTCAAACACTGAGATTATGAATCCTTCTAATGTATTTAGGGCAAAACTGGTCACCAAACTTTGGATGAGACAGCATTTCTTCTCAGAAGAAAATGACTGCCACCTACATTGTTTCTGGGTGTTTTTTTACATTCTTGGTTGTGAATCACCTACTATATTCACATACATGTGAATATATTTTTTTTTACTCAATGCAGGTAATGTGCAGTGGTGATGCCTCAGATTCTTCTGTTGTTGTTTTATGATGCAAATTTAATCTCTTCAGACTGAAATTATATAGTCAAACCCAAATTATCAGTTTTAACATGGATGTATCTGAATGATTTATAGCCAACTGCAAATTGTAAGAGTTTAGAAGAAGGATTTAATAATCTTCTGATTTCAAATTCTGTGCAATTGTGAAGCTGAGTGAACAGTCAGTGTACACAAGCTATAGAGAAATTACAAAATTTTGTATCCTACTAAGTAGATGTAAAATACTGTAAAATATGTTCCAAATTTTCCCATCTTTTTAGTATCAGTTTAGTTGCTTCAGCTCATAGTGTGGTAAAGACAGATGTCTTTCATTTTCTTTGCTTTACTATATACAGGCAATAGAAACTCTGGTAAAAATTAAATTGCTCTTCTGCTGTATTTCTATTTCCCTTTCTTATCATGATTGCACTGCAACAGCATCAAGACTGATATGTGATAACAGAATGTTGTGAAAGATCTTTTAGTTTTGACCATTCTCCCTTTAAGGTGAAATAGTTGTGAAAGTCCTGCATATAATACTTCATTTTTTTAATCAATAATTTTCTTTAAAGTTTCTCATTTGACTTTATTCAGTTTCCCCTGAGATAATTGGACCAGTTCATTAGGATCAAGTATAGGAAAGTATTTAGGCACACAGGTTAAAACCCATTAACTGCTGTGGATAGACCTCCATGCAAATAATTCAGAATGACTTTTCATAAACAGATAGTACTTATACTTACTAATCCTTTATATTTTGCTTGACTGACAATGCTGAACTACCCTTTCTAAACCATTTCTCAATCTGATAAGAGTATTTGTATTCTAAAATTTATAAAAATACTGTTTTACCAAAATTTTGAGATTACAGGCATGCATGATAAAAAGGAACAAAAATTATTTCTTGTGTGTAATTATCAGATTAAGTACGTTTTTTGTGAGTACAGTGATAGGACACCTACAGAGAAATTAATATAAACCTACCTGTCTTATAGGACAAGTATTTTTATTTAACTTTTCACAAATTTTACTTCTGTAAAAGTGTTGAAAGTATCTAGTTTAATACATACAATAAAAAAAGAGTTAAAAAGTGAAATTAATTTATTTTAAATGTTTTAAATATTTATTATTTTCATCAAAGTAATGCCTACAGATACTGATAAAGCCAATACCTTCCACAATGTCCATTAATAGTGATTCAAGTGGACTACTAATAAGTGGTCCATTTCAAACAGTTTAGAATCTGAACATACATTCAAAAATCAAAAAGATACTAATTGAGAAGATTTCTGCTGACCAGAGCTATTTCCAAACCATTTTTAAACTGAGTCTGAAACTCATCTTGCTGTTCTGCAGTTACTCAAATGAGAAATTATATGCACTATAGTAAAATCCTATTTTCTTTCATGCTAGATGGGTCATGTTTTCCTGGATTAGACTTAGAAGACTGGAAAAGAAGCAAAAGAGTAAAACAATCCTTTGGCATTATTTGATCTCTTTCTCACTGTGTATTCAGGAATGGATTCATCCTTAAGTGTAACAGTTACTCGGAGCATTCAGCAACACCTCTAATAAGGTAAAGCGGAATTCCTCTGAATTTTAAGGGACGTAGTTAAGCCAACAGTAGGTACGGGGAAATTTTTTTGATGGAAGAATAGAATATTCAGGGTTGTTTTCCCAGGTGACAATGAAATAAATGTGTGTTTAAGGAGCAGTATTATTCCCTTTAGGAAAAGGGAGGTACAGTCCAAAGTGCATACACTTTTCTCTCCAAAATAGGAGAGGCAATTGGAGTGGGGAAAAAAAAACTACAGAAAGCTATTTGTTATCTCTGTCTTACATAACAAGAGCAAAGTCCAGTCATGCTGTGTCTGAACCATCTTAATTCTGCTCGTGTTTGAGTAATTTTTCAGAGGACTGGTCACAAAGCAAGAACAACCTTCCAGGTATGTCAGCAGTTTGGGATTTTTTATAAATAAGAGATATTTTATAAACTCACTGGTGTCTAAAATTGGGAAAAATCCAATTAACTGGATAACAATTAATTCTTTTAAATAAGCATTTACTTTCTCCTTTATTTTGTATATCTTTGCGAATTGCAGAAAATGTTATGCTCATGTCATTCAAATGAAATTAAATGAACGACCCATTGTTATCAAATGGATACAAATACAAAATGTAGGTGTTTGAAAAGAAACAAAAACTCTGAACTGTTCTCAACGTGCTTATACTTTTTCATTATGAGGATTCACTTTCAATGTATGATGTTAATAACTTTACTAATTTCAATAAGTATCTATATTTGAGATTAGTGTCCTTTGCTTAAGGTTATATATTTCTCAGTCAAATATTATTTTACAGGGACCTATTTTCAATAAATTTAAAATGCATTCTGAAGATGAAAAGAAAAACTATAACGTGGTTGGAAATAGTTATGAGGTCGCCAACCAGGGTCATGAATATGAAGACAAACAGTAAGTATTCTTAAATATTGTAAACATTCTGTATGGAAGCTTATAAGATTACATTACCTTATTTTATATTATATTTAATTTCATTTATTTATTTTATTTTCCTTTATTTTTCAGAAAAAACTAATGACAGTAAGCTTTGTATCAAATTGAGAGTAGTATTGATTGACATGTTTATTTGGTGCAGAAGGACCCTTTATCTTTTTCTCGTAAGGATTAAGTGCCCACAGTATTGACTAGAGTTTATTGAAAGATAAATCTGAAAAATGACAGAATTTATGTTGGAGTGAACATCTTGGATACATTTATGTTATCTGCTAAAAATTTTCTTAATATCTTTCATATGGCAGGGAATCAATATTTTACATACCTCAAAAATTTTATGTATTCCCCACCCACTGTGTGGAAAAATTTGATTTTGTAAGTTATCTTCCCTTTCCTATTTTGAAATTATATAGTGCTTCAGTTCACAATTTCTCTGACCAGATAGTGGAACCACTGAAACAGGTGAACTGGGGAGAACTTGACTTAAATTTACAGCATTCAGGAGCTGATACCTGGAGATTTAAGGTATTCTCAGGAATGCTCATCATATTCATTTTAAACACAATTTTTTGGCTGTAAAATTATTTCACAGTTGTGTTTGAATCGAACTGCTTTAATATGTTGCACTAGTATTTCTGTAAAATGTCATCCATTTTTAAATTCACTGAAATCGTCACACCTTTTCTTAGTGAGAAAAAGAAGAAGCAGAAGAAAGGGGAAAAGCCTAAGGTGGTCAGCCCATTTGCTCTGGTAAGATTTATTTTTTCCGTATATGTGTACCTATATACATGCGGGCACATTTCAAAAGGCTAAACAAAAATTATTGCAATTATGTTAGTGTACTGCATCTATGATACTGTCTGTACCAAACATTTTGAGACTGCAGAATACTGGCTATAGAATAGAAATCAAGCAGTTCTGTTTGTGGATGCAGTTATATTAAAGAAGCTGTCTTATTACTGTAAAGGATTCTTAGGAGTCTTCCCTTAGTAAGCGATCATGCTAAACACACCCATAACAGCTTTTTGTCTGTGAAAGATAGGGATTTCCATGTACAGTCATTTCTTCTGACACAATAAAAAGGGCAGCCATGTGTCTACAATTACGTGTGGTCTTGTCCTCTAAATTACCAGAGTCAGGTACTAATTATACTAATTAGGCCCATCATGATTCAGTCACCTGAATCAGCAGTAAAGAGTAACTCTGTGGCATTGACAAAACTTAAAATTAAGAATTGAGCACTAAAAAGTACTTTAAATTCCAGATTTTTTTCTGTATATTAAAAAAAAAATAAACCCACAGTATTTTAATATTTAATAAAAATCAACCATAGGTCCTCTTTTAGTAATACTGAAATATTTTCTGGTTTTGTAGGTTTTGTATGCATGATACACAGCAATGATATTGCAAATAACAGACATAAAACTATAGTCCAGGATGCTGGACAATGCCCAATTTCTTTGCTTTGCCATATCAGCTTGCACTTGTACAATTACATCATAGGACAATAATTTATACCAATAAACTTAGTATTTTACAGTATAGAATAAAACCAATGGTTTTGTAACAGATTAATTCAAACTTAATAAAGTTCAATGGCAGGAGGATTTAGGATTTCAGTGCATTTTTATAATGTCTGTAGTACATTAGGAACCATTTTTCTGACTCCATAATAATGAATTTAAAGTAAAAGAAATTATTGCCTTAATTATCACAATGCCATTAAAATTTCTTATAATTTGAACTTTATATGGTGAACTTACAAAGGGCAAATTTCTTATGCCTATGGCCTTTCTTACCCAGGTGCAGATATTAATATATTAAGAAAGTACACCTCTCTAGTTTTGCGAGTTTATAGCATAAAAGTGGTTATATTGAAAGGATTTATTCCTGTACATTTAAATTGTTTTGTAAACTGAATTTCTGATCAGATAAAGTTATAGTTTTGTGACAGCAGGTGTACAATTGATAGCTTTGTTTTTACTTTCTTGACTTTGTAGACATAGAATTGTGTTAGTATTCTAATAAAACAGTTAGAAATAATTTCTCTTCTCACTCACAGTTTCGATACTCCACTTGCTCAGACAAATTATTAATGCTAATAGGCACTACTCTGGCAATAGTCCATGGAAGCGCTCTCCCTATTGCAATGATAATTTTTGGTGATATGACTGACAGCTTTGTTGCTTCTGAAGACTTTAATTTTACAGGTAAGAATATATTGCAGTGATGAGACCAATGGCTCGTATTTAAAAAAGAGATGGGGAAATTCAGGCATGTTGACAGGACATATTGATGTCAGAAACCCCCATGCTATACTACCACACAAATTAGTAAGTCATGTTCATTGTAGTAGCCATACACTGTATTTTTGGGAATTTTTATCATATTTTTCAGTTTCTGCATTAATAGATTTTATTTTTTACTTTTTTTTCCCAATTATCTGCTACAGTGCACATTCAGTAAGTCACGTTTAACTGTGGTTGTAATAAATAGAAAGTGGCTGGTTTTCCATCTCTTCAGCATGGGCTCTTGTTGATTCCCTTGCATCAAATCTGACAATTATAGTTTATGAGGTGAATCAGATCAGTAGGTAGATTCATCAGAGATTCACTACCAAAAATAAAAGTACTAATTTTCTCTGGAATCAATTTGTTGACTAGTCTCATTTGCTGAATCAGAACTGTAAAATCAAACACAAAGGAGTGCAGGCATGCACTGCTGGATGCAAGAGGAAGGAGTGATACTGTCACTTTGGTATAAGCTTATAGATCAGATTATGTTGTCCTCTGAACTGAGAGCATTGGTAAGGGACATAAAGAGTGTGGGTAGTTTTTTTCATCAATCCCCCCAGTCAAAGAGAGAGGGTTTGAAAGGGCCAATCAAATCTTGTCAATCAAAAAATGATTACTGGACTGGTGCCCAGGGGTTCAGCTACTTCAGACCATTGGATTCGCATTGAGAAATCCCTTCTCCTGGGGACTGGGGGGGTCCATCTGTCAGAGAAGAGGAAGAGCATCTTTGGCAATAGCTTTGCCCAGTCTTTAAACTTAAGTTGCCAAGGGAGAGGAACCTCAGTCCATCCCACTCCTATCAGTGCGATGCCAGCAGCTACAAGAGATGCCTGGAGCCTGGAGAGGGGACCTACCTATGACTTGAATGTTGGAACGAAAGGATACAGGCTCTTCTGGAAGAACATTTGGGAAGATGAGAAGGAGGTGTCACCTTCTATGTCAATGACCAGCTGGAGTGCATGGAACTCTGCCTGGGGTTGGATTCCTTCTAACCCAACCCATTCTATGATTCTTGTATGCTCAGGAAGACTTTTTAATCTCAAGTTACCCTGATATCATTTTGTAGTCAATGGAGTTATGACTAATATTAGTAAAGCTCATTAATTTTTTGTTAACATTTTCTCCTTTCATTCAAATCAACTTGATTCCAAATGAGATGTAACAACTCCAACTATGCTGCCCAGCATGCAGGAAAAGTAATTTATTAAAGCTTGCTCTGTTAAAAGTATTTTCTCTTCCTTTCTAAGGACTGAATATTTCTCAAATGAATTTCACTTCAGAAATTCTCCAGAAGCTGGAAGAAGATATGACAAGGTAATTAGAAATTGGTATTTCCTCTTTTTTTAGTGTAGGCACACATTTCTGTTCAAGCCATTCTTCTCCCAAGAATATTTTGGACACTTTAAAGAACACAAAACCAATGATTGATTGAATAATATATTTACCTAAAGTTTGACACATGAGATTATTTGAGGCACTGGGAAGATTCTTGAACATCCCCAGCCATTCCCCAAAATTTCTCTGTCATCTCTTGCTCTCACCCATTTTGCCCCTATTTCAGAGGTGCTCTGTGTTCCAATTACATCTGCCTTGCCTTCTTTTTTACTTCTCTTCCTCTGAATTCATAAAGAGTAATTGTTATGCTAAAAAATTATGTTGACTATCATCCATCGATTTCTTGAGCTGTGGTGATTCACTTGCAAAAACCAGAATTAAAATTGTCAGATAGTATCTACTTTGCTGCCAAAGCATCAAGTGCAACTAAATTGCTTTCTACAAATACCTGAAAGGAGGTTGTAGCAAGGTGAGGATCTGTCTCTTCTCCCAAAAAATAAGCAATAGGGCAAAAGCAAATGGCCTCAAGTTGTGCCAGGGGAGGCTGGATGTTAGGAAAAATGTAAATACCTGATGCCTACTTGCACAATATTTTTAATGTCTTGTGTTTGCTCTAAAAGAACTTGAAAAATAGTTGTTCTTACTACATATAAAATTATAGAACTTGTATTGCCCATTATTTATTTGCTGAGTGACCTCTCCCTGTCCTTATCACAACCCATAAGCATTTAATTGTATTTTTCTCCTCCCTGTCCAGCTGAGGAAGGGGATGGAGCATGTTAGGTTGGGCACCTGTCTTCCAGCCAGGATCAAACAACCACAAACATTATGCATGCCACCTTATCTTTTAGACATTAACTCTGAAAGTACAAGTAAGAATAGAAAGCAGGACAAGTTTCTATTTAGAAATAAACTGTTTAATGAGGAACATATTACTTCTTGGCTGCACTGGAATAGGTTTTCTTTTTCAAAGTTTCTAGATAGAGCCTTGAGTTAGTGATTCCACTGGTTTGAAGAAGCAGATGGTTGTACCCACTCCTTGTTTCTCTAAGAATGCCTGCCAGCAGGTCAAATAATAATAAAAACCATTTACAAGGACAAAGTTCTCACAGAGGTGTGTTCAAACACTGACATATACATGTAGACTTAGTTGTGTTTGTTAAACAACAGCTTTCCCAAACCCTAACTAGTTCTCAGAAGAAAAATAGGTATTACTTTACAATGCAATGAGCATTTACTCTCTGATTAGTTTTAGCAGTGAATTTACAGAATATGTTCCATCAGCACAGAATCTGGCAAAGATAGGAATCTCTCTTTATACAATTTGTCATGAAGCAAAGTCCAAGCATAAATCAATTCTTTGAAGTGATATAACATCATAAAGTAATTGTCTAAAGTAATTACTGCTGAATTTAGATGCAGTGTTCTTGGGTTTAGTTTGGGAAGGGTTTTTTTTAATTTTGTAGAGTTTCAATGAAGCTGAATGTGATCAAAGTCAATATTCAATTAACTAGCATTCCGTTAGGCATTAACCTGCTTTTATTAAACAGTTTTGATCACATGCATTTTATAATAAGTATAGTTCCAAAGTCCCTAACTAAACTGTATGGTATCATAGCCACAAGAAAGACTAGATTAAAATTTGAAAAGTTTAATCTGTAAAGCCATTCTGTCCTTTTTTGAGCAGAGAATTTGCACACAGATTCCTGTAATTTGCTCCTGCCAAGGAGCATGTAACAGTTCTACAGACTCAGTATGTATGCATAACTTAGTACACGAGTGAAAGTCATTAGAGTTTTAAAGCTTTTTTTCTGATTATTTACTTTTATATAGATGCAGTATTCTTATAATTACAGATATATACACCATGAATATTTAACCCTTGATTTTGGTCACGCTTTACAAATGGAATCAGTTCAGATATGTTTTTCTGGTTTAATTCTGGTTTAAGTTCACCTGTAACTGATTCTGATGTCAACTGTGTATCAAATCAAAATTGATTTAATTCTTTTTACATAGTTTAAAGTTGTGACTCAGGTTGTGTTCCAGTTTGAGAAATATAGTGGTTCACACACTCCTGGTTTGGATTTGACACCCTGCTCATTGCACAGGGCTGAATTAATTTAAAAGTAAAATATCAGCTGTGCACAAAATAGAGAGGAAAAGAACTTTTGATTCAATGGCATTTGCTTGCAATAGATATAGTACATATAATAATGCTGTATTTTCCAATCAGGAAACATTCCCAGCATCCATCCATATATATATTTCTATAGGCAGGCACATTGTATGATGTAAATGTGCATGTCATATAGGTATATATGATTAGGTTTGTCCATGTATGTTAAAAATGCTAAGGATTTTTTGGAAGTGACACACATAAGTGAAAATGGCATTGCATCTGAAATACAGTTCTAAAATAATCTTATGAGAAAATACATACTAAATTGAAAAAAAAAAAAAAAAAAGTAATTCCTGTCTAACTACATCTTTGTTTTGGTTATTGCAAAAAAAACCCCTGACATTAAATACTATTCATAGAAAACTTACCAAGTTTTACAGAGATCTGAAACAGAAGAAGAAAGCATCACGCTAAATTGAGACTGGTGAGGTAATTAAAATCAATGTAAGAGATTCTTGCCTTTTTTGCCTTTTTTTTTTTTTTCTTTTAGATATGCATACTACTATTGTGCAATAGGAGCTGGTGTTCTTCTTGCTGCTTATTCACAAACTTCACTCTGGACCCTAGCATCAGGTCGGCAAATAAAAAAAATCAGAGAAAAATTTTTTCACGCAATTATGAGACAAGAAATTGGATGGTTTGATGTAAATGATGTGGGAGAACTTAACACTCGTCTTCTAGAGTAAGTACACTATACCTTTTCCAATGTTATTTTACCTTACTAAGCATATAGGAGTTGAGAATTTTTATTTTTATTTTCATTGTGAAATTAAATTTTCAGGTTTTCTCATGGAGAGTCTCAGAGGCTGAATTTGTAATATTTTTGATACTGGACTGTCACAAGGACGTTAGAAAAGCATTTTGTTAAGTTTCCTTGAACTCTGAGGGTGACTAAAGCTCAGCCTATGCGGTTGTCCCTTGGAGGAGAAAATACAGTTCATTTCTGTGCACACTGAGGACTCAATAAGGTGTCAACTGACCCCAGCAGAGTGAGCAGCTTTAACTACATGACAGTATTTTCCCTTCTCTTTCCCTATCTTTTATTCCCAAATAGACCACAAGTGCCAAATAGATCAAAACTCTGGAATTAAGAAAGTGAGAGTAATTTTGCAATGTAGAGAGAATTTCAACATTTTCAGACAAAACCAGGTTTATAGAATTACAGTTTTACAAAAAAGGGGGAAATTTCCTTGACCACGCCTTACAGTGCTTTACCTTGAAGAAAACTGTTATTTGGAAACAAATAATAAAGACTGTCCTCCACACAGGTTATCATGTAACAAAACTGAAAACCTTTCTTTTGCTTTCTACATTTTTCCTCCTTTCTGGATCTAATTTGTTTTTCAGTGATGTCTCCAAGATTAATGAAGGAATAGGGGACAAGGTTGGACTTCTTGTTCAACAGCTAACAGCATTTGTAGCAGGACTTGTTGTTGGTCTCATAAGAGGATGGAAATTAACCCTTGTAATACTAGCAGTAAGTCCTGTCCTGGGACTTTCAGCAGCCCTCTGGGCAAAGGTACGTTAACATACACTCATTGTCAAGTTTTATATTAATGAGAGATAAAATAAATCTACATATCTGAAATTCTTAATGTTAGAATTTGTTGTTCAGTCCAATTATAGCTTTAGATAACACTTAAGTACATAAACCCTTAGATGAACTGTGTATCAGTATGCTCATGTTCAAGGCCAAGTTGGACAGGGCTTTGAGCAACCTGGTCTAATGGAAGGTGTCCCTGCACTTGGCAGAGCAGTTGGAACTGGATAATCTTTAAGATCCTTTCTAAACCAAATCATTTCACGATTGGATGATTCTATATAGTTTGAATAATATCATTCTCACAGATTGGACAGCCTTATTTGATTTGAAGCTGTTTCTGCCAATATAGCACATTCTATCTAATACAGAGAAGTAGAATCCACGCGTGTAACAGTTTAACTACATCCACATAAGTACTTATTCTGTTGAAAGGAATAATTACACCTCTTGAAAAATAAGGGAATAACTTAGAAAAAAACTTGGTCTCAGACACAGAGTTTCTTTCAGAGCTGCTAACAGCTTTGGTAAGAAATTTTAGACAGACTTAGATGAGAGAAGGACCAAATTACCATGGGATTAGACTGACTTACATTTGTAATTTGAAAGTCTTCAGATTTTTATAGTATTTTATTTCCCTTACATTTTAAAGGTCATGAAAGCTTTCTCTGTCTTGAGTGAGTATATTGCAGAAAAGGTTAGAGAAGCATGTGCCATATATGTCTACTGCCTGAGTCTTCACAGACTGTGGCCAACTAATGTAAGCTGTAGGGCCTTCTCGCTAATGTAGCCAGAGATGAGAATGAGCTGAGGAGATCTGCCTGGGGAGAACCACACCATCTCACTAGGACTAGTCATCTAATCTCCTGCACCAGGTGAAAGCAGAGTGGAAAATCCAGCCCTTAGCTGTTTTCAAAGGGTAACATTTAGTTATTGGATTAAATTTACAATATACTTTGGGATTTGGATATTGCACATTCTGCACTCATACATAATATAATCAAAAGGCTTCCTATTGGAAGAAAGTAACTGTGATAAAAGTCATTATGAAGTGCTTGGGCTCATTCTAATTTTCCTACGTCAAAACATTTGATCTTGTATTAGGTTCTCTCTGCTTTCACTGACAAAGAACAAGCTGCATATGCAAAAGCAGGTGCTGTTGCAGAGGAAGTTCTGGCAGCAATCCGTACTGTAATAGCTTTTGGAGGACAGGAAAAAGAAATTAAAAGGTAAGAGCAATATTTGCTTTCATCAGTGGATTTTAAAGTACTTGTTTCAGATACTTTGAAGTTTTCCAGTATCTTTGTTGTTGAAAGTCCTGTTTTCTGCATTTTTAGGTAATGGAAGATTGTCAGTTAGAAACTATTACAATGTTCACTACATGTTGAAAGACAATTAGTTACTTTTTTAGAAAAAGTCAAAATAAGTAGATATATTGTCTCTGCTTTAGAGAGTATACAAACTATTTCAAACATCACACAGCAAGAGCTTTAGACAAAAAAAGGGCCCTGTCATGAGAAGAGATAACGATATCCTTGGTAATCTGATTACTCAGTAGATATGAAGGTGCTCACAAAAAATATCTCTATTTCCACTACTGTAAAACATAATTCTTGTGATTTATTTTAACCTTTTATCTTAAGTGGTTCACTATCAGAGTTCACTGACCTTTGGCTTATTTAAGGAACTTGAATGCCAACCCCTGACCTGCAATGCCCTTTTATTTCTACATATCATGTTGACTGATGTTGGCCTTTTAAGGAGTTACCTTAGATTACCCTGTTCCAGGGCTATCTTTGTACAGTCTTAGGGTTAGATATTTTATATATTCTGATGTGCTTTGTGAGCATGCGTGTCCTAACTCATCCACAGAGTTTTTGGTACTGTGTGCCATGGTACAAGTGTAAGTCTAATTTGAACTACTTTCTTTCTTCCAGATATCGTAAAAATTTAGAAGATGCTAAAAGAATTGGAATAAAAAAGGCTATTACAGCTAATATTTCTATGGGTGCTGCTTTCTTACTGATTTATGCATCATATGCACTGGCCTTTTGGTATGGAACTACTTTGGTCTTAACTGATGATTACACTATTGGCAAAGTTTTGACGGTAAGTATTAGTTGAGTAAATTCTCAATAATAGTGAGAAAAGCACATTGAATTATATAATGAGAACTTATTTGAGTTTAATGAAAGTTATGGGCCAAAACTGGAAACATAGCTTGCCTTCTTAACAAAAAAGATTCTCACCACACAAGTCTACATGTTTCTAAAGCGTCTCAAAATCTATATGAACTCAAAATAAAACTTACATTATTTTTAACTGTTCTTATATATTTTCTGACTTTCATAAGATCAGACTGATATAGAAACAATTCAATCCAAAGCTGAAATACAGTACCCTTCCTAGTTGCTATTTGCTTTCAGATTTATGGGGCTGAATATATTTTCAGGATGCAGAAACAAATACTCTTTGTTGACTGTTGTATGGTCTAAATAGATAATATTTTTTATGTTTTGGGCTATGAGAGCTTGGAATCATTTTCCAGTATTTTTAGAAATTGAGGGGGATAAAAATACACTTGTGACTAGGAAATATGTAAAAAACCCATAACTCATAACTTAAATTCTTCTCTTGATGTGGCAACCATTCTAATTTTGTGTGAGATATCAAAAAAATATGGTAAGAAGAATAACTTCGTTAACCATAGTAAAAGCCCAGACAGGTGACCATATGCATATGTTTATTTATTTTTTAAACTGCCTGTTTTGTTTTGTTTTGTTTTGTTTATGAATCACTGAAGTTCAGGAAAAATGTCTCTGATACGTCTTTTTGGCTTTTTGGAACCTTTTATGCAGGGTGGCATATAGAACACTCACTGAGGTTCATGACCTTGTGTGTAATTTATTCTGCTCAAAGTCTTTGGAATTTCAGTTTTCTATGTTATAGTTCATCGAATGGTGGATTTAAAGCAGGGATGGGAGGGTGTGGCCTTATCATGTGTCAAATCTGTGAATAACCCCTATTCAAGACAGTGGCTGTAACGGACTTTGCTCTGTCATACTATGGCTGTTACGAGCTCTGAGAAGCATCATTTTATTGCCTCTTTTTTTTTTTTTTTTTTTTTCATACTAACTGAAAGCAATAACCTATGCTACAGTGAGAAAAAAGTTTATTTGTTCTTTTTCTCTTTCTTGTTTGCTTGCACTCACTCTTATTGAAGCAGAGGGATCCTTTATTACTTTGTGATGGAGCAGCTGAATTTGTATTCTTTATTTCATTGTAATTTTGAAAGCAGACTGATAGTGCTTTACAGATCTGTCTTGGTTTCACTGGAAGATAGTTAATATACTTTCTGGTCTTCAGAATGTCTTTGGCCTAAGAATGAGTGAGTACAATAAAATCCCAAGACATCAAGTGCAAGTCTACATTTTTTGGCACAGATTTTACAAGTCTCAATCACCTTTTCACTTCTCAATATATTTGCAGCATTAACGTTGTGCATGAGCTCAGTTCTCAGCTGACTCTTAAAAAGCCCTTTTCTTAAGGTTTTTCTCTGTTTTCAGTTTTTCTGTAATTCTAGATTCCTTAAACTTCTGTTGACAGGCATGGAGCCTCCTGACACAAAGATATCTAAAGTAAATAAATAAATATAATTCTCTGGTTAATAAGAATGAATATATGTCACTATAAATATTTCTTTCAGGTCTTTTTCTCTGTACTGATTGGAGCATTCAGTATTGGACAGACTGCTCCAAGCATAGAGGCTTTTGCTAGTGCAAGAGGAGCTGCCTATGTGATCTTTAATATAATAGACAATGTGAGTATCCTTGCCCTTGTTATGATTTCAAAACTTCTTTTGAAGGGAAGAGACCCTTCTTTTTAAAGACAGGCACTATTTATGGAAATGAAATTAGTAAGAGTAAATAACTGTGTGAAATAAGCAGAAATATAAAGATAAAACCAGAGAGAATGTATAATTATTAGTCAGTTCTGCTTTGTCTTTTAGAATTATCAGTCCTGGCTTCAAAGGTAGAAGTACTGGATCTCTGAATGACTTGGTTTTGAAGGATATCCTCTAATGTTTTTATCATGAAGGACATATCTGTGGTGCTGTAATCACATGATTACAGACAATGTAGATAAATGAGCATAGATTTCATGGTATCAGTGACACCCGTGGTGGTGTGAGTGCCAGCAAATCAATAAAACACAACCTGGTAAACTGGATATGTACCTCAATTGCCAGGAGATTCTAAAATTGGGGAAGCTGCGATTTTGCTAGCTAATGAAGCTAACAATTGAATTAATGAATTCATGCAATATGAAATGCAATTGCATGTTTTGGATTATTGTTAAGGTGTACTTTAAGTTTTAGACCCACTCTGGATGCAAACAAACCCACTGATAATTCAGAAATCTGCTTCTGAGTAATGATCAGCGGATCAATTGTTTCTCAGACAAATTGTTTCAGGAGAAAGGCCAAAGCTATAAATGAACAGTGTAAGAACTACTCATTAGAGATTATCTACTCAGGTTAATCATCAGGCAGTGAAATGAATCTCAAATTATGGCTAGCTATGGGTACAGTCTTAAAGACATTTGCTAAATTCTCACAAGAGCTTAATGGAAAAATTATAAAAGTATTCTTGCATAAGCCTATCATCCATGCAGCAATGAGGGAGCAAAACATCATGCAATTTATTTATTTCAGAAATCTCAACTAAATTACTTAAAAACCACATTTAATATCTCTGCAGAATAATGGTGCACTCCAGGACTTCTTTATGAAAAAAATGGGGGTTTTTTTGTATTTTATTTTGCACAGGAACCTCAAATTGACAGTTATTCAGAGACAGGTTACAAACCAGACCACATTAAAGGGAACCTGGAATTCAAAAATGTTTACTTCAATTATCCATCCAGACCAGATGTCGAGGTACTGTAAATGAAACTTTATATATATTACAGTTAAACATATAGATCATTTGTTGGGGGAAAAAAATCATTAAAAAGTGACATATATTACATTTTTTTGAAAATATAACAATTCCAAGTTGATACTCTAATGTATATAAAAATATCTTGCCATCACAGTGATTTTAGCTGGATATATTTACACCGAAGCCAAACATGTTAAGTTTTCTGTGTAACTTTCTTTCTAAAGCTATAGTAAGCATGTCTGTGCAAAAAACCATAAATGTGTATTTCTATCAGAACCTAAACTTACATCCTAAGCCAACTGTTTGTGTATAGTAATAATAATGAGATAGTGGGTTTCAGAGTACTTGCAATGCAGCTCTCTGATGACTGTATGTGAAACAGTTAAAGAAACAGATCCAGCAAGGACACGCCATGCATGGAATAGAGATCAGAATCTGTGTTTTTCTGTCTAGACAGAACTGTCATAAAACCAGAGTCTTAATAAAGTGGAGATGGAAGACATTTGAATGATTTCTGAAAATATTTTCATGGACAGTGTCTTTGCACTATGTAATTATTTCCTTCCTTACCTTGAAGGAAAATCACTGGCCTTGATAAAATGATCTTTCTTACTTTTGATAGGCAGAAAGAAAAGACACAGAGCTTTTAACCATGACTTTTATATAGCTTCCCTGTAGTTTTTATGGTGCATTAAAAAAAAGGTAAGGCAACATGATACAGGAATATTGCATCATGTGGTTTCTGTATTATATTTTAGTTATGGGTAGTTATATTATTATTTCGTCATATGAACTGGTTCATGAGAGAGGTAATTGTGAAGTGTGTTGTATAACACATTGATATTGTGATGTAAATGTAAGAAAATTAAGCCGAAATTTAAACCCACGTGTTTATAAATTTTATTTTGTACCAGATTCTGCTACAAATATGAAGGGTATTTTACTGTAGTCTTTATATTTTCATCAAATTTACACTGATATTTCTGCATACTGTTGTGTTTTTTATTACCTTTCCTATATGCACAGATACTGAAGGGCTTGAATCTCAAGATTAGTTCTGGCCAGACAGTGGCCCTGGTTGGCAGCAGTGGCTGTGGGAAAAGTACAACTGTTCAGCTCATCCAGAGGTTTTATGATCCCAAGGAAGGCATGGTAAGATACCTCAAGTGAGATGACTACTCTGTATGTCACACTTGCTGAAAGCCTAGTTCTGGCCTCACTCACCTTGTTCCAATGATATGGTAAAGTCTCACCTAAAAAGGCATGTGCCAGCATGGAAAGAGAGGTTTGTTGATCAAAACACTCAGTAAACAATTTTTGTCTGCTTCCTTCTGATAAGGTTACCATCGATGGGCAGGATATTAAGACCTTAAATGTAAGATACCTGCGGGAGATCATCGGTGTGGTGAACCAGGAGCCCGTGCTCTTTGCTACCACTATTGCAGAAAATATTCGTTATGGCCGTGAGGACGTCACCATGGAAGAGATTGAAAAAGCTACCAAGGAAGCCAATGCTTATGACTTCATCATGAAACTACCCAATGTAAGCAGATCAATTCTCCTGCTGAAAAAATTTCTTCTAAACCCTCTTTTGCCAAATAGTTCCTTAAGAGGAATGCTTGCTGAGAGAGGAAGCTATCCTTGGAGCTGTGAATATGCAACACTATGCAGAGCTTCCTCATAACTTGTGAGAAGAATGTTAATTTTGTGTCTTTGGGTCATGATTTGGCAGGTATTTGAAAAACTCTTAGAATTCCAGGAACACAAATGATTAGGCAGGTTTATGCAAGTGCGTGTTTATTCCTGTGAAGAAAGGAGGAGACGCTACTGGGGTTACTGACACTGATGATTCTTTCCTTTACACTGCCTGTCTTTGGTTGGGAGTACTGTGACATTGAGTGTTTTGAATATATGTGGTTGTCTTGTAGAAGTTTGAAACCGTAATTGGAGAAAGAGGGGCACAGCTGAGTGGAGGCCAGAAACAAAGAGTAGCAATTGCCCGAGCTCTGGTTCGCAATCCTAAAATTCTTCTGCTTGATGAGGCAACATCAGCTTTGGATACTGAAAGTGAATCAGTTGTGCAGGCAGCACTGGACAAGGTCAGTAGTGTTTTAAAATGAAGCAGGTAAGCAGGAGCCTAATATTTACTTTCCACCCCGACTTTTGTTGAAAATAGAGACCCATAAAACAAAAAAAGGTAAACTTAGATTTGGTAAATATTCTTTGTACTGAGAATTTTTGAGATCCTGCAAGTATTACAGAGAGGAATCTTGTTTTGAGTGAGAAGATGGAATCATATTTTCTGCATTATTAAGCTTAAATCAACATTTTCTTGGTGTAAATACCATCCTCTGCTATTATCTGTCTTACTGATATGAATATTGTTGTCAGTCACCTGCTTAATTAACTTGTGAAGCTTGATAATGAAGCAAGATAAGCATTACCAGCATGTCATAATTGTTTGTAGCAGTGACTTGGCATGACATACTCCAAGGAAACACTTGCTTCAGTTAATATGAATACTTTTAGGCGCTTCTTTTATTCTTAATGTAGAATGTCTTGATAATGGACAGCTGATCCCTGGTGCAACTCAGGAGTCCCTGTATTTACCTTAAAAATTTGTATACTTGTGAACCTTTGCAGAAGACCTAGGGACTCACAGAATCACAGAGCGGTTTGGGTTGGAAGGGACCTTTGAAGATTATCTAGTCTCCACCATGGAGTAGGGACACATTCCACTTGATCAGGTTGCTCAGAGCCCCACCCAAGCTGGCCTTGAACACTTCCAGGGGTGGGGCATCCACAACTCTGGGCATCCTGTTCCAGTGTCTCATCACCCTCATCGTAAACATTTTTTTTTCCTTACATCCAATCTAAATCTACCCTCTTTCAGTTTAAAACCATTGTCCTTTGTCCTGTTACTTCAGGCCCTGGTAAAAATCTGTCACTTGATGGTCATTAGGGTGGTCACTCTTTATGTACTGAAAGGCTGTAATGAGGTCTCCCTGGAGCCTTCTTTTCTCCAGGCTGAACCCCAGCTCTCTTAGCCTGTCTGCAGAGGAGAGGTCTTTTAGCTCTCTGATAGTTTTTGTGATCTTCCTCAGAACTTGCAGTACTCCAGGTGGGATCTCATCAGAGGAGAGTAGAGAGGGAGAATCTCCTCACTCAATCTGCTGGCCACGCTTCTTTGGATGCAGCCCAAGTTACAATTGTCTTTCTGGACTGCAAGCACACATTGTCAGCTCGTGTCCAGTTTTTCATCCCCCATTATTCCAAAGCCTGTCTCTGCAGAACTGCTCTCAATTCTTCCATCCTTTAGTCTGTATTGATGTTGAGGATTGCCTTGACCCAGGTGCAGGGCCTTTCATTTGGCCTTATTGAACTTCATAGTGTTCATGTGGCTTCACTCCTCAAGCCTGTCAGAGACAAGAATGCCATCCCCTCCCTCAGTGAATAAGGTGCACCTCTCAGCTTGATGTCATTTGTAAATTTATTGAGTGTGCACTCAATCCCATTTATCTATATCACTGATGAAGATACTAAATAGTATGGGTCCCAGTATGGACTCTTGAGGGACATTACTGAAGATGAACTCCATCTGTTTTCCAACAAAATTCCACTGATTGGGATCATTGCTTTGATTAGTTAAGTTAAAATTTGCTTGATCACTTTAATACAGCCTCATAATTAAAATGGCAAGCTGTGACATTTGAAACATTCGGTGTAATACATTTATAAATCTCCAAAGACAGGTTGATAGTTGAAATAATTTCACATGAAGTAGTAGGAGGTTTTATTTTCATTGTAGCTACTTGAGTTAACAATGACTTAGGGCTTAAAACACTAAAACTTTTAAAATATGTGTGAAGTGTTCGCTAATACTTCTGAGTATAAACTATTTCCCATGAATTTTAAAGTTTAAATTGAGAACTATGGGCTTCAATATAAAACCTTCTGGCATTTTTTTCAATTTTAAGGTTTGTAACATTCTAAAATTTTAAATATTGAGAATTTTGTTTAAATATTTGTGCTCAAAATTGTAGGATGTATGTGTGCCACGGTGAAAGGTTGTCTCTTCTTCATCTTCAGGGTAAAGATTATATTTCTGGTTTAAGGTACTCATTGAAATATGGTTTCAAATCTTTTTGGAAAGTTATATTTTTCTGTGAACCATTTCAGTGTTTCCTTTAGGTCTTATTCAACTCTAATACACAGAGGAACACTTTTTGAATTTACTTAGAAACACTCCTATTAAACTTTGCTCTTTCTAGGCAAGGGAAGGACGCACCACGGTTGTGGTGGCTCATCGGCTGTCAACTGTCCGAAATGCAGATCACATCGCTGTGTTTGAAGGTGGAGTTGTTGCCGAGCAAGGAAACCATGTTAAACTGATTGAGAGGAAGGGAATCTACTACAAACTTGTTAACATGCAGGTACTTTTCTCGCTAGCTGTTGCCTCATTTTCTTTTTTGTTTTCCTCACCCACAGTCATTATACGCTATCAGAAGTATGAGGAAGTGTTTTGAAAGAGACCAGTAATTTGAGAGAGGAAACCACTAGTTTTGACAGAAGACCTATTTAAACCCAGGATAGTATATTTTTAACCCTCTCTTTATTGAAATCTAAAAGATTATTTTATGTTTTCTTTTCAAGCAGATAATGTAAAGCAGATGTCTACAGTAGGTTGCTATTCCATTTCTTGTTCTTAGCCTATGATAAAAGGTAAAATACAGTAGTTGATACTGAAGGAATAGAGCAGGCATATTTTAAGCTGTTTGTTTATATTCCTTCATACTGAATTTTTCTAAAGAAAAAAAATTGGGGGAACAGAGGAAAAAGAAAAATAATCCAGCTATGCCAAGTGTGAAAATATGTTTTGAAGTTATGTAGACAGAAAAAAAGAGATTAGAAATTATAATAAATATTAGAAATGTATTAATTATTAAGTGAAGAGCAAAATACTTTGATACTTACATCCCAGTGTCCTATGTGACCATAAGGTTATAGCAGAGCTTCACTGCATAACCACCATGTCCATTAAAGAAACTGAAACTGCCTCCTCAGTGTGTCAAAGAGTAAACCAGACCAATTAAAATATTTCTTCATAAAACATGAGAATGCATTTTGTTACCTTAGATTCAAAGTAACTTTGTATGCAAGCAAATGTGATTAACGGAAAAATGAGGAAATATAAATTGGAAAGAAAATTTAAAAACAAAGAAACAAAAAATGGAAAGCAAGAAAAAAGTAATTTTTATTAGCAGTGCAAAATGCAGGAAGAAATAAAAACTTTCTGGAAAAAATAAACACAAGTTGAAGGCAACTTTGACTCCCGTTACTATTAAATACCTCAGGGGTGGGTAGACATTTATTAATTCTGTCAAAGAGACTGGCAAAACTATCACCAAGAGTAGGGCTCTTTTCCAGACTGCTCAAATTTTTCAGTCAAAATCTTTTTGACCTGTTTTATCCTGAACTTCCATATTCCATTTAAAGTCAAGTATTGCTAAGAGTGGTTTGCAGTAAAGCAAGTTAATTTTTTATCTCTTCATAGATAAAGAGTGTATACCCTGAGAACCCAAGATGAGTGCAAAACATTTACCCTCAATTTAAAATTCTGTTAGTAGTTAATTCATAGAAAAAAAAAGAGCAGCCACTTACACTCCCCTGCCCTCCACTTAGAATAAATATTTTCTTGAGAGGTGCGATACTCATATGAATAAAGCTCTGAAGACAGAGATCTACTAAAATAAAACACAGATTTTCATATCTCCTTTAAAATATGTTGTTTCCTCCATATCTCTTTCAAGTTACTTTTACTTTGATTAATATATGAGTAATATATGCATAATTAATCTTAGCATCACATTCTTCCCACTTTTAGGCAATAGAATCTGAAGTTCCCTCATCAGAAAAAGATGAGAAGGCACTTGGTGTCAAAAACCGTGACTCTGAACCACAATTTGAAGAATCCTTTACAAGAGGACTGAGTAGACGGTCAACTCGGAGAAGTATGAAAGGGCGAGGAGAGCAAGATGATGATTCTGATGAGAAAAAAAGTTCACCTGTAAGTATCTTTGCAGAGATATTAGTGAATTTGATTCCTTCTAAAGATGTATTTTAAATTCATTTTCCTGCTCAAGACAGATACAAGAGTGTCGTGGTTTTGCCTTGGCTTAATTTGCTTTCCACCCCCCTTCGAATTTCTTCTCTCTCCTCCGGCTGCTGGCTTTGACTTTGGAAGCTCCGTTATCTCTCGGCTGGAATTCTTCCACAGCGGTTTCTGTCCAAACAGTTCGTCTTTTAAACTTTTTTTTTCTTCACTCTCTTACTAGAGAGAAAGAGAGGGCTTCAGTGCTACACCTGCCCCCCCCCAGCCCAAGCCAGGGGAGGAGAGGGCCTTGGCCCTCTTTGGGCCTGCCGCTTCTTTACATGGCTGCTGCTCCTAATTTCAACTGCGCCACAAGTCTTCTCTTCCGTTTTCTTAGCAAAGGCGTCACTGGACTTTTGATTGGCCTTTTTGTCCGGAAATTACCAGGACAAAACCATCCTCAGCCCCAGGGATGGGCTGGTGGGCAAAACCACGACAAAGAGGAAGGAGGCATTTGATAGGGGTGAAAAAAACATAAGAATTTTCAAATTCTAAATAGCATTCAACTGTTAATATTCATAGCTTGTATTTTTATTCTCAACATGAATGATAATGCAAATAAAATGGGACTTTAAAAATATATAACAATGTTGATGGGTTCGTTATTGAAAATCAATTAGGTTTAAAAGAAGTATGTATATCTGCATAACATACTGACATAGTCTATGAAGGTTAAACATTCATTTTTGGATCAGAAACAGAGCATTTGGCCCAACATACAACTCTTACAACAAAACTTATAAAAACGCCCCTCCAAATACGATTGCACTCATATTTACAGTGATTACTTCACTGTTATAAATGCTTAGTGAACAATTGCTTCAATTAATCTAGTCTTGGATTCCACACAGCAATATGCCCAGAATTGATAGTTCAAGCACCGTTGACCAATACCAAGAGTATTCACCAACAAAAATTATATGGTTAAACTAATATACAATGACAAGAGCTGTAGATGTAGTGTAACAGTTTTTTACACAGCTTCCTTGTATTAGAATAATAAAAAGAAATGTACAATCATGTTTGTACAGTTTTGTACATTTATTCATGTTATTACAAAAAAGTATACATTTTTACTTCCTCTGAGTAGGTTCTGGGAGTAGGAAATTGACGATTAATCTCTCTTTTCTCCATATTTCTCCAAAGACATTCATGCTTCTCCTAACAGAATTTCCCTTTTTTAGGAGGAAGAATTACCTCCAGCTTCATTTCTGAAAATTATGAAGTTAAACAAAACTGAGTGGCCATACTTTGTAGCTGGAACTTTATGTGCAGTTATCAATGGAGCTTTACAACCTGGATTTGCAATCATATTTTCTGAAATTATAGGGGTAAGTTGGAGTAAAATATACAAAAAACTATATTTGCACAAAATTTATTTGTAATAAATTAATAAATAATTAATAAATTAATTTTTAATGAAATTAGGTTTAAAACAATCACTGCATAATGAAGCTGAGGAGTGGATGAAGCACTCTTGCAAATATCTGAAAAATTGTATGAAATTTACAAAATCCTAAAAATCTTGCTATAACATGAATTTTGCTTTTTATACTTGTAATCATATGTAAGATATACTCAAATTTTAAAGGAATGCAAATGACCACCAAACTTAGTTACTGAGAAAAAGAGATTACTTTAGATGTTAGCTGATTTTAAATAATGTTGTTTTGAATGTTATTTTTATAGGTTTTCTCAGAAACTGACAAAGACCTTTTAAGACAAAAGAGTGACTTATATTCACTACTGTTTTTAGTACTTGGGATAATTTCCTTTTTTACTTTCTTTCTTCAGGTATGTTTTATTATTTTTACTCTATTATAATTGTTCATCATGTTTTAGAAACCAGTTCTGAAATATATTTAAAATTTGCATCTTCATAATACACATCTCCAACTCAAACCAGAACCAGTATTTATGGTTCTAGATGTGAGATGTGTCTTGAGCTGAAACCTTTTTGACCTAGAGCTTCTCATGTGCTAGAGACCTTCCAACCTATTCAGACCTCTCAAATTCAGAACTTCCCCTCTTAATCACCAGTCAAACACATCTCACCTAACAACCAACCCCTCCAGCCTTGACCACTTCCTTCTCATCCTCAAGCCTTCCTGCTTGAATCTGTTAGTGATTGAAAACCTATCAATCTCTTGCCTTTGTTCTCCATTTTTCTATCTCCCTAAGCCTTTTCCCATTCAAGCCTTACCTTATGGGAGTCTCCAAAAGATTCCCAGGCCCAAATTCATCAGGTAGTACTTATCATGCTGATATTCAGCTCCTCCTGCTGAAATACGAATGGTTGTAACTGCTACAACATTGCCACATTAAAAACATTAATAAAAAAATAGTAGTCATAATTTCTTACATAGTCTGGTTTATAATTTCTGAATATGTTTGTGCAGTTTTATCTGTTAAAAGAACCTACACAGTGAAAAAAGAACGTGCACTTGGGACATCAGAATAAACATTCTCTCAAAAACCTTCTAATTTATGTATGGAATTTTCTTGTGGCACAAACATGCAGAAAGGCCTTGGGTACAGAAGACTGAGTTGTACATGGCTATGATAGGTTTGCTCAGTTTATAAATGTTCTGACAATGCTTTGAATATGAGTGATGCATTTGACTTCAATGAACCCAGGTTGCCTTACTTAGTCCTTAACTTAAAATGAGTGGCCTAAATGCTACCTCTTTAAATCTGACATAGGTCAACTCATACAAATACTTCATATTTCATACAAATGAAATCAAAGGGTTGATTGGTGATCTTTTCCTTGAAGTGTGGTGGTGAAGCAGTACTGGGAAATATTGCTATGCCCCCTGTATTTTTTTCAGAAATAATATTTGAATGTCTGTACCGTGAGCCTACTAGGATTTACACATATTAAACTTAGTTTTGTATTTGCTCTGTGCAAACAAGACTGCAATATTTTGTACTTCGATGTTGTGGAGATGATGTATCTAAAATATTTATTGAATAAACACAGACACTGTAATAGTATGCTAAGCATCGTATCTTTTCTCAAATAGGGTTTCACATTTGGCAAATCTGGAGAAATTCTTACAATGAGGCTTCGATTCATGGCATTTAAAGCAATGCTTAGACAGGTAAAGATAATAAATATTTTGCACTCCAGGGTTTTAAAAACAATTCATTGTAATTAAATGTAATTCTTTTTATAGTAGTGTAAGAATTGTAATTTTATAATTAACAATTAAATTTGCAATTTATCAGTTTAATAATTTATTATATAATGGTTAAATGTAAGTAAATAATTGTATTGGTATAATAATAGTAATAATTGGTAAAATTATATAACTGGTATAATTATTGATTGTATTTGTGTAAAATAACTGTATAATGCATCATTCTATCATATTATGACTTCTTTACAGAGATTATTGTTTAAATCAGTTTTGAAACCAATTTGGTTAGTTACGTGTGTTTAAGCCAAGTATCCTTAGAAGGAGGGTCTTAAGGCAATACAAGAGCTTTTTAAGTACTCCTTGCAAGGACTAAGATTTACAGCCAAGCTACTACAGCTCAACAAGCTGATGTGCACCAGCAGTATCCCACTGCCTGTTCGTTTACCTGCTTTGTGTTCTTGGTGCACATTTCTTTCTCCAGTAAAGAAATGCAACACAGCTTACATTGTAACTCTTACTTTAAATGTCTGATTTAAATTGGGATATGTATAGACATGTTTTTATTTATAAATTGGAAGTCTCTGTCAAGGAGCTCCCAGATCTATAATTTTTGTTTGTTAGTACAGTAATAAGATTGTATATTGAAATCTAAAGCCACTTTCAGAGAACTAAAATATAAATATTTCATAATGTTTTAAAGTAATTCATGTAGTTGTCTAAGACAGCCTTAATTTTGCATGATTTCAGGATCAGTATTTTAAACTTTGAAATATACAATAGAATAGTTATGGGGTTTTATTCTTGCTCATAAAGCTACATGTAAGCAAAGAATTTGATTCATGTTGATATGACTGTTTGCAATGGGACAGAAAACTCTTGTAGTCTGCAAAACTATGACTTATAGATCAACCATACTGAAAATCTAGTAAAAAAGCAATCTTTCAGTTGAGCCTTGATGTCACAAATGCCAGTAATGCTTTATCAGGACTTAATTCAATGCATATTACATATGAAACTTAAAATCAGATACTGGGTCACATGGTGAATAAATTATAAACTGTATACCTGACCCCAACAATTAATGAAGGAATTAAACTTAATTAAATATGCAGAACTGAGGCACTGCCACATAAACAGTCTTTTGACACTAAACCCAGTTGCATTAGGCAGACCTTAGATTTACTTTGCAGTTTATATGAAATGTCTAAACACTGCTCTTAAAAATAATGTTTCTTATTGTAGGATATGGGCTGGTTTGATAATCCAAAAAATAGCACTGGATCACTAACTACAAGACTTGCTAATGATGCCTCACAAGTGAAAGGAGTAAGTAAAATTTTGGTTTGGTATTTCTCATACTGGTTTAGCATATAGCAAAGTTGCAGCTTGGGTCTGGCTGGTTGATAACAGTCTCAACTTTGACAACTAAAATTTACTATAAAACAATAGTTGGTAGAGAATGCACTGAGGTGTTTTATAACAGTTGTGATAATATATCTTTGCAAAAAAATTTCCAAGGAAACCTTTTCTAAAGTTTACTATTGTGCTGTATTGTGATCTTCATTATTAAACAAATTTATTGGGAATCTCTTATCTAAGAAATCTGTTTAAAGAGATCTTATTCTCCTAAAGACATGCATCTAAATTTGTTCAGCTTAGGACCTTCTGCTATTTTTCTGATGGCACAGATTACTTAATTAAAAAAAAAATTGCGAGCAATAGGCTCTCTTTCCTCTGTTACTTTTCAGAGTGTCTTTAAAGGTAAATTGTGGATTTTCAGGGGTCTGTAATACCAAACCAAAGTACACTGAATGTAATTATTTGTGTATGCTTAAGTAAATTTTTACTGCTCCAAGAACTTACAAGTTTGGTGTTTTTCTGAACTGAGGAGTTCTGGAGTATCTTTGACTTTACTTCCATTGGAGAAGTTAAACGTTTAATTTTCTTATTCATTGGGCTTTGTGTGATGGCTTATAAAGCTAAGTGTGCGATCTACAAAATATGACCAATCGTAATATGTAGATGTATATGTGAATATGTGTTGAGGTTCAAGTTTGTTCAGCTTCAAGAGCAGAATTTAGAAACTGTGGTGTACATTTAAGTAATCAGAATAAGGGAAAAGAAGAAATAAATGTGATCAGGATATTTTTCTAAAAAAAATTTTAAAGAAGCTCCCATTTTGAAAAAATAGCAAAGCTGACTTAAGACTTTTTAAATAGTGCTTTGAGAATCAAAATATTGAGGGAGAAAATGTTTTTCTTATTTAAATCACAGTTACTTTAGTAAGAAATGCCTTTTTTTCTTCTTCCAGGCAACTGGTGTCAGACTAGGATTAATTGCCCAAAACATAGCCAACCTGGGGACTGGAGTCATTATATCATTAATATATGGCTGGCAGCTGACCCTGCTACTTTTAGCTGTTGTGCCCATCATTGCAGTGGCAGGGATGATTGAAATGAGGATGTTGGCTGGGCATGCTAAGAAAGACAAAAAGGAGCTGGAAGCTGCAGGAAAGGTGGGTTTAGAGAAATTTATTTATTTGTATAATATATACAGTCATGTCTACCAAAGTGTTATTACTGGGTGTATTACTTCCAAATACAGAATAATTCATGATATATGATTTCCAGAGACAGCTAAACTCTATGTAGTTACACTAGCAGATCTACAGAGCATCATACCTCTTCAATAATAATTGAAGAATTATGTAATTAACCAACATATATTTTTATAGCTGAGAAATCCCTGAATGTGCTAAACACTATTCAGGCGCTCTCTTTTCTCATTCTGGTTCTGATCATCTTTGTTTTCCTTTATTTTGCAACACTCTTCATTTTGACATTCTCTTTTGTTTGTGGTTTTTGTTTTTTTTTCCTGTCATCCCTTTTTGGCATGTCATCTGTCTTATGTTTATATTTCCCCCCTCCTTCATCTTATTGCTGTTTGCAGGGATAATATGTATATACCCACTGGTTTCTGTTTGCCATTCCTTTCTTTCCTGAGTGGAAGAGAAAGCTGAGAACTGAAAAGCAAGAAGGCTATACTCTTTTTTAACAAATAAAATGAAGGCATTTAATGTCACTTCATTCCAAAAATCCTTCTGGGACAGAACAACTAGTTCATCACTTCCTAGATAATTGCTTTCTTCAAGGTAAAACTTTTCTAAAATCTCTTCCTAGAGAGACATAGGAGAGTTTTTAAACTGAGAAGAAAATCATTTATCTAAGACCATGCACATAAGGAATAGTTTTAACATTCAGATTTGGGGTTTAAAATGTATGTGTCTGCACATGTTCTAGCAGTGTAATGTCCCCTTATAGTTATTTGAGGGGCCATAGTTGGGTGGCCTCCAGTTGCCATTTCAGAAGGGTCTGGGTCTACTCTGTGCTCTGTGTTTTATCTGCCATGCCTTACCCAAATGATCTGAGTATCCTAGGCCATCTCCAAGGGCACAAGTCACCTGCGAGTAGGCAGCTAGATTAGAGTCCTTCCCGCTCCAATCAATGATTTTGGAGAAGCAGACTAAGTAGGCACACTGCATAGACAGCTGAATTAATTCTGGTTATGTTGAATAGATATCCATTGACTGCACCAGAAGCTTAGACACCCAAAATTTTGGTGTCTTCATCCCTCATCCATCCAAGCCTCCGAGTAACTCCTGTTTACTAAATGAGGTTTATTTCCTTCCTTCCCTCATGTGTGTAGATACAGTTGCTGAAAACCATTTTAGTCCCTCCAAGGCCACAGGAAATTGTGCACAATGACCTTTCCACAGGCTTTTTCATACAAGCCAAAGAATGCAATTTCTTTCCTTCCAACTTGCCTACATTTCTTCTGCTTCTTTTCCCTAATGGCTGAACATTTATTTCATGTTGTTTTGTTGTAAGATATGACAGAAAAAAGTTTGCAATTCTTGGAATAGGCACTAAAGACTTTCTTAATGCCAAAGATTGCGAAGAATTACCATGGGCTTTACAAACATTTATGACATTTGTACAAAACTTAAAAATATTATTTACTTTTCATAGAAATGTATGAGTTTCACCTCTCAAGACCACCTAAACAAGGACTGGACTACTGGAATTCTTCTGTATTTTCATTTTTTTTAAAAAATTAGGGTTTTTTTGAGAAAAGATGGTGTTTTACCAGGAAAATTTGCGTTCTGCAAAGGACTGCCAAACTTAAGTTACTGAAAACCTTACTTTATGATCTTCATTAGACTAAAATTATGATGCATTAAATGTATATTTCAGCAAAGTATGTTAAAGCATTGAAGGTCTTTTCACAGAATCACAGAATCATCAAGGTTGGCAGAGACCTTCAAGATCATCTAGTCCAACCTATCATCACCATAATCACCCCTAAACCATATCCCCAAGTGCCATATCCACACACCTCATGAACGCTACCAGAGACAGTAACACCACCACCTCCCTGGGCAGCCTATTGCAATGCCTGACCACACTAAAAGTGAAAAAAATTTTTCTAACATCTAATCTGAATCTTCCATGGCATGACTTAAGGCCATTTCATCTTGTCCTTTCACTTGAGACATGACAAGGGAGACCAACCCCCACCTCACTCCAACCTCCTTTCAGGTAGTTGTAGAAAGCAATGAGGTCCCCTCTGAGCCTCCTTTTCTCCAGACTAAATTCTTTCAGCTGCTCCTCATAGGAAATATTTTCTTGACCCTTCACCATCTTTGTTGCCTTTCCCTGGACATGGTCCAGCACTTCAATGTCCTTCTTGAAGAGAGGGGCCCAAAATTGAACTGAGTACTCAACGTGCAGCCTCACCAGTGCTGAGAGTACAGCAAGACAATACAACGTCTGCAAAAGTCAAGCTAAATTGTCGTCGGTATTGCCCATATTCATTTCCTGCTGTAAATACAGTTCTGAGTTATAACAAGACATTACTTTGCATTTGCACAGTATCTATGCTCATAAATGAGCTCTCCTGCTTAATACCCATCCTTAGAAATGAGACTGATTGGCAGCTGAGTAGAGCTTAGGTGTTTAATAACATTTGAGATACATTAGGAAATCGAAAACATCCATCCCTGTGGGATTGTCAACTATAATACAGTACATGTGGGAATCTCTGCCCTCCCAGAGCAACAGGTGTTGAGGACAACTGGAATATTCAACGTAACACGTATTGCACAGAAGGCTATGTATGTTGTGCACTCAAGCCCAGTGTCTCATCCAGAGGGTGATTAGAGGGTAACAGCATTGTTCCAGTGTCTGAAGAGATGTGATTATTCCAGGTGTCATCTGTTGGTCACTTCTAAGCATCATCCACTCTACATTAATATGGACTAAATAGGCCATACAGGTTCCTAGCCTCACTGTGTGGTCACTGAGGAAGACTTTGTGGGCACTTCCATAGTCTTAAACAGACTGTGTAAAGGCTTTCGGTCTGTTACTCCCATATAGACACATATTTATTGCCTTCAAATGTTGGTAGGTACCTTTGCCCATACAAATGACTCAAGTCTAAATAATCTGCAAGATTAAAGATGATATTAATGTTCAGATCAAATATTTAGTGCTGAGATCTAAGTTGGGCTCTAAGGCACATAAGTAACCTGGACATTTTGATTGCAGCCCAGACTCAGTGGACTGGAAGTTGAATGCTCATACCCCATTTTTCTTGTTGAATATCTTCTCCATAATTGTCATAGCTCTCTAATGGCTTTTCACCATTTATTTGTAGGACATTAAAGAGGTCTTATCAGAAAATTCTGAGCATCACAAGAAATTCTCAATGTCATGAAAAGAAAAATGTAAAATGCTTATTTTTTATATCAAAGGTACATGTATTTAATAACCAGTATAAAAAATAAAAAATTACATTCCAACAGAATTGTTTTATTAGTTTAGGATAAGAAATTGTCACACAATCTTAACTTTTGATTAATACATTTGTGTTTCTATTGCAGATTGCCACAGAAGCGATAGAAAATATTAGAACTGTTGTTAGCTTGACCCGAGAAAGAAAATTTGAGTTGATGTATGGAGAACATTTGATTGTACCATACAGGTATAATAAAAATAACTAAGCTAAAAAAATATATCTGTAATAAATTGCACACATTTACTTCAACAAAAATAGATTTTTTTTGGTAGTGTGTATGATTTAATGTATAATTTATTTACTGCAGAATTAATGTAAATATTTTGCATATTTTTTATTAACAAACACAACCACCGCCAGCTAACTTTTTTTTAAACTTGATTTAATTAATTTTCGTTATAATATTGGTATCTTCTGTTACAATGTCACTTAGTTTGGAAAAATATTAAGTGAGCTTTGGAAGTGATCTAATCTGAATTTCCACTTGAAGTATTTTTGATATTTAATTAAAAGCTTTTTAATGTAATTCTGCCATTTTTCAAAGTATTAGTGGGAATGAAAATGTTTGAGTAATTGCTTATTGGTTTGTGGCTGAAAAAAAAAGTAGTATAAATCTGCCTGGACTAAATAAAAATTTAAAACTCTTAAAGTGAAAAACTAAAAAGATTCTTTCAAAGAAAGTTTTATTTGTTCTAGAAGGGAATGTTTCATTTTCAGATATCCATGAGAAAAGTAAAGGAAATGACAGCATATATACACAGATGTAACAGGAGACTAGTGGGGATGCCACTAATACATCAGCCATAATAATTGACTGATTAGAGCACAGTACAGGACATAAAAGATATTGCTTAGCCTTTTTCTCAGGCTGCTGGGTTTTGAGTTCATATCTCACAGCTTTCAGAGCAGTGTCTAACCATTCTCAGGGTTGACACTGATGGGACTGCTCTGAGACTTTCATCTTACTGTTGTTCTGGTACAAATAAGAAGTTACTGCCCTATGGGTCAGTTTGTCTGGAAGAGACAAAGATGTGATTTTTAGTTAACGTTTCAGTGTATGTGCACTTTCCATTCATAATAGTATCAGCTAAAGTCAGTTGGTATTTGCATGTTAGAACTTTAGTATGATTGTACACTTTGATGAAAATATGCATTCTTTCTTACAGAAATTCTGTGAAGAAGGCACATATATTTGGCTTTTGTTTTGCTCTTTCACAAGCAATGATGTTCTTTACCTATGCTGGCTGTTTCCGGTTTGGTGCCTATCTAGTGGCACATGGACACATGGAGTATAAAAATGTATTTTTGTAAGTATCACATTTGCAATATTTTTTCTGTCTATCCAGAAAAATAATTTATTATTTAAGAGACAATAACTCAATACAGAGCTGTGTAAACAAGTGTGAAAAGACTGAGATTCTACCCATATAGATAGCAGTGACCTCAATACCCAAGAATGTCAATCATACCAATTTTTTGTTGGCAACCTAATTGTGATTAACACAGCTCATTTTGACTGGAAGATGTTGGAAAGTGTCTGCATCCCATCTGCTAGCTGAACATCTCTAGTCAGCTGAGTGAGTGAACTTCCAGTGGCTCATTTAGACTTGAAAGGGATTGTTTGACCTAAAATTGTGTGAGCCCTCCTAGGCTGTTTAAATGCAGAATAAAACAGATTATTTTATGTGGCTCTGGAAAGACAAAATTTAAAGTAAGAAATCTATTTTACTGTGCTTTAAAAGAGGCTAAGAGATCTCATATGTCAGATACCATTTCTCAGTGATAAGTAATCCTCTTTTGTGTGGCAGTAATTAATAGCTGAAGACAGTAAGTTCTTAAACTATTCTAATGTAGCCTGTAAAATTACATAACATTCCATACATTTACATTAAAATCACCATAAAAAATAACAGGATAGTTTTCAACCTTTTTTGGTATTGTAAACCCTGCTATTTTTTCCATCAGAGCTCTGATAGGAAATTAAATCTTTATTGTCACCTTGTTACAGGCTTAATTTTTTACTTTTGTTGATGCCTTAAAAATTGATCTCTAACTCCCAAAGGTCATGGAACCATGGAGAGAAAATCAAAACAAGAGTAGGATTAGAGTAACAATTATGCCATCCATTGACCCCTTTCTTTAAAGCCCCAGCTGAGATTTAATATAGTTACCCAGTATTAATAACTAAAGAAATAAGTGCTAATAAGTAATGAAAACACTGAATTTGGAGTGCAGACATGTTTAGTTCACATCCTTGAAAGAGAGTAAAAAGGAATTTGTGGAGCTAAATGAGTAATTAAAGCAATATAGTTGGTTACTACTTTATTCTTTCTAAATTTTGCCATATTTTTTCTCTGAGTGAAAAAAAAAAAGTTGCAGCCCCTTTTCCATTGTCCTTTTCTTCATTGTCTATTGATTTTTATTTTTTTTTCTGATGTCTTTCATAGAGTGTTTTCAGCTGTTGTATTTGGTGCAATGGCCTTAGGACAAACCAGCTCTTTTGCTCCAGACTATGCCAAAGCCAAGATATCAGCAGCCCACCTGTTTCGGCTGTTTGAAAGAGTGCCCTCGATAGATAGTTACAGTGAGGAAGGAGAGAAGCCTGTAAGTAAGCCACGTGTAATGGGTGATATTATCTGTTGGTAATATGAACAGCGTTCTTCTTACTTCCTTCAAACTGATTTTTCCTCTCCTGATTACATCCTTTTCCCAATGCATTCGTGACACTTTATCTGAACACAACATGGACCGAGTTGTTTACTGTGAGTCCAGCTTTTGCTCATTATTTGTTTTCAAAATGCCTATTGATTTTGGGGAGGGGAGTACATACTTCTGCAATTCTGTTTGAATCATCTGTCAAACTGTCTTAAAGATGTAACAGTGATGCTCTTTTAATTCCAGGAAACATTTGAGGGAAACATAACAATCAAAGATGTGGCATTTAACTATCCAAACCGACCAGAAGTCAAAATCCTGCAGGGTTTGAATCTAAAAGTAGAAAAGGGACAAACTCTGGCTCTTGTTGGTAGCAGTGGCTGTGGAAAGAGTACTGTTGTTCAGCTGCTTGAGAGATTTTATGACCCACTTGATGGAGAAATGGTAAGTATTTTTTCAAGAACATGTCAATAGATTAATTGAGAGTGTGCTTACTGGTTTTATGTGATGTGATGAAGTATAATAGATATTTCTCAGTATTTTAAATGTTAAAGATCAGCATTTGGCTCATCAGGGCTCCTTAACTGAATGAGATGTATATAAGTCCCAGTTTCCCACATTAAAAGGAATTAACGAAACACGATCTGCATGGTAAAAATATGCCTTACCTATGACCTAATGATGGCTTTGAATCCAGGGCAAATTTCCTGAGTTTTTTATATTATGAACACTTTAAAATTTGTTAAATATACATATACATATCTACTTCTGTATAGTGTAGTCGTAGAATTTGCCATCTATGTTATTTCAGAAAACCAAAACCAGTGAACATTGCCAAAAATAATTTTTATCATAATTTCTCCCTGTCAGAAACATCTTTCAGAGTATGTCCACATACCATGTGATAGACTCTAAATATTTTAGTGCTTTTAGTTTAAAATACATGTAAAGTTTCCTACACTACCTATTCAGCAACTTTACATATTTTTTTCACATAACAAGATTGTTTATTGCCACTACTCTGATGTAAATGTGCTCAGAAATTGTGTCTGAAAAAGAAGGTGCACATTTTGGTCTGGATAAGATGAGAATAAGAAGGATTTCAGAACTTATCTCTGCAGAGATATTCACAAAAAATAAAGCAATACCTAAATAAGGCCTAGATGCAATGGAAAATATTTTTTTGGGGGTGGAAATGCCCAAACATGTCCAGTGTTGCAAAATGATGTGTAGAAAGTAGCAGAACAAGTTCCCCAAAAGTATGTTTAACCAAGTCTGACTTCCTCAACAACTATTTTGACCTTGTATCCATAAATAACCAACCGTGGTTTACTGAAAGGAAAAGCACAGACCTCTGGCATAGAAACCACAAAAGTGGTGGGCTAATCCAGAAGCTGAGTTGCCCTGTGAATTGAGGTGAAAGGGTTGTGTTTTTAAAAGCAGTAACTGTCCAAGCAGCTGTACACCAAAGTGAGCAATTGTGCTGGTCTGATAAGGAGAGTAACTATGCCTAAAAGTCATGATGTTTGATATGGTAGATCCGGAATGCACAATAACTGTATTCTCTAGTTACTTCAGTGATTTTTCACATCAGATAAGGGACAGGAAGCAGATCTTAGCAACCTGCAAATCGATTGGAATTCTAAGTAAAAAAGATGGTAAATACCTATATAGTCGAAAGCCATTTCTCCTTTCTAGCTTATTTTTCCTGAAGAAAGAAATGAAAGAACATTACCCAAGGTTCTCTGAAATTGCCTCAGCATATCCTATCTTCCAAATTAGTCTTCCAAATCCTAATTAAATCTTGAAACAAAGAAAGGGACTGAAGCAACACTTTTATAAAATAGCCCTTAGAGAATTTTGGGATATAGGGGAGAAGGAGGGCAAGGGATTATGTGAGCTTTCAATTGATCTCTATAAGGAAACAGTTGCAATTGCACAACTTCTGTGTCTGAATTTACAGCAAGTCTCAAATGCATATATAGCCATGTGACTAAAATTTAAAATGTTTGCTTTCCCAGATTTTTGATGGCAAAGATGCAAAGGCACTGAATATCAAGTGGCTGAGAGCTCAGATTGGTATTGTCTCACAAGAGCCGATCCTGTTTGACTTCACTATTGCTGAAAACATTGCGTATGGAGATAACAGCCGCCAGGTGCCATTCGAGGAAATAGTTAATGCAGCAAAAAAAGCCAATATTCATAACTTCATTGACTCTCTGCCAGATGTAAGTTATCCCTTTTCTTTCCCACTTGGAACTGGAGGTGACCTAAAGTGGCAGGGAAAAATTGTGTCTGCTTGTAAATATCTGGGGTACAGTCATTCCCTGAGATGCAAATAGATCTGAAACAATTTTTAAAATATTTTTCCTTTCTCAATTGTGTTTACCATGATTATTTTTACTCTGGGACATTCCCATGTCAAGTAGAGAGCTGAACATTCAAGATCTCAGGGAAGAAAAGGACACAATTGTAACTAATTGAGAGCTGGAAGTGAAGGGTAGAGGTTTTTAAGTAAATGGAACCTTTTTTTTAAGCTCTTGTCCATCTCAAGCATATGTAAAAGGATCTGCTAGACTGACAAGGTTATGCGTTTCTTCTAGTTTACCTGGTCAGAATTTAAATTTCTAGTATTCCTATGGTCCAAAAATAGAGTTTTTCACATATATATATCTGACCAACACATAATGATGTAAGAATGAGCATCTTGATCAGACAAAAGGTCTGCCATGATATAATCTTGTCCCAAGCAGTGACCACCAAGACATATTTACAAATAAGTATTCAGAAAGGCTAAACATTTAATCACATTTCCCCTGAATTCTCATCTCTACTTTGCATAATTTGTGATTTGGGAACTTTCTAAGATAGAAAATGGGTTTTGATTATTTAGTTTTGTATAGATTTTTCTTCTGTGTGTTTGATGAATCAATTTCTATATTATGCCAACTTGCATTCAAAAATTTCTGAAGCTGGGAGGTTGCCAGCTTAGTTGTATGTTGTATATATTCAGATTAATTTCAGGCTAAAAAACAGCTTAAAAAATTACAAAAGCCAAGGACTATGATTTTTGCAGAACGTGTTTACTTTTCAATGTCTTATCAAAATCTGCTCTTTCCAAAACTTTGTAGAGAAAGCTCATGTTATACAATGATGTCTCAAACAACTTTGGTGCTTTTTGCAAACAAATACCTCATAGATTACCATAACCTACATATGATTTGTCCAGGGGCCTGACTGGTCTGCCTTAACTCACATAACTCAGTTAAAAGCATAATTGTCCTGACAGAGACAGATAAAGTCTAACAATGTCTGTGTCCATATATAGATAAATAATTTGGCCTGAATCTGATACATCTTACACATTGCTATTTTTTTCAGGATGAATAAAATTTGGTTAGAACAACTGATTTATTTGGACACTAGCTTGGAGTGTTTTAAGTCAGAGTTTGATCCCCAGTATTGTCATGGAATTCCACTGATCTTTGGTGTTCTGTCTCCTGATTGATAAAAACATTGCCATCCAACTCTAGAGAGTGTTGTTGCTTGGAATTTAGGAAATACTTGATGTTACAAAGAAGTCTCATGGTGAAAGATCTAAAGATGTGTGTCAGCTGGCAATTCTGATCAGTTGTTTTTCAGAGAGCTACTGGCATGGAATCTGCAGTTTATGGGTGGCTGGTGTCAGGGTTGATATGCTTCAGTATACTTCAGAATTGATTTGCATTCATAGCCTGAACTTAATGTATTCTTTCCAGAAATACAATACCCGTGTAGGAGACAAGGGAACGCAGCTTTCTGGTGGTCAGAAACAACGTGTTGCGATTGCCCGAGCTCTTGTGCGTCAGCCCCAAATCCTGCTACTGGATGAAGCTACTTCTGCCTTAGACACAGAAAGTGAAAAGGTAACTTAAGTTTAAGCCAGGAGTCTGGAATCCAAATTCCATCATTCACCCCCTTTTTTTTTCTTACATCCTGATTATTTTTTTTACTGTCCCAGATTGAAGCCAAAAGCTGGACATATGGTGTCTTATGCAAACTATATATTTATGCTATTAATAGACAAATATAGAAGTCTTACTCCTTCCTGCAGGAAAAAAAAAAAAAAAAAAAAAAAGGTACTTTTTGCATCTGTATGGCAGTAGACAGATTGAAATTGCAATGAAGAACGTATTCCTTAGCCTAGAATTCTTCAGGCTTCAACTGAAAAAGTGCTGTAAAACCTGAATCAGGACACACAAACTGCAGGAGGCAAAAAGATGAGGATGCTGCCAGAGAAGGTTTTTTTTCTGTGAACTGAAAAGTCTTGTTTCAAAAGCTTACTTCTTCTCACATTGGTCTTGAGTCCTTGCCACATGTTCATGGTTAACACAATAAGTTCTAATGAAAATTTTTAGAACACTTACTTCTTTCTTAAGCCCAAAGCTGCAGTCTTGGTACAACAGAAGTATAGTCTAGCTGTAAAAAAATCAACAGAGTCCACAAAACCCCTTACTATTAATGAGGCAAATATTATATGAAATATTATAGTGTGAAAAGTTAAAACTTTTGAACTAAGTTTTTGTCAATTGTAGGCATAAAAATGAGGTTTGAAGGGAAAATGCCATTAAATAATCCCATGATTCATTGTTTCCTTATTATGTGCCAGTTAGGCACATAACTGAAATTTAATTTCTTATTTTATTCCATATTAATAAACATAGGAATAAATAAAAGAAAGAAGAGATTCTTTTTACTGTTTTTCTGCCACTGCTAGCTCTATGAAAAAGATGATTCATGAGATTCCCTGCAAAATCATGAGAACTAGTATGATAGCAGTTGACCCAAGAATACTGACTTGACTCCCATGTATAGTTAATCTGTCATGAAAAGGACCTATGAAGGTCCCCAATTAAACATCTTTATACAAGGGCCAATACTGAATTCAAACTGAGACTGCTTAATGCTGTGTCTGGAAGAGTCTTTGAAAATCTCCAAGGAGATTCAGCAGACATTCTTTTGGCCCTGTTCCAATGCCTAATTATCCTTGCAGTGAATACTTTTTTTTATATCCAGTCAGAACATCTCCTGTTACAATTTATGACCATTTTCTCTTGTTCTCCTGCCGTGCACCTCAGTAATGAGCCTGGTTCCATCTTATCCTCTTAACTATCACAGCATCATCTGCTATAACAGTTTTGACTCTTTGCCAGCACAGGCTAATCCTAAATCAGGAAGCTCGAGCAAGATACTCCCTTTCCCTCGCTCTCATATTGCAGTTAACTTCACAGCTGTCAGAAGAGTTCACCTTTTGGTTTGTTCGTTGTGCAGATTGTTCAGGAAGCACTGGATAAAGCCAGAGAAGGCCGTACCTGCATTGTGATAGCTCACCGCCTCTCCACCGTCCAAAATGCTGACAAGATTGCTGTGATACAGAATGGCAAGGTCGTAGAGCAAGGCACCCATCAGCAGCTTCTGGCTGAAAAAGGCATCTACTATTCTCTGGTCAATGTTCAAAGTGTGTAATGCAACACGTAGTATAAAGGCAGTACTTATCTATGAATTTCCACAGGAGCTACTTCTGTCCCTGTAATTATTTCAATATCAACAGTCAGTCTTGATACTTTTGGTTTTCTTCTTTGCTTTCATAAATCATACAAAACTAAGTAAATATGTAACAGTTTCTCAGTACTAGCTTTCATTATTCAAACAGCTTTATGTGTGGCCAAAACAGTGGCCTATTACCCTCATGGAAGTAGGAGCATGGTAAGCCAAATGTAATTAATATTAGCTTGCTTTGAACTCTGTCAAAATTCACATTAATCAGGCATGTCTGTTAAGCAACTTAGAAACATTTTCATGCTCAGTAGAAGTAGCTTTGCTGTTGTCAGAAAGAAACCTCAAGCCTTATCCTCACTGTGCCTGTCTAAGATACAGTCAGTCCTGGCCTATTAGGCTTGTTACCAACTTGTTACGAGAACTTGCAGGTCATCTGAAGTTTGATTCCAGATGTCTCTTGTGAAGTTTCAGCCTGGGATGACAGTAAATGTCTTGAAAACACGGGCAAAGGCTGAAAACAAGGGTCCCAGAACTGCAAGTAACTCAGTGGTGGTTGGTTACTGATCATCAAAGAGTTGCAACCTTAAGAGATGGAAAAAGATGTAACACAGAAAAGAAACAGCAGATCAGAAAAAAAAAAAAAAAAGAAACATAATGGATGGGCAAGACAAAGCACCTGCCGCAGCCTGGGAAAGAACTATCTGCAAGTGCCTTGAAGTCCTAGGGTTCAGAGGTCAAAGACTAAGAACTCTCTGAAGACTGCAGTATTTTATAAAAGGTGAAAATCCTGGATTTGGACTTGGAGGAGGGGGAAGGAAGGCATCTTTTTCAGTATTACCATCCTTCACTGAAGAGCTCTGGAACCCGATCACCGTGACTAAGACTCTCAAGGACTGTAATTTTTGGTGCTAAATCCTTGGCATCACCTCTATGGCATTGTATATTATTTGCTTATTTAGGATGACTGTTAAGCGCCAGCTGCTTTCAGTATGTAGTGATATTGATTTGTAATTATTAATAACTAAACCTGAAGCAATGTATATTGTTAATGAATATTTATTCAGTAAAGTTTTGTTTTTAAGTTTAAAACTGACCTGATTTATCAATCTTCCACAATTCCATCCTATCAACTTCTGATTCCCTGAGACTTACACATATGGTCTGTCTTACATACCTCTAGGTATTTATACACACAGATCTAGATATTTATACACACATTAACCAGGCTTATCAATGTACTGATAACACTTCAGAATGTTGATTGATGCAGTCTCATTGGAATCACATACCTATTTTCTTTTGTTTCTATCTTCAGTGAAAAACCGATTTCACTAGCAAATTTGTTTGTTTCCTATCTATGCATTACTCGATACAATGAGAAAGGCTATTATTCTGCATAATAATATAAATAAGTTATACTTGCAATTGCAAGAATTGAATAGATACTCTTTACCATTATAGTCTGAAGATTCAGGTGAGAACATACTTAGACAGATTTTTTTTTTTTCCACAGAATCCTGGATGTTATGATTTTGTTTTTAAACTAGGATTTTTAATTTTTGATGAAACAGTTTCCAATGATTGGATTAGTAATTATTATATTATATCCCCAACTTATGTCATTTTGAAGATTCTTGATTTACCAGACATATCCAGCTCTTTATGAAAATCAGGATAACACCATAAATATTTTACCACAGATATCTGAAAATCAGTTTTTATAATCCTGGTCATATAGTTTAAAATATATTTCAGAAATTCACCATCAAATGTAGAAACTTTCTAAAACAATTTATTTTTCCCTATCCTTTTCTTCTACATTTCTAAAGAAATATTTCCCCTTTGTTGAGATCTATACATAAGTTTTAATAATAATTACAAATCCACTGTAATTGCCTCAGGAACTATGCTGTTCACAATTACTTTCTTTTCAGAATTTTCTTTCCGAAGAGTACAATGACCATATTACTAAAATTGAGCTACCACTAGGTAACTCATCATGTAATTTATAGTCACAAAGCCAAAGGACAGGGAAGAACACCTCCAAAAATGTGTTCTTCACCACATTCTAGTCATACATCTTCTAACTGCAATGCATTACTCAAAGGAAGGGTTAATTGAACTAGGACAATTCTACTTTAAGGACCTCATCTTTCCAAAGGGCATAAGAGAGCTTACTCCATAGCTCTGCCTTTTCAGTTAGGCTCTGAGATATTTTGGTTCCCCTTAATGTCATAAAATACTTGACTGAGCTCTTCCTTGTTGGCATAGTCAAATCTTGTCTTTAACCATAAGTACCCTAAACCCTTGATGATAAGTATGTGTTGTTATTCTGAAGTAATAGGCTTTTTTTTTTCCACTGTCAGGTTCTTCTTTTGACAGTCTGCATCAGTTTCAAGCAGAACTTACTGTTTTGAGGGAAGATAGTCTAGCAGTTTCTCCACGCATTTCTTGCGCCTTTTGACCTTTGCAACAAGTCTTTAGAGAGATGTCAGCGCTGACACCACCTTGGCAATCCTAACCACTTTGTAGGCATATGCCATTGACCAAGGAGAGACAGGAAGCACGAATGACTTAAGTCCAACAGTCTGATAGCCCTCCTGCTGAAACAACTGATCAAAATAGAATTCTCAGAAGAAAAAGAGGGTTTAGGTCTAGAAAGTCTTCCTTGACACAGATTCTTATCAGGTCTATTGCCCAGCGTTCTCCAGCATACTTACCCCTACAAGGACAATTTGCTGTTCCTTATGAATCAAGTACCTTACTACTAAACCCTTCTATAATTTCTGACAGTGTGAGAACATAAATAAGCTCCATCACCTCAAGAGTGTCTGAAGGAGTATTTCTCACCAGTGCCATGTACCACCTGCAAAGGAACACTCTACATCAGTTCTGGATCTTTACTAGTCTATTCTTCCCTCAAAGTTCTTCCTGGACTATCCCACATATTGGGAGAAGTTAAAAAATCTTACCCCTGACACTGACTTCCCCTCAATCTAGCTTTAATGGAACCAGTTCTCCTCTCTTTCAAGTAAATCTTTTGAACCTGTTGTCTCTTTCTTGCTGCTCTACTGGTCTATGAAAACAATCTTCCTGGTAGCATTAATTTCTGTAAGGCACTAAAGATCTCATTGAAGCATTTGTTAAAGAGTAATCCTTGTAATCGTTCACAGTAGAAATAGAATAAAATTAATCTCCTTCTCAGGGTGTATGGTTTATTTGTACGTTTATAACACTTCCTCCTACTCCTCTCCCTCAAAACATGGCAGAGTGCCTATCAATACAGGGTGAAAACACTCAATTAACAATTCTTATGCAGAGAAAGCCACATTGTATATGTATCTATAGACCATCTAAATAACTGCTATTGTCGAGTACCCAGTCTTCTAGACAAATTGTCTAGAACAATGTAGTTTAGTCATTCATTCATTCATTCTGTATTTCTAAGAAAGGATGGTATCTTTTATTCTAGTTACCTTAATGCAATAAAATGAAAGCAGAAAGTAAGACACAGGATCAGCAGCAACTTCAAATCCTTTGCCGTGAATTTCATGGACTGTAGAGATATCTGAAGCAGAGAACAGGAAGGAAAGGTGCAGAACACACAAGGACAGCTATATTTAGCACTCTCTGTTTTTGTAAGGTGAGTACATTTCCTTTTGTCTTTGTGTGCTTTTTCCTGCATACATTTCATTCTAGCTGTACTCTGTTATCTAGGGACATCAGTATTATCATAATGCTGTTGCTGAAGAGATCTAGAACAGGACTGCATGTAAGTCAAAGTGAGCATTCACACCTTAGTCATTTCTCTAAGCAAGTTCATATTCTGCAGGGTTAACAAAGGTCTGGCCAGGGCACAGTTCATCCCATTCTAGAACTGCTGTCACTAGCAGGTCAGATTAGCAACAACCTTGTATTGTGTCTCTTCATAAGAGGATATAAGCATGATTATCATAAATACTTATATCGTTAATGCCTTAGTGTAGAGAAAATGAGTCACCCTTGTAAATGACTGCTCTACTGAAATAAGCACCTTAGATCCAGCACTACATAATGTTTCATAAAAGTAGATCCATAAACACTGGCTGCAGCCTTATATTCACCAAGACAGAGACATATTTTATAGACATACTAGAAATTGTATGGAACTAATTTAAAATGCCCAACATTTAAAGTAATTGATATTTTAGATAACTTAAAAGATAAATACTGCACCTATCTATCTATATATGTGTATATTATCTCTGTCTTACTGGATTTTATTGAAGTGTCTATGGGTAGAAATGGTATCATTCATTAAGAAATTTTTTTAATACTGCAAGCAATTGTTCTAAGAGAGAATAGCATGGTTCTTATATCATCTTACAATCAGGAATAGTTTTATTACTGTGTTAATTCTGATTTGGTTCTCAAATCACAGATGAAAAATAGTTAAGAGAATAAATTGATTAATCTAAGAAAAAAATTAAGTTCATGGTATGTAAGATATTAAAATGAAGCCATGTTGAGGAAGAAGGAATGTATATCTATCTAACACACTAGCTCCTAGTTCCCACTTGCTTTTAGAGTGTCCTTAATGAGGTCAGCTTTATTTACAGCAATATATAAAAGAAGTCAGGGCAGAATTTAGAAAGAACGAAGCTACTATAGGTGTGAAGTGACTAGCATTCTCTACACTCTTTTTGAGGCTCTGACGAGCTGTTAATGCTGGCGTCACAGTTTTATCTTTCTAGGCACTCCTGTCTTCCCTCAAGATTAATTTATTCTTGCTTTTACATATATCACATTTTGTACTGTTTCATTTTGGATTAATCAGTGTGCCTGATTGTTGTACAGACTCTTCAGTCATTCCTTGATATGCCCATATTTCATAGATTGTGCAAAAAAAAACCCAAATAAAATATATGCACACATTCCAAGGGCACTATGGCATCATGACATGCTGCTCCATTTATAAAGTGAATTCCTAATCTTAATTGGGTAGATCTAAAGCAGGTTTATCTTCACATATCTGCCTTCTCCTCAATGTAAAAAAAGGTGAATTATTAAAGATGAGAGTTATTAACATATCTGCTAAATCAGAAACAGCTCAGACATGCTAGAGTTGAGAATTACAGTTCAGGATGTTAATACTTTCCTGTTCAGCTTGTTAAGGGTACATTCAAGAAAACATATAACAATCTAGTTTTGCAGATGTTTATAGTTGTCTTTCCTGCAATTTCCTGAGGAGCTTGATAAATAATCAGAAACTTCATTTCTCACTTGGCTGTCCTTTTGAGACATTTGAAATCTTTTTCCTGAAGACATGATTATTCTTTCTAACTCTTGTTTTCCCATTATTGCCTATGAGACTTCAATGACAGAAAAAATAAATGTGATTTCCATCTAAGACTCTTGCATTGATAAAATTTCAAAATATCCATCAAAATTTCTCTAGAATTGCTCACGAAAAAATGAAAAGCTAGGAGGAATTTCTGTGTCTGAGCTTTAACACCAGTTTCCTTCGAGTTCGTGGTCACAGTTGTGTATTTCCTTCTTTATCACCCAGTATTATAAATAAAAAAATTTTCTTTCCGTGGCTGTGTCTTTAATTTGCCACATGATGGCCTCATTTGTTCAGAAAATAGCCTACATTGATCTGCTCCCTAGTGCATATCTTGTTCATTTCAGTATATGCTGTATCCTGTCTAATCCAAAGAACAATACTCTTATGAGCTGCTGGTTACTGTCCAAGATACCCACTCTCTTTCCTGCCTAAGGGAACAGCACGATACAGTCATACCTGCCAGTATTGCTACCATATCTTCTAAAGTCGGAGTTCTTAAGACCTAGACTAAGGCAGCAGATAATAACTGCTCATCCCAGCTTGTCCTATGTCAAGCAGTCCTACTGGAGCCAACAAATGATGGTAGATAACGTTTATCTTTGCATTTAAATCAAAGTCCTTTCATTTATTTCTTCCTGATTTAATCATATTTGTCACAAAGCCTGTTAAAGTAGAAGGATTAAAAAGAATCTTCCCATGTATTAAAAGTACTTCGTAGTACTACAAGAGCAAAGACGTTTTCATTTATTCTGAGTAATTTGATTCCAGATATAGAGTTTGAGTGCTATTTTTCTGAGTGAGTTATTTCTTTAAGAGGTATTACATTCAACAGCCCTATCATTCTACTTTGCCCCATAAATTTTAACCAGATAAAGGAAATTTACAAAATAAAGTATTAAATGCTACAGTTATGTTAAAGTGAAACTGTTTACCTGTGAGACAACAGGCATCTTAACACCAATATTAGTGTTTTATAGTAGGTGAATTTAGCATTTTCTGTTAATGGAAGATAAGAGTATTGCATAAGTTCTTGATTTTGCCATTATGGACAGGAAATTCAATATTTCATTCAGTGTAATATACCATAGACTTTAAAACAAATGTACAACACACTTTCATATTACCTAAATTAAAATAATACTTTAAAAATAATTTAATTCTCTAATTGGTTAAACTGCAGTGAGAACACAGAGATGGTTTATCACTTTACACTGAGGATAAGTCTGTTTCTAGGATGAGATTGCTTCGCAAGAAGAAATATCTGGTGAGTATAATCACAGTTATCACAAAGAAAAATTGTTCTGAGGATGTGCTCCTATCCAAGAAAAAAAATAAATTATTATAACTACACAATTTAAAACTTTAGGTCCCAGCTCAGTGGAAATGTGCATCAGTTCAGTTAGTAAACATTTTTGTGTTTGAGACACAAAATCAGAGTTGACATTTCTGGAGCATTAACGCAGCAGGTTTAGGAGTTTTTGTTGGGTTGCTGATTATGCATTTGAGCACTGGTCATGGTAAGATTCTCCTACTCTTGCTCTCAAAGAGCAGAAGAGCAGCTGCAGTCCACCTGCCCATAACTCCTTACCTCTCTCCTTCCTGTGGGTAGGGCAAACCATTTTTTGGATTTTTGCCTCGGGATTCCCATGTCGTGTCCAAAAGCAAAGCATCACAATATTCATGCCACTAAAAGGAACTTCTATATCATATTAAGTCAACAAAAATTTTCAACTATTGTTTTTATCCACACCATTTTTTCTAAATACTGGTGCAGCCTCACCTTGAATATTGTGGCAGTTTGGGACACAAAAATATAGGAAAGATATCAAGCTGTTAGAGTGTGTCCAAAGGAGAGCAATGAAGACGGGGAAGGACCTTGAGGGGGATGTGTGAGGAGCAGCTGAGGGCACCTGGTCTGTTCAGTCTGGAGAAGAGGAGACTGAGGGGAGACCTCATTGCAGTTACAACTTCCTTGTGAGAGGAAGTGGAGGGGCAGGCACTGATCTCTTCTCTGTGGTGACCAGTGACAGGACCGGAGGGAATGGCCTCAAGTTTTGTCATGGGAGGTTTAGGTTGGATCTTAGAAAGAGGTTCTTCACCCAGAGGGTGGTTGGGCACTGGAACAGGCTCCCTAGGGAAGTGGTCACAGCACCAAGCCCGGCAGAGTTCAGGAAGCGTTTGGATGATGCTCTCAGACACATGGTGTGACTCTTGGGGATGGTCCTGTGCAGGGCTGAGGTTGAACCTGATGATCCTTGTGGGTCCCTTCCAATTCAGCATGTTCTGTGATTTTGTAGATACTCAAAGCATATTGCAAATGTTAAGCTTCACACATCAGTAAGAAATATTACACCTGATTCAGGGAGAATCATTTCAATATTTTCAAGTGGTTTTGCCTATGACTTTAGTTTTAGAGATAATAAACGACTCACTGTCCCTGGAGGTTTTTAAGATGAGACTGGATGTGACCCTTAGTGCCATGGTTTAGTAACCATGTCAGTGTTGGATCCAGGGTTGGACTTGATGGTCTCAGAGGTCCTTTCCAACCCCGTTGATTCGATGATTCTATGATTCTATAAAATCAGGCCACTTTCCAGAGAAAACATTGTCTTTGAAATGTGGAATTCAGGCTAGTGACTGTAAAGTAGCTGAATTTACAAATTTTTTTAACTCTTTATTTTATTACAGGTAGAATGTTTGCTTCTGGCTGCAGAAAATGCTTCATGCATTGCATAGCTTCAGTTGCCTTAAGCATGGTCAGAGGCTAGGTAAGGTGCTAGTTAGCTCTGCTCCTAATCTTCAGTATGATTGGGAGAGGAGCTAACAGAATGAAATTGCTATCATGTGATTAAATAAAAAACAATTAGCAAGGTTTTCTATAATTTTGTCTCTGACAAAATTTTTCTTTATTGCACCGTACATCAGTGAATTTTTCTACAGAAATTTTTCTTACTCTCTGCTGGAAAAATTGGAGGACAAAATGACCAGACACTAGGAAAGCTTTCATTCACTTCATGGCTATTCTTTATTGTAACAGAGATCTCAAGTTAATGTCCTCTAGAGATTATTCTAATATTTAGCCCAAGGTTAATCTTATTATAAATAATGCCATGGAATCGAAAGAATTCAGTTTTTGTTATGCCTTTGAGCTAATGCCACTGTACGAGTTGGGGGCACCTTGCATTTTCCCACTCTAATCCCAGTCTGCAGATGGCTCCTGGAAACCTTCAACCTCTATGCCTGAAGCTCAGTGGGAGGGTTATTCCTCCCTTTCCTGTGGGTCAGGACACCTTATTCTCCTCCCATAACAGTACTCATGGCTTTTGCTCAGTGTGTGTTCCTGCTCTTACTCTTCATCCTTGTTCACATCTTTCACTTCTCAGTGCCTCCCTGCACTCTCCAGCTCTCATTTTGCCACCTGCCAGCCTTGAAACTTGGTTTCTCTTCTTCCTGCCACAACTTTCCCATTCTTCCTTTTCTCTGATGCTTTCTCTCCTCTTTCCTCTGTGAGTAGGTAACCACCACAAGAGGGTAAGGCACAGATCAATGCAGAAATGGCTGCCACATGTCTGGTTCTGAGGAAGGTCCTGGGAGAGGGATCTCTCTCAGTTGGTTTTTGGGGTTTTTTTAAGTGACGTTTCCAAAATTAAAGAAGGAACAGGATAAAAATTGAGATGTTCATTCAGGCAGTGGCTACCTTTTTCACTACATTTATAGTTGTTTGTACAAAAGGCTGGAAATGGATATTTGTGATCCTGGCACTCAATCCTGTTCTGGAATTCTCATCATCTCTCTGTGCAAAGGTAAGGAAAAAAAAATGAGTTTTCAAAAAACTAGTAAGCTATATCTTTTCTAATCCTGTTTGGTGTCTGTAAGACTGAAAAATCAGTCTGTCTCTTAGTGAATTTAGACCTTGCCCACATATGGAAAGGTGTGAATAGCTGCATGATGACAGTGGTACAGATGAAGTGCTGTGCCTCCACCATGGACTCAGCTACACTGCTGCAAAGTTTATGTAATTATAACACACCCTCATATGAACAGAGAAATAAGCAGTACCTATGTCTTTTACAGAAGTATTGTCAGTAAAAATAAATAAATACCCAAATGAAGTAAAACAGGACAGCTGCAGTTGTCAGAGGGATCTTAATCAGCTCCTCTGACCATCCATAGTGAAGAAAGTATAGAAGATTGCAAATCCAACCTCATTTTTTGGCTGAAGGTAACATCTTTTTCTAGCTCATGTATTTTATGCAAGCCAAGCATTGTCATGATACTCTTCATTACATTTATGCCTTGTAAGTTAAATGTGGGTTCTTTTGTTAAGTCTTTACAAATGAACAAAGGAAAAAGGAAATTCAGTGCTACACATTAAGAATTTGTAGACATCAGGAAAATGCTTGAGCTTCTTCTAGTTTTGTTTAAATGGAAGAGTTAAAATATTTTGCTTCTACAGAGAAAATTTCTGCATTAACTAATGAAGAGCTAACTGCATGAGCAAAAGCAGATGTTAAAGAAGAAGTTCTGGCAGCAGTTCAAATGTGGTAGCATTTGGAGGACAGAGGAAAGGAAAGGTGAGAATAAAGTTTCCATAAGTTGGCTGTTTTTATAATAGTGACTAAAGAGTTTTTGCTTTTTATATATATATTTACTGCTGATTTTTTTCTTTTCACTTATTTTTACTAGTTTAAAGCAGCATCACAAAACATGCAGAGATGCAGTCCCTTTCTCAACAAGAATATGGTCTAACAGGCTTCATAAACCCAGTGAAAATTTTAAGACAAAAAGATAGGCAATGGCAAAAAAACCCCAATATGGCATTAAGGTCACAAACCAAGGTCATGCACATGTATTATATACTATGGAGCATCATCCTTGCCACCTTCTTGATCTTCTACCTAAATATATTATGTAAATAATATATAAATAATATATAAATATAACCAGCATGACAACAAAAACTAGCAGGAGTTTTTCAACTCAAAATTCAATAACAATCGTGTCACCCACAGAAACACATACCATCCCCTGACCTGCATGTCCCTTTATGCTCCAGCTGTCATTGTTACCTGGCTCAGGCAGCTAAAGAAGACCTTTGAGTGTCTCCACCCGGCTTTCCAGCTCATCACAGCATCTTTCCCTGGTCACTCAGTGCTATTCACTACCATCATAGTTCTCATCATCCTTTTCCTACTCGTCTTCAAGGCACTGTTTGCCAGCCACTTCCTGCCTTGAGTGCACTAAATGTTATGTAGATATTTCCTCATGGCTCAGAAGTAGGAAGGACCTTCCCTGTTACTGAGACCAGATACTGTTGTTGTAGAAAACAAATGTATTATTTAATCCCCCCTCCTTCATCCTAAAACCAGGCAAGCTTTTTAACTCTGCTGCTCCAGGAAGGTTATTCTGCTTGTTTGAAGACTGAATATCTCTTTCCAACAAAATAGATACACAGTTCCTATATATTAATTTCTTCCTGTTCCAGCACTGAGCCTTTGATTTAGTAATCCCCTCCTGTAGATTTACTTTTCTGTGCTTTTTATAGAAATAAATCATAGACTCACTCAGATGATGTTTTGCTAGGCCAAACAAATTAAGTTATTTTAGTTTTTTCATACAGTAAAAGTTTGCAATTTCAACAGTCATATTTTTCTTTAATTTTGTCATATTGTATTTCACATAATTATGGTTCATCTACATCTCTTACTACTACCACCCAGTATTATGTATCTAATTCTGTGAGATATTCTGGTATTCCTTTGTCCTGGTCCTCTCTGTACTCATCCTCTCAGTTTTGTATCTAGAAAATTTCATTATCATGAGTATTGTTTGCATGCCCAAGTCAGTAATTTAAGTAAAAACAATAAATCCCCAGACTGACTGAAGAATTAATGTTGTCAACTCCCTTGGGTACATCTCCCTGCCGAACACTACTGTCTGCCTTCAAACTGTTTTTTACCTTACTGTTCTTTTATTACTTCACAACTAGTGTTTAATAATTTATCTCATGGCTTTAGGATAAATTGGCATTAGTTGACATTAATGAATCCCAGTGGATTAGCTTCACTGGGTCTAGCCTCTCTAGAAAAAACAGTACTAAAGAAAAGTAATTGGGTTAATTCTTCACTTTCATAGCTCATGATATAATGTATTTTTTTATGATTAAATTTACCTCCATTTATTTAAGATTTTATTATTTTCTTCAGAATTTGTTTGTAAGCTTCCTGTGCTGTTTTTGTCAAGATAAAAGTTTGCAATTTCTCAGGTTACTGTTTCTGTTATAACTCTTCAGACCTGTGGCTCTATCCACAGTTTGAAATACTCACTAAAACTCTTTGTTACTGAACCACTGTTATATTTGCCAGTTTATTCAATACTCTGGAAAAAAAGAGTTCATGATTACCATGAAGAGCACATTCCTTCCTTACCATTTTCCATTTTAGGTCTGATGTGGTAATTAAAATACACTAATTTGTTTTGGCCACCCTGCTTTTGTCACCATGCACTTTTGTGGGGTTTTTGTACTGAAAGTTGAGGCTGAACTAGGGTTTCAGAGCCATCCCTGGTGCAATTATCATCTCAGTCCTTTTTAATTTCTAAAACCCATGAAATGAAAAACCATTGTTGCAGACCTTTTCTGTGTATGTTCATCTGTAATTACATTAACATAAAATTGCTCAGTATATCACGAAATGAAATGCAGTCATTGCATTTTCTTCTACTCTTAGCAAGATCTTTCTCAGGCTTGGATTACTGTGTACAAAAGTCTTTTATAAATCTTCAATATTTTTCGTGGGAAAGTTTATGCATATACACAATGAAAGAAAAGATAATTTCCAGTATGTTCAGGGGTTTTTTTGTGTTTGTTTTTTTTTCCTTTTAGATACCAAAAAATCAGATGACAAACATATTGCTATCAAACAAGCTATTTCAGCCAACATTTCTATGGGTTTTGCTTTCTTTTTTGGTATATGCATCATGTGCCTTGGCTTTCTTTGATAGTTTCCAACTTTTATTTCACAATTCTAAAATTCTTCTGACTGAAGAGGTAATATCAGCTTTGGTCAGTGAGAGTGAATCAGTCGTGAAGGCAGCACTGGAGAAGGTCAGTATTGATCAGCTTTGAAATGCTTTTGTAAGTGCCCATGGAATTCAGTTAAGGATCTTATGGGTTAGGACTGAACAATAGCTGATGTCCCCAAACAAACTTTAGTCTTCAGAGTGCTGGAAAGCTCAGCTTGTGCTAAGAGCTAAATATTCCCAAGCATGTGGGCTATGCTCTTATTAACACTCAGCAAAGTAATGAAAAAACAACTCAAGGGTGTCTTCAAGAGCAGCTGCTGCATGTTGACTGCTGTCTAGACAGAATTTATAAACCACAAAGACAACTGAAAACAGTAGCTGATCCTGTATTCCTTGTTGTCCACTCTAAGCAAGTCTACAAACCATTTACAAAACAGTTTCATCTATTCCTCAAGCCGGTGCCTTGGACAACCCCTGTCAAATCATATTTGTTGGGTTTTTTCCCCACCCCTGTTTCTTTCTCTTATTATGCCTCTATACTTACGCTCTGGATGAAGACAAATTTCCACCATTGCAAAAAACATTTGCAGCAATGATCACAGTTTTTCTATGAACAATATCTACAGAAAACATTTTTCTGACATGCTATTCTGTCCCAGAAGTACCTTCATCATCAAAGATCTTTTAGTCCCTAATACTTACTTGGACACCTACTTGCCACTAATTTTAGGAAGAGCTAGACTCCTTGTCCACTAGTTCTAACTCCTGATAATCCACAGTACTCTGTGACACTGTGCTAGTTGTCACACGCAGGGACCTTTCTCCCAACCCATGACCTGTCAAGTGAATCCCAGAGACAGGAGGACACAGAGCTGCTGATTGAGACATATTTGGTGGGATTCCCAACCAAGTTCTGCAATATAAAACATATACAGCTAGTTTAAACAAGTTACTTATCCTCTCACCTCCCCCACATGGCCTTTAAATATGTCGTATGGTGAGATGAATCTTCCTGTTGACATTTTTGGCAGAGCATGCCAGAAAGACTTGCTCAGACTAGACTATCTCTGATTGCCGATGTTAAGCAAGACAAAGCTAAGATGTTGTGTGGCAAGCATTTATTTGTCCTCCTCTTGCCTAATTTTTCTTTTCCCACCTGTGCTGAGCATGTTCTCCACAGAAGATTTGCATCCAGTGTAGATTAGACCACTTTTCTCTCCAGGGTTTACCAACCTCTGATGAACCTCTGTATACTGTTTATGTGAATGGGGCATTCTGCTTTTTATAATGAAGGACCTTAACTTGATTTTCTTCTACATTTTGATGTGATTTTAAATTTTTAATATAATTTCAAACATAGTGAAGTTTTCAGTCTACCATACTGTGTACTCTTGATCTAACTGGAATGAATTACTCCAAAAGGTACTTCCAGCTTTGCAGTGTTTTCTCTGAAAAAATTCTAGTAGAAAAAAGCTTCCCCAATGAGCACTAAGTTTCAGATTAATAAAAATTCATACCAAGTAAAATGTTCACGTTTAATTCAAAGTTGTGAATTACAGGAATTCTGAGCAAAAAAAATTCTTTAAAAGTATAATATTAAAAATAAAGTCTACGAGAAGGTATAAATGTTGTGGCAGAAATGTTCTGGAGCTCATTGCTTCTCAGACCACTTTTCCAAATCATAGGATTATAAAAATCATTCAGATTGCAGGTGACCATCTAGTCCAACCCCCGCTGAGTGCAGGATGGACTCTGAGGTCAGTGCAGGGTGCTTGGGACTGTGTCCTATTGGGTTTGGAATACCTCCAAAGATGGAGAGTCCACACCCTCAAGTCATCTGCTCCAGTGCCTCCCACCCTCCTTGTGAAAACTCAAACTCTTTTATGCAAGTACTTTTGCAAATCAACAGCCTCTTAGTGACTCAGACTCCTGAAGTTCTTTCATTCACACACGGTTTTCCTTGAATATTTTTATTATCTCCCACGCTCTCTCTCCTGCATTTCTCAAGCAGTTTCTCTCAGGCCTTAGCTTTGAAACAGCTGGAAGTTTTACACCTATTCTTCTGGCTCCCTCCACACACTGAAAGTCCCTCTCACTGGCTTTCTGATTCTCTTCTAGTTTAAGGTTCTTTTATTTAATTTTTGCATTTTAAAGACATGTCCTGGTGGGTTCTTCAGTTAACTTAGTTAATTCTCCTGTATCTTTTCAGAACAATTTAACATAAATAAAAAAAATAAAAATATCTCACACTCATATATACACACACATGCCCCTTATGAGTTTTAGTGTAATGGCAAGTTTTTCACTGAATGTAGAGAAGACTTAATGAAACTCAGTAATTTACTGGGCTTTGTAAAATTACTCAGTTCTTATCAATCTTCCTTCTACCTGACAGGAATTGTAGCTTTTATTCAGAATTGATTATCATTTGAAAGTGTAGAATAAGATAGAATTGTATAATCAAAGAACAGTTTGGGTTTGAAGGGACCTGAAAGATCATCTATTTCCAATCCCCCTGCCATAGGCACAGAAACCTTTCACTAGACCAAGTTACTCAAAGCCCCATCCAACCTGGCCTTGAACATTTCCAGGCGTGGGTCATCCACAATTTCCCTGGACAACCTGTTCCAGTTCCTCACCGCCCACACAGATTTTCTTCCTAGTATCTGAGTGTACCTTCTCTCAGTTTAAGACTGTGACCTTTCATCCCATCACTACATTCCCTAATAAAAAGCCCCTCCTTATCTTTTCTGTACCCCCTTTAGGTACTGGAGGCTGCAGTAAGGTATTCCTGGAGCCTTCTCTTCTCAAGGCTTAACAGACCCAACTCTCTCAGTCTGTCTTCATAGGTGATGTGGTCCAGCCCTCTGACCATCTTCATGGCTCCCCTCTGGACTCTCTCCAATAGGTCTACATCCTTCTCTGGGGCCCCAGAGCTGGATGCAGTACTACAGGTGAAGTCTCACAAGAATGGAGTAGAGGGAGAAAATCAACCTGCTGGACACGCTTCTTGTGATGCAGCCTAGCACATGGTTGGCTTTCTGGGCTGCAATCACACAGTGCTGGATCATTTTAAGTTTCTCATCAGCCAACACTCCCAAGTCCTTCTCCAAGGAACTCAGCCCTTATGTCTGCTGGATTACCTCAACGCAGGTGCAGGACCTTGAATTTGGCCTTGCTGAATTTCATGAGGTTTGCATGGACTCACTTCCCAAGGCAGTCAAGGTCCCTCTGGATGGCTGTAAACAACTTTTAGCATCATACCGTGCTTCCCTTCAGGCATCAGGAATTGGAGATCAGTTATAGGAAGAGGGTAATACACCATCTGTCTCAGGGAAGCACAGAAGGAATCGACACTGACTGGACAAAACCCACAGTCTAGTTAGAAATGTAAAAAAAAGTTCAGAATACATCATCATGAACATAATATAAAATCTGTTCAGCTTGTGAGTGTCTCTATATTCTTACCTATGGGTGATTTCCAAATCTAATGGGATAAGAAAGGAATGGGATAAGAAAGGAACACAGTCCCACTTGAGAGGGAGTAACTTTTGAACAAAATGTGTGAAGGCATCCTATATGTCTGGTTAAGGACTCATACACTGATAGCATCTCACAAGAGTTCTGTGGAAATGTCTTTTCCTCTGAAGCCAAACTTAATTGTTTGTTGCAATATTTAAAATAGTTTGAGTAATCTTATGAAACAAAGTTATTTGGATGTGGGAATAGCCAAAGTAGCAAGTTAATTCATTTAATTATAGAACAAAACCAAAACCATGTCATTAGTCATACAACTCAAATAGCACACCATCAGAGAATAATAACTATTTTTGTCTAATGTTTTGATATCTATTGTCTAAAATGTCTGTGTTAGCAAATAGATTCCTGAAAATAAAGATATAATTATCAAGCTCTCTAAGGACTTAAACTTGGAAGAGATCCTATTCAGTAACAAGTGAAGAACTGTTCTTTTAACACTCAATACCATCAAATGCAAAAGGTGGTTTAAATTCTCGACTTCTTTTTCTGCACAGTCTCATGAAGGGTAAATGGGATTTGTGACTAATCCTTTCAGGGAAAGGCAGAAACTGTTATCACTGGAAGTAATGGGATGTTTATATAGCATTCATTGATCTTTTCCTTCTTTTTTTATGGTATTAATACTGAGTACTGAGTAATAGAAATTCTGCAGTTAATTAGTATGGTTTTTAAAGGTCAGGTACATTGAGGTTAGGAGCACATTATAAAGAATATACGTGTCCCTCATTTCCCTTATAGATGTATTGAATGTATCCTGATGCAATCCTTTTATTTTAGAATAAAATTGTATTTCCAGTTTAATTTTTCAAAATTATGAAATTGGATAAAACTTAATGGCTGTACTTTGTTATGGAATATTTTTATATGATTATCGATAGGGCCTTGCAATCCATATTTTCAGTCATCATTGCAGACATTATAGGGGTAAGTATAAAACAAAGAAGCAATTGTATGCTTTGCTTTTTATCGTTGTTTCACAATGACCTTTATGATGAACTAATAAAATTATACTTCTTTTCCGATATGTGCTGCAAAAGTGAGGATCAGGCAAAGCTCCTTGCTATGGACAATGCAAAAGGTCTGCTCAGTGTCTACAGAGCAGTGTCACAGATTGCACATCCTCAACCAGATCAGTTCACAAATGCTGATTGAGGAGAGGTTCCCCCTTGAACTCCCTGAATTTGCTTCAGCCTTACCCCTTTAGAGCAGGCAGTATGTCAGCAGGAGCAGTGACCACCCAAGAACCTTCTCTTGTCCCCCAAAAGGCACATGAACCTGAAAGATGAGCCTTGCTCTGTTTTGCCCACGTGGGCTCAGCCATAGCCTTTCAGAAGATATAAAGCGACACAAGGCAATGCAAAAGTAGCAAGACAAGAGTTAATGTGAGAAAACACTTCTCAGTAGACTCTTCTTTATAGAGAGAATTTCTGTAAACCTGAATTTATGGAGATAGAAAATGAATTTACCTTCTCAAGAGAGTGATATTCTATATATACTGGTGAGAATTTTGTAACATTTTCGGTCAGAATACACTACTTTGTTGAAAAGGTAATAATATTTATACAGTGTGGGATATTATTAAGGTTCTGACAGTGCAGAAGAGAGACAAACTGAGTGTGACAGTGTATATACACCTTTGTGGCCTTTTGTATCCATATGCCATATGTCACTCACATGCCATACCAAAGAAAAACACAGGGCCAGGCTACTTGCATGAATTATAGAAGTTAATTATCTTATCTACGTGCTACAGGAATCTGAATCAGTTTAGTAACAAATACAGACCTGGAAGCTGAACCTCAGATTCGTGTTTTAACTGTTTTAGGATGAGGTTCTTAGTTTTGTTTACTCATTTTTTTCACACTTACACCACAAAATAAGGAAAAGGAAAAAATGAAAACAGAGTAGCATCTGCATTTACTGGAGCATTTTTTACAACCTGTCAAGTTGTAGTATATGACATGAAAGACAGTGAAATAGCCTTTCCTAAATTTTTTATACTTATGCATAAGGTGTTACCTTCCAAAGAAGTTCTGGATTCTGCATCTAGGACAGGGCAAACCTGGTTGTGTGTATAGACTGGGGAATGAGATGCTGAAAGCAGTGTTGCCAAAAGGGACCTGGGGGTCCTGGTCGATGGCAGGTTGAATATGAGTCAGCAGTGCCTTGGCAGCCAGGAGGGCCAGTCGTGTCCTGGGGAGCATCAGGCAAAGCATCACCGGCTGGTCGAAGTGTGAGGAGTGGCTGAGGTCACTTGGTCTGTCCAGCCTGGAGAAGAGGAGACTGAGGGGAGACCTCATTGCAGTTACAACTTCCTTGTGAGAGGAAGAGGAGGGGCAGGCACTGATCTTTGTGGTGACCAATGACAGAACCCAAGGGAATGGCCTGAAGTTGTGTCCGGGAAGGTTTAGGTTGGATCTTAGAAAGATGTTCTTCATCCAGAGGGTGGTTGGGCATTGGAACAGCCTCCTCAGGGAAGTGATCACAGCACCAAGGCTAACAGAGTTCAAGAAGTATTTGAATGATACTCTCAGGCATATGGTGTGACTCTTGGGGATGGTCCTGTGCAGGGCTAAGGATTGGATTCGATGATCTTTGTGAGTCCCTTCCAACTCAGCATATTCTATGAGTCTGAATTGTGATAGCACCAAGCCTGTCACTCTGAACTAACTAGTTTCTGTTTGAGATCAGGTTGGATTAAAAAATTCCTGAAATTAAAACACTGGTGGGGCCTGAAGACTGTTTTTTAAGAAATAAGTGTATATCCTGTAGCAATGACATATTCTTTCCTCTAACTTATATATAGGTGCTAAATTTAGGTTTTAAAAGCTTGGATTACCTCAAATAGAGCTAGAATATTTTTTACTTGATAATAATATTTTTAATATTGTATGCAGATAGTCACTTTACTTATCTGAAAAAGACAAAAAATGTGATTAGATAATAAAAAAGCTTTTTCTTTTTTCCTCAAACAAGATGTCACATTAGGCAAAGCTGACAAAATCCTTCCAGTGAGGCTTCCATCCATAGTATTTAAAGCAATTATGAGACAGGTAAAAGCATTATTATTTAGTTTCCTGGTGCTTTAAAAATGCTTGTTTTGTTACATCCCATAAATTGCCTTTGTGTTTATTTAAGCAATCATGCTACAATCATATCCGTGAAATGACACACTGATTTCTTTAGTTCGGTTGAAACTGACTACACTAAACCTTCATAAGAGGTCCAGGTAGATATTTTAAATGGCTTTAAAACCTTGTTATTGATGTAACTATTGGTGATCAAGTGGAGGAAAGCTCAAAGGTAATGGCAATATTTGTTTAGCTTTTTTAATATAATCAAAGCACCCTTAGACTGAGGACCAGAGAAAGCAGGCTGTGCTCTAAGAGACTGAGTCTGAAATTCATATCAGTCTTCATGGACAGCTAACTCCATGTATGGTCTAGGATCCACACACAATTACTGGGACCTGGATATCTGACTAACTGCACTCACTAAACTTGTGGCTGCTCCTCTGTAGCAGGCACAGAGCCAAAGACGGCCATGGTAGGGATCAGGTCCAGGAGCAGGGCTCTGAAGCAGATTAAGCAACAAAGTTAAATCTTTTTTTTAAAATAATCAGCCTGAAATACAAGCACAGCAGTCTCCAGTTGCTAAGCAGTGAGTAGGACAGCAAGACTTCTATGTGTGTAACCAGCCTTATCAACATAATTTGAGAGCTGCTTCCTGGAGCTGGTGCAGTGGTGAGCTGCTCAGCATCCCTACCCTGCTACAGTGTGTGAAAGATATCAGTGAAAACTGGTAAGCCCTACCTGGGAGGAACAGCCTGCACTGAAGGCTTCACAGCATTTCCATTTTGTATTTTAGCACAGCTAGAACTAATTCAGATGGTTTTCCCCTCTTTTGTTGCCACTCCTACCCTTATTAGTTGATATCCTACCAAGTATCTTTTTTAATTCATCAGGTATTTTAGAGAAATGTTGATGTTCAATGTCTTATTATCAAACCTCATTGTAAATTTAATCCTTCCCTGAGTTTCTGTTAAATTTTACTCTCATCTGACCCGGTCATAGACATGCATGTGTTCCCTGAAGTAGTAGAATGGAGAGCAATGTAAGACTAGACACATCACTCTCTTGTTATTCACTCACTACAGATAGTGGTTTATCCCAGCCACTGGAATGATAATCTGATATATCCATAAATCTGGGATCACAGAGGTTTCTAAACATGCACAGCCCCACCACCTATTGAGCCCATGCAGCTGATAGAAATTTTCCTGGTCTCCACAGAGGGTCGTTTCCTCCTTGAGAAGTTCCTAGAGCCAACCTGGGCCACATGAGCTTCACTTCTGTTCCCTCTCCTGGGGACCAGAGAAAGGGGTTAACAGAAAGCTTCTTCTTTATGGCTTATATAGAAAGGCATTGTAAGTCACCTCCTTAGAAATTAAGTCCCATGAGACTTCCAGGAGTAAAGTGGGATCTCTCATACCATGTTGAATTTCAACAGATCCCTGGAGGAAGGGCTTGAAAAGACCCACCTGCAGCAGTGGGACCTGTGAGGGTTTTGTGTATTAGCACCAACACACATTGGTGTTCTCCACATCATCTAAAACCAAAGCAGCCTGCTGGCTGTGATAGTCTATAGCCAAACTGAAACTGTTTGTTTTACATATTTTTTGTTACCATACTAAGAATACTTTACTGCACTTCAAAAATAGTCATCCTCAATAAAACCCCAAGAAATCAAAATGTAGTATGTTTGTTGATACCTAAAGGTTGGGCATTTGTACACTAATGGTAGGAAACACAAAAGCTCCTAAAGACCCTGACGTGTATTTTTTACACAAAAATATGGTAGTGTTGATAAAACGTAGGTATCTATAAAGTAATACAAATACTTGTATTTTTTTAATGGTGCTGACCTTTAATTTTTGATACTTGGCAAATCTGGAGGAAAGATAGAGTGAATATTTTATTTTTGCTTCCTGGATTTAAATAAGGGAAATGTTTTCTATTTAACTCAGACATTTTAGTTTTCAAGGATGTGCTTTAAAGTCACTGGTTCTTCTGACCAGTTAATCTGAACTGCTAATAAGATATGAAATTGTATGATTGACAACATTTTTTCACCCTAAAAATAGTATCTTCCAGATGAGGGAGAGGTAGTGTGTATAATCTCCCAGCACGGCACACTATTTCACATGTGGTCTCAGACACCACAGAGACTTTGCAGCAACACTCAGACTTCTGAAACACTTTCCAGCAGACACAGATTTAAAACTGCTTGCAACTGACAGAGAATGAAGATTTATTTCTGGTTTTAAAACAGGAGAAAGTATATTGTTTTGTCGTCTTTGCAGATGCATGTTACACATCCCTAAACATTGCCCCTAAACAGCAGCTTCCTCAGCACTGTTATTTATGTCACTAATTCTTTGTAAAGTTTTGTCAAACAAGTAACCTTTTTGAGTGCATTCTAATGCATTGAAATATTTCAAAGTTATCTCACAGTCACATTGCTGATTATCATCTCATGTCAACTTCCTTGGAGACTATTTGTAAGACGAGTTACATGACTGTTAGATGATGACCTGAATATCTGGTTTTGGCAGACTATATTAACCAAAACAATTTTTTGCAGATCCCCAGTTTCTGGCAAAATTCAAAACATATGTCCTTCCATAGCAATTGAGCAAAATGTTTCACTCTCAACATATCAAGCAAACTTGAAGGAAAACAAGCCTCAAGCATCTATTTTAACTCTAGGTAGAAATCTACTTTTTTGAAAGAGAGGTTCTTCTTGGAGAACTGCCTAAGGAGAAATGCCATCGTCATACATCAGAAGTAAAAATAAACTACTCTCATTAAAAGGCACTGCAAAAATGACATAGCTAAAAGAAAGTAAATGTATTTCATGCCTTCCTTGTGAGCAAAATTCGTCATACACGTGAGTCAATGAGTCAAGTTGCTCCTGGTACAACCCATGAGCACACAATTCGGAGTGGTACAGACACTGTGGGAAGCTTCTGTGAAGGTAGTGGGATTGCACAGTGCACAAATCTTATACTGGTGACAGTGAGAAAGAATTAAGCTTCAGTCCCATGTCCTGTGTTATTTTCTAGACATATCTAGTGGATAATTTTTAATTTTCTTTTCCCATGAGTACTTCAAAACTAAATTATGAGCTGTAGTGAGTATAGTGCTCAATGAATATACTTTACAAAATTGCTTTCCAAGCTGCTTTACATACTGAAGTTTGATTTGCTGGATTCTTGACCAAGGCTAAATCACCTGTTGGTATTAAAAGACTTGCTGTTGACATTAATTAACTAGAAGTAAATCCTCCTAATATTTGGGAGCATTAAGAAAATTAAGGCATGAGCTTCCACTAGTTTTCAGTCAAGACTGGGTACCTAGCTTCTTTAATAATTTTTGAAAACTACTATGTGTCTTCTGTGCAAAACATTAGTACTCTCAAGGATATAAAACGGATAGGGATTAGAAGCCAAACTGCCATATGAGCCAGGAAAATGTGCCTTTACATTTTTAGGAATGGCCTGTGGTTCCAAGTTTCTCCTTTAGGAATTTTAAATGGCCAGGGGTTTGGAATTTCTCCTTTAGTAGTTCGGAAAAACTCCTGATTTTCAAAAAATGCTGAGAACATTCTTTATGGGTGAGTTCTAAATCACTAGCTGCTTTTGAGAAAGTGGACGTACGTTTACCCCACAGTTCCAAATGCATTTGCAGGTGATGTGGGCTTGTTCAGTTTATCCTGACTGTGCTCCTGCAGTGATGACAGCTGCTGACATAATCCTCGTGACAAGTTACACAAGACCAGTGGAAAATAAACTGTCATTGCTGGTCTGTGCTGGAATGTTTGCTGACTCCACTTCACTGCTATAATTCATTCTAATTGGATATATCTAAAGGCAGCGTATCTAAAAATGTTGCAGCTATGCTTTCAACAGTATGTAGACACACTTCTATTGCAGTTATTAATCATATTATGTCTAGGAATATCCATATAATTTTTTCTGCTGATTAACATCTCTCCCAGACACAGATTGCTTTGGAAGCAAATTTGGAAAATTTTTCTACGTTCAAATAGAAAATATTTGAATTGTTGTTACCTTGACTCAGGGGAAAAAAAGAAAATGAGCTTAGGTATGGACAGAGTTTGCAAGCAACATATAAGTTAAAGAATGCTTCCTAAAAATATGTATATTGAAACATTCTTTTTAAAAATGAACATAAATTAACACCAATAAATTGAGTGAAAACTTGTCTCTGTCAGTGCACAGTAAAATCTTTCATTCTAAACTCAGCTTTGACATAAAAAATATAGATTATCTTTCCCTTCAAGCTAAAGTTCTTGATATTTTAAATAATGTTCTAAAGGTAATGTTCTCAATTACTTTTTTTCCCCAAAAAGTCTCCATGATGTTGTAATTGGCTGCTGTAATTCTTGAAATAGAGGCTTTAATAATTCCTATAATCATTATAACCACAGCCTTTTCTTCTGAGGGAATCTGAGGGAATTGTTTTACAACCCAAATGCAGAGTTTACCTGTATGTTTAGGTAACATCCCTACAAAAATCAGTGGGACTTTCCTGAGGTGTGGACCTGCAGAGCAGCTTAGGTATTTGTTCTCTCTGCTATTTTATCAAGTACTATTGCAGATCACATGAAACCTCGTGAATTGTCTTTTGATTTGGTTCAATATAGATAAAGCACGAAGATTTGTTCCGTAGAAATAATTTCTGATTTGTAGAAATTCAAAAGTTCTTGAAGATTTTCCTCACGTGTCAGTTAGGTGAAAATTTGAATTGCAACTGTATTATAATTTTGAAAATAATTTTAATGAATGTATGAGGTGAAGTCAATACAAATTGTACATGCCATAAATATTTAAAGTTAGAGCAACTTTTTCTTTCCCAGTAGTCTCATTGGTTCTTGCAGGCAGAGAGGGTACCCAAGCATACAGGAACAATGATGTCTTAGGTTAGGATCTTAAGAGAGAGATGGAGAATATTTTACTTTCAAAGACTATGGGGTTGTGGAATCCCTGAAATTACAGGATAATCCTCACATTCTTGATTACTACAAGTGAATGTACAATATAAACATATGCTTTTTCTGTTACGGAAATTCTGTAAAGGCACACAGGAGGTTCCTGGAATGTCTTGATGAAATCATCCTTCTCCAAGTGGCAGAGGAATCAACAAGGAGAGGTGCTATGCTGGGCCTTGCTCTCTGCAACAGGAGAGGCTGGTGGATACTCGGAAACTCAAGAGTAGCCCGGGCTGCAGTGACCATGAAACGGTGGAGTTCAAGATCCTCAGGGCAGCGAAAAAGGTGCACAGCAAGCTCCCAATCCAAGAGTTCAACAGAGCAGTCTTCAGCCTCTTCAGGGATCTGCTTGGTGGAGTACCATGGAGTAAAGCCCTGGAGGGAAGAGGGGCCCAAGAAAGATGGTTAATGCTCAGGGATCTCCTCCTCCAAGCTCAGGAGCAGTGCATTCCAACAAAAAGGAAGCCAGACAAAAATGTCAAGAGGTCTTTATGGATGAATGAGATGCTCCTGGACAAAGCCAAACACAAAAAGAGAGCCTATAGGGGATGGAAGCAAGAACAGGTAGCCTGGGAACAACAGACAAATTGTCTGAGCAGCCAGGGATCAGATTAGGAAAGCAAAAGCCCTGATAGATTTTAGTATGGCCAGGGACATCAAGGACAACAAGAAAAGCTTCTGTAGGTCCATCAGTGATCAAAGGAAGATGAGGCAAAACGTGGACTCTCTCTGGAAGGAGATGGAATTGGTTAGCTGAGATATGGAGAAGGCTGATGTACTGTGGGGATGTTGTTTTAAAGTGTATATACTAAGCACAACATACTTAGTGCTTAGAAACTAGAATACAAAATTATCCAGCATGTTATTTGATTCTAACATGATTTTATAATGGAACCCTTCGGAAGATTAAGCTGTAATTACTTAATGAGAAATGCATGGGAGGGTGCAGTACCTGCTGCTCAAGTGCACTTGGGCTCAGTCTTTTGTATGAGACTGTTAAGGATGTTTCATTACATCTGGTTTTGGTACAATTCTATAAATAGTTTCCTTAAAAGCCATATCTAATAAATAACTGAGGTACATCTGCTGTAAGAACCCAACCCTCTTCTTTTACCAGCACAAAAAATCATAGTTGCTCAAATTAAGATTACACAGCAGTCATGAAAAAGCCCCACTGACTCGCCAAACTGAAAAGCAAAGGGTGCTGGGTGGAGGGTTCCAGGCACTGAGACCAGCTCTGTAGCACACAGCATGGGTGCTCACAGAGAAGGGCACAAAAACCAGGAGAGGTTTTTAGGGCAGAGGCAATGCTTAACTCAACAAGGAAATTAATACCACAGTCAGGAATTCATGTATCCATAGTACATAACAAGTAGATCTAACAACTCACAGAATTTAAGTTTCTTCTCTCTGGATACACTTCTGTCTTCAGTTTCTCTAGGCAAGGCTCAGACTGTCTCAGCTGACCAGGAAATTCTGCTTATGCTGGTGACTGAATGCTGTTTTCTTAATGATACACACTGTCTGAAATAGTTTTCCCTTTTCTGTACTTCTGTCAGGATTTCTGTGTTCCCAGAAATCCCCAGAAACGCAGGAGCAGGTGTATGGAAAATAAATGCAAAATTACACCCTTCATCAATTTTCAGGCTGCTTCAAATGACTGTTCAAAGCAAACTGTCCTTATAGCAGTCGCAACCAGGTTTACTAACCCAGCTGAGGGGTAAAAGGTTGTATCTGTCAGACAGAACTTTAATAAAATAAAGACTAAACATCACCAGGCTTAGCTTGATCCAAAATCCTAATCTATCACACAGAAATCACAGCATCATAAAGACACAGGCTTTACTAATTAAGAGATTTCAGAAAGTCATTATTATGAGGTTATTATGAGCACTGCTGAACAGGAATGGCTTCCTTTTCTGTATGAGTTTTGGAAGATTCAAATAAAACATTAAACAATGAAAGGTTGTCAGATTTAATTGAGAGAGAACACACAAGTAGCCCAGAAAGGCAGGGAAGACAAAGGCTGAAATGAGAACATTTTTTGAGGTAACAAGATACAGTGTAGCACCCTGGCTTGTAGAGGAGTATCAGGCTTTGAGGGAGGAAATAAAAAGGGAAACTCTGTTCTTGCTACTGTGGACAATAAATATGCAACAGAGCTTTCAAGGGGCACAGAAACTGGCTCCATGTTAGCTGAGAATGAAGCTGTTTCTGTAAAACAAATAATAAGATCTCTATCAAACTCTACAAGGTAGAGAAAAAGCAATGGGCACTTTAGAATCCTAATTTCAAGTTGACCTGTCCCCAAGATCATCTCTCTCACACAATGCTGCTACACATTAAACAGTCCAGCCATAAAATCAATTAACACAAAGTTGATTTTTAGAAGAATTTTATTTCTATGACAGGAAAATACAAAGCTGCTCAGAGGAATCAAGTATTAAAATCCTGAGAACCATATCAAACAATTCAGTGCTTACTTTTATTAGTTCTATTAGTGTAAAGCAGCAGATATTCACAGTTCACTAGAAGATGAAAACTGAAAAATTTGAAACTCATGCTGCTTTCTGTCTTTATTGAGTAATCATTTTTCAAAATATTTCAGATCCTAGTGTTCTCATACTACAAATGTAGTGGGAACATCCCCATTCATGGATACAAAATTTATTTGGCATAATCCTGATAGCAAAAATGAAAGATAACTTATAATATACCACATAACCTGATGGAGGCAGCCCTTCTGTTTCACAAACCACTGTGAATAGGAAGCATAATCACCAAAGAGGGTAGTGTTGTTACTCTTAAGTACACAGTTAAGTGCTCCACTGGCATACACAACATCAGTAGACTACAAACTATTCTATATTTCTACATGCTACTACTGAGATCATAAAAACAAGTCTCCCATCAGTTCTCCACTCCAACATCTCATCTCGAAGTACATTTGCATTGTTGAGGCATATTTTAATATTGCATAGTTCTACACAGATAAGGTACTACTGCTTGCATTGCTGCTGCAAATGGCTACATTACTCTTAAATGGGTACTGTTACCACAGTAAATCACATAAAAATAGGTAGACTTCACACAGATCATTAAATGTCTTAAATTGAATGTACCTGTACTCTTGAGCAACATTTCATTTTTAATTACTATCTATAACTCGTGAGCTTGCAAAGCCTTTTACATCATTCTCAAGCTTACATTTGAGCTCTAGCTGTTAACAGTAGCATGTCATGAAAACACTGGAACGTAGTTCTACACAGCACTTCTGCGTCAGTCTCTGGACATGATTTCCAGGAAGAACAGGTTGCAACAATCCTATAGAAATACAGGAAACACTGAGATTACTGCACTTAATTGTCGTGGTCTAGGATGAAGTCACAAAAATTAACACAAATTCTGAAATAAAAACTGTCACATAAACATACTGTCTCGACATTAAAAAAGGACTCAGATCACGTGTGTCTTCGGTAAACAATAATGTTGACAGATCTTGAAACCAGATACTTTGATTTAAATACCCATTTACCACATACACAGTGACACAACTTCTCTGCTTATATTTGAAAATGCTGTGAATTATAGTTCTTCTTCTGCAACTAGTTTAAGGTTTTAAGTACTTTTTTTTCTATTTATGTAATGAAAGGTAAATCTTTATCCGGTTCCAATTATTTTAAGAGAGCCATAGATCAAAGTATAAATGGTTTGTATACTCAAACTGATTCAAATGTGCATGCAATCCATATTTAGCTTTAGGAAGAAGTCATTTGAATTACACCTAAGTCATAAACCAGCAACTTATCTCTACACATTCTAGTGTAGTTTTAGATTTCTTAAAAAAGCAGTAATTTTTGTCCGTAAGACCAACAAGCCAAAGATGAATCTTTTCAAATCTTGCAATTTAAGAAGTGAAGCCAAATGTTTTAGCCTCTTACTGTTACTCAAAAAAGGTCTAGTTTGAGTCGAGATGTGTGTGTCACTCCAAAAATGATGAGCAGTGTGCTCACCTGTCTTCTTATCTGCTCTAGCTCAGTCAAAAAACCTCAAAAAACATCTCTTACAAATGACGTCTAGAATAACAGCCTATTTTAAGTAAGTTAACTTTTTTTGTTACTCCCTTCTTTCACCCTTTACTTTCTGTACATTGTTAGTATCTTGGTGCTCACTTCACCATTCATCCTGCCTCACACACATGCTTTCCCAGAACATCAATGCCTCTATTTCATGTACCTCACTTCTCAACCTCTCCTGCCCCGTTCAGCCATATTTCTTCTGTCTTTTCCTTTCCTCATTCTAATTGTTAGCCACCTCTCCCTCTGTGGTAAAGGCAGAGCCATACCTAAAATGAAATTATAACCTTACCTGTCATCTCTGATTGAATAAAAAAAGCCATAGCCATGTTGTACCATAGGGAATGCACATCCACTAAACCTTGTGTAGCCAGTCAGACTAGTTGAAAGGACAAAATTCCCACCTCCTCCACTGTAAAACAACACAAAACAAAAGCAGCACTTCTAAAGGTAACTTGAAACAAAGCAAGTTTAAAAAAAAACAGTTATTTTGTCCTAGAGGTCGAGAAATCAGCACATATAAGGCCAATGCAACAAAGGCCTTGGTATCGAGGGATACAACTCCCCACACGACAAGAATATGAATTACCTAGCTGTGAAGGCCTTATCCCCATACAGTTCTGGCACTGGCAGTCCTTGCTCCTGTGCTATGAGCAAGAGACCCAGAAGATGACGATCAAAGCCTGTCAAATAAATGCAAATACAAAATCATCAACCACAGTGTTTCCTGGTTTTCTGCTTCTTCTGGTCTGGATAGCTAGGAGCTCAAGTAACAGCTGAAGGACAGGTAAACAACAGCATCTGCTAAAGAAGAAGTATTGTAGCATCCAAAACCATTTCCCACATATTTGATCTAAAAGACCTTCATCTCTTTCAACTTGCAGCACCGAGCACAAGAGCAAATTACCTAAGTAATAGAAACCCAGCATAGTTCCTGCAGAAAACAAAACACAAGAGAACTCTCACTTCAGCCAAGGAGTGAAAGTGGCTCACTGTCAATTATGTGAACAAAGCAAAAAGACTTTCAGGGCCAGAACTGCCTAGATGACACACCAAGTAGAATGGAGAGAGTATGAAGTTCATCAGGTGATTATTTCCCAGATACTTTTTCTTATTCATAAAATAACGTACAACGCTAACATAGATAGATTAGAACCTCACCCAAATCTCTCCTCTGCCTTAGAAAACCATATTTTTCATTTTCCAGATAGGCATATATTTGACTGAAAGGTATTCCAAAATAATGTTTAGCTAGGCAGAGAAACTTTGAAAGTGAACATATCTTTAGGGTACAAGGAAAGGCCCAAGCACTAGGTTTTAGTTCTCCTCAAAATTAAAGCATAAAATGTTAAAAAATAGTTTTTCTTCAAGTGGAAAAGACGGAGACAGAGAAAATGTATTAGCATACAACAATATTCCCTTTTCATCACAAGAAAAAAACAAAACAAAACAAGTTTTGATGTCAGAGTACCTTTTCCATTCTCACATTCTTTCCTCATTTTATTGTGCTTTGCAAATGCCTTATGCATCAGCTGTAGTCGTTGATAAGTCTGTGTAAAGTAGGGGGAGACAGGATAAAAACAAAACAAAACAATCCAAATGAGTAACATATTAGGAATCACAGATCAGCAATTTTTCCCTTTCACAGTTTCTAACAATTTTAGATAGAGGAAAATGGAGGAACTTTAAAAGTGCATTAGAAGCTCTCTCAACCTGCTCCTCCCACATCCAAATTCCTTTTTCAGAAGAATGTGCTCGTTTGCTTTCAGAAGAATGTGCTCATTATCTCTGTTCTGTTACTCAGATCACTTGTGCACTGAACAATATTCTAAACTTCATGCTCCTTCCCCAGAAAGCTGAAACAATAAAAAGTAACCACTGTGAACTAGAGTAATCAAACCCCCAAATTTTCTCTAATACCCTTTAATCAGAAGGACAGTAGCTTTTACCAGGTGTGGTTGCGCTTCCATGATCATTATGCCCTGAATTAGACAAGGCAGTTGGACTACATAATCACTGTAGGCCCCTTCCAACAAAAATATTGTATTCTATCACTTTTCATGACAAAAAAAAAGGAAAGAAAAGAAAGAAAAACACAAAAGCAGAAAAACAAGACCCTAACTGATATATATAGATGCCAACTGCATTCCCAAATTTTCTCTGCTAATTGCCAGTTCTGCCCAACGTTACTTTTTTTTCCAGTTTTATACTGAAACTTACATATTAAAATCAGAGAGAATACAAACAGAATATTTTTTATAAAGGAGGCCTTGAGAAACAGTTCTGGATGTTCAAGATCTTGACTTCCAAGATGTTAGATCTTGCTAGTTCTTTAACTACTTAAGAAGCACCCTCTATCCTTTTATTCATCACAAGAGAGGCTGCAACAGAGAATGTGAATCAAGAGCAGCAGCCACTCAATCTGAATAAAAATCAAGCTACTAAGCTCACAAGAAGGAAAAGAAAATCTGAGATAAAAGTGTTTTTTTCCAAAGTATATAACTTTAAGGTACTAAAAAGTATATAAAGACAGACTTTTAAGCATGTTAATTTCAATACTACTGAACACAGTTTTTAAGCCCCAGGAGTTCAGCATTAAAAAAAAAACAACGGAGATATTTGGAGATGCTATTTACTACTGCAAAGAGAAAAAGGCTACAGTTAGTGCTGGAAGCCTGATAAATGGTTAGAAGGTAAATGAAGAGCAGGGAAATAACAGGAATCCATACTTGGAATAGGAAGCAGATTTGAAACGTGACCAGAAAACTGAGTTTTAAAGCTGCAGCACATGCCAAAAGAAGCCAGTGAAGACCAAGAAAAAGTGCTCTTGAAGGCTAGAATTATCAATCACACATGCTTTCTGACAGCCATATTTCCTGTATGTTTTTCAGATGCGTTAATATTATAGAGCCTTTGAATTTTTACTAAAGACATGTAGCCCTTTGTCTCAAAAATCTCCTTGCTTAATTTCTCAGGCTCTGAGAAATGTGCAGGGAGTACAACAGAAAGAGCTTTAGTACAGCTCTCACTTGGCAAGAAAGGCATGACATGCTTTGCCAGCCAAGCACCAGAGGGCAGTTGCTGGGAAAAGAAAAAGTCTCTGGTTCAGCTATTCAGAGACACTCTGGAATACATCCCTGATGCCACTAGGACACAAACAGATTTCAATCTTGCTCTCTGATGCAAATATTAGATAAACATTTCCTGATTTCACTTGGAAATTAAAACAACAGAACCACAGCAGAATACTTTGGATCCAACCCAATAACTTTCTGAGGTGCAAAAAAAAAATCAGTGTGAATGTAACTCAAGACAGTTACATTCTTGAAACCAAAAGGCAAATAGGATAGAAAAACAAACAAGCCCACACACGACAGCACACACCTCAGTCACAGTGACCAGTATAAGAGTTTAAGCAACTCAACATTTGAAATCTCACTGGAAAGATGCCAACTCCCACCAATGAGACAACAACACAAAAGTGAGTTTTAAGCAGTTCAAATGACAGGCCTTCTAAATACATGATGATTAAAGCAGGATTTCAGTATTTACACTGTCAGAAGGATCCAGCATGGACTTGCACCATTCCACTGCTTCCATAGTACATGATCTTATGGTCTCTGTGCGGCCATGATAGAAACGCCTGGTCATGGCAGTTTCGTAACAGCAGCCCGGACTAAGAACAAAAATTAGGGAAGAGTATCTCATTACCTTAACAAAACAATTTGCTCTCTCAAGGACTCAAAAAGTCCTGCCGAAGATCTTGCACATTTAGCTCAGTTACAAGTACCAGAAACACACTAATATTCTTTAAGTTATGCATCCGAAAAGGAGCCACAAAGGAACTCTATGCACTTTTATGAGACAGATGACTGAAAAAAGTGCCAGCACTATAATCATACCTTGAAAAGACTGTGTTGTCATGGCTATTTTCTGCAGACTACAGCTCTACTAGGGTCTAGTAAAAATAGGCTGAAATTACACAAGCTTCAGTTTCATATATATCCCCATTGAAGAAACCACCTACACTACCTAAACCCTCAAAAATTAAGCTACACATTTAAAGCAAGCCATGTGTCTCAATGCATTTGGAGGAAAAGGCTCAAAACCTTCTCTGCTGCATACTGACAGCCATCCAGCTTTTATATCTGGAGCATCTCCAGCTCTACGACAGTCTACCATTTAAAATACAACTTCCGTGAAACACAGTAGAGTGTTTACAACAGACCAAATAGGCCATTTCAGTCAGACAATTAATGTATCCTAATGTTCAGTAAACAGAGATATACCAGCCTTTGTTACGATGTGATCACATCACCAGTGACTAAGCACCACACTCCTGTGACAAAACCTGAAGCAAGCAATACTCTCCAGGTCAGTAATGACTTATACATGCTAGTTAGCAAACAGAAATTTGGGAACCCAAACACCAGGAAGAATGACGCCTTTAATCTATAATACAAAATGCCACATCTGAAAATGTAGAGGCAGGCATTTGGAGGGTCTCTGTCTCTATTATTCTGCTCAAACCTTACCATCCAATGTCGCTAAAGAAAGTGAGACACTGATGTTTGTGAGGCCTTCTACAGGCTTGGAAGACTAAACATTTTACTGATGGTGGTCACTTTCCACAGATAAAGCTTTCTTCTCCATTTGACCAACTATTTGACAGTAGAGAATCCTGACCCACTGAGCATTTGGTGTTTGCCCAAATACTTCCCATGTTCAGACAAAATTCACCTTTTTGTGGACTGAGTTCTGCCATCCATTTAACAATACATGCACACGTTATCCCTATGGTCACAAGGGCAAAGTTCTTCTGAAGCAAGTATAGTCTTATGCAACTGTTACTTTAAAAACCCCTTAGTTCTTCATTCGTACATCACCATTGCAAATTACACACTAACACTGCAAAGCCACTGCACCTCTTTACTCAAGAAACCATTTTTTTAATTCCTAATCTGATGTTTTCTTACCGTCCATGGCATTTGTAATAAGCAAGCTGAAGGGCAAGCTGCACAAATGTATCAGGATGAAGTTTCTTCTTCCTAAGCAACGCTTTGCCGAAGGACGTGAAGGCATAAGACACCAGCTGCAAGTCAGACACCTGTCATACCAAAGGAAGAAAAACCACAGAAGTCAAGAAATACCACAACTTGATCCACTTCAAAAGACAGTCAGCATAAACCAACAATGCAACGAATTTAACCACTTGTTAAGTCCCCCGATTCGTCAATAACTTATTTATTCCTCTTCTCCAGCATGGAGAAAGACCAACCAAAAACACATAAATAGAATGAAAAAAACCAACTACAAGAAGCATCAAGAAATTCCACCTTCTGGTAATACAGTTCTTTAGTACGTCCAATTTCATTTATAATTTTTGGATCCACTGTGAATACAAGTTCCTCTGGCCATGGAATATCCCTCACATTATCTGATCCCTGAAAGATGCAGACAGAAAGAAAGAAGGGAAAACAGAATATGTTATTCATAAGAACAGACATGTTAACTATAAACTTGAAAGTTTATAAAGGACAGATACCTTCCATTTTCCCTCATTCTCAATAATCTTCTTTTCGGCACAAGATAACATGGTAATTAAAGCCATGGCATCAAAAGGAGAATGCTAAAATCAGATAAGACAAGATATCACATTATTTGCATAACTGCAAGATGATCAAATTGCTTTTTTACCTATCCCACTCTTTACCTGCAGATCAACAGCTTTACTGCACAGTGCTGGACTTGTTTTTCTAGTTCTACAATAAACAGAGAACTACTTTAGGTCCACCCACTGTTTTGACTGCTCTGCAGCTGGATAGGGAGGCACAGATTTCATGCAAGATATAATCCCTTCTGGTCATGCAATAATGAATCTAAAAAAACAGGAGTTTAAAAAACACAGCTGTTCAAATAGATACATTATACGAAGAGTTTATTTTATGCCTTCTTGTGCACTGTATTTTTTTTATTTTGGAACTCTCTCATTAAATACTCTAAGAAATTATTTCAGATCTCATGTTCACAATTCACGTATGGTATAATATCAAACACTGAGAAAGCAGACTGGTTTTGGAAAGTCGTCAGACAAGGTGCCTGGTAAACAAGGCTCTACTAGAGAGGAACACATTAAGTACTTAAAATAATACCCTGAAAGGGGAAATTCAGTAAACAAATACTCAAAAGGTTTATAAGATGAAAAAAATTTCAACTTACATCACAGAATGCGCTGCAAGTTCCATTGGAAAAGAATATGCTATTGTAGGATTTATCTCCCCAGCGCACAGTCGGATCACCTGCTAATCCCAGCCTTGTGAGCTAAAGCAGAGGTTACATGCCGTGAATTTTAGAAAACACTGAGCACACTGCCAACCTGTCAGCTAAACCTAGTCTACATTAAGACAGTGATAAAACATTTTCATCCAGTTCAAGATGAAACATGTTTATAAGCCCAAGCTTTAATTAAAAGTGTTGTAAAAAGTTGATGACTATGTTTTTGAAAATGCTGAAGGATAGAGGGCTAAAAGGTTATGAAGGTAGATTTCAGCCATTCCCCCTTCCAATGTTCTAATAATTCAAACTATTAACTTTTCCTAAAGATCGAAAAGCAGCATTATTTGCATATTTATCTGCTTTATTTTCTGTTATGAAAGAGTAAGAAATGCTACTTCTGTATATATGCAGAAGAAATTTTCATGAAAAGATGACCAGATATAAATTATCAAAAATCCTTAGCTACCTCAGTATAGTCCTCAGGAGTTGCATGGGGGCTAGAGTCATCAAGGCAGACCACAAACAAACTTCTCTGAATTTTTTCCAGAAGAATTAAGTTCTTTGGATCAAGATCAATCAAATATTCCCGTAACTAGAAAGCAGAAAAAGACAAAGCTAAGTCAAATAATGTATTTCCAGTGACCACAAGGTTTTTTCCCGATACCTCAGGAACCAATTGTTGGAAGTATTCCTACCTCTGCCCATTTTGTCCTTTCATTGCTTGTTAGGGCTGCCAGTCCTGGTCCATCTGGCTCACTATGGCATCTTTTCTGAATATATGTAAGTTGCCTTTAAGAAGATTTCAAAAAGTGAAGTTAACAAAGAACAGATAAAGAGAAAAAAAAGTCACCTTATTTCCTTTCTCTCTTTTTTTTTGCGAAGCTGGAATTTTGGTTCCACATTCACAAGCCAATGTGAATTTTCAGGAAGCATGAATCATCTCTCTCCAAGGACAACTGAAGACCTGCTCTGTTTTCAGACACTAATGGTTAATTCAAACTGCAGCTAAGAGCCCAGCACAAACTCACATATAAACAATCATGATCCTACAGCATTATTATGCACTTCATCTAAAACTAGACTTAAGACTTCAACAGTGCAGATCAGACTTTCTGGAGTGCAGACATCTGCAGTACTGCAGCTTTGCAGCTTTATAGCAACAAATCAGATACAGAACAACCACTCCACTCAAGATAAATCCTGAAATTTAAAGCAGAACACTAGCTATAGTATATCCTAAATGCAGAGTCTGAATTACATGAGAGTAATTCCCCTCCTACCTTTTCCTTGCATTTTTCCTTTAGAAGAACTATTACCAAAGAGGTAATTTTAAGTTTGCAAATTCAGTTTTTCGCATGCTGTTCTAGTGTTAAAGAAGCTCTACAAATTACAGGCACTCAATCCTGGCTTGTGCTTTGTTCTGGCACGCTTGCCCATTAAACTTCACTACTGATCATTAGTTACATAGTAAATCAAAAATGTAAGACACTTATGATGGGGTTATAGCAGAAAACCCCCACAAAAAAACCCCATCAAACCAAATCCAACACAACCTGGTCTTCCTATAGACAACAGCATTAGGGGTTTTTGTCTGTATTCCAGGTGTTCATTTATTTGCTACTTAACAGGTACAGCTACAAAACCCATAAATACATATGTTAAAATATTACATATTAAAGTATCAGACTTTTTTAAAAAAGTGATTTTTAGCTTTTTTAACTAATTTTTGTCTTGCCTGGGGAATTTGGCCATACACTTTTTGCCACTTTTAATTGCAAGCCTTCTGTTGTGCTCTACAAGCAGCACTTTGACAAATGCAGGAAGTTATTCCTGGACAAGATTAACAACCCTTTCTTAGTAAGTAGATGCATATAGATCCCAAATTGATCATGAGAGACTTATACTGAAACTACTTTTGTATTTGACATCAGAGTTAGACCAACAGAGTGGGAAAGTTTGTGGCCACAACTGCACTGACAATTCAAAAGCCAGCACCTGAACATACTACTGGGACATAGAAAAGCTTTAAACATTGGCTGTTACACTACTGCTGAAATGTACCGTTTGAAGAACCAAATTCTTTCTCTCTGTTCCTTTGCAGCAGCTCAGGAACACGAAGAGCCACAAACATGGCTGGCTGTCACAGGCCTGGGGCAAAGACAAGAACTGCAAGTGAAATGCAGCTGTACTGCTCCGTAGCTGCAGGAAGTCAATCAGTGTATGCTAAAAGTTTGGACTCTGCTGCACTCACCAACAGAAATTCCAGCCTCTCTACTCTTGAGAAAACTGAACACAAGTTTCTTAGATTTAAATCAAGATGACAGTGGTGTTTCATCTTTGATAATGATTAAGTAGCAATAAGACAATTATCTCTTGAAAGGAATGATGATACTTATAATCCTAGTATTTCCATGTAAAGAAGCTTCATATATAAAGGATATTTTCTACTCAAGTATCTTCTTTCAGCCTTTTGTATGATGCTCTATGGGTGTAGTACAGCAGTATATAATAATCACGTTCTACGGAAAGAAGCTGTTATTCAATAAACAAGAACTTACTCAACTCTGAACCTTCAGCTAGAGGAGAAGCTACAGCCTCTCTCAAACCTAATTCTTTGGGGTGAAGGACAAAGAAAAAAGAAAGCCTCCTTGGTATGTAGCTTAAGTAGGACAGCTCATTTAAGACAAGATATTTTGAAAACCTGAATATCTCTGGAGGAGTCACCATACTGCCTTCATGCATAGCATCAAATGAAAACACTCGACCTCGACACAGGACTATTAAGTGAGATGGGCATTCACCTTCCGCCTCTGAAATGAAAAATAAGAATAAATAAAAATCCAACCTTGGGGATAAAGTGAGTGACAGATACAGGAAAAACTCAGCAAGTCCTACAGACCCTTTTTTGTTCAAAATGTGGCAGACTTCATATAGTTAAAACCAGGAAAGATTAAAAAAAGAGTAACTTTTTAAGTCCAATTGCATGCTCTTACTGCAAATTTGACATTTTAAAAACCAATAGAAGTCATACATAACTTTCACTGTTATGAACTACTTCAAGTCATCGTCATTACCTAGTAGCAAGTGTCATTTATTTGTGTATCTTGTAGGAAAGATTTCTCTGCTGAAATGACTGTTCCCTGTGAAAGCTGATCTAGCAATATTTCTCACTTGAATGAGTGTTGCTTGTTGAACAAGTCTACTGCTAGTTTTGGTTACGCACCTCATGATGCACTGCCATGCCAATCACACCTGACCAGCACACGCATATCTGTAAGAAGGGAGCACTGACACACCGATTTAGCCACTATACAGAAACACAGATGGTACTGGCCCACTCCAGGCCAGGTATGTTTGTCCCACCAAACATTGCCCCACCAAACCCATTTGGAAATTAGACTAAAGCTGGAAAAACAAGAGCTAGGTGTTAAAATTCCAAGAAACGTTGTATTTTTCTCAAACTAGCCCAGTACTCTACTCTGGGAAAAAGAAATGTATACTTTACCCACAAGTATGGAATGTAATGAGTGTCCAAAGAAGCTCTAACTTTATCTATTTGGCTGTTACATCTACCTTTATGGTCCTACTTTCTAAATCAAATAACACAATTCAACATATACCTAGTTAAAGACATTCTAGAGTGAGGAATCTGTCATCTCATTTAGACATCATCTTCATAGGTCATGAAATTAATTTGTAACATAGCAAAAATCAGAAGAGATGACATCTAATTCAATTACTTTAGGTAGCATTCTCCTAATCTTAGCTGTCTAAAGCGAGGGGCAGAATTAAGTCTGGAAGTTACCATACCTAGAATTACGTGTCTGATATGTCACTACAGTGGTGGAGATCTACCCAATACACTGAATAACTTTTAATGAGCTCTTCACCTGTTCTCATGAAGATGTCTGCTGCAGGCTGAACCAAACAGCTCCCTGGGCTTTTAGTACAGTTTTTGACTCCAAGCTGACATTACCTGATAGATTTTAGGTGCCCTACATTGCAATCTAAATACTACTTCAAGTGTTTAGACCATGTTAGTTCCCTCTATGGCCAATGGAGAAAAACAGATGGCAATTCCTTCTATCTTAGACAGTATCTATTTTACATACTTGCATATTTTAATGGCCCAAATCCTCCTCTGGAGGTATTCATATTTTCCATGAACCACAGAGAAACAAGACAACTAACTGGACCAAATATGTCACCTGGAGGCAGACAATCTACATAGAAATGGGTATCACTTGCTGTGTATGACATGAAAAATTATATAAGCAAGATTGTTGTTTAATGATGTTCTTGCAATATTTTAAGGCAGAAAAGGAAGAGGAATGACATAAATTGCCTCTCCACCGAGTATCACCCTTGTTTATTAAGAGTGATCATAACAGAACATTGACTTCCCACCATTTGAATATTTCTTCTAAGTTTTAGTACTTGAATTGACTCTTCAACTGTAACACTACAAAAAAAAAAAACCAAAACAACACACCACCTTGAAACCTTCCTTCAACTTTGCATTTTCCCATCATTTCATGTGGTATGGAGATTTACTTGGATATATTTTATGGAGCAAGGCAATACCTTCTTCTTGAATTCCTGAGTCCATGATTATCGAGAGCAACACTGCTGAACAACCCTGCGTGCATCAGAATGTGTGTGGAAGGGCTGTTATGATTTCAGTTTGCTGATTACTAATGCTACAGTATTTGGTAATGGAGGATGAATAAGAACATCATTACACTTTAGCTCTTGATCCCGAATGCTAGAAAATTATCGGGAGTTTAATAGAATGCCTTTATGAAGCTCTATGGAGTACTTTCAAGACTGATAATAGAAGCAGCTGACCAAGCCAAGACATAGCACAATGATAAAAAATAAGTAAGAATTATCCCAACAGAATATATGGGAATTCACTTGAGAAATGCCCTCTCAAACGTGAAAAAACATGCAATTAGTAGTGATGTTGAAATTCTGTCCATATAATATATGGAATCCACACACACTTATAACACACAGAATCTTTTTTCAATTCTTAATGCTGGCATGCTTATTATAGGCATCAGACTGGTAATATACAATTTAAAGCAGAGCTTTCTTACACTCTTATTTAGTAAGGACTAAATACTGGACCAAAAAGGGCACTTGTAGATGAGATGTCTTCTTTGCTTCCTTATATAAGCACTCAACAACTACTATCTGGCTTAGTGCTTAAAGAAGCAAGTATTTTATGGTTAAAGTCAGCACTCCATTGGCCCATTAATAAAAATCAATTTTCATTTACCAGTTTTAAAGTAAGTGCCGAGCGAGTCTCTGGTAACTCCAGGAATTTTGCAAGAGCAAAAGAGCATTCGAAATTGGTTCATGTCCAGAACAGTGTTCCCAGATCTGTCTATGGTCACCTTCTCTCTGTAGTAACAAATACACTAAAATTAAATACGAGAAATTATAATGATGGAATTAGATGAAAGTAAGACCAACCTGTCTTTTACTGCAAAGAATGCATGCCAATAAACATAAGCATATATTCGCAACTAAAGGATACACAGGTCATTAATATTTAGAATCAATTTTTTTTTTTTTGAAGTCTTACGCTCGTAATAGATCCCAGTACTTCAGGGTGTGCCATATATTTACACATGCTCTTTCTATCTGAGTGCCCTCTTTAGGTGGCCAGCAGTGTTCAATATAGGGACCAGGGCCTCCCATATTACAGTGTATTTGTGTTGAGATGCGAAGATCAAGGTAAGCCACATTCAGCCACCAGTCCTCCAGCTGAAATGAAAAATGTTTAGTATCAGAACTAATTAATTTTTAGTCATTAATTTCTTAATAATCACCTAAGCGTTAAATTGCTGGCTCTTTTTTCTTTCTTTTTTTTTTAGTACTTTCAATAGTAGTTCCTATGTAACACAAGGCAGGACAGTGGTTCAAAACTAACTGCTGAAGGTAATGACACATTTAGCTCTTCTATTTTCAAGCTTGAAATAAAATTCAATACTGTTTAAGACTATTAAACTGTAAATTATCATGAACATTTCTTCCCTGATATTCATCATCTTAAACTCTTGCAGATGTCAGCTGTGGCTGCTGCAAATATCAGAGATTACTCCATGAAGAATGGAAGGAAAGACTTGTATTGAGCAGGGATCTGAGACAGAGTTTATGTCTGTACTGTTTCTGTCACCATATGAAGATCCCCACTCTGGAATATGTCATGGCCTTCCTCATATTCCTTTCTCTGTTGAAACACAACACTAAAATGCTACCACATAGCCTCCTTCTGTGAAGTGAGAGACAAAACTCTTAATTCCAGGCTTTGTTTTGTTAGGCTTTTCTTTTGTTTGTGGCTTTGCTTTTTCTTTTTTTGCTAGGGTGGAGAGAGCAGGGACAGATGCCATAGGAGGAAAAATTGATAGACAAAGTATTCAAAAGCTGGTAGGTAACTATAATTTCAGCTGGTGAGCTCTCTTAGCTACTCAGCTTTGAGAAAACCAAATCACACATATATAACTAAGTGAATGCTTTCATATCCATAGGCCAAGTGGCAGATACAAGGAAGATCCTAAGATTTAAAAAAGTGAAATGGTTCTTTGAATTATATCCTGAATAACCAACTTTCCATAAGTTGAATTAAGATTTCTTACACTGAATTATGATTTCTTATATATCTAAACACATACCCAATTCCTTCTCATTTTAGCTCTTTCCAGTAATTTCTGATGCAACTCTTTCCCAATGCCATTTTCAAATTTTTTAACTATATCCTCAGTTCTTCGATATTCTTCTTGATTTAGAAATGGCTTCACTGTGAAAAGAAAATGGTTTTATTTTAAAGACAACTGTATCCTGAGATTTATTCCAAGATTCAGATATCCACAGGCAAGGGAGTAGATGAAAATTTATTTTTCTAAAACAAGTACTTGAAGGGAAAACACCTTTTAAAAATCTTTAAATAAATCAACATGTTTTAATAAAACATAAATACATACTTTTAAATAAATACAGATGCTAGCACATGAAAGCAATTGCTGAAAACCTGAAATACCTACAGATAAGTAAATCAAATATATTTACAAATCTAGCTATAAAGACTACAGAATTCTGCAACACCATCATCTGTGACAGAACTCACCAAGTAATTAAATCTGCAGGAACTCTGTAAATTAACACATTATACCACACGTCTGCCACTCTACTGTACCAACTATAAGCTGCTTGCCTTTATTTTTGAGTCCATGGCCTACAAGCAACTTGCCCTTGCAACTTAATTCACTGTCCCTGTGTTATGCCCACCTTTGAATGATACCAAATGCAGTTACTGCTAGTCGTTTTTTTTATTTTTAAATCCTTTTGGATTTCTCTCAGATTATGTGCCATGTAGGCCAAAGTTCTCCATAAACATCTGCAAAACTAGCCATTATTTTAATCTAAACCCTCCTTAAATCCTTTTTGTACCATGAAATCAGTAACAGGAAGTGCTGATGTCAGTTTCCACACAGGCACACCTCATTTTTTTCTTATACTTGCCTGGTGTATAATGTCTCTTCTGTTCATCTAGTCAAACACTTCATCTTAGCAGGGTCAGCCAAAGCAGGCTGCTCAGGACTGCGCTGGGTTCAAATATCTCCAAGCACAGAGACTCTACAACTGCCCTAGTTCCACACCTTGGCCACTCTTGCAATAAAAAGAGTATTCTTATGTTTAAAAGGAATCTTTTGTATTTCAGTTTGTGCCCATCACCTCTTACTATGATGTCTGGCTCCACCTTCTTGAAGGGGATGAATTATTCTACAAGCAGCTGGCAGATGTCTCAAAATCACCAGCCCTTGTTCTTGTGGGTGACTTCAACCTGCTGGATATCTACTGGGAACTCAACACTGCAGAGAAGAGGCAGTCTAGGAGATTCCTGGAGTTTATAGAGTATAATTTCCTGCTCCAGCTGGTAAATGAACCTACCAGGGGTGGGGTCCCACCAGACCTGTTGTTTACAAACAGAGAGGGGCTGGTGGGAGATGTAGCGGTTGGAGGCCGTCTGGGGCACAGTGACCATGAAATAATATAGTTTGGAATACTCGAGGAAGGCCACCAATAAAACCTCTACACTGGACTTCTGGAGGGCAGATTTTGGCCTGTTGAGAAGACTGGTCCCGAGCATATCCTGGGAAAAAACCCCTGAAAACAAGGAGGCACAGGAGGGATGGACGTGCTTCAAGAAGGAAGTCTTGAGTGCAGAGGAACAGGCTGTACCAGTGTGCCAAAAGGCAAGCCGGTGGGGTAGACAACCAGCTTGGTTGAACAGGGAGATTCTGAAGGAATTCAGGGATAAAAAGAGAGCTTACAGACTATGGAAAAATAGGGCTGGCTACTCAGGATGAGTTTAGGAATATAACTAGGTCATGCAGAAAGAAAATTAGAGAGACAAAAGCACAGTTTGAAGTCAATTTGGCTACTTCTGTTAAGGATAACAAAAAGCGCTTCTATAAATACATTAATAACAAAGGAGGGGCAAGGAAAGTCTCCATTCCTTGTTGGACTTGGGGGGAAACATAATTAACAGGAATGAGGAGAAGGCTGAGGCACTTAACACCTACTTTGCCTCAGTATTCACCAGTAGGAGAGGTGGCCCTTGGGACAGCTGTCCTCTGGAGCTGGTAGACAGGGACAGGAAGCCAAATAGCCCCCCTGTATTCCAGAAGGAAACAGTCAGTGACTTACTGAGCCACCTGGATCCACACAAGTCCATGGGACCAGGTGGGATCCATCCTAGGGTGATGAGGGAGCTGGCAGAAGAGCTTGCCAAGCCACTCTCCATCATTTACAAACAGTCCTGGCTCTCTGGGGAGGTCCCAGACGATTGAAGTTGGCAAATGTCATGCCCATCTACAAAAAGGGCTGCAAGGAGGACCCAGGAAACTACTGGGCCCCTCAGTTCAGGAAAGATGTTGATGTGCTGGAGCATCCAAGTAGCCACCTCTTCTCAAGGCTTACCTTCAAAACAAGGTTAACTTATTAAAGAAGAGGTAGCTACTGTAAAAAAACAAATGCTTTACCAACAGTGACCCTGACTAATGTCAAGTGCCTGGAGCCCTCCTCCAATGAAAGACAGTTTCCCTGGAATGATTTAGAGCCTGTATCAAAAGTCATTTGGAGGTTTTGAATTGTTCTTCAGGAGCACCTCCTTTCCTTCACTCACCTTCAAAGACTAAAACAAATAACAAGCTTAAGCAATGAGAACCACCCAGCTAGTGTCTAAAACTGCACAGCACACTTTGGCTTTAAGTGATTTGTACAAGGGAAGACTGTGGCAGAACAGCAAATACTGGATTAACTTTTCTCCTACTGCCAGTGAGCCTAAAGGAGAGCAACAACAAGGATGCAAGTTATAGAACGATTTATGTACAAGCAAGACTAAGCAGCAACTAACTTCAGCATGAAAACAATGTGATAAGTTATTTATGAAAACACAGATCATAACCAGAAAACAAGAGCAAAAAAATCACTGTCAAGATTTTATCACTCCATGAGAGAGGTATATATTAACTTTGAGAGCTAGCTCGGCTAACAAAACTAAACAGGAGTTTGGTTATTGCAGGTTCACTGCTGTTACAGCACAACTTCAGGTAATCTGTATTACAACAGAAAGAAAATGTATTTTTTTGGACATGAAAAACCACGATTTCAACATTCTGCATCAAAAAGCAATGAGGCAATGAACACCAAAGAAGTGGGCCCTTTCCACTACACTCAGAATAAATGGGAACTCAGAGTGAACATCAGGATTTTTATTTTGGGAAAGGGAAGTTCTGGTGTAGTATGTTCCTGCTAAGGAGAGAACTCCAGGTCTTACTCTGTTAGTATTCCTCCAATACATGTAAGATTATGGTAAAGACACAAAGCAGATGTTCCAAAAAAACCTCAGTGTCTTAGAATTCTGAAAATAATTGAAGAAACATAAAGAAAGGAATCTCAAGATACTGTATCAAGATAATGTATCTTTGCCAATCCCAATATATCAAGACCTGACAATAAAGAACTAACCAGTCATCTCTGCTTTATAAACAAAGCTAGACACAAGTGTATTCATATATTTTCAAAACTTTTATGTGATCTTCTTTAGACTAGTCAATATTTCAAGGAAGAAATTATTCAAATTAAATTATCCAATAAATGCTCACCACTGCCTTTTCCTACTACTGTATAGTTGGTCAATGCTCTTCTTTCTCACCAATGAAAAGTTTGAAATAACTATTTTTTTACAAAAATCCTGGCCAAAGCAGTCATAAACAAGCAGTTATGCAAAACAAAATTTGTAGATAAAAGATATTTCTCTATTAGACCAGCTAATATAGCTGGAAAAAACAACTAAAAAAATCCACCCTCAAACCAAAGAGTTAACCTTTCCACATGCCCAATTCCCCTGAAGAAAGGTAATTAGGGATAAAATGAAAATTTTTACTCAGATTGCTCTGGACAAATAATTTTTAGGTTTGAATCTGAAAACGACCTTTGGCAGTCTTAGCTTGTGTGTATCCCACACTCCAATTACACCAGCTGATACAAACTGTCTCTACAACCACTTCGCAAACATCTTCAGACGAGCTGAAACATCACATGCCACGCTATCATTACCTGCATCGAGGTATTTACTTAAAGATTCATCAAGAGGAGGTACTGGCAAGGATGGCAGAGAATCTTGGTACTGAAACGTCCGCTCCTCTGCGGATTCAAGCACTTGCTTTTCCATGATGCAGATCTGCAGCACAACCAAACAGACTATTCACGAACCCGAGTTCGATGACAAATCTCCCCCGCTCCGGCCTCCCGCCACTGAGACGCTAAAAGACATATCAGGAAACACCCCCCGATAAAGCCTGGACCGAGGACTACTTCTTGGCTTGCAGCCACAGGAGGCACACACATAAGGAAGCGATGCCCAGGCGGCTATTGATGCTCGGCACGTCGATATTAACAAGCTCGAGGACTGTCGCTTTCTTTCCCGAGGAGAAGCCAGTCGGCCCTGGGACACCCGCCCGAGAGCAGAGGACAATCGGGGAAGGTGGAACACTGTCCCGGCCCGGCTGGCAGGCCCCAGTTCGCCGCCCCCGCAGACCCTTCCCGAGGCCCCCGGCCGTGCCCCCCGACCCCGCGGTTCCCGGGGCGGGCCGAGCAGGGCGCAGGGCCCGCGGCACCACTGCCCATTTCCAGCAGCGCAGGGCCCGCGCCCGGGAGCTGCCCCGGAGAGCTCCGGGCGGACGGGGCCGGGGGTAAGGAGAGATCCGAGCCGAGCCGAGCCCACCCCTCTGCCCCGCCGCCGCGCACCCCCGAGGAAAGAGGTCGGCAGAGGCCACCACTCACCCCGGCCTGCACACGCCCGGCTCGCTGCCAGCCCTGCCAGCCCTGCCTGCCCTGCCCGCCGCTCCGGCCGCCGCCCTCACCTCTGCCCCAGTTCCCAGCGCGTCCGGAAGCCGCGCGGGGCGGGGCGGGCGCGGGGGTGGGAGCAGAGAGCGGCCTGAGCGCCCCCTGCGCTCCGGGGCCCTGGGGAGGGAGGCGAATAAAAGAGCAGTTTTAAATTGGAAGGAGCTGTTGACTCTCTCGGAGGAAGGGAGGCCTTGCAGACAGACCTCGGCAAATCGGAGGGTTCGGCAGTCACCAACCGTGTGAAGCTTACCGAGGGCAAGTGCCGCATTCTGCCCCTGGGACAGGGTAACCCTGGTTGGGTGTATAGACGGGGGAACGAGAGGCCGGAGACCTGGGGGTCCTGATATATGGCAAGTTGAATAGGAGTCAGCAGTGCCCTGGAGGGCCGACCGTGTCTTGGGGGCATCAGGCAAAGCATCGCCAGCCAGGTGTGGGAGAGGATTGTCCCACTCTGCTCTGCACTGGTGTGGCCTCACGTGGAATATTGTGTGCAGTTTGGTCACTGGAATATAAGAAAGATATTAAGCTGTTAGAGAGTGTCCAAAAGAGGGCAGTGAAGATGGTGAAGGTCCTTGAGGGGAGCTGAGGTCACTTGGTCTGTTCAAGCCTGGAGGAGACTGTTGTTAGTTACATTGCAGTTACAACTTCCTTGTGAGAGGAAGTGGAGGGGCAGGCACTGATCTCTTCTCTGTGGTGACTGGTGACAGGACCGGAGGGAATGGCCTGAAGTTGTGTCTTGGGAGGTTTAGGTTGGATCTTAGAAAGAGGTTCTTCACCCAGAGGGTGGTTAGGCATTGGAACAGGCTCCCCAGGGAAGTGGTCACAGCACCAAGCCTGACAGAGTTCAAAAACACTTAGACAATGTTCTCAGGCACATGGTATGATTTTTGAGATGGTCCTGTGTAGGGCCAGGAGTGGACTTCAATGATCCTTGTGGGTCCCTTCCAACTTAGGGTATTCCATGATTCTGTGACATGGGGAGAAAGCATGGCTAGGGCTGTGCTGAGGGCATGGGCTCTTCCCAGCTGCTGTCCCTCATGGGCTCTGCTCTTAACTCCAGTGGCATCCTTAGCAGGTCTGAGCCCAGGTGCAAGCCCTGGCTGGCCCTGGGGGGCTCTTTGTCCAGGGTAGGTGGCCCAAGTGCTTTGTGGGTGGGCAGTAGCTCAGGAATCTGCAAGGGTGTTTCTGTGGAGCAGGTCTGGGCTAGACTCATTCTGTGCCACCTTTTAAAGTGGTGTGTGGGAGAGAGGCTTGTGGGGTGTGACTTGCAGCTTCACAGGAGTAGGATTAAGCAGAAACTACCAGCAGTGAGAGTGTGTGGGATTTGGAGCAATTGTCACATCATAGAGCAAATATTTCACCACATGGTGAAGCACCACTTATGCTGGGAAAGACATGTGAGGCCCACATAGTCCTACTTGCCATGGTTAATGAGGTCTCTACTTTCAGAGACGCCTGCCCAGTACTGCTCTTGGGCTCACTGAACGGGTCTCTGACACTTGCACGTGTACATGGGTGGTATGCGCTGAAAAGCTATGGCTCAGCCCAGATCCATAAATTAAATATTTTCTGTGACATAACCTGCTATGCTCAGAACAAAAGTCATCATTCTCACTCACAGCTAATGTGAACAAGGCTTTGTTGCTTGACTTCTTTCCTCTTTCCATCTGCAGCAGTGGCACCCTCAGTTTGCTTCTCTGTTACTATATGCTTTTGGTGCCAGAATGACTTCCCGTTGCCTACTGTTGTAGCTTAACCCCAGCCACACATCTGCTCATTCAATTCCCTACCAGTGGGATCAGGGGGAGAATCAGATGAGTAAAAGTTAGAAAACTTATGGGCTAAGATAAGGACAGCTTAATAAGGAAAGCAAAGGCTGCACACACAAGCAAATCAAACCAAGAAATTAATTTGCTGCTTCCCATGGGCAGGCAGGTGTTCAGCCGTCCCCAGGAAAGCAGGGCTCTGTCACCCATAACGTTTACTTGGGAAAACAAATGCCATCATTCACAATGCCCCCCGCTTCCACCTTCTTCCTTCCCACTTTATATACTGAGCATGATGTCATACTGTATGAAATATCCCTTTGGTCAAGTGGTGTCACTTGTCCTGGCTGTGCCTCCTCCCAGCTTCCCGTGCACTCTCAGCTCCTTACTAGTGGTGGCAGTACAAAAGGGCCATGGGTCTGTGTAATCCCTGCTCAGCAATAACAAAAGTATCTCTATATTATCAGCCCTGTGTTCAGCACAAATCCAAACCACAGTCCCATACTACCCACTGTGAAGAAAATTAACTCTACCCCAGCCAAACCCAACACACCTATCTTGCTCTCCTTTCCCAGGCCACTTTGTTCTGTCATCTCTTGCTATGTGCAGTTCTATGGAAAGAAGTTACTTTGTGGTTAACATGTCCAACAGATAGTCAAGATGAATGCCCTACTAAATGAGTTTTAGTATGTTAACCACCTATAGAGTCTTTGCTAATCAGATGGAAAAGGGTAAGCTTTCACCTTGCTACAACCTCTTTTCAGGTAGTTGTAGAGAGTGATAAGGTCCTCCCTGAGCCTCCTTTTCTCCGAGCTAAACAGCTTCAGTACCATCAGACACTCCTCATAGGACTTATGTTCCGGACCCTTCACCAGCTTCATTCATTGCCTTTCTCTGGACTCACTCCGGCACCTTAATGACTTTCTACTAGTGAGGGGCCCAAAGCTGAACTGAGTATTTGAGGTGTGGCCTCACAAATGCTGAGAACAGAGGGATGATCCCTTCTCTAGCCCTGATGACCCCACTATGTCTGATACAAGCCAGGATGCCGTTGGCCCTTTTGGACACCTGGGCACACTGCTGGCTCATATTCAGCTGGCTGTTGATGAGCAAACCCAGGTCCTTTTCCATCAGGCAGCTTTCCAGCCACTCTTCCCAAAGCTTGTAGCAGTGCATGGGGTTGTTGTGACCCAAGGGTGTGAATTAGCACTTTCCCTTATTGAACTTTGCACCATCGGCCTCAGCCCATTGATCCAGGCTGTCCAGACCCTACCCTCCAGCAGACTGACAGTCCCACCCAACTGTGAAATTACTGAGGGCACATTCGATCCCCTCATCCAGCCTGTCTTCCACCTAATTTTTTCCCTTGAGATGTTAACCATCTTTCCACACTGATGTTCTTCCTCTTGAGCTTCTTGCCTGGCCCTATCTCAGCATCCTTTATCTCAAATTTTATCTCTCTTACATTTCATGGCTCAACTGTGTGGACTTCTTTATAGAGCTTTCTCTCAGTTTAATGATTTCCTAAAAAATCTGAGCAAAGGTTATGCAATTGTGCCACAGCATTACCAGTCTGACAGCAGAGACAGTAGGAAAGGAGGGGAGATTATAATGTCACACTCGCTTTTGAAGCATCCACATAGTCTGTGTGTTTGCAGTTTCAACACCCTGGAAGGTCCAGTTAGTAAAACGGGGAATACATGTTGTGTTTCATTTTAATCATTTATTTCAACAGTTTTTTATTATTGATGCTGTGAGCATATCAGCTGCAGTCTCTCAAAAGTAATTTTCTCTGTAATAATTTCCCACATTTTTTTCAAGACTGAGTAAAGAGATTAGTACAGCTTTCTGGAGGACAGAATTTCATTTGGTAATGACTTTTTAGGACGCTGAGACATACTGGTATCCATCAGCTGCACAAACTTCATTCCTCTTGTGAAGATAAAATCAGTAGAGGATTACATTGCCTAATTGTCCTACAGTCTGCCAGCTCTGTTAATTGCAGGATTGCAGATACCAAGTTGTCGATGCCCTGACTTGTTAAGGCTTCTCAGATGCCTGCCTAGCTGTAAGCAATCCAGTGGCTTTGACAGCAGACTCTGTACCTACCAGTGAAGTGGATCATTAGACTCTCAGCTCACTATTCCACTTCTACACTTATTGGTGGGAGGTGAACAGAATACCTTAAATCTAAATTCTGTAGGTAGACTTTGTTCTATTTGCCTTCTGGGGATAGGGTTGCTTTCTCCCTGGCTTCCAGAATCTGCAGACAAGCAGTTAACTCATGTATGCCCAAATGGGATGGGTCTAGGATGTAGGATTTACAAGTGCTGAGATACCTGAGAAACTTCTCTGGTCCCGGACTGCCCCACTGGCAAATACCACACTCCTGCCGTTCTCAAAGACTCATTCTACGGATTTCTAGACTGTGTGCTATACAATATATTTTCCTTGGGGAAATATCAAACCAGCCCTCTGCTGCAAGCATTTCGTGTTTCTTTACCTTTGGCTTTATGTTCCCTGCAGGATAGGGCTGTTGGCCCATTTGTCTTAGCATCTGGTCAGTCCAAAAGTAGTTTTGTTGTTGCTTGTGTTTTCAACTGTACTTCTCAATTAGTACTTGTCCACCTACTATAAGGTGATGCCATGGCAATGAATAAAACTCATGTAAAAGCTCATCATGCCCTGAAAGCCTACGTCTCCAAAGCATGCTTGAAAAATAATCAGAAATTTCCTTGGTATACCACATCTGTGTCCATGTTTAATTCTGCTGTATTGGAAGGATGTTGAGATACTGAAGTGAGTGGGGCAGGGTCCCCTGCAATTGTAACTGGGGTGGGTGGTGCACAAGGAGAGTCTGAGATAAAGGGTTTCGTCTTAAGAAGGGAGTGCTAAATGAGGATGTCTTCACCTACCTAATGAAAGGATATGCAGAAGATGGACAGATCCAGACTCTTCTTGGATATACTCAGCAAAAAGAAAAAAGACTTGCAGATACAAGGCACATCAAGGAATTAGAAAGAAACATATCCTCACTATAAGTGTGACTGAACAGTGGAAGATGGTTATTTAGGGAGCTTATGGAGTCTCCATCCTTGGAGATACTCAACACCTAACAACACAGGACTTGGACTATGTCAGTAGTAAATGTCAGTCTTTATTAAGCAACATACACAACATGGTTCTTTAAATCCTAGGTGTGCAACTGAGAAACACGTGCTTCTTTGTTATTTTACTTCAGGGATCTATATGTGCTCAAAGTGAGTCATGTTAAATGACTATTGATGAATTGCAACTAACCAAGCAACGTTTATGTTCTTAAACATAATAATAAATACTACTGGAAACAATGATTTCCTAACTAAAGCTGAAAATAAGATTTCAGTATTAATAACTACGGGATAAAAATCTACTCTTGCACTATTTCTTTATGATTTCTGAAAGTCATACTTTCCTGACTTATCATTACATCCATTTTTATTTCTACTGTAGTAATCATTATCATTACATCCATTTTTATTTCTACTGTAAAGAGACTGAAAATTGCCATAAAACAGCAGCTAAGAAAGCTTTAAGGATGAGAAACGTCTGAAGAGCATTCCGTAGTTTGAGAGGGAGATTAATCAGTGGAGCCATAGCCTGCCATCTGTGACACGTGGAAACCAGCTCAGCATGGCCACTAGAGAGGCAGGTCCTGGATCTGCTTTGCACCAGAAGGAAGGAGGGGTGGAACAATGTTACCGGACAGAGTAGTAAAAGAAAGTCCTCCTTACCCTCTAAGATACCCTGACAGAACAGGTACAAGACCCTTATACAAAATCTTGCCAAGGTCAGAGAGATCAACCTCTTGCAATAAAAGTTGTATTAAGACATGCACCAAGAAGAACAATGGTGAGTTATGGGCACTGGTGACTGGAAGCACTCATTTGCAGACCAGACCCTCTTTTCAGAGAAGTTTGCTGCTTCCCTGGGGCCCAAATTAGGGATGTCACCACAAGACTGAACAGCCTAATACAACCTTAATGCTATTATTCACTCCTGCTCTTTCACATGGGTACAAATGGTGTTATGATAAAAAAGAGGCCTGGAAAGAATGCTGAAAAATTCCAGAGCACAGGTAATGTTTTCCTCAGTCCTCCCAGTAATGGAAGGAGACTTTGGAAGAAACAGGTGAGCCCAGAATACCAATACCTGACTCCAGGACTAAGGCCTTCACCATAACTTTGGGTTTTTAAACCATGGAGGAACATTCAAGAGGCAAGCTATGCTGGGGCCTGGTGGGATCCACCTGTCCTGATGGGGAGATGTGTCTCTGGGCATAAGCTGGGGAGATGGATCAAGAGAACTTTAAAGTAGAATTGATGGGGGTGAAGGAAATAACGATGAGATTAAAGCACGGAAGCTGAAGGTTGGCATGGCATCATCTGAGGGTGGCAATGCTAGAGGAAACAGTCCATGGGAATACCCTGGAAATCTTGCGTTCATGGCTTAGGAGTCCACAAGTACTGGTCAGTCTTTAGGAACCACATTGCACTGTGTCATATGTAAAGCAAGTGGGGCAGAAGACCACCTTGTCTGAACAGGGAACTACTCATGGGCCTCAAAAGGAATAAGGAATTGTGTGATCTCTGGAAGTGGGGTCAGGCTTTGCAGGAACAGTATAGGACTGTGGTTTGTGTAAGCGGGGAGAAGACACAAAAGGCCAAAGCTCATTTGGAGTTGAAAATGGCCAGTTCAGATAACAAGAAAGGCTTTTTCAAGTACATTGATTACAAGAGGAGGTCTAAAGAAAACAATGCTTGGTGAAGATTTTTATCTGATTAATAGGGATAAAGAAAAAGCAGAGGCATTCAATGCCTTTTTTTTCTTGGTATTTAATAATACTGATAGACCTTGGACTGCCTGAGTTAGAGGAGCATGAGTTCCACGAGTGTGGAATCAGAGATTTTCTATTTGTGAACACTAAAATTGTAGGGGACCAGATGTATCAGCTTACTAACCATGGCTTTTGAAACATGAATTCCATAGGGTCTGAAAAGATTCATCCTGGAGTACTGAAGGAGCTAGTGGATGTTATAGCAGGACCCCTCTTGGTCTGCCAAAAGTCTTGAGAGGCTGGGAAGTTTGACTAGAACCCATCTGATGTTATTTCCATAAATAGGGCCTGAGAGAAGGCCTGGGGAACTACAGACCTGTTAGTCTAACATCAGTTCTTAAAAAAATTATGGAGAACATTATACTGCATACTACTAAAAGGCATTTAAAGAATAATGCAATCAACAGGCAGATCGCCCACCTAGTGGATAAAGGGAAGGCCATGGATGTATCATTTCAGGATTATAGTAAGGCTTTTTATGGAGGTTCACGGTGCACTGGCTGAGGAACCAGCTGAAAGGCAGAGCTCAAAGGGTTGTACTGAATGGCTGCAGGTGATTGCTGCAGGCGATCATCAGGCCTGTCCCGCGGAGTTCAGTTCTAGTTCCAGTTCTCTTCAATATATTTATCAACAATTGGGATGCAGGAGCGGAATGTACCACTAGCAAGTTTGCTGATGAGACCAAACTGGAATCTGCTGTTGACTCCCTAGAGGTAAAAGAGGCCTTGTAGAGGAATCCAGATAGAGATTGGAGAATTGAGCTATGATTACCAGGATGAAATTCAAGAAGTCACTTTGACGGATTCTGCACCTAGAATGGAGTAATGCCGGGCACAAGCATAAATTAAGAAAGGCGTGGTTGGAGATCAGCTGTGCAGAAAGCAATCTGGGGGTGCTGGCTGCCAGCAGGCTCAGTGTGAGTCAACAGTGTGCCCAGGCAACCAAGGTGGCAAACTGCATCCTGGTGTTTGTGCATCAAACACAACATCCCCATCTGGCCAGAAGAGTGGGTATCCCACTATGTTCAGCAATGGTGTGGCCTCAGCTGGAGTTCTACGTGCAGGTCCAGTCCCCACAATTTAAGAAGGTTGTGAAAATCCTTGAATGCATCCAAGGATGTTGTCTTTGTTGCCAGAGGAAGGCAACAAAGCTGGTGAGAGTGCTGGAAGGAATGTACTCTTAGGAGCGGCTGAGGACTTTGGGCTTGTCTAGTTTGGAGAAAAGGAGGCTGAGGTGCCTCATTGCTCTCTACAGCTTCCTGAGGAGCAGAAAAGGAGAGGGAGGTGCTGAGCTCTGGTCTCTGGTATTCAGTGATAGGACATTTGGGAATAGTTCAAAGCTGTGCCAGGGGAGATTTAGATTGTACAGGCTTCCTAGAGGGGTGATTGATGCCCCCAGCCTGTCAGTGTTTAAGAAGCATTTGGAAAATCCCTAATAACATGCTTTAACTTGGTTAGCCCTGAATTGGTCAGGCAGTTGGATGAGGTGACCATTGCAACTGAAACAGTCTAGTGTTCTCTACTCTGTATACTAGTGCTAAGTCGACAAATCAGTTCCGTGAAACCCTCTTTTACCTTCAGCCCTGGAAAGACCAAGCATAATTTTTGATAAAAGTAGCATCTCCTGGAACTACTTAATTTGTAAAAATTTTCATATTTTTATATGAAAATCAACAAATTTTCTAGTCCTTTGACTCAAAGAAAAAATTAGAAGGCAAACAAACCCAAGTAACATACAATTCGTCATTTCATTATTTTTAAGGAAATAGGCTGCTATTTGATTAATGTTATACTTTTAAAATCTTATTCTTAACCTCTTTTATTTTCAGCTTTAGTTAGGAAATCATTGTTTCCAGTAGTATTTATTATTTTTAGGAATATTATTAGTGGGCCTGATGCTTATTACAGCTGGCTTTTGTAACATTAACGCTGGGTGTCAGATTATTTTGTTGGCACAATTTGAGGAAGGAATAAATAAAGCATATTAGGTGCTTTATTACAAATTATACTTCATAATCAAATACCTCTGCTAGCAGATATATCATATGGAGAAGCAGTATTGGGCACAGCAGCACAAGTCAGGACTAGCCAATATAAGACGCTTTAAATCGTCCACCTTCAAAGCATAGGTATGCCTCATTGTACTCCACAGCTCAGTTGGTTAGAGCATGGTGCTATTAACACCAAGGATGTGGGTTTGATGCCCATTTGGGCCAACTTGAAGAGTTGGACTTGATCCATGTGGGTCCCTTGCAACACAGAATATACTATAAAACCTTGGAATTACAACACAAAAGTACTGTGAGTTTGTACTTTTGCCTTCTGGAAGTGGCAGCTGCAGGGCATGGGACCAGCCCTCACTGCAGAGCCTGCAGCCACAAGGGTTGATTTAAGGTTCCCCAGGAAAGCAGAAATTAGAAATGAGTAGAAGACTGAAGACCTCGTTTGGGAAAGGAGCAGTGCTCAATGACTGGCTGATCAAAAGGTAGGCTTTTCTCTTAACACTGTAGATTTTTCAGTTCCTAGAGATGATGAAATGTATAAGAATTAAGAATAGTGTGAAAAACACAAAGTAGTCCTGCCTACATGTCCAAGATAAGCATCAAAACCCATTTTGGCACTCAGGTTACTTAGTTTTTATCACTGTTTGTGAATATTTTTATTATTATTGTCACTGATACTCTTGGTAGAGTAACACTAAAAAGAAAAACGGGGTGGGGTTGGGGGAAAGCCAGTCTTCCTAGTATTACAAATGCAGTTACAAATACACTGATGTTTTTAGGATACTGATAGCATGTGGTCACCAGGAGCATAACATGGTAGCTCACATGAAATCAGCATATGGAACCACAGTGCGTAGTTTAGGAAATGCTCTCTTTCAGCTTGCAGAAATTGCAACCGGCCTAATAACAAGTGCAGTGTTTTAATCAAATCATGTGATGACCTTCTACATTAGCATTTTCAGAACACTATAAAAGTCTGCAGCCAAGGTGTGAGTGCTGTCCTTCAGGATATAGTTCTTGAAAAAGGCTGGCTTGTCTTTTTATGCGGGCTTTTTTGTCAGCGAGGTTGTGGGCCCCCGTGTATTGAAACTGCTACAACTTCTGTTCTGTCATGGGCATGCCAACCTGTGCATTTTAAATCACTGGGATTATTGAGGCGTGCCTTCCTTATATTTCTGCCAAATTTTGTGTGTCACATCTAACACATGATGCCTCTATCTGCCTTCTGGGATGCTGTGTCCTGCCCTTTTTTGGGTGTGGGCTCCTCCCCTTGAGTCTAGAAAAGACTTAAAAGCAGGTGGGTGTGCAGCTTCTTGCTGTGCAGCGCAGAGAAGTGGATCCACCCTTGGGCTGTCATTTCCTGGCACTGGTGGTCTTCCCAACTGTTCAGGTATTTGTGTCTAAAATAAGCTGCATGGTGATGGGATAAATCTGTATGAGTATAAAGTGGGAAAGGTTCTCAGGTGACTGGTGATGTATCTTTTAATAATCTAAGGACTTTGACTAAATGTGCTTCTTTATCATGCTTGAAATTTTTATATTGCCTTTGGAATGGTTTAAGAGATTTTTCTTTTGCTATTTGACCGTTAAGTTAAAACACTGGCTTCAAAAATGTTTGAGGCTTTGTGCCTTTCTGTGGAAGATGTGACTGTGTAAACGGAACTAACTGAAGCTAAATTAATCCTTCAGAGGGATTATGTCTTCTGCAGCACTGGTTCCACTATCCTTCAGCTACTTTTAAGCTCACATTGTCTGTCCCATGATTTTTGATACACTTTTTGTTTTCTTTTGCTTGCTCTTCCTATTGTTTTGTTGAAGTGATTCTTAACAAATGTTGACAAACTTTTCAGTTTAAACACATGAAAATCAAGCAACTGCCACAGCAAAATTTGCATCAGTTTTCTTCTGCCTTGCTTGTGTTATGTAGTTTTAAGGTCTGAATTGCTCCTTATTCTGGTCTGGTTCCATTTCTCAAACCTTTTGTACAGAGAAAAAAGACTGCATGTGGGCACGTGTATTTTATGGTGACTAAGCTGCCTTCAAGGCAAGAAATAACACCCTTAATGAAAGGCAAGAAATAACACTCTTAATGATTTGCAGCATTTCAGAAATAGGATTTTGCTTCTTGTTATCCCCTAATTAGTTTTTTTTTTCAATCTTTTTAACAAGAAATGGGAGTTTATCCAAATGGTTGCATTTCATAAAAATTATTTATCACTATATTTCTAATGAATTTATCTTCACCAGGTATTTCTGTTACACATGCTGTTCCCAGGTTCTTTCAAAAGAACACGAAAATTGGGAAAGAAGTATAGAAATGGTTGAGAATTGCTTTTTTTCTTCAGACAGTAAAGATAGTATCTGATGTTAAGAGACAACGAACTTGGCATCTTCAATGCTATTTTCCCTTCTTGGGAAGAAGGAGGGAGTACTTATAAATCTTGCTTCAGCTGTAACTTCTATGAGTCACTAAATGAAAATACTAAAGCTGCTGTGATAAAGCTGAATGTGGCTCTGTTCACTCCACCATCTTAAAAGAAAATAACAAAATTAGTAGTCCAGAGATGAGCAGTGATGACGGTCATTAGTGCCATATGAGGAATACCTCAGCAAGCCAGGTCTTTTCATTCAGGTGACGGAGGGCAGAGACAGAATGACAGAAAACCTTAAAAATGCTCAGTGGCAAACCCTGAGGGATGCCCTATTCACTCTCTTTACTATTCTACTCTGTGTCCATCAAATGAATTTGTAGGAGTCAGATTAAAAACAAAAAAGGACATAATTCTTTATGCATCAGATAGTAGAGCTGTGCAACTCATTGCAAGAGGACATTGTAGATGCCAACTGGTCACAGGAATTTAAGGGGAAACAGGAAAAATACATGAAAGAGTAATTCAGAGAATCATAAAATCAACTGTGTTGGAAAAGACGTCCGAGACCATCAAGTCCAACCCTTGATCCAACACCAGAACACAGGAAACACTCATAGATGTTTCCTGTATATAAAGAAATCCTGCTGTTCCCTAGAGATCTATTTTACCACTATGGTAGAGAGAACATTGAACTAGGTGGTGCTTATATTTTCTATTTCTTTAGATAGACCTTATATTTTTGTGTATATTCTAAAAGCCTAGATTTTTAAATGGTCATCCTGAAATCCTGTAGCACTCTATTTTGCTGCTTGTAATGTTTGTTGGGGTTGGTGACTGAGAAGAAATTAACCAAGGGTATTGCCTAATACTATTCCATCATCATTTGTAAAAGCAGAACTGGTTTACACTATTGCAGGAAGATTACCTCATATCTAACAAATTGTTGTTGTAACACAAGCAGTTCTGATGAAGGAAAATATTGCAAGCCGTTGTTTAAATGTACACTTAATTCAATCTAATTTTCCTATACCTGAAGAGTCCTGTTCTATAATGAAATGTTATTTCCTTGGTTTTGTTGGTTTTGTTTTGTTTTGTTTTGATGTTAGGAATGGAGAAGATGCTTGTTTGTGTGGACAAAAGGCCAAATGCTCTCTGTAGACTGATTTGTTTTCCGTGGGCTGGAGGTGGCACTTCTCTACTTGCTCAGTGGGGCAAACTATTAAGCAACTCAATTGAAGGTTTGTAATTTTTGTAGTTAAATCACAAGTTAAAAAAGTCTGAAATACACAGTAGACCAATTTTTGAATGGAAAATAATATTCTTGAGATCACTGCAATCTTTGTCCAATGGGTCTTCTCCAGAAAGGATGGAACTAGCATTCATTAGGAACTAGCATTTCCATCAGGGTGCATTTTCTGTACCACTTTGCATCAAGTTATATTTGGCTAGGTTTAAAAGTTATATCCTCAGAGCTAAGTTTCACAAGACTATAGTATGGTTGACTGCTTCAGAACCTATTGGTATGATTCACAAATATAATACACGTGCCAGGGTAACGGTGAAGATATGAGAACCACTTTTAATGTTGAGAGGCTGCACAGAGTATCTGTTATCCATCGTTTGCACTTCTTGTATCAAAACTGGAGTTCAAATATGAATTTATAACAGTGAAATAGCATTAAGTTACATTACAAAGTATTTCTCGTTGCTCCCAAGCTATATCAGCACTAAAAATGATCCATTGCTTAAACTGTTTGAAGAGAGACCAAGGCCCTTTTACAGACCTTCCACAAAGAAAAAAATAATTTCATATTTACGAGCATCGCCATTGCAGTTGTACCAGTCCTCTAAATGCTCATATGCTTTCTGGTAAGCAGTTGCATGAGTCGCATTAAATTTTCCTTGAAACAGAAAAAAGAAAAAAAAAAAGAGAAAGAAAGAAAAGAGTTTATTTCCCACTGGAACTAGCTCCAACAAAGTTACTAAGAAAATAGCCTAGTAGCAACTGCAGACACAGATGAATAACATCAGGGTGTAGCATGGTTTCTCACAGATGGTTTCTGCAGAAAGAAAGTACAGAGGATGCAAACATTTCTGCGCTGCTAGTATTGTGTTAGGTAGTGGTTTATTCTATTCTAAAATACTTTGTGTCTGAACCATTACTTCCACATGAGTTCAGCAGTATGCATTATGTCAAGGAGAGTTCAGAAACTCAACATTTTTTTCTGATCTATTCATTCCTTACTTTCACTAAAACGCAAGAGGAAAATCCCTTGGAAGGACGTATTTTACACACCCCTTAACTTACTATTATTGAAATTAATGATTTTGTGGTTGTTATTAACCTTAATAGTAATAAAGTTGCTTTCAAATCTCAGCTGAAATCAAGACCTTGTGGATTCTGAGCCAAGGCACTTATCAATCAGATCAACTGGAGAGTAAATCGGATCAATTTGTGAGTAAAGGAAGGGATGGAAACCTAATCTCTCATAGGATTAAAACACGGTAGTAGCAATAGTAAAAACATAGTATCAACTGCACGAAGGATTAATTTAAATAATCCATATATTCTGCGTAATAATTAAAAAAAATTAAAATTATTTTACTGTATCTATTTGAAATAACTAGAGTCCTTTTCTCTCGCTTCCTCCACCTCTTCTGCAGTGTTCTGCGTAAGGTATCCTGGAAGAGAAACTCGTCTTAATGAGCCTTTTGCGAAAGACATGACAAGCATGGTTAACGAGGTTACAAGTGTTTTGTTAAAAGAATTGCAAGAAAAACCATTTGCATTCTTTGGTCACAGGTAAAAATATATACATTCGTAGATGCCCTGGTGAAGGAGCTTCTGTCTCTGAACTTGTTGAGTAGACAGTTTCTTGTTTTTATTTGCAAAAATTTTAGGAAAATACGCTTCTGCAAAGATATTTTATCAAGTTGTCTTAACACATGCTGTTGCTCTCAAAGACTCTGGTTATTTATTGTTTCAGGCACAACATCTGAACATGTTGTGTTTCTGATAAATTATAATTTATTATGGCATTTATTTTTCATATTTGTGTCTGTTCTTGATCTATATGAATGCAGGGGAGGGAACCATTCGTGAAACACAGATTTTGAAGATTGCTTAGTCCAAAGTATTCAAAATAAATGTTTTTATTGCAAATTAAGGAGACTACTAAAAGAAAGACTAAGAAAAGGTTAGATTTGTAAAACTAGACTGTGTAGGAATATACTTCATGTCAATTAACAAATATCATTATAATTTATATGTCATATATGGCTTCAGTAATTGTTCAAGATATGCAGTTAGCACTGAAATTCAAACTATGTGTACATTTTCCAGGTTTTATGTATGTTTGTGCTTACTTTGCTTTAATTTCTCTTTTCACTGCAGTTTTGGATCTTACCTGAGTTTTGCAGTTGCACTACATTTGAAAGAAAAGTATGGACTAGAGCCAGTCCATCTTTTTGTATCAGGGGCACATGCCCCAAATGTAAGTTGCAGAATCATTAACAATATGAAACAAAACAGTACATCAGCTATCAAGAGTAAAAATAACATTTGACAGTGTGGCCTGCAAATTACTTCTAATACAAAATGAGCATTGCTTCAGAATCTATGGAGAAAAGTTTTTTTCTTAGAGGAAATTAATTCTGAGGTGGATGCAGAGCTTTGCACTACACAATATTCACTGCTGCTAGCTAACCTTAGCCTTGGGAGAACAGTCTCCTTAAACTAATGCTACCTTTTTTGAATACTGTGTTATTTACTATGGCCTTTGGCTTAAAACTAAAAAAAGTAATCAAACCAAAATACTAAGTGGCTCTCCCTTCTCTGTAACATGTGAAATAACTGTCTTAACCTAGTCTTTCATAAACCATCTGCGTCAGCCCTCAGTATATTTGCCCATTTATTTCTTTCCCTCCTTGTTCTTTGTTGGATTTTTAATCAGTCAGGTTCTGCTGGTTCTGCTAGTCTTTCTCAGGAAAAGAGCAGTGAAGTGACTTTTTCCCAGTCCTCCTGTCCTCAGTCAGCATTTGCTATTTCTGTTCTTCTGTTTCTGGAGCTTCTTAGCAATCCTTAGTATGAGCTGGTGATTCATGGAAGCAATTGTTATTCCCGCAAATTTCCATAATCAGTTGGTCTCTTCAGTCCTACATTAGTCAGGTTTATGTCCACTGCTGGGCTTTTCTTTCTCTTAAACAGATTATTTTATGAGGTGCATTTCAATAGTAAGAGTCAAACTTGAACAAAATTGAATTGATGGTTATTTGTCTGTGGAAGTTTCAGACCTGGAAGATATTTGGCTCAGTCATAATTTGTAAATTTACTAACCCTTTCCAAGAAGTGTTCTTTGTGGATGTTAATCAGCTTGGATATGAAGAATTATTGTACTTTTTACTAAAATGATTTTTAATGAAGAGATCATTTAAAGTATATTATATGCAACACCTGATTTGTTTTGTCTGGTACTGACAGTCTGAAGCAATTCTTCCATTCAAAACCATTTCTGTATCTGATACAAAAGATGAAGAAGTTATTGAATATCTACAAACGGTAGGAGGAACTCCTTCTGAGCTTCTGCATAATGAAGACATTAGGAAACATCTGCTGCTTACTTTTAAAGGAGACTTTAAAGTGCTTCAGACATTTTCGTAAGTTTTACAATTTTGTATTATATTTGTATTTTACATTTTTACTTGTGTGTGATCATGTCAGGGTTTTTCTTTCTACATATTTTTTTCTCGTTTCTGTTGTAAAAAGATTATGAAACAGTAAACAGTTCTCTCCTTTATGTGTTTTTCTACTTGTTCTCTAGTATTTAAGCCCTAGATGAAAACATTGCTTACAGTATCAGCCACTGCAATAGTGAACTGTTACTGCAGTAGCGAACGTGTCATGGTAGAATTACAGTTCTACTGAGGATCCAAAGTTAGCAGCCACTAAAAGGAATATTCTGTCATCTTTTATTGTTTTCTGAGGCTACTAATCTCAGCTGATCATGCTTCAGGATCACTGCATTCAGCCTCTTGATCCAAGATCCCCTAATCTAACCAGAAGCAGAGTCCCTGTGTTCTGGGCACCTTGAGAGCAACTGGCTTCTTCTGTCCTAACTGCTGACCCCACTGGATGTTACACGACAGCCAACGTGGCTGAGTGGTTGAGGTTTCTTACCTTGGCAAAGACAACGATACTCTTGGATGTGGGACCCATTTTGGTCTTAGGAACCTGACACTGAAAGGCCCTGAAACATTAAAACTTGAATATAAGCAGGTAACATAATTGTTTATGGGAGGTGAGAATTTCTATTGCAGGCTGAAGCTCTTTTTCTCCCCTAACTATCGGGTCATTCTTTCTTTACAATTTTAGACCTAATTGCAGTAGGGCAAGGAGCTAAGAACCTTCCAGATGTGGTAATTTCTTCTGATGTTCTGCATAATCTAATTCCTGAAGTTTGTTAGATTTTGGAGGAGAACGAAAAAGTTATTTTGTATGTGAAAGCAAATTCCAAATATGGGTATCTTACTGAATGTTTTAGGACTACTTTTTATGTTCACAGTTTTGAGAAGGCAGAAATGGATATCCCCTTCTCTTGTGATATTACCTGCTTTAATGGGGGTGATGATAAGCCATATGATTTACAAGGTACTTTTCTTAAATGGTTTTCCTCTTATACTTACACATTTTCCTGTTGAATTGCATCAGTTAGTTAATGAAGTTTTCCTGAGTCTTTTATCTCCTTCTTAAACAAAACAAATCAACAGAGCAGTCTCAATGTTGATATGGGATGTAAAATATTTATTAAATAATAATTTCAAAATAGTTATGTAAAATTATCACAATAGTTGACATTTTTCTGACATCTCTTTTTCAGGTTGGCAAGAACTAACAAGTGGAGATACATCCTTTTATGAGCTTCCTGGAGGTCATTTTTATCTGCTGGAACGGTCTAATGAAATTTTCTTGACAAAACACATAACAAGATGCATAGAAAATGCTGGTCTATGAGTATTTCCCTCAGTTTTAATAGCAGAAGGTGTAATATTAGTCCACAGCACTTCATAATAAGTCATTATTTCTGTACATTGCATGCAGTTATGCCTAAGGGTTGTTCTGTTTGTCCTTTGTAATTCTTTAAAAGGGGGAGTTTTCCTGGGTTTTTCTGAAAATAAACATTGGCTTTGTCTTAAAAATTAAGGTTTCGTCTTTTCCCTCTTCTCATCTTGCATGTGCACAAACTCTTCATTCCATAACCTCATTTGCAAAAAATGATAGCTATGTTATTTTACTTCTAGAGCTTGCTTGCTCCTGTAAAAATGCTAAATATAACGTAATACCCACAAAAATCCACAGTTCTCAGAGAAAGCTTAATTTATTAGGTTCAAATTTATTTAGAATAAGATACAATCTAAAAATAGAGTATGTATGTAAATACCCTTTACAGTCAGCTTATGCTTAAAAGATATTAGTCAGACTACACAGTAAGGAGTTAGTATTGCAGTGTTCTCAACAGAGTTAGTTCATTAGCTACCGAAGAGTTAATTATTAGTGGGAATTACTTTCAATATTCTAGATCCCATATTTTTCTACCATTGCTTTTGCTTTAGAGATATAGGCATTCATGGCATCCTCCTTTGATAAACCTGTAAAGGAAAGCAGGAGTCATTATCTTTCCTCATTTGTCCTATAAACATGACTACATGATGTAAATTTAATTGGTGTAACACCTTTTTTCAGGTTCCACGCCTCCCATTTGGCTTTGCCTTTCAAATCTAGCATTCCTGGACATTCTGCCAAAATAAATGCATACGTTTGGTCATCATGCAGATTTACATAACATTAGCTTGATTTCATCAAGATATGGGAATAACTGTGAAGCATATATAGGAATACCAATATTAATATCTCCAACGGTAGCCTGTTTGTAGAATCCATAGAGTTCCTTCAGTTCTTCATCAGTTGGTCTTGTTTTTAATTTTTTAACATCTTCTGCAGCACCGTCAAAGTCAGCCTGATGAAAGAACAGAAAGTGTTGGTTTTCTTCTCAAGGGGTGTGCTTAAAACATGAGGCACAGGACATACAGTAGCATCATCACATACTCTTAATCACTCCCTAGGGTTTAGTGGTAAGTCTAGGTGTTTGCCCATGAAAGAAGCTTAATAAAACTGTATGCCGTTAGAAAAGGAACTAGGCTTACATAGCTGATAGGGTCAGTACTGCTAAATGAACAGTTTTACATCTAAACACTTGGAACCATTACAGACTGTCTAGTGCCAGAATAGCTACAGATACACTCACGCAGGGTCTTAAAATCAGCAACATATTCAACATCGATTTCAGCATGTGTGCTGTGGCTCTGTTTAAATCACTGAGATCACATTACCTCAGAAGTCTGTACTGTCCTTCTTTAGACCACCTTTTTCATTAGTTACAGGAAAGACTTTTTTTTTTTTTAATAAGAAAACCTAATGCACATTTGTCTCCTTAATTGATGTCTTTCTCCGTGGCAAGTGACTGTGCTGGGTGGGTCAGGTGATAGAAATAAGCAAGTATGAATGAAAGCTGGGCTCACTATAGCATTCCGTATTTAAACAGAGAAAAAGTACAAGAGAAAGGCTATTTCTGGTTTTAAATCTAAGAAGAAAAATTAAAAATAATTTAATTAGAGAGTGATGGTCATGGATCGTTCTTCACAGAAAGGCCCCTTCATGGAATCATGAAACTATGTATTCACTGATGTAAGGAGACATCAGCTGGTGGCTGCATTAAGGCAGGAGTAGCAGGTGAAATGGGGTAAGGGCAGGTAGCTGAGTGCACTGCAGCTTCCTGCACAGAAACCTGCCTGCTCTCCCACCAAATGAGTCACCTCTGTCTCCTGAGGTGGAATTCACTTTTTTTTTTAAATTTTGTTACGGAAGTTTAGTTTGGCTAGTGAGGTTCCCCAGACACAAACTTCTGAGGAATTTCTAATTTTTTTTCAAAATTCTCAATTGCCATTTGAAACCCAAAAAGGGAAAGCACAAGTCTCCTAAGAATGAAAGTGCATGCCTCAGAATGTACATCTGTAACACCAGAGTTATAACAAGGAACAGCAGGCAGAGAGGTACATTTTAAAGGGATGTTTTTAAAAAATCATAATATATTATTAAAAGGGTGTTCTAGCAAAGGAATGCTCCCTGCAAAACAGCAATTAAAAATAAATCTTGAATCTTCTTTAAGCTGCAGCTATAAATTCACAGAACATTACATGGGAAGGGTTCATGGTGATAATACACATCTCTAGCTCTGTCAGTTTGTAGCACCCTTAAAAAAGCAACGGAAGGAAAGGACAAAAATCCTGCGGCAATGAGGATGCTTTTTAACAAATAATCTTCCAACTCAGTGAGAACCACAGTGTTTGCATAACTGACAAGCAGGAGTTTCTGGGATATTCCCACCAAGGCCTCCCAGAACCAAATGCCCAGTAGTGAAGGCAGGAATACAGAGAACAGCTGGTGTGTTAGAACTGATAAACACTGTTTTAAGAAATGCTGCTGTTCGTTCTATTTTGAATGTGATGGATCCTTCTGAGAATTAGCAAGATTCCAAGTGCGATTTGTCTGTTTAAGACTCTGAAACTTGGTCATTTTATAGAGTATACTATTTGGCAGAGTTTCCACAACAAATTCTAAATCAAATTACTTCCAAATTATATTCTTAAATCTAAAACTTTACAGACTAAAACCATGTAACTAGTTACGCAGTTTGTTTCTGTTTTAATAAAAATAATTCTTAATATTACTAGAATGCAACTATACCACAGAATCACTGAAAAACATGCGTTAAGTCCAACTTTTTGTGGCTGATTTCTTGTAAGAACTTGGAGAGCACTGCAAGACAAATACAGGACTTTTTTAGATTAAAAATCCAAAAGGCTCAGGATATGTTTATATGTTTTATATATATGCTATACATAATTTAGATAAACAAAAGCTATGTGCCCTAGACTACATATAAAAGCTGAATTAATAATGTTGAAATGACCTTACAGCATCCCTTCTCAGCATTTTTCTTTTGCAATATTAATATTTGCTTTCATGAAAGCCTTGCAATCTTTATTTATTGTCTTATGCTGTATTGTCTCTTGTTCTCCTTCTGCTGAGTAACTGTACCTGGAATTCCTACAACTACCTGAAATACTTCAGCAAGCTCAGATGTTAAGCTCACTTTGAATTTTTACCCCAAAATTGCCAAGGGCCATAGAAAGTAACTAAATTACACTCCTTCCTTTCAGAAGCAAAAATCAGAAAGGTGAACCCACATGTTTGAGGCCAGCAAGTCACAACAACACAGGGAGAGAATTTGGGGTTCGGGGCAGAAGTGTCCTGCCCTGTGCCTTAGGCACAGAGTGGGTGCTTTCAGCCTGGGAGCAGGGAGAGGACATCTCTATAAGTAGAACTGGAGCCTGAACTCAGTACCTGTGAGATTGCTCATATGACTTTTTATTTCACTATGTTCCTTGACAGACAGGTGGCTTATCCCTCCATGGAAATAAGCCTGCTCCACTTTGTGTTTATCTTAGGGCAGAAGCGAGGACATAGGCACATACTGCAGAGGAACTCACATGCTCTGAATTTACATCCCAGCCTACCTCTGAGTCACTCCAGTCATGCCACGCTGCTGCACAGTTTCAGACACTGCAGCATTAGGATATAAAGGAGTTCTGTACTCATGTAGCAAGACTGTGGCCTAATTACACAAAAATACGTCCTCCTATGCACTAACAACAGTATAAAAATAAATGTGATGACTCACCACACTTAAGATTTTTTTTTAATTGGTAAAATTTAATTAAAATTAGTATTTCATTCTGAAACCAAATACCAGTAATGTGACATTCTTGACTATACCTGACATCTCTTAATATTATCCATGCAAACAAAAGCAGCATTGGTGCTCTTTAACTGTAAATTAAGAAGCGGTATCAGCAATAAAACATAACTGTGTTGCCACACATTACTTAAAGTTTAAATAAGTTACTACTGCATGTGAGCCTCTGGCAGCATTGACATACAAGTCAGCAGAAATCTGCCATGTAGCTTGAATTGTTATCTGATTCAAACTTCTGTCCTGGTTTTGGCGGGGATAGAGTTCATTTTCCTCCTAGTAGTTGGTACAGTGCTGTGTTTTGGATAGTGCTGATAATACACTGATGTTTCGGTTGTTGCTGAGCAGTGCTTACACTGAGCCAAGGACTTGCAGTGCCTCATGCTCTGACAATGAGGAGGAGCACAAGGAGCTGGGGAGAGCACAGTCAGGACAACTGACCCAAACTGCCCAAAGAGATATTCCACACCACAGAACATCATGCCCAGTATATAAACTGGGGGGATTGGCCAGGAGGGGCTGACTGGAGCTCAGGGATGGGCTTGGCATTGATCAGAGGGTGGTAAGCAATTGTGTTGAGCATTACTTGTTTCTCTTGGGTTTTATTGTGCATGCTCTCTCTCTTATTACTATTAACAAATTTTATATATTATATTTAAATTAGTTTTAATCACTAAACTAGTCTTATCTCAATCCATGAGTTTCTACTTCCCCCCCTCCCCCCCGATTCTCCTCCCCATCCCACCGTGGGGAAAAGGGGAGAAAGTGGCTGCATGGTACTTATTTACTGGCTGGGGTTGAACCACAACTTCAGAGTAAGAATGAACCAGAAGCACTGTTAGACTGTACAAGACAAAAGACAAAAAAAAAAAAAAATCAAGGAACCCATCAGGTTAATAACCCTATCTACATTTAGTTTTATTGTATATGCATCTATAGGCACATATCACAAGATACTGTTAAAAATATGCAAACGCATATCTTGCGGAGCAAGAAACGTGCAGAAATAAATATAAATACTAAACAATTTGGTTTTCATCCCCCTCTAGCCAATCGTTGTGCACAGACTGTTGCTTGGGATTTGCCTGCTTACACAACATGCTTATGAGCAGACGATAAAAATATAATTTCCTTTTAATCATGTACCAATAAAATTCCTTTCACTCCTCAAATTAAAAGCATAAAAATATCTACAGACAAACATACACATACGTACTAGGGATAAATGCACAAATCATCAGACTATTATCACATACTCCCTTTTTGCAAAGGAAAAAGCATTCTTCATTTACAGCTGAATATTTGACCAGTTTGCAAAACATAAATATTTAAGCCTCCCTAATGAAAACATTATTCAGTTGTCCTCACTTCCGTATAGCTTGATTCAATAAATTTTTAACGATAGGAATAGTAGCTGTCAACCAAACCTATGTGGATAGAAAACCTCTATGTCTAATACAGAATGTGTAAAGATATTGCAGTATTTCAACCACCGATTTTTATGTAAAAGTATAACTGTATACCACAATGGAACAGCATATCATACTGAACTCACCTCTTTCTAATCGTGATTTATGGCTCATTGCTTAATCATAAGGCTAATAAATTCATTTTCTAAAATGAACTCAAGGCAGAATAAGACAAACTATAATTTCGGTGATCATTAATTAAACAAAGGTGGTGTTATGTTTGGGATTTGGCAATTCTGACCCACTGAAGAAATAGTTTTCTTCTTCTTAGCTGTAACACACCACAATGAAACCTCTGTGCTATTCAACATAATTGCAGCTCAGAAGGAAATTGCTGAGCTATTGGCAACGCACTCCCTGCATCTAGGTCAGAGCATTGTGTTGTTCACCCTCTGCAAACTAACCAAGCTGAGAGAGACATTATAATGAGACCGGGATAAAAGGGCTTGCCAATCTTGAAGTGAAAGGGATAATAGGAAAGCCTAACAAAAAAACGCAGCCTAATCCATCACGGCATGGGCAAGACAAGGGAAGTATTCATAGTTTCTCGAAAATGTAGGAGGCTAAACGCCAGCAATGAAGATAATTTCCCCAAGAACTGTTTAAAGCCATAGTCAGAGAGAAGATGGAAGGAAGCTCTCTCTAGCCAGAGGTAGGAAGTACCAGCTTTCCTACAAAGACACAACCCCATCAAAATGTACCACTCCAAAGATGCACACAACCTAAAAAAATACACATAACTCACGTAAAAGTTATTCATGCTTCCCAAATGCACATATACCACTGCCTCAGTGTTAGAAGTTTCCCTTCTACGTAACTAGCTAGATCCTAAAAATTATAAGTATTTACCTGCCTTTCAACACCTTACTCAGTCCTGGCAAACTCAAATGGACATACCAAGAAAAAATAATTCACGCATGCTCTAAACAGGTAATGCTCAAAAAAATTATATGACCTATGAATAATACAAAATAACCAGCATGTTTCTCACCCTTCACTTGTAGGAAAGTAATGCGTTATTTAACCTCCATGGGTTTAGGCAAATTTCCCTTGCTGCAAGGTAACCTCGATTTTGCAGTACTAATCCTTATGCTGAAATACCGCAGTCTCCAACACGGCATTGCACGGATGGACAGCGCATCCCTTCCCTCTCCTCTCCTCGCGTCTCTGTCTCACCAGACGCAGAAGTGCTTACCTGCAGAGTCATGATGCTGCGAGGATGGATGCCCGGGGAGCGGCCTCGTTCCTTCCGCGGCGGGGACGCGGCTCCTCTGCCTGAGGCTCCCGCGGGGCGGGCGCGCTGGCGCTGGGATGGTCCCAGTGACCTCAGCTCTCGGCTGAGGAACGACACGGGCTGGCTCCCGCTGAGCCTCCCGGGCCCTGCCGGCACGGCTGAGCGGCTGCGAACCCCGGGCGAGGGGCGGTGGGGGCAGCGAGCATTAAGCCCACAGTCGTTTCCTAGGAAAGCCTGAGCTCGTTTCCGTGCAACTGAGGATTAGGCCACCAGGCTTGGAGAGCAGCGAGGCAGCAGGATTCCCAAGCTACTTGTTTGAAAAAGAAATTTCTTGCGTGACTTGAACGGCAACCAGTCGAGTTATTGCTGCTGGTCCCTCTGCTTCAGCCCCTGCCCACGCCCAGCCCGCCCTGGGATCTCGCATTGTCCAGCTGCAGCTCTGGAAAACGTGCAGGTCATCCCGGGAATAGATACCTCACACAAGCAGCTACACACACAAAATACCTTGGAACACTGGGTTTTAATTTATTCTGCTAAATACAGAAAAAAAGAATATTAAATTGATAAACTAGTCTACAACTGTAACCATTGAAGGAAAAAAAATCCATCCCTGGTTATCTATTCTATCCATTAATAAATTATTTATATTTGTGCCTCTCTACATTTATGTTCTTCATTCCCTGAGCATAGTTTGATTACAATACTATGTGCTTCTGCATTTTTTTAACCCACTAACTTCCATAAAAACGTGAAAAAGAGTGTTTCCCCTCAGATTAAGTCTACGTTAAATTAAGCCAGGATTTAAGAAGAAGAAAAAAAAAAGGCACGTGAATTTCAGTAAATACAAGACTTTAAATAAATTTGAAAACAACTCTGAAGCAGCGAAGCCCTTATTCCTGCTGGAAAAGCTCTGCTCTTTCAGGCCCAAGAGGCTGCGTGTAACCACACCGTGCACTGAGGTGAATGCACAAGCTGAATTTGTGTGTCGAGATTTCTTAATGGCTCGGGGCAGACTGTGGGAAACACTGCACATAACCAGTCCTTACCTGTCATCTTAATTACAGAATGCAATGTACGCGCACAGGATGCCCCATTACTGCACAGCAGCGAGGTTGCTATGAAGCCCCTTTGAAGCACCCGGTGACTTGGCCACGACGCCGCTAGCTGACGTAAGACAAAGCACATTTGCCGTGGTCTATGCGCCCATTTTCGAGAGCGTTCAAAACGCGGGAGCGCCAGTGCTAATGCTGGGCTGAGACCCGCCAGGCACAGGCTCCCGGCACCAGTGTTTGAGCGCTGCCTTCCACCAGCGCAGCGCGCTGTTTCCCCGGGTGGCACCGACCGCAGCCCGGGCACGGGAGCGGCCTCCCGGGGCGCCTGCCCGCCCGCACTGCCCGCCCGCACTGCCCGCCCGCATTGCCCGCCCGCATTGCCCGCCCGCACTGCCCGCCCGCATTGCCCGCCCGCACTGCCCGCCCGCATTGCCCGCCCGCACTGCCCGCCGAGCCGCCCCAGCCAGGACCAAGACCCGGCGCCTCCGCCCTGCACCCGCCGCCCGCGGGGCATTTCTCGGCTGCCCGAGTACCCCCGCCCGTCCCTGCGGCTGCCGCGCTCCTCCTCTCGGCCCGACGAGGCCCGGGGGCGGGAGGAGCCGGCTCGGGGGCGGGGACACGGGCGGAGCGGGGCCGAGATGCGGCGGCGGCAGCGTGAGCGCGGAGTGGGGCCCGGGAGGCGCAGCCCAGGTAAGGCGGGCTCTGCGCGGGGCAGTGCGGGCCGGGCCCCGCGGGCGGGCAGCAGAGACCGCCCCGCTCCAGCGGCCGCGGCGTTTGCGCGGGGCCCGGCCCGGCCCGGCCCGGCCCGGCGGGCGGGGGCCTGGGGAGCGGGTGCTCGGTCCCGGCGGCGGGGCCGAGGGGGCGGCTGGAGCCCCCGCCCCAGGGACCCGCCGGGGCCTGCTGCGCGTCCAGACGGGCCGTGCTCTGAGCCGCGTTTGTCCCTGTCCAGAGCAGGAGGCTCCCGCGGAGCGCAGCGGAAGGGGCTGGAAAGGGTTCCTGGCGGCGGTGAACGTGGGCGGCGCTGCTCCCGTTCTCCCTTCCGCAGGAAGCGAGGGGGTCGTGGCAGCGGCGCGAGGTGGAGGAGCCCAGAGTTTCTGGTTTTTTCCTCATTCCTGTACGCTTGTTTTCCTTAGTAGCACCCATTTTAGAAAGAAAACTAATCTTTCAATTGGGAAATCCTTCTTGTTTTGCTCCTTTCTCATACACTAGTCCGTTGCTGACTTTGCCTGATACCCCCTGTAATAGGTCATCAGAGCATCCCCAATTAAAAGCTTTTAAAAGATATAACCCAGAGCTATTTTTTTTTTTTAAGTTGTCATAAGCTTCCATTTCCAACTAGGTCATATTTTAGATTTCTAGTGGTCGTTTCTATTCTTTAGTTGTTTCCACTTTTTCGTTGTTGCCACTATGATGATGAGCAAAACGGATTAGATAACTGCATGAATGGTAGGTCCATAAAGGACTAATAGGATAAGCTGTCAGATCTTCTTACATCCCAGAGGCAACCATTCTGTGTGTTGGGGACCTGAGGAGAATGGCAGCCTGTCCTTCCCTAACAGTTTTCCAGTTCCTGCTGCTGGAGACACAGCAGGGCTGGATGGGCCATTGCTGGCGTGGCCCAGGGAATTTCATAGGGTTCACAGCAAAAGTAAGAGTCTGAGGCAGATCTCTGTCATGCCTTCCAAATGAAGAAAAACACAAAGGCATGGAGTAAAGACTGAAAAGACAAATTTCTAAAAGTCTTAAATAAATTTAATAACTTAGAGCTTTTTTCATTTTGTGATTCAGCCTTTTTTTTTTTTGCCCATGCCATGAGGGACAATGGAGCTGTGCAATAGCAAAAATGGAGTGGTCCTTCAACCCATGACTCTGGGGGTGGGGTTGTTTGATTGGGGTTTTTTTATTTGTTTTTTACATCTGTAATACCTCCATCTGCTTTTCTTCATCTTCTGAAGGGTCTTGTCACTGCTGTTGCCTTGCTGTCCATTCTATTTTTTTATTATTTATAAACAAAAAAAAGACACAGCACTTGTCTTGTGGAAGATGTGTGAAGGATTAGCACTGAGCTACTGTGAGGAGGACGACGGGTGCCAATATCACTTTGACATAGGATATTTGACATTTCTGCATTCCCAAAAGAGGCTTGTGGTAATGTCCACAGCAAACAGTGCAGTATTTGAACTAATGTCTTTCTCCTTCTTCCCTAGGGTGACAAAACACAGAAGAACCTCAGGATGTCTGTAATTCAGCAAGGGACGGCAACACTTCGTAAAGCAAAGAAAATCACTGTAAAAACGTGTCTAGATAACCCCTTTGTTTTTCAGTGGAAAACCATAGATGGAAAAGATATGCATTTTATACTACAGACCTTAGAAGAAAGGATTAAACATATTGGACTTAAAAAGATTGAGAGTCCAAGAAAGAAAAAACGTTCCCTTACAAAAAAACAAGTGGAAAGAAAGTGCGATACTGGCACCAACGAACTCCCTAAAGAGGAGGAAACAGAAAGCCATCAACAAAAAACAGGGTGGACTGACATAAATATCAGAAGACAGCTCGCTATTGGAGTTAATGAAGTTACAAAAGCACTGGAAAAAAATGAACTGCTTCTCTTGCTGGTGTGCAAGTCTGCGAAGCCTGCCATGATCACATCGCATCTCATTGAGCTGAGCGCAAGTCGAGCCACACCAGCAGGCCAAGTGCCCCGGCTCAGTGAAACAGTCGCGCCACTTCTCGGCTTAACATCCATTTTAGCACTAGGCTTCAAAAAGCAGTCCGATAAATTTACTGAAACAATAGAAGCAATAATTCCAAAGATACCAGCACTGGAAGTGCCGTGGTTTCAGGGCAGAGCTGAAGAATCTGTGCCTTATGCAGATACAGATTCTTCAGAAAATGAGGAACCCGATGAGCTTGCAGAGGCACGAGGGGATGAGCTCACAAGCCAGAAGCGGAAGCGTACAGAAAGCAATCAGCCTGATCTTTCAAATGTAATTTTGCAGTCTTTGAAAATCAAGAAACTTGTCCCAAATCCCAATAAGATAAGGAAACCACCTCGCAAAAAGAAAAAGCTTTTTCAGCATAACTGATTGTAGTTTGGTTCTGGTAAACTGATTTTTTACATGCAGAATGGAGTACAATTCTAACTGAATAATATTTTTAGGCTTCACAGTGTAAAGCTCTTGAATACAAGGTGATTTTATGTTGCATTCAGTTGAGGTACTTTCTGCTTTAATAAAGAATATTGCTCAGACTTAAGTGTCAGTCTTTACCTGGGGGTATTTCATTTGTAGTTGAAGATTAGAGAGTTCAAGTCGGTAATGAACATGCCAAAGTAATTTTAAGAGATAATTTATACATCTCTGGAATTAATGCAAGCATTAAATGAACTTTGTATCTTTACACAGATGAACATGCTTTAAGCAAAACAGATTTAAGTGTAATTACTCAAACAAATCAATACGAAAAGTGAAAGTTTATTTAAACAAAGGTCCATGCCAGTATAAGTCTTTTAAAGCTGGTTTCAAGTAAACAGCTGTAACAGCACAGGCAGACTTCCCTTTTGAACTCTATTATAGTTTTTTCTGCTGAACAATAAACTTGTTTTGGTCATGAATGTATGCAGACTTGGGTTTCACCTGGTACCTGGTGTATGGTATGCTGGAGGAAAAGCTTTATTTTCAAATACAAAACACAACCAAATTACTACTGCTGCAGTATGAAAAAAGAAAAAAACCTTCCATTATTAACACACATCCTGTAAGAAAATGCAAATCTAAACTCAATTAGATTTCTAAATGAAGTCTAAAATTATTTCCCAGGAAATTGAGATAAGCCATATACTGCTGTATATAAAGTAGATGAGAGCTATAACTGCTACAAGACTGAAAACATACCACGTAACTTTTGAGTTTCCTTTAGTTTTACTGGGGACTATGAACAGTTTCCTAATGAGACAGTAGTATTATAGTAAGGAAGGGGAATATTGCTGCAATTCAATCAACAGCCTAGGAATTTACTTGTAGAAGAAAGCATAAAATACCTTAACTGAGTTACTTCGTAGTTCCTTAAAGGTGGAATTTACCCATAGTTTTCAGAGATTTGCTGATTCCAAACTTCCAGTGTCATCCGAGAGCACATCTGTCTTTTGGATTTATTTAGAAATTACTTAAGTCCAGGATACCAACTACAAAGGCAGGCAACAACAATGATTCTGTAGTCATGATGCTCCTTGAAGTTAAAACATAATGCTAAAATTTTTGTCCTTGTCTGAGGGTGGCAAGAAGAGGCAAGGTTTATTTTTCTTGCTTCGTAGTCCTTCATACATATCCTTTGTTCTGGCTTTCTGGATGCATAAAACTTTGAAGGCATGCTAGCACTAGTGTATTTCATTCCCAGGCTGGCTAACCATAACATAAAAGTCTTAGCATTTACACAGAGCACAAGGATTAGCTTTGGTAAAGAACATAAGCACAGCAATTATCTTTCAAGCACTTTGCTGCCTGCCTAGGTCTCTCTGTCTTCAGGGATTTGTGTCCCCTCTGAAGACAGGAAGTAACTTTGGGAAAGAAATTACAGATGTTTAAAAAGGCAGGTGGGAAGGGTGGTGCAGCGAGCCTTACATTTGCCAATTTTTGTACAAACACCTCTTGGGTTTAGAGGAGTCATCTTCATAGCAAGCCTAATGCACAGGTTCAAGTTTGGAAACAACAGAAGAGCCTCTCCTATTGAGCTGCTGACAGTGACACCCACACAGATATTCATCTCTTCTTAAGGACCTGCTTAGGAAGTGAAAGTGAATTAATTTTCACCTCCCAAGAAACTGTCTTACTGTGTGGGTGTAGGCTGAGACACCTTCAAGATTCATGTCCTCTTGATGCTGTGATACTTCAGCAAAGCACTCGAGGTGAAGAGCACTCAACAGGGACAGAAGAGACCATGCTGGAATACACAGCTGTTAGGTAACACACACAGGTTCATGAACAGAACTCTCCAGGAACCGCCCCAGCACTCAGGCTCAGCTGCCCACTTCCCTCAGGCTCTCTGATCAACAAATTTGTTCTCAGCTATAGTGCTGCACAGCTTCTACAGGAGCATAACTCTGCCCTCTTTCCCCTCAGTTAACATGGAAAGTGAGCCAGAAAATGAGACAGAAGTTTACCCCTTGGGTTCAGAAGCAAGTGGCAACTATGTTACCAGAACAGATCAAAAGAGTGGCCACGCTCCTTTCTTCATGTGCCCTAACCTGTAGATTTGGGCAGAAAGCCAGCCCACAGGAAACCCAGGTTCAAGTCTATCTTCTGCCAGGACATAATTGGTCCCATCACGGCCTCAATTTTACAAACAACAGTACTGGGGAGGATTTGCCTTTTCCGATTCCAGAGCAGAGAGGAGAAAACACCTGCCTAACATCTCTTCCACATGCATTTTTTTGAGGGGACGGAAGGCAGAGAACATGAGTGTATCTGCCACCTGGCATTCAACACCACCCATCCAGATTAGGACTGTTTCTTAGCAAGGAGGTACCTTATAGATGAGGACAGAGCTGTGCCCTGCTGTCCCACCTCACATTAGGCAGCCCTGAGCGAGGATTGACAAGGCTTTGCCCTTAAAACTGAAGCAGCCCACACTGAGCCCCTTGGTGAACCTCCTCATCCCAGAGGGCTCCAATGAGAATGCCCTGCCAGGGGGGCACCTTCATGCCTTTTGGGAGTTAAAAACTTAAGTCTTTGATGGAGTTGAGATTAAATTCTTCTCGTTATCTCAGGTACCACTACCATCAGTTCCATTTTCAGGCACTTAATTCTCCTCAGGCCTCACACAGAGAGTCCAAACTTCCTCTGCACCATCTGTTATGGCTGCTACTAGCAGACAGATATCAGAGTGGCTAGAGATGTAAAGCCCAACTGCACCATCAGATCTCCTTTGAAGTCTTTAAATTCATGAGGTCCCAAGCTGGTGCACACCCAGGGGTCAGACAAACCACATTCAGTCCCTTCCTTTGTTTGAAGAAGGTCGGATGCTTTAATCACAGAGCTATAATGCAATAAGGGAAAGTATCACTGTTTCTAGGGCAGAATCCTCTCACCACAATTCAGCAAGAAAAAGAAACCAAAACACAAACCATTCACACACTGGAAACGGAGCAGGAAGAAAGAAAAACCCCATTTGCTACAAGGAGGTGGGTAGGGCTAGCAGTTATGAAGAACAGACAAATTTATCTTCTTGTACAGAATTAAAATTTCAGCAAAATCTGCTGTCAGAATTACAGGCATGTTTAAAAGGAAAGAAACATTTGCATTTCATGAGATATTCAAGTCACATTCAAAAGATGCTCACAGCACAGAGGCTTCACTACCACAATTTGGCACTTTCAGCTAGAACAGTTTCTTAATGCAGATTTTCTCAGTGCTCCCATTACTGCAGCATCCATGAGCTGAAAGAACTGCTATCATATCTAGCTATGACGCTACACTGGAATGCATATAAAGTGCTTCAGAAGCCACTCCCGTAGCTGAGCATTCATGAGGGAATTAAAACAGCTCCATCCAACAACAAAGACCAGCCCTCCTACATTTCAGGAAGTGCAGTACAGAGACTTCCAAGGACTGAGGGCAGAGCATTTTCTGCTTACCAGCCACATATATAGCAAAACTTCTTGTTCCAAATTCAGGATAAAAACACTACCAGGAACAATTTATGAATACATATTTACACAAGATAGTTTTCATTAGAATTACAGACTTCATAGGAAATCAAAGTAGACAAAGGAATATGTGCAATTTCGCAGAAGCGTTGAAAACATTCAAACTATAAACATCCTGATAGCACTACTAAAATTCTTAGTTTTACACACAGGCTGATGTTATTCTACTGAGGAAAAACTAAGGTTTTGTGCCACAACTGTAAATTAAGTACAGTAATGTATTATCATTCCGGCAACATAGATAACACCTGCACTGAACAGTGCGATACTGTTAAATCAATCCACTGATCTATTGAAGATCAAAGTACAAATCTGTATTTTTATTGATTTGGCAGCGTTGCTTACGGAGAAACAAATGCACTAGTTAAACCAGTACATTGTCATACTGCTCCAGTTACAAAAACATCCAGGACTTTCATAGAGCTACAAACTTATCGTACTTCTTGATTTTCCCCCAAATGATGATATCCACGTGAAGTAAATAAGCAAAGATACTCGAATTTGTATCCTTCATTCTGTTACACTGACAAACATACACCACCACTTAATAAATAGAAATGCAGCAGTTCATCCACATAATAGCAAATATTTTTGTACCCTAATCCACCACTGAAGTTCAGTTTGTACAAAACAGTCTTTTCTACAGAGTGGAAAAAATACCTTCTTCTCATCAAGGTGCAAGCTAAGCTTTGAAACTTAAATGAATGTGCTTTTTATTCTTTTCATGGACAATAGAAGAGTTTCATGGGCCTTCTGATCTATCTGAAAATGCATAAATTTGGTCACATGTGGATGTTTTCATTGTTCAGATTTAATGGACTATTTCAGTATCACCGACGTTGTGCTTTTACTCCTCTTGAACAATACCATTCCAAGAGTTATGGAGATCAAATTAACTCAAAACGATGACCTCAGAGTTCTAGAAACATGAGTGTCCTCATTGTAATACAAGACCAACCTAAAGGAAGAAGAAAAATGTAGCATTTTAGTTCAAGTATGGCAATAAATCTAAACATCAATAGTTTTCTGCACCTCAATTATGGATCATAAATAGGGCCAATTAAAAAGTTATTTTAAAACTTCTGCTCATCTTTGGCCACCGTAGATTAATGTACAATTAAACCTAAAAGAACTCAGAAACTTTTTTTCTCCCTTACCTTTTCAGATTCCATGCCTGGACACCTCCAGTTGTACAAATAATACTGCAAATTTCCATCTCCAATCCCAAACTTGAGTTTTTCCAGGAATGTTTTGTTTTCCATTAAGTCTAGTGCATTGAACACATCAAATCCTTTCTGGCAACAGCAAAATATTTTTAAAATTTTACTTTTTAAAGTTTCAAATGACACTTTACACAGTGGCATACAGTATCCAAGAGACTAGGCTAATTAAAAAGAAAAAAAGACAATTAAATAAATCTTGTCTTTTAATTAGGTACACACACAAAGACATATTCCCAATAAAAACTGAAGTATAGTGCACAGTTTTTCTTGAAGATTATCTCCAAGAGGGTACAAATTTTATAGCCACTTTCAGGGTCTAAGGTCTAAAGAGTCCCTAAGGCATTTTCTGTAATTTTATCCTTACAGATACACATTTTTTAAAATCACATATAGTGTTTGGACACACATGGCCTATTCCAACTCAAGCTGCATAAATACAGCTTACAGTGTTTTTCATCAATTTATCATTCTGTTAATGATAAACATATTTTTGTGATTCAGTCCTTTTCTGAAATGCCATTGCTATTTCACGATAGTCCCTCCCCTACTCATGCACCCTTTACCAACTCTTCTCTTCATAAACCTCCCAAATTCACCACTGAGAGAGCCATTTTTTCTCTGAGAAGAGCCACGTGGCCAAATCAGTCTCAGAGTTTTGTGCAGCAACACAAACATACCCAAATCCTAACTTACTGTGAACTCTCAACATAAACCCAAGGTCAGTTAAGCCATCACAGTGACAACCAGCATGTATGGACACTTGAATTTGCTTGGGGGTGTGGATTTAAGTGCAATTAACTGCAAGGGGTTCTGACCTAAGATGTTGGAGTCTTAACAGCACCAAGGCAGTGCACCAGGAGGACATAATGTACTCTTAAGACAAAATTAAGTTACAAAACAATACGGCTCAATTACTTAAGTACAAGAAGATGGGGTAAGCAACATTCAGTATAAAAATCAGGTGTGGTGGTTTTTTTTCTTTTAAATGAGCATCCCATGTCAGAAAAAAAGGGGATTGAAGAAAATGAGCATTTTAAGCTCTACATCAGGACTATTCAAAATAAAGTCACAAAGCACAGACAGTAAGTTTAGTAAGGTTTCCCACTACCTTGCAAAAAGATCACTCTGTGTGCAGATGAAGCTTTGCTAAGTTAAATGTGCTGTGAAAAACCACACAGAAACATGACAAATAAGGGGGTGAGGATTTGACACTTGGCATTGAAAGCAGATTTTGAAATATTCCAAGCTATGAATAGGTAGTAACAGAAATCTCAGAAGGCAGGAAGGGAAGCAGGGGAGAAGAGAGAAGCACCCTAGGTACGGACACATTAAGCTCTGCAATTAAACACTCAAAATTCAAATAAATTATGAACTCTACAGATGTTTTAATTCAGTATCTAAACATTTGCAGATTAGGTTCAGGTTAGTATCTTATGAGAGGTATAAAAAGGCTCCTGTTCAAAGGTACTTTCTCTACAGCACTTGACAGACTACTGAAGGAGACTCAGAAGTGAATTTCTTCCTTATTTCTAAGCTCTCTCCTGTTCTAGATCTAGAAACTGTCTCATCTTCCACAATAAAATACACAGGGTCTTGGAGGGATTATCCTGATGCAAAATCCCACTTTCTCCATGCAGAATGCATGGAACCTAAGCAAATTCTGGGTTTTACTTTGAGAGTCAGGTGTTTTATCCTATAACTGCCAAGATTTTACTAGACTTAGTTCTAAGCTAATTTTATATGGTATGATATGAAGATAAAAATAAACATTAAACTGGCACACAAACTCTGAAAGCAATTTGCTGAGTTAGATTTGTACCTCCAAACCCCATTATTTGGAGTGAAAGTGCAGATGGGACGATGGTGTGTTGCCCCCAGCCAAGAGCCAAACTCCCTCAGAGCCTGGGGCTTGCTCCTCTCCCACAGGATGGGGAGAAAACAGAAGGAAGGCAAGACATCTTGTGAATCAAAATAATGTCAGTTTGATATAGAAAGCAAAAGTGCAGGCACAAGCAAAGCAAAAAGAAGAATTCATTCACTACTTCCCCTCAGCAGGCAGATGTCAAGCTCCTTTCTAGAAAGCAAGATCTCAGCATGCATGATTGTTATGGAAGATAAATGCTATCCCTGGGAGTATCCCCCCCTTCCTCCTCTGTGGCTTCAGCCTCTATTGTGGAGCAGAACATCATACAGGATGCAATATCTCTTTGGTCAGCTGGCATCAGCTGTCCTGGCTGGGTTCCAGCTTCTTGCCCACCTCCAGCCTACTCGTGGTAGGGGAAAGAGAGAAAGCCTTGAGGCTGAGCAAGCACCATTCAGTAACAGCCAAAACACCGGTGTGTTATCAGCCCTGCTTTAGTCACCAAGTGCAGCACCATATGGGCTGCTAGAAGAAAGTTAACTCCATCCCAGCCAGACTCAGTATGTTTGCAAACAAAAAACTGTGAATAGGACTGCATTTATCAGTTCTCTTTCCTTGCCTCAGCTCTGACCATGTAAAACTCAAGTGCCAGATCTGCAAATGTTATTAGGCATCTAATGATGCAGACAGGCTCAGCAGGTACTTTTGAAATCCACAGGTGTGTAAATCCCATTATTTAACAGGATTTATATATATTGTAACTATATTATGATCCACTCAGAAGAAAAAATCACATCACATTCAGAGACAAATGTACACGGGGGAAGGTATAAATCCTTGCAGTTGGACCATGTAACTGCCTCCAAACCTGTTCCATCCATGGCCTTTAAATGGCCAGACACTCAGGTCTCTATGCCACACTTCAAATGGAGACAAACCACTACCCCTTTTTCCACCTCGATTTTTAACAATTAGTACCAATATTTTTAGCCATTTCTGAAAATTTTACTCGCCTTTTAAAGTCTGTTTCTGAACTTCCTTTCGTATCATTCCGGAGCCTTAGTAAGGGGCTTCTGTATTCCCCATGACTATCCAGGAGTTTTCCCTGACAAATAATTGCTGAACCACTTACAGGTCAACAGCCTCAGCAAGCAGTTCCTGTCATAGATGGCACCTCAGCTGCAGTGCTGCATGAACATGGTTGAGACAGACAAGTTGAAGACCATGGCTGCTTTCATGCAGCCTGAGGTCTGAACAGATGCAGCCTTTGCAGACCATCACTGACTTCCTACAGGACCAACAAAGAAATCCCTGTGCCACGTGCCACAGCCCCAAGCATGGTCATTCGGGGTACAGAATGACCTGTGCTGAGCACTCACCTGGCAGGTGTAACACCACAAGCAGTGCGGCAGCAACACTTCAGCTGGAGGGGCAAGTGTCAAGCGTGAGAAGCAGAAAGCATTCCTGTGCTCTGCAGCCCGTTGGGAACGGTTGCTGGAATGGATGCCATGGACTGGATGGTGCCTGTGCAGTGCTGTGAACTGCCCAGGCTAAACAGGTCTCTGAGCATTCATTCAGAATGCTGGGATTGCAACAACACCTGCACAGCTCTGCACCACAGAATATGTGACCATTGGAATTGACCCTGCACTCCCATGAAACCCTGTTGACTAAGAGCTGAGCATTAGTTTTTCATCAGATAGTACTAAATTAAACTCTTAAAACTCTTCTGGTTAAGAACTTCCTTTATAGTCTTTTCCCTTCCATTCAATCAAACCATCTGTCAGCGTAATTCCATGCACAAAGGTATGCTTAAAGCTACAACGTGACATCACCTACAAACCTGTAGAGGAGGCAATTAGTAACACAATAAAATGATAAAGCTTACATAAATTTTACATTGCATAAACTTACATAAATTACATAAACTTTTACATTTTTTAGAAATAAAAAATAATTTCTAAACCAAAAATGTATTTGATAGAAGTTATTAACTCATCTCCAGGGAAATTGTTCTAGTGGTGACTATGGTCATCAATGTGCTCCTAGTCGTTTATACAGTTCAAGCTACTGCAAGTGCTTGATCTTTATGCACTTATCATTCAAAGTCAAAAGGAAAAACAAGCACAGTGCTTTGTACTTCGATATACATATTGTATATGTCTCATCAACTACAGTCTGTGCTGCAGACAGTAAAACTGAATGCAATGGCATGGATAAATTGCTGCCAGCACTTACCTTGCCACCACTCCTAAGAATACTTTTGTGAATGAAGCATGAAAAACCCCCACAACCCACAACTTACCAATTTGGCTATAATGAGTGCATCATTCATTAAGTCCAACAGGGGAGTCTCTGTATGAATATTGTAAAAGGAATAGGCAGCTTTGAGGCTTTTATGAACAGGATGATGCATCACTGTTGAAGGTAATGTGTAGAAACTCAGGAAGTCTGTTAAAACGCCATTTGAGCCCTACAAGAAAAACCCAAACAGGTTAATTAATAAGAAGTAACAGCTCAGTTATTGGTTAGGCTAACATGGCAGTTCTACACAAGGTAAGTAATAAATCCAGCAAGGTTTGTGCATTTTAAGTATTATGGTATAACAGCTAATCTTGGCTAAGATTTGAGGAAACAAACATTTAGATTTTTCTAAATTAGTAGTCTATTATACCACTAACATTTTGACAAGCAGTTGTCAAAGCAGTTTAGCTTAGTCTGCTATAGACAAAGCTAACAAAGCACATTTCCAAAAAACCGGTATATAAGCTTTTTTCCAACTGATTTTTAACAAAATATTCTTAAAATATTCAGGATATTTTAAAAAATCTGATGATGTTCATGTTAAGGAATAATTTTCTCATCTTTCTAAAAATAAAGAAAAAATATACTGGTGTACAAAACAAATTTAAAACAGCTTATGATTGTTAATCACCAAGCACAACCAACTATCTGGATAACAGTGATAAATCACATTGAAATTTTAATAAAACCAACAGTCATCAAAAAAAAGGTGCTTATACGGAAATTTAAAATATACTACATAAAACTTCTTAATATTTCATGCACCCAAGGAAATTTAACTATCTTCAAGAGTGTAGATTAGCAGGAAATGGGAAATAATTGTTACATGGGTTATGACTAACATGCTGAGCACAAAAAACCAACCAGATTTTCTCTCCTGGTATTTCCAAGAAGATAAGGCAAAGGAGACATACAAATGCTTGTTATTGCTTGTTTGCTTTATTTTTGAATGGCTAGTGCTCACTATTTGGTGCTCAATGAAAGACCTCACATGGATCCCTAAATTACCCATACTGCTACAGTAAAAAGTAAACCAGTTGAACCTATCACATGCAGAACAGCTATTGTCTTAGAGCAGGTACAGATCCTGTAGTAGACATAATCTAGCAAGTAACAGAAAAGTTATGAAGTCACTCGCTAAATTCAGTAAGGATGATGAAAATATTAACTTAGAAATTATACAGAGTATTTTAAGGTTTTAGCTCTGCACATTACAAAGATGATTTAAAACTCTGACACTAATATCTCCAGGCCACACAGGTCTTAAAAAGATTTTAAGCACTAACAAACTTACATTTTCTATAGTGAAAAACTAGTTCAAGAGACAGTTTAAAACAAGCAAGTTCAGTTAGAATGGCACTGCCAGTGTCACATTCATGCTGATACTGGTGCTTCTGGACTCTCCTGAAGGTTTCAAGCCACAAACAAAGACAAAAACCAACCCAGGGAGCAGGGTGGAGGGCAGAGAGAAGAAGGTTTGGAAAAAGAAGGAGGGACTATAAATCAGAACGTGGAAAAGTCCAGTGAGCACTAGACCCACTACGAAGTGAGTACAAAGCTAAGCTTGGACAATGACATCTGCTGAGCAGGACCACTCACCTCCAGCAGCACTAAGTTTCCTAATTCATCTGAGGCTCCTGCACAAATTCAGGTTGCAGTGTGGCAACTCTGAGCTTTACAACCTGTAGGTTCTGTGAGGAGCTGGTTGGTTTAAGGATGTTACTGCTGATCATTTTTAAATAACCTTATCACTTTAAACAAAGTAATATACTATCTAAATGTGATGTCTATAACTGATTTTATATGGACTCAAAGGGAAGAGCATATCTTCCTCCACTAGCTTTATTGTTCCAAATGCTAATATTTTCCTGTATCTGCATATTTTGAGAGGAGCATTATGATCAACTGTTTGGAAGGTGGAGGTGGTAGATGTGTATATATATATAATATGTGTATATATAGTATATATATATATACTACATATATATACATATTTATACTATATATATACACACAGAAATTCAAACGTATATATACACACATACTTTTATTGAAAAAAACACATTTTACTGAAGCAGATCATCAAAAACTACCCAATAGGTGCATCTAAAATTGGGTTTAAAAATAAAGAATTTTGTACTGGTGTATGACAGAAACGTTTACACCTGAGAGAATGATAGTCAATTCAAACCAAATCCTTATCTCAGTCACTGCATCATTCTTCCTTTATTTCTAGAAAAGGAGGTTTGAAGATTACTGCTTATTATCGTGTCATATCTCTGTGGAAAAAGAATCAAGAAATGCAGGTGGAAGAGTTGACCTTAAAGTATGTAAGGCTCTTTGCTGTAATCTTGCCAAGATAGTGATATTTCAGAATTCTTTAAGATATCCTATTATAGGAGCACTGCAGTTTATGACAACCAAACTTTTTTTTGTTAACAGAATGCAATACAAAGAACAAAACCTGTAATCATGATATCAAATTCCACCTGTAACACACATTTTTCATACTGCCCACATTTTTAAAAATCTGATGCTGATATGAACTACTGTAAGTGGCATTCACATATACATTCATGTGCATTAGGGCATATTTTACCTCCACCACATAAGTGTCAATAATATGATCCCGAGGCAGGAACCAGTGGGCTACCTCTTCTTCATCCATCACAGGAGCAAGATTAAACTGTTTCAAGTAAGTGTTGATTAATTCTTGTACTGCTTTAGTATCTTTTTGTTCCATTGGTCTTAAACCTGAAGTCTTTGTGGCCTTATTGTAACAAAAGAAAAATAAATGTTAAGATGTTGAAAGAAAAACTGCAAACACAGCAAAGGCTGAAAGTAGGTTGCAGAGTCACTACACTTGGTATAATGCATTCATTATTAGCCTACTTCATCCTAGCCACTTAATTCATTATGCTATTTTACAAATGGCTTTCAATCAGAATTCCCTCTCTTCTAATTATTGAAACAGTCTGGGGCACTTCAATCTTTATATTTCAATATTGAACAAGCCTCATTTCTCCAGAGAAAGACATACCACTGCCAACAGCTTAGACTTTGTGTAGTTTGTATTTTTTTTTTTTAGGTCAGTCTATTTCTTACTTTCTTCTAAACTACCTAGGGCCCAGACACAGAAACAAAACAATGTAACTTGTATATCAGAAGTTAATCTGAGGACAAGAACACAAGCAATTCAAACATATGGAAATTATAGCCAAACTATACATCAAAATCAGCTGATAAAGTTTAATTAGAAATCATTTAACAAAAAAGATTCCAAGGACTGCTTAGTGTACTACTACCCATTCCTAGCATTTGCAAACTCCCTTGCTAACCCAAGTTTCTATACAGGCACAACTGCTATTCTGTTAACAAGAAAGCTTCTCATAACTTACAGCTGCCTGAAATTAAAAACCTACAGTATTTAAACAGGTTTGTTTGGTTTTTTTTTTTACTTTAAACATCAGAAGAGAAAAAAATTGCCTTCTAGTACTATGCAATTAATTTAAACAAGCGAAGGTGATTAAAATTTTCTTGCAAGCTTTTGTTAGCTTTCCTGACTATTTCCTTTTAGGGAGGCTAACACTTGTTCTTTTCAGAGCTCATTTATCCTGCTTCATCTGTCTATGCTACATACTTGGGCACGTATCACATTAATCATAGCAAACTCAATTGCAAGAGCAGCCAGGTAGAGACTTGATTACTGGAAGCCTGAAATTAGTGTAGCTGATTAGGCTTTGGCCAAAAGGCATTATTGTGGGGGAGGTATTACTGATGCACTCTGGGAGTCATCAGACAGATGAGAAATCAAGGCACGTTTTGCCACAGCTCTGGACTGTGTATTACATTTTAGTCTTCAAGCTTTTCTGAGCAGCCTAGGACTATGGTTTGACTCCACAACAGCACATCACCTATATTTTAAAATGCCTTTATTCCATAAGGGTGTACACCTGACAAACAGGAAGGATGGAGGAAAAGCAGCTGGGCTGGAACATCTTTCTTCCCCAGCAATGCTCAGAATGTCCACCACTAAATGATTATTTGCAACCCCAGAAATGAGGGAAAGTGTACAGAACTGGGCTAAAATTTGTTTCTCTGCTTCACGTATCAAGCTGCACTGGCCACACATTCATGCAACTCTCAGTGTCAGGATCTCAATCAGTCAGGAAAAGACGTACAAACATGCTCCTCTCCTAGCTCTAAATACAGACAAAATTTACCTCTTTCAGAAAACCCCTTTCTTTTTATATCTATAGGTATGTACACAGCCTTTAGTGAGGGTAGTATTTATTAATTACAGTACTTATTATATCAGAAAACCTTTTTAATTCAGGCTGTTCAAGTGATTAGGAATGATTAATTCTCTTAAAGGGAGATGAGCTCCCAGTGGCAATGATATTCCAAGGACGCTAAGAAAAGAGGTTAAATACAAGAAACAGTGTTTGGTGCAGAGGGACAGGATAGCATGGCCTGAATTATCAAATTTGTGTGACAGTCCTGTTAATGATAACAGCCCAAAACTCAGAAAAAAGATTCCCAACAGCAATTAAACCCTTTATCAAGAAAAAAACAATGTCCAAATAAACCCAGAGCACAAGACTTAGAGAGAAAATATTAGCACAAAGATTAAATCTTCATTTTCTATGGGAGAAGTTCCCAAATCCAGTCTAAAAATAAACAACTGAGGTATATGGATTCCTACATCATGTAGTTTTAAAAGCTGATTTTGAAAGCACCCATTTTCTATTTGCACTTCTGTGCAAATAGTATATGTTTGCCTTAGCTATAGTAATGAGATACAATGTTTTCCATAATTCACTTTTCTTTTGAAGCTGGGTTTTATGTTAAAGGAAGATGATCAGGGTATAAATGCTGTTTCTAATGACTCCCTGTAGTTACACTTTTGGTACTGTAAGTAAGATCCTTATTCTTTAAACTACTTGCTTCCTGAATTGTTTCCACGAGAAACGTTACTAGAGTTGCCACCAAAACCTATATTTGAAATTGTATACTGCACTTCTTTCAGACTGTTGTAAAAATGTCTTCAAGATTTGATAGAAGCTATATTTAGCTTTCCAAGATTAAAACCTAATTAATTTGGTTATTAATTCTTAAGCTCTGAAAAGTGCTGCCCTGCACGCAAGGGAGAAGCTGCGTGTGCAGCACAGTTGGCACACAGGCAGCGCAGGAAACGAGCCTCTCCAACAGCAGCAGGAGCTCAGATCAAGCCATGGCACGTGCTTTATTCCAAGGAGTGCTTAGAGTACTACTCAAATATCTGAGCAATAGGAGAATCTACAGCATCAAGCTAACAGACGCAATTCTCCAAAATCAGATAAATCATTACAAAGTGCTATGAGCGAGGAAAAAAAAGCGTATTTTTAACCAAAAGGATAGATTTGTTTAAATAAAAAAGGTCTATTGATAAGGTACAGGAAAGTATAGTCTGCAACCCCTTGGAATTGAAAGGTGGCTTTTACAAGCAAAGAAATTGTTTTCACCGTAAAGCTCAGACTGGCTTCTATAGGCTATTAATTACAGCAATGAGATTTTTTAATCATACATAGTACTTATACTGACTTGCCCTGTCATGGAAATTTCACCCTAAGGCTTTTTGCAAGCTTAACTACTAGCTGCAAACATGAGAAAAAATATTTTTAACTAACCTAGCTATGCTAGAACACTTGTTATTTACTAAGCCAGGCAAACAAAAAGTACACAACATACTGAGGTGGCTTTTGCTGAGCCTGCTCATTGCAAAGAACAACATTCTCTGACTGAACAGAAAAAGATGTGAATTAGAGTGCAATTAAAATATGACTGTACTCAGCCAAGTTGCTGATGGACTTCTCTGAAAATTTTAAGACATGAACTGTTGATTTTCTGTACCAGTAATCTCTTAACAGATTAAACATACTGAGAATAGTCTTATGCATCTTCAGATCAATCCCACATGCTTATGAAGTCAAGGTTTCTGTTTTTTTTTTTTACTTTGTTTAAGGATTTTAGGTCAAAATTTATGTTTTCTGCATATAGAGATCTAGATTTCCGGCAACAGCCTCTTCTGTTTAGTATAGCCCTGATGTCTTTTTCATCAACCAGAGATTATTTTTTTAATGTCCTGCACACACTGCCTTTACACAGAAAAGCCTGTGCTGTCAGAGACAGATGGAAGGTTATTTTAGGCTTCACAATAACTGTGGGGATTCTCTAGAAGTCATACTGCTTACATCAGGAAGTCTGTAGAGCTTCATTGTTCTTTGTAGAGTCATGTTTCTACTCAAATGTGAAAATTTCACCTCCACCAATTTTCTGGGATTTAGTGATCGATGCCAATACCTGGAAATAAAATTACTAATGAGTTTAAATACTATCTTAGGTGTCAGCTTTACTTGTATCCATTTCCCTGCTTTATTGCATTACTCCTTCTCCTCTCCAAATTTGTTTCTAAGCAAGCCTGTACTATTTCTGTAAGAAGCTTAAGCAACAAAAAAATTAAGGAAAAGCTATATCCAAGCAATAGCTTTTAAACAGGCCTGCTATAACAGTATTTTGAATTCAGGCAAATGCTTTATGATACCGAATGAGTGAGCACAGGGCTAAACATTTTAGTACTTATCACACTCTGAAAAACTCAACATACTTACATGGGTAACATTTATTTTCTTGTGCAGAGGGACGCTCTGCTAGTGTCTAAGACTTTGGTTGAAGAAGATCTCCCCTTCCTGGGAGATCACTGTGCAACAGATTACTGTTACTCTGTTACTAACACAGCATGGCTTTTTTTCCCCCCCGTCCTTCCTCACAGAAACTTACAGGATCTTTGCTGTTGGTAGGTACAAAAAAATTTCAAATCAAAAACTACTCTGTCCTCCAGAATGCTAGAAAGCTAGACTAAAACTGCAGGAACTGAACCTTTCCCAGTAGAAATATAATCCACTCCAAGCAAATGAAATTATACTTGGTTGTAAGTCTTCCCACGTGATAGATGTCCCATCTTTATCAAATGCCGATCAAGTCCTCCTTTCTCCAGGAAAGATGAAAGTATCTCAAAAAAGCAAATCATACAGTTCCCAGAAATGCTCTGCCATCTCTGGCAAGCAACCAGGTCAACAGGGAAGTGTCCCAGCAGGGAAACAGGCCACTTGAAAAAACACAGGTATACAGTGTTGTCAGCGCTAGCATGGCTTCCACCAGAAGGTCAACAGAGATAGATTAGTCTATTTAAGGTATGTCAAACAAAATAAAAATTAAATTTCAGTCTGAGATGCTATTTTATCCAAGGCACTGGGAGGGAAGGGGGGGAAAAAAAAATTAAAAACCCCATCCTGACAAACATTCAGGCCTTCAGGTTAGTCAAGGCCACAAGGTTTAACATCTCTGAATTTTATTCTTTTATTGTTTCTAGGCAATTACATTACATTTTCTTTAAAATGACTGCTGTAGAAAGCAATGTTATTATGAGCATCACCTAGGTTACCTGCAAGTGGCCACAGGTTTGGGAAGTACCACTCCAGCAGTGTAAACAGCTTGAAAAATTCCTTCCAGGTTTACTCTTCTGGTTATTTCCCGAATCAGTACAGGTGCTACCCGTTTAGATCTCAGTTTCTTATGGACACACAGAAAATTGATTTCTACCATTTTCTTCACACTAAAAGGACAATAAATAGAGGAAAAATTAAAGAAAATTACACACTACATGTTTTCACTTGCATAATTACAGTTTTCCACATTTTGTCAGAAGAATTTGAAGTAAGAATAAATTGGCCTGTGACAAAGTACATCTGCAACAAATACTACTCTATGATACTCTGACTGTAATGGCAAATTGTGCAATATGCAAGTTCTGTCTAAGGTGTTTGCCATAGTCCTTTTTCAAAGCTCTATCAAGACTCAACCCATTGCCTTACTTTAGGGTGCAGAAGGGCATCCAAGCACATGCTATGTGGTACCATTATGCTTTATGTTTGTCAGTGTATGAAGACCTGTCCAAGCTAGCTGATTGATTATCCTTTAAATACTTTCCAGTATGGTCAGAAAATTGTATGCCATTATCTGTATCATTGATCAATAAGAAAATTCCTTACATATTTATTCGTACTCTTCATGCAATGAGCTCACAAGCTTTTTTTTTTTTCAGGGGGGAAGAGGGGGAAGCAATTAGAAGAGTAAAAAAAGAAGTCTCTGCTACATACACAGGATTCTTCTGACTACGATCAGTGAGGTTCCTTCTCTCTTTTTTTCTATAGCAGTGGACATCAGTTTAAGATTTGTTTCATAGCGTTATTCTTTTACAAACACAAAACTAATGGTGCATTTTACCTGTCATATATACGAATACTTGCAGGGATGGCACTTATGAATCCTACCAGTTTTTTGTTTGAAGACACTCTAACCCCACAGTGCCATTGGGGTAACCAGCCTGGAGGACGTAACGCCCTAGAATTGACGACAGAAATAATTACAAATTACTGCCTAAGAAGATGTAATAAAAACACCTTTCTTTGCACTTCAGGCAGAACAGAATGTGGAACTTGCTACTCACCACAGAAGAAATTCGGGCGAATAATCAAACCTAAACATATTATCATCATCTTCTACGTAATTCTCATTTAACAATGTGTATAACTCCTTCAGCTGAAAACAGACACACAAAAATACGAAGATTTATCCATGCATCAATGAGAATAAACTTGAATTATTTTAGATACACATAAAAATTGTTTTACTTACAACTTCAGCATTGCTAAGATCCAATGTGTCCCACATAAAACCTTGTGGCAAAGAATATGGCTCTAGGCGGACATTGTCCTTATCTGGTTCAATTGCACCATGTGAAGTTATAACTTCATCTTTTGATGGAGGAGGGGGGAAAAAAAACACCAAAAACTGTTATATTGCTAGCTTTCCTGATAATTCTCTAAACTTCATTTAATTCGCATCATGTATTTTCTCATAATTATGTGATAGGAACATGAAGCTTTTAAAAAATGGTGAAAAAATTAGTATTTTTAGTTTACACTACTCATTCTTACAGATCACATTCAGACTGATGACTGTCTTGTCAGAATATTTATAGATATGCACAGAACCACTCTACTTCAACTGATACTCACTATTTTGTAACACCGAACAACTTATCAGCACATGCACAGCATTTAGCCAGCCACGAGATCCACAGTCTCATCAAGAGAAACATGTTGTACTCACATCTAACAAGCTCAGATCTTCTTTACCACCGACTTGAACAGACCTGATCTCAACAGGATTACTCAGGAGCAGTGGCACAGCAAAGCCAGGGCATTTAAGAGAGACTGGTGATATGTGAAAAGTGTTCCTAAAATCCTACATGAAGGCATGGTTTCTTCTCCTCCCTTACTTTACAACTCTGGTCCCTCAGTGTACAGCTATCAACAGTTTCTGTTGCTCTTCTGTGGAGCAGCACATGCTAAATCATAGAATCATTTAGATCGGAAAAGACCTTTAAGATCATAATATAACCACTAACCTTACACTGCCAAGCCTGCCACTAAACCATGTCCCTAAGCATCATATCTACATATCTTTTCAAAATCTCCAGGATGGTCACTCTACCACTTTCCTGGGGAGCATTTTCCAATTCTCTACAACCCCTTCAGTGAAGACATTTTTCCTAACATCCAATCTAAATCTTCCTTGGCACAACCCAAGACTGTTTCCTGTTGTTCTATTGCTTGTTACCTGGGAGAAGAGGCCGACCCCCACCTCACTACAACCTCTTTCAGGTACTTGTAGAGAGCAGTAAGGTCCCCTCTGAGCCTCCTTTTCTCCAGGCCAAACAACCTTAACTGCTCCTCATAAGACTTGTGCTCAAGACCCTTCAGCATCCTCGTTGCCCTTCTCTGGACACACTCCAGCACCTCAATGTCTTTTTTGCAGCACTGTCTTTTATGGCAGTAGCCAGATTATGTTCTAAGGGGTTTGGACCTTCTGATTTTCTCCCTGCAATACCTCAGAGCATCCTTACAGGCCTCCTAAGTTGTCTGCCTCTCCTCCAAAGGCCATAAAGCATAATTTTCTTTCCTGAATTCCTCCTTGGGCCTGCTCTACTATCTCAGGAGTTCCTGATAAGCCTTGACCAAACTACCAAAGTTGGGCTGTGAAGCGTCCCTTGACCATAACAGGAGCTTCTGCATAGTAAAGGTGGGAGCGACACTGACTGTATTAGGATCATCCATTGCCTGAACAAGGTGGGGAACAAAGGATAATCATTTATCCCCACATAATCAGTTACTCCCTGACAGCCTTGGAACAATATTTACCTGAACTGTGGCCGAAGTGAAATGGTACCACTGTTACTGGACTTTTTTTTTTTTTTCCCCAAAAAAAGCAGTTAACAACATGAGTTATGGCCAGGATGGAAACTTACTGATGACTAAAGCCAGTCATCTTGCAACCCCATGAAGAGTGTCCCTAGGTGAGGCCCTTTAAGCTGTCCTGGACCACAGTGGGCTGCACCAGCACCTCCCTCTGAGTGGGAAGCCTCTCGGAGCTTGCAAACCCCCAAGTCTGTGATACTCTAAAGACTGCTGAGCTCAAGGACTAGGCTGATACCCCCACTCCTCAAGGCTCAACCCTTCCTGCTGAGGAATGGAAACGGACTGGATGTGAGTATGTCACTGAACTGCAGGGGAATTTTCAACAGATACCTTTGCACACATGAACACGTCTACATCTCTGTGCCTGCGCGCAGTCTGTGTGAATTAAGTATAGTATGAATGTTGTTATGTAGACTCTATAATTAAGTCACTGTTATAATTGTACTAAATCCTATTGAATCACTTCATAAATGTTGAATCAGTCAGTGATTAGAGTACTGCTAAACTCTTCTGCACCCTTATCTTTTTGCACTCACATCCTTGGCACCCTGACCCTTCTGCATCTCCAGCTTCCATGTAAATAATTTTAAATTCCTTCTAATTCCATTTTTCTATGTACGCTTCATCTACATTTATGACTATGTAGTAAGTCATGGAGTGAACGTTGCCATCAAACTCACTGTTAAATTGCACTTCCACAAATTTTATATTAAAACCTGCTTTTTGCTGGTATCTTTGATGATGATTCTTTAAGTGGCCCAAATTACTGATTCACAATTTCAGTTCCAGCTAAAGTTCTCTATTCAGCCAGGCCTGTCTTCCTCCCCTTCAGCTCATCTTTTGGCACATGAGGACAGTCTATTCCTGCAATGATGCAGGAATAAGAAGTTTTCCTAAAGTACATCCAGCTTTCCTGGACATCTTTGCCCTTCAGGACTGCCTCCCAAGGCTCCCAAATGGGACAAAGTGTGTCCTCCAGAAGTCCAAGGTGGCAGTTCTACTGACCCCCTCCTTACTTCTCCAAGAATCAAAAACTCTCTGATTTCACAATCACTGTGCCCAAGACAGCCTTCAACCATCATATCACCTACAAGTCCTGTCTGTCCGTAAAAAACAGGTCCAGCAGAGCAACTTCCCTAGTTGGCTCACTCACCAGCTGTGTCAGGAAGTTATCTTCCACCCACTCCAGGAACGTTCACTGTATTGTATTTCTAGCAGGCACATGGTAAGCTGAAGTCACCCATGAGAACAAGGGCCAGCAATTGTGAGACTTCTCCCAGCTGCTTACAGAATATTTCATCTGCCTCTTCATCCTGGTTAGGAGGTCTATAACAGACTCCCATCATGGTACCTGCCCTGTTGGCCTTGCTCCTGATTCTTACCAATACACACTCAACCCTTCTATAACAATCATCAGGCTCCTGAGAGACAAATGTTCCTTAGTAGTACGAATTTTTCCCAAATGATGTGCAACCCTGACAAATAGTTATGGCCTGCCATCCAGCTTGGAAGGTCAGCATTATTAGCATCTTCAAGCAAACTCTGACAAGTACCAACAACCCAAATGTTGCTGCCACTTCATAGCAGGCTTGGCCAAAACTAAAGGACCCATTGCTAACAACCTTAACTTGAAGACAGAAGGATTCTGAAGTTAATTTAATGCAAAGATCCCTACAACTATTTCTTGAATTGACAGATTATTTTTTCCAACATACAGAGCACATCAAATAGCAATGACTTCCCCATCTGTTCATTCAGCAGACAAAGGAAAAGCTCAAAAAAAAATCTATGGGATTAAGAAGAAATCCATAGGCATTGTTGGACAAAACCTTGCTAACCAAATTTTACAAACCATATTTCTCCTGAACAACACTAACAAATAATTTTCTGAGCCAATGTACTGGCCTTTTTAGGCTGGCAATTGGCAGACTCTCATCTCTATGTAAGTGTTGTAAGATATATTGATTAACCTGAACTGAACTCTTGGAACTACTGTGCAGCTCTGAAACTAGCTCTGAAAAAGCTTCACTATGGCCAGAGTATTTTTCGATTTACACATCAACTTATTTCAGCTAAGGTCTTCTCCACTCAGGCAGGATTGCTAGTGACAATTACTACCATCAGTTTACAAAGGTATCTGGATAGTTTGTATTGGAGCAAAGTCAACCCAGTCAGTTCAGTCCAGGGGAAAATGCAACATGCAGGGACTCTGCTCTGGACTTCTCTACGCAACAAAGTCGGGAAGAAATGAGATCACTGCAGATTAAGCTATAGACATGGATTAACGTGAAATTCTGCCCTGTGGAGAGAGAGAGCAGCTTTACACTCTACCTTACCTTAGCATATTCTATACTAGTCTCCAGTGCAATGGAGAGAAACCTGCAGGACAAACAATGACAGCTACTGTGCTGAGAATGTTTTACTTTTGAGGCCCCCAAGTTTTGTGGGCACTGAAAAGCTACGACTGCTTAACTTGAAGATAATGAAAGCAGAAAAAGAAGGGTCAGAAAGCAATGCAGAAAAAAACAAGACAGTCAGCGACTATCTTCTTCAACAAAGACTAAGATAAACCAACTGTGTTATCAGGGATCAGATCAGTATAAAAAGTAACTTGCCAAATTCATTAGAAATTTAAAGGCAAGGAGAGGTCACCTCACCATTTCACCTGGTATCCAGAACAGAGAACTGACTCTGAGAAAGCATGTCTTCGAGGTAGTGTACATTGTGAAGGAGAGCATGAACACACAGCAGTGATAAGAGTTTGACATGAGAAAAGTGCCACTTAAAGCTGTATGAAAACAATGTAACCTACAGCAGGAGAGTAATTATTTCTGTGATAGCAAATCTATCTGTTGTAAAGACTTTAAGGGAATATAAACAAACAAACAAATTTTTTAAAAAAATCAAAGTTTACACTTTGTCACCACTTAAAGAGTTCTTACTTCCCCTGAAGTGGAAAAGACTTCTACATTCTATTGTTTAGGATTTCAGACCTAAAATAAACAAAGAAATGCTATTTCAATAGCATTTCCCATTTTTATAGAGAACATCAGAATGAGATTTATTTACACTGTATCTTATTGTATATTATCTAGAGGGAAGGCAAGCACTTCCCTAGAAAACATCAAGAATTCCACAGAAACTACACAAAAGATAAAGGATCTCTACCACACACAGTCCAACTTTATACCCATTTTAGAGAACATGCCACAGAGCTGACATACATTCCTTTAGTGGTCATAAGACAGATCTTTTGCCCAGATCCAGTTAAACTTACTAAGTTTAGGTACAGGCTGTGTATCCCAAAACTGGTATTTACGTTTGGTAGCCTCATCAATGTTCTTTGCTGGGCCCTGGCATGCAGAGAGCAGCTCCATTGCCCTCTGGATGTCTTGAAGCTTCTGCATTGGAATGGCTGGATTCTGCACACACAGACAAAAAGAAGAGGAAGTTTATTGAGTATGTTTACGTTGAACAGTTGTACAAACTTTTTTATTTTTTTTTTTTACTGTTATGTATTCTTTCATGTATTCCTCTGATCATGCTTAGTTTAGGTATAACCTTTGGAGACAAAAGGGTGGAAAAATGCTGGGCAATAGGCAAGCAACTTCACAAAATAGTTAATAGTTTTAAGTAGCACTTGCATTTAACCATGAAACTTCAGCATTTTTAACACAAATACTGCAGCTTCAAGGCAGGATACAGTATTACAATAGTACGAGCTTCTTATATTCCCTGTTCCCTCTGGTAAAATACAATAAAACAACAAAAAGCAGGTCAGCATAGATATATAACAGTCTAAAGATATCATTGGAACACATGGAGCTGTTTGAAGTTGTAGTTTACACATATAATATAAAATAATATTTAAATTCACTATGGCTCAGTTGTACCTGAAGGCACACTGGAGTGCCACGTTTTAACCTTAGTTATATTGCACCTGCCTTTATTACCTTGCAATTATTAGATACCTTTCTGCATCATATATGTAGGAGTTAACCATCTGGCTACTAATGACAACCGTGCCGACACTCCCAATCACTCCCATTTTAACTGACAGAAGCAGACAAACATAAAACAACTTTCCACTTAGAAGTTGAAAAATAAAAAAGTTATCTGAAAAGCATAAACCTCAGACTAAGTGTTAGTAAACTAAGCTGTTAAACTCTTACTTTTGATCACTCTGACTAACTGTAACTGGAATGAGAATTTTACCTGCATAAGAAAATACAGAAGAATTATGGTAACAGCCATTTAAATCTAAAGGGATTTTCTCCCCTCTTTTAAAAGCTATTTATTTGTTTTGTTTTGTTATCTGCCAAGTAGTAAGTCCCATTCTGAGGCATTCTAATAGAATGCTTGTGCTCAGTTTCCCAACACTGCAATGCAATAATGCATTTGAAGGAATAGTCTCAAGTGCATTGGGACATGCTAAGCAATTCTGCATGGGGATTTCAAGCCATATTTTTTTTTTTTACTGAGTAGCAATGGATCGTTATTTCCATATTTCAATTTCTTTCTAGTATTCATGTGTTGAAAAAATACCATAAATTAAACATAATAATGACAGTAAAGCTTCATTTGGGTGGACATCTGCCTCTAGTATCCTTTGTCACAAAAGCAGTCAAACTCTGTGCCCGGAGCTCAAGCAGTCCATCATTTACTATTTATAATAAAAGCTTAAATTACTTAAAGTAATGAAAGAAAATGCATAATGTTTAAATATTGCAAAATTTTACCTGTAAGCATGCTTTAAACACCTGTCACCTGAGTATTTGTGAATTAACATCTTTACATAGTTTAAAGCAACACTGCTGCAGCACAAAAAGCCTACCGTATTTCTAGATCCAGATTACAGAGACATAAGTTACTTTTCCCAATTAAAAATCAATTTGTCTCTTATCCACTGGCCTGACACAAATACTACTAGTGCCACTAGATAAATTCTGAAATCTTATCATACATTATGAAATCATACCTAAATGCTGACACGCTGTAATTTATTTGTTTGTCTCTAATATTTTTGTCTACATAAGAAAACAGAAAATCAAAAAAAAATTTAAAATATTAGGTTCTAAAAAAGATCTTACTAGCATAATAGTAAAGTAAGAATTTCATGTTCTGGTACTAAATACAACATGGTTAGGGACATCAGGAGGAATCCCATTTTCATTCAAAACATTCAGGGATCAGCCTGGCTAAGGAGTTTACTTTCAACCCTTTTCATTTTCCTTTAATGGAAAGCAAGAAAAACCTACATGGAACTTGACATGAATTAGCAAAAAAAAAGAGCTATTTTGTGTAATCTCAATTTAAGGCAAATATGTCCTCATAGCACAAAACAGCACTGTTGTGCAAACAGGGCTGAGGTACACAATAGTATTTTTGCCTCAGTTTTGGTGTCAAGATGTGACCTCAGACCTTAGATGTCCCCAAGCCCTGTAGCACAGTCTGTGAGACTTGCTTTAACCACAGCAGGAGAGAAAGTTAGGGACCATTTCACAAACTAATCATGCACAGGTCCCCAAAACCAGACCAGATGAATGTGGGGGTGCTGAGGGAGCTGGCTGATGTTAGTGCAATTAACATTTATCAAGAATTAAAGGTTATAGCAATTGGTGGAGGTTTCCTACAAATGAAAAAAGGGAAACACCCATTTTCAAGAAGGCAAGGGGAAGGATTTTAATGACACAGAGGTCAATACTATTTAATGACATGACAAAGAGTGCTTTCTCTGCAAGTACATAGATGATACCTAGTTGGCAAGAATGGCTGATACGCTGGACCACAGAGGGTTATTGAAAGTTACTTTGACAGGTTGAAAACAGAAACTTAATTAATTTTGACAAAGGCAAATGCAAAGTCCTCCATCTGGGATAGAAAAAGCTTATGCAATGGCAGAGGACTGGCTAGGAAGCAGCTTTGCAGAAAAGAACTTGGAGGTCCTGGTGGGCAAAAGGCTGAACATGAGCCAGCAATCCGCTGGCCAGCAAAGGACAGCTGCAGAGTGAGTTGTACCTGTATGACTGGCCAGCAAGTTTTCCCCTTTATTGGTACCCCTGAGGTCTCACCTTACAGTCTGAGGTTCTCCGTTACAAGGGAAACATTGACAGAGTGGAGAGAGTTCATTGGAGGGCCACCAAGATTAATGGGGGGCTGAGGCACATGACACACAAGAAGACAAGAGACCTTGGTTTGTTTAGCCTTAAGAAGAGAAGGTTGAGGAAGTAAGAGAAATCTTATTACTGCCTAATGGAAGGACGTAAACAAAGCTGAGCTGAATCTTTTCAGAGGAGCATAATGATAGTACAAGAAACAATGGAGACAAGTTGCAAACCAACAAAATCCATTTAGATACAAGGAATTACTATTTTTTTCAACCAAAATTGCAAACACTGGAATAGGTTTCCCACAAAGGTTGTGGAGTCTCCTTGGAGACTAAACTGACTGATCTAGGCCTGAGCAACCTCATCTGGTTGGATCTGCTCTAAGCAGGGGGTTGGTTGAAAGACCTCCAGATGTCCCTTCCAATCTGTTGTTCTGGGACTATGTTGTGTAGGCCACTGGTGACTAAACTAATGACTGATAATAGTGCAGATATAGTAAGCTTCCTTCATGTCAATGTGGAGAGTCCACATCACTGGCACTTGTAATAGGGAGTGATCAAAATCTTATGAGATGGGCAGTGAAGTGTCCTCAAAGTTACCGTAAACATACAATGCTAACAACAAGCATTTACTGCTGTGCTTACACTCACACCAGTGCTCAAAATGTCTAATATCACACATAAGAAACGGAGAAGCCAAGGAGACTGTTCTGTTTTCCTCATCTCCAAACTGATACACCCATTTACAAACTCACATGACCTCCAAATCTTTTTTCAAAATCATTTTCAATGAGTTCAGGAGCCCCACTGAGTATTATATGATGATCCTGCATATATTCTGTTAGAGGTAGGTGTACAATGTCACTTTTCTCTGAAATATTTTCTAAACCTCTTTTCAACCAAGAGCAAGCAAATGCTAAAAGCCTTTTTTCCCTATATTTCACATAGCAGAAGGAATACAAAATCTAAATATTACTTGAGTAGTAGAGCAAAAAAATCATACTTTTCCACACTGATCCAGATCAGTAGTCTAAGATCCTTTCAAAAAAATTTAAAGCAGGATAATTGTCCAAAACAAGCAGTGAGATCAGAAAGCACTTAAGATATTTAAAGTGTCCCCTATGCCAAATGTGTCCATTCAAAGTAATCAGGGTGACACAGAGAAGATCTAAAGGGAAAACACAAGAATCTTTCAGTATGTTCAGTACGTTAATGAGCCAGAACACAACTTCTTTCCCCTAAAATTAGCTGGCAGCCCCAATGTAACTGACAAATCTTACAGGATAAAGATTGCTCTTGGTACAGTGGGGTAACATTCTACACATTAACCTGATACTGCAAATATAGCTATGTCAACAAGCTCAATGGTCCACAAACTTTCCCAGTGTTACAAACTTCAGTCCTCAGACTCAGATTTCTCTCAAGATAAAAGCAGTATGCTAAAAAGCCACCACATCATATCATTCACTGCTTATTCAGAATACGGTAGACAAAGGCACACAAATAATGCTATTTTACCACCAAGTCCACAAGGACTGTGCATCCTCTCAGGTAATTTCTTATTTACAGCAGAGGCCTTTCAGATGGCAAAACGTTTCTTCAGCCTGTATCTTCATGTTTGAGATAACCACATTTTATGTACAATGACATGCTGCTCATTGCCCAAATGAGACTCTGGCTGGCACAGCAGGTCCACTTCCTGCTGCTGCTGCTGAACAGCATTATGCTGTACAAATTACAGAAACTGCACCAAGCCAGGTTAGATGGTGGATAAAGTAAAGGCAATTCATCAAACACAAAATTTAAAAGCACTACCACTGCAGATTAAGATTGCAGGCAATGAGGCTGTCACTAGCCTGAGTTCTAACTGCTGGAAAAGAAAGACAAAACATCTCCTCTGCCCTTCTCACAGCACACCACCATGGTGGTGACAGCAGTTCTCCAGCTCCCTTCATACAGTCTGCAAACACCAGGTCTCGTCCTGCTTCTGTCTCTGCTCAGGACAGGAACCATTTGCTCCATTCTGATGTGTTAAGGCAGAACTACCAACTTGCTTTTACAACAAGCAACGCTCCAATTAAAATTAAATAAGGAAGCAAGCACAAATTAAAACAGAACCAGGCTCTCACTTTTGAAGGCTGTTGAATTTTAATCTCCTGGGAGTCAGATGCAGAATCTGATTTGGTGCCTCCAGAATTTGGTTTCTCCTTTTTTCTCTTCTGCTTCTTTTTCTTCTTCTTTGCTCCCAAATCCCCTCCAGGACTTCTGCCAGAGATTCAGAGAATGTGCAGTGAGAAAAACCAGTACCACTGAGCCTAAATTTTAAAATAGTTAAATATGGAAAACCCAGCATTTTAATATGAAAAATCTAACAGCAGTTCCAATGTGAAGAAAAGGTAGGAGAAAGGAGGGGGGGGAACTGAAAGCAGTGATGAAAAACTTTGTGCAAGTGCTGTCTAGTTTCTTTTATACTCTGACACCAGCACAACCAGGCATTTTGAGATACTAATGTCAAACTGTGACACAATATATCTGCCAGTGCTCTTCTCCAGGCCATTACCCAGCACAACTGGGTTTAGTGAAACTACTAAAGTCAACAATTTGGAGGAACACAGGAAAGTGTGGGAACTGAGGAAAGTAACTTCCTTGGAAATTCAATAACTATTAGTGGGCCAATACTTTTCCCCTTTCATGCTCAACTATCAGGCACATTTAAATTTGAGATGAATCCAGATGAAAACACTCTGTTTTCAGGAAATTTTGTTCCTAACATAAGTAGTAATGAAAGTCTTGCTGAAATCTCAGTACAAAACAACACAAAACTAACCAAACATTGGTGATTTAAAACAATAAGCACAATGCAGTAAACTTCAATTTAAAAAAAAAAAATCAACAAAGTAAACATCGCCCTTTTAGATTCTGACATACTTTGCCTATTAATAATACAAGTTCTTTCTTCTTTAAGAAGATTCTAATTTGACAAATAATCAAGATATAGAATCAAGATTAGATTAGAATTTGCAAATGTGGGATGTGCTGGCAACTATCAGACAGAACAAAAATCAGGAGGCAATGAGTCAGTTAACACCAAATCCCCTTCCAGAGGTTAATCTCTCAGCAAAACCATATGTACCTAATGGAACTCAAGACAGATATTGGAATTGGGGGGGGGGGGGGGGTTTTCACTGGAAAAGAAAAAAACAACTGTTCATTTAAATCCTGGAGAGGGAAAACCCCCAGATATCTGGCTGACAATCAAAGAGGAATAAAAGAATAACTGAAGTTATTAAGATCCACACATTTGCAAGGGCCATGTTATTCACTGGAACACGCTCATTTTCAAGATCATGGTGCCCAGTTGTAGCATCTATGCTTTGTCAGAGCTGAAACTGGCAAGAAAACACGCTCTCTCCAGTAGAGAGGCCAAAAGCCTGCAATTAATCAAACAATACAACTGCACAAACACTCGTTTTTGTGTGAGCATTACTGTACATTAGAGGAGACTGTAGTGACAGATCAATCCCAAGAAGTCCTTAACATTTAAAGTTACACTGGGTTATGTTACACTCCTGCAAAGAGAGGAGAGAGTTGTAAATGCAGCAGCCTCTAGGACAGGACCAAGGAGTTACTCAATGGAAAACAGTATAGCGGACCAAACACACAGGATAAAAGAGTTTGCAGTATTTATAAGAAGGCTGCAGGAAAAAAAAAAAGATGGACTTGCATAAGTGACAGGGGGAGATAATCTTTTGTTGCAGAATGAAGATACTGCCGTATCACCTACATGGTTCTGTTAACAATTTCAGAGAAACACAGAATTGCTTAGGTTGGAAAAGTCCTTCATGCTCAAGTCCAACATTAACCAGGTGTTGCCAACATTAACCCACCATTACCCACCACTAAACCATGTTCCTCAGTGCCCCATCTACGTATCTTTTAAATGCTCCCAGGGATAGTGACTCCCTGGGGAGCATTGTTCCAATGCTGAACAATCCCTTCAGTGAAAAACTTTTTCTACTATCCAATCTAGACCTCCCCAGGTGCAACTCTGGCCATTTTCTCTTGTCACTTTTTACTGGGAGAAGCGACCAATCCCTACCTGGCTACAACCTGCTTTCAGGTAACTGCAGAGTGATAAGGCACCCCAAGCCTCCTCTTCTCCAGGCTACACAACTCCAGCTCCCTCAGCCGACCCTCACAGGACTTGTGCTCCAGACCCTTCAACAGCTTCACTGCCCTTCTCTACACATGTTTCAGAACCAGTTTTGAGCCCAGTGAAGGGCTCAAAACTGAACCCGGTACAGAGGTACAATCACTGTCCTAGTCTTGCTGGCCACACTATGTCTGATACAAGCCAGGATGCCACCTGGGCACGCCACTGGCTTTCAGTTTAAAATAATAAAATTTGAATCTAGCCAAAGGCCTTTATATCAAACTGACACTTTCTACAGAATTTAAACAAGACCAGAACCAGAAGCCTAGCAAGTAAAAAACCCACACGTGTACAAGACCTAGGACTTTGCCACTCTGTGTGGCAAAACTGAGATAAAAATACTGGGAAAGTGATTTTACCCTTGCTAGGATTATTTAATGATGTATTTTTCTACTTTCTGGAACTATCCACAAACTTTTATCTTTCCCTCTAACATCTCTCATACAGCAAACAAATGCTGCTACTGTGTCCTTGAGCTGACTCCCGAGGGCTTTTGTGTTGAACATCAGGCTACCAGGAGTTTCAGCAAGCACTGTTGTTGAACAGACTCTCTCAGCAGGCACTGTGCCCCGAGTTGCACCAGTGCAGCTCACTTGTCTTCTTGTCTTTCAGGAGGAGCTGGGCCCCTACAGGGGAATTTTGCTCACTAGGATTACCTATGGGTCAATGTTTTATTTAGTTTGGTGAAATAATGAACAATTGTACTAAAAAAAAGGTTGGCAGCTATGAGGAAAAATCAGTTTTGCCATGCTTTACTAATATTATCCCCAGTCAAACTGTACTTTTATCAGGATAATTTTAGTTTGTTCTTTTAGTTTGTTCTTTTAGTTTGTTCTTTTAGTTTGTTCAAGGTCTTTTTCATATAGAAATGCACATTCTTTAGCTAGGGAAAAGGGAAGACAGTACTAAATTGATGTAAAATACATAAGGCATTCAAAATTACTCTTTTTTTTGTTTGTTTCTTCAAATCTTCCAAAATCCCACTCTTTGGTTTATGACCTTCAGGTTTAATCCTTTCACACTGTCTCCTGCAAAATAAATGCTAGCATCTTTGTCTCACAGGTTATCCAGGGACGGTTCAGAGTAGTTACTTATGCAGTCTTATGCTTGGGTCAGTCCTTTTTCACTGTTACAGTGTACAGAATGTAAAAAGAGGACTTAGAGTTCTACTCATCCTACTATTTAGGCACACCTGCAACCCAGAGATTCAGCAGCAGGCAGCATGCAGAAACTTCTACTCAGTAACAGGTTTGTCCAACACAAGTTGCAGAGATACCAACCAAATTAGAGCAGAAGCAAAACCAAAACACCTCAGGATTTTTTGTTCTTCTCATCATCTGCTTTGAAAAGAACTGAGAGGCTCTAAAACTGGGAGTGAGAATGACTGGCAAGGAAGGAACTTTTGTTGCTCAGCTTGTACTTATTATGCTGGACATGACGGCACAAAGGATATGCAAAGGTAACAAGATTAAAATAAAAAATTCTTATTGAAAGCTCTTCTCTGACCTAAACATTCTTGTGTGCTGACTAACATCTGAGTTCTCCTTTGTCCAGTCAGATAAACCTGTATGATGACACCATGAAGTGTATCTCACTCTTGGAAGTTTGGGGAGATAAAAGTTTCCCATTCCTAGAAAACTGACTTTTAAGCATGAAATCTCTTTTTCCAAACTAACCTGCGACTGGTTAAAGTGACACAACTTGGAGCTCACACCAGCCCATCACATATACCACAGGTTGTTATACCAAGGAAATCACTCAACATTAGACTTGGGGAAGATTTTTGACTGTGTCAGAGACAAGCTTATACCAGGAAAACTTTACTGACAGGAGGGCAAGGCTACACACTGAGGTCCTGGTGTACCTAAGCGCAGGGACGATCCAAGATATTTTTAACTGCACCCACAATGACAACGTTGTCAGTCTGATGGAAAAGAAAAAAGTGAGGCCAGCACAAAAGTGATATGCAAATCATAACTGAGCTGAGGTAAAGAAGAGTCAAAAGACCTCATTCTCCCCCAAAAAGACTTCAACTTGTTCCAGAAACAGCCTGTGGATAGGACTCTGAGACCGTCACTGAGGCCTACAGTTTTATGATTTTGTCTGCCAGTTACAAATGCAAGCCCATGATCCCACCCACATACCTTTCCACTTATGTACACACATCTGGTGTTTTGCATAGACGTGAAAAAGACTTTTGCTTCTCACTGCATGTGGTGGTGTTTTGGCTTTGGTTTTTTTTTTTTTTTTTTTTTTTTTTTTTTTTTTTTTGTTTTTGTTTTTTTGGGTTTTTTTAACAGAAAAATTGGGATACTTGCTGTATTTGAGGAGAAGTGTGGCTAAGGCAGAGAAACCTCATGAAGCTCAGTGCAAATCCATGAAAAGATGAGCTGGAAGAATCAGGAGGGGTGTGACAATTACCCTGCTTAGGCAGTCAAACTTATTTGGCTCCCTTGGTTTTGATTTGAGTTTATCTTTTCCACTGAATAATTGTCAATGTTATTTTAATTGCCTTTTTGAACACTAAATTCTGGTTTAGCAGAAACAGTTTTTTGTAATATCAACATCTGTTTTAAGTTACATGGAATGGTAATTTTAAGTTAGCAATTTCTCAGATTTAAAACCAAACATGTACTTCAGATGTTTATTTTTAAACTGCAAAGGCCTGTGTGGGGGTTCTTGCCTTCACAGTAGTTCTCTGTGAGTAAGTGAGGTTGCAAATCTACACTTCTGAAGATGTTACACAGATCTTTTTGATCATAAAAACCAGATCTCATGTATATGGGCAAGACTCCAAAAATTTCAAAGCAGTATTATTTATACTAGAGTTGTCCTTGGTTCATAAAGAAAATGGAGGTTTAAGTGCAAAGGACTTTCCCTTTGCTGCATGAGACTACTACCACTTCCAGAGAATAGAAAGGTCCTGACCAGAAGGACTTATGTCCTTCAAATTCCACTTACTAACAAACTGCTATTACTATTAATCTCTCTGGATGAAGATTTCATTTGCATACATTTCAATACTTAAAAAGGAAAGGATTTCAAGCATGAGAATCTAGTAGCAATACCTTACAAGCATGAGAATCTAGTAGCAATACCTTAAAACCTAACCCAACAGATATTCCTTAAAGATCTGCATGTTTCCTCTGCCTCCTGCTCCAAGTCTGTAAGGCTGTACTCCAAGATGTAAATCTTGCCTGCTAAAACTGAGCACTGCTTCCAGCACCTTAAAAATATTTGTTCCTTTTTTAAATCTAAAAGTAGTGCTGGTTATAAAGTTGGCATCTTTTTAACAATAATCATTGGTGTATACTGCTAAAACATTCAAACTAAGTAATTTGTGAGGGTTGGGGGGAGTTTTTTAAAGGTCATACCTTTTCCTCATCTGTTTACTAAATGTTCTGTGCCCAAGGCCTTTCTGGCATTGAGCATAAGGAGCTATTTAGAATGAACTGAGAGACCTTACAAGGCTGAGCTCAGCAGGGTGGATTCAGGTGCAACAAATGCATTTTTTCTACATATACACTAACAAAGATATTTTGTAAACAACACTTTATTATAAACCAGAACAAATACAGCACAATGCATCTAGCAGGAGCAAGCTGCAGACACAAAATAGGAAAACAGCAATGAGTCACACAACATACATAATCCTGCATTTAAAAAACAGGAGCAGAATCAGAGGACAAAGATATTTGCAGAGTTGAGAGCTATAAAATGGTATTTTCTGCACTCATTCAGTGTTCAAGCACATAAGAAGCCTGCAAATTAAAAAAAAAAAAAAAAAAAAAAAAAAAAAAAAAAAAAAGTTGTATATATATACAAACTGCTTTCCCGTGGTCAGTATTCTAAGAACCTACTTTCAAATGTCAACGAAAAATCCTGAAAGTGACTTAATTTATAATGCAATCCTACTAGAGACTGACACACAACACATATTCTACCTTCTTCTAAAAAAATGAGGGTTAAAATAGCATGAGATTAAATACTGATCAGCAGCAATGGAGACCACTCAGAATTTAGCAAGTCAGTTGACACAGTCATAGTCTCAAGTAGTAGGACTGCTCATAAAATGCTGAGGTATAGAAAACCTAATCTGAAAGCTCAAAGCAAACTTAAAGTGACCTTAAAAATTACCATATGATGACAGGGAGAAAACAGGGAATAATTAGGCTCCTATTACCATTGGTTATTCTCCCATATCAGGAGGAGATTTTTGGGTTTGCTGTACTGTAAGAGTTTACTCTCATTTGCTGGAATTTGTTTGAATATTTCAGCCTGCAGACAAAGAGTAGCAAACAAGATTTTCAAGGATTACAGGAAAATAAAGTAATTCAAAAGTCAATATTACACTTCATGCAGCAGATACTAATATTTAAGAGGCTTTTTCTACTAGAGTGATCTACCATTAATTTAACTAAACTTCATATTACTTGGAAGTATTCACTTTCTTATTTAAAGATGAATAACGCAGCTTTTTCTGAAATATTCACTAAAATCCATTTAGGATATACAACACAAACAAGTTTCACTCTGGGTGCACAGCCCACAGCTGCCGTCCCTCAGAGCTCAGCGAGACCCAAGTTGGAGTAGAGCACAAGCTGCAGTAGGGAACACACTGAAGTGCAATTCTTTGTTCCCCGGCTGCTCCTCACACACTGCGCTGGCTGCCACAGCAGCCCGAGCACACAGCAGCACTGCAGAGGGCAGCTACTGCCCGGGCACGCACACAAACAAACAGGACAGCAAACTGAAGCAGGAATATGGTCTGAATGAATTCCAGACAGGCATCACCTGGCTATCAAACAGTATCACCAAGGACGTCAGGTTGGCTCCTATGAAGAGCAATAAATAATAACTCTCTGCTCTTAACTTCTACATATTCACGAATCATCAATGGTGACATATTTACTCAAACAACTGTAACAAAAGCTCTAACATAATTAAACACTATTTTGTCCCTTTCTAATATCCCAGATTTATACGACTGTAATTATTTCTGACACAACTATTTCAGTGTGCATGCCACTAATTCAATGACAGAACTGCAAGCATCAGACTTTTCCACTTTCCTGCCTTTTTGACAAGTCAGTTCCCCTAAGTCTCTTAAATTTCCCTTGCCACATTTAAGATGCAGTGCTGCTTGTTTGCCAAGCAAATCCTAGGGGCAGAAGACAACAAACAGCATACATCCTCAAACATCAAGCACCTACAGGAAGGTTCTCAACCAGATCAATCAGAAATTCGCGAGGAAGATATTTGTGTAGCAGTGTATAGATTAACCTAGTTCTATTTTGGGTTACTCCAGCCACTCCTAGTTGCGACAACAAAGCACTTTCTCTGCAATCACGTTTACTTAACCTCTCAAAAAAGCAAAAGAAGTCAATTTAAATGAAGTTGATCCTTAAAACACGTTCCTTCCATTTCCCAGCCGCAAAAGCCCGCAAAGCAAGGCAGACCCTCGGCACCCTATGCCCGGACAGACTACACTGCAGGCAGCCCAACAGCGGTCGAGTGCCAGGGGCCGCGGGGCCGCATCTATGCCGGATGCCTCTCCTGTCAGCTCCCCAGGCAACTGGAGACACCGCCTGATCCACAGCGTGGGAAGATTTAAGACGCAAGATTAGCGGAGAAGGAACTACAAACCAGACAACAGCGTTTGCCCCGGCTAATGCCGCGGTAAAACACGCGCTCTGCTCTCCACAGCGTGTGGATCTGAAGGTACCATCTCCTTGTGGACAATGGGTGACGGCGAGGAGGAGTGTCTGCGGGGCGGGCTGACACAGGCGATGCCCGGACAGGTTCCCGGCCGGGAGGGGAGCGGGGGGTGGATGAGGCTGTGGATGGAGCCGCTCGGCTGGAACCACCCGGAACGAGCGCGGGGCACGGGGGCATCTCCCCCGCTATCGGGGGGCGGGGGAGGGGGCTTTCCTTGACGGCCAAAAATACCCAGAAACGCCCCCAAACCCTGAAGCGCCGACAACGAGGCAGGATTCACTCTCCCTTTCACGGCACGATTTCAAGGCCGGGTCCGGCGGGAAAGCGCCAGCCCCGCTGCCCCCTCACCGCGGGCCGGGGCCCGGCCCCCGCTTCTCCCCCCACCGCCGGAGGGGCGCGGGGCCGTCCCACGCCCGCTCGCTGCGGCGGGAGGCGGCCCGGGCAGGGGCCGCTCGGCCGCGGTTGGCCCAGCGCAGGCGCCGCGGAGCAGCCGGGCCGGGCCGGGCCGCGCAGGCCGCCACAGGCAGACAGGACCGCCCGGCCCCCGCCCCGCCGAGGGGCCGCTCCGGGCACCGGGGGAGCCCGGCCCGGCCACGGCCAGCCCGGCCGCTGCCGCGGCGGCGGAGACGGCGCTGCCTCCCTAGCCCGTGCCCGCCTGCCTAGCGCGCCCCTACCCCTTGGCGTGCTCGGTCTCCTCCTCATTGTCGCCGTCTATGCCGCAGGTGTCCTGGTCATCCAGCTCCAGGCTCTGCTGGCTGGCCGCGGACTCGCTGTCCTCCGCCATCACGGGGGAAGGAGGGAGGGGAGGGGCGGGGGAGCCTGTGAAAGAACCGGGGCGCACGGGCAGACGCGGCCGGAGCAGCTCCCTCTAGCTGCGGTCCTTCCCCGCGCTGCCGCTGCCAGAGGAGGAGGCGGCGGCCGCCGGGGCTGCCCGGCCGCTCCCGCGCCCCGCGGGGACCGGGGCGGGGCCGTGCAGGGGGAGCCCCACGCCCTGCCTTGCCCTGCCCCGCACACCGGGGCAGTGCGGTCCCTCGCTCCGGTCCCGTTCTGGCCCCCTCGTGTCGACATCCAGCCCGCCTCTCCGGCCTTCCACGAGCCCCGGCTCCCCGTCCCGTGGGCGCTGTCCCCGCACCGCGGGAGCCCCAAGGAGCGGCCCCGGCGTGTCCGTCCCGCGGGCCCCCCGGGCCGGGCCCGCAGCTGCCGGGCCTCGCAGCATCGGCGCGATTTCTGCCGGTCCCCGCCTTTCCTTCCCACACCGTAATCACTCGGACAGCCAAGTTATTTTCATAGGTCTCCTTAGAGCTTTCACAGTGACTCTACGTTTGCTGCTAGATGTAGACAAAATATCCAGTTGCTTATGGCAACAAATTGGAAGAAAGGAAGAGAAAAAGGCAAATAAATTACTTCAGATGTAGCTCTGCCTAGCTGCTCCCACTACTGTCAGCCACCAAGGAACAGACCAGTGTCTACACCATAAATCCCAGCTTTCTGGATCTTTCCCCATTCTACTTCTCCTTCCAGGTTCTGTCTCTCCTCTGCTTTCCATACAGAATGTGATCATGAGTCAGTCATGGCTACACAAAATTTACCTGTGCGTGTAATTCTAAGAGGCTTTGAGCCACCTCAGATGCAAGAGGTGGCTGTAAGTATGAGTATAGGCCCAGATCCACAAATGGACTTTGCTGGTGCCATGTTTCACTTTTCCTAGTTGACTCTCAGAGCAAACTCCAGGACTCAAAAGGAAGCCCTACAAACAGAAGTTGCTGCTGGTGGAGGCTGCTGAGACTGCCAGGGCGGTCCCAGCATGGTGGCCATTGGCCACCAGCTCTCGCAGCACTTGCTGTTTGCAAGAAGCCTTTTGTATTTCTACAAGCTCCATGCTAGAAAAAATGGAGTTGAATGGTAATGATTTGAACCCAGGAAAAGAAATAAAGAGCGACTTGCATTAATTATTTGAACTATCCTGATTTCCAGGGTCATATCAAACTTTCTGGATGAGATTCAGAATTCCTGAATGCTTGCTTTGGCAGTGCTGCCGAACATCACATTAAAACATAAGAATAGTGTGAATCAGTTGTAATTTCTCCTTATCTCCACGGCCCCCTTGAAAGTAATTTAATGTGAGGAAGCTATTGCTTCCTCCCATTTTGATTTAAGGTGATGATTTGGATTACTTTTTCCTATTTTTGATTTAAGGTGGTGTTATGTTTTGCTCTATCATGTATTGCAGGTGACATGTCAAGTAAAAGATCTTACTGGCCAAGCAGAGGACAGCTGTCAAAACTGTCCAGCTCCAACTGTCAAACTCTGAGCCTCTGTGTACGGAGCACCAGACTGGGGCTGCTCTGTGTCCCACTGCACTTGGTCCTTTACAACTTGTGAGTTGCCACAGGAACCTGTAATTCAAATGCATAAGGTGGAGTTTGTAATTTACACTTGGCCAAGTGTGACCTCCCAATGTCAGGCTGTCACTGTAGTTCAGAGGGGAAATGTGCCTACCATGTTATTACAGTTTGAAAGGACCTTTGGGAGTAAACCTTCATTCAGCTGTGATGCTTCGGAGAGGAAGGAAATCTGAAAACAAAGGCACAATACGCAATAGTTTTCAGTAACAAAAAGCAATTGTCCCTTAGCTCAGAGAGAAGTTAATCCAGTGATTACTAATGACTTTTTTTTCCCCTCATAATAATGTGTAGGAGAAAGTGAAGAACAGTATGTCAATGACTAAACAGCTATATTGAATCACTGTGTTGGAGAAGCTGTGGTTTAACCATCTTCTGTTCTTTACCACATTTTTCTTCACTTCATTGAGACAAATAGAGTATGAGAAACCTAGATCCTGACTCTCATTGCAGTTCATAGTGACAATAAAAGAGGCAATGTGAATCTTTCTGAGCAAGCTACCTGTTGCTGTCCCCTGCTAGGGGGTCTGCCTGGAAGGGGGAGCTTAGCTGCAGAATGGCTGCTATTCTATACTTCGCAGCATGCATGAAGAACACCCTTATGGATAGTAGTTTATATCCTGAGAGGCACAACCGAGATTACCAACCAGATTTAACTGTTACAAGGTCAAATGACAACACTGAATTGTGCTTTGTGTTTCATGAATATATGAACTTTGCTTATACCACAAGTAGAAAGGTTGACTAGAAACGAAAGTTATGCATCTATCCTGCACTGAGGATTTCTAATGCACCTTTGCACTTCTGAAATTGCCAGACAGATCCTCAGAGCATTTAAATTCACTCTACAGATGTTGCTCAGCAGTTATGCTACTTGATAGATGTTGGCTATCACACTAATGATGTCTTCCAAAAATAGAGCAGCAAGGTGAAAAAATGTACCTCTGAATTTCAGGATCCCACATGCTCAGCCACAGAGAGTTAAAGGAGGATGTACCATTAGGACAGTAAGCAGCAAGAATGGCTTCTGCTGTGCCCAGACAGGCTCTCTGTGGGCATCTGTACTTCCAAGATCTCTGTTGTTGCATGTGGGTATGTCCAGGAACTCCCCAAAACGGTGCATATGAATACTGCAGACACAGCCCACAGACTCACACCAGTCTAAGCAGACGGTCAAAAGCGATCAGAAATGCTTAATTTTAAATTCACCAGGTAAAGAGCTAGCATTTGTGAAGGTGTGAACTTACTATTCTTAATTGATTAAAAGACCTCTTCCTAGATGTACAGGGAAGATAAAAGCCTTTTTAAATTATTTTATAAAGATTGAAAAGAGGAAAGCACAGTCATTTTACACAAAAGCTAAGAAATTAATAACAAAGGAAAATAGACTTCCTTTGGAGGAGAGACGCTTCACTTAATACTAAACAGCATATCATGAAATCAATTAAAATAATTCCAGCATGTCATGAATTATTCATTGGTTGGTTATTTTCATAGGTCTCCTTAGAGCTTTCACAGTGACTCTACGTTTGCTGCTAGATGTAGACAAAATATCCAGTTGCTTATGGCAACAAATTGGAAGAAAGGAAGAGAAAAAGGCAAATAAATTACTTCAGATGTAGCTCTGCCTAGCTGCTCCCACTACTGTCAGCCACCAAGGAACAGACCAGTGTCTACACCATAAATCCCAGCTTTCTGGATCTTTCCCCATTCTACTTCTCCTTCCAGGTTCTGTCTCTCCTCTGCTTTCCATACAGAATGTGATCATGAGTCAGTCATGGCTACACAAAATTTACCTGTGCGTGTAATTCTAAGAGGCTTTGAGCCACCTCAGATGCAAGAGGTGGCTGTAAGTATGAGTATAGGCCCAGATCCACAAATGGACTTTGCTGGTGCCATGTTTCACTTTTCCTAGTTGACTCTCAGAGCAAACTCCAGGACTCAAAACAAAACCCTACAAACAGTCAAATACTTTGGGCATCTCAGTGACAACATGAGCTCAAAAGAGCCCTGAGCTACCGAGGGAGGAGCCATCTAAGCTTGGCGGTAAGAAATTCTGGGGACTGGGAATCCTAAACTCCCAGGGCTGTACATATTTTTCAGATCTCACCTGCTGTATGAACCACCAAGTGAGACTGTGCAGCACACGGTCAGGGTTGTACCTTCCTTCTCTCTGCTCTTCTGTGACTGAATGAAGTCAGCCAGGCACAGATACTGTTTCTCTCAAGCAGCCAGGCATAATCCAGACTTGTTTGCCTGCCTAGCGACAGGTATTAATTACATCCCAGTGAGCTAGTGATATATAATCCAGCATTCAGGCTATTGGCATCACCTGATTTGTCTATGTGTTTTGTGTATTAAACACTGCAGAAGAGAAGTACCTGAAATTGTCATGCAGTCTTAGGATTGTTCCTACCTTTGCACAATATCTTTGGCATTTATAAATTAAAAAGGGTTTTGATTGCAAGTAATAAACAACTTGGTGTGACCACTTTTTAATCTTGGAAAAATTGGAAACAAAACTGGAAACAAAACTGATCCCATTTAAAAATTAGCTAATTGTGTAGTGTTCCCTATTTTCCTAATTCACATTAAAAAAAGTTATGGAGCAAACAAATAGACTTTGCTTCATACAAATGCCTACTAGCACTACCTCACAATGTTTTTTTTTAATTGGCTGCTCTTTATGGTGAAAACTTAAACACTGTCTTCATCAGTTCTGAATGAGAGGCAAGGGTAAGAAAATACAGATTGAAAATAAACAGAACAAATGCACCAAAACAATTCTATATAGTTACTGCAGTTAACAACAGGATGGGTAGAAATGTTTAGGGATTAGGGAATGAAATGAGCTTGGGATCCCATATGCTGCACACTTGTATCCATGTGAGATCCCACCTCTGATCTTCATGGTTTGTCTCACCCACTTTACCTCTTTTTAGCCTCCTGCTGCATACCATGCTTGGTGAGCTGCAGCCTCCTCTGTCTCCCACAGCCCACTTGCTGATGGCCTGCACTGGCTGCAGCATTCAAACTGGGGGACAAGAACTCTCAAAACATCCCACTCTTTCTGTTAAGCTCTCATACGCTCTCATTCATCTTTTTTTGTGTGTGTAATTCTGTTTTAAAATGCAGCTGATACCACAGCTCTTCTACTTGCCATCTTACCTTTGCACAGAATCATCTGCATCTCCCTGCTGGTGCCTGCATTGGCAAGGGCCGTGGGCTATACAGCATTGAAAAGGGTTAGACATTTACATGCATGGTGAAAATGTAGCATTAAAAAATATGTGTGATAAATACAAACCTTCATGCTTAAGGGTATAAGTGATAAGGATAGAAAGACTTCCATCCTGTTATTATTGCTAGTGGAGATTTCTTCCCCAGTTTTCTGAAGCATCTGTTTTTGATAATTGTTGGAATCAGGATACAAGTCTTAGATCAAACACAGGTCCAATCTGGCTCCAGCACTGCAATTCCTCAGTTCCTACGGTCTCTAGCCCCAAAAGGTAAAAAACTCCAAATAAATCATACTTTACCTTAAAAGATATTTAATAATTACAAATATATACATTTTTTGCACTTTTAATGTCTATTTTTATTCTAACTTTTATTCTAACTATTTTATATTTATTCTAACCTTTTTCAAACTATATATGTGAGTGAGAATTAGTGGTGAGAGATTCTTTGACAAAGATGGTGTTGACACTGGTGCTGCAAAAGCTCACACCAATACTCAGCAATTACTTCTGCCCATTCAATCTCCAAATCAATCCAATTTACTCTTGTCAGTTCTGCAATCAGTTTTCTCACCAGCCTTTTACAGTTCCCCCTATCAGTGTACCTGCTGTTTCCTTCTCTTTGCAGGGAAGCTGCAGGTACAACCAAGATGCTTTCTTTCCCTCATTCTGGATGAAGGGAGTGATAGCTACACAAATTGCTCTTCATCTCATGACCATTTCAGTATTTTTCCAAAATCAAAGTTTTTTTGAGTTTTCTTTTTTTCTGTTTCACATAGTTCTTTACCTCCAAACAAAAAGGAACTCTTTCCTGTGACAGATGTAATTTTTTTTCCTGCTACAGTGAGGAGGCTACAGCCTGACTACAACTCTGAGTTGTAACAGACTAGAACTATTAGGGTGCTCCTACATGCCCAGTTTGCCATAGGGTATTTAAGGATTTTAGACATCCTAGATTGGAGTCTGAAAACCTTCAACCTTCATAATATTGAGTAGGATAGTTCTCAAAGTTCAGGTTCAGAGATAGAAACCAAAAGGTCTGGCTATCCCCAAACAAATAGTATGTCCATCAAATCCTTTAGTATTCATTACTTATTTCTATTAGCATAAACACCAAGAAGATCTTGAAGGAGAATAGTATTTTACAACAATCAGAATGCTTCCTGTGGTGACAACCTGCTCAGTCACAGTATGTTGTTTCTTCTGGGTAGATGCTGTATTTCTCACATTTCCATGATAGCCAACAGAAAATAATTTCCAATGCTCTATAGGTTGCTCCAACTAGAAATGTTCATTAACTTACAAATCAGATAAAGGGGTAATGCCAATATCGGTTCTGCATGCCTTCTGGGAGGTTAAAAACAGATTAACAGCATGGCTCAGAATGCACACCTCCTGCATGGAGAATTACATTGAATTAAGAAGTGTCTCACAGACCACAGTGTCTTCCTTATGATGACAATGGGAAGTCAGACTCTATTATAACTCTTCCATTTCCATGCAATTTTTTTTTAGATTCAACAGTAAGATTTTAGATTTAAGATTACCCTTCAGAATTTTATAACTTTATGCAAAAGAAAAGCCTTTCTCAAGTGTGCAACAATTCCAGAGTAACTTACTTAAAATACAGATATTAGACAAGCTTTAATCACAAAACTTAGACATCAGGTCTAGGCTAGAAGGCAAGTGTGAATTTATCTTGTGGAAGCTGAAGGCACAGGCACAGCAGAAACTCAGCATCAAACATGGTTTTGACCTTGCAATGTCAGACCACAAGGACAATTAAGTTAATTAATACAAGCCTTTATGGGATCTTATGCCGGTTCTTCCAGTCAGTCTAGGTGAACAACCTTTATTTTGGCATTGCTTGATGTTGAAATGCTGAAACTAGTATTTAATTTTATAATCTTTATAAGCTTTTCTATTAAATGCATTTACATAAATATTTGTGAATGTGTATGCATGTACAGGTATGCAGAGACACACACATTTATGTAGGTATAGTTTCGAGGATTTCAAGGAATAAAAGACCAATCCAGCTGTCAAGACAAAAGCATTCCTCATATGGGGGAACTTGGCTATCATGTTCTGCTTCTCTCATTTTTATTGTGTTATTTAATACAGGACTATGAGGTGTTAAATACAAGTTAGAGCAAATGGCATCGTTATAAAGATGCAGATACCTTGAGAACGCTCACCCTTGCCAAGGCCTAAAAGTAGCTTTACTGAAAAGTCTAATATTAGAGTGTCACATTGTAAGTCCCATCGATACTGGCCTCACAGCATAGCACAAAATTGGAGGCAGGATCATGGAGTCGTGTTTATAGTAGGAGCATTCCCTGAAGACAGAGGAGAGAGAAGCCAAGGCCCATAGCCTCTCTCATTTCCAGGGACAGGGAACACTGGGAGAAAGGCCCAGCCCTAAGCATTTAAGTAAGGGTAGTGTGGGCACATCTCGTGCTGTGTTACTTTTTTTTTAATGCAGATTTTCCTGAGTTTGCCATGTGGTTATGGCCTCTTCCTTTATTGATGGAACTCCCAGAAAAGATGTGTAGGGAACAGAACCTACCTGGAGCAGCTTGTGGTGCATATGCCACAGCCAGAGCTGTAAGCTCCAGCGTAAGAGCGGGACAGGGGTGGGTTTCTACTTACGGGGAGAAGCCAAGGAGCCAACATTACTGGGAGTGTGCTTGTGAAAACACGGCAAGGGTTGGGAAGAATACAGTCTTGAGGCTTTTTAATCTCCCTACAACCATTAAATCACCAAAACCCTTTAAAAAACAATGTGTGTAATCCCTTGAGCCCCTTAAAATAATTTCTTCCAGCTCTGATGCCCAACATCTCTTGCAGCAGGACCAGCTGTTCCTTTGAAAGTGGGATTTCTCATCTCATAGCAGTATTTCAAGTAGTATTTCCTACTTTATAAAACTGGGAGGAGCATTCCTCCATTAGTTTTACTAAGGAGTCTGTGTTTCCAGCCATGTGAACACAAAGTCCTCTGCAGAATTACAAAACTAACCTGTAAACAAGTATTTCACTTGTGCCTCCCTGTTGTTGTCACATTTTCTTTCCGTGTGTGCTACAAGTTTCCAAGGCAGAATAGCTATTTAATGACCAAACACACTAACTGGCACTCTTAATTCCTAGAAGGAAAGCACATCAATAAAACAAGAAGGACTTCAGTTGTGATAATAGACCAGGCACCCCATTTTGCAAAGTAATAACCTGTAGAAACCAGAGGATTACAGCAATAAGGAACTAGATACCCTTTCTGTTATTATTGACAAATAGAAAATAGTACCTGGTCTCAATTTACCAGTTGGAATAGATGAGTAACATAAAAAAATGCTCTTCTGTTCTGAAAATGACACTTAACTACTGTCTACTTGTCTACCTCAAGCTCCAATTCCAATTAAACTGGAATTGGAATGGAAATGAAAATATCAGATATGATGAAAATATAATGTGTGTATATATTTATATCACAGTATATGATACATCATAATATTATGTATTACAGCTCATAGGTATCTATATATGCGTGTAAGGTTAGCACTGAACCTGACAGCTTACATCTGTCTGTAATCAGAGGAACAGGAAAAGAATAATTGAGTTGCTCTTATTTTTCTCAACTTTGGAAACAATTAGTAGTTTAAACCGTTTTTACTTTGTTTTAATCTAAAACCAAGGTGCTATTCAAGAGGCAGCTATCAGTGATCCGTGATGATGCATTTTGATTTGAATGGAGATGTCATAGGCTGAATCCTGCCCCAGCTAGAAGGCTGGGCAAGGTCTCTCAGCTGAGAAGGATCTCTACATTTGGACTCACAGCAGGCCCAGGAAACAACTGATGATCTTGTTCCAGCTGCCTTGTGGTGTTATTGAAGTTATCAACTGGGCCTATATTGAAATTGCAAGCTGTGATTTACACACAGTACATACGGAGAAGCAGCTCACCACCAGGTGGCAGATACAACAACTCGAATTTCAAATGATGAAGACCCAATCGGCAGCACTGATTCAGAAAAACCTTACCCATTGCTCTTACGTTTTAGAAGAGCAAATGGACACTTTTCTCATTTGACCAAGTCGAAGGATGTGCTGGATGGATGCTGCTATGCTCGAGGTTACAGACTATTGATAGTTTAAGAGGTACTGTGTTTAACAGATTTTAATTCCCAGATGAAGAAAGATGGTTTAAAAAAAAAAAAAAAAAAGCCTTTTTGGTTCACTAGGGGCCTTTCTAGAGAAAGAGTAAATATCTAACCCAGCACTTGCTCATTTATACCTGTACTGTTCTATAGGCCAAAACTTACATGGGACATTTAATTACCAATTTCAACCATGTTGGTTTGGGATAGTGAAATAAAATTAGTTCTCTAGAGCATTCATGAATAGAATGAAGGGTAGAAAATGAAAATATTGTCAAGGTATTTCAAGGTATTTGAGTAAATCACTTTTCTAAGGCTACTCAGTCCTCCCTGTAACAGAGAAAAACATCATGGACAATTTCCAAATGCTGGGCTTCCGTTGTAATCTGTTCATCTCAGATCAGTACCACAATTTTGAATCATTTGTGTAACATCTTAGATTGCAAATGGGGCAAATTAGATCCTGCTCTGGGGCAAGATCCATTTTTGTCCTTGTATTTGCAGAGGGTTTAGCATGCTGGTACCCTGACAAAGCACTTAATCAAGTAATAAAAGGTCATTACTGCGATAAGTCAAGGTGCTTTACAGACAGCTTAATAAGCTTTGAGAATCAAGTATTTGAGCAGGAACAAAGGGGGAAGTGGGGGACAACCACCAAGTCAGTGGACTCTTAATGAGTGCATTGACTCCCAACAGTCCTAACATTTCATAGAGTGATACAAATGGACTTTGAAGACCTGATGCCAGTATTTTTTTAAGACCAACATATTTTCATTATTTCTGTAAGCTTTGTCATTACAAACTTTTGCATTTTTTACCCACTAACACTTGCCAACATAAAATAAGAAAACAATTGCTTTTCTAGATGATCTTCTACATGGACTAAGATCACTTGGAGCTGCTGATGCCGAGACCTATTCAAGTTATACTTTGTTCTCTCTGTTTTATAAGCTTTATGGCTACTTTACTTCACTGTGCAACTGCAAAATACAAGCAACAAAACTCTTTGTATTTTACCAAAGTATCTTTCAAGGTAAGTTTTTGAAAATTAAAATATGGAACTCATCACTGGACTTTAAGATTAAGCAAAGCATACAATGAACACACTCTAATCTCAGCCTGTTATCTGATCTGTTACTGTGTTTTAATTTAATTTAGTATATGGCTCAGATGTGTTGGATATATTGAGAAATACATTTCATAAACTATATATTCTGCAAAATCAAACTATGAGGTGGCTGGTGATATTACAACAATTTAAAAGTCCTACTTTAAAGAAGATCTGCAACATACCCACATTGTGTTTGTTCAAATATATTTGCTGTATTATGACCACAAATCATCAAACCATCAAACTATGTGTTTTGAACATAAACCCAACACAATTAAAGAAACAAATCACTTCAATTTAATAGCAACAATCTCACTTTACAAGATAGCAACGATGGAAACTTTGCAAAGGAATGTGAAAAAAGTATGTAATTAGAAATGACAGATTTAAGACAACAGAAAGTTGAAAATTAAATAGCACAATAGTTCTAGTATGTGGAAATTTTAACCAGAATGTTTATGCAGCATTCTGATTAATAAGTATTACCAGCACGTACTGACATCTGACATATACTAGTCCTTTAAAGTAGTATTTTTCTGTTCAGTGACCTGGCACAGACAGACAATAAGTAACCCAGAGCCCAAAACCAGTTCACAGGTGGTCAGTAGCAAAAAAAAAAAAAACAGAGCAGAAGAGGACCTGAAACACACGTGATGAGTAAAACATAACTTACTGCTAATATGGTCATGTCAATATTCAATGCACTCCACAAATATTCTAGATTTCTTTTACAACACATACCACTTCCCAACATGAATGAAAGCAAAACAGAGGTGATCTGGCTTTGTGGATGGAGAGGAGCCCTGGCCTGGGAACTGGGAAATCGTGGTTCAGTTCCTGGCTTGAGATCAGACTCCCAGGTAAGACATACAGTAAGGTGGAAATTACAACACCCGCCTCTAAGAAAACCCTGAAACCCACTGAAAATAAAGCAATAAATCTGAGTTGGGGCTTATTATTCAAAATTAAATAGGAACTATATAGCACTTTTTCTAGTCACTTTAGAGATTACTTAATAATTAACTTTATTAAGCATGACTGCTGCTAATGCTGCATAAAAATAATTGAATGAAACATGACAAACTGAATGTACATGAAGGATTCCACAAAAGTGGAAGTCACATACTTTTCCTTCTTTGAACCCAATTCATGAAAAAGTGAGAAGAGTGCAATAAATGTGAGTACCCACAGGAATCACAGAAAGAAAATTGGTCCCATGGGAAGTGCAACTCCACAGGGAATTTTGGTGATAGCAGGATTTCATTTCCAAAGTCTTCAGTGATACTAAAGCAAATCATTAGTACTTATCAAGATATAGAGGATGCTTTTCTGAAAAGGGGTCTAAATTTCAGTATGGACTGAAGTTCATGAGAGCTGCAAAAGAAAGTGTGTAAGTCACATAAGCATAAGTATGCCCATGAAAAGTGAAATCAAAGTATTTTTCTTATTAAATAACATAAAGTAATATGATAACCAGCAACAGAGGAAAAAATCCACAAAGATATTTTTTGCAGTTTATTTTCAATTATAATTTTTGGATAACCAAGCAGCTCTGTATGGAGAAAGCACAGAAGAGTAATTCTGGCACTTTTGGATAGTACATTTTTTTTTTTTTCCCCCAAATTTTTCTAGACACATTCAGTCCACTTGCTCGGTCTATAGTCCATTTTATATGAGCATGATTAGCTCATATGATTCCAGAGGAAACTAACAATATATACAGTCAATGAAACTATCTTCTTGGCTACTCTGGGCCCTTTAAAATGTCTTCTAAGTCTATCCTGGCTAAACAGAATCCACAATATACATGATAGCTACAGAATACACTGTTTTGAAATGAGAAATGCTCAGCACAAAATGGGACTCTTGGCATGCAGCTTAAAATAAAAGGTAGAAGTTCAGAAGTTTATAAAATCTCAAATGGGGTCAATTAAAAGGACTTAGCAAAAGAAGGGACTGTTCATTGTTACTGTAAAAAAGGCACTTTGAGAAAATGGGACCAGAATTGGAGGAATCTTAGTCGACACAAAGTTCAGTTTGGTTTCATAAAAAGGCTTCAATGCTAAGGGATGCTACTCAAGTTTCCTGCAGTTGTACATTAAAATAAATTGCTGAGTAGTTTATAATAAAGGACATAAAATGTTTACAACCAACTTGTAAAATTAAGAAAAGCATAGTATAAGCAAAATATTACTAAAAGCAGCAATGCATAGCCTTTCATTGAGATAATGCACAATTTTGGACACCAAGTGTCAAACTCCTGTTTTTAAGATACTTTCAGTAGCATTATCAACATAAAATTGGCCTACAAAACAAAAGCTTTACCAGCTCCCATTCACAAGGAGATTGAGGTCATAAACCAACCAAAACAATTTGTCAGTATTTTCAACATCCTGGATGACCAATATCAAGTATATGGAATAACAATCACACTCTTTGTTCAGCTATCTCACCGGAGACAGCCGTTAAATCAGAGGAATGATTTTAATTCTTTTCTAACATTTACACAGTAATGCATTTAAGTTCTTTCAAATGTTGCTCACCACAGTTTGTTTTTATCTTTTCTCTCCACAACAAAAAAACCAAAAAGGAAAAACAAAAGAAAAAAAAATCAAGCACTTCCACAGAAAGGATATTTGGCAATTTTATACTCCACTGAAGGGTGGATTTTCACAATATCTCACTTTAGATTGAAAGTCATTAGTGGTCTTTCCTCTCGCTTCTGCCAAGGACTCTTCTTATCTTCACCTTGGTCATCTTCCTCATCCTCCTCGTCCTCATCGTCATCTTGAACGGACGTTCCGTGTTCAGGACTAGTTAATGGCTCTGGTTTGGTATCCACAGTTCTTGTTTCCTCCTGCAGGCTGGGCAGCTGCACACCACTTCTCTTACTGGTGCCTTCCAGGAGGCATCGGAGAGCATTGTCCTCGGGGCTACAAACTGCTGTTCCACACTCGCTGCCACTTTGGTCCATATCATCCAAGTACACAAGCTGTGTGTAAGCTGTGCTATCTGAAGCCTTCCGCTCTCTCTGCTGGTGCTCCTGCACTGGTGGGTGACTCTGTGGTGCAGACAGATGATCTCCTCTTCCCTTTCGGGCAGATTTTGGTTCATTCATGTCAACACCAGAGTCCAAACTGGCATCGTTACTCCCATTCCTACCAGCTCTTTGGAGATCGATGTATGAATGTCTAACGTGAGCATTTGAACGTCCATCTAGAGAAACAAACCATGCTCGAGGATGAGGCAATGGCTTTCCACCTCCTAATTCCATCAGAGCCTTTTCTGTAAGAAGCTGCACTTCGCTATTCATTTGAGCCAGGGATGCATCGTTAAGTGAGGCAGGAATGGAAACAGACTCAGACATGGAAGCATTTTGCTGACTCCACTCAGCTGCACCTGCATCTTGCAAATGTTGCTGAGATATTGCTTGGGATGCCAACTGCTGGGGTTGCAGCTGTTGGGGGGGATGTGGGAAAAGCCGTGCATGAGGGTTAGGAAGCTCAGCCTGAAGTCTTTCTATATCAATCTGCTGGTCAGCTGGGACAACCAGAGGCTGGCTAACAAAAGGGTGTTCTCCAGGCAATTTCATGTAATGACCTGGGATGACCAGTGCAGGCAAAACCTTTCTGTAAACACTGTCATTGACTTGGTCAACAGAATTGCAGCAGATTAACTGACCTGGTCGAGGGAAGGATGTGGGTCTTTCAAGGTGATCAACTGAACGAGACATCATACAATCAGTAGGTCTGCAGTCCAGCAGCTCTTTTTCAGGGGCTGAAGGTGTGGGGTATATTTGTTCCTGAATATTGTATTTACTTCCAGTAGCAATATGGTTCATAGATACTTGAATTTCTCTCTCCTGCTTTTCAAACAAAGGCTGAGACAGCATAGCATTGTAACTTCTCCTGTACTCATCTTTGATAGGGGACTCATAGCCTTCAGCTGTTTCTGTAGATTTTCTTGCCTTTAAAGGAAAACTATCTGCTGATTTGTGGTAGTCTTTTCTTAGAGACCCACTGGGAGTCAGGTCATCCAAGGAAATTCTGCTCTTGTCTTTCTCCTTGTCAGAGAGCAGTTCCTCTCGGGAGCTAAACTCCTGGGAAGTACTGAAGGAGTGTTTGAGCATAGGTGTATGCATATCTGCTTCCCCACTAGGTGATACCATCTCCATGTGGACAGCACTGATTAATTCCTTTGCCCCTGAGTTTTCTGTATGTCCATTGCTAGCAACGGACAACCCACCAGGAAATTCTGACTCACGACGTGAAAATATTAAATTTATATGAGACATTGAGGTTGCTTGATCCTTCTTAGAGGTATCCAGTGCTGTTGAAAGTTGCAGTTTCTTATGATGTTGACGTGGTCTTAAACATTTTCTTCTATAAAAGTCAGTAACAAAAGAAGTTACACATTTATGACTGTTGTACACAGAAACAAAAGCAGAGAGAGCGTGTTAACAGAAGATTTTTAAGCAGTGATTAGTATTAGGGGAATTGAGCTTTTATTACATAACCTGACAATTAAAAGCTTATCTCAGCAGCAAAGACAAAATTAAAGAATAACTAATGTCAATTGGGAAATATCTCAAGTACCAATTACAAATTGGAGCAAATGTCTGGAGAAGGCAAATATAAAATCACTCATTAATAGACACTTGCTAATAAAAGTTTAATGTTCGTTTTAATATAAGGCTAATATAAAGATCATTTGCAAATGCGTAACAGGTACAATGACAGAGATCTTGAACCTATGCCCATGTTTGATAGGAAGTTACACAGACAACACAGGTACAGATGTGTGTGATTCATTCAACTACCATCCTACCAAAGGCAGGGACTGTATGTAACCAGGAACACAGGAAATTTGATCTCACTGTTTCTTTCTTTTCCAAGTTTTGTTTGCTCCCCTGCCCCCCCCCCAAAAGTAAAAATGTTTGAATACAAAAGTTTTTTTAATTTCAGAAGCAGAAAAAAAGCTTGTATTTCTATCATGAACTAAGTAATCAGGATGGTGAATCTTACCTGCAATAATACAAAAGAAGACACAGCAAGACTAGAAGTATGAGAGCCATCCCTCCTAAAATTGCCAAAAGAAACATTGTGTGATAGCTGGTAATGTCGTGTGTTACAACGGGACCTGGAAGGCCAGAAAAGAGAATTTAGAACTGTAATAACTGGCAAACAGGAAGAGGAACAACACTTAAACAAGCCCAGGGACATCTTCCCTTGTTATCAGGGTGCTAAGCAACACTGCCACTCATAGCCCTGGTGCCTACTGAACAGACCACCTCTGGAGGAGGGAGCAAGTTGTGGAGAAAGCATGTGCTGGTTTTCATGACTGCAACTTCAACTAGATCATTCTGTGGAAAAGCAGTTAGTTTCAATGGGAGCATGCATCAGTGAATGCTGCCTTCCAGGTCCTAACGCTGACACAGTGTGCCAAAGCTCTCACCACTGGACAAAAGTCATCACAGCATCTTCCATCACCGTGATGCAAGTAGCAGCAGTGTGGGCAACAATTCTGTTTAACATCTGCGGTGCTTCACACTGAACAGTGCATACAGTGCAGTATGGGGTTCACTGGAAGATGTGTTGGTGCTCTGAAGTCTAGATCAAGCCAAGCCAAGCAGATCTTCAGTAGCTTTAAAAAACAGGCCACTAGTGAAACGGCATTGTAGCTCCAGGTTTAAATAATGCTTAGTAAATGTTCTAACATACAAAGGAATGCACACATGTGGGCAACATCTGTTCATAATTATGCACGTGTTACCCTGCTGCTTTGTAAAACCCTTACGATGATTTTGAAATAAAGACCCAAATTTTCATCTGCAGGCAAGGAGGTTCAGCATCAGCCGGCAGACTAACATGCACCTACTGTGAAGGACAGCAAACCTGGCCAACTTGAAGGTTCTAGGTCATGAGGTTTGCAAAACCTCATCTGTGGATCTTGAGTGGTCTGTAGAGCCACTGCTAGGAATACAAAGCTCATTTTTGTCCATTTTTTGAGATAAGAAACCAAATAGATTCAATTAGGAGATAAAATATTCAAAAATGCATCAACTCATTAAAAATATCATAAATTATGTTGCATTTGGGAAATTTAAATATTTATACTCTCTGTCCCACCACTACCTTTACATAATTGGTTGTTACTGTTGCTTCAGGACGTTAAGCAAAAAGAAGATGAGAGAAATCACTTGAATTTTTCATGAAAATGTTGTTACCATTGCAAAAAAGTTTTACGAACCCAGATTTAGCCCTCAGAAAGAAGGAAAAGTAAAATACAAGCAGAAATTCTGCCATACAAGTTAAAATGCAAGGACAAATAAACCTTCTTCTGTTAAGAGTTACAGGCCTTGTAACCTGAAGAGTTACAAGCACAGTTTCATGACTAGTGTAACTTCCTTGCAATCTGGGACAGGGCTGTACTGGGAAATGTTTGGCTCAGAGCAGTTCCTTTTTTTTAAAGTACGATTATTTAATGAAATTCCATTAAATGCAATATGATAGCTTATTCAGATCTGCACCTGTCTCTAAACTCTTTTCAGCAATGAATCAGATGAATATTCCAGCAGCTTCATTCAATAGAACCTCAAATAAAAAGCTCGCATATTATGAAACAACTTCATGGCATATATGAGTAGACTTTAAAACCAATTCTCATGTAAGAGTTTGTTTTGTTGGTTAGATAGAGTTTACTTTGCTTATATAGCCAGGGCAAGAATGTTTTCATTTCTACTGGATTAGGTTTTCAGCCAGAAAATCTAATAAGGAAAATCTTTAAGAGGAGGAGTTTGGGTGTTTGTTTGTTTGTTTGTTTTTAATTATTGATTGGCTCTTTTATACACAGAGGTATCTCAAGATCATTGGTGGCTGAAGAACTACTACCAAGAAATCTGAGGCAGCCACAGAGAGAAAAAAAGAAAGAGCAAGCTGTAACAATAACAATCTTCACAGGCACAGAAGCACTTGTAGTTAATACCTAGTTCAAAGCCATTTTCTACAGTTATGTCAAGAGGCTTGCAGGTGGCAACCATTCAGCTCACCTACTAATGCCACTCTAATACACTTCCTAGAACTTCTACACTAATTATTTACAGTGTAAATTAATCAGTCACAGAGATAACACAAAACATAAGTCAGGGCATAATGGGCATCTTCAGTGCAAGAGGAAAAAAATGACAATCAATCAGACAATCAATCAAACCATTAGCAAATGTCTAACCCAGTATGATGTTGGTTTTAGGTGAATCTGTATCTCTGTGAGCTTCCGTGCAGAAATTTCACAGCACCTATTTTTCTACATGCCACTTTAACAGCAATACATTGACGCTGTAACTCCCTTCATTTTCTAGCAATGGCTCTACCGGGCAGTGGTGACATAAATGCATCAAAGAAGGAACACTTTAAAAAGTTCCCCATTGAAATGACTCAGATATTTTGACCACAAGGGTTGCCCCCCACAATCCCATAAAGATTTTAGCCCGTTACTTTCAGATTTCTGTTTTCTAATAATCCATTATTGATCAAGCTGTGGCATCTCAGATGAGGTCATTCTGAAAAATATAAACATTATATGTGAATAAATAATTACTCAATGCTGCAAATATCAATAAAATTCAGTTCCATCTTACCTGGGATAGTAGGTGACATAGCTGCAACCCAATAGCCCAGCTGAGGTGCAATATAAGTCCAAGTCAACTGATTTCCTTCTTGTTGTACAATGCCCAAACTACTCTTCAGCCATGTCCCTGTAAATGTAAAGGTTGTAGGAAGATGTTACAGATATACTCACACGTTCCTCTGTAAAAAGGTAGAAAAGCAGTAACAAAACCTATCAATAAGCTGTAGGGACTGTGTGTGTTGCTGTGAAGTGTGATTGTGCCTTCTGGTCCCTGGCATTTGAGAGCTCCCACATGCAAGTCATCCTCCAGGCCTTCGTAGAAGCAAAAAAAAACCCCAAACAAAACCATTTAAGATTAAATAAACCTAATAAATTGTTGAAAAATGTTAAAATATTTTTGTCATATTAGATTCCTCTATTTTTGAAGAAGCCTTTCCCTGAAGCTCATTATATATAGACGGCCCACTTAAAAACTATATTTCAAGAGACATTGCATCTCCCAGACCACATGTGAGTTCTGCATACCACCCTTCTACCGGCTCTGGCTGTCAACTTCTAGAAGACTGAAGAAAATATTTCCTAAAAATGTTAGTTTTCATGTACAGAAAGCAAGCTTACGAATGTTACTGCCAGTGACTGCAGAATTACATTGCACCATCACTTTGATTCAACTCTTTTAGCCATTCAGAATGTGTGTAGTACCCCCAGGGATACTGATTGGTAACAGATGATAAGTTTTTTTAAAACATGTTTCTTAATGGAAATGAAATATATCTTTTTAGAATTATTAAATTATAATTTCAAGATAAATAAGACTAACAATTTTAAAGCAATGTGTTTAAATTCATATAACTCTTAAGTAGTCCAGACTGACAATCTGCACTTGTTGAGAGCTGCTCTACTTCCTGAAGATTAATTTTATTGCAAGAATTTGGGTATGAAAAAAACTTTTTACAACTGAATCAGCTGAATGCCTTTTTGTAATTCATTAAGATCCCTGATTCTGGGGATGTAGAAATAAAAAATCACCTTAGTTTCTGATGCATTAAATGTCCAGAATAGCTTGTAGACTGCTCCCATATTCATGCTCTTTGAAAGAAACAGAAATCCTGTCCTGGACACTGAGAGCAATCACTGAGAAGCCACCCCTGATGCCAGGAGTGCTTCCCAAAGCTGCAGTCCATGACCTCCTTAAGGAGGTTCTTCCCACACTTCGGTGGCCACCAGTATGCTGACCTGTGCAGCACAGCTCTCTATTTCTGTGCAGATGGGGGGGCAGAATGCTGTAATTCCCTTACTCACTTCAAATGCTCACTTGAAAGGCAAGCTGCATCATGTACTTGTGACTCTCTTTCCTTTAAGTAAGTCTCCTGCGTGTAATTCCTGAAATGGTGCTTTTCATCAGACAACACTCAGGACTAAGCAGCAGAATTTGTGGATGACAGTCATCTGAACACTTAGCGGTGAGTACAGAACACAGTACAGTGAGTGCAGAAGAGAAGTTGCAGTTGTGTTTGTCTTTTTTAATACCACCAAGACCCTTAGATTATCCATCTATGCCAACCCTGAACATAAGAGAAGGGCTTTTCTGAGTATTTATTTCTTCCCTGCTACTGATTTTCCCTATGTAAGACCACCATCTTAGACTAATAATAAATCCACCTGAATATAGTGAAAGGTTTTGAAAAATACACGGTTGAGAGGATTTCTAGATCTAGGTGACTACTACTGCCAGACAGTGACTGCATTTGCAACCAAACTGAATTTGTTGTGGGCAACAGGGGACAGGAATTTTCAGTTTTCCAAGTATCTAGTCTGTATAGGGTAGCAATAATAATTTCATAAAGAAATTCATATAGGACAAGGAATTTTGATTCACAGTTCCAAAAGTACAGAAATCTGCATACACAGATTTGTACATGTGGCATCTGTAACTGTTGCAGCAGAACACCTTGATGTAGCCACTAGTTTACCTCTTTTAGGGAAACATTTTCAGGAAGAACAGAATGGAATTGTCCACAGTTATGTGTGAAGTTTCTGGAAAAACTAGGAAATGTAGACTTCTTTTTCTCCACTAATGTGGCTGCTAACCCATCAGATTTTCTATCCATGCAGTTTTGAGGAAGATGTCATTCTAATAGCCCTGGACCACAAGGTGAAAAGTAACCTTAGGGTTAAAAATTGTATATATCTTGTCTTTAAAATGCCATTTGGTAAAAATTCTGTAATCTTGAACCTTGCAATTATATTTTTTCTGCAAGATTCAGACAATGAGAATGTGCACCAGCTATTCAAATACACAACGATGTGCAACAAAACTTCAACAAAGATATAAAGTGCTGACTAAAAAAAAAAAAGAATGGAAGGACCTGGGTGATGAATTCATCATGTTTCCCATTCTTTTCTTACCATCTCTAAGCCCTTTAAACTCACACACAGGCAGAACACAGACATTTGTAATTTAGCAATGTTCGTTATTTTTGTCATCTATTTCTACAGCTACCTCCTTGAACAGAAGCTATTACTGATTCCCTCACTAGGGGGAACTTGTGTCCAGCATGCCTTATCCACGTTACACTGCATTCCAAAGAACACAGTCTTCCCGATTCCTCCTTAAAAGCCTTTTGCTCAGTAATACTCTGCTTGCATAATGCAGTGATCAAGAAGCTGACAGAGGCTGCACTCTTATCGCTGCGAGCAGAGCTCTGCTGCCATCCTGCCAAACAAGCAGCAGCTCAGATTGCTCGTATTTTAGCAACGGCAGGAATCTGTATTTGAAATGGAAGCAAACAATAGTCTACTGCACAAAGTCAGTCAGGTTTCATGCTTGTCTTCTGCTCACTTGGGTCACCCATTTTTGCTAACTACTGAATGCACTCAAGGCAAGTATTGGTCTGTATAAACCAGGGAAAAATGTAAATTCCCTCCCTCTGTTATGGATCTCTTAGTTAAGAATTTCAAAAGCATAACACATATATCTAATATTGGTCATCTTTAAACAAAAGTGATGAAGTTTTTGTTGAGCATACCCTATAACTTAGTATACGATGACAGAAAATAATTACTTTTTAACTGGCACTGCCCCACATTCCTTCCACAGGACAACACCAAGTGTGGCTTCCTGGGAACCACAGGTTCTCATCATCTCCCTTTTTTAATACTTTCCTGGTCCAATATTTCAGTGCTAAATTCTTGTCTTCAACTTTCACCATCTCTTACTAATAGTCCACTCATAAAAGAGAGCATCCTCTCACATTGTGGGATGAAGAGAATAAAGAACTTCATCCTTCACAACAGCAGTGACAAAACAGGCTTGAGTGGAAACAGCTGAACCACAAAGTCCTGTATTGTTTCTCTTGTGATCAAATAGCTGAAAGCCAACCTAGTATTACTGGAGGGAACTGACATGCTTCCAGTATCCTGCAAATCCATCAGAGCGTTTCCAGGTCTCTCTCATATTTCATCCTTTATAGGTTCTAACATCCCGGTTGCTTTTCAAGTATCATTAAACAAGGAGTGCTCTTGTAGCTCCCTACATGCAATGCCTTGCTGTAATGACTAATGTTGGACCTTCTACCAAGCAAAACTCAGTTCATGGTACTGACTGTGCTCCCAGCATTTCAAGCTGCCTTAAGCGACCAAGAGTTCATTGCTGTGCAGCCTTGAGAAGGAGTTCCCTATCCTATTCCAGATTCTTCCTTGGAGTGGGAAAGAAGATGTTTTCCTGTTCTAAAAATGAAGCTAATTATCCTGTGTCTTCACAAACTTGCTGCTGCAAGCAAGGGAGGAGACTAAGGGGCAGTGAGTAAAGAACTTTGTCTGTTTTTCTGTCCTTTGCTATGCAGTAGCCTGCAAATGGAAGAAGGGCAAGCAGCATTCAGTGTTTTCTGTGTGGTCAGGATTACAACTGTGGGAGAGCTAACCAGGAGGATTTAGGAGGGAAGAGAGGTCTTACCATCCTGCATGGCTGTGTTATAATAATTTAATTTGTTAGTCTCCAAATATCCTATAGCATCTACTTTCTCCCCACACATAAGTCAGCATGACCAACAAGCTTCACTGCTTATTAAATTTTATACTTGATGTGCAATAACTGTTAAGTAACAAGCAGTACAGGATTATATTAAAAAAAAAAAACAAACCCACAACAGTAAAAGTAGCTGGATGTAATGGAACTGATAATTATGTTTAAGACTGTGTAGTTCCAAAGAAAACTTATCAATGCATCTTTGGAGCAGAAACAGCAAGCCCAGTATAGTTTGTAAGCACTGCATGATTTGGGCCAATTCACCATTAATTCTTAAAGACTGTCTGGTGCTTCATGGAAAACTTCTATATATAGAGACATTTTTGCTTATAGATCATTTTTACATTTGTCTTCCTCTTTTTCCTCTATTACTGCTGAGTTTAGCCAACATGCTGATCCAAGATTCAAGTCAGGGGAGCTGTCTCCTGGCTCACACTAATGGCAGGGGGAGAATCTAGAAGTTTAACGCTTTCCTTACCAAAATGATATTGCCTGTTACTGGCTTTTTGGAATAAATGGTGTAATTTAACAAATTTATTCTTAATTTCTTCCTAAAAGCTTATAAAACATCTACCCATCACTCCTTCATATATGGAACCTAAAAGCAAGGTAAGAGAACACTGCAAGGAATATAAAAATCAGAGTACTTGAAAGATACACAAATCAGAAAACAGTCAGATAAAGAAAGCTGAGCTTCATCTGGCTGCAAAAATATCAGAAACAAGTTCAAGATTGCAGCAGAGCAGGAGAAATAAATTCTGCTAGAGAGAAGCATCGTAATACTTTGCAGTAACTTTGATTTTGAGGAACACATTTATTTATCCTAGGAAGCTTTTAGGACTTGCCAATGGGGGCAAGGAGGGGTTATCATGAGTAAATTTAATAGCAAAGGGTTTGCACATTAAATCTCCATTTCAACACACATTCTGCATTAAAAATGCCTTTTTGTAATTTAATTTGTAATTAATCTTGTAATTAATTTTGTAATTTAATTTAGTTTACTCCTGAATCAGACTCTGGCACTTTCAGTAAGGAGAGTGCCCAGATGGGCAGCTATTGCAGAGAAGCCATTACAGGACAGCTATTCTAGACTATTTCCCTGCACAATCAGGTCACTGCACGTATGGTTGGTCTGCCCAGAAAACAGACGTCCTGTTGTCTTCAAAGACACCAACTATTCAGTGTGACAGCTTGCTGGAACCAGGCAGCACGAATGGATCTGCTTTTGTGCTCTAGATACACGATGCCTCTGAGTAAGACACTACTTCCATATTTTAAAGGCAGACCTTATGATTTTAAATCAATCTGTAGTGAAACCCAGGGAACTGTACATCCCTGTGGCTTCCATGTGTGTGGCTGTGCATGCTGACAATCCTGCACTGCTCCTGCTCAAGCAAATGGCAAAATTCCTACTGGCCTACGTGAAGCAGGACCATGCTTTGTCCAGGCAGGGCTGTCACACCAGGCCACCTCCTCTAGAGAGAGATGCCTATGACTATTCTTATAGTCAAGAAGAAAGGAGACAAACTCCCCTCTTCTTGTTGTTTGGTTGTAAGGAGTTTGCTCACTGGCATCTCAGCACAGAGTTTGGGTCTCTGGGAAGATATATAATGCTGCTTTACTCCAGGTTTAACTTCCCAAGCTGACCATTCCAGAGCCTCCCAGATCACCACTGCTGCAGGGACTTCTGCTGATTTTGACTGTGTATTCTTCCTATCATTGATCAAAACAATTCTGGTAAATGACTGTCAGAGGAGTGTGTTGTAGCCAGCAGCTTCCCCTAAGGACAGTCATAAAGCCTAAATATTGCTAGTGTTTAAATGTACGGTAGCCATGGTGGTTTATTTTCATAAATTACCTATAGATGTGAACTCTTGGTAAAAAACTCTCCCACTGAACAAATACTGTTTGCTTTTTATGTTGTTTCTTTTAACTAACAATAGGATCATCCAATCCCACTGAAGCAGGGAATCAAAACTGTGTTATTTACAACATGAATTATTTTCATCCAATACATTTGACAAATAAGAGGATTTAATTAGTCAGAGAGCAAATTAAACATAATCCAATTATATGAATTTATTTTTATTCACAAGATTATCTTCCCTGGACAAAAGAGCTTTGTAAAGAAAAGAAAGATATTTTTAAGTGTACTACTTAATAGCAAAGATGTTTTAAATAAATATTCCTTAATGAGAAGTGCTTTTCCTTCAGCATTGATCTCTTCTGTGATGTCTGCAATGTCTTGTAGGACTGCCCTGATTAGACAGATTCACAGTTAAATGGAGATATAGGTGTCAAAAGGAATGAGGCAGGTTGTTATCAGACAGTGTGGGACAGCAAAGGAGATTCAAAACACTCTAAAGGTGCTTCTAGAAGTAATTGATTTAGACACTTCGAATGGCAGTGTTATTATGAAGAGTTAATCAAGGGCAAGTTTGTGAAAATAACTTCCTAAAGCATGTTCTGACATACATAAATTGTAGCTTTTCGTTCTACCAGTTGAAAGCTGCTTATCAGATTTCTTCTTCCAACCAAAAATCACCTCTAATCTGCATCAGCAGGGCAAGTTTTACTACCGAAGGATGAGATTTTTGGTTTTACTTCTGTTCATTTTCTAAAAAGCTAAAAGCCACTGAAATTGAAGCTGAAAAATTCTTTCTTGAATATTGGTTGAGCTTACTGTCCTCCTCGCCTTCCCCTCTATACACACGGGTTTAAAAATTCATAGTGTTTAAGTCAATATTACAATCTTGTTTTTGGGGTTGCTAGGCAATATCAAAAAATAAACGTCCCTGCTCTGAGCCCATACTTTCTTTATTTTTCTACTCTTACTGAATTTGTTACACAAGCCTTTCAGGGCTAAATCCTGCTCCTGTTCTAGCAGCACCATTATTATTTGGTGTACTATAAGGGAAATGCTTTTACCATCATACCTTGAAGATTTTGGCAAGGAAATCTGATGGTTTGATTTACTGCTCATGTCTGAGAAGCTCTGTGGGTTTTGCCACCTTTTGTCTTTTTCCCCTTAAAATCACCTGTCCAGTGCTTAACAAAAGAACACACTAGTTTTCAATATTTAATAATCTTAATTACATCTGGGCAGAAGGCAGGGCATGTTGTCCACAGAACTGTTTGCATTGCTTTGGTCCCCTCCGTATTTCCTTCCAGAATGCCAGAACAGAAGAGACTTATTAAAGAAAATGAATCCCATACATAATTACTGGTTAACAATTGTATTTCAAAAGGAAAAGCTTAGTTATGTTTGCTGCACCACCATCCCTCGTTACTGGTAAATGTGAAAGACATCACCTTCAAAATTCGCTTTACCACATCATTAATCACATTCAGTCAGTTACTGACAAGATTATTAGAACAAGTAATAAATAGAAGCACAAGGCAATTCAAACACTGCATGCCTTTTCCTTCCTTCAGCCTCACATCACACTCACATTCAGTCTCTATTTTTCAAACTGGAAGTGGAAGCAGACGCATAATGGGATTTGATCTAACATCGCAAGGCTGCAGAAGAAGGTTGTCCCAGGTCCTCCTCAGCCTCTTCCAGCCCCACCCAGACACTTCCCACTCCTGCTCTGTGCACTCCTGCTTGGATTTCCATCAATGTCCAGGTCCTCTTCAAACTCTATAACTGCACATGCACAAAGGTCTTTTCTCCACTTCGGGAGTTTTGTTGTCCACCTCTTCCCATCTTCTTCTCCATGGCTTCTGTAGGTGGAGCTACAGGGTCACGTACATGATACAACACAAAGCGCGTCATGAAAACCTGCTCCCAGAAGCCATGGGATTTGTTTCCAGTTTTATTTCCTTGACTACATATTAGTAGATTATTTGCACATATCATTACACCTTAGCACAAACCTGATTTCTTCAATGTCCCCTTAAGCTCCACCATCATGCCATACCACGTCTGCTTTGCCATAAATGTAACTCAGATGGTGTACGAGGTGGGGAGAGGAATAAACAACCCCATTCACATCACTTTCACATGTGTAAGCCACAGCATCGGTTTTAAAAACACACATATTAATAAATAAACACAGCTTTCTCCTATGATCCTCTCCAGAGGAATCATGACAGTGAAAACATACCTCAGGGAGCTACACTGTGAAGGACTGGAGGAAGAGCTTCTTTTCCTTTCAGTGATGAGGTCTGTCTAATACTCTGCAATTATATCTGCACCTATTATGTAGACATCGTACATGGTAAAAAGCTGGGTTTGGTAGCTGCCATTTCTATGGCAACACACAAAATATGAAATTCTTTGAGAGCAGTTAGTTAAGAATTTGTATTCCTTAGTGTATTTAGTCTTAAAGAATAATTTAACCTTCATAGCTGAGATAAAAAAGGAAGTCAAAATCAAATTGCCAAGGAATTTTTAAACTATAGAAATAAAGGAACTATGAGCTTTTGTGGTTTTCTCCTTGCAATTTGCAAACAAATCTCCCTATTACCAGTGAATCTGATCTAGAACCATGTGTTCTGGAGCTGATTATATGAAATTCAAGCTTTTTGGGGGTGAGGAATGTGATTTCCTAAGCATCTCCACTTCTCAGACACAGAAAATCCAACGAAACGCATGGAGAAGTGCATGAAGTCCCAGGCCGTGTGTGCAGCTGCCCACAGTCCAAATCAGGCCATCTATTCAAGTTCAGGGGCTCACACTCAGTGTCAGATCAAGAGCCAGACTGGGAATGTTTCTGTTAAATGATTATTTTCTGTCTTATGCAGGGTATGAATGTGGTGGCAATCAGAAGTTAATTAAATTCACAACAAAAAGAAACACATTTAATTTTTAAACTGTAAGTCAATCTTTAAGTGGGTGGATTATTGTTGCTACCACATGGGAAGCTTAAATCAGAGACTTTTACAAATTATCCTATTTGCAAGCAATGTGCAGTAAACTAGACAGGTAGATGTACAGTAATCCTCTTACATTTTCTGCCTGACAGTAGCTGTCGCTCTCTCCCTATAAAGACTATGAACAAAAAGCAAGCATCCTTTCACCTCCATGAAATACAGGAAAACCATATTGCAGTCAAGTTTAAGTAGGCACCGATACTGTTTGTACATAAGTACATCCTCATGACTTTTTTTGAGCACAGAAAACATTACCTTCATTTTGCTGAGGAAGGAACATCAGGAAATTCTGACTACAAAAATCAATGGAAATTTTAACAGTGAAGGCAGGACATCAACTAGAAAAAACAAGTACCAGGCTTTTAAATGTATTTAGAAATCTGTTATGGCATTAAATGCAGTCAGAAAGCACTGACCAAGAGCACCAGAGTACATAAAGTATTGTGTTTCATAAAGCTATAAAGAATTTCCCAAGATACTCTTCTCCATATTCTGCCATCACTTCACAATAATACTTGGTTGAAATTTCAGGCACTGGGGAAACATCCTCTTCACGAAAGACGCTAGTCATTTAAAGATAACAAGGTCATGCCAAAGACGTACACCAAGTGCTTGGGGGGAATAACAGAGGAACAGTATTCTGAACTTCATTTGCATGTAGTGTGCAAGAAATAACATGTTTTAGGGAAGACGAACAAAAAAGCGGAGGTTTGACCCCTCCCCTACAGAGTCCTTTGGCACACAAAACTGAAAACAGTGTTCAGAATATTTTCCTGTTATTTGGTGGGAATGGCTCAAACTAACAAATGCATCATATTAATAAATCACATTTCTGTATTATGCACTTTGGAATATTTGGTAATATTTTGAAGTCCTACATACAGCTCCAGATGTGGAGCTAGAGGTCTAGGTGCCTTCATAGCATACACAGGATGAAACTGAGGACTTAAAATAAAAAATAAAGTTTTGCTCACTGAATCCAATGAAAACCAGACACCTTAACATCAAAAAAAAAAAAAAAAAACGCCCAAAAAAACATTTAAATGAAGACTGAGGAGAATACAGCTGTGTTATTCAGTCCAGCTGGTGGGAGCTGGAGATGACACAGGAGGAACAAAGTTTCATTTCTACTGGGATCTGTGGTATTTATTTCTGACTGAAGAGGACAAGGCTAGAAAGAAGTCTGGAACAGAAATTTGGTGTCCAAGAATAGAGAGATTAATAATATTGCTGTAAACCCTACTGACATCAAGGCAAACATACAGGAAAGAAGTCATGATCCCAACCATCTGTTTACAGATAAAGGGAAAAAAGTTTTTTAGCCCCCCTCAGATTTTGAGAAAAACAAGACAGCACTTGGCAGGAAAAAAACAATAAACAAACCCCTAGAAAACCTTACAAGGCAATCCTGCTTATAGAAATGAAAATCCATATCTCCATGTTCAAACCTTTAAGTGTGTACTATGAAATAAAACCACAGTCCCACAGTAGTGTGAAACACAAGAGACATGGTATGCCAATAGCTTGGAATGACTAAATTGCATTTTAGCATTTATGTCTCTATAACATCACTGCATCTGTGTTTATTGTTACCATCACTAAGAAATGCTGCAGAAAATGGTGGTGGACCAACACAAGAACGAGGTTACATTTACCCTTAACAAGGTTCATTTACCCTTAAAACATCTCCAGGGCATTGACAGCTGATCTACATTTTATTAACTATTCCAAAAGGTATTACTGCTTTAATTTAATTTGCTTGCTGTGCACATAAGGCAGTAAGTTTCTTTGTAATGAAAAATCTTATTTGGAATAGTATAAAATAGATGCAGCAGATTGTCTTATTTTGATGTCAGGCTATTTTTTCTGGCTTTGTGTTTCATCAGTGTGAGTGGAGCCACTCTCAGCCTTAAGCAGACTATGCTGCTTCTCCCTCTTCTCTCCTAAGGACAGAAATCATGGTCATGAAAATACAGATGGTTTATGGTAAACATCCTAAAAAGCCATTAGTTTTTTTGGCTGCCATCATATGCCTCACTTTTGTAGAAACTATGAAAATCTCTGCACTTCCAATCAGATGCCTCTGGGTTCATACCGGTACATTATGAGCTCAGCAAAACATATGAGATCCTAAGGATTAAAATACATTTGCAGTATTTCTGTGCCTTCTCTAGTCCCTCTAAAAGTGAAAAATATTTCTGCTTTTTAGAGCAGAAATTGTTCTTCATGCAGTAATGATGACAACCACATGGATTCTAAACAAAAACAATGGCTTGAACGAACAAGCACCCACTGTACTGCTAATACATGAGAGAGAGAAGCACTGTATTAGTGCCTGGTAACACAGTCATAGTTTTCCATCTCTGGCATTTATTCAGTGTTCAGATACAAATGTGAAAATTTAAGCCACTGAAAATCTATTAAGGAGAGACCTCAATGTAAATAGCACTGAAAAAATCAGCCCTGAAATGAAAGACAAAATCAGAATAACAAGGTTAGAGGTCCTATCCTGACAAGGCACAGATCTGGTAATGCAAATAGGTTACAACAACTTATTTGCCAGTTAAGGATTTCTCCAGCATGGAGCCATCCCAGTCATTATCCATCCTCCTCCCTTCACATCCAAGCATATCAGGGGTGGGGAATGACAGAACACCACCATGTTCATGCTACAGATGGCTACTCTGACAGACTTTAGGGTGCTATTGTAGCCTGTACAAGATAGTATGGCTGGTCTATTTATTAAATTAGGATACTCTAATTTAAATTGGTTGGGATGTGGCCAAAATTCTACTAGAACTGGCATGCTGCAGTCAGGGCTTAAAATGCATCTTTGTTCAACATTTTTGGTTGCAAGGAAAGATGCTTACTGCAGCTGAAGTGTGAGCTAGAACTGAAGCATAAGGCCTTCAATATCTTCCTCTCCACAGCTTTGTGAAGCTAAGTGTCCTGACAAAGATGTATTTTGTTTAGCAGTCTTTTGGAAGCCTTCTGCTTCCAAAAACATAATTACTCCAGTAGTTTGTCAAGAATCAAATAAGGCTGGACTTGTCTCAAGATTGGGAGCCTCAGTCTGCAACATTAAGTAAGCTATATTGATCTATACTAATATACACTGCACACGATAGAGTAACTAGCTCTTTATAGACAAAAGTAAAAATCATATTCCATACTAAGAAAGAGTTTTTGTGACCTCACTGCAGGGACATGAAAATTTGGCCATAAATGAGAAAGCTCCATAATCAAAATCAGAACCATTTTACTAGCAATGAGTACCTAGCAATAAGGCAGGCTGAAGCTCTAGAGCAGACAGGAAGGACTGGGGAAGGACTGCTTCTTCTAAGGAAAGTAAATGTGAGTCAGTCTTCCTTGTCTTTTTTTGAACAAGAGAAAACAAAATGGTTTCTAGAATCACAAATCAAAATCAGTTTCAGGAAGAATGTAATGAAACTTGCTGCCAGGACAGCACAAGAAAAGTGTCATTTCCACAGTTAAGGGAAACCTCAAACCCATTCACTGCACTCTTTTTCTACTTTTCCATTTTATATAATATTCAAATTTACTTTTCATTAAATCCTATTGCTTTACTCTCTAAAACAGCCAGCTTCTGGTAAAAGATTCATAGGCATACATCACCTTTTTCAGCAAACAGAGGGAGGAAGGAAGCAAAAACATTATTTTCCCCTTCACCTCTCCCCTTCCTCCAACATGGTGCTTTCGTGCTCATTGCTCTGCTTCTGGATGTGATCATCAAATGGCTCAAAACATTTGCCTTACAGGGACAAAGCCAGCAACTGTCTATATAGATCCATATTTCTGGCTCACTTTTCTTCCTCTCTTCCTCACTCACAGCATTTACCTTTCTCATCTTCCACTCTTCTTTTTCTTAACAATCCTCTGGTACATACTTCAGAAAACATAGTGCAACAACTTAAGAGGGATCAGAAGGACAAACTTTTGGACTCCTTAATCCTTTAAAGTTTGAAGCTGTAAAGAAGGCCAGTACAGTATACCAGCTAGCAACAAAATAAAGAAAATAAGTAATAAAAAAAGAGAGCCTAAACTACATATTTCTGGGAAAACTCCTGTTCACAATGGCAAACAATATTCTGCAATATAAAGAACAGAGCACTTTACAGATTTTATTGATTAGTCATTCTGTCCTTTCAAAGTATTTAATGAATTTTCCTTGTTGCTTTTTTTCTTTTTAAAAATTCTTTTATTTACATTTAATTTTTTTTTTATTTATTTACATGTACTTTCCTTGATAGTATTAGTCAATCTTAAAGCGATTTACAAACGAAGTCAGTACTATGTTTCCTATCTGACAGGCAGGAAACAGAGCTCAAGACAAGAGAGGGACCCAAGGTCAGATAGCTGGCTGCTGGCAAAGATAAGGCAAGTTTCCCTTTCTCCAGACTTCCAAATTAATGCCATAGTGAATAAGTCTCTCTGCTTCTCAGTCTGTGGGTGCAATCCAGTTCTCTCAAGATAGTTTTAAAATAAAATATTTAATAATTGCAAAATGGTACATTTACAAAAAAAATCTGTCTAAAAGTGGCATACAACACTAGTCAAGTATTTCCATATTTATTACTTGATAAGTAAAACTCAATCTTCGCTTCTTTTAGACAGAAAACAGATTTCTGTACAATCCAGCGAAGACTTTACTATATTAATATTATAAATGCAGTGAGACACAAGATTCAGAGAAGCGAAGCCACCTAGGGAACCACAATGAGACGTTACCTACCAAATTTTTGGTCAAACCTCCATGCTGGGACGTGTGCATTGTGTTTCAAGTTGCTGTTTGTTGGCAGAGGCACTGTTACATAGATGGGGCCATTCACAGGGATGGGGGTCCCATCGCTGCTGAGGAGGTGGACGCTGACGGCAGTGACAGGAGTGAGGTCATACCTAGTGCTGTTTCCTACTGAGAGAGGGAATGAACACTGTGACTACAGAAGGTACCAGAATTTAAAATAGACCCATGTGGTTCAACACCACAATAGTTCTTCAACATCATTCTCAAGGGATGGTAGCAGCAATCCTCCCTGCCTTACAAAAAAACCCCAACCCAACCAACCAACCAACCAACCAGGCAACAAACAACCCTCCCCCTGCCAAAAAAAAAAGGCCCAAACCACAAGCTCCAAGAAGGATGTATATGGATCTGGTTGTCACTAATTTTGGGAAAAACCCGAAGACAAGAAAACTACAATGAAAAAAATTTCCTGCATGTATTTTCTCATCTTAATTAACCTTAAATAAATGTGTATGAGTATCACAGCCATAATCATGACAAAACCAAATTATTTTACAAGTCTTTATTACAGCCTCACATGCATGTATCATAACTATCAAACACCCAAAGAAACAGTGGCACTGGAAGGATGACTGGTCACATGTTTAAGAATGACAGGCTGCATTTCCTTTGGCCTTTCACTGCAATGAACCAACTGCAATGAATAAATGGATTATTAGGATATACAATGTTATCTTATCTATGTAAGACTATAATTATTCTTCATGTTTAAACTGCATGCCAATGAATGTTACTTAATGACAACATGACTTAAAAAAGCGTTATTTAACCAAATGAATCAATGACAGGGATAAATACCCCAGATGTATCTATGTACTCAGGTGAAAAAAACCCAAACTTGAGGTTTGAAACCAAGGAGATCTGGAGCTCAAGGCAATAGTGGGAGTGGTTTTAACTGGAAGATATGGAGCTTCCAGTTTTTCAAGGGACTTGAGCCCCAAAGGCCCACGTGGCTGCTAAGAGCACCATCCCTTCTGCCTCCATTGTGCTGACTCCAGGGGCTCTGCAGCTACTTGTCCTGCTGAGGGGCTAATCAGAGAGGAGGAAGAGGGTGCCTGGCTGGCAGAGGGTACTGTCCCTGCTGTAACCGTGGTGCCCTACATTGCATAAACTGCCTGTGAGAGCACATTCACATCCAGCAGTGGTGGCACAACAAGGGGTTCTCAGGAACATGCTGCATCTCAGTGACAGTGTTCCCTAGGATAGGTACACCTGAAGGAATGGTGGGACCTTTATGATTTCTCATAACAGTGAGTAAGTCTCAAGGCATGGCCTTTATTAAATTTGATATCTCTGAGTAACAGCTCACCAAAGTTAAGACATCACCAGGAAAGGAAGGGGCGAGGAACGGTAAAGGGAAGGGGAAAAAGGCGACAAAACTCCTCCAAATTTTAAATTCCTTGGATTTTGCATTAGGTGCCAAATTGAAAATGGAAAATTACCATAAGGAACTCTGCATGTGGCTTATTTACTAAAGCATCTACTCTGACCCACACTTTCCCAAGGTTTCCAGGTGAGTGTCAGCGTTGCACAGCTGACATGCAAGGGACACACACACTGCTGTGAACAGAGGTGCGGACGCTTATCTTACAGAGGGATTGGAGAACTGAGAAAACAGGCTCTGTGAAGATGGCCATCTAAGAGAGCCACAGAGCTAACAGACTGAAAACAGAAACACGAGGTTTGAAAATTCAGCTAGGGCATAAGAGAAGGTTGCCAGCCTGCCCATGTGCATGTATTTCACAGGCTCCAGTGGTTCACAACATCCCCCTTAACACCTTAGAATATGAAACAGCAAGACAGGGGAACAAAATGGTGAGGGAAAAGTTTTTCCTTTATTCCTGATTGTTCAATACGCTGCCTCTGCCACCCACCTTTAACTTTTGTCAAATTGATGCTTATCCCCAGGACTTGGACCACTAAGGTTCTCAGGCTGGTATCAGAAAATTAATTCCTTTAGCTAAGCATTGTAATGTGACCATGTTCTGGCGCATGCAAATTCCAGTTGGAAAAGGTATAACTTCAGATTTTCAATTAGTATAAAAGATTAAATGATGCTTTATATTTTCCATATTTTTAGATATCAAAAGTTTTGAAATTTTGTTTTATTACTGTCTTGATACAGCATGTGTCTGTAAAAATGACTTTGCAGTCACAGAAAAAATCCCAATGCATTTTTTTTACTTATGATGCACTAACACTTTGCTCAGTACTGAACTGAACAAGTTATAGTACAAAACAAAAAAAATTTCTGAAATCCACTGATCTCTAGCAAGAGGAAATAATTCTCCAGTTTGCCACCTTGTACAGTATGTTAATGCTCATTAAAAAGATAAAATGTTTCTCTTTTCTGTTTTGAAGGCAAATGAAAATCAATGCTTATGAAACTCCTGCATCCTGTAGAATTGATAAGCACACACACAGATTAAATGGGAATGGACTTCAATAAATGTCAGCTCTCATTTATTTCTTGTCATTTTTGACATCTGGTGACCTGTAAAGAGCTCTAAAAATAATCAGAGGAGAATCCACTGTCACTTTAGACATGAATCTTTATGAAGAAACAAGCAGCCTACAAAAGCAGGAGGAGTAATGGTTATTAGACAGCTTGGTCCATTGACACAGACGATGGAAAGTTTTGTTTAGTTGGGTTAAAAGGACAAGATTTTATGAAATCATTCTACTGCTCTCCAATTGATGATTAATATAAACAATAACCTAACACTACACAGGCTTGTCCCTACTTGCAATGAAATTCTTCAAATTTTTATATTTAGAACATGCTGATTTATGCATTACATTTTCACTGCTCCATATTACTAATTCAACACCCAGCTGGGATTTTATGATAATTGTTGAAGTCATAGAGAATGAAGTGACTATGAAGTCACTCTGGACAAATTCTAGCCTGAGAACTGATCTGTTTGAAACAAATGTAGGGACCTCTCAAAAAGTCTACAGATACGTAAAGAAACTGTGAAAGAATACAGGAGTAACTGGGGGAGAAGGAGAAGTGGGAGAGAGGCAAGAGCAGTGTTCTGCCAAATTCCCAAATTTCTCATTCAAATTAATGCTAAGTTTTTTTAGAATTCTAAAATTTGTACCTTTTTTTTCCTCTTGAAAACAGAAATATTAAAAAATCCTCAGCAGGTATTAACCTAATTTTTTATTTCTTCTGAAGTTTTCCAGGCAAAGTCTTTACCAAGTTACTTGGAGATAACAGGCATAGAAAGTCAATCCAACTTTAGAGTTTTAAAGTGTCATGTTTCCACATCAAGAGAAACTTCTACTAAAGACAGAGGACATTTTACCTATATTATAGTGCATATTACAATATCTTGCATTTGTAGTCTGTATTACATTATACGGAATACTACAGTATTCAGAAGACAAGATATTTCTCAATCTCTTAAGCTCCATTTCTTTGGCAATCATTTTGGTTTTTTTATGATATACTTTTACTTGAAGGCTAAAAGTCAAATCCAGAATCCATATGCTCAAGTAAAATAGTTTTTGTCATGCAAGCATACAGAAGACTAAAAAGCCAAGGGTGCACTTATACGTTTTATAGGGGGAAAGACAATGTCCTGATTCTGCTGTTCCCATGAGATGGAATCGCCTGAAGCCTTGGCAAGACCTGTGCTCACTAAAAAAATGCAAGAATTGGTTGCAGAATACTAAGGAAAGATTTGGGAAAGAGGAATCCCACACACATTGTCAACAGTTTGTTCAATTGGTTTAGAGATAGCAAAAAAGGAGACGAGGAAGTAGACGAATGAGATCAAATGCATTCCTTCATTTTAAAAAAGATAGAGATATTTGATCATGTCTGACTATAAAAAGTCAGAGAAAATTGGAGGTGGAAGATGAGAATAGGAAAATGACAGAGAGATAGAATGAGATAGGATGAGATGTAATCACTGGAGCAGACAGAAGGACTGGGGTAAGGTACCAGACACATTTCTTGTTGTAATAGAAAAGGAGATATGCAGATTTGTACAAAGGGAAGAAGGGAGAAGCTAGCAAGATACTATTTACACAGACAACCTAGCATTCAAAGTCACTTAGATCAACACATCACAAGTAAACGCATCCTGAGAAACAGCAGGGAGAGACCTCAAGGGAATATTCAGCCTGCTTCAAAGCAGGCTCAGTTATGTCTGTGCCATCCTCACAAGTCACTAACCCTGTCCAACACCCTCAAGCAATTGATTCTACAGCTTAAACTACCCTCACCATAGCAAGGTTTTCCTAAGCACTGGCCTGAATCTCTCTTGCTACACTTCACGGCCACTGATATCTTTCTAACCCAATAAGGGCACAGAGAAAACAGTATTCTCCTTTCCACACCAGCATTTTAAGAATTTGAAGGCTTTTTTGCCTGATTCTGCTATTTTTCTCTTACCTAGAGAGCACCAATTATTTCAATCAAGACTGAATGAAAAGTGGAAGAATAACAGTGGCAGTCATAGAAATGTATCATAACTTTGAATTTAAGAGGAGTTGTGTTTCTACTATGAATTTTCATTGTTTTCCCTTTGGTGCTAGACAAATTTGCACATCTGGGCTGGAAGCTAGATTCAAAAGTATCAACAAGGCCATTGAAACAACACAGTATTAAATCCTTGATATATAGGCGTTTCATTTATTTTTAGAAAAAGAGATTAAATTCTCTCTTGTTCCTACACATTATCTTGAATCTTGTATGTGCACATGCAATGCATCTGGAGACTCAGCTCTGAATTATAAGTGTAACCAACTTTCCTGATCTCCCAAGGCCAAGGAATTTCCATATTTGCTATTCAGTGGCCCCATTTAAGGGATAGCTGACCACACCCTCTTGCTCATCAAAACAACATTTTGGTAGAGTATTTGAACTCCTCATGTTACCCAAATTTGAAAGAATGCTTGCTGGAATGGAGAATGGAAAAATTATATGACCAAAAGTCAAGCACTGAACCAATATGAAATCAGAGCAAAAACAGAGTTAATGGGTTACCTGTTCCATTTCCATCTAATCCCTGCAAATAAGGGAAACTGTCCACTTCCCAGGGTGAGCTGGCTGCAGTCAGATATGCTGTCAAGTCACTGTAGGTGGTGTTCTCTGGTAATTTCACAGATCTTCTCTGAAAGTGAACTTGTGGCTGAGTCCGTGCACCTGAAAATATTAAAAGTGACTTTATATCCAAGGTGGGCAGATATTTAGGTGTTCATATTTATGGAAGAACTTGTACATTTTTTTTTCCTTATAAACTGCAGTAGATTGGGAAGGACAGAGACATTAGAAGGCTATTATGAAAAAGAGGGAAAACCAGTATTTTTACATTTATTTTGAAGTTGCTATTATTTCTTCACAAGTATTACAGAACAAAAGTGTATTCTAATGTCAGAAGCTTTTCTGACTATATTATTTCCCCAGATCACCTCCAATTTCATTACATGCTTCTTTTAATGAGTATAACTGTAACTAAAACTAAGTTTAAAGGTAGGGCATGTGATAGCTTACAAAAGCATCCAGTTCACCATATTTGTTTAAATTTTGTTTTTCCTGAAATAGCAAGATAAGTGTAGTTTATACTCTTTTAAAATTATTTTCTAAGAGACAATTCTACCTGCAGTCTCAATTAACTTGTGTAATTTCTGTGTTTAGTTTTTACAAAACTTTGGCCATGAAAACTATCTCTAGAACTGAAACCAGCCACTCTATTTAAATCACTGGAAGAAAAGATTCACTTGATAAACCTTGAGTGAAAAGATTTTCCATGTTTTCCCACGCAAAGAACACTTGTAAACAGAACCAGATTACTTGGCATTTAAGATTTCTCTTTCCTCTGTCTTGTATAGTGTTAGTGTTTCTTTAAAGATCTCTAGGTGTTAACTGAAGGGTCTGCAGAAACATGATTTAAGACTGTTTCATGTACTATGGCATTTCATGTCTCATTTAAATCCCAGTTTATAAAATCAATAGTTTTTTTCAAAGGATACTCCCCATTAATATTGTTTAGCAACACACAGCAAGACTCCATCTGCAAGTTCGTGTGCACAACATGCAAATTAATTTTTAAATCAAAAGCTATTGTATTCTCCAGAGCTCATTTTGCATACTCACAGAACACTTCCCACACAGCACAAAATCAAGAGGCAAGCAGTTTTTTTCTTAATTCACATTTGACTATGTGATTCAAAGATGTCAAGTCAATAAATTTCTGCATCTTTTCCCCTGTTAGTCTCTGGCAGCACTTTTAGGTTACATGTAGCTTCACTGTGAGAAAGAATAAAGAGCTTGACTCGCTCCTAAGCTTTATAACTGCCAGTGTCATTAACCTAGAGACTGAAATGTGTTCTTGCATAATTTTCTAGCAGGAACTCTAGCTATGAGAACACATAAAACTCAACAGAAAAATCTCTGTGTTGGCCCATAAAATTTTTGTGCAGGGGAGTAAGTACCTTCAAAGAGCTGATCATTGTTTAGCTGTCATTTCTTTGATGACAAGGAAAAGCTATAAAGAAAGCTGCAAGAAAAAGCTATAAAGTCACTTTTATTTTTTAATTTCTGAAACTTTTAAGTGTTTACAGCAAGCTCTCAAGACTGGTAGCATCCAAAGTGTTTAAAAGTCATTAAGCAGCACCCATGTGACATGGGAAGAAATCTCCCTTATCCAATTTCCAGACTTAAACGGAAAACAATATAAAACATTAAATAAATTGGCTGCAGTGAACTCAGAAAAGACTCATCTCCTGAGTGCTCTGCACTGCTGTAGCAGTTTGGCTGTACCTCAGGGGCAGATCTGCTCAGGTACTTGGAAACCTCCAACTGCACTGCAGAGCAGACTCCCAAGGCCCATGGGGATAAACATCTACAGTAACAAAACAGGAAAAAAAAACTCAACAAAGAAACTAGTATTAGGATTATCACTAACAGTTTAATGTAAAATTTTAGGATTTTCTGCTGTCTAAATCTCTGGTTAAGATGCATTATTCAAGTCACCAGGAAGTGGTATTATATTTCCAAAGATACCAACTAATGAAAAATTAAAAACAAAGTAACTGTTGTTGAGTCTGTAATACAATAGTTTATAGGTTTTCTACTAGAAAAAATGGTTGGGTTTTAGTACTGGGAGAGCCATGAGCTGCCAAACTTTAAGTAGGTAAGGAGGACTCAGGAAGACAACCTCAACGGCCTTGAATCCTACAGTCAGCAAAAAGTGTTCTTATGTCTAAGCCCCAAACCTGGCAGGAAACATGCACAGCAATCAACCTGGATACAAGCTTTAAGGGTTAAGAAACAGCTTCCTCTGTAGATAGTGCATACACATACAAATAAATCAGGGCAGAGCAGTTAACACAACCTAGATTAACAAACTCCTTCCTACTGACATTCTCCCAAAACCTGCCACTCACCCTGACTCTCCCCTCAGCTCCTCAGTTGGGTCTCCCCACATCCAGCAAGAGATCTCAAAGGAGGGAGCCACCAGTGAAAGGCTTGTGAGGGAAGGAGCTACTAAAGCTTTCACCTTCTCTCACCACCTTGCTAGAAGATAATCCCATGTACTCCTTTACCAGAGGTCATAGTGGACTTTGGGGCATATGTTTGGGGATAGACTTATTGAGGGAATTAGAAGTGGTAAACGGGAGAAACCTGTGCTGACCAGACAGAGTATCTGTCAACAAGTCACCATTTATCACTGAGAGTGGATTATTAGTATTGCTTCTATTACCAAAGATACCTAATTTTTACTTATAACACCCAAACACATTCAAGTCTAAAATGGGCATGTGAGCTTTTTCCACTTGGTTAGTGCCATGAGGTAAAGGACTGGTGAGCACTGATCTTCTTTAAACATCCTACTGTCAACATATCAGCCATGATTCAAATGCTGTCAGCTCCAGTTTGCCAGTGCACAGTGAAGATGTAAACTCAAGGAGTCCCTGTAAGGCGCCTCTTGTCATGCTGGATGTGTGACATGTGGCACAACACCAGCATTTGAGCTTTAATCCATGTGAAGTAAAATGTTAAGTCTCACTAATTCATTATGTCTGATGTCTCATAGGTCAGAGGCAGACAGAGGGTCCCCATACAGCTCCCATTCACTGAATGCTGAAGTTCGGCTCATCACTGTGCTGGTATTAAATAACTTAAATGACCCAGTGGCTGGCAAGCTCCATCCCTCACAATTACTGACAGAGCACAGCAGTGGACTGTAATGCCATCATGAAAATGAAGCTGCCTGCATCAATTCAGACAAACTTCTCAATTGCATAATAAGTTGCTTGCTTGATTAATTATTCAAATGCAATTGGTAACTTACTGTACTAAGACAGGCCATTCTTTCCCTTTGACTGGTGCTTCAAACACCAGTGTTCCCAGCCTGTTCCTGGTATAATGAGTTCTGGTTTGCTCTCATTTTTGCATTAAGGTAATTCCTGATCAGCTCTTTTGAAGCAGCACGAGGTTACTGGGAAGCAAATTGGAGAAATAACAGAGAAAAACTAGGTCACAAGGATTTTGGATCAAGACTAGAGAAGCTCCATTCAAATACTGGAACAATGTCTAGGCTGTCTTTCATTTAGGCTTCATTACAAGAGAATTCCCAAGAAAAGAAGTGTGGACTGGACCTATAAAATAGATTTTACTGGGCAAGGCTGAGTGTTCAAATTCCAACCCTTAGAACACCCTAGGTACCACCTTCTTCCTCTTTCTCTACTATCCCATTAGAACCAGTTATATTATTCAAATTTAAATATTTTGGGAACACACTGGAACAATTCACTGAAGAGAGCAAGATTATGTGGAAAATATTTATGAGTCTCACTCAGCTGTTAATGTCCCTCTAGTCCTTTAAAAGTATCACCTGTTTTTTGAAGGAAGCTGTAAACATGAAAATACTGTTCTTTTTCAGTTAATTGTATAACATTAACACATTTGCATAAGAATAAGAGTATTTCATACATCATGATAGTAGAATGCTGTTGGTAAACAACGTTTCATGTTTTGCCTAATGGAATCCCTTGTGGTTCAACACAGTTCACCGTCCATCTAATTTATCCCATTAGACAATGTCAGCTCTCAAATTGCAGAATATATGTACAGCAGCTGTGCTGTTCTCCAGCTCCTTCTGAGCATTCCATCAGCTACCTAATTTGTTTAATGCTTTTTCAGCTCCAGCCACATCTAGTGCTACCATTAATGAAAAGCCTATTGTGTCTGGATGGTTTCTAAATGTAAAAAAATATGTCAGGAAGGCGTAATTGTATTATATTCCCGCAGATAAAACAAGGTTTTCTTGGAATATTATTGAGAGCAGTACTCCCTTGTTTATTAACTATTCAGTAGAGTTTAAAATGATAGTAAGCATAAGACACGTGAATAAGACACCATTTATGCCCAATAAGAGTGCTCACAGAAAGGAGGTCCCCTTGTTCTGGTTCATCAAGGTATCTTTTAAAGCTTCTGTTCTTTTGTTAACCTCAGCTATCACATCAGTTAGATTATTTTAGGTCCAATCCCTAAGTCACATGAATATTTTAGTCTTTACTGTGCAGTTCAGAAAACACTGTTCATCTGACTGATACTAAAGTTGCTTTAACATCTGAGTTTGGCCTTATGAAGTTTTTAAAACTTTATTTTTCGAAAACAGCAAGTTTCATCCTGTACTATGTGAGTTTGCTTGCAGTCTGATAAGGGGTTCAAGGAAGTACAAATTTATACAGGGTATACAACAACGCAGATACAATAAATTTTCATTTTTTTCTGTGCCCAAAATTTCTAAGTTATTCACAAAATGAAACAAAAAAAAAAATTCTTAGACAATAAGAACATCAGAAAATGTCTACTGCAAGGATGGTTAAATGAGGCTACATGAAAAAACATCCAACAGATAGTGTACGAAATTTAATCTCTACCTCTCAAATAGCACACTAAAGTCCCAACTTCTTTATTAGCGTGTAACTTGAATTCTCTAGTCACAGCAGTTGGGGATGAATTCAGCTATTAATTCAGTAAAACCATCCCACAGAGAAGCATTCCTCAGGGAACTCAGAACTCCCCACAGAACACCAGTCTCACCCACAGGACAGAGCTCAGAAAGTATCAGGCTGTCAGGCTTTTTGTTTAGTGCCCCTCAGATTTCAATTCCAACTTCCAAAAGCCAGCATACCTTGAAATCCTGAGACTATCTGGACTACATCATCATAGACCATCAGAGTAGCTGAGCGTTCAGGAAGAAGGCCGAGGCTCAGTGAAGAGAACACTGTGGGAGAGAAGTGGTTTAAGTGGGATATATTTAAATTCTTATAAACATAACCCAACAACAGCACTTACTTTCTTCTACATTTTTGCAAAAGCAGGCCACACAGACTATTAAAATCGTATTGTATACATGAGAGAAACCACACACGTTTTCTAAACCAAACAGTTACATTGCCAGGGCAATTATTATTGAACTAAACAACACGTTCTACGCTTTGCCTCTGCACATTCTGCATGGTAGCTCAAAGCACAGAAGAGCGCAGTGTAAAGCAGGGTTTCATGGAGCAATTCCCAGCTCCACAGAAAGACATGCCATTTCCTGAAGAGAAGAGAAACACTAACTCAGTCTGGCTGATTTATTTTTCTGTACAATGGCTATACTTCTTACCTCAGAAAGATTTTAATGAAACCTAACTTTTAAGTACTTTGAGATGCTTACGTAAGTCATACAGAAAGGCAAAGCATGATGAATAAGTCTGAATAATTTGCTTTAAAATACAGCATGTCCTTACTGAGTCACCACCTACACCAGAGAAGTGCTATATATATAGCAGAACTACTGTCATCCTACCAGAGGTGCAAAAAGGGACAAATAAATTATATTTGCTGCAAGAAGTCTGCCTGCAAGGACCTCCCTTTCCACTGGGTACTGACATTCCTTAAGGGGGGCTGTGTCTATATGCAAACACATCTTTGAAGAGTGAAAAACAGGATATAATTTCATGCCGAGTTCTTCAGACCCAAAAGACCAGAAATCTGGAAGGAATTAGCCACTGAGCACACCTGATTCCCCATCCATGAAAACAGTAAGGAGAAAGACTGACTACAGTCCACCTGTGGATTTCAAAGACAGAAGGAGAAGACTAATGCAGACTAGTAATTTTTGTTAACTGGGCAGTATCCTACATTTGCACCTAGAAAGTACTCATCCCAGTCTGAAGTGACCACAAGCTGAGGAAGACATTCCCAGAACCAGTTAGTAGAAGAGCAGTGCAAACTCTTCTGATTTTCTGGAATTTCATCAATTTCCTCCAAATTAATATGTATTACTTAATCCAAGAGCCACTAGAGATGTTAGCTACCAATAGGGAGACTACTGTTTTTCTGTTATTAGAAATACATTCTCTTTTTAGAGATCGGAAATTTTTGTGGTCGGAAGAAGTAAAGGAGAAAGGAGAAGAAACTAGGAGAAACACATTGATAAGAACCACCACTTAAAAGATGGTCTTAACAATGCAAATGAACATGAAAATAAACTAAAATAAGTTATTGTAAGTACAGCTGAGAATTTTCTTTCCAACACCCTACATTTAAACAGATCTACACATCAGGCAACATAAGTAAGAAAGCCTAGTGTAAGTAGCACAAAAGCCACACAATTAAAAAATTTGTTTGTCTTTACTCCAGTAACTTAATTTGTATGAAGAAAGCTAATATAATTTAGACACCCTGGGGAGCTCAATACAATAAACTATGCCAACATCTTCCACATATGCCAGACTATAATGAATATATAACTTCTAAACTTCCCTTGGGCTTTTCTGCACAATCATTTCTCAGCATGACAAAGACCGAAAGACATCGTTTTTAAGGCCAGAAGGATGACAGTGATGATCCAGCCTTATTCCTGTATAACTTCCCTGAATTAATTACTGCTTTAGATGCAATAGCTGTACATAAACTTGAAAACATGTGGTACAAAAACTATCCAAATTTCTTTCACAGGTGTCTAGTGGTGAAGAACACACCACAACATCAGTGTTCTAGTGAATAATTATGAGGGTGGCTAAACTATGTGCCTCTTTACCCATCAAAATTTATTGAGATTAGATTTCCAGCCATTTGATCTTTTTACACAAGCCCTCTAGACAGAAGAATTCTCTCTTACCAGTTTCCTGTTCTCTATGAGGGTATTGATGGACTATGATCAAATTACCCTATGAACTTTCTCTCTAGGGAACAAAATAAATTAAGCACTTTAAAGTCTTTCCCTGTAAGCCATACCTTCCAATCTTTTAATCACTCCTGATAAAACTGCAGTTTTAAACATTTTCCTTAAAGTGTGGATCCAGAAGTGGACACACATTTCCCTAAGTGGCTGCACCAAGGACAAGTCCTGAAATACTATACTCCACCTTCTCAGTTTTTACCTTATTTTTACAGCTAAACTATTCCAGATGAGCTCTCCCCTCCCAAAAATACCATTCTTTCCTTTGCTTGACTGTCCTGGGTTAACTGGGTTAGAGTTAGTTTCTTCTCTGCAGCTGGTAAAACACAGTGAGTTGGATTCAGTACGACAATAACGTTGACAGAACACCGATGTTTCAGCTGTCGTTGAGTAGTGCTTACCCTAAGTCAAGGACTTTGCAATTCTCCATGTTTTGTCAGTGAGGAATTACACAAGAAGCTGGGAGAGAGCATAGCCAGGACAGCTGATCCCAACTGGACAAAGGGATACTCCACACCACAGAAGGTCCTGGCCAGTATATAAACTGGGGGGAGTTGTCCGGGAGGGGTCAACTGCTGCTCAGAAACGGGCTGGACAATTATATTGTGCATCCCTTGTTTTACTCCTCACTCTCTTTTTGTTATGTCTCTTCTCATTATTATTACAAAACTTTATTTCAATTATTAAATTGTTCTTATATCAACCCATGGTATTCACCCTTTTATGATTCTACTCCCCATGCACCGAGGCTGGGTGGGGGCAAGCAGGTGCCTGGTACTTAGTTGATGTCTGGAGTTAAACCATGACACTGACCCTACCAGCTAGTCTGAATTGTGCTGTCTCAGCAACTGGCCTCTTTTCACTGGGCACACTAGTCCCAAACAAGTGTCTTTTTAAATAAGTATTACTCATCACAAATGTTTTCTTCCAAATTATTTACAAAGAAAAATCTATGCATGGTTACGAGCAGACTGATGAACACAGCTTCCATCACGAACACTTCAACAACTCAAGTGATGTTAAATTAATGAACTGTTAATAACTGGAGTCGTGGCTCTGCTGATAAATATTTTAATGGAAAGAGAGATCTTAATCTTTTCCTCCTACCATTTATCTCAATGTAAATAAATAATCCTCCTGCTTAAGTGGTAAAGAGTTAGTAATTATTTTGGTTAATATAAGAAAAGTTCATTTTTGCCAAATTATGAGAACAGAACCCCTTGATGCTTACTTCTCGAAGCTATTACAATACCACAAGTTCAGTGGCTGCACGGCTTTTCAGCATAAGGTTATAACTACTGCGTATTGATTGTGATGGGAGAATCCTGATCCTTTGGCAAAGTTCTGCTGCAGTACTTTATACGTTACCATCCTATAGCTTTCACACCTACTCCCTGCTTGTGATTATCATTTCAACATTTGAATTAATATGCCCACAGTTCATTTCCCAGAGCACATAGGATGGCACCTCAGCTTAAAACACTGCCACGGGTAGAACGCTGCTCCAAGTGGGGGATCTGCTCTGTGGGGTGACAGCTCCTAGAACGGTCAAAAGAAATTTTCAGGAAGTGAGGATCCAGCTGTATGGATGTGCCCAGATTGCACGATGCAGAATGAAGACTGAGATATGCTGCCTGTTCCCCATCATTCAAACCAGCTTAAAAAATAACAAGACAACTTGGCTCATTTTTCAAAACTTCTAACTACTATGCTGCTTACAAGCATGATAGGCCTTTAAATACAGGGCATTTAAATACAAACAGTCGTTGGAAAGTTTTTTAGGCAGCCTAGTCAATACAAAAAATAACAGCCTAAGTATCTTGGGCTTCAACTTTCATGCCACGTCCTTTTTCAGGACATTCTAAGAACAACCCTATTAAATCTACATGGGGTGTATCAAATTGTAACCTGTTGTTTCTTTAATCAAAGAAAGGATTACATTCAAGGTACAGAAAGCAAAAGAAAGGATTCTACGTCTAATTAAATCAATGGCAAACTACCTATCAGTTTCAATGGGTGAGAATCTGAGGTGAAAGGAATCTATTTTCTGAGTTAAACTCATGTTTCAGCCATGGAAAGAAAGATTTTGTGGAGCCTATACAATTACTGCTCTTTAAACTTCAATGACTTACTAAACCAAAAATGGCCCTGTTTCATTCTCTTGCCTCAAAACCAGTGTATAAGAAAAAGTAACAAGCAAAAACCTAAACAAACAAACTCCAGGCTATGGAAGAGTACATTGCATTCAAAAGATCTAGGGTATGAGTCAGAAAGATAAGAGACACAATGCAAGAAAACGTTACTGCATGCTTTAGTCATTTAAGATTGTCTTAAGGAAGCAAATGAAGTATGCTGAGGGAGCTGCACTTCATCTTATTTAAACAGAAAAAAAAAAAATTTCTGAACAGTCACAGAACAATTATGGCTGAAAGGGATCTTTGGATGTCACCTGCTTCCACCAAGCAGAGGGGTATCCAGTAGAGTTTGAATGTCTTTAAAGATGGAGATTTCACAACCTTTCTGTGTTGTAAAATTCCAATCTTTGACTACTGCTGCTGTCAAGAATTGTTGCCTTTTTTTAATTTGAAACTCTCCTAGCTGCGACTCATTTCAGTTACTTCTTATTCTTTAACTATACCTCAAAGAGCCTGGCTTAGCCTTTGCTGTAGCTCCATTAAGTAGCTGAAAAACATGGCAGAATACAGGACAGAAAATGTAGAAGTCAGTCTTATCTTATCTGAAGCAAGTGAATGCAGATAAGTAAACAGCACGTTGAAATGCCTAAAGCATAATTCTGGGTTTGAAGAGATTCACGTTCCTTTCCCCTTCTGAAAATACATTTGCTGCTTGACCTTGCAGCAAGTCACGCAGTCCTTCTGGCTATGTTGATATTAATAAATAAAACAGCCAAGACACGGAATTGAACTCTGCTCTGGGAACATGTATGATATTTAAATATTAGTGCACTTAAAATCTGTCATAGCTTTGGCCCAGGCTAATTATCAAATTTGAGGTGATATTTAGGTGTGATTTGGGTACAATAAATCCTGGGACTGTTCCCACATTACTTGGACCCTAACTGTGGCTGGGGATTAGAGGAAAGGCAGATGAAACTAGGGATGTGACCTCCATATAGATGTTATACCTCAAGGGTTGAAAGCCGCCCTCAATCTCTTCTATTTAGCGGTACAGAAATAAGTTTTCATGACTCAGTTTTCTCTCACATACAACTAATGTCAAGTCTCCCCCTTTCCATACAATTTTGAGGCATTCTGACAAAAACTGACATGCAAGTATTGCTGTTATATTTGTTTGCCTGTGGAAGAAACAAACCATGCTAATTAAGTTAGTAAAAATCTTTACATCTGAATAACTTAACTGCAGATTAAAACTGTCCTATGGACATGGCCAAAAACTAAACAGGCAGGACTTTTTTGTATGCTACAGCCTACAGTGCAACAGTGGTTGCTGCACCTTGGGAGAGCTGCTAAAACAAAGCTCTTAGAAACAGAGTTCCCATCAAGAAAAAGATCTGGGATGGATCTGTAAGAGCACCAATAGTTGTTTGAAAACTGATGTAGCACTGTATTGAGGACAAGCCAGGAGGAGAGTGAATCTCTGCACAGCCCTGATGCTGCAGTTTAACTGAGGAATAAATATTACTATATTTGAAAGGCGCAGATGTTTCTCCTCCCACCCAGGATCTCAAGCATTGAAACATATCATACAAAACTGTGTAACTTCCTTTAGATGCAAAATCTTACCTCAGAACAAAAATAAAGATCTCTTACCAGGCAATCTTACAGGTTTCCATGGTGCAGAATTTGGCACATATGCATGTTTACTAGCAGTCACTATCAGCTGATTGCCCAACTTATACTGAAACTTGAGGAAGGCAGTGCCATCTGCTCCTGAGGTTCCAGATGCAATGGAGATCTGATTGGTAAAAATCTCAATGAAGGCTTCAGTTATTGGCTGATGTGTGCTGGCATCGCTTACATGGACCTTCAGCGTTACTTCTGTAATGACAAACAACCACAGCGATTATCGTCTGAAAAGCTGCTGCAGGAGGCAGAAGTTAGAACATGCTGGTACAGCAATGACTGAAAAGACACCGGGCTCTGACACTTTGATGCCACATACAACCTCTTGTACTGGTCTGCAGTTCTCCATTTCAGGCAGGCAATCTTTAGAGACAATGCAGATTGTGCCACAGGCAAGACCAGGCCCTGAATTATTGCCTGACCGCTAACTTCAGCTGTGGAGGCATCTGTATTCCACCTGTGACCCACATGTAGCTGGGCAGCACATCCCCCATATTGCCATGTTTAATGGGCAACACACCAATCACACGGTACTATCACAACTCTAAATGTGTGTGCTATCAAACATCATGTATTAGCCATGGATAGCATGTAAGGTCCCTGCTTTGCTGGTGCCCCTGATCCTGCCAGCCTTCTCCAGCACCAGTGGGGAGAGGGAAAGGCTGGAAGTGGGCTGTGCTCCCTTCACCCCTTCCCCAAAACAATTCTCTCCCTGTAGCAAACAGAGGAAATCTGCTGTGACAGAAGCCCGAGAAGAAAATGGGCTTTGAAGCAGGCTGTGCTACAGAGGAGATTTTGAACTCTGGCGGGAGAGGTTGTCCCAGATGGCACAGGACTTCCCTGGTGATGTCTAACCAAGGTGGTGAAATCCCACAGGATCAGGTCCGTGTCCTCAAAGCACAGGACAACTAGGTGGGATGCAGAGTGAGGAAGAGGGGAACACTTCGTTGTCCTCTCTGTTCACCAGCCCTTTTTCTGTGACATTTCTGCCCAAATGTCAGAGCCCCTAGCATATCAGCCTGTCAGCCCTGACACTACTGTATCCTCTGTCCCCACATGCTACTGGTGAACATGAGAAGCAAAGAAGTGACAGCTAAGGCAGCCAGGAGAATCATACATGCAGATGTGTATTCAGAAGCTAACACAATGGACTAAATTTTCCTTGAGTAATTTGCCATATTTTCCAGAAACTAATTACTAGTTTAAATGTTTCCAGATGTTCAATACTTGCCCACTCCGGGCACTCCATGCATTGTGTCACCAGGCTTTTGTTACATAACATGGACTGGCTTGTGCAAGACAGTCCCTCTGGAAGGCATTCTTCCATCTCTATGATTATTTTCCTGTGCTTGCAGTAGTTCCTCTGCCTCATGTTCTAAAGTAGCAGCTGTTGCCTTTCTGCAATAACTATGACTTGAATGCAATGATCCAATGCCTCTACCAAGACACTCCTTGTTTTTTTTTCATTTCCAGTTGCCTTGTTTTCCTAAATGCATACCTCCCTCCCTCTTTTCTCTTCTCTCCCACTCTCCCCTTTCTCTCATTCCCACCCTAATTTTTGAAAATTCTGTTGTTTTTGCATGAAGTCCTCTACACCAGCTTACTCATTCCCCAGGGTAGTAGTGAGTATTTGCCAATGCTCTTTTTGTGTCAGGGACTTAAACTTCTCACAAGCAAGATGCTTACACTCCATGTGCAACTCATTTCTGCACGTGATGCCCAGAAAAGAGAGCATGACCCCTTTTTCATACATATTTAAAACAAATGCACTGATTTCTACAGAACAGAATTGGTGGTACAGTTCTGTTCTATTACTGCTGTGCCTTACAATTTTAAGAACTTGCATATGGCAAGACATAACACCAAGAAGAACAACAAGGAACTTAACAAAATCTCTGTTTTGACTTTCAATAGTGAAATGACACAACTGAGTATGCTGAGAAACATACTGTAACAACATAAAATTTTAAAAGGATCTCAGAATTTAATACAAAAACATCAGCACATCTGTCCTAAGGGCATTTGAGCCAGAAAGATATGGGTCCTTTTATAAGCTGAGATCATCTGCCTGAATCCTGCAGAACTGAAAATACAAATACTGGGCAACCCTGAACAAAAACCCCATTACAGAAATTCATCATCATCACAGACCTCACTTTAGAACTTGGCAATGGAGGATGCCAATTTAGATGGGATCAGCATGAAATACATTCTAGCTATTAAAGATTCTGGACTTCTTCCAAGTTTTGCATATAGTAGCCAAAGAAAACAGTGTATACTGAAAACCTGAGTCCATACGCTGTGGTGCACACACACAGTGTCTCCTTAGAAACCCTGCTTTGACCACCAAGCAACTTGTGATATCTTGTGCATGTGAAAGGCAGCCACATTAATCAAAGGAGGAACGCATATGTATTTATGTATTTACAAACTGTACATGTATTTACAAACGTGAGGACAAAAGGCAATATAAATTATAATTTTCAAAAGGTGCTATATGCTTAGATCCAAAGGCAGATAGCTGTGCTCTTAGTATTTTCCACTTTGAATTGCCTAGCAAAGAACGCTGAAGAACAGATGAGGTTAAGAATAATGGGTGATGCACTAAAGAAGAAGCAAGAGAACAGGACAAGCTGAACACTGCTGTTAGCAATTTCAGTAACATATAAGGTTAGCTTTTTCTAAAACAACCACATACAAGAAGCAACCAAGGAACTCTGGAATATTCAATATTAATTAAGGAAGAGGGTCAGAAAACAACAGAAGTATCAAACCTATTTAATTCTTTATAGACAATCAAAATTATAGAATAGAGACTACAACTAAAATTGATTAAGAGGCAAAAACTGATAAAATTCTTTTGTATACACAAATCTATGTCTCTCTTCTCAAATCAGAGAGTATGGTATCTCTGGTAGGAACTCTCTTTATCTTTCACTTCATAGGTATGTAAAGGCTTCTTTCTGCATCCTTCTTTCTTTCTGAGAAGGAGGGATTCAAGGGTTTCCAAAATCCTCTTTCCAAAGAGAAATGACTAAGGTCATCATCCAAGATGGAAGACTGATGTCCTGAAAGGCAACAGACCGGAACTGCTGTTCCAAACCACAGTCCCCAGATCAGACACTGAGCTTTTTTTCTCCTCCTTTTTGACATTTAGACTTGTTTTCTCCTGAGAAGATAGAGAAAATTCTAGCACCCTGAACAACCCTAATTCCTTTTCATGTGTTAACTTCCCTGACATACATGTGAAACGTATACAACTTGCTTAATTCAGAGCTTTCTCCCACACAACAGCTCCCTTTTTTTTCTTATCTGATGCAGCAGTAAAGTCATGAACATTAAACCCTGCACTATCACTGTAATTTCCACAGCAACGGAATTAAAAGCTTAAAACTGGAGGGAAATTGTTAAAGAAAACATCGTCTCAAACACTGATGTGATGAGAACAACCTATAAAGAGAGATAGTTTCATAATTGCTGGGATATATTCAGACACTTCTTGAAGATCAGGAGGACTGAAGGAGGGAAATAAGAGAGAAGAGTAGGGGCAGCAAGTGACCCAAGATCAGCCTGACCTCAAATTAAGAGGGAGGTCTTAGACTGAAATATTAGGTATAGTACAAGAAATTAATTAGAAAAAGCTGTTTAGAAGACTCATTGTTAGCTGACGAATAGAGTGTTTAAAATATCTGGCAAACTTTTTAGTAGGTGCTCTCAGCAAAACAGGTATATTATTCTTGAGTTTTACAGCCTACCACAGCAAAGAGGTCACACAGAATTAAGGACACATGAACTCAGAGAAGGAAGGACATCTGTAGTAAGCGGGGAACATAGTAGAGGCAGGGAACTGAAAGGGCTGCAGAAGGTAAACTCCAAGAACATGAACTGCTAAAGAGAAGCCTCCTTCACTCTCCCACAGATTTGTCATACTGTTGTATGTACAGCAAGAATATTTAATTACTAAGTTGTGAAGGAGCTCTGCTCTGTGCTACTAGTGAGGTCCTGGACGAGGTAAGGGGACATAAGGGTGAAAAGTGCTGACGTTCTCTCATTCAAGAGCAAAGCAGAGGTGGCTGAGGTGACAGACCCCAGGCTGATGAATTTACCCACAGCAGCTGTGATCTCTCTCATCTCCCCAGACAAGCCAGCCCCATTCAGGACAGGCTATGCCTGAGCCGTAGCCCTGTCTAAAGTACCTGGTTCCTGACCAGTGTGGTGTGAATGTGACTCCTTCAGACCTTGGCTGTCCTAGCACGTGCTGCCCCGCTGGCTTGCAGTGCAGCACAGGTGGGCACAGGCAGAGAGGAGAGTCATTTGCCTGCATGTGCCCTGCCATTATATTCTTACAGGAAAGATTCATGTCCAAGCAAGAGCCACTTATGATAACTGTTCATTCCCAGAAAATAAACCACAGGCAAAGAATCACAGAATCGTAGAATCAGATGGGTTGGAAAGGACCTCTGAGATCATCAAGCAAAAAGCTTGTGTGTCTCTGTCTAGAAGTGCCTAGAAGGTAGGAATGGGCCACTCACAAATGTTAAACAGTGCAACCTGCAACTCTTCTTCAAAAATCCCAAAGCAAAGCAGGAAAAGGGGGTTAGTGGGAAAACAGCAAATAAAACCAGCAAATACAGGGGTGAATTCCACAAAGAGATCAAGGCTGATGTATGTGTATGCTCAACAAATAAGTCTTTTCTCTTACAGTCATGTTCCTTTGTCTCCTTGCAAGCAATTACATCTTACTTGTTTTTCAAATGACTGTAAACCAAAACTACTAGTTACCATGAAAACAGCTGCTTACTGTGTAACTCCCTCTCAGTTTTCTAGTACCAAATTTATTGTAAGCTATATAAAAAACTCCAGCATCTTCAAGGTTATAATTTGGGAAAGTGAAAAAAAGACAAAAAAACCCTTTAAATGGTAGCATTCCAATCCAGATCCCCATCTGTCTTCTTAATCTGATTTTTGAGATTTTACTAAATCCAAACTTTCTCTGAGCAATCCTTCCTGTGCCATCTGCTCTATGAACCCTATTGCCTCCCCCGAAATACAATTAACCTTAAGACAACTACTTCTGCAGTTGTAACCCCTTCTTGGACTCACAACTGCTCTTTATATTGCTGTGAACTCTCAGTTTGGGAATAGTTTCCTTCAGAACTGGTATCATCAGTGCTGTCTTCTGTAACCAAATTCCTGAATAATGAAAAGCACTGGTTTTGGTGGGTTTGGGTTTCGGTTGAGCGATCTGAGCAAAGGCAAACTGTCAGATCTCAAATACTGGAATACACAGAGAAAAACTATGACACAGATTGGAAGTCAAAGATCACAACCCTATTTAGATCCCAATTCTGCAATTTGGTTTCTGTGCACACACCCCTCTGTCAGGCAAACTCCCACTGACGTCTGCTGGACAGATGATCTCTTTTGGGAACAGGCTGACACAGGCAGCCGTTATCACTTAGCTTTTCCTTTGGGGGTCCTTTATCCATGGACAATGTCAGGATATTACCAAAGAAAGAGATATTTAAATTATCTAGGTTTAGATTAGAAAAAAAACACTTCCTGCTCATTAAAAAAATGCCATTATGAACTTTATTTAAAATTGTATCCTCTGCTCTGACTCTGCTTACTGGCAACATGCCTGGCTTTGAATCCTACATGCCAAATGGATAAGCCTTTCTGGCTCTTAACCTTTTGCCCATGTGTGAGGTCAAGCCTCAGCCAAACAATAGGATTTTCATTTATCTAAAGGAAAACATTTTCCTAGAAAAAGGAGTGTTCCCCATCCCTTAGGCACAGATGCCAACTCAAGCATCTACATATCATCATATCTTTCTAAGGTGCTGCATCAAGAAGGCTCTACTGACAACCACACTTCAAAATAGCAGCAGAATAAGTTCATATGAAGAAAATATGCATGTAACATCCCTCCAGAAGCACACAGGTACCACCTCAAGTGGCAAACTAGGCACTGCTTGCAGAAGATTCACAGTCAAGACAATGGCCCTGTTCAGAACCAGCTCTGGTCCTCATTATAGGAAAATCAATGGTGCTACACAACTTTCCCATCCACCAAGGTTTCAACTGGGGTGAGTGTCTGTCACTGATTTCCAGGGAATCCAGCCATGCAGAGGGCAGGATGCAGGAAGTCTGCTCATTGCCTGTTAAGTCATTCTCCAAATTATACCAAGGCTGCTACACTCCTGGCATCAAGAAGAAACTGCAAAAACCAAGTCAGCTGAAGACCTTCAGTCTTGTTGACAGAGACAGCCAACAGCTGAACCTAAGCAAATTCAGGTGCAACAAGAAAACAGCTTACTAGGTGGCAGATTCACTCAGGCTATGGGAAGATTTTTTTCTTAATTTTTTTAATAGCTTTAATTTTAGTTCTAGGTGTTTAATTAAGGCTTAAAATTAATGTTAAGAGTTAAGAGAATTAATGCTTGATTTTAGAACATTTATGAAGCCGGCCCAAATGGTTGTCTCTGGTGCTTCTTTTTAGCACTGCAATCTGAATTTGCTAAACACTTTTGTGCTTTACAGGTCATGGGGAAGACTATCAGTATGGTCCTTGGCACACTGAGTACTAGCAGTGTCATGTCTATAATTAACTCTCACACCTCAGAACTCAAGAAGGAACTTTCTTCCCCAAATGCACAGTTGACTGATTTCTGGGCCCCTCAGTTCAGGAAGGACATTGAGGTGCTGGAGCAGGTCCAGAAAAGAGCAATGAGGCTGGTGAAGGGACTTGAGCACAAGTCCTATGAGGAGAGGTTGAGGGAGCTGGGGGCTCAGGGGAGACCTCATCACTCTCTACAACTACCTGAAAGGGAGTTGTAGCCAGGTGGGGGTTGGTCTCTTCTCCCAGGCAGTCAGCAGTAGGACAAGAGGGCATGATCTTAAGCTCTGCCAGGGGAGGTTTAGGTTGGATATTAGGAAGAAATTTTTTACAGAGAGAGTAATCAGATTGAAATAGGCTGCCCAGGGAGCTGGTGGATTCACCATCCCTGGAGGTTTTTAAGATTAAACTGGATGTGGCACTGAGTGCCATGGTCTGATAACCACGGTGGTGTTGGATCAAGGGTTGGACTTGATGATCTCGGAGGTCTTTTCCAACTCAGTTGATTCTATGACTCTGAGTTTTCCTTTTCTTCCTCCCCCTTGCTCTTCCTCAGAAACAGCAGAGAGCTGGTGCAATGAGAGCCGACACAGAGAAGCCCCCATGTGATGCCCCAATAGCGCATCTTGCTCATCTCAGCTCTGCAGACAAGCAGGAGCCCAGGTTGTGAAGGAGGCTGCTCTCAGGTGGCACTTGAGGCTTTTTCACCCTTCTCTGCAGCACAGGTTGATTCATCTGCATTTCTCATCTAATATTCCTTGCTGCTGCAAGTGCCTCAGGCGTTGTTGGCACTAGTTCCTCTCCTGCACAAAAATTTAATTTCCAGGGGACTGAAATGGTTTATCTTAATTATCTGATAACTAGACTTAATCCTCAATATTCAAATAAAGCAGTGGTCTGTGATATAAAGGTCAGACAGGTGTCCTCCTTGCTTTTTCGTGTTTAAAATCTATTAAACAAAGCATTTGGAAACTAAAATTACAAATAATTTATCTCAAAATATATTATCTTCCAGGGATAATGTACACATATTTTAATAAAATGCCACAAAAAGAATTCTAGTATATGAACTAGAGCAATTTATGACATGCATAGTGACAACCAGGTTACTACACAACCATGTACTCAAAGAGGAGGGAGGGGCAGTTACAGGATAATAAAATAAAGACATTCATCATGCAACTGTCCAACATTTAAAAGAAGATTTGCATATTCTGACCTGCTAGAGCCTAGAGCATTACCACCAAAATTGATTTCTTGGGAAAAAAGGTAGGAATTTGCTTTAATTAAAAAAAGTGGGAGCTATATGCATAATGCCCAGATGAGACTCTGATACCCTATTGTTAAATGATTAAACAAGCATTTATAATTAACTTGAAACTCAGACGGCTATGAAACTCATGAATAGCAATAGTTGCATTAACAGGTCTGCCTTTGATCTCTACAGGAACTGTGCATGACACAAACTAATTTCATTTCCAAACCTTGTCTCTTAGACATGGAATTAAATAAAATACTGTCATGGAGCGCAGATGGAAGTTGAGTTTCAAAGCTTTAGCTTGCCACACGCATAATGTATTCTTTACAAGTCATGAAAAAGTAATCCCTGCTTAAAACCCTCTTTTTTCATAATAGAGTTCTTTGAAACTCTGTTTGGAGATCAATATGGAATGAACAGTTAATGCACTGATATTTTCCAGTTGCTCAGCATTAGAGTTCTCCACTGACTCAAACAAGACCACAGCTGATTTTGCAACATCAGCTCTGAGGATAACACGACATCAAGCTCAGCCACTGTGCAGCTCCAAGGGATTTTAAGCCAACTTTATACCTACTGCATCATCAGTCTAGTTGGGGGAGAGGGAGGGGGGAGCAGCAAAGGGAAAGATTGGATTTGCTTAGCCACAAATGGATGTGTTATATTTTCTCAGAACAACTTTATCCTAACTCTATTAATAAAATTATGCATCTGATGAAAGCCATTTAAAGCAGATGTATTCTATGTTTAAGTGATCTAATGTATATGCAATGGGGCAGGGAGGAGAGAAGCACTTTTTTTGCTCATTTCCAAGCAGCTTTAATCTTAAGTTTACTCTTTACTTATTTCCAAAACCTGCTGTGGAAGCAAACCTTGATATAACATTGGAAGAGTGTATTTTTACTGGAGTTGCTTGTTTTTAAACAAACCACTGTAACAATTGAAACAAACCCCTCTCAAGTGACTCTCCCCATTCCCATTGCAGACTTTCCTCAGTACTCTGCCGATGCAAGCCCTTACAGGTACAGAGGCAAACTATTGTGTTAAAATTCTATCTAGGCACTTGCACATTCCCTTTTTTCAAATAACTCAGTAGCCAATTTATAATCACTTGAAGAGGCTATCCCCAGCTGGCAGACAAGAAAATTAAATCATAGGTGAAACTACACATAGTGACAACCTCATTCCTCCAGCCCAGCCAGCCTGAGCAGGCAGCTCTGCAGGGTGATGAGGAACGCAGCACTACTGTTCAGCTACTCCACAGCAAAACCAGGAGCATCCCTTCCCACCTCCTTGGCCTGGCCACAGACTCCTGCCCCTTGTCTTGTTTTGTCCTACTGTTCCCTGGACCTGTCACTGTGTTGGTTCCATTTACTAACCCAGCACAGCACTGGCCTAACATATCAAGTGGCTCAGTGCCAGGTTATCAGGTTGAACTGCTGAAGCAACACAGCCTCAAGAGCCAAAATCAGCAGAACAGGCAGGTGTGGGGGTGGAGAGTGGTGGCCAAGAGCAACACTGGCAGAGGGAAAAAAGGGATTCAGGACCATCCCTGCTGGTTCATAGGCAATTAGGTCAGCTCCACTGTACCCCTACGGTCACTTTGGAAGGGAAGCCTGTCCATCTCCTGATCTAGGCAAGCTTGAGGTCAGTATTTGACACGAATAGTTGCAATAGACCTTAATTCTGAATTACTCCCAAATCCCATACTGATGCCCAAATGCTTCTCAACCTCTACTACTGCATACTGGCACCACAGTAGTTAAATTTCCTGGCTCCATAAGGACAGGATGCTTGTGACAATGCCAGGAAAGTGTTTGATATGGAGCAGTGAGGACTTCTGCACAGGCACTACACAGTGTTTACAACCGCTCTTGAACACTGAAAAACCTCTACAATCCTGTTGTTATTTCTGGCTGGGTGGATGGAGGAGGTTACTGTTGTTTCCTCCTGACCATAAAAAGCTTGCCTTTATCAACATTTCTACATGCCACTTGCTGTGACTTCTATTTTCTTCTCACTATAGCCTAGGATTTAATCACCACCCAACTTGCCAATATCGAAACTTTCTAATTCTCCAAAAATATTTATTATATTTCCAAGTTTTTGAGATTTTTTCTGTTCCAAACAATATTTACATTTCCTCATTTGGACTAGCTTAAAAATTTAATCAACCTGTGATCTAGATCTTCTTCTAGATAATGAATAAGAACTTCAAATAAAATAGGACCCACTACAGTTCCCTTCATCCTAACACAGTAAAACATTTGCAGCTTAACACACACAATTTGTTATTGCCCTTTGTTTACTCATCCAATCTCAGTCACACAGAAGCCTTCTCATCCAAGTCAATTAATTTTTCAATTAATATTTTTGAACCAGGCTGCTGTACTGTCTATACTTCAGCAATGATGACTGCATATATATGCAGAGAATACATAACTGACTCAGCAACCAAAACCTGCGTCAGTTCAAATTACCATAACAGCCATGGTGATTTTAATTCTTGGCAGGGGATTAATTTTAGGGTTGTTAAGATTTCATGAGAAAAAAAATTATAATCAGACTAAAACTGTGAATTTTAAAAAGTTACTTTCTATTCCACCACACTGGAAGTCAATTATGTAAATCAGAAGTTACCGGCTCTTCCAGAAATTCAGTCATAATGGGAAAATGCAGTTAAGTTACACTTGCAACATTCATCTTTCTTACAGACTCATTGTATATAAAAACCAAAGAGTAACACTTACCAGGGGTTTGATAAGCTGCTCATACACCTTATATTGTTCTCCCTAATGGGAAAAGCACTGGAGCATACCTTTGCATTTCTTGGTCACCTTGCAGCTCTGATTCCCAGTGGTGCTTATCACATTCCTATGACTACCTCTGTAGCTAGAAACAAAGGTTTGGAGGTCCATGAACCAAGCTTTGGGAATGTATGAATGTAACTTGGAGAAGTGTATTCATTTAGTGCCTTCCTAAGGGGGGTCTGAAGGGGATGGCACTCTGCTGAAGGACTCTTGGGGTTCACAAATCAAAATGCTGAAGACCAATGAATCCCAGCTCATCAAACAGATGAGGTAAACTATCTGTTCTCTTTAAAGATCAATCTCAATGTAAAGTGCTGTGACTGGCCAATAAATGGCAGAAGAAGGCTGAAAGGAGATGGGCAAGGGCAACGTGCCCTGAAGCTCAGGGAATAATGTAGAGTGTGACTGGGCACAGCTGCGGCCAACAGAGCTGACTGTATCTCAATACAAATGGGACCCAAGGGTGGCCTTTGTATTAGCTATGAACAGCTATGTCATTTGAGTGAATCAATTGACTACACCACAGTTGAGTGGATCAAATCTTTCTCTAAGTTCATTAAAAGATGGGAATATCTCCCAGACCAGCATGGGGAAGGCGTGTATACATGACTCAGACCAGCAGAGAGTATAAAAACTGAACAACTAGCAACATAAATAAATTCAAAGGCATCTACCGGCTGTTTTCAACTCGCATATTCCTTCTTGGTAGCTGGTGAAGCCCAGCAATGTGATGGTGAGCATATTAGAGACCAGCAACATGTACCACACGTTGGTGTAGTGACTGAACTTGCTGTTGCTGTATTTCCTATTAACATTGGTATTGTGATGCCAGTATATTTTGTATCATTGCGCTAAATCAAAAATCCCATGTAATGTTAAATATCTTCAAATAAGTACATTTGATATCACACATTATACCCTCCACATGTGGCCAACCTAAGAGTCTGTTCAGAACATACGGAACTTTGGCAAACACTTCCATTATATACTAGTTTGTCCATTTGGCAACATAAAGGAGTTAACGCTTACACTCTGGCATAAACCCATCTTAGGGATTTATAGCTGTAAACAGCACTCTGCTCAAGGTCTCTCCCTCAGCACAGAATCTCCCAAGTTCTTTCATTTTACCTCGTCTGTTTCTTATACTCGTGCTGCAAAACACATCTGCTTGCAAGTAACACTATCACACAGGGCTGCTGGCGTTTCCAGTTTGACAAATACAGACACTTTCCCATTAACAAGCTGACATGCAGAACTGAAAACATTCCAGCGGTGTGCTCTGCTTCCTTGGCACAGGCAGCAACATGAATATTTTGTAGGCCACTTAGTCTATGCATTAAGCAAGCATTTGTATTAAAGTATTATACTGGTTTAAACAAACAGCTGTATGTTTGGAAAGTGATCTACTGCGTGCAAGTAACACTTACAGAGGAAGCAGGAAGAAGGCCTTTCTAAATACCCACCTCATACAGAGGCTAAACTTATACACAGAAGCTGCATTAACAGGATGTTAAAACAGGAATTTGCTGGGAAGAAAATGAAAAAGTAGGTATACAAGACCAGTAATCAACTTCTGAAAGGGCAAAATATTCTCTATGTGCCCAGAATAAATATAATGTTATTAGCACTTGGGAACATGGTTTAGTGGGGAACATGGCAGTGCTGGGTCAACAGTTGAACTTGATGATCTTACAGGTCTTTCCAACCTCAAAGATTTTATGATTAGCAGATAAAAGGTTCACATGTTACGCATATATATGTACGCTACGCTAAACCGAAAACACAAGGTACAGCTAATCACACTAAAAATGACAGCATTTACTTAACATTTCCTTGAGACTATCAGTCCACACCACTTCCCTGAAATCTATTAAAAAAAAAAGTTTACAGATAGTTTCTTGTAGTTAATAAAATACATATTTCATGCAGGTGTATCATCTCTTTGTTTGCAATTAATTCTGTTCTCACACTTACAAAGGAACTGCTAAGAAAAATGATATTCAACAGTTAACCAAGAATTTAAAGAAACCAGCCCAATAAATTTAAAACCTAATCTACCATGTTTAGTCATAAATACAATTCCAGTGAGTATTACGTGAGTGTTATAGGTGTATTTATTTCGACACTGGTTTAATAACCCAAAGTGGCCAGTTGTTCTCACGAGGTTGCAGAATTACTTAAGGGAAGCATAAAATGACAGCAGATTGCTATTACTGCTCAAAGCCAGCCTGCATTCCCAGGTAGGCTTGTGCCACCAAAACAGCATGACTGAGACTTTCAGTCAGCAGCTGGACAAGCACAATATGCATCATTTTAAAGATCACAGGAAGTGGAGAGGTTAGGAAATCCAGCAGCCTGTAGGAACCAGAGGTTTACTTCAAGGATGCTGATAATCACTCAAGTTGCCTGAGATGTTTACAAGAGAAAAGAATTTGGGTCCACTGCTCTAGTACAGGATCAGCAAAATAGTGATAGTTCTGATTCTACTTAGTTACAACAAAATTATAGAGGCACATTAACATCTTCTACCCACAAATAAAATAATCAAAAATCCAATTGCCTTAAATGGCAACATAAATCAGTTTATCTGCAGACTCAAGTTTCTTCCGGAAATTACAGAGTTATGCTAATGCCAAGATGTTCAATGTGAGCAAGAAGGATTTCAACTTCAGTTTTGGACCATTCAATCAGATATTCCCCTCTGAGTTAGTAGTTAAATAAAGAAAAATCAAGACAAAAAAAATCATTACTAGCTAATGCGAATGAGACAACCTTTAATATTTGAACTTTAAGTTCATCTTTTCTAGTCATTACATGAATATTAAAATTACGCTGAAATTATTTTGTGGTTATATTCACACAGAGTCCAAAATGCTTGGGGCCACAAACAGCATAAAACAGCAAGAGAATCACTCAGCTAAGACACTCATAGTGTATAGATACTCATTTAAAACATGATGATTCTTATGTTATCTGCAGTACCAAAGCCAAGTAAAATACATTTCATGTTCTTTTCACTGAGTATGCTTACACATAAAACACTGCTGCCTACTTTGGAGGCTCGTTTTTGAAATTCATTCTTGTTACTGCCATGTTAAAACTGCAGTGAAGTGGGTGGAATTACTTAAAATCCCTTTTCAACTAGGAACCTCAGCCAAAGTGTTTTCAAGAGCCACTGCTCCAATTCCCTTGGTAAAAAGGACTTTTAAAAAATGAAATAGGTAACTGTGAAGCATAACGGGTGAGATTTCATGATCCACTTAGGGATGCAGTGCTAAACTTGCTGTCAACACAGACAGTGGTAGAAGCAGATGGCTTTGCAGGCCATAAGCTACTTTTGAACCATGCCTATCCTTTCCTGCAAATTAGAGGGGTTTCCTGGAAAAATGCCCTGGGGACTGCCTGTTACATCAGCTGTAACAAAGCCTGGACTCTGAAGATGGAGCCTTCATGTTGGTAGTTCTCTGATTGCTGCTGCCCTGGCTATTTCACGTGCAGAAAGGGTGCATGAAAGGCAGCTGCACTGCAAACCCTGAAGCCTCTCTGGCAGGCAGAGCCATTGCAGAGCATCTTGCCAAGCCTAGGTCCCTGGAGCAGCGTAAGAAGATGCTCAAGGCTGATGGTCTCTCCCAGGAATCCTGGTCTGGGTTACTTTCCACTCTTGTGCTGAAGACTCATTTGGCTTAAAACCACCTCCTCTTTGGCATAATGAGCTGCTGCTGAAACAACTTGGATAAGATGATAAGATGTGTTCAGTACCTCAGCTATAAATTTTCAGAGCTGTTTGTGAAACACCTTGCTTCATATTTAGATACCTTTGCCCTGCTGTTCTCCTGCTCCAAGACTCCATCGCTTACTATTACACTGGGGTTTATTTTTGTTGGTTTTTTTTGTTTGTTTTTTTAAGGAAAAAGAGAAATTCAACGAGGTGATTAATTTTAATAACCTCAAATAAATGCATTTACACTAGAGCAATACGTCTAGTTTAAACTTCATTTTTATTTAAGCAGCAGTGACAGCAAATATATTTAAATAGCAGATTCGCCACAGTTTAAAACAAAAACAACAAAACATATGTACCTTACTTTGTATCTCTCTGCAAAAGTGTGGGACAAACTACCCCAACTTTCACCTAAGACTATCAACCTGCAGAGAAAAACAGGCTTCAGAAGTTCATTCTACCAAATGTATAGAGATTCAAAATTGCTTTTTAAATTAAGACTGTTCATTTTTCAACAGCTTCATTGCAACACTTGCTACTTTGCTCCCAAAAAGAGTCCTCCTGAAATATGCATCCTATTTAGATCACCTACTGCAGTGACAGTGGGCAGGCTGACTCCAGTAGCTGTAGCAGCTCAGTTGCAAAGGTACCAAACCTTTTTCCCAAATGCATTAACTTCAGAGATAAAAGAAGCCCACTAAATCACGTAGCACAATATGTTGAATATCTAGAACATGGTATGGTCACGAAGTTCAGAGCAGCTGGACGGTCCTTTGGTACACCAGAGTTCTGGAACTCCTACATCCAGGGTGAGGAAATGCAGGTTCCAGCAGATCCACACAAAAGCAGCATCTTCTTCTCATTTTGTGTTGGCAGCCCTAATTGCTTCTTGCCTATCACTCAGTTGCAACAGTTAAAGCTGTTACTTGACCTACTCCCTTTTCAGGAAAGCAATCAAATCCCAGTCTTTTTGGTTTTTTTTCCCCTATAGTAGCTTTCTTCAACGCCCTTAAACCTACAGATTACATCAAGAGAGTCACAAATGACACCTGAAAAAGAGCAAGTCATGAGGTTTACCAGTGCTATATTGCCATTTTTACTGTTACTGGATTTTTTAATATATTTTTAATAGGATCAATAAAAGCAAAAAGGCTAAAAACTACTGCTGACTTTTGAAGAGAGTCTATTAAGATGGCAGTGAGGTTGGTTCTTGGTTTAGAGTTCTTAAGAAATAGTCACAGACTCTATTTAGGAAAAGGAGCTCTGAACTCAGAGAAAAAAAAAGTAGAAAAACAGAGGGTGAAAATGTAACAAAGATAGAGCAGCATCTAGCTTTTGTATGAGTTTAATTAAAGCCCACAATTTATTCTGACAGTTTATTAGTTACCAGAGGATCTACAAAATGTTTCACGTTCAGTGGGACTTCCACCTCCTGTTCCATAAAAAAAAAAGATGAGTGAATGTATCCTTGTGAAGGGAAGGCCTTTGGGCTGATGTGGGATGAACAGTAAGCGGGCTCTAACACCACAGACATTCAGCCAACAGCTGAAAGCCTGCCTGGTTACCTGCTGTACCTGTCAGCTTGGGTAAAATGGGAGGGGATAGGAAGACATGGGAACAGGTGGACAATCTCCATCGACTGCAACAGGGAAACAAGAATGAGGAGAGATGTTCACGGGAAAGGTAAAGGTCCAAAGATGATGTTCTTCCATCTTCCTGCAGTTTAAAAAAAAAATAACACAACCCAACATAAGGGTTTTTCTTCCCAAATACTGACTGTCCTTCCTTCCTAAGTCTTTATCCATCCCAGTAATTCCCATCAGCTTGAGACTCACTGCTGCAATTTGCTCTTACTTGGACTGGCTTTAAAAATGATCCAAGTATTGAGAATAGCAAGATGCAGAGAAAATTTTTGTTTGGTACAGTAGTGAAAGAATAACATCTATGTGGTGCCACAGGCCCTGCTTGCTAATATTCACTCATCACTCCCCTGTCCTTACCTGCCAAGTTCTCTGGACAGAGGAGTAAGGCAGCAGAGGCAGCACACAGCTCTGTTCCCCACCCATAGCCAAGAGCAGCTGGGCTTCCTTCACTCTGCAGGGGGGCTGCCCCATCCCCCATTGCTGGGCTTACACATCATCCAAGATTCACTCCTCTTCCAGCACTGCCAACAGATACAACCCCAGATACTGCCAACATCTGTTTTGGGCCAGAACACCTTGGCCTTTTGACTCCATTTCCCCTTTCTCTTTGAGATCATTTGCTACATTTTATTTATTACAGCAGCTGGCTGTTCATGTTTAAGATCCTCCTATGCATGTGGGGTTTGTATATGTAAAGTATCTCCCTCTGCATGTGGGAGTGTTGGGGGAGGGAAAAAAAAAAAAAAAACAAAGAAAAGAAAGACAGAAGTTGAGTATTTCAAGCTGCTCCCTGTGATTTGCAGAGAAGTGCATCACTGCTGTCCTGAGACACTCCAGTCCAAGAGCTGTATGCAGCCGTCATGGAGCCAGGTCACAGAACAGGGGAGCTCCACAGCCAGCACACTCTCCTGCCTGCTGGGTCACATTGGTCTCTTATCTCCCACAGATACCACCCTCAACCCGCCATCTAAGTGCTGTCAGCTACCTGCTAAGGAACTGAGGGTAGGGGAGACCAAATAATCCCAGGCTCTGCTGAAGAGGAGGCTCAGGGGAGACCTCATCGTTCTCTAAAACTACCTGAGAGGAAGTTGTAGCCAGGTGGGGGTCAGTCTCTTCTCCCAGGCACTCAGCAGTAGGACAAGAGGGCATGGGCTTAAGTTCTGCCAGGGGAGGTTTAGGTTGGATATTAGGAAGAAATTTTTTACAGAGAAAGTAATCAGACATTGGAAGGGGCTGTCCAAGGAAGTGGTGGATTCTCCCTCCCCAGAGGTTTTTAAGATGAGACCGCTCATGGCACTTAGTGCCATGGTCTGGTAACCACGATGGTGTTGAATCAAGGGTTGGACTTGATCTCAGAGGTCTTTTCTAACCCAGTCGATTCTATGATTCTCCCATTGCAGCAGTCAGGACAGGCTAAGAGTTACAAACACTTGTTTATGTGCATTGTGCTCTGATGCTGCTTAGGGATTTGTAGGAGTATTACACCCTTCCCTCCTTCTCCTCAGAGGCACAGAATGACTCACATCAGCACTGACTTCACATTGTGCAAGCATCAAAACCAGCAGCAGGATATTTAGAGAGGGGAAGGTAAATCAAACAGTGTGCCCTGAAACCACCAGTTGTGCACAAACACCAACTCCAATCTTCTGCTGTGGGACCTTGGGACATGCCTTGGCTCTCGGATATGTATACAATGCTTCGACAGATCCCAGTCCCATGTTGGAAGGAGACCTAGGAGTATTGCCATCCGTTTGGCTTCTGCAGCTTGCTCTCCACAAGATGAAATTTTGAAATAGCTGTAACCCATCTGGGTCCCACCCCAGTGAGAACTGTAAAGCACACGGTGGACTCTTCTCCCCCTGAAGCTTTGGCATAGCTTGTGTGACAGCACTCAGCAGCTGGGACACTTCCTACAGTTTGCAAGATAAAACCAGAGCAAGTTGCAATGGGAAAGGCATCCAATAGTAACACAGTTCTTGCAAACACTTAAGCAAACCATAGGTTAAGTAGTGAAGTAAGTGCTAAAAGATGATCTGCACATCACACTTTGTGAAGGGGGGGGGAGGGAAGGAAAAGAGTCAAATGGCAAAGATTTGTCACTTGGAGAGATGACTGGTGGTGGAGGACGTCTTTACACATCAGCAATCAGATATGAAGCAACACCCCAAAATAGCCAAAGTGAAAACTAGTAAAAAAGTATGCAAAATGTGTCATAGCTGCTTTTTATATCCTGCCTTGACTCCAAAAATCTTTGCAGGTTCCTTTGAAGGTAAAAGACTACAGATTTTTCTTTAATTAGTTTAATTATGTTCCTTATGGACAGTGAAATATTTTCTAGCTTTTACACAGGAATTTTCCAGCAGAGTTTTATTTGGAGCAATCACTAGTGTCACAAAGAACAACTGTAGGACTGTCACTTGCATGTTCAGCTACTTCAGAAACCACAAGCTTTACCAAGTTCAGAAAAATAGGTTGTCTGAGTAGTCTGTGCATGTACACCTCCATGATTCCAAAGGCTCTAGGGATTCACACTCCTGTGACATTAGCATACCTCTGAGAAGAAGTGAAGCAACATCTGGAGTTTAAGTTTAGGCTCTTATTTTTGATTTTTTTAATTTTTTTTTAAAGAGATTGATAAGAGCTTGATATTTACTGAACTGCATGGTGACCACATAGAAGTATTTCTTCATTGTGTTGAAGGGAAGACTGACTCCCTGGCAAGTACACTCACAATGCCTCTTTTATCCAAAGTTAGCTCAAGAGGGCTCACAAAGGGGTGAGTGGGCTGATGATGACAACCTCTTTGCGAGAACAAGCAGGAATCTGGTGACGCACTAATCACTGCCTTGATTTTTTACTGCAGAACCCCTTGTGTGCCTGTTTCAGAAGCTACCTCTCACCCTGCTTTGCTGTCACAGCAACACAGAAACCATCATGTGGGAGTGCTGAAAACAGATTTCCTTTTATTATTGAAACGAAGAGACCCAGCAGCAGATGGGGAACCAAGAACCACTCTTCCACCATCTCCTGGCCTCCCCACACCCAAGTTCCAAAGATAAGACACAATCTGAAGCTTTCCTTTATTCAGCCTTAAAAGAACACATGCACACACACTCCTGACCCCATAGACAATACTAGAGAAGAAAAATACTCATGACTTTTCTTGTGTTTTGAGGAGATGACTGATTTTTTGAGCAAGGCCTTAGGCTGACTCAAAGACCTATAAACTTGCACAGCACCTCAGTGAAAAACAAAGACTGTTATTAGGGTTTGGACTTGCTTTGCACAGAGAGGCTGCTGCCTCTTTTTACTTCACAGACGAAAACACAATGAAGGAGAAAGAAAGGCTGTGCAGATCACTGAGACATCTAATTACACTTTGCTTTTTTAACTTGTAATAGATTTGCAACTTTTTGACTTTTTGACAAGTCTACAATGATACAGATTTTCATTTTGCATTATAAACGTTCACAGTCGATATCCTGACAGCTATTGAAACAGATAATAGGTTGCTGAGATTGTTGTAATGTAGAAAATTTAATCTGTGGGCGGTGTTTTAAAAGTAGCAGTTTTCTTCCTGTGCTCATAGGGAGGGGAAGGTAACAGCAGGACACGCACTAAAAGCCCACTGCTGCACACCAGGTGCTTTTGTCATGCTTTATGCCACAGGCAGAGTAAAATGTGGCCACCACAGGAATTCAGCCTACTTTATATATTAGCATCCACCCTCGTACAGTTTACAGCTACTATTGACACTACCACATTGCTTATCTTTAAGTGGTATTTTCATGCAGGACAATGAAACAATGCTTAAGATAAGTCATTTAGTAAAAAAGGAAACAATTAAATGGGAAGTTTCTAATTTCCTTCAGCCAAGTCAGAATTGAAACATCTGAAAATCAGAGTATCCCTTTCTTTCACTGCCGCAGTGCATTCTTCTTAATTAGGAAAGTATTTTCCTACAAAACTTTGTGGAGTTTGTTACACTTCTTATGCGTTCCATCTTTAATACAAGTACTGGTTTAGAAGTATAAAGGAGACTGAAGACTGGCTTCCTCGCAGTTAAATCAAGAAACCACAGTTTCCACTTCACATGGGCTTTCTTCAGGTCTGGAATACTCCACCATATGGTACTAATCATGAGCTAAGAAACCCAACCAGAAAGGCCTTAATCAGACCACAATTTTAGACAAACTTTAGTTCAGTACCATCCATTTGGTGGCTGTTTAATTGTAAGTGACAAGCAAAAACTTATTGTATCTGACATTTTTAGGACCAGAAGATTCCACATGTAGCTCAAAACCAGGAATATTTATTTATCCCTATATGAACACAATATACTGAAGAACTGAAATATGTCACATCTCAGAATGTAGTATCCAGCAATGTGGTGTGGCTGCTGGAATCACACCATCCATGCACAGCATGCCCACTAATAAAAAATTACCTTGATGTAAAACCTTACAGTGCCAGAGCCAGAAGCAGAACTCTGTGAGGATCCTCCTTTCCCCCTTACCAGGCAGACCCCACATACCAGGGGTTGTCAGACAGAGCTGTGAGCAGGACAATTGCACCACAATGGTCTTTGGTGACCCACCAGGTCTCTTGAGGTTGTTCCCCATGACTACAGCTACTCAGGGGTTCATCACCACAAGAAAGCAACAGGACTGTTCCATGCAGGACTTCTACTCCCTGACATTGGACTTGCTTTGCAGATATTTTATCTTATTCTGACTTTTTTTCTTCATGGATCAAAAATGCTGCAATTATCAGACCAAGCTCCAAGAGCATAAAAATCCTGCACTGGACACATAATGAGAGGGGTTTATATCACCAGTTTTTTAATGCCAGAAGCATTCAAATCCAACACCTTCAGGGAAGTTCAATATTTCTCCAGTAAAAATCCAAAGTGTACAGGATCCTTATTTTGATATTTCTATTTGCAAGCAAGTTAAATGCCCAAACTAGCTTAAAACTGAGACTGAAAAACATTACACATACCTAATTGAAGATATATGCAGAAAAATCACAAGGCAATTGGAAAAAGGGTTTGTAGTCAAACTGTCTCTCCAAGAAGAACTTGGTAAGCAAAGGGAAAAGGAGACTGACTGAGCAGCAATGCCTTTATTTAATTAAGTTCAGCTGTATTAATTTAACAGATGTCAAAGACAGCAAATCATTATTTGTCAGTTTAGAGCAATTTCCCAGAGCAATCTTTAACCCTCAGTGGTATTATCCCCTTTTGCTTTCTGACCACTACAAAGTTGCTAAAAATGTACTTTAATTAGCCTGTTATCAATACTGATAGCACTATCAAGGTGAAAACAATGCAAAAATCCCACACAGTTTACTTGGAAAATTATCCATGGCAATGAAATTAAACACTATGCCAGTTTTCAAATGTTTCAATTCCAGCTTTCCTAGAAGTTTATGAAGTCAATCCACAAACATGCTGGTAACAAACAAGCCTGCCTACTAAATTAAGACCCCTGCATTTGATATGCTCCCCTCTCCCTTTAATTCCACCTAGAAAAGAAGGTTGAGATTTTAGTTGCAACCATATATTTTTTGCCTGCATTCCACTATGTTTAAAAGAGAAACAGTGGATGCTGTACAACTTTATATAGCAAGAAACACATCTCATTCAAATTGTGCTGCAGTACATTACCTTATTGTAAACCATGGTGAGAGAGAGATCTTGCTGAAAGATGTCCTTTGAGAAAACACAGTGAAAGAGTAGTATGGAAATGATGGAACACTGAAGCAGCCTGGAAACTGGTTTAAAAAGCAATATGTTTTTCTTCCATACTTAACAGAGAACATTATCTTCATCAAGCCACTTTTTAAAATCCATTGGATTCCATTTCTCCTTAGAGTGCTTTCATTCCTGATGCCTCCTAATGACTGTGTTTGCACCTCAATTTCCTTTGACATTTGATTTAATATACACATTAAATGTTAGCTGAAGGTGAAAGTATCTTACTTAACAGTTCCTGTATACGAATATAATGGATATATCACCTTAATTACAGCCAGTCTCCCCTCCCAAACAACAACAATCAAAAGAGCCCGACCACAAGCAGAAGCAAGAGCTGTAACACTGCATTAGTTTACTACTGTGTCATAAACAAAGGACAGTAGTGGGCAAGCTTTCAAAATACAAATTTTTCTACTGTGAGAGCCCTCCTGTCTACAGTTAAACGTGCATGCTCATTAAAAACTTGCTTTGCACAAAGACGGCTTAAAGAGCAATGAAATGTTCTTTTTCAAGTAAAAATCTGATTGCTCACAAGTCAACATACTACAAGCAAGCAAAAAGGCAATGGGATAACACAAAAGCAGGACCACTTATCTGTCAAGAACAACATAAATCAAACCCACATTGCTTAATTCCGTTTTTTCCAAATACTACACAGTCTTTCACATTTAGCCAACTTAAATTGGCTTAGATGACCACCTTGGTGTTTGTGGCCTTTTAAAAAGCTTTATTTTTTAAGGCTGTTAGCTGATTTATTCATTACAGTAAATGACCAAAATTTCGGTAAATTTCCATAATTTTGGTAAATATTTTGGAAAGTTATTCGATGGATACCTTCAATTAGACTTTCTTCCTGAATGTAGAAAAAGCAATTAACTGCATGAATATTTGACTGCGGGGATGTTTTTTTCACGGGTATACAACATACAAAAATACTGCAGCTCTCAAGCCCTTATCCCTCATCAGCTTTCATGTGTGGGGCTGGGAAAAGGGAAGAGGACAAAAGGAACAAATGAACAGTTTCCTTCTCTTGAGGACAGAAAGCTCCTCTTGGCACACACCACTGGAAAACAGCATTGATGCAATTATCACATGGAAGCAAAGCATACAGAACTTCAAGGTGTAATTTGATTACTTTCCAAGTTTTTTAAATGGCCACATTTTTTCTCTAAGATACTAAATTCACCTAAGTACTAACAAAATTGGCATTTCAAGCATGTTAACTTATAATGCCCAGATCTCCATATTCAGCTGCATCAGAACTGTTCTGAGCTCCTTCAGCAATAGCACACATCCATTTTAGGATTTCGAACTAGGCAACACACATCACAGAAAGGATGAATATCAAGGAAAGGTTGGACTCGATGTAAGAGGTCTTTTCCAACCTAGTTGATTCTATGATTTTGAAATGAACCATTAAGTCAGTCCTTTTCTCCAAAGGAAACTTGGTTAGAAGGATCTGGAGGGTCTGCAGACCGTCCATTTAATATCTCTCTTACTCTCCACCTGTACCAATGCTATCAGAATATGACTATACTGTCATATGGGGAAAAACTCCATTAAGAATGTTAATATTCACAGCTACTTTGAATAAAGACATTTATTCTTTTAGTAGCCTCGTGATCATGTGTAGTGATTCTTCAGCTTTACAGAAAGTAATGCTAAAAGCAGAGGTCTACATCTTGCATTAAGGAATACTGGTTATTACTTTTTGCGAGCCCTGGCTTGCTACGAAAGAGTGAGTGTGAGCATGTGTGTGAGGAAGGAGGGAAACCAGCTACAAATACGGATGTATGATGACCTTCATGAGGTTCCAGATGAGATTTCAACTTGGTCTAAAGCTACTTCATTTTTTCCACAAAGAAAGATCTATTTCCTCTCTCTTCTTATGCCAAACTATAGGCTTTTTGCTCCCCTACTTCTTAGCAGTATCATTTACATAAAAAAGCAGCAAAGAGTCAAGCTCTTCCTTGGTTTAAATTGCTGCTTCTCTGGTGCCAGTTCTACAAAGACAGTCCAAGGTCTGCATACACATTATGAAGAGACAAGATGGGGCTCAGTATCACTGCAATATCTACAATGTATTAACCAGAGCTACAGAAGAGCCAAACACTTGCAAGGACCGGCAGATTAAAAATATACCAGTAGTCCCCATGTGTCTACTCAGTAGATTTACATCCCCTGTTATAAATCACGATAGTTGTTTTAGTGACTTTAAATATCAACTTTTCCATATTCCACACATCCCAATTATCTTGCCAGTGAACGTATCTGCAGCAGATTAGAAAAAGAACAAGATGAACACATTTGCTGGTGTAAGGAGACAACTAGACATCCCAGTTCCAGCTACTTTTCAGCCACAGGATTTTTGAAAAGGGCTTTTTCTTAAGATAAGAAAACTATCTAATCAGAAAATTCTTCCCCAGGCAGTTCTGGGAACATATGAACTGAAGTTTAATGTAAGACACTGCCAAGTGTGGTAAATTATATCTGGACAGTAAAGGCAACTTCTACAATAGAGCATGAATTACTATCAACCTCTTCAACTAACCACTTAAAACCAGATATCCTCTTAAATGGCCAGTCATTTTATATTTGTCAAGATATCAACAAAAATTAAGCAAAATATTAAAATGAACCAATTCTCCTATGGAATGAACTCTTTGAAAAACTCTACTGTCTTCAAAAACCAAACATTTTGCAATTATTCCCCTACTACAATGCAGGTTACAGTGTCCTTTAACTGACAACAAGCAAGGCAGAGAATTGACTAACCCACTGATTTCTGTTTGTGTGTTTGAGATGGCTTTTAGCCACATAAATTTAGGGTTATCCAGAGCCAGAGGGTAGGTACAGTGCACCTGATAGATCCTCTGTGACAGAACTCAGTCACTGCTTTGACTAAAACCAAGTATCAATGCTGGGAAATGAGGCTGAACCACTAAAATGCGCCTTCAGGCAGTTTGGGTGGGGTTTTTAATGGCTGCTGCAAATACTAGTTTACAGATCAGGGACCCCTGAATGATGTATATGGGCTGAATCAAACCAGTGATCCTATAAATTGCATTATCTTTTGTTGGCTTCTGCAATTTACTAGTGTGACTACTGAAATAATTAAACCCATTCACCTGATTAAACCATTATATTGACACTCTCAAAGGCCATACACTCCTTTATACTTTTAGATAAAGCTTAATCTACACTCAATCTCAAAATACACAATTATTACGAGGCAATTAGCAATACTTCACTGTGGTTTGGATTTAAGTAAATCAGACTTTAAACTAAGAGATACATTTTTTTTAAAAATTAATTAAGGAATGGAAATAGGATTTGCCACACCAGATGAGGCCACTACTGTATCTAACATGATATTTGCCTTTGGCACTGGCTCGATATTGTAGACTGGCAAGAAAGTGACTAAGTGAGCCTAATTAAAAAAAAAAAAAAGTTGCATAACATACATATATGAAATTAAAAGAACAAAGGATAGGGCCAAGTGTATTGTCTTACATAAAATCATGTAATGAATTATGCATTTGTCCAAGAGCTAATTCACTGTTCAAGGTTATATCTCTGCAAGCAGTCCAAGGAACAATTAAGAACAATGCCAAAGTATTCTCACAAGCACTACAAGTGGGAGCAAATTTAGAAATACAACAGATAATGGTATAATGACAGATGGAGCTCCGTCTGTCAAGCATTTGTATTTGATAGTCATTTTAAAAGAACTAATAGATAAAAAAATTTTCCAGTGGGTGCAAGAAGAGACATTATTCAGATGGTTCCAGAAGGGACTTACCCATGGTACAGGTGCACTTAATAGGGAAAAACCTCTGCAGACCTTTGATCCACCCCACTTCCACTACCCCATATACATATATACGGGCTGGTTAACAGACTGTAGTTAAAAAACTTAGTTGAGAAGGGAAGGACATTTTTTTTTTTAACCCAGATCAAGTCACTGACACAGTGCAGTGAGTGGTGATGGCACTAGTACAGCTGAAAGGTGGTGCAAAGAGAGATGCTTGGTCGGGGTCAAAAACAGTGCAGTTGTACCCTGGTTTTCATGTATGCAGAAATAGCATACTCATTTTTCTTACACAGTTTTGCATTTTGGCAGATGAGAAGAGTTACTCACAACACATAACCTTTAAGATGTTCCTTGGTTATCAAGAAACTTCCCATGCTGAACTTATTTGGATAACCAGGAAATAATTTCCATACCCGTTTTACTGCAGGAGGAAAAAAAAAAAAAATTCCAGGCAAAAGTTGCTCAGGTCAGACTGATTTAGGTGACAAATCTGCATTTCTTGTGGACAGACACAGCAGCTAGCAAGGCACAAGACAAGGGCACACAGCAGAAAAAGAACTTGTTCTTAGTATCTACTTTTACTGCAATTTCACTTGGGTTTGGTTTTCAACTAACAATCGATTTTGTCAAGCCAAATGTAAAAACAGAACATTCTTTGGCTGAAAGTGTTAAAACATTAAATACTTTTGAAAATAGCTAAATAGTTATTTGCAGTAACTTGGACAGACTTAGCTGTGTGTGAGAGTTCATGAAGAAGGGTGTTCCACAACCCAAAGCATTCTTGCAAAATACCTGAAGTAATATTCCCACCAAGAACCATGCAGAAAAACTGAGCTAAAATAAAATACTACTTTTTAAATGTGGAGGTGAAATAAAGGCAAAGGAGCATGCAGAGGAGACAATTTCCCAAGATGAAGTACAGCATTCCAGAGGGAAAGACTGCTATTAGCTGTTCTCCATTGCCAAAATCAAGAGGTTTCTGCTGCTCTCCCATGAAACTCAGCCACACAATGTTCCCAAGTTATTACCTGTCCCAGGGTCGCATCCTTAACACTACGAATGGCAAAGAAAAAATTACTGTCTTCTGGAAGCATTAAAAGCTTCTTGAACCAAATCAGATCCCTTCCTCTCAAAAGCAATCCGATTTGTATGCTAAATGAGCTGAGCGTCACTAAAACTTTATACATTAGCACAAAAAAAAAAAAAAATTAATATTTCTACAATTCTGAATTATCTCAGTTGCTGGTTAAAACAAACTATAGCTAAATATGGCATTAATTACCTCTCCAAACATGGATTGTATCTCTATTCTTATCCAAGTGTTAAGAATACTTGGATAGTCTTTTTAAAGCTTCAACTTATGCTACTTTATCACCCAAACGTTTTACACAACAGATGAGCACACAAAGAAACCTGCAGACTAATGTTCTTCAAACAGATTTGCTGAAGAACACAGGCATTACAAACATTTCATTCCATCAACTCAAAGGGCAGCATGTGCAGCACTCACACCTTTGTGTGATCCTATAATAGACATTTAACAGACATTTAGCTTTTCCCAAAATTAGGAGCTACATTTACAAGTTTGCTTTGCTTTTCGTGTTCCTCTTGCTATCCAGTGGTGGTTTTGTATAAATATTTTAACAACAACCAAACCCACCACAAACAAGAAGGCAAATTCTTCCATATTCAACAGTCATTCACATCAGCCCTGAAAGGCAGTCACAGTGTTTTGCCTTTCAATCCCTTATCCAACACATTAATAACTTCCCATGTGCTGAGAATAAAGCTGTAACTATTTTCAAAGGACTACAAGTTTGTTTGCAGCAAGAATGGACAAAAATTATAGAAATTTCATGGAATATTAATATACAATCCATAATTAGCTGCAATACAAATACAAAAGGAATTGTATATCTTAAGACATAGGAGAGTCACTTTTTCATCATCCTGTGTTGGTTTTAGTTTTTTATTTAAATACTGAGTCACCTCAGGACATTTTTAGAAAAGAGTTTTCTTTTTTTATTCCACTGAAAAGCAAAAGCTAAAAACAAAGGGAAAATAATTTAGCTGGATCTTCATTGTGCTATTACTTTTTTTGTGTTTCTATTCTTTTCAAACTTGTTCTTAGGAAGAATGTTTTAAATTAGAATAAAGGACATAAAGGAGTCTTGTGGGTAGTCAAATCTAGGCCTCTGTCACCAGAAGAAACATATATTACAAAAAAAGCTCAAGCTTTTTAAGTTCCATCTTAAAGAAGTAATTACTCATCTTCTACAACTTCACAGTTGGCTGCTGTGCCCAACCCCATTCCTCAATAGGTATTTCTTTTACCTGCATATTTTTTTCTCAAGGCCAAACTGTCAACTGTTACTCTTTCCTTAAACAGGTTCTTTCTATACCTGCAGAGAGAATCACCGTTCATTTGTCTTTGGTGGCTCATAAAACGCTCTGTGATTGACCAATACTCTTTGTATCTTTTTCTTCCCCTATAACTAACAGCTGATAAGCCTCCAACTTAAAAATTAATGTTACAGGTCCCAAAAGACACAAATTCATACTGTAATATAGTTACTTCAAAATCAAAACTTTACAAATCTCCCTATCAGAAATGTGACTGAAAAAACACTAACACTAGCACAAATACTCAGCAACTATTCACAGGCTAGTGTGTTTGGTCACACAGGAATACTTCTGCAATGCCAAATGGAAAGTAAGATCCTTATGACATGTTACTAACAGCTTTATTACTGCATGCACAGAAAGGTTTGGGCTCCATAACCTTAAGAGGAACAACGCTAGAGAACACCTCAAGAAATCTTCCCCAACCCCTGATCTCCTTTTTTTTTTTTTTTTTTGAGGCATAGACAGCTGATAGAACTGGAATGCAGCGTTAGGCCATTCAAAGGAATTCAAATTTTTTTTTTTAATTCAAAGGAAATCAAAAAAGAAAACAGTTATCTGTACTAGAAAAAATTAAGTTAATTATGCCATGAGGAAAAAAGTGTGACTGAGCAAGCTCATGTGTAGTTTCAAAAGCCAGGTAGGAATGAATATTATAAGAACAAAAAATAATGTTTAATAATTCATTTATTATCTCAAATCATCACACACTGATGTTTAGATGATTATTGAGGGCCTCAAGTGCCTGTTTCCTTCTTTCTGGGGAAAAAAAAAAAAAATTGAATATAATGGAGCTGTGCCAGGTGGCACAAACTGATAACAAGAGAATAAAAACAATCCCACATGGCTTCGCCAAGCTGTGAGCTCAGGCTACCAACAGCAACCTTTTCTGTATAGGAAAATAACATTCCCTTCTGATCAGCCAGAAGAATAAGACAGCTTTTTGAACAGGATCAAATACTGCTGTAACAGCTGCTCACCGCAGATACCAAAGGTGTACGAAACAGTGTAATCACAAACATCAGTAGCAGATGAAGATGCTCATGCGCAGCCTGCCCAGCACCATCCCTCATCTGAATGTTATTACTCCTACAGCTGAAGGATTGCAGAGCATTACTTGAGCACCTCATCTTCTATCTCTGCAAAAGCAGCCAAGGAGTGACTTCAGGCAACAATACTGCTGACAGGTTTTAGGTGAAAACCAGTTGAGGTTATCCAAACTGTGGAACAGCAATCTCACAATAACTGCTGACTCTGCCAGACCTAAAAAATGATCATATTTTGGCTGTAAGGAGGAAACAGTATAAGAAACATGGTATAAAAATGCTTATCAAATAAGAGAGAGATGCCAACACATATGGCACTAAAAGCATACAATCAGGGCACTACCACAGCTCAGTGTATATTAAATTCTATACAGCCAGAGCACTGGATAGACAGATGCAGTGTGAAAACATTGTTCTTGAGACCAAAGGCAAATGTTAAACATCCAGAATTTCTGGCAGTCCACCTTGTATCTTTGCTGTTCATGTTTTAACAACAAATGCTACGAAAGGAATACAAGTCTACTCAAAGTAACCTGGCATACTGTAAACTTCTTGCTTTGGCATGGAATTAGCAATTTTGAGGAAACATGCAAGGCTTGATTTCCAAGACAGATATCTTCTACTGAATAAATAATCAGTAAAAGTTTGATAATTTTTCAAACACAGAACTTTCCACTCTGGTCTTAACAGTAGCAGCACCTTCCAGCCAAGTTCAACTTGGAAAAAATAGCTTTGAATGTGGCATAATTGTTTTCACAGAGTCACAGAACATGCTGACTTGGAAGGGACCCAGAAAGAACACTGAATCCAACCCTTAGCCCTGCACAGGACTATCCCCAAGAGTCACACCATGTGCCTGAGAGTATCGTCCAAATGCTTCCTGAACTCTGTCAGGCTTGGTGCTGTGACCATTGCCCTAGGGAGCCTGTTCCAGTGCCCAACCACCCTCTGGGTGAAGAATCTTTTCCTAAGATCCAACCTAAAGCTCCCCCGATGCAACTTGAGGCCATTCCCTCAGGTCCTGTCACTGGTCACCACAGAGAAGAGATCAGTGCCTGCCCCTCCTCTTCTCCTCACAAGGAAGTTGTAACTGCAATGAGGTCTCCCCTCAGTCTCCTCTTCTCTAGGCTGAACAGACCAAATGACCACAGCCACTCCTCACACAGCTTCCCCTCAAGGCCCTTCACCATCTTCATTGCCCTCCTTTGGACACTCTCTAACAGCTTAATACCTATCTTATATTGCAGTGTCCAAAACTGCACACAATATTTGAGGTGAGGCAGCCCCAGTGCAGAGCAGAGCAGGACAATCCCCTCCCTCACCCGGCTGGAGATGCTTTGCCTGATGCCCCCAGTTGGCCTTCCTGGCTGCCAGGGCACTGCTGACTCCTATTCAACTTGCCAGTGACCAGGAGTCCCAGGTCCCTTTCCATGGCACTGCTTTCCAGCATCTCATTCCCCAGTCTGTATGTACATCTGGGGTAGCCCCATCCCAGAGGCAGAATGCGGCACTTTCCCTTGTTGAACTTCCTACAGTTGGTGACTGCTCAGTCCTTTAATTTGTCAAGGTTTCCCTGCAGGACCTCCCTGCCTTCAAGGAAGTAACAAGTCCTTCCAGCTTTGTGTCATCTGCAAACTTGCTTAGTATCCCTTCCAGTCCATATGCCACAGTTTTTCATCACTTCCTACTTTATTGGAAAGATGATGGAGCCAGAGTCTTCTCAATGGCGCTCATTGACTAGACAATGGAACAAACTGAAACACAGGAAATTACCTTAAAACATCAGGAAACACTTTTTCACTGTGAGGGTGACTGAGCACTGGCACAGGCTGCCCAGGGAGGTTTTGGAGTCTCCATCTATGGAGATACTGAAAAGCTGTCAGGAAACAGTCTCAGGCCACTGGCTCTAATTCGCCCTGCCTAAGCAGGGTCCAGAGGTGCCTTCCAACCTCAATTATTCTGTGATTTTGTGATCATACCTCCATAGTTTCAATGCCTTCCTTTCCCCAATTTAATGGATTAACCATTCTTATTTCCCTCCTTCAACTTGTCTCAGCACTAACTTAACCAAATTAAAGTCAGAGCAACTGTACTGAGGTATATGCAAGTTGGAAAACCAGCTTTGTCAGAGACATGGATAAATCTTTATGTCTACAAGCCTCTCTGCCATTTTTCAATTTTACAGGACCACATGCAATCTATGTGGATAATGTGGATAATACTATAGAAGGAAAATATGAGGGATTATTAGGTTCTCACTAGTTTATCATTAACTGGATAGGAATTAATTGCTTTCTTTTTTGACCAACTGTGGCTCTGTATTTAACCTGTGAAAATTTGAACTTTTTTTTTTTACTTTTTTTTTTTTTTTAGTAAGGGTATTTGTACAACTGCAACTTTCACTGAACTCAACCAGATGGATCAAGCTGTAGGGTTACAGTACCATCTATGCACATACCTGCATGGCAGTGAAGGCCAGCAAAATGCCTTATTCCATGAACTATAACTTAACTATTTCAGTCACTCTTGCAGATAAAATTTTGCACTGGATAGTAAAATACTACTAATAACAGTGAAATGCTTGGAAACACCCTCTGACTCACAGTGGTGAAGTGAAGCGGAACTCTGTTTTAAGATGAGGTCAATCAGATTCAAGAAATGCTCACAAGGCACTTGCTACGGAGATGAAAATCCAGTCTGTGCCAGTCCCATACTCCTACACTTTCATAAGGCTCATGATTCATATTCATAACTGCGTTCCAAGCATATTTAGGTCAAACACAGAAGTTCAGATATTGCTGCACTTCATTACCTTTCAGTGTCTACAAAAGGAGATGTGGTCATTCTTGCACACCACGTGAAATTTCTGCAGTACTGTGATCACAGATTGGATGGCAGAGGGGCCATTTGGAGTGATCCCCAATATAATACTGTGGCATTTCACCTCGTCCCCACTTCTGTTCTGCATACAGACACCAACTGCAACCATGCACACCAAGCTACTCACTCCGACAACAACAAGCTATCTTGGTGCACACCAAGAAGAGAAATGAGACAGACTCCCTTCCAGGTAGGAAAGATTTGCTTTTCAAGTTCTGCAGGTAACAACCATCCTGCTCCAGACTAAAAGGAGACAAGGCAGACCTATGAAACCAAAGAAGTGGGGAAAAAAGTTAAAAAATAAAAAAAATCAGTAACCCAAAAAATCAAGTACAGGCTGTTGCTGGTGCCTATAATAGCTTTCAGAAAGTCAAATAAACACAGATTACTAGCAAGGAAATCTGAAGTTTATGTAATACACAAAGTCTTGAGACGATTAGCAGAAGTTATGAAGTGCTCCAAAGTCTACAAATGGCCCCCAAGGAAATAATTCTAAAATAATAATAATAAAAAAATTAACCAGAAATCACAAAATTGCATTTTTTCTGGCATAAGACCTGTATATTTCTTGGAATTAAATATCTGTCTTTTTATTAAAAACATCCATGTCTGTTCATGCTGGGTTTAAAACATGACCGGAAGACATTTGCTAGATTAACACCCTTGCTATCATGTTTTAACTCTTTGAGGAATCACACAATAAAAAGCCAGCATCTGATTCTCATCAGTTCACAATGCAGTCCATTTTTTTTTTAATATTAACTTTATTCTTCATTCATAATATAAACCAAGAGAGAAAGTAAAGAGTTAAAGCTGTTTGGCAGCTGTTACTTTAAACTCCTTTGGGTTTTACAAATTGCAGAACATGTCAGTTCCTCCACCCTAGAACTTTTTTAAAACACCCAAGCAGAGGAATGTCATAGCACAATCATCTGCCATCAGTACAACAGTCAGAGATATGATACAGCAGAGGACCTCCTCCTCCAAATATGTCACTTGTAATAAATTATGGTGTAGCCAGGAGCTGACTGAGACCAGACAGACAGAGAAATCAAAATTAAGAGAGTACGTAGAATCAGACATGACCTATATAGAAGTGACGGGGAAGGCTGAAGAGAGCAGTATGATTTCTTAGAGGGAAAAGATATGTGCAGAGGAGGGACAATGACAGAGCCAATGACACTCGTCAGTGAAAGGGACAGGCAAGAGCATAAAACCTTTTTAGCACTGTTATTAAAAAGGAGCAGTCTGAAGCAGTATTCAAACACACAACACACCAGTTTCATGTTAAAGGTGCTCAGAAAGTAAAGATTAACATATGGCATTAAAACACAGCCACAGCAAATTTGGATCAGAGACAAGGTCAGCATTGCAAGACCTGCGGGGCAAGCACCACATAATCAGAGACTGTCTTTGAACAGAATGCCCGAGACAGAATGTTTTGCACGAGTAAGAAACACTTATGTTTATAATTCTTCAAAGAAATGCCCTTTTTCCTTAAGCTCATCTTTTCTACACCTATGGAGAAAGGCTATTCCATCATACAAACATCACATCATTACATTAGGCCCCAATGTCTGGGCAATACAAACACCGTCTCAAAGCAGAAAAACGCAACGTGAATAAAGGAGCTAATATTTAAAGATATATAAAATGCTACTCCATCATTTCATAACCTTGCACTGAATTTACCTCCTTTATAAGAACCCACTTCCATCAGGGCCAAGCTGCCAACAACAACTAAGGAACAGTAAACTACCCTCCAGTCTTGTACTCAGTATTGCAGGATAGTAGTTCTAAACCAATCCTGAGCATGTCAGCCTTTGGCAACTTAAGGTGGACACATTTCGTCCCTTACTAGTTTAGAACAAGCAGCCAAAGCCAGTAAGACACAGATAAGTACCTTTCATGTATCCTCTTCTCTTTTGTTTACCTCTTTCAACTACTTGCATTTTCACGTGAACTTTTTTCCTCTGTTTCTAGCTTAATTGCTTTTCTCTGTTGCACACCTGACAGCATTAGAAGTGGTCACAAAGCAGAACTTCTGCTGTTTATCTTCCTTCCATTTAGCAATAGAGAACACTAAAAACACAAAAACTTGACAGATTACAGCCCAGGAGAATCCCAGTCACAAGCTGGGGCCCTCATGCACTACTGCTGTTTACAGATATCTAACAGCCAAGCAAGAAGTTACAGCAGTGGTAGGCAGTGCAAGCCCAGCATCTGCAAGAATTGAGAGCAAAACAATGAGACATTTGTTAAAGCTCACGCAGCAAGGCAAAAACAACTGCACAGCAGCCACCATTCTTCTGAATGGAAGCCAATAAGATGCCTGTCTTTTAATTTTCCCCAGTGAGTTCACAAAATATTCATAAGAATCACCCTTTTATTTTAATTATTGCACAGATCAATGCAATCTGGATGTAGTTACTCAAAAGGCAGCAGCAGCAGGGCTGGGGTGAGTGTGAAGAGCAGGAGCACAGCCTGCTCACTGCTGCACATTCTGCCATATCAGCCCTCGCTGAAGAAGTTGCAGTTTAGGATCCTCAGTTGACAGAAAGCCAACACAACAGACCTTCTAAGTCTGGATGCAACATGCCAAGAAGAAGACAAAGGACTGGTCAATATCATAAGAATTAGTAGCCACAGGATATCGCCACGGCTGTCAAGCCAACTAATCTTCCCTTGAGTATGAGCAACACAGAGAAACAAACAGTGCTCGCTAGAGCCCCATCTATGCACATCCCTCTGTGGTACTGAAAGCCAGAAGAATGCTTTATTCCACCTACACACTGAGCATCTCTCTCCGGGAACTTCTGAGCAACCAAATCCTTCTCAATCACTTCTGATTGGGATTAAGAATCTGGGAGAAGAAAAGACACATGGATGAGAACATTTCAGAAGCTGAAATGCAGATGTATTTCAAACAACTGGAAGGAGAGGCTGAAACACTGCCAAGTTTTCAGGGACAACTAGCTGTTTTAAGACATGTCGATGTGGCACTCAGGGACGTGGTTTAGTAAGGGACTTGGCAGTGCTGGGTTAACTGTTGTACTCAGTAATCCTAAAGGTCTTTTTCCAGTCTAAGTGATTCTATGATTCTTTGAGTGGACAGCCAGGTAATGTAACTTCTGCAATGAACAGTTGGAAATATGGGTCAGAAGAAAGTTCAAGTGAATCTGACAAACCATAAAGTATCTCCAGAGTACACACAAGAATGGACAGCCTCCAGAAAGAAGAATCAGGAAATAACTAAGCAACTCCCAGCAAAATTCCCTGATGAACTATTCATCTCCTTCATACTTTGGCCTGAGCGTGCTCCTTGCTCTAAGAGAGCCATAGAAGCACACTGAGGAGGACACACATTCATCTCTTCTGAAAGTCAAGGTCATCATTATTATGTGAAGAAATCATTGGCCACTCCACCAAGGCCATTATCTACACCAGAGCTGCTGGCAACAGAAGTCCTGTTGTCAAAAATGACAAGTGTGGCAGAAGATTCAGCTACCAGACATATTCTGAAAGGATGGCTTGGAGTGTTTACAAACTATAAAAAAATCAATATACAAGACACATAATTTACACATTTATCTAAGTACACATAGCTTTATTTGGTATTTTATATTTCTGATAAAGAAAAATGACAGCCTATCAGTTCCAAACAAGTATACAGAGTGTACAAGATCAGTTAGAAGTCAAGGACCTACTATCAGTACCAAAGAGAAGAACCTACCAGTATTGATTTTCAGTAATGTAACTTGCAGGATAAGACATTATTCCGTCACTTTTACCTGTATTAAGACTATCCAAGAAATTCCTATTCTTTCATTACGGGGTATTATGGCTTTAATGGAATGTCTTGCCTTACTTTGGGGTAATACTACCTTGGAAGTAAGCTTTTTTTCTTCCTTTGGTCACAAAACCATCTCTACAGCATCACACAGGCTCTAGCACAAAGCACCACTGATTTGGGAAAAAGAAATGGAAATATATGGCATTCACTGTTTCAAGGTGAATACATCTGATTCAGCATCTGGTTAGTTTTTAGGGTGTTTTAACTCCCTCTGGAACTCTACTTATCTTGGAACAGATAAAAAAGATAAACAGTAGGTCCAATCTCTCTTTTAATGCTAAGCATATTTGTGTTTCTAGAAAGGATAATTTTTAATAGTATCAAAGGCACTATGGCAGCCTAAAAGATGAATCATCTTGAACTACTAAGATGAGAGAAAAAATTTCAAAATTATACAGTTTTATGTGAAAGATCTAAAAGTCTATCAGAAAAAAAAAAAAGTGGATTTTTATAATAAAGTTGCTAATTTGTAAGAATAGTATGCAAATACCATGAAAACTGCAGGAAAAAAAAACAACCAGAAGCCAGTGATGTGTAATTAGAGGTCTGAACAGATTGTTTAAAAATCCTCAACACGGAAGTACACATACTCATACACTCAATTAGTTCACATGCCTTCTATCTGCTAGCAAGAGTTTATTGCAAATCTACTGCCATGAACAGGAAAGAACAAAACACATCTGTATGCATTTGCAAGCCAAAGCTGCTTTGAACAAAGCCAGTGAGCAGAAAAGACGACACAACTTCTGGTGTTATTGAAATAGCCACAGCAATCCAAGGACAAAATTGAAGCCAAGCGTCCTGGAGAACACATTCATTTCATAGAATAATGACCATTTACAAAGGACTATCCCTGTAAATTGTTCAAAGTACAGAATATCATGCCATGAACACACAACTGAAAATGATGGAAAATGCATTGCAGTTTTACTACTGTGAGGTAAGCTTTGATTCATCCCATATGGCCTTACAGGACAAACATGTGTGCATGTCTGCACATGTGTGCATGAATGCTGAGGTCTCCAATCCGCAATTGTAGCCATCCCAGTTTCTTAGCAGAAGGAGTAGACAGGAGTATTCCAACAAACAATAAATTCATAGTTTGTACAAAGTCAACCAGGAAAAATAATCATACTGACTTGCTATTTTTGTCTCAGAAACCCAGCAATTAACACAAACTGAGACAAATTAGGTGTGAAGATAACTAGGTATTATATTGATGCTAAGTATTATGTTCATATTTGTTCTTCTCTTTACAAGGTTTTAAAAAAACCCTTAAAGTCTAACAAAACCAATTACACCAGTATGTGAATAATTCATGACAAGGATAAGGGATCAATGGATTTAATAATAAGTTCTTTTCTTTTTCCCTATTCTTTTTAATGTGGTATAAAACATACAGTCTCTTTATTTTGCCCTCAGGCTAAGAGGTCCAGTGAATGCAGTACATAGCTACCTCATAAAAATCACAGGTCATCAGTCTAGGTTTAAAATCACAAAAAAGTTAAACCAAATACTATACTAGAAGCACATTATTTACAAATGCAATTAGTTATTAGCAAACATCCTGAAATCAACATTTATCAGTGTTGCCTCATTCTTTGAATTAAAACAATTGCTTCCTATGGTATTTTCTTGTAACTACAGACAAGTACCGACTTTTTAAAAGCACCTTGAATTTGAAGGGTTTTATCCTCCTGCTGCTTCAGAACACGAAATGAGATTCTGATGTTACCTGCAACATCAAGTTTGCAAGTACGTTTGAAATACGGATTAGTTTACAAGACTGTTTTAAAAATGTAGGTTGTCTTCTGACAGACTGAAATGAAGTTAAAAATTAAGCTCACCTCAATAGAGCAGGGAAGATGAGGAAAAGAGCAAGGGGAAAAGGAAGATGTATCTTAGTACTCGTAGCTGGAATCCATTGAAACTTCATTTCCTACACAGGAACTTTAACATGCCTTCCTATCATCTTCCTGCTTTTTCCTTTTTGCCTCCTTTTTTATCTTCTTACTTTCTTAACATAATATATATGCTCTGAAACCAAGCTTGCCATTCATTTTGGGGGCAAGTGGGTGTGTATGTACTTACACTAAAAAAACCTCAAATTTGAACATCAGTGCAGCAGGTGGGGGCTGCCTGCCTCCCCAGGAGGCTGAAAGCAAGCCCAGACAGATGACACACCACTGTACTGCCCACTAACTGCCAGGCAGCTATTTGGCTTTACCCTTTACACTCATGCAAGTGCAATGAAGAAAAGCATGGAACTGCAAGAAGAAGGTGAATAAATCTGAAAAGTATTTCACAAGGGTCCAAGCAGAAACTACATTACTGAGTATCAGTAAATTCACTAAAAGTTCCCTAACTGTTAAAGTAAAAATGGCATGAATTAGGACTCAACTGTTGGGTGGGCTTGATTTACTTCCCAGCCCTGACCTAGACAGTGGATCATCATGATTACTGCACTTTCTCTTTAATCCTGACTTTATTTCTTGCACAAGACATATCTTCCTCATCCTGTGACTAGAGAGCAAACAATGAGTGTTTCTTCTCCGAGGAAGATACACTCTTTTATTAATTCTAGCTTTTATTATACACTCTAGAGGCTATAAGAATAACTTAAAGATGCAGCTCAGCAAGAGAAAGTGCTATTCCTGTTGGCAAACATACCCACCTCCTTCAAAGCCTTTGGGCTGTTAAAAGCTGTTTGGAATTTTAACAACATTTGGAGTAACGAAGGCTGCACTTTACTGTCTCCACAAAGACACACCAGAAAGTAAGCAATGATCTGCAACCCGACACCGTCAGATACCATTTGTTTATAGCCAGTTCCAGATGTAGCAAAGCTCTCTCAGGACAGACTACTTCGAGTATATCCTTACTGCCTGTTAACCTTATAGCAGTAGACAGAACTGCATGAAGTAACAGTGAGGCAATGAGATTTTCTACCCCATGTCAGCATCATGGTCAGGGAACACTGCAGAGCGTTTGCTTTTCCTCGCATTCAATATATTCCTCCCTGGAAATGCTAACATCACCACAGGCACACAGAGCACCTGGACTGAAGAAACATCTGAGGGAGTTTGTCCATAAGAATTTCAGCTTTAATATTTTCCCCCATACAGTTAGGCTGGGGGTAAGGGAAGATGATTCTTGATCATTCTGAGCAGCTAACTGATGCAAGACTTGACACCTGAATGAATTAGATATTAAAATGCATCTTTGTTTATGTGCAATCACCCATGGTAAGAAAAGATTCTCTATTGCTCTAAAGGAACCTACAGGGCTATCACTTATTTATGAGTTTGATCTTGACAGCTTATATATACTCTTTTGGGATTTTTCTTAACCACAAAAGAATTTATGAAAATACAGCATATTCTTAAAAGCATGCGTTAACTTGCACATGGGAAAACGCATTACCTTTCTAGGACACCACCACAAAAACTGCTCTGCTCTGTTACCTACACTCTCACCCCTCAAAACCCAAGGATATTTTTCTGTGCATAGAAAGTCAGCTTGTGACATGACACTACTTCGATCCCTTTTCTAACAACAACATCTGCAGAGAGGGCTCACTCAGCTCTTTCAACAGCAATAGTAAACCACGCCTTAAAAAAAAAAGAAAACAACAAATGAAAGAAAAGCCCCCAAGAATCACTGAAAGATTAATTACATACTCAGGTAAAATTACTAATTAAAACAATATCTCCATCAAGATTCTGAACATAGCTAAAGAATGCCAAGTAGCTTTTGCTGATGTGAAGATTCACAGAGTAGATAGTTATTCCAAGCTGAACTAAAGATGGAAGCCTTATCAAATATATAGAAAAACTAATAGTTTTCAACAAGAATTTTAGTACATTAGGTTCTCTTCCTTTAACAACTGATTTTTAAAGTACTTTTATTAGTTTAGTATTCCAAAGCCTGCTGCAGTTATAACTCAACAGCTTACAGCAATCAGTAAACTGGAAGTTCATCCCATTAGAAGTTCTTACTCCTACTGCTTCAGGCTACTTGAAGAAAGTGCGTCTTTAATTTTCATGTAACCTGCTAACGTCAATACCTACCATTAAGTAAGTCTAATGCCATAGTGCCCTCTAAAAAGTTTTAACTAACTGTATACTAAATAATGAAATAACTATCTTATAAAAACAAAGGAAATTTTAACCTTTGAAGAAAATCAGTGTTTTCAAAGTAAAGTTTTTATAGGAGGGAAAAATTAACAGTCCCACACACAGGTACACCACAGAAGAACAAAAATACACTCTCTTTTCAAACGTCTGTGTTCCTGGGTCCTGTAAATCATACATCATGAACCTAGAGATTGGCTCTAACTTATTTGCCAGGACCTCAAATGCAATACCACATGCTGAAATAAGCTGAGTTGCAAGAATATTCTGGATACTAGCAGTAAAGCTGAAAGAGCAAGTACATGGCTGTTTTTCACTGTGTCTGTCAATGTTATTATCACAAGTAGCTTTTCTAACTACTGTAATATTTGCCCAGGTCAGCATGCTACTCAGCAGGTTCCAGAACTTGCCAGGAGCACAACTCAGAGCGAAGTAAAGCAAGCAACTGTTGTTCCCATCTTGACCTGATGTCTCCTATCCTGCAAACACAATGCAACACCTGGACAAGTTTATCCCCTCCTGCCCTTGTCTGCCTTAACCCCTGCAGACCATCAGTCCTGTCTCCAGAGCTCCTGGATCCATTAATTTTCTTAGCAATGCTTGCCCAACTCAAACATAAATAAAAAAAAAAAGGCCATGAACAAACCCTAGCAGGATCTCCTGCCTGTCATCAGCAAAAGCAGTCCAAGCCTTTCAGGACAGGAGAAAGCCAACACAGGGACAGAAGGAGGAAGGGTAGGATTAGAAGTGAAAAGTTCTTATCTCTCAGCAGACACTCCAATCTAAGAGACATCACTGAGGAAGTGCAGTGACTAAGGAAAGCAAGGCTATGAGCTGCAGGAAGGTGAGAATCTCTCCAGCTGACAGACAGATCAGAGGAGTGACCAGACACTATGAGGAGTCATGTGCTAATTACCCAAATCATATGTTGATGGCTAGCTTGCAAAAGTTACTCTACCAGAAGGCTATTCTAAGTGCCAGTACTGCTCCACCACATTTCTTTGGCATTCAAGTGGGCCAAAATATATCATTTCCTCTCAAGCCATCTAGAAGATCCAGGTACTAACCCACCTGTTACCCTACAAATAAGAGAAACCCTCATGAGCACTACATCTCACAGTTCACTGGAATTGAAACTGTGGATGAAACTCTCTTTAAACTTCCATGAAGGGTACAAAGTGGAATATCCTAGGCAGGGATAAAAACCTTCTGACATAGACAGTTGCAACTAAAAGCGTCTTAAATCATCTGCCAGGACTCAGGTCTGCCAGCATTAACTGCTACAATGCAGATTTTTGTCTATTGTAGGCAAATTAATTTTTGAGAAATTCTTTATGCTTTTACTTCGACCAATGAGGTGCTATCTTGTTTTCAGACAATAGCCATTTCCTTTAAGCAGTAACTTTTAAAACAGTTAAGTTGCTAAATGTTGTACCTCACATATGTTCTAGTTCTACATAAAAAATTTAATCATGTATCCAAGGGCACTGCCATGAAGTCCCTGTTTTCCTTTACCATGTCCTCTCAACCCTTTCTTCTGCACCAGCAACAGCATTTGTATAATTTTGATTAATCCATCTGGGGAAATGATTCAGGTGAGAGAACTGGTGCATACAGGAGTTCTCAGTTGGATAACTTCCTTGATCTGGTTTACCACATTGATGCCAGTGTGAGAAAACAGACAAAGGTGAGAGTAACAATGCAGTTTATTCCAAAATAAATCAACCCTTGGGAATACAAAACTAATTAAAAGCATGGTAAAAACATGTAGACAAGTCCAAACAACTCTGCAAGCCTCCTTACTTATTTCTACAGACTTCTTTTTGTTTATTTACTCTTGGGAGTGAAATATGAAGGCTTATAAGCATAATGCTACAAAGACAAATGGTTTAGAAATGTAAATAGACAATAACTCTTGTGTGAGCCTGGAGAAACACAAGATAACCCAGCCAGGTAATCCAAGAGAGTGTTCCTTTACACAGTTTATTACATTGTATATATTCAGTAGCTCAAGGCCAAGCCAGAGGGCAACACCGAGCTCATGAAACTTTCAGTTACAGTATCTGAGGGAGGATTCATCCCACTAAATGAGGGCACAAACAATTGTATTGGCCGCCATGCTCCTCAGCAGAGATTGACACAGCAGGACTCCTCTCACCAAATGCACTTACTCCAGGTTACAGGAATGATACTCGGTTCCACTGGCTGAGAAGATCAGCTGTTCACATCTGCAAAAGGACCGTGGGTGACTTGCTAAGATGCAGACACCCCAGTCACACAAGACGCCTCCTATCCTGGATGACAATTGCATAACCCCATGTGAGGAATCTTACATCCACATAGGAAGTCCACACTGAGATTACATGTTTGGATCTTAACCTTTCACTTTGCACAACTGTTCATGGTATGGTGAAGAACAAGAGGGGTGGATGAAACTGCTGATACATTCATTTCCTCCCAGCAGCAGCACAAATGCAGCATTTACCTTAATATGGTGCTGTTTTCTTACCAAGTCTCACAAAATCACTTGATAAATACTTGTTGCAGTATTAGTATGCGCCCTTGCTTATAAAGGATGAAAGACACTGTGCTCTCAGTCATGACAATCACAAAGGTGGGACGAAATAAGAGGGAGAGCCCAACACTACTGTCACCTCTATTAATTACTGCAGGAAGAAGAAAGGGCACTGTTTCCTTGTACAAAACAGGAGTACTTTCTGCCTCTATCTCTTATTTATCTCAGCATTTACCAACTGTCAAGGCAAGCTCCCCTTTACATTGCTTTTGTATTACTTACACCTACCACACAGTATAGCAGCTCTCAGCACTCCTGCAGCTAGAACTCAACTTGAAGCATTTTGCACCTTATTGGATTGAGCTCCTTTGTTGTCCCCAAGTCAAAAGGATGCTGCTACTTCCTTCCCCTTGGCTTCCCCCCATGCTCCATTTCCTCTCCGCTGACTGCAGTTGCCACTGTGCCTCCTCAAAGTCGGGTACCTACAGGGCAGAGAGGCTGAGGGTGGCCCCTACAAGTCACCCCAGTTCCAGCAAGGCTTGTGTGGTGTCCATTCTACTGCTGTGTGCTCTTGCCTCCCCATCTGAAGAGCAACTACAGCAGAAGAGAGAGTTTTCCAGGGCACAGATTCCTACTTACAGTGACAGGGACGCTTCACCTCCCAATGCATGAGGTGTACAAATAATGAATAAGGACAGGATTTCACTCCCTAGTATGCCTCCACAGTATGGCACAGGCAGTGACAGCTCACAGAACTGCAATAACTAAGAGTAGGAACAACTAAAAGACAGCTTTGGTGTTAGATTTCCAGGGACTTTTGTGCCCTGCCTGCAGAAACTGCTTCTATTCAAAACATACTTTATATCCACAGCAGCTCTGTTTAAATACACCCAATTCCTCAAGTAGCAGGGAGCCAAATTTAGAGACTGTACTGCATGTAAATTAAATTTTTCCTTCAGTTCATCTCAATATCCCTTGCTCTTCAAGCTAGCAAGAGTGGAATGGGTTTACCTGAATCAGAACATCAGCATTTTACATTAAATAAAAATGTTGCTCTATGCTGAAATATACTTAAATACTCCTTTCAAGGACTCAGATTCACCATTATGTCAGCTGTGACTGTCTTACTGTTTTAAAGTGAAAGATTCAATGCACTTAGTAAAAACAACAAGAAATTACAGTGTGCTCACATTCTTATGGCTCTCTAATAACAAATACATACATATTTTCCAGTTTCTAATAAAACTAAAGACAGTATTTGTAAAAAGCATGTGTATAATGCTTATTACCCATGCACAGCAAGCCAGACATTACATTAACTGAAAGCTTAATGTAAACCAGCTTTCAGGAAAATGTTTCTGGAATTTCTGAAGGAAAAAAAAAGCACTCTGTTCTCTTTGTCATTTCCTAAAACAAAATGTTTTAGTGTTTATTATTAGTGTGTATTATACTTAGTATTATTAAACCGATTTGTTCTAGTAAAATACAACCATTTACATAGGCTTCTTGCCCCCCTTATTTGTGCTCCCTGGCAGGTAAATGGTAAAACAACTGAGACCTGGGGGAGAAGCAGAATACCAACAGCAACAGCTCTCTCAGAAGCTGCCTTTTTTCATATCTCAAGGCAGAATAGATATATATGGAGCAAAGGAAAATTAATCTTACAAAAATGCAGCTTGCATAAGGTAATGATCGTATACGCCAATAGAAATACTGAAAGTGCACACTTTGATTTCAAGTTGCAGGTAGTTTTTAGAGATCACTTTGCTTGCCTTTGGCTGACTGGAAAAATAACTCTCCCTAATAACTCTCTCTATGCTTGAGATATGCAACAACGTGTTGATCAAATGTACTAGAGTAATTTGAGGTGTGGAAGAGAAGCATCATTCCCAACCACACTGCTAATCAGTGGCCACACTTCAAGGAGGGCTGTTAAGAAATGCCATTAAAGCTGAACCACCAAGCTACCAGGTACTGCACAAACATATTCTGACACAATCTAAGCATTGAGTTTCCTTGCCATGCATTTTCCTCTTGGTTTTCTTCATGCACCACAACTGGCTAGTCATTGCCAACATAAGACAGGAGTGAAAAACTACTCTGAAGTTTGTACTAACAGGAAGCAGATTGACATTTCTGTTCCTCCATGCACCAAAACTGCTAGAGATTTCCAAAGTTTTCCAACAAATCTAAATGCACAATCCTCCTTCCTCCCCAGCACACAAATACATATAGCCAGGCTTCTGTTAAACTAACAATTACAATTAACAATGGTAAAACTGCATTTTATTGCTACCAGAAACCTCTCCTGCAGAAACAGGACTGCTATTTGAAACCATTCACTTGGCCAAAAGTTGGCACAAAGAGCAGCTGTACCTAAAAATTTCATGAACCGGGTCCTAGTTTTGAGCAGGAAGAGGCATCAGTGTGGGGTTTAAAGAAAAAAAAAAAAACAAAGAAGCGAGGAGGGAGAAGATTGGTTTAACCTTTGTGTTAGGTAATAGATGGCAATTTACACCACCTCAAGACACAGGTGGACAAATGACCACAGGGAAAGCCAGAATGTGAATTTGCCATCACTTGATGAGTGCATACACGCATTATTTAAGGTAAGTTGAATCACTTACTGCAAGGTGTCGCAAGCTGAAAGGGAAAACGCAACTGTTTAGAAGAAAAAGACTGCAGTTTTAAACCCTCAGATCACCTAGGTAACTTGTTCATCTGATTGAGAGAAATCAGTTACTAGGCATTTGCAGGCATTAGCAGTTCAAGGTATACAAGAAAAAAACTAAAAAACAACCAACCAAAACCTAGTGCTTACCTGGATCTGATAACTGATAAAACCAAAAAATGCCTCCTCCTCATTAAGACTTTACAATATTATCTAGTACTAAGTAACCAATATGCTCTTCCACTAAAATAAAGCAATGGCTTTTGCACTGCTTTAGAGCAATTTAGCTTCTACTCTGATGAGTCCATTTGTGGTTTCAGTGAAATAAATGTTTGCATTTGAAGGTCATCAGTAATTTGCAGAGACAATATAGCAGTGCAAGAGGAAAGAGAAAGACTTCATTTCCTCATCATCTAAACTCTATCATCATGGCTAAAAGAGCAAGCTTGGGATAACTGGCTTAAAAAAAAAAAAAAAAAGCCAAGAACTTGAGGGTCTCCTCACAGCTGTTACTGTGCTGTCCAGAAAAGAAGCCTTGTAGAATGTCCAGCTGAAATGGTTGTGAAGTCAGCTTCCACAGTGTCAAGTACTGTAATGGCTGCTTGCAGGCAGGCAATTCCAAACAGCAGCACTCAAGCATCAACTCTCCTGTCCTCTACGCTCACAGAGGGAGGAGATACTGTGAATTCTGACCAAGCAGCAACAGCTGAACTTTTATTCACCACCGTACTGGGGAAAAAAAGTATCTGCCTGATCTCATTCTGGTAGTGTGAAGGTGGGACATCCTGAACACATTCATCTACTAGTAAACTACTATTTGAGCTGCGTGTTATTTATTACTCAAATGTTATTTTATTATTCATAACTTCTTCTAACTAATAAAATAGGAAGATCAACTAAGATATGAGTTAAAACCAATACCCACCGCAGCAGACAGAAGTAATACCAGATTTCTGCACTGTGACACAATATTCTAGGATTTCTCTTAAAAGACCGTCCCCAGCATCTATGAATGAATGATCCTCATCTTTTACTGAGAAGCAAAGTTGGTAGGCAATGAAGAAACTTAACGCCTTCCTAAATTACACTGATTTTGCTTACATTTTCCCTGGGTTAGTGCTACCTCTTCATATAACTGTTAAATTCCTATTTGCCAAGGCTCCCTAAGTTTAAAAGGGAACTGTTCATGTGAAGAATGTGCACCGTGTATTTTGTGTACTCATCAGATAAATCACCAATGCCAACAGGAATACAGTTTAAGGGTTGGCTTGGAGTTTTTTAATTCAAATTGCTACACATTCATTTCAGCATTCAAACAAATTTAAGCTCCGGAATACCTGATAAAACAATTAAAACCCAACAACAACAAAAAAAGACAAAACCAACCAATCAAACCCTCAAAACCATAATTTATTCCTCATCTGAAATATTTGTTAAGTTTTATGTATTTGAGAGAAGTTCCAGAGGTAAAGCCTTACCAATCCTAAAGTGTGCCTTCATGGATGTCTACTGACCTCTGTGCTGGGCTCTAAGCACCAACACCAACAGAAATTAACAACTCAGCTGTGAGGATTTTACCACATTAAAGAAAACAAGGTACTGAAAGTTAGAGGGTATCTTTGTGACCTTCAGAGGCCACAACAGAGCTGCATAATGAATCAAATAAGGTAACAGTTGTGCCAAAGTCATTCAATTTTCTAAATAGGGTGCTAAGTGCAGAGCTTAATTACCAGTACTTTCCATATTCACAAATTACATAATCAGTCTGGCTGAGGAGAATTTGAAGCTGGGACTGTCTGAACATCCATCTGAGAGCAAAGGAGGAAAGAAATGCTTGATGCAAAGCATCCCTCCTCATCCCTTCCTTAATCAGAACACTGACTACAAATCCCACCTTCAAATAGCTCCAAATCCAAGACTTATTTATTTGGTCTCTTAACGCAGACATCGAACATCTTAACCGCATCTCATCTAATCTGTCCCACCACGTGAAGGGTTCTCCACCCTAGTCTTATGTAAACTGTCCAACAATAAATACTGCAGCTGAAGTAATTATACCCTAATGGCATTTTATGGCTTTCTCACATCCACCTTTATTCCAATCCCTTGCTTTTTAACTAGTATATTCCCAGCCACAAAAGGAAAGCCAGTCATCTGCAAACACCCCTGAACATTGGCAGTAGCCCTTCACCTGTACCTACAACTATCACCAGGGTGCTAAAAGGGCAAGAGGGAAAAACAGTTGGTTTAGGTTTTACAAGCATTTAGCACTTCTGTGCTGTGTGTATACGTATTGGGAATGTACCTGGTGCTAAAACTGTTTTCCCCAGAAAACGTTCACATCTGATATTCAGAAGCTTACTCAAGGCTACAAGCTGGCATCACATAAACTTTCAAAAAGAGATTCACAGTAAATAGCTGGTAACTAGAGAGCAGAATACACTTCAATATGAGATCAGTTCTACATATCCTCTTTTCAATGTACATGTCCAAAGACTAAAGATTAGGCTTGTAATTGGGCTTTGGAAAATGAAAATATCTCTGAAAACTCATGTTCTTACATGGAAGACAAAATTAGACCATTCTATTTAGATAAAAGTGTTCTCCACTCACTGACATAGCTGCTATTACTTAAATAATCAGCCATCAGTCTTGATGTAGATGTAGCAGCTACAGAGACAAGCCTTTCCACACCATCTGAATTGAGTTAGACAACAGAAGATGAAATCGACAGGGCAGTTGAAAGGCACTAATTTTGCCAATACTTCACCACTTCGATTGCATACATGATGGAGATTTTCCATATTATACAGAAATCACAATAGATTTTTATATTACCTTAGTATCTGAAGTGATAGCCTCATAGGAAAAACACAGCTCTGGTTTTCTGGTATGCTTATCAACACAGTATATCCTGAGTTTAGTGGCCTTTGAGTTATAGTTTAGTACTTTTAATCCAGAACTCCTACTGTTTTGTCCTTTAAAAAATAAAGGCAGAATCTGACATTACGTTTGATGTCAAACTGCCTAGCGTGGTAGGTTTTTCTACAAGACACCTTTACCTTTTGACTACTCTGTATGAGAGCACAGGCCCACTTAGATTTTACCCAGTGTACCATAAATACAACTACCTAAAGAAAGAGTCCAAAAGACATTACTTTTAACGTTCTCCTTCTTGCAGTAAGGAATCGCTTACTGATTCTTACCGACATGCAAGGCAGGAAAGCTCTGAGGAAGCAGAGCACCCTTCGCACGGTGCAGTCCCACCCCGGCACAGCGGGAAGGGTGCTGCCAGCCCGCTGCCACCAAGGCTGAGCCGGCGTAGGATCGCTCATCCCAGATGACACGTTTAGCCACTTGACAACACGTGCCACAGGGCCAACACTGACCACCAGAGAGGATGCATTTTACCCTAGCATGTCTCGTACACAAGTTTTCTGCTTCCTAACATACCCAGTCCCGGCAGGGGCGATGCTGCCGCAAGATCCCTGTCGGAGCCCGACAGAGGGGCTACGCTCCAGCCACCGAACGCAAGGCGGAGAGTGAGCGGGGCACGACAGTGTTCCCCCCCTCGCCGAATTTCCACAGGACCGAGGGCTGGGGGGCAGGTGCACCTCGCCGGCCGAGGGGCTGCCGCCCCACGGCACAGGTGAGGGTCAGGGCACCGCAGCCCAGGGCAGGACCCAGGGCAGGCACCAGGAGCTGCTCCAGGTGGAGGGGAAACCCCCGCGGCCCCTCGGGCACAGACTCGCTGCGGCTTCTGCTCCACGCGAGGGCAGAGGACGACCCTGCCCGGCCGGGGAGCGTCTCTGTCCGGCTGCCCAGGGGCTGCCGTGACAGACCCCGCCCGGCCGGAGCCACCGCGCCGAACAAAAGGCCCGGCCGAGGCCCGGAAACGTCCCGGGGCCGCGGGCCGAGCCGCGCCGCCAGCGCGGGGGGCGAACCCCAGCGCGGGGGGCGCAGCCCAGCCCGGTGGCCCCGCACGGCCTGCGGCCGCCGCTGACCCTCGCCCGCCTCTCACCGCCGCGGCGGGCCCTGCGGCGGGCACGGCGGGGAGGGGGAAACCAGGGGAGAAGAACGCAATGCAACAGCTACGGCGGCGCCGAGGGACGGAGGGTGGGAGGGGGCAACACAATAAGGCCAGCGCAGCCTCTGCCCCTGCCGGTAACAAAAGCTCCCCAGCCGCAGGGCTGCCTTCGCCTCCCCGGGCTGCAGGGTCTGAGGTGGGCGGTGAGAGCCAGGAGAGGTCTCGCCCTGCCGCCGCCCCCCCCCCACCGTACCCCCGACCCGGCCCCCCGCACAATGTAGCCCCCGCCGCCCCGGGGGCCGCCGCACAAAGCGGACCAGTCCCGCCGCTCATCCCGCACCGACCTTGAGTAGCCTCGGGCGCCCCTAAGGTTTTGGTCACCGCCTTCCACACGTTGCAGCCCAGCAGGCAGAGGAGAAGCGCCGCCGACCTGCTCATTTCCACCCGCCGCCGCCAGCCGCCGCCAGGGAGGGAATCGCCGCCGGAGCCGCTGCCCGGAGGAGGAGGAGAAAGAGCCGCATCAGGGGCTGGCCCGCTCCGCGCCTCCCTCCATGTTGCCGTGCGCTGCCCCTCCTGCTTTCTCCGCCTGCTGCATTGTCGTCCCGCCGCTGCGCCCCGGCTCCGCGTCCCGCGCTGTCCCCGCGGGCGGCGGAGGCGGGGGGGATGAGGGGGAGGCGAGAGCACTCCGCGGCTCCGCTGCCTGTCCGCCCGGGTTTATTCTTCAATTCCCCGCCGTGTGTTCCCCCTCTCTCCCGGCGGGAGCAGCCCGAGCTCCCCGCCCGCCCCTTAACCCTTGGCGGCACCCCCTGCCCTGCCCCGCGCCGCGCCAGCCGCGCAGCGCCCCCTGCCGACCGCGCCCCGCCCCGCCCTGCCGCGGCTGCCCGGCGGCTGTGGCTGTGGCTGCAGCTCCAGCCCCGCCGCCCCGGCCCGGCCCGGCCCCGCCGCCCTGTGCGCTGCCCGGGGCAGCCGCCCGGCCCCGCCGCCCTTCGCCAGGTGCTGCCGCGCTTACCTGCCGTGGGGGGCCGGGTCCTGTCCTGCCGCGCCCGCCGCCCGCTCTCCCTCCCCGAACGGCTGCAAAATGGCCTCCCCGGCGATGCCGGCCCCGCTCGCCGCAGCAGCGGGAGGGACGGGTGGGAAGGCGGGCGCGGTGCCCCGCTCCCCTGCACGGCTTGGACGTGTAGGGTCGCAGGGTCCCTCACGGCCACGCGTGACCACCGGCCGGGGCCCCCGCTGCTGCTGCGGTATTTAAAGAGGGTTTTTAAAGCACCACGAAACAAACAACCACAGAGCAACAGCAAATGCACCCATCTACTGGTTTTAATGCAAAATTGTTTAAAAATGCTGTTGCAAACTGCACGGGAACGGCGAACTCTGGGTTGAAAACGGTGGCATCGAGGGCCGCGATCGGGCACGGCGGCTCCCGCTCCGCACCGTGCGGGGCTCGGCCGGGGCAGCGCTGCGGACACTGCCCAGGACAGGACAGGACAGGACAGGCTCCCTGGGGCTTCCCCACTGCCGTGTTGCACCTTCCACAAAAGCATCTCTGGGAGTGCTTTTCTCCAGGCCAGCGGGGGCTGAACGCAAGGGCACAGCCGTCACTCCTCCCCTCCCGGGCTCTGCTGAGCATTATGTGTCCTAAGGGAGGGAGAACAGGCGCTCCTCATGTTTCCTCCAGCGCAGAGGTTGGTGCTACAGACAGCTATTATGGCAAGTCTTTACACAGCTGTTCAAAGCAAAGCCCCTGCTCAACCGGCTCACGGATTTCCCACGATCTGCTTCCAAACACAGCCAATGCTTCAGTTTTCCTGTAAGACTGAAGTTTGTGTACCTTCAAGTTTAATCTCTCCCCGAGGTGTCTTAAAGCTTCAGGATTTATTTGTAATATCTATTTTTAAATAAAATCTGTCAATAAAAATGCAATGCCTTATACATTGATTTTTAGAAAGCAGTACAGTTGTTTATTTTGTCACTTCGATATTTGACCAGAGTAGCTATACCACGAGCTACCACAAGGTTGTTCCTTTTCTGAATTTTATGAAATTTTAGTGCCCCAGAAGTGTTAAAACTGATTTTCCAGATTTTTTTAGAGACACTACAATTGATTACAATATATTTTGGGTTTACTGTTTAGTTTTTCAAAAGCATTTTCTGAGTGTTGATAAATAACACGTAGACACTGCAACTTTATCTTTGTATCCTGAGAATTTGGAGGATTTATTTGTAAAGTTCGGTCCTATAAGAAAACAAGGTACAAAAAGGCAGTTCAGTTCACAGAGAAGACCAAACGAGCAAATACAGATCATGTGATCTTACTCCTGCTTGCCATAAACAAAGATTTCAATATTGTAAATTCATGGCATGTCTGAACAGTTATCTTGCATGGAGCATGGCCTGAAGAGCCCAGTGGATTTATAAGAAAACTAATCATACTTTAGGAGCTGTTAGTGACTGTGAGGCAACTCCTTAAAGAAAGAAGGTTGGCCATGTGGCAAATAATCACATACAGCATCTTTTTTTTGAGGTCCTGTTTCCCTTTCTCTGGATGTGCATGAACTTAAATTAGCATAAATAGGATGAACACAGAGCTAGAAATGTATATAAAAGCTCTTTCTGTCCATAACGAAAGTTAGAGCAATTTGTTACAGAGAGGAAAATGCATTTTTCTGAATATACTTGTATTCTTTTCCTGAATATAGTTGTATACTTTTCACAAAAAACAACCAACCAACCAACCAACCAAACAAAAAGCACCAAACAAAAAGAAAAAACCACCTCCCTCCTCATACCTCTCTCCACCCCCACCTCCCCCTCCAAAAAAGCACAGATAGAACAGTCCTTGCAACATCAGTATGTAACAGTCCTTGCAACATGTAATGACTGGGCTGGAAAAGGAATGAGAAATTGCACAGAGAAGACAAAATCATAGAATGGTTTGGGTTGGAAGGGACCTTAAAAATAATCTATTCCAACTTCCCTGCCATTAACAGGGACACCTTCCCAAGATCATGTTGCTCAAAGCCCTATTAAACTTGGCCTTGAACACTTCCAGGGATGGGACATCCACAGTTTCACTGGGCAACCTGTTCCTGTGTCCCATCACCCTCATAGTAAAGAATTTCATCCTAATATGTCATCTAAACCTGCCCTCTTTCAATCTGAAGCCATTCCTCCTTGTCCTATCACTACAGACCCTTGTAAAAAGTCCATCTCCAGCTTTCTTATAGGCCCCCTTTCTGTACTGGAGGCTGCTATAAAGTCTTCCTGGAGCCTTCTCTTCTCCAGGCTGAACAATCCCAATTCTCCCAGCCTTTATTCATAGGAGAAAGGCTTCAGCTCTCTAATCATCTTTTTGGCTTCCTCTGGACTCACCCTGGCAGGTCCATGACCTTATTTGGGGGCCCCAGAGCTGTTCACAGTATTCCAGGCAGGGTTTCATGAGAGTGGAGTAGAGAGCAGAATCACCTCCCTCACTCAGTCAGCTGGTCACATTTCTTGTGATGCAGCCCAAGGTACCTCTGGGCTGCAGATTTTGAAAACACAAGCGATATGTTGTGACACACACTCCCTGCATTATCAATCTGTATTTCAGCTCAGATATGCTTACAGACTACGCTGGGCACACAGGGCTTGTCTCCTACCTGAATAAGCTGAATTTATCTATATGATTGTATGGTAGCACTCTCATAAACGCACCCATTCATGAAATGAAGCTGAGCTATTCCTACAAAGAGCTTCTCTTGAAATGATCTTTTCTCCCTTGCTTCAGTGAGCACTGAAGTATCGAACACTGACATACTGGTAATGCCATTGATTCCTGGATGAAAACTCCCTGTGACACATGGGATAGTTGATGTCTCAGAGCTGGGTTCAAATCCTCCTCAGAATTAAGCAAATATCAGTTATACTCCAGTCACATTTTCATGCCTTGTTTGCTAATACCCATTGGCTAGACACCCTTAAAGAAAAAAAAAAAAAAAAAGGAGACAATTTACTGCAGCCTGAGTAAACACCAGAGGGGAGGTGTCAATAAATATTAATAAAATAACATGACCAAAGTCAGGTTGTAGTGAGGGCTCAGCTTTGACTCTGGTCATGCATGAGCCAGCAGTGTGCCCTCGCAGCAAAGACAGTGAATGGTATCCTGGGCTGCATCAGACAATGAAGGTGATCCCGCTCATCTCCTCAGCACTTCTGAGGCCACACCTGGAGTGCTGTGTCCATTTATGGGCTCCTCAGTACAAGAGAGGTGTGGATGTACTGGAAAGAGTCCAATAATGGGTCATGAAGATGATGAAGGGACTGAACCATCTCTCCTATGAGGAAAGGCTGAGAGAGCTGGAACAGGTCAATCTGGAGAAGAGAAGGCTCAGAGGGGATCTGATCAATGTATATTAATACCTGAAGGTGGGTGCAAAGAGCCAGGCTTGTGTCAGTTGTGCTCAGTGACAGGATCAGAGGCAATGGGCACAAAATGAAACACAGGAGGTTCCCTCTGAACATTAGGAAGCACTTTTTTATTGTGAGGGTGACTGAGCACTGGCACAGGCTGCCCAGAGAGATTGTGGAGTCTCCATCCATAGAAATATTCAAAAGCCACCTAGACATGATCCTGAGCCACCAGCTCTAGGTGGCCCTGCCTGAGCAGACAAGTTGGACTAGATGACTTTCATAAGCTCTTTCCAGCCTCAACCATTCTGTGATTCTGTGATTTCTATTCAGAAAGAATACTTGACCCCTAGCATTGGAGGTGCAGTGGAAATTAGATGGCTGAACCTATTCTTATCCAAAGGTGGGAATTTTTTCCTTTCTAGAGCATTTCCTATATGAAGCTATGCACAGGACATTTTAACACTATACAAACAATGTAAATTATATTTTAAATTGTACAAACACGTTTTCAAACAGCTGACCATTCACATAGTGAATACTCATATACTTACAACATGACTACCTCTTAATGAGTCTCTCTGTACCAATCATTACTAGACAGACACTTCCAATTCTCTTGCCTTGCAGAGAATACAGATTACTTTGCAGTTAGCCTTATGGTTAACATTTCCAATTTTTAATCAATTTTCAGACACTTCTGAATGGTGAGTTGAATACACTTAAGCAAAAAGTTGGCTAATTAGTTCTTTTCTATTCTCTCTCTCACAACTAGTACTGTATTTCTTGTGGTATTATTTCCACAGAGACAAATGTAAGTTATGAAAGCAGTGCTTGGACAGCCAACGACAAATCTATAATGGATTAAGAGTGAAATATTTTCTACACAGCAAGTGAATTCATTGAACCAGGAGTTGCAAATGTTTGTAACAAAGGCATATCTCCGGCAGGATGTTATCTAGCCTTTTTGGTTGGTAGCAGCAGTCTGTGCATTTGAGAATTGCTTTGAAGTACTTTTATAATTTTTAGAAGAGTTCTTGTTTACAGTGCAGAAGTCACTTTACATATGGAAGATCACACAAAACTAAATCTAAACCAAAAAAGAGTGAACATCAGAGTACAAAGCCCTGAAGATTATTTTGCGATGCTCCTGGTAAACTGAGCTAGCTACAGATTATGTAGTATTACACATTTTACATGAAAATTATAGAAGCTATTTAGTCCTCAATATTTCAAAGAGAAAAGCAAAGTTTTATGGCCAAGACAACAATTATTTCATATTCTTACATGAAATCTAGCAGTGTTTGGGTTTTAGTTGGAGACATACTGAATGTGGATACCAAAACATAATGCTGTCTTTTGCATAAATAGCTTTCACCCTGAAGATCTCACATGCTGTGCTATTAATATGAGTCAACTAGTGCCTATACATGCTCATAAGGTAAAAAAATGTTTGCCTAAGCAAGACCTAAGTACTTGTTTACATAGGGAAGTCAGCATGAAACAGTTGTGTGTGAAATAGATCCCCATACCTGACTGCACATTAAATCCCTTGGCAGACAACTGGATGTGGACCAGCTCGAGGCTTCAATAAATATTAGAGCCAAAAGTAGCTTTTAATGGCCTATTTCTATATTAAATAAAATTATATGTATCTCGTGGGAGCTGCCAGAATGGGACCAGGCTGAGATTTTAAAAAAAGCTCTATAAGCATTGCATAAAGGTTGCAGAGGAAAGGCTAATAGGGAGTCTTGAAGTCAAAATGAGGGTTTTAGGAGGCTGGGTTCAGCAGTGGAGAAGGGACTGTGAGACTTGTCATTCTGAAGCAGCGATGAAAGGATGACCGAGGAGTTAGTGGGTTTTGGGCTGGAGAGAGAAGGATGCAAGAACAGTGTGTGGGGTCTGTGGAGCTTTTGGGAGCAATGGGAGACATCAGCACATTTTGTGACTGGCACTTTTTTTTTTTAACCTCTAAGGTAGTTATGTTTTTCAGATTTTCCTGCATGTCTGAAAGCTGAGTTTAAAATAAAAATATCAGAGAGTTCCAGATGAACCCCGGCTCTGAGAGGTAAGGATTTAGTAAGAACACCAATATAAAAAAATTCTGAATAAAAGAAACAAAGGTGACAACATTCATACTAAGGATTACTGTAAGGTTAAGACAGACTTATAACTAAGAGGAAGTTGTTATTTAGTGTTAAAATCCTTCTTTGTCCTTTTTGTTATTTAGGGCTCCATTTAGCTGAAAGGATGACTCTGTAATTTGAGTAAGAGCTAAGAGAAATTTTTTTTTAGGAGAAGGTTTGATTTAAACTCTGCTGGACACTACTTACATGATTTTCTGAACTGTCAAAAAGCTCTTATGATACAACAAAAAGTATGTCAGATTTAAACAAACCAAACTATCTTTGTGCTACAGGAAAGAATGGCAAAAGTACGCCAGTAAAACACCCAGCTTTCTGAAGTACATTTCGGTGTAATACCTTACAAAACCCACTATCTTCCCCAAAACTTTGAATCATTAAATTTAAGAGCCTCCTCTCTCTATTTAATTACTTTGAAATACACTCAAACCAGTTTAGATTTGAGCTCCTCACGACCAGTCCCACCACTGCTCTCAGTTGTCTCCCAACGTGCCACTGCAGCAGGAGAGCTCTGGAAGCTGATGGTGAGACAAACACCCATCCAGGCACAGCTCTGTTCATGGAGCTTGTGAGTGTCTGTGCTTCCTTGTGCCTCCTGATGACAGTTCATTTGAGTCAGCAAAAATAAAATGCAAGAAAGTCCTGCTTAATGGCCTTGAGCTATCATTACAAGTTCTGTACAGATTTTAGTCTTTTTGGGGAAAAAAATGAAATCACTTGATAAATGAGTACAAAACTGGCAAATATTGTTCTCAGAAGCCATAATTTTACTAAGAATTTTGAAACACAATTTCCCTGAAGTTCCCAAATCAATTGTGTCTTTCTGTGGCTCCCCTTCCTCCCATGTGCCTGTTTTCTCTGCTCTCAGATCTCCTGTCATCCAGGACACTTCACTTATTCTCATGGTTTCAGCTACTGCCTACATTTACCAAAAATCTCATCTATCTTTCTGCTCCAATTTTTATTTACTTCAAACTTTAGTTTCAAGCACACCAGTTTCACAACTGGAAATTATAACATTCTACTCAAAAACCTTGTCATTTTCTTTACCATTTAAAACCTGTTTACTTTTCCTTCTCACCTAGACTTCTGAACAGCACTTTCTTGGTTTTTTTCTTTATCTTTTTTTCCGACTTGTTTTATCTAATACCTTTATCCCGGTTTATATTTCTAAACTGCCCTTTATCCTAAACATGCCTACTGCTGCAATTAGCATTTTTACCTATTCTTTATTACTACAGGTCCTTCGCTATCCACTCTCACATTCCTACTTCAACCTCTTTCTTTCCTTAATCTAAATTGAGGTATGTGTTCTTGCACTGATCAGAATTCACCCCTTATCTTTGTTTGGTGTCAATACACCTGCTGACTCAAACAGACAGTGCTGCATCAGTTTGAATCATTGTTTCTTCATAAGAGCTGGACACTTGCCATTTTTAGGGCTCAGGTTTTGGTCCAAATGCAATTATGCAGCAGCTTACTAATAGCCCACAGTTACTGATAATTTGCAAATACAGAGAATTGTATTATAATCCTGGAACCTCTGTAAAGTAGAACTTTCAAGGCTCTATCTAAGCTTGACTTTTAAAATATTTCAGGTATTCATTCCACCATATTATACCACCAGTTCTTACTGGAAATAATTTGGGGAATATTTTAGTTTTAACTACCTAGTTAAGAAAACCCAAAGCACTGAGACAACTATTGATACAAATTTTCTCATATGACTGTTCTGCTGAATCCGAGTGCCACACACATCCCATTAGGGCTTAGTAATCTCTTAGACAGCCACAGCTGTGCCAGCAAATGCAACTACTTTCTTAGCTCCCAGGGGCCTGGCTTTGAATTAGCTTGTGCTAAACACTGTCCCTCCCACAACAATTTACATGATGCACATTGCAACATCATTTTTTTCCCGTCACTAAACTCAAGCTCATTACTAGTGTTGTCAGGCTCACAGAGTTTGCTACCAAGTTGTTTCATGTGACAAATAAGTATTAAATTCTGCAATATTAGCATGTGGAAACTGCTCAGTTTTTTCACATGTATTTATGCTTATAATTGGTTCTGATGGTTTACTCACTATTATTCTGAGCCTTATGGTTCCCAGAGCTCATTGTCACAGGAAGCATCTTGGTGTACTTGCGCTTTTTTTTTTTTCCTGCTCTCTCCCATTATTTTGGAAATAACCAAAAGCCAAAGCCAATATCCTTAAGATTTTTGCCATTCCCTGGAAGTAAAGATAATCACAGTCCTGCTGTTTTCAGGTTGCCCCTGAAAACCCGAAGTGCACTTGTTGTCTGTGCATAACACAGCGGGGTGAAGCAATGGAAATGAGATTGTGAATAAAGCCAAGTGTCAAAGCTGCATCTGGCAGGGAAGGAAGAAAGCAATATCAGAAACCTGTTGGAGGAAGGTGACCAAAGGACTGATGAATAAAAGAGTTTTTGACAGGCAGGGGAAGAAGAGAGGACAATATTCTCTGTGCCAGAGCTTAAGAGAAAATTAAATTACTCCTTGCTCTAGTGAAAAGGAGATAGCAGCTTTTTTTCTATGCATTTAAAATACAATTGATAAACTTAAAAATGAAAGGGGTTCACCTGCAGACTAAAAAATTGAAAGGCAATTAATTATGATATTTAAATGCCTTTTTTTTTTTTTTTTTTTTTTTTTTTTTTTTTTTTGTGTGGTCCACTGCTTTTCTTTTCTGAGTAAACTGAGACTGAACATTTTATGTAATCTAGATTCAGCCAAGAAGTTAATTACCATACTAGCAAATATTTAAACACTTGTGCCAGGACTACTTAGGCTCAGGTTTCACCTATCTTCCCCTGTATTTTCCTGTATACTTATTAGAAATGCACAGAACTCTGTTCTGCACTTTGTTTTATCCCTGTGTTTGTCCAAAGCATGTAGATATGGTATAGGCACATGTTGTGATTCTTGGCCCTGTGCAGGGCCAGGAGTTGAACCTGATGATCCTTGTGGGTCTCTTCCAGCTCAGGGTATTCTATGACATGACATGGCATGGCTGAATAGTCCTTTGAACTGTGATACTTCTCACGATAAGTTTGCATTATCCTTGTTATAGAGGAGATCATACTGACTGAAGCACAAACATAGAACCGAATTCCTGACTGCTAATTAAACCTGAGCTCTGTGCTGTTGGTTGCAAATGTATCAGAATTGAATTGCCTGAATTACTCATCATCTGGAAAAGACAGAACTTAAGTACCATGCAAGATAAACACAGTGAAATGTGAAATACTGAAATGATGGGCAGGACTGTATTATTTGTCTCATGAGTGAATAAGACCAGGCATCATAATTCATCAGAAATAGAACTGGCTGTAAGGGACTCATCTCATGATTCCTTAGGAAAAAATTGAGGCTTCCTCAGGAGGCAAGCCTCAGGAAGTGGGGGCTGAAGTGCTGTGAAATTACATTTGCGTCTGGCATTCTGAACCCTTTGAACATTCATGTGGGCAGGACTGACTCTGAGAAAGGCGAAGTGGAGAGTTGTCTATTGGAGCAGACTCCTGCGAGCAATAAACCGCTGCTGCTCACTGAAGCAGCAAAGGCAGCAAACTTTGGCTTTTCCAGGGCCTTCCATTTTGCTTGATTCACAGGATTGATTCTGCCTGATCTGTTGTTGTTTCCCACACCATATGCCTGCTCTGGTTATGGATCATCCAGTTTAATATTACACCAAACCCTGTGCTATTTCCTAAGGAATATTCACAGCCCCTTACTGAGCACTCCTACACCCCATGCCGCTCCAGGAACAGTCCTCCAACTGAATATATGCCTTCTGTAAAGTCAAAAAATAATAAAAAAAAAGAAGTGTTATTATCAGCTTCTGCATCCAACACAAAAAAAACTAAGGCAAGATAGTTTGTGGCCATATGTTGGGAAGGCAGGGTAGAGACTAATAAGAAATCTAAAAATGTGGTGTGGTTTTTTCCCCAGGAGGAAAAAACTTAAGAGCCTGCTGAGGGTGGGATTGTGGAACAACATTCATGGACAAAAGCCAGGCTACTCCTGTAGTGCAAAGCTCAAGGACACGAAGACTACTCTGTTTCTCTTACAGCCCCTGTACACTGCAAAAGAATATTGGAGGCAGGAACTGGGAAAATATATTGAGATCATTTATTGACAAAGATCATATGGCCATCAAACACAGTACAGAAGCAGTGTGCCACAAAAACTGAGATCCTGGCAGTTTCTGCTTTCAACTAAAAACATTATGCCAAATAAAGACATTATTTGCAATGTATTCTCCAAAGCACAATGAATGAATCTTTTCTGGGGAAGCCCAGAAGATGAGATGTGAACTCATTACTCACGTCTTATAATGTTGTGATTTTATCTAGTTGGAGAAAATTGGGATAAAAATGAGTGGGTTTGACCCCCAAAAAATAGACAGAAAAATGGATCATATACTTACAGAGAGTGAGAGGATCCCAGGAAGCCCTGCATTTGTTCTGGTTCGGGGATGTTATTTCAGCATGGGAGTGACTCAGACTAGTCCTAAAAGTTAGCTGTCAAAATGTGGCCTGAGTTTGTCTGCCTCTGTTTCAGACTGGCTTAGTACATGCCACCCTGCTTTTGAGATGTGCTGGCTTTGGGGTGAAGGACTTCAGTACCTCTGGACTGTCAGGCACAGTGTTCACAGGAATGTTTAGACACACAATGGAAATTCAATAATATCAACATGGAAGTTGTACAATTCAAGCGTGCTTTTCTTGTATTTCCCCTCCATGTAAAGCATTTCTTTATATGTTGGCAATGTCACTGCAGAGTGCTGTCCTTCTTCAATCCTTATGTACATATTTTAAAAGGATACATAGGATATCAAGACACAAAAATATATATATGTATGCATACAACTGTATCTGTGCATGCCACTGGTAGGCATATATATATTTATATATATACACAAGGAAAGTATTAACTGAGTAAAAGACTTTCATTCTTTGTTTACTGTAAAGCCTATGGAGTTAGTATAATTCTTAAAAAATTACTATACTGTCTAAAGGCACACATACATTCAGCAAAAACATCTTGACAAAACAAAAGCTCATGTTTTTACTTTCCAGTCACTGAAGTGTGCTTCAGAACAGAGTCACGATATTAGAAGCAAAGCACGGCAGTGACTGGAGTCCAGGCTAATAAACCCTACTGGGATAACTGGCATGACCTCTTTCCTACTGCCATTAAGAGATATTATAATGAGGGAATGCACGAGGAAGAAAACAGAAGTGGAAAGCACCAGACAGACAAGAAGTCTAGGGACTGGGAAAGTGGAGAAGGGGGCTGCAGGGAGTTCCAGTTACAAAAATATTGGAAGCAATGGTTTCATATTCTGTAAAAGGATCTAATAGTCCCAGCTGGCCCTAACCCTGATGGAAAGGCTTTGTTTAAGAACTATAAAAAACTTCCTTTTCCATAACTATATGTGTATTCTGGGAGGAGAGAATTTTTCTGATCTGAATTACGTGGTGTTTGCTCACATAGTATTCCTTAGTGAACCCAGGGAACAATATGAGAGCCCTCCTGTGGCCAGCTGAACACCTGTAAATTCCCCTGACCACAGCAAAAGACAAGACAGCCCACTGGGTCATTGCCTAGTGTCTGATTTCTTATTCAATGGGAGTAAGTTTTTATTATCACACCATTCATTGTGTAGAGGTGTGCATGGCACCCTCAGCAATAAATCAAAGGTGACTGGGCTCAAGCACTGATCATCTAAGTTAGTGCACAGACATGCTGAAGTTGAGCAGAGAGGTAACACTAGCACAGAACATAAAACATTATCTATTGCTGTAAGTTGGCACAACTTTACCAGCATAGGCAAAAGAAGATAAGTGGATTGAAGAAGAAGCCACATGGAATACTTTAACAAAAGATGATGGACTTGAAGTGGAAAGGATGTCTCTGAACACCAGTCTGTGTCTTCATACACAATGCACTGACATTTACACCAAGACAGAATAGATGTGAAATTCTGTGCTCTGACTGGGTATTTTTGATAGATCCCTTTGCAGAGCGTAGATATTGCACAAGCTACAAAGCAGGATTCTTGTTTAGTATCCCCCTTCTACACACAAACTGGATCTGCCAGGTTAACCCCCATTCTCATCAACTTGGTTTACAGTGATATCAGAACAAAATAATTCAATAACATAAAAAAGGCTGAGAGATCACATTTTAACATCCATAACTTTTCCAGTAAAAAATATCCTTTTGCTACAGAGGCAGAAAAAAGATTCTATGCAGCCTCTTAAAAAAGTGAATAGCTGGTCTAATTATGCAGAGACCTTAAAAGGTTAAAAAAGGACCACTTGTATTATAAAGAATATTAACCAAAATAATCACTTTTAAGCTAAAAAATTTTACATCAATTTAACACTTTCATAATTATAAAAATGCCTTGCCATGAAATAATTATCAATTTATATAATCAAATTCAAGAAAATATGAGAAGCAACAGCTTAGCTACTCTGAACAGATGTGCTCTGAGCTTAGGCTGAAGAACTGAGCGTGTGCCCTGTGCAGTGCAATGCATTACACTGCTGACCCCTTTCAATGGACATAGGAATCCTAACACCTTGGGGGAGTTGTCAGACATCATTTCCACAATATTGCTGATGATTTTTATTAGCATGAGTAAAAGTGCAGGAAAAGAAAGCAGTATTTAGTCCTTTCAGTGCAACATTAATCAGTGTTGCCTACCATACAGTCACCAGTTTTTCATGGTTTTTTTGTAAGTCAAATCAAAATGCTATTTGAATAATCTGCATCTAGTTTTTCCAGCAGCTGCTTAGTATTATCCCCAGTTGCTCCCTGAAAATTTTTAGTTTTATGGTTCTTCTAGACTCCTAAATTTAGCTGTCTTTGCTCTCCTTGTCAGGCATATTCAACGTGACAAACTCTGTTTTTGTAGAAGAATTTTAATGTGTGAATCAAAATCTGCAAATCCAAATCAGTTCAACTGGGGGTCTCTCTTTGTTGGTAGTACAGCCAGTTGATCAGTAGATGGTGTTGGTGCACTGTGACCTGACGCACTTGGCCAAGGATAGTGCCCAGCTGTTAAACCATTTTTATTATAGAGCAGTCCTGTAACAGTGTTGGAGATGACTGAGTTTTTATTGTATCAAAACATTATAACACTAGGAAATGGGAAATGATAAATATCTGCCTCTTGTAAATGATGGAAAAGTTGTATTTTATTTCTTTTTTTTTCTCCCTAGAATTTCAGGAAAATTCTAAACTTCCATTTCCCACATCATTTAGCTTTTGCTGTCTTTCATACAATAATAAAAATGATAGAAGCAAGGAGAAATATTATAAAGAGTGGGAAGATACCTAACACAATTGCCAAATTTCAGAAATCCTGCCAGCATAATTATTTGCCACGTTCCTCCCACACTGACTTTGTCACAGCAGCATCTATCTGGAGGAGAAGGGAAAGAAGGAGCCAGTTTTAGTCTCCTCCCTGCAGGCAGGTGGGATGGAGAGGAGGAGCACTGGGGACATCCTCTGCCTATTCATCTACTGGATTCTGGCGTGCCTTTATCTCTGAGACTTGATCCGTTTTTACTGCTTGCAGGTACTTTAGAGCTCCCTCCTAGGGATGTGTATGGCACTGTGCATCTGGAGCCAGTGTGCTTGTCATGGTGATGGACTGTATTTATGTTGGGATCTGTACTGAGAGACTAAGGAGTGAAGTCTTGGATCAGAACCACAAATGAGTGAATTAGAGCTGCCCTTCGGAGCAGTAAAGTGCTGAAGCTTTATAGCAGGACCTCTGATGGGAGTGATACGTTGAAAGCAGTATATGAAATATTGTAGACTAGGGGCCACACAGCAGTGAAAGATCAGATTTCCAGTTTGCCACCCACTGCAGGCCAGGCTTCAGATTTGCCTGTTGCTGCAATGGGAATTAGCAGCCCGTAGTTATAAGAGTATACATAGGATGGATGATTAGGATGTAGAAAGCATAGTTTAGCAGTAGAGTATATTTGAATATTTCTAGGCTTCTGCTTTCAGTTTTAAATGTATTGACCCCAGAACCGGGCAATGGCAGGGCCATACTAACACTTCTAGTTTGTGGCTCACACATGCTGTCAGAATCAATACTTTCTCAGTTCCTAAGTCATACTGATTAGGATGAAGGAGAGAGAAAGAGTCTGATTAACTGAAAAATCAGAGCTAAAAGAACAATGTCATTTGGGCTGTTCATAAAATCTGTTTCAGAGGTAAAACCAGATGTTAAGTCAAAGCTGAATTAGTAGTTGAGAAAAGGGTGAGGAAGCTGATTCAAACTGTTCCTTTTCCTAAAGCATCTGGTGTCAGAAGAAGAATCTGGTGTCAGAAAAGAATTTAGGGGGAAACCCAGAAGACTTGGCTGAAAGTGTCTTCCAATACTATTTGTTCCTATTCAGTTTTGGTTTTGGTCCTGTCTTCACCCAGAAACAGAACTGCATCATGAAGGGGGATGAACTTTACCTCATTTAAAAGCATTAGTACAAGGTGGGCAGAGAAAGAGAGAAAAGTGTGCCCCAGTGCTAGCAGACCAGAAACAAGAAATGACCTTTTCAGATTTCCCCAACATGGGTTGGATTACTGTTTCTTTCTCCTTTCCTCCCTCCCTACTTCACTGTAATTTTTGTATCACCTAGAAAGTATAAGAAATGCATGTTTAAAGACATAATATAAAGAGTCATTACCAGGCTGCCGCTTTTGGATTTGAAAACTGGTAAGAATTTATTGCTCAGTAAGTTAAACCTGATACTATGACATTTCTGAGGGCAATGGTTATGTAAATGCATCCTTATACTGTCTCTAGGGTGCCACTGCAAACAAAAAACACAATCCCCACAGGGTAATGATATCACATTTATGTGCCTGAATACAGAAAATGGAAGATCATAAAAATAATCTTTTATGAACAGTTTCACTTTTATTAGGTCCTGGAAAAATGTGTCTTGCTTCAAAAGAAACAGAGCAATGAAAGAGTGAGAAATTTAAATGGTACCTTCAAATATTAAAACCAGAATACAATAAAATACAAAGGAATTCAGAAACTTTAATTGCCCAGGTGTAATTAATTTTGCACTACGAAGATGCCAGTGCAGAAACTGGCATATAGATGTCAGAAAAAATCAAGTCTTAGGATAAAATTAATATCTTAAAGAAAAATCATGCCATGTCTTGCACTATAAGGCTTAGTCATTAGTGAAGTTATTAAATATAGCTGTTTAATCATTCAGTATAATTAAAATGATAGGTTAGCCATAGTCATGATGGTTCTGCCTTGATTAGAGTATATTATTCTTATAGTCTGGTGGTTTTCAATCTTAGTCATGAACTCTTCATAAATCGGGCCTAGAACCTCCATACAGAGTCATGAAATTTTACATGCAAATGGCATTTTTAACCCTGCAAAGAATGAAGAAAATTTACCTGTCTAAATTAAAGTATCTCCAGTAACCAGATGTAGCAAATAGTCATTTAAGCCGTATAAAAGTAATGAATATTGTAGGAGAATAAATATATATTTGCTTTGTGTGTGTATATATATATATATATATATATTTATTTGATGTAGTGTAATGTTAGTTATCACACCTATCCATTTAATGTGAAATCTACTTTTCTTGTGTAATGCATGACAAAAGATTTAGGGACAAGGTATTACCTGAAAAAAAAAAATAACATTGTCAACACTGCAATAAAAAATACCCAACTCCCTCTGTTCCTGTACTGCACTCCCTGATCCTGTAGATGATGTCTGTCTGTAAAGAAAGGCAGACAATAAAAGTCAAAATTGAATCTTTAACTTTGATTTGAGTTTTGTAATTTATTTTATGCTGACTATTTCTAAACTCAGAATGTTTCAAAGAAAGCAGCATGGAGTATTAAAGGTGAATTTTGTACTTTTCAAAGCACGCTATGGCAGCTTTCCTGTTGCCTGAAGAGCTAATGAATTTTTCAAGACAATACTTCAAAAAAAAATTTCCACTCAGCTGATTACCTCTTTCTGCTGCTGTTGATAGACTTACAAATAGTACTGGGAAGACTTCCAGTGCTTGGAAGGACTCTGCAAGGTTGCTCTTACCATTTTTCTGCCTTGGGCTATGCTCAGTCTCTGCAGCCTGTTCTCAACTAGCCCAGTGATCCAGACCGTATGTCCCAATCCATTCCCTAGGGAATACGATTCCTGTGCTTCACTGCTCTGCCTGTTCAGAAACACTTTCTAACATTTAACCTAAACCTCCCTAAGTGACATATAAACCTTTCTTTTTTTGTCCTATCCAACATGAACATGGCAAACCAATTACTTCCTTCCTCTTGCAGAAGCAATGTTTTTACATGTTGGAAGCTTAAGGCTGTCTGCTTCCTCAGTCTTCCCTCCTTTTGGCCGTCAATCTTTCCAGACAGTTAATCATTCTTACTGTCCTCTTTGGACCCCTTCCAGATCATCCACATCTTTTTCAGAGTAACTGGAGTCACCAAACATCCCTTATAATGTGGGATTTCCCATGTTTAAGGCTCAAATCTCTCTTGCCTTTATTAAAAACATGTGAAATATCGCCTGCTCTTGTATTACCTCTTCATTTTAATAGGTGACATGGGTTCTGAGGTTACAACATAGAAATCTGCAGCTGCTTTCCTGTCCCATTCTTGAGATCTGCCTTTAGCAGCATAGAGTCATGACATGGATGTCGCTGTGACAGACATAAAAGCCTGGGCACCCCTAAAGGAGCTGGGGATGTCTGAAGAACAGTGCACACCCTGGAGCACTAGGAAGGCATATCAGTGTTTTAAAATTCAGAACAAGAACACACCAACTCTGATATGCTGCCCCACATCAGATATAATCCCCCTGCTAAGGACTCATCAACACAGTAAGAGAAGAAATACTTCTGTGTTTTGTGGACAATGCTTTTGCTTATACAGCTCATGAGATAACATTTTAGGTCCATGATTTCTGCTTGTCTTGCAATTCTCCCTGCTCTCTCCTCTGCAAAATGCTATCCAGCCAGTCATGCTCCATCCTGCATTTGTTCAGTTGCTTATACCTGATTACCTAAGTACCTTGTCTTTACTGCACTTCATCTTTATCTTATCAGAACACTATGCCTAGATAATTCCGAGTTTTTGTCCTGTTTTCCATTATTCTTGTTTCTCCCAGCCTGGGGTCACCTGTGAATTTAATGCCTGCTCTCCTTTCAAGTATAAAAAATATTAAAAGAAAGCCCTTAAAACTAGAACCAGACCTTGGACAGACCTTTGAACTGTATCTGATGGATCTTTAATTTCAACAGAGAATTGTCTGCTCTGCTATTTGGAGCAAGTCAGGAGCAGAACAGACTCTATTCCTCAGACACCATTTCCATGGATATGATGAGACACAGAGGTATGAGTTTGCTTCTTCCACTTCCAGATGTATGGAATTACTGTGTTGCTTGTAGAAGCCAGTATCAGCTCTCGTGTCTGGAATGAAAGACTGGAGAGGCAGTCTGAGCGTGCTCAGCCCTGTCCTCTGCAGAAGCACCGATTCATAAACACATACAGTTGGGCCAGAAGATAAGATCAACCCAAAGAAAGAACCAGCTCCTCTCAAAGCTGAGAATAACCTAGCACTAAGACTGTCCTCTGCAAAATATCTACTACAATAAATAGGAATGATTTTTCTTGGGGTCTCTAGGTACCCTGATTATATAAGGGAGAAATTACAGCCTTTTTCAGACTCCAAGACCTGTGACATTCAACTGCAGCAGTCTACCACCTCTGGAAATTTAAACTGTAGTAGACCCCAATTGCATGAGAAGTATTTACTCCAGTATCATCAAAGTGTCTGGGATTTCTCACCTTACGAAGACTTCTGAAGGAATATTTTAATAATTTCTATGAATATGTATGAATCTTTCCAATCTGGAGCCTATCAGAGGAGTGGGGTTTAGCCTTTAGGAAATACTTGAACCAAACTCATTAGATTTTTTTTTCCCCAGCACTCAGACTGATGACGGATTTCAGTGTAAAAGAAGGCTTTGCAGTTGACCTTTCTATTCCTACCAAGGAGACCTTACAGGCAGTGTCAAATTCTGTCATTCCACAAGCTGGAAAAAGATACTGTTCATCCTTATCCAGTCTAGATGTCAGGATCAGAAATATACTTCTAATTAATTCAGTCCCAATACAAAGCTTCTGATAATGAAAGTAGGTGAAAGGGAGTGAAGAAAAGCAACTCAAAGTAAGTTTTAAAGTTAATTTCATTCACTTATGTTATTTCCCACATTGTGTTTATTATTGGTTTAACCTTTTAAACCAATCGCTATTATTTTCCAGACCACTGAAAAAAAAAAATCTTTCCCCTTTTCCATTTGAAAATGGAGATGGTGGTTTATATCATCCTCTAGCCAATTGTGAGAACTGAGGTGGCTGGAAAGATATGAAATGTATAGTCTATGCTGATAGAACATGGGCTTGCAGGATTTATACACACTCAGGGGCCACTTACGGGACTGTTTTGTGCCTGTGTGGTCAGATATGTGAATGTCATGGGCTAGTTTTTCTTTGCAATGATGCAAGGAGGTAATAATTCCCACATTTTTCTCTTGGTGTCAGAGGGAAGGTAGCTTTAAGAGCAGGAAGGCTGAGGATTGGGACCTCTAGTTTCTCTAAGGTGATATTAAAAGATTCTTTAACTCCAGACACTTTGTATTACTAAGCTCCTTAAAGATTTATGGCCTTTATGACAATCATTTTCCCCTGTGAAATTTCCTTTCTGCTTAAGTATTTACAGGAAGAAAAAGTTTTCTTTTTTCTCCCCTCAAGTCAGCAAAGCTGACCCTGTGAGGATTTCTGAATGAAAGGGGGAGATTAGTGTTTCAGGAACAAACCTTAATTCATTTTAGAAGCATTTACTGGACTTCCTGCCATGCCTCCTGTCCAGCTGCCTGGGTAGCCACTGCCCTGCCTGCCTCTCTGCTTCAGCTTTATTTTGAGGGAAGAAATTGGGGAAAAAAAATATGCACAAACAAGCTTTAACATGTTTTACATCATAAAATCCCAGTTGGGATGTGACTGTTTTTGACTTAAGGAGGGAGCTTCACTTAATGGGATTAGGGAAATTTCCAGCCTCTAAGAGCCTCCTTTTCTCTGCCTCTCATTGACAAGGAAAAAAAGTTTAATTGTTGTAAAATTGTATTGCAGGACAAGACATCCAATGGCTTTTGAGTCTGTGCCTACAGCTACCACTGCCTCGGCTGTCCAGAAGGGAGTCAGCTGCCCTTGGGGGATTTTATAGAGAACCGTTTCTTACCAAAACAGAGAACATTAATTTTGGTCCTTAGGTACACTTTGACATTTGCCTGAAATTAACAGCTCCTTTCTTATGAAATATTGTCCTGCTGTAGATGTTTGGGAAAAAAAAAACGCAAAACATCTTCTTTCATTGTACGTTAGCTCTTCACAGAAAGTCACTTCAAACTAATTTCATTTCCTACTTCTTTTGGTTTTGGAGTATGTTACACTGTGATAGTGACGAATCTGCATAATGGGATCACGCAACTATTTTTTTAGTACAAAGTAAGCTGCATAAAGACTTGCAAACATGGCAATCCAGCTTAAAAATAATGCAACCCCCCATACCACTGCAAAAACTACATGCATTATGTTTTTTGAGACTAGTACAGTGTGTTTGAGAGAATCAAATTTCTTTACCTTTTCACCCCACCTTACAATTCATGGCTTATTTTCCCTGAAATATTTAGAGGGGGTATTAAAAATAGGCTATTGGCTATTTTGAGACTGACAACTACCTGATCAGCAGGCTTTTCTTTTTGGTTTTTTTTACAGCATAAGTAATCTGTAGATGTACTTTTGGCATGGATGTTTTGTTAGAATAATAGTATCTTGCAGTGAGTTCATAGTTAGAAAAATAGCCCTACCCATAATGGTTTCTAAAATCAAACAGATCATAGAGAAATGGTGTACTATTTTAAAAAGCAGATCAATACTTAATTATCTGCCAATACATGTGTAGTTACTTACGGTTATTTGCTATTTAACACTGTCAATGACCTTTTTATGATGGGAAATTAACATTCTGTGCCCTAAGGAGCTTATGAAAGGTAGCATCAAAAGAAAAAGATGTAAATGTTCATTAGTATGCCTTGTTCCAGTCTGAGGCAGAGAAAATATCTGTGCCACTCTATGTACTTAAAACTTTTCTACTTTAAATTCTACTGTCCAAAATGCATTTTGTCTTTTCATTGCTCTCTCAAAGTCTGTCTCAGAGTCTGCAGGCCCATCTCAGTGACAATCTGTCCTCATGAAGGAGTAAAACTGGCAATGATGACCATCCACCAGGAGGCTGAACACACCTGGTGCAAGGTCTGTGTGAGCAGTGGGATCCTCACAGGACCAGCCCACCCTGCTCTTGAACCACCTCTACTATGGAGTGCTCCATGTCCTCTGCTCTCTCCTGCTTCTTTGGGCCTCTACATAAACACACATGATTTCTCTGTATGTGTGTTTAATCTTTGATCTTTAATTCCATTTATGAAACAATTAAAGAAATACAGTGGTTTTAATGAGCATATCAGCTTTTTTATTTTTCTAGATGGGTCTGAAGAGAACTGTATAAATTGTGCTTCTACTTTAAACGTTTTCAATGGAAACTTCTTTATTTTCAGAGGAAATAAAAAGCTCACAGAAACTTTTCAATCAAGTGAGGGATTCTCTTCTAAATCAGTTTTCAGTTTTTTCTAAAGGATCCAAAATATTTTCCTTAGAAAGATCAAGCAAGTTGAAATTAATATTCTTTGATTTTGCTGCAAGACTTGCAAGAAGCCTCGGGGATTTTTATAAGGAGCTCTGGCACCTTAACTGCATAATTTTTTATGTAAATGAAGCTCTTGTTAGATGTTAAATAAGGTTAAATCATGCTCTGCAAAGATTGTGAAGTAGTTTGATTTAAATTTGGGCTTTCCTCTTGATTACATGATTTACTTATGAATCCATCATTTCAGTACTTCCCCAGTTGCCATAAAGCTTAAACAATTTATTGAAATGAGCTAAAATTCCCAAATTAAAAAAAAAATCAAACAAACCCCCACAAAAACCAAACAAACACAAAAAAAAACAAACACAAAAAACAAACAACACCCCCCCCCAAAAAAAAAAAAAAACAAACCAAAAACAAACCGCAAAACCAAAACCCTGCAGCAATATAGAACAGTAGCATGAAATAAAAGGTTCTGACCAGGTAGGTAGAAATGGAAATCTCATAGTGTATTCTTGCACATTATTCTTCAAGCTAATCAGTGCCACATGAATACCAAGAAAAAGTAGCCAACCTCCATATTCCTTAAAAAAGAAATATATAACATTAATTCATTAATAATTTCATTAATATATTACATTTCACTACTGTCTCTTCACTGTGTTTCACCATGTTCTCTAGCTTTTACCCACCCACAAGCCTGATAGAGGGGCCTCAGGTTGCAAAGTGCAGCTTGAATGATCACAGCTTGAATTAATCACTGTTGGAGACTTAGAGAATTCATCTTCATGCTGGCCTGGTTCTGTGGTACTTACACCACCTAAGCACATTTTTGATCCAAGTATCTCCCAAATGCTGTAGTATGAGACTTGGAAGAATGCCATTTTTTGATCTCTCTGAAGCCCTCCACAGATTATACGCTTTCCAAAGGGGGAGTTTTGTTATTTAGTTCTTGGTAATGACTCTTGGCCAGCAGGAGAAAACAACTTAGGTTTATATCCACACGGACAGGTTGAAAATTTGATTAGATATTGGAAAATACCATATCCAAAATGATCAGTTTCCATAATGCAGTAGTCTCCCCACAACAGCAGGAGAGAAGAGATACAACAGTAGAGTCTTTTATGTAGAAAAGACTTGGCAAATATACAAGCCTGCTGAAACATCCCTTGAGAGGCTAAACAAATTTAAACTTGTAATTCTCTTACAGCTCCTTTAAGAAGGCATTTTATCCCCTAAATACCATGTTGAAATTCTACTTTTAGCAAGTATAATAAATATAAGTTACATTTTCAAAACTGAAAGAGAAATATCTGTGAATAAATAAATCTCAAGAAGTATAGCTACAGGGCTACAGACACAGACATAGTACCACTTAAAAGTTTCAAAAATACTGTGTATGAACTTAATAAACCCAGAATCACCTGCAAGCCAGATTAGTACAAGGGTATGCTCTCCTGCCAAACTTTAGGGAAAGCTCATATTTTCAAGAGTTCATAACTCCATTTTAAAATGTTAACAACTGTTTTCCAGATTTCTCTTTGGTATACAAGACACAGCCCAGAAATCCTTCCATTTCATCAAGAATGGTTCATGTTAACAGACAAACCCCCCCAACTTTAAATATATTTACAGAGGGTTTTTTTATAACACCGAAGTTCTACCACTGAGAGCCATTGTAAGCTACAGAATGCAAATTGTTATTTTTATTTGTACAAACTGAATAAATAATGTTAATTATATAAGGACCCAGTTTTGCATTTTACTTTTCAGTAGTAGGTCTCATGAAGTCAGATGTCATACTCCATGTTAATGAGAGGAGCACCTAGTCCTGTTCAGAACTTTTTACCAGCAGTTGACAAGAAGTCAGGTTTGTGTCCCCTGATCTACAATCAAAGAAATGAAAAAACAAGTTGAGTGACATATAAGCTGATCTACGAGACTGGCAACAAACTTAGGAAAATCATTGAGGGATCTTTAGTCCTAACTGGACCTGTTCACTAAAAAGCAAGTTACATGTGCAGTAAATAGTATAATGCACGCTCTTCACACTCAAACTGTGTATTACAAAAGTCTGTAACACAGCCTGGTCACTTAAACAGGTCCAGTCACAGGCACAGGGTTGTTTGCTCTGCAGCCCTACACGGCTCCAGGGAGGGTTTCATTGGCCTGTCAGGTGCACCAAGAGTCTGTCATCCATGAGCTTTGGACCATGCCATGCTGATATTTTTCTTTAACAGTAACAGGAGATAATTATTATATTGTTGAAGTATCCTAAGAAACAGGTTTCAGATGGAAATTTTGCAATTGACCTAAAACCTGGACATCTAGATATTAAACCTACAGTTTTTAGTGGTACAGAAATTCAGTTCCCACTCACCTCTCTGCAAAAAAAAGCAGGGAATAAAATCAACCAGTATTGTGCTTCCCCTGAACACTCCTAAAGGTAAGAGCTTTGTAAAACTCTCTTGTACAATATCTACTGAGTATAAGCATTGTGCACTTCATACAGCAACGTGTCATATGTGAAATAATTTTTTTGTTGCAATTTGTATTTCTTAGCCTATGAAAAGAATTGCCTAAAAAAAGTAATAGGTTCCTAAATAAATAAATAAAAAGCAGTGGTCTAATTCCTTGCTGCAAAATAAAGCTGAATCTTCAGAATTCAATCACCCCTGTGAATTTATTCATACCCCCAGCCCAGGCACGCCTGAGACAGTAATGAATGAACATCTGTCTGTGTAGAGCATGCAATTATTACCCATTACAAAGACACCACTGGAACAGAGATATAATTAATTACAGTAAATTTAGCACCATGAATTGAAGAACTTGACTCCCATTAGCAAACAGGGGAGGGACGCTCAGCAGGCAGATAACATCTCTTATGGACAGGAATCATATAAATGGCTATTTCACACTTATTTAATCTTCAAAAGCATTATTAGGGGAAAAAAAAGGTTGTTCCTGAAAAGAAGATGAGCTATTCAAAAGCATACAGACACTGCCATACAGAGCTGGTGTTTTAGAGAGCCCTGAGCAGCCAGCACAGCCTGTGATCCAAGCTGGCAGACCTCCTGGGACAGGACGGAGCCCTAAGATGCACAGCAGCGCTTCCAAGACACTCTCCTCAGCCCTATGGATACGTGTCAAGGTAAGGCTGTGCCAGCCCGTGCTCTGCACCACGACCCCCTCGTGGTGCACACAAAAGGCTGTCTGGGGTGAAGGATGCCACCAGGAGGTTTTTTTTTTTCCATAGTCTAAGGAACATAAATTGCAACAAAAGGCAATTTCACACGACACGTTGCTGTATGAAGTGCACAATGCTTATACTCAGGAGAAGGTTGCAGGGCCACACAGGCACCCCTCCCAGGGTTTGAAATCTTCGGTAAAGTTCTGAAGTTAAAATCAGCATGGGATTACTGGCATTTGCAATTCTCTGGAGATAACAGCAGCCACCAGAGTGGGTATGTTCTTGTGAAGATTCCTGAAAATGAGATTACCATATTTGGGGCCAAAGCATTATAACATCTTTCTCTTATTTCCCAGCTATGCAGCAGGACTAAGTAGAAAACGATTTACAGGGAAAACAGCAATGGCTTTGAGATGGAAGTGTAAACCACAAAAACCCAGCTCACTCTGCTATAACTAAAAACCCAAACATTCAGAATTTATTGTGTGAAAAGATCTAAGAATTAATGTATGGACTGACCATCAGCTGTTCCAGCTAGGCTGGAGGGTAAATGTTGAAGTTTCTGCACTGGGAACAGAGCTAGAAAATATCACAAATGTAGTCTTTACCCAGGACTGTCTCTGAACCACAGGCTGTATCAGAGAATGTAGAGCAGGAAATACTTCCACAGATGAAAAGGTCTGTTACATTCCTTAAAATATTGGCATCTAGTGCTGGAACCTTTTTCCTCTAATAGGGTACAGGTGAAGAGAACAGTACAACCACGAGGAAGGTCCCCTGCACTCTCTCTGCAACACTATTGTCAGGGAAGAACTGAGGAGTGTGTAACTGCTGAGCCTTTGATCCAAGACTGAGTATTTGGTGCTGAGGATTCTGGCAATGTCTGGAGCAAGCAACGGTACCCTGTTTTTGTATAGTCACTTATTTCACAGCAAGCAGGTGGGAAAACTTTAGTTTAAATCTTAATGATAACATATAATAAAAGCAACTATTAACTTTATCAACATTTTAGCATGCAAGATACTTTTAAAAATTATTTTGAACGTCTCCTTTATCTTCACAGATAGCTATATTTCTCTTTTGCTTGTGAAAGTATATAATTTAGGTGCAAAATGTTTCACTTAATTCCTCTCTGATACTACAAACTGTTTCTTACTTAAATATGTAATGTAAATTGATGATAAGCACCACCAGTTGCAGAATTCTGTAATGTAATCATTACTTATTCAAAACACACCAACATTTCTCCAAATTATTGTAAGTCTTTTAAGTGTCTAGGTTAGCTGCTAACCCTGTATGGAACTGAAACTTGGGCACCAGGGATTTTGTAACACAGTCTTAAGTGTTAAAAACAACAGAAGGAAGCAAGACATGTTAAAAAAAAAGATGTAAATTCAGAAAACTAAAATCTAAATCCAACACTTGGTATTAGTCCTCTGAGACTTTAAACCCATTGTTTCATTTGGTAGTTTTCCCAGGATATCAGTTAAAAGTCAGCGTAACTGTGCACAAGCAAAGCGCACGTCTTAAACTGCTGCTGTGTCAGAGTCTCAGCTTTTACCCTAGGCAGTGCCAGGGTGTGCATACTGAATTGTGGCTTTAGAGATGACACTGTCTTCCTCATCTTTCAGCCATGGCCTTCTTGCACAACTAGAAGCACCCCCAGCAATACCAGTTGCTGGCCTGGCAAGTGCATTGTCCAGATAAAAAGGTCTGAAAACTTGATGTTAGTGATTAAAGGGAAACAGCTGTCCCATGGCAGCACCCACAGAACTGGCTTCTATGTTTTTCTGTCATCAAAGAGCTAAAGAGTGATCAGTGTCTGATTCCACAACTGTTTTCTTGGACATTTTATAAGTCAGATATCATTCCCCCAAGAACCTGTCATAGAGGGTCATGCAAATGAGAAGGTGTATTTATGAAGCACTCAAAATCATGTTCTGTGCCCTACAGCTGCACTCAAACATTTCCAGGACAAGCAAAACATATGTAGCAAAGTCAAACTGGGTATACACAATCACTCCTAGTTTCTTTAAGCAAGGCCACCTCAGAGAAGCAAGAATAATAGCGTAGGAAATGCTGAAGAGACTTTTTTCCAGCCAACATGCACAAATCTACAGTTACTTTGTTCCCAGGAGCCAATTTTACTGTACCACATCATGAAAATTGTTGCTTAATTTGGCCTGAATTTCGACATACATCTAACACTACTTTCCTAATGTCACTGTTCATCTTAGACTATTATAAAACATCACTTCTATCTTGTTTCCTCCCCTAATTACATTATTATATTCTTCATAGCAGTTTCCTACAACAATTCAGAAACTACCACCCTGCTAAATCAGTATGACAATCTAGTACAATCCTTCCCAGTCTGAATTTATTTCTGCAGGATGTCACCAGCAGTTGCAGCCTTTGCAAATCTTATCTAACCCTGTCTCATCTCAGTAATATTCTAAAATCAGATTCATGCACATGTGATTGATATTTTTTTCCTTGGCTTTGCTACAATTTCTATCCTGTAGCAAAGATAGCATTTGTACTTCTGACAGCTCTCAGAGTTTGTATCTTATTTGAAAGTCATGTATTTGCAGATGGATAAAAAGAATCTCTGCATTTTAATTACAGTATTTGCAATGTTCCTTGTGGCAATGGCAACAGTCCGTTCCATCTAATGATACTTTCGCATAAAGACACTAAATTTTTATATCCACAGACCAACCTGTATTTGAGTTCATTTCTGATAGCACCTATGGCACATGTCCTGTGTCTAGTTTTCACCCTACTGCTGTAGAAGATCTGTACTAATGCAGTTTATTGAAGTCTACTTTAGACAATCTGGGTTTACCCTTACCATTGCTGGTGAATCCCAGTAATTTTGTCCAGCAGCAGTCCCAGATTTTCTCCAGTTATAGTCATTTTGCCACTTCATATCCTCCTGCTTGTTTTAAGGGACCCCTTGAGTTTTAATCTCCAATTCATTGGAAAAGTTCTTCCAGCCTTCAGGAGCTCTGTATTAGGACTTAAATGGTTCAACTAATCAGGCAACTAACCCCAATCAAGTCTCAAGGTAAGCATGGACAGCTGGGAGCCCAGGGGGACAGGAAAGACAGTGGTCTGGAGAAAGTGCTCCTGGTTGTAGGCAGTCTGCAGCTCTCACAGTCCTGGCTTTTCATGTGTGTTGAAGAATTGCAGCTGCTGATACTGTCAATAGGCCAGAAAAAGGATCTGCTGCAAGAGAGGGAAGGAAGGGAGAGGACTGTGTGGGACCTCCTAACTTGACTCCACACTTCTGAAGTGTAAATTTTTTCCTCCCTTTCCCCTGCTATATTTCACCCATAAAAAATTTGATTACTATGATTTCATGCAGGTGAAGTGAATTTCACTTTTAAGGCTTGAAAGTTGTTTCATTTTCAAACCCTAAGGGTTTACAGTGAGGGAGTAGAAATGAGCTCTGAGAGATTACGGGTGTGATTTTACATGTGTGGGGTTTTTGGGCACTCAGGTTCAGGAGTTGGCTTTTTAATACTGCTGAATGAACTCCAAACTGAGGATTGCAAGCTATCAGGTGAATGCCATAAAATGAAATGTAATCTCTGCAGGAGGTAGTTTGTCTGTGTTAAATTTCACATCTGACAGTCATAATAACATCCTTGAAAACCTAAAAAAATTCAATGTTCATGTTATTTTGTCTTTAAATACAAAACATTAATTAAACCCCTATTAAAAACCCCTTTAGTTTATTGATTCATGCCTTGCAGAATAATGAATCCTCAGCATATATAATGACCATAAATGAGACACTGTAATTTCCTCTGTAGTTAATTTTTTTCCTGAGTACTTATTACTTATCTAATGTAGTTCCATAATCTGATGGTTACATTTCCAAGAGAATATGTTGTTTCAATAACTGAGCTATTTACTAGATATTTCTCTTGCAAAGCAATTCAGAACTTTCTGTTCTAATTTTTTCCTACGATATAAAACTGCATAGATTGCTAATTGAACATATCCATATTTTAAAAGATTTCAGCTTTTTCTTCAAAAAGCATTGATCCTTTTTACCATTTAAAATATGTTAACATTTTGTAGACAACTTTACAGCTGATTTAGACGGGTCTGTAAAAAGAACCGCAGCCCTTTGTGACAGCATTATGCTTTGGGCACCCTGTGGGAGGCTGGGAAACAAGGCCGTGGGCTGCTGGGACAACAGGTCTGCTCAGACAGACCTTGCTCCCAGTTGGGCCACAGCTCTGCAAAGGCTGTGGAAGGCTCTTAGACATAGGAAGCCTATGGGCAGCACAAGAAGAGCCTGGGTTTGTTAGCTACAGTATGATCCAAAGACAGTCAGGAGAGATGAATGTGTGGTGGTCATTGATCCCTGACCATGGAACTGGCTCATGTGCTCCAACATGGGCTTTGGTTTCCTGTCTTGCAGAAAACACAGTGTGTGGCAAGAAAAAGAGGACTGGTAAGACGTACATCCACAGCTCATGCTGGTAAGAGACTTAACCAATCTGGCTGCAGGAACTTGAAACAAGTCTGATTATTTAGTTGTTGCCTAAGGACTACAGAGCCCTGCTGTTTCTTCTAAATTTCTCATTTTCCCTTGCATAAACAAATACCAGGCCTCGAAAATACATGGTGGAGTCTTTCACCCCAAGCCCTCCTTGCTGCAGCTCACAGTGGATGGCCACTGCTCTCTGGCTTACTGATTCCTTATCCAGAGGGAAGCTGTCCTGAAAACAGTGCTTAATAAAAACATGACATCTTCACACATAATGAAATAAATGAAAAATGAAATAAAGGGACATCAGCGAGCAAATATAAACACTCCCACAGACCTCCTGCCACTGTAAAATAATTTATGGGGATGGAGCTAGACTGGCATACTGTCCCTTTTAATGTTCCAAACTGGCTTACCAGTACCTATAGTTTCCTTCTCTGTTTGCAGAACAGTCCTAGATCTAGTTTCAGTTCAATAAGGTACTTTATTTGGGTCCTGCTCTTAAGAAAGTCTCAGATGTGGTCAGCTCTCCCTCATTGAATGGAAAATTGTGTTCAGGTATATCAGAACAGCCATCATTAAGCTCACTTTAGCATTGTGGCTTTTTACAGAATAGTCCCAAAAGAAAAAGTCTAACTGCCACCACCTCATTTTTTCCTTTTTGAAATGTCTCTCACAAATCACTACAGAACAAAAATCCATTTTATACAAATATGCCCAAACAGAGCAAATAAAAATACGCTATGCACAACATTTAACATAAACCCCAATACTCGTCTACCTCTAAATCTGTAATTTTGTGAAGTTATTTGTGAAACTACAAAACTTTCCATCTTTTCTCCTACAGGTGGTATGTAATATTACACTTTTCAGTGGGGCCCACATTTTTCTTGCCTTATGAGATTTTTTTAATGTTCCTATAGCTTTCCCATTCACTGGAGTTTTTTTTTAAAGAATGCTAATAATAGGTCCCTAAGAAAGTCAAGTTCGTAAGAGAAAACCTGAACGGAAAGAGCAAAAAGAGAATTTCCTTTTCTGAGGAACAGCTCTGAGTCCAAACAAGAAAAACTCTGGCAATAGGTAGAGGAGTGAGTTTGCATACACTAAATCCCTAAAAAATACAGCTAGATACAGTGCCAAAGAAATGTCTATTATCTTGTTTTACACATGCAAAAGTTTATGACAAAGAATGAAAGGGAGAAAAGTGATACAGAAAGAAGGTGCTGGTGGTAGACTGGGACCCCAGAACAAGAATACCGGTGTTGCAGTTGGGGATTCACAGCAAGATAACCACAGAGTATATCAAATGTATATGCCAAAGAATTTCTTCTCTGCTGTTTTTTAACACCATCATCGCCATAAACGTTTTGTTCCCATATGGACACAAAATCCATCAAAGGATGTGAGAGCAAAAGGTGAACCGAAAGCACTCCTACACTTGAGTGGTAATGCTGAGACACAACTGAAAGGTAGTTCTCATATATACCATCATATTGGGCTGTTATGAACATAAATCTGATGGAGACACAATGCAATGCTCATTACAAAATCTACATCCCATGAATGAACTGCTTTTACTTGAATGCTCTTTCCTATGTGTGTGTCTCTATTTCTCTACTGAAACTAAGGGTGTGGCTGCCCTGAGAAGCTGCACTGCTGAAATGAGTTGCATCGTGAATAAACCCCCCTGCTGTATCATTGCACATTTTCCCAGCAGTAATGAAAAAACACTTGAATAAGAGTTTGAAAATAATTTTGTTCCATTATAAATTCATGAACTTAGAAGCTCAATTAATGCTTCACTCATTGAACTCCATTGCAAAAATAGGGCTGGATCCCGTGTGCTTTGGACAGAGGGGGAAATGCATTGGCAACACATCATCTCAGAGGGTGTTTGCTGCACCAGAAGAGCCTGAGCTGAGGGGCAGAGCCACACGAGGTAAAGCATCGAGGGAGAGGGAAGTATTTTAATGAAGTCATGGAAGTTATGAATGGCAATCTGGATCCAAATCATAAAGTAATCATCTTCTTAGTAAAATTTTCTTGTAATTAAAATCCCCAAAGTTCAAAAGGAAAAAAGAATGTCTTACTGCATTCTTAGTGAAAGCCAGGATATTGGAGTGTCATTACCTGAAAATAAGTAGGCTGAAAGTTTGAAAGCCCCTGGTGATATATATAAAAGTCAGCTTGCAGTAAGCCAAGACCAGACTTTCTTGTTGATAATACAGTTCAACAAAGTAATACTTACTTGATTAAGTGTGGCCTGGAATTTTTTTCTGTTTGCATCTCTAGAGTCACATAAAAATACATCGTAAGTTAAAAATCAGAATAATTAAAGTAATGGCTATATTTATAAAAGTTGCTACTTCTTTTGCCAGGCCATTTGGAGGGTTCTGCAGTAAAATAAACAGATGTTGAAAATATAAACACACAAATAGGAAAACAGCCTCTTAACATTTATAAAAGGGCCATTTGAGAAAAACACAGAAAAATAAACCATCAGAAAAAGGGAAAAGAGAGGATAGAAGCAAAAACTATAAATAATGGACCAAATGTGACATAGCTAAACCATCTCTGGTTCAGAATGCAAGAACAGACAGAAATGCCCACTAATATGTTGTCTTTTGTCAATGTATAGGAGAGGGGTAAAAGCACTTACTGATGCCATCCAGTGCTAAAACTCATGAGAAAGAAACACCTTGAACATCTCCTTGGGGTCGGCCTCTGTCAAAAGAAGGAAATGAGAAAAGATGAACATTTACTCCCTTGCAAAGTAAACATTGGCATCCACTCTGCCCCCTGCTCACTATCCTGTTCTCCAGGAATGTGTCACTGCTACAGCACATGGAGAAGCAATCTGCACAGGACGAACTATACCCCATCTCCAAAGGAAAGAGATACCTTGAGAAGGGTCACTGCCTGGAAGGGACTTTCCTGTACCTTAGCCCCACTCTACTCTCTTCCTCTCCCTGCCTTGACCTGCAAAGCTGGAAGAGGGATAGTCTGATCCAGAAAATGTCTGTTAAGAATTCAGGACTACAAAGGATTGGGAGCAGGTGGCAACAGATCATAGTATTCTTGGCACACAGCACATCTCCACAGCTCCTAAGCTGAGGCCCCCAAGACAAAGGTGAGCCACCAACTTGCTTAGCATTGTAAAAAGCTTGCAGAAAACCTCCTCTGACAGGGAGCTCCCAGCATCGTGGGGCTGCCACCAGCCGTGCCAGTGCACAGGACTAACGTCTGAACACTCCAGAAACAACTTGAAATTTCCAGCTTCAGATATTGGACTTAAGAACAGGGGAAAAAAAAAATCCAACCCAAATATGTACTTTCTCTGCTTACATAATTCTTTGCTTTTTCCTCCATAACTTTAAGTCTTCAAAATTAACCACAGAAAGTTCCTGTCCAAGAGTAAGCTCTGAGTAATTCCATGACACTAAAAACTCTCATGAGCATCACCTTTTCCTAAAAGAGAAACAAACCTTCTTTGTCTCTTCAGTAGTTCTGTGAGGCCTGAGGATCTCACCTCATGAAATATTTAAGCACTTGCTTAACTTTAAGCATTTGAACTCAGGCCGGGCCCAGAGCAGTAACACAAAAATGAGTGTGCAGAGTGAAATATAACCCTTTGTGCAGCAAATGTATTGTTTTGGTACAAACTCTCATAAAGAACAAATTTTTAAAAGGAAAGATCAGTATTTTAAAATTAAATTAGATCCAAATCTGAGCTTTATTCTGTGTTCTGATACACGCAGAGAACTCTAATGAAGCGAATAAATGTCATTAATCTGAGTGTAACACTGAAATTAAAAGACTGTGGAAATCAATTAACTGTCTCAGAAGAGAAATTGAGCAAACACCTTCTGGCTTTGCTTGGCAGTGTAAGGATTGACTAAATACAGGTGTAAAGTTATCCTCATCACTGGTAGCACCAAAGCACATCTGTGTCTTGAAAGACACATCTGAGCTATGGATAGAAAAAGCTGATCAATGGTATTTTTATAGAAGCCGTTCAAACTTTCATAGGGAGGAACTTTCAGAGGAGGAACACTAGGTACCGAGTGTATTGAGGCCTAGACTGAGTGCAGAATTTTTGGCTTCAGAAATGTCACTCTTCATAAAATGTTAACAGCACTTTTCATTGGCAAGTACCTGAACAAAACCTCGAGTAGCTTGAGAATATTCAGGCTATGTGCAGAGTCAGAGGCATCACTGTTCTTGTAAAAAGTCTTGATAGCCTGAGCACGCAAATTAGGTTTGCTTCCATTTATACAATGCCTGAAAGATATTCTATTTGAATTTTACATAGTAAATTGTCACTAAGGAGAATTCTGGGAACATTTGGTGCTCTGTCTTCTTCACCGCCTTCATGATAGTTTTGCTTTCTACATTTTAATCAATCTTCCTCTCTTAGGATCACTTATTTGATCTCTCTACCCCTAGAACAACTATGCTTACCACATCTGAGGTGGCTGAAGTGAATTATCACACAGTCTGCCTGAGCCTTAGCCATGCCTTAACCCTGAGGGAGGGATGGGGGGATACAGCTATGAGGCCCTACATACCTCCTTCTTCTGTCCCTGGCTTACACTGTACCAGAAAAAGTGCTCTCAGTTGTGGAGCTCCTGGTCAGGAAAGGTACCCAATCTTGAGTTGTTAAATTTTAAATAACCTCTGCTGAAGAACAGTTAGGGAAGATCTGTCAGGTGATTCCAAGACATTGGCCTTCTCATGGTTTGGCACAGAGACATCAATTATAGTAGAATCCCCACACACTTTGATCCTAAAATCATGGGGCCAAATTTATTCTCAGTGTAGCTGTATTGGCACTAATGAAGTTACATCTGGGATGAATTTGGCCCTTAGTCTGAGAAAATGGAAACCTTATGAAAATCTATTGCTGAATTAATGACAATGCTAAGCAGTAAGCAATTTTCCAGTATGTTCCAATACACAGTGGTAGTAAATCGTTTTCCTTCTTTGTTGGCAGCCAGACCTGTTTAATCACATTGCTAGAAGGTGGGAAGTGTCCAGAAATCATAGTTGCTCTTTGCTCCACAAACACAATATCTTTTAGGGCTAGAAAATCTGACTGTATGAGCACCTGTGATGCACCAGCAGAGCAGACTCCCCTGAAAGGTCTGCTTTGCTCAGCAGCATCCACACTCAACCACCACTGTTTCAAAAGGCTAGGGTTGGTGGAGAAAAACTGATGTCCTGACAGAAGGGTGGGAAGGGACAACTCCCTAGCGCAGTAAGTATTATTTGAATAAAAATAATGGCTGGAGAACAACTCTCAGGAGAGAGGAGAAAAAAAATCTGTAAGAAGAGAGTCCCACCAAAACATCGTCTCTGCCTGAGATGGTAAAGCCTGGAAGAAAACCTCACCTCAGCAAGGAGGATAGGTGGAGAAACACCTGTTCCCACTGCAGCTCTGTTTTACCCTGCACTCTTGAGAGCAACACCAAATGCACAACTGGCTTTGCAGAAGGTCTGTGTGGGGTGCCGATGTGTTCATCTCCCTGCCCCAAGTTCTCAGTTCTGGTTGGAAGGGGGTGTGTTGCCATCTCAGTGGACTTTGCCACTGAAATCAATTTTGCTCTGATTGCAAGATGCTAGGATACTTTGCATTGCTGTACAATATACCAAGGGAAGAACAAAATACTTATTTTGAAAACAATTTAATATAATGCTCCCAAATGTTCATGAAAATAGAATTTAAAAAAAGAAAAAAAAAAAAAAAGAAGAATTTCTATCCATAGAAAAAAGGTATTCTAATAGTCTTTGTTTTTTAACCTCTTTCTTACCAATGAAAACAGTGGCTTCTGTCTCACATTTAACCTTGCAGCTCCACAGAAACTTCAGCAGGAGCACTGAAAACCCTTAGCATGTGCTGTTGCTTCACAGTAACCACACTCACATTATTATGATACAAATGAATGTATCTTTCACAGCAGTCATCATACCTATAAAGAACACCACTGGCAGTAATATCTCTAAAGACCTCAAACAATATAATGAATTATAAACCATTCTAGCTTTCCTTAATCACAGTGAACCTTTCCAGGTGTTCTTTAGCCAGATCACTTAAGCAGTGTCCAGATTTATCTACAAACAATGTTCCATTTGCTAGTTTATAGTTTCCTGTCCTTTCCCCTCTTGAAAATGTGAGATTCAAATCTGCTTCTTCTTAATCTTCAGGAATCTCCATCTGACTCTTGTGAACTTCTAGAAAATGTCAGTGAAAGGACTGCAGATGTGCCTCTCCTAAAAACGTACAGATATACATTATCTGGATTTCAGGTTCTGTTTGCCTTTAGTACACCTAGAGTTTTTGAGCTGATACTGCTATTATCTCTAACACTGGGCAGACTCTCACCCTCCCTTTCCTTTCTGCAGACAGCTACAAATGAGCTGCTCAACAAATGTTCTGTTTGCTATCACCCAATATCTATTCCTCACTATCATTTTTCATTGACCCCATGATTATACTTTGTCTGGTGGGTATATATGTATATATAAGATCATTTAACATTTATCACACTAACCACATATAAATTCCAGAACTGGACAGTTGTAAGACATTATTTTATTTGGAACCAAAGTCACTTATCTGAATGATTTGCAGATGTGATCTCAGAGCTGCCTCTGAGTGCAGCGGGAGGAATGGTTACTGTGACCAAGAGCCTTCCCCTCCCACTGGAGAGGGACCACTGTTTGCAGTGTTAGAGTCAGCCTCAGCCTCAGCTGCCAAGTAGTATGATAATCAAATTATGCAAAGTAGGCAAAAGAATCTTTTGATGACATAAATAGGAACACTAATTTTCAATTCCTGTAGGAAAAACAAATGAACTAATGCTTGTGCTTGGATGACTATACTCAGAAGTACATGGTGGGTTTGAGATGCTTCCATTGATGATGACTCTGTCACTTCACATTGGGGTTCTCCATGTGATTTCTGGAGCATGGTGGAAGAGCTGACAGTGCCCTAATTGCTCAATAAAGGAGTTTAATGATGTCAGTGGCAATAGGTTATTTTTAGTTTGCTTTTGAAAAGGCTTGATATATTTTAGCTTCCTCAACAGTTTCCTGGAATTCTACAGCCTGGGTTTCTACACAAAATGTAGTGTATTTTGTATTTACTAGCATCTTTTCTCGTTTATTCTCAACATTTTGTCTATTCCATAACTATAACAACCTACAATGTACAATGAGGAAGGAGAACGCAAAAAGTGATTAGTAAGCCTAAAATTTTGTCTGTTTTTTTAAAAGGTATCTTAAAATATAGTAGATATATTTAGTATACGATATAGGAACTAATTTAAAATATCATGACCAAACATATGAAATTAATTTCTATTAACTGTGACATCCTTCTTTGTAGTTGCTGTTGAAAAACATCCCTATGGTAGAACTACATTGTTTTCAAGTAGGCATAAGCACCAAAAGCCAACTCAGTTTGTTCAAGCAAATGTAATGAATGTGTATTTATTTATTTATCACAAAGTAGTGACTGCCAGTATGAAATGGACCAATTGATGTAGCTTGTGTACAGCTTACACAGCAGACACTTAGTAAATCCTAGGGCTAATATGACTCTCCTGAAGGGACTGACATCTACAAGAATTTAGCCTTTAAATGTTCAGTGGGTGTATTGCAGGAAGTCATCACCTCCTTTCATTTTCCCAATTTCGTTCTGCACGGCTCTCCTTTGAGTTGTTATACGCTGGCTTTGGATAATAATTACAGATGTGTCGCCATTTGATAGGCGACCTGGTTTACAGATCAAGGGAAAGTTCATTTTATAGCGATTAAAGCGCAGTAAAGCCAAAAGATTTTAAAAGAAGCTGCCCTGCAGTCCCATTACACGAATTTTTTTTTTTTTTTTTTTTTTTTTTTTCAGTTCATCGAATTTTATATCCATGTAGGATATAAATTTGGCAGGCAACACTTAAGAGCGCGGACAATAACAGCGGGCGGACCCCACAGTGCAACCAGCTCCCGCCGGTTGCACTGTGGGGTCCGCCCGCTGTTTTTGTCGCTTTTGAAAATGACCGACGTCTTTACCTCCTCTCCAGAGGGAGAGCAGGGCGGACAGCACAGCGGCGGGGATCGGCCCCTCGCGTTCCCCTCACGGCCGGGCCTGAGGAGGGACCCGCCGCACCGGGCAGCGAGGGCGGCGCGGCCTGCGGAGGGCGCCGCCACATCGGCCATGGCGCGGCCGCCCCGGCCGGCGCTGAGGGCGGGCTGGTGTGTGTGGGGCTGGGTTATGGGCTGGGGTTGGCGCCTGAGGGCAGCGAAGCGGCTTTCTGTCGCCTGACACGGGGCGGACACAGCCGTGTGCCCGCGGAGCTCCCTCCGGGGGCGGTTCGGGCTCCCCCTGCCCGGGGGGTGGGCGCAGCCCGAGCCCAGCGGCAAAATGTGGGCAGAGTGAGGCAGGGCCCGGGAGGGCACCAAGGACAGCGCTGGTTTAAAGATGAAAGTAAATCCTTTGGTCTCACCTACATCAATTTAAAAATTATTATTTTTTTTTTTTTTAAATTTATCGTGGGATGTTCGTGGAATCGTCAAGGCTGAAGGGGACCTTTAAGATCATCTAGTCCAAGTGTCCACCCAGCACTACTGCTGTAACCCCTAAACCAGACCACCCAGCACCAGATCCAGCTGCCCCTTGAACACTTCCACCTCCCTAAACAGAGGGGTTAAGGGGTGAGAACGGACCGTGAAGATCATCTGGTTCCAACTACCCTTGCCATGGGAAGGGACACCTCCCACTAGACCACATTGCTTACAACCCCATCCCTCCTGGCTTTTGAGCACTGCCAGGGTTCGGGGCATCCATGGCTTCTCTGGACAACCTGTTCCAATGTCTCGTCACCCTCACAGTAAAAATTTCTTCCTAAAATCTAGCTTAAATTTCCCCTCTTTTGTTTTGTACCCATTACTCCACATCATGTCACTAAAGGGGAGGTGCTCTAGTCCTCTTATCAATATCATGGCTCTCCTCTGGATTTGCTCCAACAGTTCCATACCCTTCTTATGTTAGGGACACACTTTCGTGGGTTTTTTCCCCCCCTCTACATTTTTATATCTCACTCCAACTTTCTTGCATTTTTTATTTCTACTCTCAAAGTAAACAGAGAAAGTGCTTTCTTCTGTTTTGTGTGCACTCTCTAGATATCGTTCCAAGTATTTTTATTTACTTTTTTTTAAATTTTTAAATTCTGCATATTTCATCTGTTTCTTATTCAGAGTGAAAACAAATACTTGAATATTATGTCAGTTCCTCTCAGCTCTGCTGCTTGACTGTGATTACACAGCACTATTCGAAACATCCTTGAGACAGTGAAGTGGCTCAGAAGTGCTGTTTACAGCCCCGACAGAGGCCCCGCTCCTCTTACAGCACTGTTTCCACAGCTGACTAAAGCAACCACAGTATAAAATGGAGATTGGGGTCATTTGTGCTACCATCCTGGTCAAACTATATGTGGTCCAGAGTCAGAGAATTCTGACTTTCTGGATATTATATTCACCTCTAAGAGTGAGTTGAGAGACCCATCAGTCCTGGGCAGCTGGCTACAGCTGTCAGCTTGGTTTGTGGCCAAAGCTATTGTGTATCTTTTTATTTTGAATTTAAATATTATACATAAACATTGAACAATTATTTTTTTTTTTTGCCCCTGAAACTTCTTGAAATATCATAAACAGGTAGAAATGAGATCATGTGTTGCTTGCTATTTCTAATATTTCTAACTTTAAGGAAGTTCTGCTGAGTCTTTAAGCTGTGCCAAGGAAGCACTGACTGGCATGTTGTGCCCGAGGTTATGCCAACCTTCGTGGAAGACAGTGTCACCTAAAGGGGAGAGCTGCAAACTTTCTGTAACTGAGATTACCTTTTGTGTGAAATAAAATATTTTTATTCATACTGCCTACCTGCCATGAATTACTTGGTTAAGGGAAGAGCTACTAAATCAGAGAAAACATTCAGAAATATCAAATTCTGGTGTTTCAGTTCTCTCTTTCACAACAATCATAGTATCAATTAGAGAATCATGAGAGCTGTCCCTTAAAATAAACTTGAAATTTCCTACAGTCAGGAAAAGTTTTCTACTTACGTTTTACATTGGGACACCATGTTATGTTTTCTCTCTTTTTATGGGGCCACTGTACAGGTGACTGGAGAGCAAGTAGGATGAAACCTTGAGAAGCAAGATGAGAGCAGGTGAGTCAAAGAATAGCCTTGAAGAGATCAAACTTTTATTAAAAATATTAAGACCTTTTCTTCTTTTTCCAACTTGATACTGGCATGTGATTAACTCAGCAATGTGTGACGCTCATGTATTTGATGACCTTGCAAAGAAGTTGAATCCATTTCCTATATTTGACTGGAGTCATGGGGCCTTATAGTGAACAATATGGGACTGTAACACAGACGGAGTGCTGGGGGTGGGTGTGTGCATTAGATGTTACACGGTGCCACACTACTGTGATGGTACAACTTCCAGACAGGAGCTGGCTCCTCTCCTGCCAGCTCAGAGTGCAGGCAGAACAAACATGTGTCATAGAATCATAGAATTAACTGGGTTGGAAGAAACCTCTGCGATCATCAAGCCCAACCCTTGATCCAACCCCACTGTGATTACTAGATCATAGCACTCAGTGCCACATCCAGCCTCGTCTTAAAAACCTCCAGGGATGATGAATCCACCACTTCTTTGGGCAGGCCATTCTAATGCCTGATCACTCTCTCTGTAAAGAACTTCTTTCTAATATCTAGCCTAAACCTCCTCTGACAGAGCTTAAGCCCATGCCCTCTTGTCCTACTGCTGATTGCCTGGGAGAAGAGACCGACCCCACCTGGCTACAACCTCCTCTCAGGTAGTTGTAGAGAGTGATGAGGTCTCCCCTGAGCCTCCTCTTCTCCAGACTAAACAACCTCAGCCTCTCCTCATAGGACTTGTGCTCAAGTCCCTTCACCAGCCTGGTTGCTCTTCTCTGGACCTGCTCCAGCCCCTCAATGTCTTTCCTGAACTGAGTGGCCCAGAACTGGACACAATACTCCAGGTGTGGCCTCACCAGCGCTGAGTACAGGGAAGGATCACTTCCCTGCTCCTGCTGGCCACACTGTTCCTGATGCAGGCCAGGATGCCATTGGCCTTCTCGGCCACCTGGGCACACTCTGGCTCATGTTCAGCCTCCTGTCAATCAGCACCCTCAGATCCCTTTCTGCCTGGCTGCTCTCCAGCCACTCTGTGCCCAGCCTGTAGCACTGCAGGGGATTGCTATGTCTGCCTGCACTCCTCTGCCCAAAGTCTCTCTGATTTCCCTGAAGGTAAGCAAATGCATTATCACGCAGAACACATGGATTGTGCTATGCATTCTGGTTCCCATATGTGCAAAAGGTACAAATTTCCATATATTCCTGGTTCATCTTTAAAACAACAAATCTTCAGAGTTTACTAGCTGAAGCTCAGCTTCTAAAATAAACTGTCTTGCAGCTGATTTGCTGGAGTTCATGTGCATATTCCTTCTCCTGTAGAGTCTGGGGAACTGGTCCTTTGCTTGTTTGAAGAGGCTGTTTAGGAACCAAATGCTAAGATGATATGAAGGCATTTTTGTCCTTCATGCTGGGTGCAATGCAGCACATGGGTTATGCCGTCTTGTGCAATGCACAACAGCATATTAATATACACAGAAACAATCTGACCTGGAATTCCGGTTCTTCACACTCCCATCTGAGAAACACAAATGAAGCCCAACAGAACATAATTTTGCCCTCCTGATTATAACAATAACCACCCCACATCCTCTAGAATGTTCTTTCAGAGTGCATTTATAGGATAAAGTTTTCCCACTAAAAATTGCCACAGGAACATTCTTATTCATCAAAACAAGAAACCAAGTGGCTGATGCTTCTTGAGAAACATGAAGGCATTATTGTGAACATTGCTCTAGTATTTACAGGGGGAAGAAAAAAATAGCAGCCTTTTAGAGAGGTTTAACTCAAATCCCCAAGTGCAGCAGTGTTGCCTCCAGCCTAAAGCCAATGTAGTTTTTGATCCTAAGCCTTGCAATCTGAAGCTATCCTGTGGTTCTGCAGTTGTGTTTGTTTTGGAAGATACACAACAAATAACAAGAGAAATGATACATGAGTTAGCACAGAGAGCTACAGGGAAAGTGGTTGCAGCTCCAAGGAGGGGGTAACTTTGTGCATGTGGCCTCTGAAAACCAAAAAAATGTCTGTAGATAATATTTGCTTTTTCTACACTTCCTTGGGCAAACAAAAATAAAGGGCAGAGGGAAAGGATGTTTTTTTAAAACTATAGCCCTTGGCTACTATGGATCAGATGCTGTTTTAGTCATTTGATCTACTGAGTAGGAGAGCAGAAAGTTTTAGCCTCAAACTCCTGGAGAAGGTTGTAGAGCAGGCAGGAAATGCTCATTGTAAATAGGAATCTGCTGTAAACTGGCTGAAATGCTGAAGTTCTGTTCTGGGGGAAAAAAAAATATTAGCCATCTGAATTTGCTTCCATCTCAGTTGGAATGAAAAGTTAGAATTCATATGCCGAGTATTCCCCAAAGTTGAGTTCTGGGAAGTGGCCTTATCAGAACATTTCATTTGAGTGAAGTCACAGCATTTTGTTTTGATAAAGTCAACAGACTTTGTTTCAGCTTTTGATCTGGAAGTTTTTTGACACAGAGAATGATGGAAGCTTGTTCTTTGGAGGATGTGTTGCTCCCTGAAAAATACCATGAATTGTTTTTTCAAGCAAGCTGGGGCAGAAGAAGTTAATTGGAATCTATCTCTGCAATGATGACCAGCTTCATAGTAATCCAAAAGTCACTAAAGCATTCTAGTTAAGAGCAGTATTAAGAGTGGCAGCTGCTTGAAAATCCTTAGTGCTGGCAAGGAAATCAGTAAAGGCATTTTATATATAAATATATCTACATATGCCTATATAGATATATATGTCTCTGTATCTTTTTTTTCTGCTACAGTATCATGAAATCTATTGAAAAACTGATATATTTTTCAGTAACATTTTAAATAAGCATAATTAAGCAGGCAAGGTCAAAGAAAGCTTGTACCTGGGCAGTTAACTGTGACTAGTCACTCGTTTTAAGTTGTAACTAGCAGTTGTTATCCTGAGGTCAACTCCTTTAGAAAACACCAGGATAGCCTTGCCAAGCAGCCAACAGCCAGGGCTGTGGAATGAAAAGTGTTACAAGAAGTAAAGATGAAAGTATTACAAGTAGATTAAATGATCATCAGTGGGAACAAGGTGAGAAAGAGGCCTCAAGGGAATTATAAAGACAGCAAGCTAAGGAGCCTGCAAGCAAGGAAGAGAAGGATTTTGATTAAGAACAATTGAAAGCCTATTAGCCCAAGAAGTTCATCACTGCTAACTTTCATGAAAATGCAGATCCAAATATTCACTAATTATTAAAGAGGTGATTAAAAAAAGGTTGTGTGACTAAGTGCAAGGGAAATTTCACAAGTGAGTGGGTAAAGGCAAGAGGGACTATTGGCCACAGCTGATAAAAACAAAGTGCACAGAACAAGCAAAAAAGAAGATTGAGAACAACAGTGAATAACTGCAATTGAGCTCTTAATGGAAACAGATTAGTTTCATGTTCTACAAGGGAAAGACATGAAATATGTACTCTATTATCTGATCTGATACTGAGAGGAGGGCAGTTATTTTAAAGGAGATTCATATGGTTGATAGGGAGGAAGGAAATAAGGACAAGTTTAAATTAAGACATAGGAAACCAGGGAGGAACAAAACAACAAACACTGTCAAGGAGATGGACTGGATGACCTTGCAGGTCTTCTCAATCTCATGCTTCCTGGACCCCTTCTGAAGAGAGCAGGGTCTCAGTAGCAGATATTTAAGATATCATGGTTAGTAGCCAACTTCAGCAGACTTGTCCAGCCACAAAGAATCTGCTTTTCTGAGACCTCTTTGTAGTTTTAGAATAATGAACTTACTAAAATGCAGCTCTGAGTTTCATCAAATCATCTCTTTAGAATACTGGCAGTGAGTAGAGGTGCAGCTTTTCTCTTCTTACTAAGTGTGGTGGTATCTGAGTTGTGAATAATATTGATGTTTTTCCAGCTGCTTCATATACTTTTGGCATAACAGGCATTACTGCTGAAAAACTGCTGCACTTCACCTCCTAATTTCCTTCTCTGTTGGGCAACTCAAACCCCAGAACCTTCACAAGAAGAATATTAGAATCCCCCTTCAGGGAGGGTATGTGGCCAGGAAGACCCTTAGCTGACTATTTCTGTCTTTTATTTTTCATGCAAAGGCCAAAGTGTTTCAGTACAGTGGGAAATAGTCCTGTTAAAATTCATGCCCAGCTCTGCACATGTGTGGACTAATCAATAGTAAAGCAAATGCTTGGTCTTTCTCACCTGCATTAGCACCAGTCAAAACAAAGGGTGATTCCATGTCATGGCACATGGTCTCCCTCCATGTAGAGGGAAGATCAGCTGTTACAAATAGACAGACTGGTTCAAAGGCTTTCAGTAGCCCCTGTGGCCCATCAGAAGGTGCAGCTCCCAGGCTGAAGTTCACTGAGGTGCAGAAGGATGCAAAGAAAATCATGCACTCCTAGGACTATATACTCTGACAAGCATGCTCTCAGTGGTGTAAGGTCAATGCCAGCACCAACATGTCTTGCACAGTGAAAATATAGGTAGGACATCACTTGACATGGGCACTGCTGTGTGTTATTAATGATAGTGCCACCTGTGGTTACTGACACCATCCTCTGCAATTTTCTCTAGTTCTATCATCATCATCATCATCATCATCATCATCATCATCATCATCATCATCATCAGCATCATCATCAAAGAACTGAGTACCAGCCATGTCTTTAAACAAACGAAACAGAGGAAGTGGTTGACCACTGAAGGACAACAGGACTGTAGTGTCAGTTTCCTGCAGAAGCCTGTCCCTGTTTTGGTTTAAACAACAGACTCTGATGATCTGGAAGTTGTTTTTCCAGAACCCTTTGGAGAGAGAGGTTCTGTACTAACAAACTCCAGACAACAACTCCAGGCAATGTTTACTAGTCCTGTGGTGCCTTGACTTGCTGGTCAGTGTTTGTAAACTTCAGTCAGTTCCTCCTTGGTCTCTGAAAAGCTGCTACAGCCGCCCCCAGGGGTGCAGTTGGACAAATCTCAGTAGCAAACTAATTTGAAACACCAGGATCAACTATCAGAGAATTTGTGAGCAAGGTGGAGGCACAGGCTAATCAATCTGTTGCAGATAGTTTCTCCAGCTTTAGCTTTGTAAACACTATGTACTCTGCTTCCTACCACTGCGTGAGGGTGTGGGAGACAGTGTGTACAAACAGAACTGGAAAAGCCCCTGATATATACTGTCTTGTAACTGAGTACGTCCTAGAGAGGGAAAGAATAAACATTAGCAAACAATTCTGACTTTCTAGTAACCTTTGCAGTGAAATCATCTTATAATTTATGGCTTGATTTTTTCAATTACTTTTTATTGGATGAACAAGCTCATGTGTGCATAAAAGTTCATCAGTCAAGAACATATATATATATATATATATACACACACACACATATATACACACATAACTCTTAAAAACTAGGAAAACCAGGCTCCTCTTTTTATATTATTTTGCCCACAAAAAAAGCAGAGAGTCATGAAGAATGTCTTGTGTATGAGTTGGAATCCAGACAAAAGTGGAAAAAACCCTGCTCTTTTTGAGTTTTATGGCAGTCTGTTATCTTTTGAAAGTTATGTTTTTTGTGTCAGCACTCAGCAGATTTTAGGTGAGATAATCTGCCCATTCTTTTCTTTTTGCCTGCTTTTTTTTTTTTTTTTTCACCATAGCATCTGAGATCTTAAACCCAAAAAAACCCCCAAAACCCCCCAAACCTCCTTGTGATTTATCAGCCCTAATTGTCTTGCGGTGGGGTTTCAGAGAGGAGATCATTAGCACACCCAGACATAAGGCAGATGTTCCAGTGATGACATGTCAGCAGAAGGAGTGTGTTTCTCTTTTGCCTCCTCCCTCTTTCTTATTCCTTATCTAATCTCATTCCCCTCAACACATTTGTCATTTATATCGGTGTGATGTTTGCTGGTGGGAGTGGAGGGGCAGGAGCAGCTCTGGCAGCTGTGAATGCAGCCCATGTGGAGTGTCCTGTGCTGTGCCTGGCCGTGGCACATCAACACACAGTGTAGTGTGGGCCAGGAACTTAGCAAGGATTAATAAGACTGCTGTGGATATGCAGGCAAGGGGCTGTGTTTGTGTCACACCTGAGAAAACCATCCCACCACAGTTAGTAAAACATCTCAACTGCTGTCCTGGCTTCATGTCCCAGCCCTTTCCATGAGGTTGTTCATTCGCAGGCTGCCTGGATGGAAGAGGCTCAGAACAATTCAGCTTCTTCAGCACATTTATTTAAGTGAAGTATTATTTATGAAAATTTTCCTTTTAAAAAAAATAGATGTCCTCTGGCCTCAGGGAAAGCAATAAAAGCTCTAAATTATGTTCTCAATCCAGAATTAATCTGGGTGACTGGACAAGGGAGCAAAGAAAGGAAGAAACAAGAGCTTCAATTTATAAAGAAGCATTTTTCCTGCAGCTGCCTGGCAGCCTATGTTGCGTAGCGTAGAAGCTAGGGCACCTCTGAGTTTGTAAAGGTAAAGAATAAAAAATTGTGATTATACCTAGAATTTTAAAATATTTTCTATAAGAAGAAACTCCAAGGAACAGAAAAGACAAGAAAGATCCCAAAAACCATCTTGATAAGAAACATTTCACAAAGAAAAACCAGTGGAAACCCTGCCAAATCAGGATCCTTAGTGCATGGTTAGATATAAAATCCTTCTCCTTTTCCCCTTAAACCTACGCTGCAGGCAAGGTTTATTTTATTCTTGTCATGGTAAATAATTTCATGGCTGCTTTCCATTTTAGGAGTAAAGGCCAAACTTTAAGTATGATTGCACCAATTTTGTGTCAGTATATCTGTACACACAGTTATAACACAACACTTTTACAACAGAAATGTCATACCGAGGCATCCTATCTCCCACTACATTTTGTGTGTTTCTAATATGAGGAAGCCAGAAATGGGGTAAGCTAGAATGCTTATCAACATCCAGTTTTCAATTTCCCTTTCCTTGTTCATTAAGAAAGCTGTGAAAGGCTTTGAGAAGAGCTGCTGCTCTCCCACACCAGTCAAGATATCCACAAAGACACAATCAACCTCTTTCTTCCAACCCCCCACCACATCTGGAGAGAAGAAGGGAAGTTTTGGTAGCAGCTCTGACTTTTTGATGGCAGGGGGATGCAATTTGATTTTCAGTGCTCCTGAGTCTTTTATAGGTGAGTATTATCATGAAAATCAGTGCCTCCAAACAGAAATTCTCTTTTACAAGTCCAAAATCAACTTTTTGTGGCGCAGACACTCACATGCTTTACCTGCTCTCTCTGCACAACACACCACCTCCCGGAATTATTTTCCTCAGAACACTCTCAGCATTGGTTTCAAAACAATGCATTTCCCATCTAAATGCATTTCTTTAAAGCAGAATAAACACCTGCAAACTCAGGGACCAGACATGACTGATTTGGGCAGTGGAACCAATCTCCTGCTAGACAAGGAAACAGGATTGTCTTTATCTATAGGCTGAGTGGATTACCAACTAAATAGACAATACACGACAAATTACAATTTGGAAGCAGGACAACATTGGCACTGAGGTGTCATCGATGAGTGGGTGTGTTTCTAGAGGTATCCAGTTCTGCTGCTGTGTTATTTAAAGTTTTTTATCAATGATTCCATAGGAAACACAAGCATTACTATAATATTTATATAAAATATTGATATTGATATAACATTGATGGCAAACTCCCTGTTCAAAAATAAAGTGTAAGAAGAGGAAGTAACTGCTGTGTCCTGAGGTAAAATAAATTTGGACTGCAACTAAAACATGAATTTTCAATCTTGAGGACAGCTAAATAGCTGGCAAATCAGAATATCTCTCGGATGAATTTAATATAGTGTGTAATTAATTCCTGCATAACTGGATGCTCAGGAGATGCAAATAAGCACTGAAGCACAAAGAATGGCAAAGTCTGAGGCACTGCATAGTCTCAGATTCATCATGATGGACTACCAGCCCTGTGCTTTCAATGGGGACCATTGGATTTGTTCCAAGAGTGAGCAAGGAGATCTCCATGTCTCTGTGCAAGCTTTTCCACAGTGATTTTTACTGTTTTCCAACATAATTTCTGCTCTATATCCTTTCTGGTGACACATATAACTACCAGGAATAGTTGCTGGAGATGCAAGTCAAGCACACATGGAAATGTTTGAAAAGTCAGTTGCTAGATGCACTACAGATGTTGCTTGTTTGGAACACTGGTAGCTGTTCTGCTCATAGTTCTTTCCAAAAATACACTAAACATCATTGTGAATAGAAAATTCTTTTTTTAATCAATACTTTCACTTTGGTGTAGTTTTGTTCTGTATTAGACACTTCAGAAAGGAAAGAAAAAGTTACTTCAAAGAGAAGTTAGAATATCTCAGGCAAAAAAAGGGAAGATCCACAATGTGGAATGGTAATTTTTGTTCTCCACTGAATTATATTTTTAAAAACAAGTAAAGTTCAATATTTCTCACAGAACCTTGTCCTGACTCTGGCATGCTGGGGAAAAGCAAAACAAGAACAATGTGCAGGATATTGTATATTGCAAACACTCTGTGCCTTGTGAATGGATAAAAATAAATCCATCACTGTAGATGTTACTGCCTCATAGTTTGTTTTATTATCTTCTCTGATTTTCATTACTCCAAAATTAGTTTGTATATGAACTAACTTATAAACTCTGTGGAGAAAAATTAAGAGGCAATAGTTTTACAAATACCACATGAATTTAAAATAGCTTTGTAAATTTTGCTTAAATAAATACTAAAGGTTTCAAAAATTGACCCTTCTTAAGTATCTGGGTGAGTTTCTTCTTTTGAAAACTTATTTTAAAAATAAAAGCAGATGTAGATAAAACTTGAATTTCAGAATCAGAAATTAAAGTTTTGTTTAAAAACAATTTAGTGACAAACTACATCGGTTTGGGAAAGAAGCGGTTTTGAACTGCGTACCGTTCACCTGTGTGAAGGAAAAAAGGAAAACCCCAACTGTTGAGAACTGAAGTCAGAGGGAAACCCTAGACAAGCAAGAGATGTGGGCTGGATCCTCAGTATATGTACTTTCCCATCACTAATTTACACCAAATAAAATCATTTTCCTTTCTTCATTACACATGCTCCTCAAAATTTGGAGTTGAGCTTGAAGGTGGAAGACGCCACGCTCCAACATAATGCCTGTAACAGGCTAATGAAGCTGTGAGGCTGTGGTGGACTCGGTGCCACTGATCTCAGAGTCAACATCTGTGCAAAGGGTCTTTCCTTCTGCCAAATACCCCCGGTGCCAGCTGACTTCAGTGGGGTCTGCAGGCACTCAGCATGTCAGAAATATGTACGAAAAAGTGTCAGCATTAGCCAATTATAAAATTTGCTGCTACTATTATGGCTGTGGCTTCTTGCAATTAGTTTCAAGACAGGCAGAGTTTCTGATACTGAGATGCTCCTGACAGTGTCCATGAGGCTGAGTGGGTAGCACTGATGTAAATCACCACCCATGCTCTGAGCTGTTGGCATCCCTCACTGGAATTTGTGTTGGGGCTATGCTCTGTGAAGAGCAGCAGCCTGTATCTGTACTTCCCAAGATGAGGAAAAAAATGGCTTTGTGGAAGAAACTTCCGCATTACAGACATTCCAATTGTTCCTTTGAGCCACAGCCATAACTCTCTGCAGATGTAACCCTTCACTTCTCTCTCTTTACAAGTTTATTTTCCTTGTAAGGAAGAAAAACATGGAAAAGATTTTTGGTTGGTGAAAACCAAACTGAGAAGTACTGAATGTAAAGAATGAAGAAGGCTTTATAGAACGTCTGACAACAGCCAGTGAGCTGAGTCACACACATAAAGCCATGGAAGTGCTAAACCCCATCAGATGCTCCTGTCTAGGTGAAATTCATCTTCTTGCCTAACATAGTATGGGAGTTTACACCACTGGCTGGTGCAAACACAGGAAGAGAAATCTTTGCCTAAATTTATGGCTTGAGCAAGGAACTTTGTGGCCTCTGTAGCTCCTGCTGCAAACTCTAGGCCAGCCTGAAATCTGGAGGTGCTGGACACATCCTGCCTAGGAGGATTTTATCACAGCAAACATATATGTAGAAGGCTATGGCAGCTCCACAACTCTCATGCTTCTCTGTAGCGTCTCTCTGGAGCAGGAAGAAGGTACACAGTGAAAGCACTCCATTTTCATGTTTCTTAAATGTTCTTCTGGTGAGAGTATGGTGATAATTCTGGATTTCAGTTTAAGTTTTGAGCATAGGCATATGCCCTTGCCAGTCTTTGTGTGAAGAACACTTCTTGTTTTTTATGTCTGGAGGGTCACTGCAGCCAAACCTCTTCCTAGGCACGACGAAAGAGTTCCCCAGCCTGGGAGCCCTGTCTGACACTATGACTAAGGGCAGGAGTGAGGGGACCACAATCTGGTGCTATTTTGGCCTTTTTGGTGAGTAACAGCATCGTGGTAAAAGCTGAAGTGGTGATCAAGGTGCTCTGTCTTTTAACTGAAATCCCCAGCCTGTGCCTGCCCAAACATGCTCACAGCTGTGCTGTTCACCAGAGAACCACTGTGCAGAGAGAGGAGCTGCAGGAAGGAAGTGCAGTCCCCAAAAGAATTTTGTGGGTTTTTTTGACTTTAGTCTACTAGATGGAGAAATCACAGCAGCAATCTCAAGTCATTCAGGTAGTGTTCCAGCACCCAATTCTATTGACTTTGCTGATGTGGTGTTGTGCTATCTGTCCTTATTAATGAAACAAAAAATGTGGGTTTATTTTTCCTGAACAAGCTTAAAGCACACCTTGTCAAGGAACATTCAGGCAGCTTTTTTTCTGATGTTGCAGGTAAGCTGATGAGCCTATCATATTTGTAAGTTTAAAACCAAATCCCACTGGCAAATTGCAAATTTAAAACCAAACTAAGTGATTTCTGATGCCAGCAGCCCTGGGCATCTCCTCTGTGCTGCCAAGTGTGGCAACATACCACTAATTTTTTCTTCACCCAGAAGCCCTCCCGAGGCTGTCAGTTTGCAGAGTGGGCCTGATGCCCAGAGCTGCAGCCTACTAAGAAGACAACAGCATAAGAACAGAAAGCATGAAAGTTTTCACTTGTCAGTGACACCAAAATTCATCTTTGGGAAGTGCCAGGAAAATAAAGTAAGGACATAGGAGCAAGTGAAGACCTTCTGTTGAAGCATGGTGGGTACCTGAATTCCACTGCAAAACAGCTCAGTGTGGAGCCCGCTGTTTTGGTATGTGTGAGATACAGTAGTTCTCTTCCAAGGACACCCTGAATTACTGATTCAATAATACATATTTGAAAGAAAACTCTGCACACACAGATGCAGTAGGCAAGGATTATTCCATATTTTATGTCAACACACAGATATCCTACAGAGCATTGTTTTTTTTTCCTTCCCCTCACTTCTCTGTTTTTTGGTCTGGTTTATGTTTAGATTGTTATTAAAAACATGTGAAAGTATCACAAACATAATTTGGCTGCCAAAGCTTAGGTTCCTAAAGCCATATGTAGGTATCTAGAGAGGCTGATTTTTCAGACATGAGGGTTCAGAGCATGGCAGAGCAAGGCATTGATATACAAATACAGGTGCTTGTTTGAAGTGATCAAGTTTGAAAAATTTTGCCTGGCATATTCAGGAAATTAAACATGCAAATGGTGAACCTCTGAGCATCTGACAAATTAAATGCTTAAATGATCCACAGAATGTGGCAAGGCTGTAAACTTTCCAAGACATTCACTGGGGATCTCAAACAACATAGTTGGAATTCCAGACTTCTTTAAGTTCATTTATTGACAAGGGACCACATTTAGACTAATTGTTAGCAAACCTAAGGCTGATTTAAGAGGAATTTAGGAGCCTTATTCAACAAAGTAATTTGGACCACATACCCGTTTGGGCAGCAGCCTCTGGAGGTATCCAGCAGTGCTGCTTCTACTGCTGCTGTCTATAGATGCTCACGCTTTACTGCACATACTCAAAGGTGTCTCAGCATGAGCACTTCATTGCCAGAGCTTTTGCAACTGGTGCAGAATAACTTAAAGTCTGTGGGAGGCCCAAAGCCACTGAGCCTGTTTAGATGATGCTACACACGGGCAGGCTCAAGAAAGGACCGAAGGAGGAAGGGGCACTTGGCATAGAACAGCCTCTTGGTTACTCTGCTCAACCACAAAGCAGTGCAAGCGAATCCTAGAAGTTATTCGAACTGTCAGGATCTGAACAACCATTTATTTTTCAGAAGAGCATAACTGTGTGATGGGCATGTCTGGAAAGAGACGTGCTTCATCCCTCTTATGGTATTAGTGCCTTTGGTGCAGAAAAGGATGCTGGACACCCAGGAACCACAGGACAGTAAGTGTCCTTCTTGCACTTAGGGAGAGGGGACCATCCTAGGGTGCACAAAAGTCTGTGCTTTGGGTCCACTTGTGCATTTTGTAATACAGAAGATGCAAACTGTTCACTACTATGGGCACAGATCACTTCCCAGTCCCAGAATATCACCCCATTTGTGTGACTGCAGCCAGAGACCCCCACTCCCTCTACCTGTAGCTCTGTATCCCACTGCACCGTGGGCTGCTGTGAACAGCAGCACAGCTGAGAGCAGAGCAGGCAACACAGGGCTGAGATGAGCTGGGCACAGCCTCTGGCTGCTTGCCAACCCTACCTTGCACACCAGTGCTCTTCTGAAAAGTGGCTTTGAGACAGCACCCAGTGTCTCAGCCCTCAGCACGGCAGGAAAAATAGCCCAAGTTGGTGCATGCCGTTTCCTCCTTGGCACCAGACTCAAATGTTGCTGGATTGGCTCAAGGGAGTTGCCGAAGAGTAAACCCACAGCTGTCACTTCTACTGGCTGAATAAGATATTGCAGTAACTAGGAGAGATGCCCTGGATTGCCTTGATGGGCCAGATGGCTTCTATTTAGGTATTACGATGCCCAATTTAGGAATCCAGAATAGGAAGTCTGCTTATGGCCCTGGCAGGCTATGACCATTGCTTATTATACTGTTCATAATTGTGTCATTGTTTCCGTATGGTTCTGTTTTATTACATCCATCTGCTGCTCCACATTTTATATTTGAAGTGCAGGCTTTCTGTGCCACAAATTTGCTCCATACTTAGCAAATAGTACAACCATGCCAACACCCCAATCCTGCACTTCCCCCACTAGTCCTGGTGGAAGCCCTTAGAAGTTGAAAGAAGCAGTTAAGACAGTACATTGTATGGAAAAATGTTTCATTACTCCTTAGAGCACCACCATTTGAGGTGTTTGTCTGCTGGTTCCTCCTGTTTAGTGTAGAAAAAATTCAGGACTTGGAGGGCAAATTAAGAGATTGATTCTTCAATTGGTTTTTTAAGCTGTAGACATCACTGGAGAATGTGGAGAAGAAAAGACAGTTTTCAGGAAAGCTGTACATGTCATCTTTACATCTGTGACACAAGCCAGGCAAAACAAGGAACTGCATTGTTAACACACAGGCTCCACTGCCACCCTCTTCTACTCATGGTGGTTTCAGGCAGCTTTGGATGCCAATAAAAAGTGATCCCTGTGGGTTTAACAAAAAACTGTGCTTAGGCCAAGATTTTCAAGTGTTATAGTTTCTGACTGCTCAGCCTCAGGCAGGTCTGATCTTTTGGAGGGCACCTGGTGACTCAATGCCTCTTTAACCACTCCTTATTTGAGTCAACACATGAGCTTGGCTGTTGCTCAGGGACACATATTTTCATTCCTCTAAAGCCTCCATGATCTGATTCATGGTTGTTGTGTATCTGTCTTCCCATTCTGTGCTGTGCATCCCTTCAGCTACAGAAACAAAAAAGGCAGTGCAGTAGAGCAAAGGTGAGGCTCTGCATTTCTAACTTGTTGCTGAAAAGCTCCAGAGTAATTTGTGAGAAGTTCTAGATATGACATGTAGTTCCTAGATAATTCTGTGTTCAAACGAAATGGAAGCTTGATCCTTTTATTATTAATGGATCCAAAGTTGAAAAGAGAAGTATTTAATATTAATAGTTCTTCCCACCTGATTTGCTCTACAGAGCAGCTTGAAAAACTGTTATTTGTATGACATTTCAGTGTCTTTATATGTATTGGATCGATGATAATGGAATCAGCACACTTTTTCTGCAGGCCTGAGGTGAATAAATGGCTCCAATCACAGCACCCACCACTACTTTCCTCAGCAGTTCATTTTACTTTATTCTGCAGTTATAACCAGTGCCTCTAATAAAGCAGCTAAAAAATAACCCTATATGGTTTCATGGGTCTGTGGGGAAAGAAAGGGAGCTGTCACACGCTTCTCCAATGCAGGCACTTGTACTTGTAGCAGCTGGTCCATGGATGCTGATGTTACCCAGTACTGATGTGGCATTTTAAGTTTGCTTCAGCCTTAGAGAAACAGGAGAGTTCTGGTTTCCACCTGAGGAGTTTATTATTTGCAAGATGTATCCGGCACTGTTCTTTGGTGGCCCCGCTGCAGATGATGAAGCAAGGGATGAAGTACTCTGCCCAAAGTTACGTGACGTTTGTGGACAATCCAACTGCCCAAGTTCAGCCCAGCACCCAACCACAAGGCCTTCCCTCCCAAGTCCCTGATGTACAGTGGCAATAAGCTGGAGGGGCTGGGGAGGTGATGAGGAAAATGTTGTAAAGATCCAAGGTACATATTACGTGGGCAGTTTGGGGGACTGGGCCTGCCTTAGCAGGCAAGAGGGACAGGAAGAGCCCAACTAGGAAGAGATTGCTGGGAGAGGTTGTTTTGACAGATGGTCTGCAAGGAAGGGGCCAGGGCATTGTTCTGGCACGTGGGGGATCAGTCCAGAAAGAAAAATGGGTCACAAGACAGTACATGGAGCAACCAGAGCAGACCAGAGAGATGGTTTATCTTTGAGAAGGCATATGTGCATGTGAAACAGCAGGATATGAGTGATTTGGGGATGCCCTCCCCGATGTGTGCTTGGGTACCTGTGATGAAACGGCAATCAAAAGCTGCTCCTCACTTATCCATTCCACAGCCCTATGAGAAGAACATGGTTGTTGTATCCTTTCTAACTGGACAGACTTCAGCCTAAACCTCCCTAGGGAGGGAGCTTTAGAGAGAGCGTTAGAGAGATAGCGTTAGAGAGAGCGAGCTGGAGAGCTGCTGCCACTGTGGTGTGGGGAGGATGGGGGGGATTTACACCTGGAAGCACAAGGAGGATCTGTGAGGCAGCTGGAAGGTAGACAAGCCAGCAGCCTGCAGGAAGGAGTAAGGTAGGAAGACAAAGCAAGAGAGTGCAGGGAGGAAAAAGGGAGGCCAAGCACAGAGCCCCCACTGTGGCAGCTGGGGAACCCCTCTTCATGGCAGGTCTGGGGAAATGCTGTATGCTGGAGTCAATCTGCATCTTTCCAGGCACTGCTCCTCCTCGGTGGTGCTCACATCCCTCGCTGCCACCTCCCCTTCTCCTGTAAACCTGCCCAGGAGGTCCCTTTGAGGGGCTTATTGAGGGGATGGTATTAAAAGCTCACCATCTCTTTCTGAGCAACCTTACAAAAGCCAGCTCACATTTTTTTCCTGCATTCATTCCCACTTTCCAGATAAAGCATTTTTGCGACAAAAAAATCCGCTCAGCATGATCTACCCAAGATCAGTATATGCTTGACACAACATGCCAACTGTAGTGATGACACTGAGAAGTCCACAACATGTTTTGCTGGAAGATTTTCTCTTAAAGACATTGCAGTGAGTCAATCTAGTGGAAACCTAATGGCTTCAGACAGCTGTTGTTTGCTTAAAATGGCTGGAGGGTCAAGTTCAGGCTTACTTTGTTCTACTAAATTACAGAACAAAGACTTGGCTGGTTGCTTAGTGAAATAATCTGTAATAGATACCATAGGACTGATTTTTTGTGTATATTTGGGCATTAGAAAAGTGGGGTGGAGACTAAACACGCCTTACCCTCAAAATCCAGTAGAACAGATTCTCACCGATCATATGGGAATTACTGAAAAGTTGCAGACATGTTCACGAGATGGGAGATACCCTCAGCATTTTAAACAAGAAGCAGATGCAGAGGAGATGGCATTGATTATCTGTGATCCAAACCCGTTGATAGCAGAGGAGCCAATGGATCAAATAATATTAAACAAGCTGCACCCAATGGAGCCGATCAAGATGCTCCAGAAATCTTTGAGGCAAAAGGAATATGTCCAAAGGACTGAAATTGTTATGGTGTCAGCATTTTCCCTTCTTGTGGGAGTAACTGCCCTGTCTGATCTGTTAGCGAGTATCTTGTTACATTAAACACAAATATCACTGTTTATAATGTCTAAGTGCTTCCTTAGTACCATAATATATTAAAAGTAGAATTAAAGAAACAGTAAACTTCAAAAATATCAAGCAAAACACTCATTACAGCCAAAATTAAATAGGACTGTCATCTTCACTACATCAATTAACTTTAAAATTCCACTGCTGACTTAGTTATGCCTCCTTCATCTGTTACTTCAGTTCAACTACTTAAAACTGTATATAAGGACTGATGCTTTCTACATGCATAGAGTAACTTCTTAGAGTATGTAACAAAATTTGATAAATAAAAAAATCCCACTTGAACAACACTTTACTCCTCAGGTCTGCTGGGTAAGCCAGGCATAGACAGAAAGTTTCCACAAAAGATTTAGTTTTTACTGGTTTGAAAGAAATGTCTTTCTATTACCTTTGGATAGCACAGTCTGTACTACTGCAGTGAAAGATGTCACACAGTCCCAGCAAATACTGAAGTCATTCTGAAACGGCAATGAAGCCAAAAGCTGGAAGAAATTCAAGTCTCATGTCTTTACCACCTCCTTCCCTCTCTCCAAGTCAATGAATATGGCCCTTCATTTAAGAATGAGAGATTCACAGTAAACTCAATAGTCCTGTCACAGCTGGAGATATTTTTTCTTTTCATTACCTAATTACTAGGGAAATGGTCTTCCTCAAACTTTGCATGAGCAATGAATCATTTGGCCATTGTGAAAAAAAAAATCATTGCAGTAGATCCTTACTCTCATTATTTTCTGGGGTCAAAACTTCTCATCTCCTGTAGCTGAGCCTTATTTCCAAGCCATCCCTCTTAGTAATCAACCTTCTTGTTGCTCCTGATCTACTCTGTGATAACATTTATGTACTTAAAAGTCTGATTTCTCCTCTAGAGCCTCCTACTCCTTCTCTCTAAGTCATTTATAGTTAATGTGGTATCCTGCAGCCTCCTTAACTGCTTGATATCAAATCCCTTGTGCCCAGACACCTTGTGTTTATGCAATGTGTTATGTACCCATGGTGCTTGATGGGCAGAACTTCTCTGGTGTCATGTTCTCCTCAAGAAAAACAAATATTTCCTAATTTTAGGCACTGAAAAAATTTAGTCTTTGTCCTTCTCCACAGGAAAGTTTCTTCTCGGTGCACCAAGTCAAACTGTGAATGTTTCATCCTTCCCCTGGTTTAATTGTGCCATTTACCCATGGCCTGCCTGTTCTCTCATACAGGGCACAAAGGAGAGGACGACTGTTGGATCCTTAAAAATAAAATCTGGTTTTCTTGTAGCTGGCGTAGGAGTAGTTGTTACAACAAAGCTATAACATTCTTAGAAGTCTCAGCAGACATCTGAGATATCTCCTGATGCCTCTTCTGTGCCTAAAATGGAGAAAGATTAATCCAGATCTAAGCCCGTGTCTCCTGTGAGACTTTACTGAAGTCCACTTTACAAATCCTTACTGAAACACAGAACAATACACAACCAAATGAAATGTGGTGCATTGGTTAAGTAGAGAAACATGTTGGAAACAAATGGAACCATCCGAAAAGTGAATTGAACAATTATTTCCATTCTTCTTTTCTAAAAATCACTGTGTACAGTAGGGTAGCATCTTGAATAGTTAAATGCTCCTCAAATACAACACACAGGCAAAACAAGAACAGTCCTTCAATATTAAAAGCATTCCTGCTGTGTCCACATCATGGTGCCTGCACGAGCTGAATTCAAGACTTTTTATTGTCAAGAGGCACTACCATTACGCTACATTTTAATATGGATTTTTGCCAACAATCATAAATAAAACACGCACTCATAAACAATTCCTAAAGGCAGTGTGTCAGATGGTATTTCATTAAAAAAACCCCAACCTTGCTGCAGTGTAGTGGAATACTATAGGCCAAGGCTGGTTGGAGCTTTCTTTCCCCTGTGTATGCCTAGGCATTTTGTTGGTTCCAAAAGGCTTTTTAGTTAATGTATTCCATGCCTACCAGAAGATCCTTCATGCTAATGAATGAGAAATTCACAGCTAAAAGGCAGAGAGAATCAGTGCCATTTTCAAGAGATGCCTAATGTGGGAAACCTGTAAAAGCTGTCAGATAGAAAAAACTGTGAAGGAGTTCCAGGATGGTGACAACAAATGAAAACTGTATTTGCTAAATACCTTTAAAGGTTAAATATGTAAGTGAAAACAGATTCAAATGTACTGATCCCTGTTATGTAAATTCTGAAGTTTTCATGAAACAGAAAATGTCACTTGACACTAGATACAGTCTTGCATGGATAAAATAACTGGACAGCCTTTCTCAAACTCAGCAAGAAGCATGTGAAATAAAAGATGAATGTCTTTCTGTTTACTAGACTGCTGTGGTGGTCATAGCAATGAGGAGTTTTAAAAGACTTTAATCTTTAAAGTAACCTTCTGCTTTTCCTGCTCTCTGGACTACTGCTGTGTTCCCAGCCATCAGGAGCTCACCACATACACTGGGAAGCATAAGGCTGAATTACTAGTACAGAAAGCTGCATTTAGTAACTCATTACAAGGCTGACGTCACTGAAACAAAAGTTCAGTCATGTAGGGATGTGGCAGAGGTTATCATGCAGCACATTACTAATATACCGGGGGGAAAGATTATGTCAACTGCTTGCTAGTGTCCACATCCAGGATGCAATCTCCCCAGGGAATAAACACTCTTGGCAAGCACTGAAACCCAGAAATCTTCACAAAGCTGTTTGTAATTTGCAGCCAAAGCTATCCACAAATGCAGGGAATAAAGACTACAGTCCTTGACAGCACACAGCTCCAGACATTTCCACGGGGGAAGTTTAATCTACAAGGATGTAGAAATATAAAACAAAGTATTGCTCAAAGTAACTGTTTGTCAGATCATGTGCCTCTAATTTGGTTTCCAGTGACATTACACAGCTGCAGCCAATGGATTCCAGCCAGGCCCAACAGTCACTGAGGTTCTTTATTGTTTAAATTTAGTATCTGAACATGTTTTGCCCATCATTAAAATGGAGAGTAATTGCTCAAAAGTGAACTATAGATGTTACAACTGCAAAGAACTTATTAGGTCACCTAGTCCCATCCTCAGAGCAATGTAGGATTGAAAACACATTGCAACAAATACTTAACAGAGCTGTGTTTGTTTAAATTTTTGTTCCTATTATTTTTTTTCTTTATTGTAATCATTATCACTATATTCAAAAGTTTAAAAAACAAACACAAATGCCAGTGTAAACATGCTTCAGGTATATAAGTAATATAAAGTATTGCACATACAAAAGTCCTATGTTAGTTATGTCCTTATAGTGCTGTCTCATCAGAGTAAGACTTGTGCAGATGATGGGACTGCAATGAGCTAGCTAATCTTATTTCAGAAGCTGCTACACAAAACAATTAAATATTTACAAAAGCTAGAAGCTCACTGTCTTTCATGGCAGGACGATTTTGCCTGGAATGTACGGGATACAGGGGTGTGTAAATATGGGATAGTCTTGCTTTGTGGTGATGTTTGTCAGCTGATCTCTCTAACCTACAAGGGGTCAGCTCAAACCCATTTGGGGGAAGGAGTCTGTTAATGGTTTTCTGGAGGACTGGGAAGTGATCAGGCCTCCCCGTCCTTAGAAAATGGAGGTTCTTGCTTGTGTGAAGCACACAGATGCTTCACCTCCATTTTCAAATGCATATATTTCCTCCTCTCATTTAATCTCCTGGGTACACTGCATCTGAGAAGCTAAAGACTCTATAAAGGTCTTCTTGCAAATTTGCCTGGGATATGAAGACATAACACAGCTCCTGCTTGGATTGCACAGGTCAGTGTGCATGCAAGAAATGGTAAAACTGTAAAATCTTGTGTCAGACTGACAGAAGTGACAATGTCTCATGGCTACTCCTGTCCTGAAGTACTAGGAAGCAGAAAGGCAGTTTTCTAAAAGTGACAGAATGGATGAGGCCATTTGCCAATTGAGAAGCTGAGATGGGCTGGAAATAAGAGGAGCTCAGGAGAAAGCAAGTGTGGTGTAGATTTCAGAAAATAAACAATTCCTCCTGAAGTTTACACAATGTAGCTAATCTCACACTCACAGGCAGCACTGGAAGACTCAAGCTTTCATGTACAAATTTGCACAGATCAGAGCCTAAAGCTCCTATTTTTCTGCATAAATAGAAATTCTGCCCACCTTACCTGCAAGACTTTGCTTAAGAAATAATTGTAATCATCCCTAAACTTTGCTGAAGTCAACACTTTAGAGATGCTGTCAGCTTGTAGACTGTAAAATAAAAAAAAAGGCAAAGATTTCAAGATACAATTGCGAGTAGCCATTTTAAGAGGCAATTTCAACAAAGTAACAGAGCAATGGAATAGAAAATTTACCCCAGCCCCAACCCCCTAAGACTTTGCAATATCACCCGTGTGGCTGTGATAACTTAAAACAGTGTTTCAGAAATGACTGTATCCTGTGTCGGCTGTACAGCAAGACAAGAACAGGGTAACTCATTCCCTGCTCTATGCTGGGCATGGATTTAGTTATCTGGGTGGGATACTGCCAGCTCTGGGCTGAAAGAGATACAACATGTACTTGTTTGTCATATGTCTCATAAAGTATTGCATAAATCATCTGCTTTGCAAAACACCTTGTAGCCAAGAAAGTTGTGTTCTGTGTGTACAATGGGCTTACTTTTCTATTTACATGCAAAGTAAGGACATGATTTCTACTTTTTTTTTACTTTCTTCTCTCAAAATCTATGTTGATTATTATAACAGATACTTATTCTAAAAAGGTGGAAAAATAAATAATTGTATCCCATCTATAAAGTTCTTTATAGACTACCTTTGTTTTTCAGAAGTACTGTCACAGTACTGATACATTGCGTGTCTCCCTGAGCAATAATTTCATAAAAGTTCTTATCCTTAGGGAGGTTCAAAGGTATGATACAGTAGCATTTAGAAGGTTTGTCCTGGTCCATCTTCTAGACAAAACAGCAATGAAGGTTTTCTCTCTTTGAGAGATCTGGGCTTGTTCTGGAACCATCTCAGTATACCACACGTGTTCAAAGGCATCTGGCTGGAAATACGGGATAAACATTCTGTTCAGTGGTGAATATCTTTGTAAGGCAGTGATAAAGCTGCTTTCTTTGGCAAGGATGGCCGTCATGTGGCACGTTATCAGAACATTGCATAGATCAGACTATGACACCGTGTCACTTGCAGGCACACACGAAGGCTGGTGGAAGGAATCCTTCATTTAATCCTCATTGTGTTTCTAGTCTAAGGCAGGATTCTGACTTGAACTGTCACTCTCTTCCTTTATGCATCAGTAGTCTTGTTATTTGTCAGCTGTTGCCTGTCAGCCATGTCATCTTGAGGAGGTCTAGCTCTGTCAAAGAAGCCGCACTGCAGAAAACAATCAACAGAAACAAAGGTGTCATGGTAAGACAACAACAGAAAAACTCAGCTGCAGTTTGATTCCTCACTCAGTCAACCTGAAAGGTCAGACACAACCTATGGCAGGCAAATAGACTGTGAAGATATTGCATTTCTGTTCAAATTGTTCCCTATGAAAAATTAGTTCTGTGTACAAGGCATTGACTTCCAAAATATAGCTTTAAAATTCAAATTATATGAAACATGTCTTTGCAGGAGGTGTAAAGTTGGTCTGAATGCTGATACGGACTGATGCTAATGAGAAAACTGCAGATTTCAGTTCAGCAAAATGCTCTTTCAGAAAAGGTATTTAGATTGACAAGCAGTAACAATAACAGAGCTGGAATGTGTGTTGGGAAATGTGCACAGGACAGTGTTGTAAGCTAGACTAGAGATCACTGCAGATGAGATCCTCTCACCTAACTTTAACTGCCAAAAAGTTACCCTTTTAGTCACCAGGTTGACTGTTCACATGAGGTCAAAGGAAGGTACCACCAAAATTCCTCTCATCCTCGCATGTTTTAGACATAGCTTTTTGCTGCTGTTGTTACTTGACTGGGTGAATTTGGGAAGTTAGCATAGACTGCACATCTAACCATAACCTTTAGGCTGCTAAAGACATATTCTAAATTAAGGAATTATCTCAAACTTATTTTTAGTGTGAATAGAGAAGACGGCCAAAAGCTACACTGGCTCCCTGTAACATACCAGTTTCCAGTAACTTGTCTTAAAACTTGTGAAGGGAGTGTAACAACTAACACAGAAATAGAAAACTTTGGAAACAGAAGGCATGATATACTAATATAAAAGGAAATCTTCTAAAAATTATTTCTCAGACCTTGGAATGTTGTTCCATGCTGACAAAAACTGGAAATTCCTGAATTATTCAGAGAAAACAAAACTTAGAGTAACTTCTTTTTGAACCTAAACATCCTGAAAAAGAGGATCATAGGTCTCGGGAAACAGAGCCAAACTCTGTATGCCCATTTATAACCAGACTTTAATAATAAAGGAAGACTTTGAAAACAAGTTCCCTGCAAAAAGGTCAGTGACACTAACATGTCAGAAATGCCAAAACAAAAAAAAAAAAAACCAACGTGTATTGTTGCTTTTGCTCCAAACTGCTAAAGATCACAAAATTCCAGCCTTTCTTTTTCTTCTCTTCTTGTATCTTCCAGTGTCTTTCAGGGTTTTTCGAGGCAACAGTAACAGTAATAATACAACATACCTTCCATAAAGCTAGGGTCAGCAGAGCTAGTACTAGTAGTCCAAGAAGTATGGCTAGTATTATAACCCATAAAGGGATTTCGAAGGAGACATTTGGGGTGGACCAAATGACAGATGTTCTGATCTGAAATGAAAAGAATGCATTAAATGAATAAAAGTGAAGCAAGGAAAGCAAATCTGACAGTAGAATACAGAGGTTAGAATCATTCACTTCAAAAGCATTTTGCAGATTAGAAGTACATGCTCCCTGAAATTCTCCCATGTTGGCTTCATTTACTGTAAGTCCCTTTCCACTTGGTCATGATAACTTTTAGAAATGGAATTCACACATACACAAAATTCATGTCATATCAGACAAACAAACCATTTTCCCTTAATACAGAGTAGCAAAAAAACCTTCAGATGCTTCAAGAATATTCAAGGAGCAAAGTTCTACTCACATCCATGCTGGCACAGTCTAGGCAAGTATAACTGAATTACACTGAACTACTCTGAAACAATGGTTGACTTCAGCCCAAACTCTTAATTCAAACCACAGTAGATACCAGTTACATTTTTCTTATTTTAATTTCTCTTGACATACAAGTATACATTTTTTCTGATGATTTGCATTTCAGCTAAGCAGTCCAAAAATGAAACTCAAGCAGCAGTTTATTGTCCTTGTGAGAAAGCCTAATGCACAGTATGATTTGGTGTTCCTTAAAAGAAGCCAAGCATACAGACTATTACCTAAGTGGGAAATAAGCATGAAATGCACTCTGTCCTTGTAGGAGGCTCTAGAAAGCAGCAGGTGTTAACATGAGTTATCAAAGGTTTTTACTAACTTGGAAAAATTCTCTCTTTAGACCTTCATGTGGACAAAGAGTAATAATATCCATCCTGTATTTCTCTTCTGGGGCCATCCACGTTCCTCTCCTCACTCTCCCTTCCATACCTTTTACCAAATTTATATTATGCTCTCAGACTCTGCTTGGAAGGCTCCTTGTCAATCTCATTGAATGTTTCCTCTGTCCCTACTTCTACCAAGCGGAAAGGAATGAGTTTGAGCTTTCCTTAGCTCTTTGGTCACAAATATGTCCCTTCAATCTTGGTTTATTTCCTCAAATTTTCCTCTTTGTTGTTAGCTTAGGAAGTTATTTCTCTCTCAGGTTTTCTGTTGGACTTCTCTCATCTACTCCTAGTCCCCCTTAAACAGGGTAAGTAAGTGACAGATGGAAGTTATTTTCTTTATGACATGATGAAATCAGTTTGCAAAGCAACTGATTACACAAACTCTCAAATGTTCTTTCTTTTCAGTGCTCAAGGTACAGCTAGGAAATCTACTCTTCTTAATAAATTTCTTGGCTATTGCCCAGTCCCTGAGCTGCACTCGTTGCAAATAGTCTTTATAACTTTTTTTTTTTTTTTTCCTATTAACTTACTGGTTGATGCACCCAAAGTTTAACACAACACTGTTTTCTAATTTGTTCATTTGTGGAACAGCAGCCTAAGTTTGAAGACTGGACACAACTCTCTAATTGAGCTCAAAAATTGGTTTCATTCCTGTGCCTCTTACCCCTCTCTTTGTAGATGGCAAATTTCAGCTTTTCAGCAACATCCAGACCTTTCCTCTCTCCCTTTTTCTTTTCCTAGACTTTTTCATTCTGCAAGCACCAGTGGATATGTCTCCCAGCTACTGTCACACTCAACTGGAAGACACTTTGGAATAGTCCTTTCCACTCTGCAGCCAACAGCTTCATCCTCTGACACAGTGCTTGCAAAGATGGCAGTCTGATGAACTTTACTGATGTACATGTTTTTTATAGTATTCCTCATTGTTAGGGGAACAGAAATTAGGGACAGTTTTATCTGTAGATACCACTTGCCTTCTACCAAAGCTTACCCTGAGAGTTACACAGAAAATTCCAAGACACTGCCAAGTCCTTTTGCTATCAGCACTTTAGCATTGGCCTGCACCCTGAGGATGAAGTGCTTGCAGTGCTGGCCATACCATCATTGACGTAACAAACACATGCAGCTAATATGCATCTCTGGAGCAGCTGTAAATACTTATTAGTCTAAAATATTTCAAAAGGATAGCAAAGAATAAATATGTTAGCTAATTAAACCAAGAAAAAATTATTTCAACCCATGAAATCCCACCTCTGTGTCCCAACAGATATCCTGATGGTGTGATCAACTATGCCACTGTAGGAATAAAATTCCCTTCTCCAGCCTACTCTTTGGGTCACTTCTTAACCACTGCAGAACTTCACAGGCTCTCTGTATCATTAGATTCAGCAAGAGCAGTTCTCATTTATTAAGGACAAAATGGTTTTGAATAGCTTCACTTGTGGCTCAGAGTGGCATTTAAATACAAGGGCAGAGAAAATGAGAAAAAGGTCATCTGAACTGTCTGCAGAGATTCCTCACAGAGAAAAGCCAGTTAAAGAAAAGATGAATGCAAGTAAGAGGTTAACTGGCCGGGGAAAACAGAAGGAATGCAGTTATGATGGGCTGCATCAGGAAGAAAGCGTCTCCCTTCTGCTGCTTGAAAACCCTCATGAATGCTGCCCTGAAACATTGAAGACCTGGCCACATACAGCACAAGAGCTGGGAAGTGCTGATGAAAATTTATGGGCTCCAAGACAGCAAAACCAGATTGATTAAAAAAACCCAACTCATCCGTGCCGTGCACTTCCTCTGTTGGCAAACCGAGGTACCACATGGAGGAAGATACAAATTTTAATTATTGTTTGGAAAGGACCTGACACTCACTGTTAACATCCAAATTACATATCTTAACGTTGTTGTGAAGCTGGAGCAGTAAAGTGATAGATCACTTACCAAAACCATCTTAACAAATATTTGTAAAACAGCAAAAAGCAAACTCCAGCAGTACTTTCTGTCCTCCCAAGTTTGACAAAATTACTCCATTTTAGGGCAACATCAAACCTGAGGAAAGACCCATTTGCATGCAAAGATTTCATCATTTGTGGTACTGATAGCTTGAACCAAAGTCTACTGAAATTGTTCATCCTGAATGTGGAAATTATCAGAATGGGCAAGTACTTCATGGAAGGGGTTTTTGTTTACAGATTTCTTCAGATAATATTTGACTGAATCACATCTGTCTTCTTGGGCACCAAGTCTACTTTCATTCAGTCTATGGCAACAACTTCAGGTCCACAGATGCTCTCAGATAGGACTGAAGTAAACTGCTGCCTGGTGTTTGAATATTTCACAAGACTACTTACTAATAGCACAGAAACTAGACTCATGTCCACCATTTCACTGTTCAAAATTAGGTAGAGTCAATTCAGACTTCAAAGCCTGATTGAGATCCTGATGAAATCAATGGAAACCGTTTATTTCATCAAGGTCAGTGGATTTCATTAGGTTTTGGATAAAGCTGATAGCAGTGTATGCAGCTACAAGTATCTGCTGCCATTCCATGTCTTCTTTTATGTGCCACATCCTAGATGTGTGCTGTATTTGAGTGTTGTTCTCTTTCCTCTTAGGTTATGAAAACAATAAGGCAAGTTAGCTCTTCTTGTGATACCTACAGAGCACCCATCAGCATGGATCTAGATAAGAACGTGTGGATCTTCCTGAGGCTGCTAACCAATTATGAGTGCTGCAGCAACACTTAGCCTTGCTTGTACTGCCTGGGTTCTGAATCCTTCCTCCCTTCTCCCTTCTGTTGCTCTGCCTTTGCAGACAGTCGAGTGAAATTTGCAGTGTAATTTCAGTAGCTCAGCTGGAGCCTGACAAATGTTGAAACATAAACGAGAAACTGTAATCTTATAGAAGTGCAGGGCATCATGTTTATAATCCTTAGATGATCAGCAATGAGCCAGACAGCAGAAATTAGGTCTATCTTGTATCAAGCAGAATGCTGCTGCAAAGCTGCGACATCTCTCTCCTCTTTTAGCCCGAGTGGGGCCAATGCTAATGAAATATTTGCCTGCTAAAATCTTGAAACCATCCTGTCACACCCATACCCTTTTTCCATGAATCCTTCTTTGTCTTAGGTTTTGAAAGCAAGGAAGGGTTGTGCTAAGTGCTCGAGATTTATTTCCTGAGCAGGGGATTATTTGTAGACATCAGTCTCACTCCTGCCTATATACCAGTAGAATATGCAGCCCCTGGGCTGCCTCCTTTATACTCTACACAAAGACTTGTAAGGCTACTAATGCAATTGCTGGTGAACAGTTTGACAGGACAAGTCCTGAACACCCACAGAGCTGAGGCAGAAGCTGGAGGGGAAGAAAAAAACAAAGCCACCCTTCAGTGTTGCCTGCCGCGTTTCACCATGTCCACAGAAGACTGTCCCTCCTCCCCCCTGTGCTGTCCACAACATTATTACACATGATTTTGATTAAAGACAAGTCTGCATTATTCAGCTTGGATTTCTGAAGTTCTTCTCCATGTGGTAGGTTTAGTGCTGCAGGATCAGAGCCAGGGAATTTTTGGGGGGAGATTTATCTGTTTTCATCTGAGGTGGCCAATGTGAAGAAGTGGAATTTTTACACAAGTGTTGCATATTGGCACCATACTTCAGATGCATGTTGGCTTTGCTCTCTGTTCAGGAGAAGACTTTCTCATGCTGAACACTGAAAACAGTGCTTGCTTCTCTGTCAGGAGGATGAAAAGCACAGCTCACAGGCTTCAGAGGGGCCATCTGACTTTTGGCCTTCCCTACTGCTGAATGTCTCACACCTTTTTGTGTGCAAAGGGTGCCAAAGAATGCCATCTGGCTCAGGCACCGAGGTGAGGGTGAAGCCAACCCAAGAGTTATGGGCAGAGCCTTTGTTTGCAATTGGGAATAACATCCACACACACATGCTCTCTGATAGTCTTAACTTCAGAATCCCTGTTGTGGTTCCAGGAAAGTCACTTGCTGATCATGTTTCTATAGGGGCTTTTATTTTCCTTTTTTAAAATATGCCACGGTTAAGCACAATGTAAGTAGATAAAAGAACTATTAAGATTTTTGCCACTGGTTTTTGCACATTTTGAATTCTGCTCCTGATTTTGGTGCTACTCAATGTGTTCTCAAAATTGTCTTTGATTCCTTTGGAAGGCTGCACAAGGCAGAGAGAACATATGTGGTAAGCTGCTGGTTCACTGGCAGTCCCTTGTGGAAAGATGGGAATTAGGTTTCACTGGTGTAAACATCCAGCATCTATAGTCAGAATTCAGTGCAAGCTAGTGGGATTCTCACAAAGCTGTTTTTCTTTCTCTGGTCCTTTAAAAGACACATGTTAAAATATAAAAATAACTTCTCCATATTTTATTCTGCTACTTTAAGAAACAGTAGCTAAATTGATTATTATTCTACTGCTACTACTTTTACTGCACATGATGACCTTCCTCTAGTCTTCAGCAATTTTGTTTACAGAGGCTGAGAAACAGGAATTCCTTTATACTCCTACACGACCCAATCCAGCCTTTGCAGCATGATGTTCTTATACGCTCTGAAAAAACTATCAAAATAGAATGTAAAAGCTCCCTTGAGCTTGGAGTCACAATTAATACTGACATTCATGTTTACACTTTACAAATGTTTATGCAAATACATTTCATAAGGAATATAAGCATGTCTAAAATGAAAGTACTATCACTGTGTAATAGATTAAAAAAAAGAGGAATATAAGGAATATAAGCACGTCTAAAATGAAAGTACTATCACCGTGTAATAGCTAAAAGAAAGAGGTATAAGGCTTAGTCTGAAACCAGTTTTACTCACTGTAGGACACTGGTCAAACAGTTTACATTAAAAGCATCCCCCCTGAAGATCCAATCAAACATTTAAGAAAAGCAATTATGTTTTATTAAACTCCCAAACTGGCTCAAGAATCATAAAATAAAATAGAACAAATTGTGCTTATTGTAACTCTGTACTTCTTGTAATAAAAAGTACCTTCAAGTTTCACATGAAATTCATCAAGTAAGATAGTATCATTTACCATAGTAATACTTCTAAGAAAAATTGACAATTTTCTTTTGAATGATCCAGCTGTTAGCAAGCAAATCCATTCGGTTGTATAATATATAGCTGCAATTCCCAGCATATAAAAATTAATAGAAATACTATTATTAATGGCTGTGGTTTAAGCTCCACTAAATTTCATGCTAATTTTCCATTTGATGCATTTTCACTCTAATGTTTTACTATAAAAGATTAAGATTTTGTTACATTGACATAACCTTTCACATACCTTTGTGCCATGGCCCTCTCTCAGTTCAAGGTAAAGACCTACATTCCATGATGATGGAAATAAAGACCTCAGTGCTGCAAATTTGGTTACATGACTGTAGATTACTGTGCATGGGATTATTCATGCCATTAAAACTAAACATAAATATCAACTTGCATAATTGGAACACGGCACTGTATGAGTTAAATGAAGGCCATATGCTCTGGTCTTTTAAATATATTATCTTCTCTATATAAACCTTAAAGTGTTAGCTGATTATTAGATATATACTTTTGACAATTAATTTTAAAATATTAAAATCTTTATTTCTCTTCCATTCTTTCACTGTCTAAAAGAAAACCATAAACTTCCAAATAAATCTTTGGAAACTTTAAAAACAAAACTAGTGTTCTTTTTCAGGAGCAAAAATATTAAGCTTTGCCCAACTTCAAGCAAATATTTCTTCTTGCAAGTGGAACATCAAAGAACTGGTGCATATAACACATCAAGCTGTAGAGCTGGCAAGTATCCACTGCCATGTCCAGATATGAGACATAAAAGCACTATCATTTTTCAACATTTTACAGTTGCCATTACAGGAATTTTGCTGTAAATCATCTGCAGCAAATAACAAGCATTATACTGGCTGGAGTAAGAGAATAAAATGCTTATCTGATCATTTGGTAGATCATCTGACACTTGTTGAGAACAGCAGGCTATCACCTGGGATAAAGCACTTCAGTCCAGATGAAGGCACCACTACCAACAGAATTCTGCACAACATGTGTTTCTGGTATGGAACACATGCTGCAAGAAAATAAAAAGAGCCTGGGTACATCTGTCAGCTTGGAGCCTTTGAACCTTTCTGGATGAATACTTCATTAAGCACCAAATCTCTGTGGTGAAATCATGGTTCTCCTGATGATGGAGGTTGGAGTCACTGTGCACACAGGACCAAGATTTTACCTTGGGTCTTCCCAGAGCACGTATCAACCATGTAATCTGTGCATATTTAAAACACAGCTTTATACCTTGTATCCTCTAAAATAGACTCAAAGTAAGCTATAAAGTGTTTTGTTCTGTTGGTTTTCCATATAAGAAAATATTTTGTCCTTACTGCTACTTCTCATCAGACAGTATGATGCAACCTTTCCGAAAATCAGGGTATCAAAGAAGCTTAATACAGATAAGAGAGAAGTTGCTATAGGTAATCCATATGCTTGTGTGAGAGAACTGCTGACTGGGCAAAGAGTGAGATCTCTAAACCTGACAGAAACTTGATTTTGGATTTTGCACAAAAATTTCCTCCAGGCTTATTTCTCCCCAAACAAAGTAACTAGACACTTGCTTTCACAGTTCTGTTGTGTTCTTCTGGGTGAAAAATCCATCCTGACTGCAATACAGAAGTCTACACAATGGCGCAGCAAGAAATCATTTAAAAGTGTAATCAGTATCATATATCACCACCTTCCACAGGAAGCAATAAAGATATTTCCTTTAGGTATTATTTCAGGAATTTACACTAGAAACACAGGAAAGACCAATCTCAATATTTTAATCTAAAAGAAAGACCAATCTCAATATTTTCGTCTACAAAAACTTTCACAGCTGTGATCAGAATGACCAAATACATGTACTTCACACAAAGATACAATTTTCAGTTACTTACTGCTATGCTTCCCGTGGGGAGCTTTGCTGGCTGTACTTTATATGGCATGCTCTTAACTTCGAAGGAAACATTGGAAGAAAGACTATAGAGATCATTCTTTCTCTGGAATTATAGAACAAAAGAAACTATTAAAAACCATGCTTATATTTAAAAGCATTATTAAAAAAGGAGCAAAGAAAAAATACAGAGCACTGATTTCCTGAGGCAAAGATGGTTTCTTTTGGTAAAGAATGTAGGAATACTGGGAACTGTACATGTCCATGGGATAAATACAGCATAAACCTGCAATACAAAGGCCATGTGTTCAAGTGGGGAAGAAGGGTTAGATATGCAGAAGGACACATACAGTTGTTTCTCTTATTTCTACCTGAAATAGGTGAGTTAGAAGCATGAGCCCAGTTTATGGGGTGTCCATGTTTTAAAACCTTGGCTCTGCTCACCAAGTCCAACAACCAACATGAGTATCTTGAGAAAATTTCCTGGCCTATGTTGAGAACAAGTTGGCAGAGCTTCCTGATAGCATCAAAGGAATGGCTGTGCCACCCCATCAAAGAACAACAATAGGAACAAGCATCTTTGCACTTCATTTACACAGGATCACAGAATAGTTTGGGTTGGAAGGGACCTCTGGAGATCATCTAGTCCAACTTCCCTGCCAAGGCAGGGTCACTTAGAGCAGGTTACTCTTAGAATGTGATTCATTTCCTATTGCAGTAGAGCTCAAAAAACCGCACTCACCTTGTCTGTTTACTAAATTGTACCACTGTGAGAGGAATGTATAGCAGCCATCGCATAGCTGTCATTAAGCACTTCAGCAAACCCAAAAATGCAAAGAAAAAACAAAATGCATCTCTCTGTCAGTTCTCTCTTTCATTTATACTTGCTTATATTTATAAGACATTAGATTATGCACTACTTTAACTAGTTTAGAATGACTAAAAACTGTTACATATCTCCTGCAGTGGCTTTTACTTAGTGCTTTCACATCATTTGGTGCCAGGTAGGCAGTGACACATACACCTGACCAATTGTGAGTCTCATTGTGCTGTTCTGACCTTGACAATAGTCTCTCACTCTGTGAAAACTACCTTAAATGATAGTTAAGTGCTGGTGTGTCTGCTGGAAAAATATGTGCCTGTATTTGTTATGAACTGACTTAAGCTCTGACATGTGGAAAGTGCATATCCCTCAAAGGAATGGCTACAACATTTACTACAATGGATACAAATATTTTCCACACCCATATTTTGAATCCTGTTGAGCTCCTGGCATCATCAATATCTAACTAGTTCTGAAGGCTAAATCCATCAGGTATCAAGCAAATCTTTCAGACGGAAGATCCTGCTCTTAGATTGTCCTCTTTTTTCATTGTTTTTAGCCCAAGGAAGGATGGCTGAATGGTTAACCATTCTCTTCTGGTAGTCAAAAACCCCATTTCTAATTCCATCTCTGCAACTGATTTTTTGGGTGACACTATGTGCAACTTACCTTAATATCCCTTCCCATGTAAAGCTGGCACTCCCTCTTGCATCAAAGGCATAAACTCCCTCTAAGAATCGCTCTTCCCCTTTCAACTGTCTTGTTGAACAAAGACTGAGAAAAAAGACCCCGTCATAATCTGGGCTACTATTTCTTTCCTTCACCAATGGAGAAAGGTTTGTTTGTGAAAACGACCTGAAGAAAGCATAACCTAAAACTGGGAGCCAACTTGGATGGAGCTGGATGACCGTGGCCCAACCTAAAGTTTTCACAGAAGTCCTGTGGTTTGAGAGCACATCTGGAGATTATCTACTCCAAGTACAAGCTCAGAGCAGAGTCAACTAGAGCAGTATACTCAGAACCATGTCCAGTTGGGTTCTGAATATCTCCACAAATGGAGACTACACAAACTCAGGAAGCAACCTTTTCCAGTGTTTGACTACCCTTGCAGTAAAAAGTGTTTTTTTCTTATGTTTAAATGGAATTTCCTGTATTTCAGTGTGTGCTTCTTTCCTGGGTATCACTGGGAAAAGCCTGCTCTGTCTTCTTTACTCCTTCCTATCAGATGTTTATACACACTGATGAGTTCCCACCTGAGCCTTCTTTTCTCCTGACTGAACACTCCCATCTCTCTCAGCCTTTCCTTATATATCAAATGCTCCAGGCCCTTAACTATCATTGTGGCCATTGGCTGGACTTGCTCCAGTATGTCCATGTCTCACTTGTCCCAGGGAGCCCATGACTGGACTCCAGATGTGTCTCACCAGTGTCGAGTGGAGAGAAGGAATCACCTCCCTTGACCTGCTGGCAACGCTCTTTCCGATGCAGTCCAAGAGGCTGTTGACTTTGCTGCAAGAGCACACATAGTGGGCTCATGTTCAACTTTGTGTCTAGCAGGACTCCGAGATCCTTTGTTAGAACACAGCCTTCCAGCAGGCCAGCCCCCAGCCTGCACTGGTGCATAGGGTTACTCCTCCTGTGGTACAGCACTTTGCATTTCCTTTTGTCACTCTTCATGAAATCCCTGCCGACTCACTCCTCCCACCTGTCAAGGTTACTCTGAAGGGCAGTACGAACAACTGGTGGATCAAAGACTCTTTGCACTTTTCTATCATTTCCAAACTTGCTAAAAGTGTACTCTGTCCCATTATCCAAGTCATTAATGATGTTAAACAGTACTGGTTCCAGTATTGATCCTTGGGGTATACCACTATTGACAGACTGACAGCTGGACTTCACGTCGCTGATCAAATGCTTGAAGCCTGGCAGTTCAGTCAGTTTTGACTCCACCTCTCTTCACTCATTTTGACACAAATACCTTGCTAAATTCAAGGTAAAAACCAGTGACTGCTCTCCCCTTGTTCACCACGATGAACCTCATTTTTCTCATTGAAGACTATCAGGTTTGTCAAGCATGATTTCCCTTTCGTAAATCCACACTGACAACTCCCAATCACCTTCTTGTCCTTCAGATGTTTGCAAATGGCTTCCAGGGCTTTTTTCTCCATCACTTTCTCAAGGACTGAAATGAATCTGACTGGCCTACAGTCCTTTAGATCCCCCCTTTTGAAGATAGATGTGGCATTTGCTTTCTTCCAGTCCTCAGGAACTTCCCCCAGTCACTTCGATTTTTCAAAGATAATGAGAGAGGTCTCACATTGCCATTATCCTTCCTTCAGCACTTGTAGGTGTATTTCATCAGGTTCCTTGGACTTTTGTATATCCAATTGGTTTAAATGTCTCCCTGACCTGATATTCCTTCATTAAAGATAAATGTTGATGGCTACAGGTTTCCTCTCGGGTTGCAGAGGTCTTCAAGTATTGTATGCAGATTTTACCAGTAAAGACCAAAGCAATGGAAGCATTAAGTAACTCAGCCTTTTCCACGTCCCATTCAGCAGAAGACCCACATTTTCCCTAATCTTCTTTTGGCTGCTAATATAGAAACCTCCTTAATGCCCCATTTAAGCCCCTTGCTAGGCTCAGCTCCTGGTGGGCTTTTACCTTCCTAACTCTGTCCCCTCATGCTCAGACACTGTATCTATATTCCTTATCCAATCCCTGCACTGGGTCAACTGATTCTGCTTACAGCTCCTTTATGTTTCACAGAATCATAAAGAATAGAAAAGACCTCCAAGACTGAGTCAAACCTTTAGCCAATCACCACCTTTCTACATATGAGTTTTACCATGTCAGGCTGGACAGTTCATGAATTAAAGGAGATGATGGTGATCCTCTAGAACATCCCTAATTCTTCTGGACTCCTCTTTTTTTTCCAGGATCATCTCCATGGAGTTCTTTCAAACAGATCCCTGAAAAGGCTGCAGCATGCTCTCCTGAGGTCCAGGGTCTGGTATTTTCCTTGTCCATTCTGCCTTCTTTTTAAAAACTACTTTTCTCTGCAACTATGTGAGTGTTTACTGGTGGTATAAAGCCAGCACATTTATTGCGTTCTGGAACTCATTTGGCTATGCCATAATTTTGTTCTTTTAAAATATTGAGAGCAGTCAAATGATTATTATCAGAATATTCAACCTCTCCTTGGGGCTTATACTAGGAAAGAGCAATATGAAAAAAAACTGTCTCAAATGACTACATAGGGATAGTCAAATCAGCTCTTTAAGACAGACAGCATCTAATGAAAGGGAACTACCTTTTCCATCAGCAGTGTTTGAAATAAAAAATTAGACTTTGTAAATTAATACTTTTATACACTTCCATGGTGCTGAACATTTATGAGATGATATTCAGAAAAATAATTTTTCCTTATTGCATTGATTATTTTCCATTTTCAGACTCAGTCCATTCTTCATCCTTTATTCATCAGCACTAGAATTCTCACACAAAGTCCCAGCATGTTTCTGTCGTTGTTCAACAATTTGCATTCAGAAAAAAAGTCTGAAAAAAGCCTTATGTTTTCAATTCTAAGCAACTGATATTAAGCAGGATTCTGAATATATTTTCTATGATTTATAAATGTAATCTGTAATGGGGAGAGCAGGATATGTTATATTATTAAAGAAGTAGGCATTAGATATTCAGCCTGATTGGCTAAGGTACAGTAAAGGCATTAACTCTCTTGAAACTTCATATAAAGGAAACACAGCATTCATGGAAAAATAAATCCTTTCACCTACTATGCAAGGCTTATTAAATTTTCAGCTTATATCAGCACTAAGAACATCAGAGGAGGGTACTTCCTGTGGATTAATGCTTGGCTGGGGTTAATAAGCTTGGGTTGTGACCACAGCTATCAACTCGCCTCAGCCGTTGATTAGGCTCCTGGAAATGCTGGAATACAGGAAAGGAGAATATAAAAAAAACTAGAGAGCATTTTCCTGCATTTAAAGACTTAATGCATTTGTGCAAAGGGCTTCAAAACAATGACTGTGGTCAACATCAGTTGCAAACGGGATTCTTATTTATACCAATACCTTGGAGATACAGGCAGCTGTCTCTCCTACAGCCTTTATAATTCTTAAGCCAATTGTAAGAAACAGCATTTCTTTACTGTATCATTTTTAAATAGCATATGTTTAAATATTCAGTGTTTACTGGAAGCAGCAGGACCTGTGGTTTGAAATTCAAGCTGAGGACTTAGTTATGGCTCAGAGGAAGGGGAATAGAGAGTCTGGTATTTGTGTCTGTGCCTAATGACCAACAGTAGGGAGCCCAGCCCTAGCTACATTGACCTTCTGAAGTTCCCCTTGTGTAAGAACAAGCAGTGCCTGCTCTTGTACACGTTGCTGAGACAGTAGTTTGCAATATTCTTGGAATCAGGCAAAGCACGGCCATCCCCTGTGTTGGCTGGGTGGTAGATCCTGCTGGTGTATTTATTAAGGCCTCTCTCTCCCTACATGCTTTTGTTTTACAAATAGATTTTTGAACTGAAGCCTTTGTTTTCTTAAAAGTTTTGAGACAAAAAAGCAGCCAGAAATGATGGAAAATGTTCCCAATAAATATTCAGTTCAGTGTTTCCCTAAGTGCAATTGAGACAGAAATTATGTGAGAAGCGCTCGAAAATCGACAAATTGAAGGATAGTTTTCAGGTTCCAGTGGAATGCTGGTGCTTTCTTCAAGAAGCTCAAGTACAGACCTGAAGTCCCCCCAAAGTATCTTTAAGGCATGTGGTCATCCTGGTCAGAGAGCAGACTGAAATGCAGGGACAAATGTGGCTCACAGGGAGCTGGACTGAGAGTAGAAGGAAGAAAAGCTTTAGCAGCATAAAGTCTGACAGATCATTACTGTTCTGCAGATTTGAAGAGTCCAGCTACTGGAGAGACTCCTCAGAATGATTCTGTTCCATTGCCTCGGTGGAGAATTGTTCAATCTCACAGAAATTTTTTTCTGGTAAGATGTAGTGCAGCGAAGTCTTCCTAACTGAAGGGCATGTACTTTCTCTATGGCAAGCTGCATGCTGTGGTAGAAATTTCCCCCCAAAGATCTTATGTCTATTGCATCTCGAGTTTAGTACTGTTATAACAAAATTGAGCCTGCCTGATTAAAACTTGTTTCCCTTCGTGTCTGCTGGAGTCTAGCACACTTTTAAGACAAAGGGGTAAGCAATACCTTTAAATAAATGCTTTGGGAATTGATTAGCTTGCTTTCTTTGACCGATACCTCCAAAAACCTGAACTACTGCCAATAGAGTAGCTTACATAAATGCTGTGAGTAGAGGTCATATAACTACTTGTTCTTGTATTAATCCATTTAAAAATGTGTGCATGACTCTGCACATGGTCAAAAATATTCGTGCTATTTGTAGCAAGAGTATGCCCACATAAAGGTATCTGTGACCAAAGACAACATTCCGAAAATCAACACATCCTCCTCTCTATCATTACCTTTGAACACTTCACATATCTTTTATATTAATTTAAACAGGTTATTTTAAATTATAATAGATAGATATTTTCTTGTGATTCCAAAAGACTTCAGCATACATAGTAATGGTTATTGATTTAAGATGCTTATTTCTTCATAAATCTAACATGATCTATACTTTAGCACATCTAGCAAAAGTCACATATTCTGCTCTTGTTAACAATGAAAGTATTTTAAATAACAATGAATGAAAACAATACTAGCCCACACCCAAAAATCTCCAGTTAGTTCAGCCCCATGCAAATGTCTCTTTCTTTCTAGCCTTCATTCCACATAAACAATCAAATCCAGTATAATGTCGTATTTTTGGCCACACACAGTTTTGCTTTTTAGTTATTTTGTTTCTTCAAACAACAACAGTTGTTTGACGTAAAGGCAAATTCTGTTGATGACTTCCTCCTTTTGTTTTTAAATGGCTTGAAGGGCAGTGCATCAAATTTTTGGCTTTTAATTCTCAGTATGAATTAAAATAATCTACTTGAACTCCCATATATGGCCTATGTAAGGCAATGAATGAGGGAACAAGATGTCTTTCTCACTAATTTTTCTGCTTCCCCACTTCCATCCATGGACAGGGAATTTAGGTTGGCTGTAGAATTATTCTTTGAAAACACTAAGCAATCTTCCTTTTACTGAGATGTTTTCCACTGGGCACAGAAATAGGTTCTGTGCTGGGGGATGCTGAGGATAGAATTATTGTTCCTTGGGGTCATATTCCACTTACAGATGGAATAATTGCTCCCGTAGTAAAGATGAGCAGAAGATAAGTGATTGAATAACGGATCTCATACAAGAGCTAGATCTCTCAGATCACCTCCACCAGTTCACTTCTGTTCTGAGTTCCAAGTCCCTGACAACACACATGTGCTCCACAGTCTGTGTGACACTACTGCATGGGCTGTGTGCATTCTGCCTTTGTGCAGCGAAACTGAATCCTTGTCCCACAAACATTGCCTGGCCTAAAGAACTTCTATCACACTAAAGAATCTCTGAGTTCACCGGTAATAAAATATGGAGATTCTCAACAAGATTTCTCAGCAAGGAAATACAATTAGAGCATTCACTCTAACAGTGACGACAGCTCCAGGTCCCAGGTGATGAAGGTAAAGGCAGATGAGAGGACTGGAAGGTCCAAAATAACAAGGTATTATATCAGGCTTTTCCTCATTTTCTATACTTTTCCAGACTTCTCAATTTCTTTTTATGTTCCTGCAGAAATGCAGCTTCAGCAGAAGGGTACACCATCATTTTATAAAGTAGGCCTCTCCAGCTGAGGAGGAATTGAATTTGTGTCTTCTAGTCATGAATTCTCTAATCACTAGACTGTCAGCTCTAGCTTCTGGCACTGAATATTGAATAAAAAAAGTCCTCTTTAAGTCTTTCAGCTAATTCCACAGGTACCTCCTAAGTAATTTTTGGATTCTGCATTCTGAGAGGGTGGGCATATTCCCACTTAATCCTGATTTGGCTGCCTATCCTCCAGATAAGGGGTAGCCCTCATGCACTACCCTGATGGTTAGAGCAAGTCAATTTGTCTGAGGCACCTCATTGTCTCCATGTGCTGCATAGGGAGCCTAGGTAGTTAGTTTGAAGTTTTGGATACCAGTCTGAGGCCAGGCACTTAAGATACAGCTGTTGCAGCACGTAACACCTTTATTATGTCAAGCATCCATTTCCCTTTTTAGGCACAGGATCAGTGCACGTTCAGAAACACTGAAATAATGAATATTTAAAAGAGATGCCAAAACATGACTTTGGGTACTAAGAGCACCCTATTGCAGTGTGGCTGCTGTGCTTCCTTTGCTTTTCAACTTTTTCTGATTAAAACTAGATTTTACTCCCTTCTAGCTATTAAAGTTCATGCAATTAGGAGGGCCAAATTCACATACCTAGAACTGTCTAAAAGCCAAGAGAGAAACAATAAAATTATATTCAATAACATTAAAGGAAAATAAAATAAACTTCAAACCTCTTGGGAACTTCACACACCCTCTGTGGTTTTTTTCCATAACTGCCTCCCCAAGCTCTCCCAGAAAGAGATTTGTATCATTGTGAGGAATTTTCAACACAGGCTGAAATAACAGCTAAAAATGAGCTGAGAGTTCCACATCCCACAGTATTATAAGTTCCAAAGAGCTTGAAGCCCGAAGGATGTCAAAAATCAGACAGATGGTACGGATTCATGACTTGGAAATTCATTTTCAAAACAGATGTTTTACTAGACAACTCCCAAGTCTTATATTAAAAAGTACCCACCAGAGTTCAAAGAACACTGGGCCAGATCCCCTCAGGTCTCCCTCTGATGACTCAGAAATATCATGATTAGACAAATGGGGACATAATGGAGCCCCATCAGAACACAACGTAACATAACCATGTAAGGTTGTTTTTCTTTTGCACAAATCAGGCTATTATTTGCTCAATCAGCAAGTCTGAATCCAAAAGTCAGCTTTACTAGAGGGTTCATATTTACAGCCAGGCTTTGAAGTTAATCCAAAAAAGTCTGTGATTCCTCTTGGCCTTTGCACAATGTCTGCCTCTATCTTTGCTGGCTGGTTGGGAAATTTGGGCTGCTTTATTTACTCAAACATGTCTAACCATTGCACGTCATTTAACTGTTATTTGTTATGGGAGTTTGGGTTTTAAGGTGACAGATTACAACTGTCAAGAGACAAGGGGTCAGCTGTTGTCAGTTAAACTAAGTGGAAGAGGAAGGAGTCACTCAATACATGACAGATATTTTGTGGCAACAAAATATACAGGCTGATCCATATAACTGTGATGAAAAACATGAATTATTTCATCCTAGCATAAATCAATCACTTTCAATAAAATCCTTCTCAGGTTTGCATTAACATATCTATAAGAAGAAAATACATCATGGCAGTGTGTTCTTGGCTTTAATGAGCACAAACAATTTCTTCTGCAGATCATCATGTCTTCATTTAGATTATAACACAGTTGAGGAATGTTGTATGTCACCATTATCCTGCTTTCTTTGGCATATGAAAATTTTGTACATTAATTGCATGTGCAAAAGAGGTTGGGATGTTGCTGTAAAGACTTTTCCTCTAAGCTTCTTTATAAAACCATGACTGTGAGGTTCAGTGTGGCTCTTGAACAATCCTTCCTGGTTCACGATCACCTCATCCTGATTATTTTGAGGATTTTGATCCTCAGTTTGAATCTGCAGATTTCAGCCTAGGTAACAACAGTTGTTATTTAAATATACTTTAGTTTACTTCTGGAATAACTTCAGGAACTACAAGTTTTCAGACTTACTAGGAGCAGATTGTGTCCTTTTTAGGAAACTAATTGTGTTCTACGGTCTTTTATGGTGATGGCTGTATAACTGTTCATTTTAAAAGGGGCTGTGAAAATGGGAACTGTTTTGAGGCGAGTGGGAGGAAGGTAATCAGACCCTAGGATGCTATTTACTGCCTCTTTCTGAGCTTGCATGTGAAGCAGGGATCATGTTATTCCAGCAGCTATTTAGACATAAATGGGAGGATACAAAAGTTCCTTTTCCTACTTGGGAAAAAATCCTGTTGCTTTAAGTGGAGTTTTCTGAGTCTTTACAAGACTTGCAAGTTACTATTCAAAGGAAACAGAAATGTTTACAGAGAAAAGGTAAAATCACGACCCATAAAAAGCCTTGTTTGATTCCAAGGGTATGCAAGTCCAGTGGAGTAAGCAGACGTTCCTGCAGGAGTGCTTCCCATGAAGTCTCTGCATGCACAGAGTGTACAGGATGGCTCATCCCTGCCCCTGCCCACAGGCTGCTGTAAGGTTCCACCTCTGCTTGGAGCTCACTGGGCGAAGGGAGGTGCAGGCATAGCAAGCAGGATTTATTAAGGAGCAAGAAGGAGCTAAAGGGACTGCAGCACTGGCATTGCCTGCTGTGTTTGCACACACTCCATGTCCCAAGGCCAAGCTTTGACCCTATTCTCCCCTATACAGATCAGAAGGAGAGCTGAAAAGGTGTTTCAAATCAGCTGGATAATGCACCTTCTGAAGATACCTTTCTGTCTTGTCACTGTCTACCATCAGGCAACCAGCTTTGGCATCCAACTTTCAGATTAGTAAAATTAAGTGAAGTGAGTCCCACTGCTCCTGCTTTAAACATGCCACTGAATTTCATGCAGTTATCCTTGTTCTGAACCTAAGTCAAGCTAAAAAAGGTTACATCCAAGAAAAAGAGTCTGTTTTCAGTAGGAATCATTAAAAAAAGGAGATTTCATGTCTTCTGTAGCTAGTTTGAACCAACTGTTACACATCTTCTGTCACAGCCAAAAACTCAGAGAAAACTCTCTGTTTCTCATTACAACTGTTTAGCTTTAATCTCTTAAAGTTATTTCTTGTTATAAACTTAACTGGACGTGGAAAAATCTTTATGAGGCTTATTCCCATTGAAATAGCTGTAAATAGCCTAGAAAATTGGCAATTGAGGATCTGTGCACAAGGTCTCATTTATGAGTTTGTTTTTTCACAAGACCTTGTTTTTGCCCCTTATGGAGTTAATTAGATTTCACCAGCAGAATGATGAAGAGAAAGACTTGACTGGATTGGGAATATATCAGGTTCAGTTCCCAATAAGGTTGCTAGCTAAAGGAGCTGAGCTTTACCTTTTGCTTGCTACAAAATATTATGAAGGCTCACTGTGTTATTGCTTGCACATTGCAGTGCTCAAAATTGACACACGTTGTTGTTCCAGTCAAAGATAATATCTCTGCATCTCTGCTTGTCTCTGAGTGTTAGGAACAGTGAACTAGTGCAGTTAAGTTCTTACCTGAATTTAACAGAGACTAGCCAGTGTGCGACTGTCAGTCTCTTAGAGGAATGAGAAAAAACTGGAATAAAATTCCCATCCTATTTTCCAACAGATACATTCTTCCTATGACTGCAGAGATGCTTGCATACTGGCATTTTCCGAGCAAAATTTTGTGAGACCTTTGCAAAAGCTTGCACCAGAAGATGTCCATCCCAGTTCTCAGATTTGGAAGGACAGAGAGACATTCAAGCTGTCATGCTTTTGCATTTGAACCAGAGCATGCCCTTTTTCCACACTTCTTCCATGGTCTGCAGTGTCCCTTCTCTTTAGGAGCAAGACACAGATCATCACTGTGAGTGTTGTATATCATATGTGTTTGATACATACTACTCTTCCCTAGATTAACAGAGAATGAATAACAATGAATTTTTAAACTGGACATAGTGTATGCTGTTTGGCTCCAAGAAAAAACTTCCATTGGGAAAGACGTTATGAATTCAGAGCACATCATGGAGACCTAAGAGATTATTGATTTGGGCCAGTCCAGGAAAGGTGTTTAAAAATAATCTTGGAATTTCCAGGTAGGACTCAGGACATAAATTTGAGAGGGAGTGCTAGGGAAAAACAAGAAAATTAAACAGCATGCTTACAAGCTGGACAGGAACTGGTGAGATCTTACCTTCAAATAAAATGGTAGCAAAAAGCATTGACATTTGACTCATTTAATTTAATAACTTATATTTTAAAATATCTGGTCAAATAAAATATACGGGGTTCTTTGTGTATAGAAAGAGAGTTCTGAGTGTCTTACCTCCAGGAATGTTTGTGCCCAGAGTCGGGACCTGATTTTTAGTGCAGCACTCTTTCCTCTTTCCAGCTGTCCCACAGTGCATGAAATCAGGACACACTTCACATTTGTACAGTTCTGTGCACAAAATAAAGGGAAGTCATACTTATGCTTTGAAATTGTATAAAATCATGACTAAGCAAAACCAAATCAACTTTCCTTTAAAGAGCTAAGTAGTCTGAAATCATTAATTTAATTTAACAAACATGAGATACCCCATGAGTCATTGTGAGAACTATAAACCAAAGGGGAGATTCTTTTTGTGTCATCAGTGAGTACAACCACCTATCTGTAATAGTGAAAATAAAAGTAAAAATTTTCAATAATATCTGCTCCGAAGAACTCTTAAGATATCCAGGTATTTACCAATCCTTTGAGTCACGTGCTTTGTCTTCACCTATCAGTCATTTTATGATTTCAACCCTTTTTTTCTGTTCTTATGCATGAAAAAGTGTTTATTTATATTCCTAAATCTTTTCTCTCTTCTAACTCCCCTGGTTTTCCCACTGATATTTACATTATAGCAGCCAGAACATTTGCTGAGATTCATTAGTTGCTTTACTTGAAACTTATTGTCCATGAAACATTCCTGATGAGCAGTGATTCTGGCTCATATACAGGGTGGAAAACAAAAGCCAAGCAATGCAACTCGAAACTATATACTCTTAAAGTCTGCCAGAAAAATGTTAGAAAAAAGGTTAAAAGCTGACTAGAAGCCACTGAAGGGAATGAGCAGAGTCTTGTGGAGTAACCACAGAAATTATGTGGTTGTTCAGGGCACATAAAGGAGAAAGATCTCATAGAAAAATGATTAAATGTTTGTACAAAAAATTAAAAAAGTTTATATATACAAATGGGTTTTATCTGAAAAGTTTTTGTTTAATTCAGGAGGAAGGCTGAGGTTTTAATTGATTCCTATTTTTATAAAAAAGCAGAGAATTCCTCCCATGACAGAAGGCCTTGTGACCTCAAATTCAAAGCTAAGTTTTCATAAGTGAGTATATTCCCTAGTGAGAGTGAGAATGCACTACCAATGCCCATACTTCAGGAAATGAGATGATGATGTATGGAACAGATCCGAAAACACCCTTAAGGAATCCCCTATCTTTATAGACAGCTTTCCCACAAATCTCTATCTTATTGCAGGATAAGCAAAAGCTGTATGCTTAATTGTGGTTTTCTGTATCTGCCTGAAAATGAAACTGTAAACCCTGGAACTTGCAGCTATAATCTTTGTTTTTTAAATGAAAATGTTAAAGTATCTGTTTGTTTGGCCTTAAACATCCTCCAACCAGATTTATTTATGTTGCAGGAAGGAGAAGAGCTGTTTTCATCAATCACAGTGGCCAAAAACGCATACTAACAAAATAAATCATTAGTATGCAAAAAGTCTACTTTTGGCTGACATTTTAGGACCTGAACACATATTTCTGGTTTTTTAAGTAATGCATTTAGCCTGCAGTGATTTTCAGAACAATGTAACATTAGAACTAATGAAAGAGAAACCAAATGTTTAATAAACAGTATGAATAGAATGAGAGGTTCTCAGAACATTTTGTCTCTCTGTGAAAATGCTTTGAAGAAAACAATTTAGGATTTCTAAAGAAAAATACAAATTTCAACAAATAATTATCATTGGCCAGTCAGTCTTTTCCGAGAGCAGCATTCATTTTTCATGCATACTTCTAAGGCGTCAAATAAAAAAATAATTTCTATTCATCATAGTATGTAATGTTGAAGGCACACAGAATTGGAACACCTTCTAACAGAACTAATGACATTGCTTTTCTATGCTCATCTTGAAAAAGTCCTGTTATATATCCAGTGGTAAGCACTATACCCAATCCTATCCTAAATTGTGCTGATCAAAAGCATATTGTAATAGAAGACTGCTCATCAAAGTGTCAATTTCATATTATTAAGTATTCAGTTAAATAGATTTTATCTGTCTACATCAAGCAGCTGAAAATTCTCTGCTTCATATTTTAAGTTGGAGACAGTGCATACTTCAGAACTTCCTTTACCACTTCCAGTTGCTTCCGTAATTTTTATGTTGGCAGCCTATGAGCCTAATCACTAAGAAAGATAACTGATAATTAAGGTATTACTGAAGAATGGATTATGTGTTCTGTGATATTGACTGGCAAGTCTTTGAAAACCCAGGCATTTTTCCTTCAGTCCCAGTGGAATCAGATTCTTTCCAGAGTATTGGGTTGATGAAAGAATGACATAGGAATCAACAGTGATTATTGTTTAAAATGAGTTCATCTGTGATTTTGTTCTTAACAATATTATGGTATTCATTACTTTCAGATTCTATCTTCTTCCTGTTACAAAAATTGCCAAATTAACTTTCAGAAGCACTCTAATTATCCTATTACTCCAGAAGATTTAGGTCTGTGAGGTTCTTTTCTTCCTACCAAATTCTAGTCATGTCAAGGAATTCAAACATGAGCTTGCAGTAAACAGCTTAATAAGAGACTGGAAAACAGGAAAGAAACTCTGCCTGAGGTTCGTAAAAATAGATGGAAAGCACTGACTGCTTGAGTCCTTCCACTGACCTCAAGGTCACCGAGTTTGAACGCTGCCTCTAGGCAAGGGGATCTGATACCTACAATGCTGAAATATGCTAAGGATAGCACTTTGAATACAGGAATGGGAAAAAAAACTTGTCAAAATACAGCCAAGTCTAAATACTCAGGTATCAGACTGACTAAATAAAACAATTTACTGGGAGAGAGATTGTTCCTCTTGCTCCAGCATTGTCTGGATTGTTAAAAATGCAGTGACCTCTCCCATTTGCCTTGTTTGTGGTAATGTAAAGCAAGAGAGTCCCATCTTCCCATGTGTATGTATGTATTTACTTGGGGGAACAAATATACTGCAAACTATTTATCTGTCAGAACTATTTATCTGTAACTTTACATGGAAATGTTAAAGTGTGAGCTACTCCTTAAGAAAGAGCCAGAATGCTAAGAGTCAAGTTAAGACAAGACCTACTTTTCGGAAGTCAGAATCTGAAATTTATTTTGTGGATGAGGGCTTCATTCTCCAAATCAGTGATTAAAGTCCCTGTGATAAGTGTGCATGACCACAGAGGTTTGTCTGCAAATAGCCTGGAGTAAGACAGCCAGGAATTTGGCACGCATGATCTCTAACGTAAAAAATCTGTCAAACGAATTCTCTAACCTGTGGAATGGTGATATGTAATAAACAGTATTTTAAATGGAGGGGTTAAAATTGCTTAGAAAAATATTTTAAAGTTTATAAATAAATTGCAGTCAAATCAACAGCCACCCTGATATACTGCATGCACAGTCTCAGTTTATAGCTTTTAGAAAACTCACCAATATTTTTGCAGAGTTTTTCCTGTGAGGTTCTGCCACTGCAACATCTCTTCTCCTGACGTAATGAGAAATTGTGGAATTATACAAAAAAGCAGCAAGTTCAGGAGTGTCTTGTGGAATAGTAAACTGCAAAGAGAAAAAATGTGAATAATAATGACATGCTCATAGAACGATTCTAACAGATTTGTTCCCTCTCAGAGGTCTTGAATTTTGGATTAACACAGCATTTTCAATTTAACAGCACAACCAGGAAAATATACAGTCTTCAGCTAGGAGCACGATGAGTAATAGCACAGCAAGATATTGCCCAGTTACAGGAATTACAGTACATAACATTTTTTCCACTTTTTACAATTTCATTTACTGGTGACAGTTCTTCCAGGATTCTTTCACCAGCATATATAGGCTTCTTTAATGATGAAAAAAAAAAATAATATAATGATATGCCCATGTAGAAGCCCCCAATATATGATCACAACTGATGTATATGTAGATCCATTTGAATACAAGATGATCTTCATATTTTTTTTCATAGATCCTAGAGTGTTATCATCTTCAGTAGTGAATTATTACAGCAAAGGTTTGAAAACAGCTCCCTATGGTTAAGAGAAAACATTCCTGTCTACCCGCAACAATTTAAAATCAGAATTTCTACAGTGGCCTTATTGTATCCTTGAGCCAATAGCATGGAAGTGTTCAACTCTGTAGATATTTTACATGCCACATACTTAGCACACTGTATCTTAAAAGGACTATCAATCATCCCTCCCTTTAACTACAACAGACTGTCTCAGTTTCCCCACCGTGAAAAACTGTACTGATTTCTTCTCCTGAGCCTTATGACTTTGAGCAGGTTTACACACCTCCCCAGTTTTTCACTTTTCATTTCAAAACCCTGGTTAGTTTTTCTCTTTTTCTAGCCAGGCTCTACTCTCTGCTGCAATGTGTAACTCCATCAGAAATGTTCTGGAAGAGGATTTTAAGTAAGAGCTACTGTACAAGAGGTGTCAGTGACCATTGAAGAGCAATGCATTGGATGGTATTATTCTGTTCCAAGACCAGGACTTACACACTGTAATAACAGTTTTGCAGCATGAGGAGACAGTGCCTCTGGAAGAGGTTAGCTCCTGCCAGTCGTGCTGGTGGATTTACCTTGCCCATGTGGTGGATTTTAGCTGCTATTTCACTGCTTCCCTGACAGGTGCCTCACTCATGGTACTTCAGTGCTCAGCTATTGAGAATGTGCCACGTGTCACTTTGTGTAGCCTACCATAGCTGGAAACTCATGGAAGCTGGAAGCCTATACTTGTGATATTAACAGGCATAGGTTTCATAAAATTGCTTTTTGCCATCAGTCTGGGACTAAAAAACCAATGCATCAGGAATAGTGGCTCAGGCCATCTAGCTGAGCCCTCTTCTCACCACAGCTGCCTTCAAGAAGAGCAAGAACAGGGCATGCATACACAGTACTCTCCTAATAACTTTCAGCTCCCAAATGTTTTCTGCTTGGGGACTTACTTATCAGTATGAAGCTTTTGTTCATTTACTAATTTTCACTGGACTTCTCTTTTGTGAATTTGTTCATTTTCCTCTTAAAATCACGTAAACTTTTAACCATGTTAAATTTCCTTTGTCCACAAGTTCCAGACACTTTAGACCTGTCACCATGAACCACCACTTCCTTTTGCTTGTTTTGAATCTGGCTCTCCAGGCTCCATTAAGTACTCCAGTTCCTGTGCAGGAATAGGCAGAGGACAGTAAATCCACAGCCTTGCTCTTCCCACCACTACTCAATTTGTGGATCATATTTGTGCATAATCACTTCCTTTCCAGATTGATGCATCCTACTGTACTGAGTTCTTCTGCAATAGAATTCATTCCGTATCTTTGATAAGTACTTTTGCTCCTCTTTACACCCTTTTCAAGATTCATAATTTTATTTATCCTTTCACATCCCTCACTGCCTTCAGAGAAAGATAAGCTATAGAAAGGGAAAAGTCCCTAGACTAGAGTCTTCCCACGTTTGCACAGGTTTGGTTCATTTTTGTGGACGAAGCAACAAAGCACAAAGGAAACCTTTTTGCAAGACAAGAAATTCAGCAATGGGGAGGAATATACTTCTTTGACTGAAGCTGAACAATCTAAGTAATTTAAAAGGGGAAATGCCTGAGTGCCCTAAGAGAGCTAGGCTCAGAAATCCAAGAGAAAGCAGGCACATAACATCAGCCTTATTTGGAAATCTGAGCCAAGCATCTTGCTGTTTATACAAAACCTGAAGGAAGCTGTCTCTGAATCCTCTTCTCATCTGAAGTAATAGATAAGCATTACATATTTAAAACCTGACTGGTGATTTCATGCTGTTCAGTGCTTTGAAAAACTGAAGTAATGAAAGGATATTTAAATTCTTGAAATCATCTAAAGCCATTTTCTGATAAAAGAGATGGACCATTATTACAGGAAAATTTCTCACAAGCTTCACAAGAATTTGGTCTTGTTTATGTAACATATGTAATCTTTATCAAGTAGAAGAAGGAAGAACAAATTAAAAAAAAACCACAACACAAATAAAAAAAAACAAACAAACAAAAAAACCCACCAAAAAACTACCTCCCAAAAAACATTGCCTGAAAATGTCCTTAAGAGCTGTGGCAGAATTCTATTCAGCTTCTTAATGCAAAACTAAAACAGAACACAGTGGCTAGGAAGGGAGGATGCTGAACTTCTTCACTCCTTTTCTTGTACTTGCTTTTGTATCTGATCTCAGCTGTGAGACTGAGATGCTACGCTGGCAAATACAAATGCAGCACCTCAGCTTCTTCCTCCTCATCACTTTTGAAAAACATGTAGAAATAAGGTGGAAAAGATAAATAAAGATTCTGTTTCCAAACTTGCTGTGCTTTGGGTATAAAATGCAAACATTTCCTATCCTCTGTTTCCTATCACTCATATAATTTTTCTTCCTCTAGAGAAGCTCAATAAAATGGTGGAATCGTAATCCCTCTCTGGTTTGCTGGGTGAAACAGAAAAAGCTAGCCATAGTGTATCTCGTATACATAAGTTTTTCTTAATTCAATAAAGTATGTACTGTTGTTCTCTCTCCTAAAGCAAAAGATTTGACTTGTAGCTGCTGTAGTTATGAGCCATCCCCATCACTAGAAAGATGTCTCCACTTTCATCCATTATACCAAACTCAAACCCCTCCTGCTGTGCAAAAGACGTAAAGCACTTTTAGCACTTGGAATGCAGCTGTCCCTGCAAGATGTTTAACAGGCTACTGGTTAAACTTGGAAAGTGTTATTTACTCCAGAAATGTCTGGCATCAGCTATCCCTAATAAATTGGATACCTTGTTTTTGATGGGATAATATGTAGAACTGTGTTTTGCCTAATCTTCTGACTTTGAGCCAAACCAAGCTCTTTTGGGGGGATCTGCCATCACAAACATAGATCATAAAACAGGAAATTATCCAAGCAGCCAGGGATCAGGTTAGAAAAGCTAAAGCCCTGACAGAATTAAATCTGGCCAGGGACACCAAGGGCAATAAGAAAACCTTCTACGTGTACGTCGGTGAGCAAAGGAAGGTAGGGAAAAATTTAAGCTCTCTTCAGAAAGAAATGTGAGGCCTGGTTACCCAGGATGGGGAGGAGGCATAGGAAATCAATGCCTTTCAGTCTCAATTTTCACCATCAAGTGCTCCAGCCACACTACCCAAGTCATAGAAGGGAAAGGCAGGGACAGGGAGAATGAAGAACTGCCAGCTGTAGAAGATCAGCTTAGAAAACATCTAAGAAGCTTGAAAGTGTAGAAGTCCATGAGACCTAATGAGATACATCCACAGATCCTGAGGGAACTGGCAGATTCATTAGCTAAGCCATTTATTTAAGAAGTTGTGGCAGTCTGGTGAAGTTTTCACTGACTGGAAAAGGGGAAACATAACCCTCTTTTATAAAAAAGGAAAAAGGGAAACCAAACGTAGTATGCAACGCAACAGTCACAGTAAAAACATTATAGATTCATCTATATCTTGCTTCTTACCCAGGAAAATTATCTTGGGGTCACTGTTAAAAATTCCCCCAAAGCTCCATCCCATTGTGAAGTGTGTGCAAAAAAACCCCCCAAAAAACCCACAACAACAAACCACAAACACCAAAAAACCAAGCCTATTACAGGCAGCGATAGAAATAAAATACTTACCTTTATTTGCATTGTATTAATAGGAGAACTTGTTTGACAGTGCAATGGTCCATGTGTCTGAATGTGAAGAATATAAAGAAGAAATTCTTCTCGACTGGACACAGGCCAACCGACATGCAGAACTGTATTGTTGATGGCACTTGGTCCTATATTGTGCAGCTGTCAAAGAAATATCATCAGTACTTTCCAAGGCAGTAAACAACAACAAAAAAACCAGAGCAACAACCACTTAGATATTTTCAAATTCTTAGTGTCCACAGCCTTGGAGTATTTTGGAAAGAATGTATAGATTATTAACATCACTTTATTGATGGGGAATCTCTGGCAGGTTGGAGAGGAGAATCTCTGCACATTAGTCATAAAGTGGCAAATCTGGGAGAACAGTTTTCTGTCAGTCTGTATTCAAGAAATCCAACCCCTTTCTCATTTTTTCCTAAATATGAAGAGTTGGAATTACCTAAAAAAGTAAAAAAAAACCCCAACACAAAACACACTAGCAAAATACCACTAAAGAACTATGAACAATGAACCTTAACAGACCATACTTGAAAATAGTAGCCAAAATTTCAGAATACAAATGAATCATGTTTCGGGGCACAGAAATAGAAGGTATAGCAGAACTTTAGCTTCTCTGGTTAAGAATTCTATTTTTAATACTTGCCAATACAAATTTCCTCAAAAGAAGAAAAGGAACCAGTTTTCCTAAGGTAACATCCCAGGACATTATTTTTTTCTTTGAAAAAGAGCAAAGATAGAAATAAAAGAATTCTAAAAATCTAGGCTATTAAAATAGTTTCCTTATATCAGTTTACAATTTGAAAATATTTGATGACCACAGGAAATCTGGATATGTGTTATCACTGGGCACGAAAAGCTAAAGAAGATGAACATCATGGAGATCCATGCAAAATTTCTAGAGATGTGATAACCTCTTTTTTTTTTAAAATGTGTAGAATTTTTGTGACTGATGAACTTTATTTGAAACTAAATAAAATCAATTTTCAATCTTAAATCTTCTGGGAGGGCGTTTGGCCTTTATTATGCTTTGCTGATATAAATCATTAAAGTGGTTTCCTTAATAAGTGTAACTAATCACCATAACTATTTTAATACATTTGAAATCACATATATAGTTTCACAAACAATCCAAATGCTCAAGACAAGAAGATTTGTTAGGGATTTCCCACTTTAGAGAAACGTGTTAAGATGAGGAATTCACAAATGATAACTTCAATTTTACAGTCTGATTCATTACAGTTTAGTCATGCAAATTGTAATGTTACATTGCTCATTAAGCTCAGTGGTTTATATTTTCTTGAGGGCTAGTTTGTGAATTATAACCATATGTGAAGAATTCAGTTTTATCCTCTAGAATAAAGGTCATCTATCAGATTCTAAGGATGGTCTGTATTCCACATAGTTTACTCAATGCCCTTTTTCTATGCTGAACTCTTCTCTTTTAATTGACAAATCATCCAGAGGAAAAGACCAACAACAATAAAAGGTAGAAACATGAGTTCTTCAAATATTAAGAGTTATTTTCAACAGACCATTTTCTGAGCAGTGAGGTAACAAGTTACATGTATGTCTACAATTTTTTCTCAGTTAGCCAAATGTCAGAGGAAAAATTTTTTCCTGTGCACAGCACTCACAGCTTCTAATGAGAAAGTATTTGACAATAATTATAATGAACTCTTAAGCACTGTTTTTAATTCTTGTCAAACACCCAAAATGTTTATAAATCCTCTAAGTATCAAAGACAGACTCCTAACATAAACTAGTATCTCCTCCACTCATATGAACAGATAATGCAGTTGTGAATTCCCAGATTAAATTTAGGTCATGTGCAAAAGTCAGAATATTTACATTTGTGGCTTTATCTAGCTGCAGATAAAGAAATTATACCAAATTCATCATGATTTCAATGGGGGCAGTGTAAGGTCCTGTGGCAAAACATATAATTTTTACCTCATAGATGTGCTCTACTAAAGGACCAACTTCTTCTTCTTTTGTAGGTTCATCTTTGGGTTCCCAGTTGGGAAGTGGCAAAATAATTGTTGGGGGGTGAGACACTCTGTAATATAAAAAAGAGGTTAAAAGAGTAATTGTTACCAGTGACTGACTGCATCACTTTTTAAAAAAAACTAAGACAAAAACTAAGCTCTCAAGGGCTTGTTATTTGGGCATATTAATTAGAATTAGGTGAGGTGAACACTTCATTGCTTCCATAAAGTACTACCCAGTCCTTACAGATGTCTTTCAGCATGGTAGGTGAGTTCTGGAACAGATATCTGTCGTCTGCTAGTACTGCAAATAGATCTTGGTGCTAAAATGGTATTAGCCTTTCTTTGCAAGGGTGAACTCTCACTCAGTTTTGCTGGTTTACAGAGCCTTTAGCTTAAAAGCCATACAATTTCAATGCTTGTTCTGCCAAAGCATGAAGTTTGCTGACAAAACATTGTTAAAAAAGAATCACTAAGGACTTTTTTTAGACTATAACATTTGAATTAAATGATGGACTTCTAGGCACTGATGTTAATCACTTTGCACTGCTGCGGATTGCCCCTTGAAGAAGAGAATATTGGATGGTTCTGTTGCAAATGCTGACAAAATACTTTAGGAGGAAACAAACTGTTCTTGCTTACAGCTCTTACGTCACATACATAGAATTAAATGTCTGAAAGAAAGTTTCCTACAGCATACAGTTTCTCAAAGCAGTAAGGAATCCCAGAGAACAATTTAATATCATCCAGCTAAAGTATAAGTCTATGAAATTTAGGGCATCCTAATGACTTCCCCAGACTTCAAAAGGCCAGCAGTTTGTACTAACAAGTCTGCCAGAGGAAAAATTCACAAGCTAAACCAAATAAGAAAGGAAATTAAACACATTTATTAAAAAAGACATTTCAGATTAAGTACTTAGCCTAACTTGCTTTTTTTCACAAATGATCTTGTTTCCAATATGAATTTTATTTATTGATTGTTGTTGGAGAGTAGGAACTTTCCTGCGTTGATACAACAGCCAAGACACATAGACCCCCAAGCTACTGCAAAAATTTGCAAATCAGAAAGTGTACAGAGACAAAAAGAACCAGGCACAGTTTCAAAAACTAGTAGTTTCTATTGCTCTCCCTGGGAAGTGTTTTTCTTATCCTTAGAATTATAAAATGCAGAGTGTGAATGTAGAAATTCAATTAAAATGATTCTAAAGTATAAAAGGACATTTATTTTAACAGATTTCAGAGTTATTTCGAGGACTTCTGCTATTGACATGAAAGTAGCAAAAACAGGTCAAACAAAGAAGAAATCTTTTCTTTTGACTATTTTATTTTGCATTTAAATGAGAATATTTTTAACACTTGAATGATTTATTAGACAAGGATTTTTCCTAGACTTTTAAGTGACAATTATCAGTCAAACAAGAGCACTGAAAAATAAGATAAACAAAGTATGGTCTACAGAAAAGGCCTATGTGGGATATACAAAAAGAATTCTGCCAGCTGCAAATCCTCCTAATCCAAATTACTTCCTTCCTGAATTCCTCATTCCTCTGGTGCTTTTTCAGCAGTGGGAGATAACAATTACAATACTAAAACTCTTACATTTTTATAGAAAAAAAGATAAGCAAAATAATAAAATCTCAGTTATCAAAGCAACTGCTCATTGAAGTATCCAAGGAGTTCTCTTAATTTTCTTTAGAAGAGGATATTGGAGAATATTTCTTCCTTTTTTGGAGAGGAAGAATTTGCATGGTTCCACTGTACAAGTATACATGCCTGTATGCTTATTCAAAATTTCATAACTACTTACTTTTCCTCAGTAAAATGTAGAACACATCCAGTCCCACTTCATGCAACTTCGTGCAGAGCAGAGAAACCAATGCAAGATATTTTCCTGTCCAAATGTGGACATAGTCTGTTTTATTTTTATCTAGGAAATAGTGAGTAATTCCCTTGGAACTGCATGTTTTAGCATCTCTGAGTAATTAGCAAAATCTGTGAACAAAGCACTTTGTACATGCATGCTATAACTAAGAAAACTACAAGACTTAAGAGGGAAGAAACTGGAAGTCATTCAATTGAGTAATTCCTCTGTATTTAATGACCTGTTTCTTAGCATTGTAGGCAGCACTTAAGACACTTTTTCCACTTGTTGCCAAGCTCTTAAAAACCGAGGATGTTTTGGTCATTTTCGGTCTATCTATTTACCTGTTACATTAAAAAGAACACGCTATGGTGCAGAAAGAACATGTTGGAGGCAAAAAGTTTGCAAAGAAAAAACTATTTGCAAAATCTTTCTATGAAAGCGACAAGAAACCTCACTAAAAACCCAGAATCCACGGCACTGGAAGCAGCCCTTACCGAGAAGTCCTGTGTACGTAACCACAACTGTTCCATTGATTCTCTGAGACTCCAGCCAGCCTGTAACCTGGGTGTTCACCTGTGGCAACATCTGACAGCTGCTGGCTCCCAGCATTTTCTCACACATCTGTAGCCCATTAAATAACACCTCTGATTCTTATTTCCCCAGACTCTACTTCTCTTTCTGTGTTACCCCCATTTTGCATTTTTCACCTCTCTTCCTATTCAGCTGATTTCCCTAGATCACCACTAAATACTGAAAATGAAATAATATTCTCACTTCTGTTCTTTAATTAAACATGTTGTATTTCAACTGCTCCTTTTCAGAAATACAATCATTAACATATATCTACACAGTTTTAGGGTTAGTTTTAGGGTTAGTCTTCTTTACCTGGAACACACTTACAAAATATGATGGAGATACTTTTAAAATCTCACTGATTTAGCTTGAATATTAGAGCAGAAAAAATGGTCTCTGTGATCTGCACAATTATCTGACTTACTGCTGGCACTACATAGTTATATTGTCTTAAAAGAGATAACAATAAATAATTTTTAAAAATAAACCCCTCCATAAATAGGTATGTTTTTATTTGTTTGCACCTAAGGTAGCCCCTTGATGTGCATTGTATAAGAGACATCTAGCCCTCTTGCATCAGCCAAGCCTCATGGCCTGACTATGGAATTGAAGCTGGGCCATGTAGTTCCTGTTTTCCCCTTGCAGAGCTGATAATAGTTAAGGTCTTGAGCTGTACTTTGAGAAGAGGAGAAGTAGGAGATCTAACATCTCAGATAAAAAGCACTGGGGGCAATTACGTGCTTTAAAAGAGTATCCTGCCAAATTCCTCCAGAATGCCAGGATAGAAGTCTAGTTCCAAGATTTTACAGGGTAGTCTGATATTCTTATAGAATTATATAACTTAGGTTGGAAAAAAATCTTTAATATCATCAGGTCCAACCATAAAATTAGTATTATCATGTCCACCACTAAATTATGTCCCTCAGTGCAACCTCTAGGGATGGTGATTGCATCACTTCCCTTGGCAGCCTCTTCCACTGCTCAACAACCCTTTCTGTGAAGAAAATGTTCTTAATATCCAACCTAAACGTCCCCTGGTGCAACCTGAGGCTGTTTCATCTCATCTGATCACCTGTTACTTGGGAGAGGAGACTGACCTGGCCACAACCTCCTTTCAGGTAGTTGTCTCCCTGAGCCTCCTTTTCTCAAGACTAAACAGCTTCAGCTCCCTCATCCACTCCTCACAAGCTTTGAGCTCCAGACTCTTCACATGCTTTGTTGCCCTTCTCTGGACATGCCCGTGTACCTCAATGTCCTTCTTGTAGTGAGGGGCCCAAATACAATCCCAGTATTTGAGGTGTGGCCTGACCAGTGCCCAGTACAGGAGGATAATTAATGCCCTGGTCCTGCTGGCCATGCTATGTCTGATACGGGCCAGGGTGCCATTGGCCTTCTTGGTCACCTGGGCACAGTGTTGGCTAATGTTCAATTGGCAGTTATCAACTAATTGCATTTCATAGCTTCCAAAACCAAGCTGTATCTGAAAACAGAGATAGAAATAATCATCTTTTTCATATCCTGTGCCTGCTTAGTTTTGGTATCCTTTGTGTCAGTGGATAAGCACTTGCTTCAGGCAGAACTGTAAGAATTCTACAGTAGTAGCTGGTTGATTTGTTGTCGTAACTCATTCCTTACTCATCCTTTCTCCAAAGGCCTCACTCTGCTCCCTATGCCCTGCCATGTGTTTCACATTTCCAGTCACAAAAGCAGTAGATTCTGCTTTAGTATTCAGCGTGAAGTGTCCCAGTGGTTGCACAAGCAGACCTAAACATATGAAGGGGCATTTTGTGCTAGTAACATCCATGCATGATTTGAATGCCCAGTTAAAATGTTGGCTCTGAGTAGTGTTACTACAATGTGAGATTCTACAGGTTTCTGTATTTGCTCAGAAACTCAGGACATCCTTAGTAGCTCCATCCTGCAAGGCTTGCAGGGGTGAGACCCAGGTGTTCTAGGTGGACAAGGCATTTGAAATTATAATATGGCAAAAGATTCAGTACACGGGATTATGCAGAAAGATTCAATAAGAAAGTAGTTATCTTAATGAGTTGAAATAGTTGAATACTTACCCTCTGATCTGTACTTGAGCCACAGCACTGACATTGATATGGAGGTTAACTAAGTTGCTGGTGGGATTTATCTTGTTGGAGCTGGAAAAGATATGTACAAGTGTTAACAAGGGTTATTTATCAGAACTCCAGATTGTTATAGATATAGCACTGAATACCACAAGGCCCCAGTTAGGATGCAATGCCATTGGATATATTACAGCATGGGCTTCCCAGTGCCACCCTTTAGTCTTGCAGGACACTGGTACTATTTGAGCTCATCACATGCTTAATAATATAATCAACTCAATTTGCCTTTAGAGAATCCTGTGATGAATATGATGATACAAATTTATGTGGCTGGGAATATCATGTAAATTCCCTTGTTCAACTTGGCTATCTGTCTGGATAGATGTATCTTATTAAAACCCAAGTTTGTTTCATGCATTGGAGAAAGGCAATGTTAACAAACAAGACTGGCTTTTTATAAAAAATATTGTTTGTATGGCTCTCCAAACATGTGACTTCTGCATGACAGTGTCTTTGAGGAAAAAGAACCAAGATCAATTGTTTCTTTACTTTTCTTATTTTCTTCCCCCCCCTTCCCTATCCAGAGAGTGTTTACACTCTTAATCCCACTTATCAGTGAAAACAGATCCCTATGTTTAGAGTCCAGTGCTATCACTCACTTTATTGTCTTTCCTTTTTGAAAATCCTTAGTAATAATGGTAGTTACTCTTACTCCAAAAGACCATTCCTATGACTACGGTCCATTTATGTAAAGAAGGGTTTTCAGGTTCAAATTCATTAAAACAGAGAAAATAAGTAACTACAGATTTAGAATTTATTTAATCATGAGATTAACAATACTAAATTTGGATTTTTTTTCAAGCAAGTGTGTACTTCTTTGCTTCACGAAGACTAAATTTCTACTGCTGTCACAGTTTGCTGTTATCACATCTGGGTAGCATCAGTCAAATGGAAACACTGAGAGGAGGCCAGCATTCCCAGCGACTGACTCCTGAGAATTAAAGCGCAATACTGCTTTGATCCAGGCTTTCTGCTTACAGATTTTTAAAATTAGGAGCAGCTCTAATTTGTTTGTAAACTAATGCAGATTTCCCTCAAACATTATTTGAACTTTTAACGTGATCCTCTAGAGCCATTGTTTTGAGTAAAAAATTAAAGAAATTGCTTAAAGTATAAAAATTACTAAATCACTACTTTGTTAGAATAAGCTGCTCTCTGATTTGTATAATGGCCTCACTTTCCATGGAGCTAAAATACAGATTTTGAGCATATATAGCTATATCTATCTATAGTATTCAAATCTTATTCATGCTTTATAATATTTTTTAGGGAAGAAAATAGTTTAAATAAGAGTGCCAGGACATCTCTCTTTCTAAGGGATATATAATTGCCCAACGAAGTCCATGTCAGAAAAGGAATCAGATTTCAAGGCACTACTCAGACTCTTGCTTGTTTGCTATAAGTAATGAACTTCAGTCTTGCAAACAAAAATATTTATTTTCCACTTGATGTTTTGAAGTAAGTGAAAGGTCTCTCTTTTGAATAAATCTGACTAGGACACAAATTCAGATGTGTTCTTCCTTTTCCTTCCCTTTAGGTAATTTCCTCTTTCTGCCTCATGGATTTCTGTTCTCTTCTCCTTTCAGAATTGTTTTACCTGTTCACTAAGGACACAGAAATGCTCAAACTGTAGTGCTGCTAGAGAATGATTGTAAAAGCAGTGAGTTTGAATTGTAGGGTACATTCCCATGCAAGAACTTTTACTCTTTTTATTGGTTTTAAAGTAGCTGGGTGCTCTTCAGCACTATCACACCAGTTTCTGGAAATTGTTGGTTTTGGTAGCCCAACATGTTTCCTCCCTTTTCATTTTAGTGAGTCACACTCATGGAGGAAGCATGAGATGCTGTTTTCTCCTGAAGTTCAGACTTATTCCTCAGTGAATTCATGTCACTTTTTTTAAAACAGTGACTTACCCTCAACTCTTACCACCTAGACAGATTTAGCTATCCAAAAAGACAGTTTCATACTGAAACATGAGACAGTTTCATACCATGAAAATGGTTTAGAGGCATATGCCTCTAAACATACCCATCTAAAATTGAATTGCTTGCATTAAGAGAACAGTGGCATGGACAGGAGACCTACAAGTTAAATGTTGTTCCTCTGTCTGGAGGAGCCCATGCCCAGGTTTGCATGGTCTCCAGCTTACCAGCCAGATCTCTGGGAGAGGCCTGAGGCCCGACCAAACACCTCACTGACTTCTGTGGCATTGCTGTGCCCTTCCCAAGTTTCTGCATGCCCTTTCCTTCATGGGTTACATTATGGAAACATGACTTAAATATTTTAAATGTCTCAGTTATTTACCATAATGAACATGATCAAGGCCCTCATTAAAGGTCAGACATTAGCAATTAAGTCTGAGTGTGTGGGACAGAGAGGGCAGGAACTCCGGCGTGTATTTGATGAAGACAGATGAAGCAGAAGCCCTGCCACCTACAGAAGAAGTCCCAGGTTTGTTCTTGTTTTTATCCTAACCCAGGCTGCCCTGTGGAAGAGGTACTGCTCAGCATAAAACAGAAGATTCTCCAGCAGTAATATGTGAGGCCCACAAATGAGGAGGAAAATAATGGAAAAATGACAGAGGTTCACCTGCATCAAACTGAAGCAGTTCTCTCTCTTCATGCCTGCAAATCCATTGAGCAGATTTTAACTGCTCTCCTTTTATTTTCTAAATTGCTGTGAAGAAGAGGCATGTCTTCTTTTTTTAATTTCATAGCATGATGTGTTTGTACATATGCAACTCTGTTACAAAGTTATCACTGTTCGTTGATTTGGAAGTGGAAAACAAGGTAAAAATTCGGCAAGGCTGTAGAAGATCCTTGGATTACTGACCGAAATCAGTTAATCTGAATTTTAAAGAAATGATTTTGCTAAAAGCTAGCAAGGTTACAACTTCACAAATCCTCCTGAAGTAAGCTACCATAGGAAAGCCCATGAAATTATTTCTGACAATCAAGAGTTAGAGTGACTTTCTTATATATTAAAGTTTATGTATCAATAGAAATTCATAATACAAATAACCATGTTCTTGATAAAATATCTAACCTTTTTATTTGCAGCTCAAAATTGATGCTGAAGTCTGCATTTTCAAAATGCTGAACAGAAAATCGAATGCCTGTGGAGAACTGAGAAAGAAACAAAACAGCAGGTTATTAAAACTGGTTGATCTCCCAGATCAATAAAGCAGTACTGTTCAACATTGCATTTCACAGACATACTGGATATTGTTGCTTTTTAAAATTAGTATGAAACAACATCATCTAGTTGTTCTTAAGAAAGAATACCATCCTGCCTGTGTAAGTCACCAGATGGAAAACTTGGCTGGAGAGAGGAAAGATCAGAGGAATAGAGATGGATACTCCCAAGAAAACAGCGGTGGGTCCTTCTTCATCCAGACAGTCTTTGCTTTACTTTGCTGAGCCAAAAGAAAATAATAACTGTCTGGCACATCTCATCCCTGCCTCCATCCCTGCATGCCTTTGTCCAGGTCTCCAGGGCTTCCTGCTTCCCACACTGTCTCTGCAATTGTGACCTATGAGATGCTTTAGGTGTTGTGGAGCTAACTGATCACCTGAGGCTAAATTAGCGGCAGTTTAATTTCATTTTAGTTTGATTTGTTTTTATGGCAGTTCTGTTAAGAGGAATACAGATTCAAAGTTACATTTGCAGTTTAGTTTGCCACAACTTGCAGTGTGTGAGCAGAGGAGATAGGGGGTGAAACGCACAGCTCCCAAAACTGAGGGAGATAAGTGCTTCCACTGGTGCTCCCTTGTGTTTCTGCAGATGTGGCTTCCACCCTTTGACAATTTCCATTGGCTTCTCCCTTCCTGTCTACCTCTCCTTTGGTCTGATGGTAGAATTTCCCATCAGATAACATGCATATTGGGCTTTAATTTTTTAAGAAAGGATGGCTACATTTAGACATATCCTCCATGTGGAGAAACAATCTCCCTGAGAAATTCATCAAAAGGCATTAGGAAATGAGGACATCATTCCCTCATTTCTGCCAATATCTGACTAGGGGGGAGGGAAAGAAAAGGAAAATTGTCTTCTTGGCATAATTTCCTTAAAATACTTGAGGGAACCTTGTCAGCAACAGGACAGGACACAACAGTGTAGGGTTTTATGTTTGGGACTTCCACTCCACATCGCTGAAAAGGAGGAATTCTCCTCTGTGGATGTTGTTTCATATGTTTAAGCAATTCCTTTTTCCCAACTGTTTTTTTTTTTTTTTTCACTCAATTCTCCTTCTTTCTTCATTTGCAGGGGTGCAACACTGAATATTAATCCATCTCCAGAACAAAACTTACCTAACATGTTTCATCTACTTCTTTCAGTTGGCCTACGCTGAAAGCAGTATTGTCATCATAAAGGAAATGGCGTGTTCAAATCTTTGAATTCTGATTATTTTAATGTCAAAGTTATAATTGATCTCTTCCTTTGGGACCAGAATCTTTCAGACGAAAAGACAGTGCTCATTAGATTACTCAGAAGTTGAATAGCTGACTTGGACTAGAGATGTAAGCTCTTTATAAGGCCACTTTTTGAAGATGATGTTAACAACTGCATTGAAATTCCATTCACCTTTAAAAATGTAATGACTTTCTTTAGTCTTTACGACAAAAATTTTCAAATATTCAGTTCACCATTTCTCTTACTGTTTTTACTAACCAGTCTAAATAAATTTGTTTCCACTTACAGCAGGAAAAAGATTTGATGAACCAAAGATAAAATTTTCGTCAGACAGGGCAGATACGTAGTTTTGATGATGTATTACACCCCTGAGGCTTAATCCCCTATTTAATGGTGAAACACACTCCTACTGTACAACTCTAATAAGCTGCAGATGTTGTCGTTGTATGACATTGGTAATGTCAAGTAACCCTTGACACTGCTGCTAATAATGGGGCAAAGATGTTCACTTGCCCTTGCTGAAAACCCACTAAGGCCAAAGAAGTTTAATTTGATTGAATTTGTAGATTAGCAATCACTCAACCTCCTTATTTTACTAGGACATAAATTTTATCAGAGTAGTTTGATTTTATTTAAAATTTTCCAAGTGAAGTTAGTTTCATTAAAATTTTTCCATGTTTGTAACATCATGTATCTTTGAAATACATGACATTTCTGCTATTACTGATAATCTTTGATCTGTTACTATGTTTGACAGGATTTAGGAGTATGCTGGGAAAAAGAAGGAAAGCTTTTTTTAAAGTGTCTTACAGTACATAAGGAAGATAAAACCTCTGTGCTCTTGAAGAATTAGTTTGGTTCATACCAACAAACAGGCAAGATCTTCCAAGCCTCCAGTCTTCTAACCTTATCACTATTCATTTCTATTAATTTTGAAATTTTTCTACCAAAATTTTTAATAAAACCTATGTTTCACTTGCTAATGCCACTGAAAGGCATCAGGAAACTTGTCAGTCTGATCCATTTCAGAGCCATAAATAAGTACATTGAGCACTCTTTGCCAGTGAGATGGTATCAGTCATTTAGTTTGCATTCTGGGCCATGTGGTATTCTGATTTTCCTTACCCTTTCTTTTTACCCTTTTTTTTTTTTTTTTACTTTTTCATTTTTTTTTAGCCTCAAAGATATTACTGAAAAGGTTAGGTACTTTTTTGTGGTCAGTAAACAATTTTAAGGACACAGATGACAATAATGCATTTTGAAGATGCAAAATGTCAACCTTGTAGTCCACTGCAGTAATGCCCCATGGGCTATATCACAAAATCCCAACATAACCCTCACACTCAGAAGTTGATCCTAAAGAATTCTTTAAAAGATCTCAAGAATTCTAGGATTTCAGGGTGCCAAAAAGCCATGACAGTGATTCAACAGTTAAGATCTTTAGAAATGTTCAATTTTGACCTAACCCTTCCTTTCCACCCACAACTTCCACAGAGTCCCTTTTTGACTGAGTATTTTGAGAATAACTGATCTCCTGCCAGAGGAGAATTGTTTGAGAATTGGAAATGGATCAGAGCAGCCTTTTGTGATTTATGCAATTTGTACAAAGGGCTGGTATTTTGCTTTTGAAAGTACATTTGCCATCATAAATATGTTTGGACTGAAAAAGCATAAGTTCTTTCACCTTTCCTGAGCATCCAGGAGAGCTGGTTTCAAAGACAGAGTTCGGATTTAAGATTTCACTCACTATAATCAAACAATATAGCCATCTGGCTTTGTAATGCTCTATCTTTGCATGCCTCAATTTTAAAGGGTTGAATTACTTTGTTATAAACCAGAACATTCTTAAATATGTTATAACCTGTTGTTTTGTTCTGCTACTTCTAAGTCACTCTTCACACAGCATTTTGCTTAGGAATATTTGGTAATAGCAAACCATAAATGGCAGCCCTAGAACTGATTCTGAAGAAAAGAAGAATCAGTTATACTGTGAAAATTCATAAGGACACAGGTGAGAGTAGTACTGCTTCAGTAGCCACCAAAGGGCATTCCTGAAGTCTTCACACTGCTAGCATTCTGAGTCAAGGATGATATGGAAACAAGGCCAAAGAGAGGAGTCTGAGGGTCTGTAGTCTAACACGTGAGTGTCTCTTGTGTTTACTCTTCCTTTTCTCTTCCAAACACAAGGGGTTTTATGCTCTCCTGCCCCCTTCACTGCATCCTGATCATCCATAAGATTCTTGTCTACTTCTGTCTGTATCTTGAGAATTTGCTTCTGCCCTGAGACTAACTGGGAAACCACTAAGCAGGTAACTAAAATTGCTGGTTTCTCGATACAAGAGATTACAGAATCAGAATTACAGAATATGCTGAGTTAGAAGGGACCCACCAGGATCACTGAAGTCCAAGTCCTGGCCCTGCGCAGGAGTCACACCCAAGAGTCACACCATGTGCTTGTGAGTATCATCAAAACACTTCTTGAACTCTGCCAGGCTTGGTGCTGTGACCACTTCCCTGGGGAGCCTGTTCCAGTGCCCAACCACCCTCTGGGTGAAAAATCTCTTTCTAATATTGAACCTAAACCTCCCCTGACACAACTTCAGGCCATTCCCTCAGGTCATGTCAGTGGTAACCACAGAGAAGACATCAGTGCCTGCCCCTCCTCTTCTCCTCACAAGAAAGTTGTACCTGCAATGAGGTCTCTCCTCAGTCTCCTCTTCTCAGGCTGAACAGACCAAGTGCCCTCAGCTGCTCCTCACACAGCTTCCCTTCAAGGCCCTTCACCATCTTCATTGCCCTCCTTTGGACACTCTCTGACAGCTTAATGTCGTTTTTACATTTCAGAGACCAAAACTGCACACAGTATTTGAGGTAAGGCCACACCAGTGCAGAGCAGAGTGGGACAATCCCTTCCCTTAACCAGCTGGTGATGCTTTGCCTGATGCCCCTCAAGACAAGGTTAGCTCTTCTGGCTGCCAGGGCACTGCTGACTTATATTCAACTTGCCACTGACCAAGGCCCCCAGGTTCCTTTCCATGGCACTGCTTTCCAGCATCTCACTACCCAGTCTGTACGTACATCCAGGGTTGCCCCATCCCACGTGCAGAATCCGGCACTTTCCCTTGTTGAACTTCCTATCGTTGGTGATTGCCCATTCCTCTAATTTGTTGAGGTCTTTCTGCAGGGCCTCCCTACCTCTGAGGGAGTTGACTGTTCCTCCTAGTTTTGTGTCATCGACAAACTTGCTTAGTATCCCTTCCGGTCCTGCATCCAACTCATTTATGAAGATACTGAAGAGCACAGTGCCCAAGATGGAGCCCTGCAGAACTCCACTGGTGACAGGACACCAGTCTGATGTTCTCCCATTCACTATTACCCTCTGTGCTCAACCTGTGAGCCAACTGCTCACCCATCACACAATGTATTTATCCTGCTGTGTGCTGGACATTTTGTCCAGAAGGACTCTGTGAGAGACAGTGTCGAAAGCTTTCCTGAATTCCAAAAAGGTTACATCAGCTGTCTTCCCTTGGTCAAGTAAGTGGGTTACCTTATTGTAGAAGTAAATGAAGTTCAACTAGTAGGACTTTCCTCTCATGAAGCCGTGCTGGCTGTGACCAGTGACTGCATTGTCTTTCATACTTCCCAAAATAAGCTTCTCTATAACTTTACTGGGTGCTGAAGGAGACTGACAGGACTGTAGTTACTGGGGTCTTCCTTCTGCCCCTTATTGGAAATTAAGACAAAATACTCCACCTTCCAGTCAGCTGGGACATCTCCAGCTTCCCAAGACTGCTCAAAAATCCTTGAGAGAGGTTTGCAATGACATCAGCAACTCTTTGAGGATTCGTGGATGAATCCCCATTTTTATTTGACTTGACTTGGAATTTATCTAGTGCATTGGCCCACCACTGCCTCCCATCATCCCATTATGAAAATTCCATTCCTCAGAAAAGTTTTCAATTATTCTTAGCTTTCAGGAGTTTCATTTAGTAGAATAAAGCAAAACCTTAAAAATCTTTTATCCCTCTTGTCTATGTCCTTCACAGAAAAATGTTTGTAGTATTCTCTTCAGACTTTTAGTTCACAGTAGTTCTATGGAGAAAGATGCTCACCAGCAAGGTTCCACCTCCCAGGAGGTCCATTACCTGGAGTTCAATTTTCAGTGGTTTCCAGCTCCTTATAACTGTATGTATAACTGTACAGTATAATGTCCTTATAACTGTATAGCTGTATGAAACACCTGTTCACATTCACTTTCAGTTCTGTGTCTGATCTGAGGCTATCCCTAGGATCCAAACTAACTTATTCTAGTCCCAGTCTCCCATGAGGAGTGTGACTCATTTGGTTCTTTTATTGAGGGTTAGTCATGAACTGCTTCGAGATCGTAAGAGGCCAGGAAAGATCCCCTCTGTAGAAAGTCTGAAGGGTGAAATACTGATCTTCCGCAGGACAAACCTTAACTTTGTAGGGATTTTGAAAAAATTTAGGAAATTTGCTCTGGTTTCTTTGCAAAGCCACAGGCCCAATATGAAATTCAAACAGTGGTAGTTTTCAATTAAAAGCTGTTGTTTATTCCTGATATATGTTCATGCTGCTGACCGCTACATTTTTATTAGGACAGTTTTTTATCTAGGTATGAATGTTTGGATTATTTGCTTTTAGTTAAATACTTGTAACATTTACAAATTTGTAAGAAACACTAAATTCCTCTGCAAGGGCATCCATGGCTGAACATTCTGGAGTTTAACAGTTCTGGGATTTCCCAGACTGTTTTGTCATGAAATAGGGACAAAGGATGACAATTATGGAATGGGTAGCTCTTTTTTATCTCAAAACCTATTTTAAATCCTTACCTAATGTCCATCATCAGCCATTATTCAGTTCCACTTTTGCCTAAAAAACAAGGCTACCAACGTTTCAGCTAACGTGTAGTCGTCTTAATGAGAGGCTGTCTTAGGAAAACCTTTAGATTTACAATAATAACTTGAAGTAAACCTTTATTCCAACCCCATTTTCCTGGATATAAATTGTGATATAAATGGATAAGACAACCCTTATGCACTGAAGATGAGAATCAGGCTTAAGAAGTTGTTACTTACTATACCCCTTAAGTAAAGGGAATACTAAAAGAGAAAAATAAACAGAGCACATTACAGATTGGGATTCTCTTCTCATTCTACTAGTGTAACTTCTGTGACTTAAACTGAGTCACTCTCATTTTCTTTGCAGTAAATGAAATAAAACACAGGTTCCAGCATAATTAATCTTTTAGAAAAACAAATTGTTAGTTCTTTAGAAGCACAGTTCTGCCTCTTATCACACCAACAATTTCCTGTCCAACTAAATAATTTGGTTTATGTGCTGCTTATTGTATCTATTTCTGCTAATTGAATAGATTTCCATTTGTTCCCCTTTAAAATTCAATTAGATAAAAATCAGTAAATGCATCTGGTTTTCCCTTACATTTGCGCCAGCCACCATGGGGTTCCCAAGATCACAAACCACCATTCTAGTTTCATTTTCCATCTTGTAATCACAGCTCAATACACGCAGTGCCTGCAACAAAAGGACACCAATATGGAGGTCAGAGATCACAGTGAAATGTACCCAGTTGGGAAAGTGATGCCTTTTTGACTGTGACATTTCTTTTGATTTCAGACACCTGCTCAGTGCACTATCAAAACATTTACTTGCTTATTGTCAGAAAACAGGGGAAAACTGATGCCAGGGAAAACCGAACAGGATAGTTTCCCAGAACCTTAAGAATCACGATGAGATCGCTGTACGTCTAATTTTAACATACCGCTCTGTTATTGTGAATCATTCCTATAGCCATAATGACTCAACAGAGAAAACTGAGCAGGCAAACCTGGATGAGGAGAAAAGGTCTCATGCTAATTGCAATGGTTGTGTTGTCCATCACCAGAAGCCTCTATAGTGAATTTCTGGCATTGGCAGAACTTTATAATGGATCAAGTCTAAACCCTTATTTTCGAATCTCTGTTGAAACACTTAGAACATTAAATACTGCTGTAAAACATGAACTGTTATTTGTATTTATAAACTGGCAACAAAGGAGATAGGTTTTCACATTATCAAATTAAGGTTTTTGTTGTTTATAGCAATCTTTATCACTAGTAGTGTCATCTGTAAAAAACCAGACTGTATAAATGAGGAACAGCTACAGAAAAGTGCAAATTACAGAATAAGACAAACCAACAAAATGTGTGGGGGTTTTTTTCTGCTTTCCTCTCTGGCATATTCAATAAAAGAAGATATTTCCATATATGTGCAGAAGTAAACAAGCTTTGTCAAAGCAGGATGCAGCAAGTTACGCTACCTTTCCTCTCATCTGTGATTTTCACGGATGAAGCTGTATGTGCAAGTTATATTAAGAGACCTGGGAAATCTCCAGACTACTGACTACCAATTCGTCTTATCTGTAAAAGCCAGCATGGACATGCTGTCCTCATCATTTCCTGAATTTAAAAGAAAAGATAGGGCCTGCCCTAAACAGAGCCCATATGAAGCGTGACACACCTCATTGTACACTGACACTTTTACAGTTCGTTAGGAGGAAACAAAGTTGGTTACACAGCATGTCCAGTGCACTAATAGCCTTCCCAAGCCTCTCTAGGGTTCAGAGGGAAGGATTTTTACACTCTTTACAGCTGGTTAATTAGAGGTGGGAAGCAACACATGGAAGAACAGAGGGTGTTAACACAGTTGAAATCGAACTTGTCTGGAAAAGTGTTCATTTTAGCTTGATGTGTGGGTTTATACTTTTGCTTTTGTTGGGTGAGAAGGGTTGAAACTGAGGTCTGAATGTTATAAAATAAATATTCATGGATATTAGTCATCTGGCAGTTTCTTTAAAAATGCTGTATCATAGACCCGCACAGAGTAAATTAGCCCTTATCACACATTTTTTTGTCCCTTTAAGGCTGAGGAAAAATAGGAGTTTTGTGAGTAGGTTTTCTGCAGTTTGGAGGGCATGCTCTTAAGACAGAAAATGATTAATGGTACAGAATTTATATGACCAGCATCAAAAAAGCGAATTTGTGCAGCATAAAAATGTGACAAAGGATAAACTCTGGTAGAATTCTTTCAATAATGAGATTTACTATCTTCATTTTTGCACTGATCACCTTTTTGAAGTGGCTAAGTACCAAACAGGAAAATTAAAACCAGGAAGCAAGCTTGCACAGAGACTTGTACACCTACTATTGTCAGTATCAGTGGGGTCATATGTAACTCAGCCAGATGGAAGTGTTTGCCACAAAACCAATTGCTACCTGCCACTGGTAGCAATTTTTATTTTTATAGCAACACATGGTCTTTTTGGCAGTCTTGAGCAAAAGTAAAACCCCAACAATTAACACGTGTGCTCCCAGGGTGCATTTTAACTAGAAAATGATTGGATGCTTTAAGTAACCCAGGCAGTCTACAAACTTGAAACCTTTTGGTGGTCGTAGTGATGAGTTACTAATTGATGCCAGAATAGTTAAGCACAACAGGCTGAAGAGTAAAACACCTCCTCTCTTTCCTTGATCATCACATTCCAATTTCATTTTCTGAGGAGAAGTGGATAGATTAGGTACCAGGTGCCGGAATTTAGCTTCTTATCTAGTTGAAGTATAAAGAAGTAGTGTTTGTCCTCATAAGGCTCAAATCACATTTTATCTAGCCAGCCATTATGTACTTATTCTAAGAATTTTCAGGTAATACAAGAAGGTTTCAGGTCTTTTTTTTAAAATTTATTTTAAGAGTGTCATGCTTCAGTTTAGAAAGAGTGTCTCAGGGCTTGTCCACTGCAATATGTATCTGAGTGTGAACTACCACCATTCTGCAGTTTCCAGCCTGAGCAGAGACAGTTCTGCCAAAATACATAATGTTTTTTGATGTGGAACAAATATCTATGAGAGCTTTGCATTTGCCTAATTTACTTCTAGTTATTATTTAATAATAGAATATTATTTAATAATAGAATTTAGGTCCCAGCTATTGTTACTAAGGCAGGTGTTTAATATGGACAGTTCTTTTCATGGGGCAAAGGAATAGCATATAGTAATCAGGCAATGGCTTAGGGTTCAAACACACAGTCATTCTGTTGTAGGGTAAGAATGTACCATACAGCAAGTATATACTGTCTCTGGATCTGCTGCTGGCCATAGAAATATGAGGTAATATAATGTAGTTATACTTTTTTCATTGCAGTTAATTCTAGCAACTCTACACCTTATCCATATGAACAGTTATTACAAGCCAATTGGTTTCCAGTAACTACTAAAGCTGTTGTAATTTATTCATTTACCTGGTCTCTGGACCTTCTAAGTGTTTCCACAATACAACTAACAAACAACACATTTGATTTCACTGTAAGTCACTGTAATTCAGTAATCAATTTCTGCCTGAAGGAAATGTCAGCATCTTCAGGAAACAATAAAGCTACAAAATCACATCCTTGACCTCAAACTTTAAGACTACATACATTCACTTGCCACTCCACTTTCATATGATCACATATATCCCTGCAAATCGTTACTCATTTTGGTACAGTTGCACAGTCTACTGTACAATGTACTACAGAATCAGCCCTGAGATAACAAGATAATGACAACTGAGGCAGGTCAAACACTGTATTACATAAAGCTAAAGGCAGAAGGTAGAAGGCAAGTGAATTTTCAGTTAAGCTGTTGACTTCAACAGCTTCTAAATATAATTCAAATGGTATAGAATAACCCAGTAAGTTGTTGAAATATAAAATAAAAGCAGATTGGACAGGAAACATTTAAGGGATAAATGTGTTTCTCCTATTAGATAGACTAAATCCAGAGCAGCCCCACAATAAAGTAGACAAGTATCCTCTATGAGCATTGTTACTTTGAAATTATTTGATTCTACAGATTTTTCAGTTCCATCAGAAATTTATCAAGTGATTTATTCAGCTGATTACATTTCATATATTCTGGTCTCGGTCTATCTGTTTTGCTGGCTGAGCTGAATATTATCTCTGCCTTAACACCAGGAATCTGCAGTTTGGAGAAAAACAGCTACACAGAGGACTGTAAACACAGCAGAACCAAGAGTCATTTAAATGTCAGAGGCAAAGCTTTAACAGCATGATTGCAACAGGCTCTACCACAAATCCACCTGTCTGCTGACATTACTCTGTATTAAATTAAGTGCAGAGCAGAGAGGAACAATCACCTCCCTTACTGGCTGGTGATGCTTTGCCTGATGCCTGGGCTTTTGTAATTTTGTATTCAAAAGAAAAGGAAAGTTAACATTCTTTTCTAACCCATTCTAGCTTCTCTTTAGTCTTCCAAAGCACCAGAATATTTCATGCCATTTTTCCTTCCTTTCTCCATGAGTCTATCCTGCTGACACTATAAAATTCCTATTTTCCTAAAATAATATAAAGCCCTTAATGATTTCTCTCTAGTCGAAACATAGAATGGTTTGAGTTGGAAGGGGCCTTAAAGATCATGTAGTTTCAACTACTCTGCCATGGGCAGGGTCACCTTCCACTAGACCAGGTTGCTCCATCCAACCTGGCCCTAAACACTTCTAGGGATGGGTCATCCACAACTTCTCCAGTAAAGAATTTTTTCCCAATATCTAACCTAAACCTACTCTCAGTTTAAAATCATTCACCCTTTTCCTGTCACTATGTGCTCTCGTAAAAAGTCTCTATCTTTCTTGTAGACTCCCTTTTGGTACTGGAAAGCTACAATTCGGTCACCCTTTTCTTTTCCAGTTTGTACAAACCCAGTTTCCTCAGCCTTTCTTCACAGGAGAGGTGCTCCACCCCTCTAATTAGCTGGTGGCTCTTCTCTGTACTTGCTCCAACAGGTCAATGTCCTTCTAGTAGTGAGGACCTCAGAGCTGGATGCAGTGCTCCAGGTGGGATGTCACCAGAGCAGAGTAGAGCGGCAGAGTCACCTCCCTCGGTCTGCTGCCCACGCTGCTTTTGACGCAGCCCAGGACACAGCTGGCTCTGGCTGCAAGTGCAGGTTGCCGGCTCATGTTCACCCCCAAGTCCCTCAAATGATAGACATGTGCCAATATATGCTGTGGGTTTTGGATTAAGTGCCTCCCCTGACATCCTTTGTAATGTCCAAAAGAGCAGCTAAATATTCCTAAAGAGCAACAAATGAAAAATGTAACCATGTGTAGTATATCAAAGTGAACTTTTGTTTTGTAAATCAAAGTCAAAAGAACCAGAAGCTTTGCTAAGAGAACAAAAGAATAGGCAATAAAAAAAGGCTGATGTCTTTAAAATATCCTTCTGAGATGTGAAGTTGCAGAGAATTTCCACAATGTCATCTTCGATGACTTCATTACCTCTTGTAATTTTTTTTCAAACTAGGTTAAAAGCCTATTAATAAAGTCACTGACAGAAAGAGAATACGGAAATACCTCGTAAGTTACTTTCAACTTCCTTAAAAACATTTGCCTTTAGAAAGGAAATTAACTTGCTTTCTCCCACTCTCACCCTTGAGGCCCTTCTGAACATTCCAGGCACTAAGAGAAAAAAGCAGGCTCATGTTGCAACAGCTTGGGAGATTTATGTGCAGATGAGGTGATTCAGACTTGCTGTCCAGCAGAGAATACATGAACACTCTGCTTGTTTGCAGGATAGTGTTTCATCTTTGCTCTTAAAAAACAAACAGACCCCAAAAGGAAACACTGCATGTTCAGTACAGCTCAGCAGGACTTCAGTCAACATTAGTTCTTCTGTGAACACTGGCACATTTTGCATTATGACTGCGTTTTTGGCCCATCCATAACATAAAATAATTGACGACAAAGGAAAACAACTTTTTCAAGTTTATACTGCAATTAATGTTCAACTATTGAAGATACCAGACTGGGACACCCTTAATGATGGTAAAACACTGCTGTGCTGGGAGCACGAGACAGCAGTGTCCAAGTTTCTGCTTTATTATTGCTATAAGTTTGATTTTCATTTACCTTGTTGTTGCGTTCAACCCCAGTGTAATCTGCTTCAGGTGGAATCTTTATGTGTAACTCAGCTTCATAGGCTCCTTCGCCATCGTTCCTTGGATTTATTATGAGCATGACACAGTTTTCTTCTCCAATTATTAGCTGATCTGTATCTCTGTATAGAAAATACTACTTGTCAGGAGTTAGAACACGCACAATTTTTATTTACATATGAATAAAGCAGAAGGACATTTTGCTCTCTTAACATCTGTCCTGGAAAATATTCTGTGAAACATAATAAAACATTTTCCATAAGAAATGACCCCATGGAAAAGTATGCCAAGCACATGTGTAGAAAAGAGGTAAAGAGAAAACACCACCATGGACAATCAGAGCTGACTAGCACAGAACTTCTGAGTTACTGGTATAAAATTTCAGAGTCCGACTACTTTCTAACCAGTAAGAAGTATTTTGTTGAGGAATTACTTGCCAAAGGGGTGCCATCAGCATTGTTTCGGAGGGGCACAAAGGTGGTAGTTTTTCCCTCATGTCCACTGTAAAATGAACAATGACAAAAATTCTCCTAAGACCTGCAACAGTGCTGTGCCCTTTCCTTTCACAGGAATGATGGACTGATTTTGATGGCACAGGGTCAGATGACTGTCAGAGGTTCCCACTTTTCCTACTTAGCCTACCTCTCCCCTCATATGAGAAACTGTTGCCAAGTTTTGAAATTTTTTTATTCTGAAATTCATTTACTTCACTTTATACTCTCACTGTATACTGAATTCAGGAGGATTGCGTCCCAAGTTCAAAATCACTGGCATGCTGAAATAAAAAAATTTGAAACCTTCTATGAACAATTATTTGCCTTATCTCTTGGCATTCAGAGAACTAGAACCACCTCTAAAGAACGCCTGTAAAGTCAGTTTTCTGTGACAACCACTGAACATCATAAATGTGATTTGTAAGTGTATATTTCTCCGTTTCTTCATTTTCTAGGTGAAATGGATGCACAAATTAAAATCTGGAAAGTGATTAGCTCTAGCAAACAACAGAACTGTGTTCTACATACTTCATTCTGTTGCAGCAGTTAGCAGTGTTTGGACTTCCTTATAGGCAGTATCATGTACTTTATTTAACTTACGGCATAGCAGAAAGATGCAAGTCAGGAATGCACAAGTTGTCCTCTCCACAGTCGACGAGAATGTAAGCCTGTATTATTGCAAAGTAAGAAAAAGGCAGTACAGTCAGTACATGCCTCAAAGTCCAAATTACTTCCTTAAAAATCACTAACCTAAGTGTCTTAAATATCACTAGCAACGACTTAGTGAGTTAATTCTCTGTCTCCTTTCTGTAAGTTGCTTTCCACATGGTAGTTGGAGACTAGACTGTCAGCTACATCCTTAGCAGTACAGTATCATCTTTCAGGCCCTTTCCCACACTGACTTGGCTTACATATTCCAGAATGAAATCAAAACTAGGAGCACAAACAAATTTTGGAAATACTTCAAGGGCCTGTTGATTCTACATTTATATTCAATTTACTTTTTGAATTAATTAAATCCTTTTTTTGTAATTTCTGGCCATGATACTCTGTTTTAAGGAAAATGACATATAGTATTTGTAAATGCATTCACGTTTACATACAGAAAATGTGGCATGCAAAATTCGTACCTGCTCTGTTAATGAGCTTTTCTGGTAATAGTTCAGTATTGGCTTCACAGTCAAACTATCTTCAAAACTGGATTCATCCAAACTATAATTGAAGTTTATATTAATGGGGGATAATTTATCTCTAAATTCTGTTTCATCCTGTGAGTGACAATCACATAATAAAAAACAATGGTTTAATACAATTATTTCAGATTAGTATAGTATGTCAACAGTTTCAGACTTCAGTCTTTATTGAATGTAAAGACATGGTTCTTTGACAGCTGCTGGCCAAATTCTGGCTGCATGTAGTGCTATTAGGAAAGCAAAGTGACTCAGCAGTGACGGGAATGCCCAGAACACATTGCCTTCACAGCCCCTTCTGGAAGAAGCTGGCTTAGCTTATTGGACTCAGATATTTTTCAAACCCATTAGCCTAAAATGAGGCTGATTAAAAGAGACACACAGAACTAACTCCCATTAGCTGCTGCCCACCTTCCTTTTGACATGGAAGTAGGACAGGTGTGGATTTGTGGATGTAATACTGGTGGTTTGTACCATAACCAAGAATTTATGTGAATTAGCAATGGTAAAACTCACCAACTTTATTGTCTAGGTACTTCCTTACAGAGTGCTTGAAATGTCTTCATTTCAACTCCCACTGCATTTCTTGGACCAGACTTGGAATCTACTTCAATTGCATGAGGTAATTCCAGCTGCAACTGAGTAACTATTGACCCTTTCTTCTTTACAACTTCAGATCCACAGTTTTATTTTTTCTAAAAACATTTTTAAATATCTTTAAAATATTTTTTTAAATATATGAATTTCAGGTCAATATTTCTAGTGAGGCTCCTTTAAAATATCTGTTGCAACTGAAGTGGCATGACATCTAACATGACTAGTTGATTAACCCACCGTGAATACTAAAAAATAAAGAGATAGTAAAAATGGAAAGCAAACTTGAGTTTTTGTATCAGGAGATGCAGTATTTGGTCAAAATTTTCAGAAGAGCATGAAATTAATGTATTTTTACACTCTTCAAAAGAAGTCTTTATTTTATACTTATATTGACAAAAGATGAGCCAAAGATTTATAGAGGGAATTTTTTTCAAGGTAGCAGTGTGTTCTGGACATTCTGGACATAGAGATAAGGCCTATCTTATCTCATATTTCTGTAATTTTGGAAATTGTTCTTCCTTTTCTAGGGGCTACTTTTTTTCTACTACCTTTAAATCCCTCATATTACTCAAATGATGATGACAGTCCAAAATATTTTAAACAACTTACTCTGAGATAAACAAGGAAGTCCTGGCAGTGGAGCTGTTTCTGTCTTTCTATCACAATGGAGAAGTAATGATGTGACTGATGGTAGTCAAAGAAAAGGGTCCTCTTAACAGCTCCTTTCTGTTTCAATGAATCCAATTGCAATTCGCCTTTTAGCACTAAAGGATACAAATAAATCAAATATATATTGATTTAATATAGAACAAAAATACTAATCAATTAATTATTATTGTATTATAATATTATAGTATTATAAGATAGTACTATAATTGATTATTCTAACAAAGTCTTACAAGGAAAACTAATCCATGCTTTAAGTGTCTGTTTAGTAGCCCACTAGTTTTTGATGCAAAGTATGGAAGATGTGTAATTTAAGCTTTCTGATTTCACTGACAGATGATATGTGTACAGGACTTCTGTTGCTTAAATTATTTTTTTTTTTTTTCAAAACAGAACGTTCTCCAACAAGGTATATTCTTGGTTTTATCTGGAAAATGGCTTAATCTGAATCAAAAATCCTTTAACTCAGTAATAGAAGCTTTGGGTCATGTATATACATATACTTTTTTTTAGCTGCATTTTCTTGCCTTGGGAGGATCTCACTCCTATAATCTTTCAAAGTGCAAGAAAAAAATACATCTGAAATGGAGCAGGACACAGTAAATTATACAAATAGAAAACATTTCTTACCTATCTCATCTGAAATACTTTGACCTTCAAAGTCTGCGCAGACTCTTACAGTAAAGCTACATATAAAAGATTAGAAGTAATTATTAGCAAGAAGAGAACTCACCTGGGAATCAGCATTTCCCAAGTTGTATCTTTAAGTTTTATTTTAATTTTCTTAAAAAGATTTAATTGAGATTTGTATTTAGCTACCTATTATATTAATTAAGTTAACAAGTCTCCTAGGCTTTAGTAATCACAGAAGAGTCTCTGAATATCTTCCTGGCAAAACTATGGAGAAGAAGTTACCAGTATTTCTTGAGACATCCTACAGAGATTACCCTTCTAACACTATTGCCAAAGTTGAGTTCCTTATGCTGACCTTCAGCAAACCACCTTTGTAAAAGGCTGTCTGCACAAGTCCTTCTGGTTCATCATGGTCAAATCACAAAAATCTTTGAGCACGTAGTCAACACTCAAGCTGTTGTCTAGCAAATCAAAAATACACAGGATACCAGTGTGTTCCACTGGCATTATTTTAAGGTTGTTACTATTTCAAGAGGTTAAATAAAAAAATATTTGCTTTAGCCATTGCTCTTTATCTCCTCACTACTGTTATGCAATATACTAATGTCCCCATGCAGTGGATGCAAAACCAGTACCATAACCTTTAAAACAACGTGTAATCACATTATAATTGCATGCTTGTTTCCTCTGACAAATGTAATGGAACTGTGCCACATCTGGGATACATGTCACTCTCATGAGCTTAATAAACACTTTTTTATCGTGAGGGGAAAAAAAAGGCATTTATTCTTGAGGAAAAAAACAGCACAATGCCATTAAACTCTACTAAACTGTAGCTTTCAAAAGACAATCCAGTCCATGCAGAAATTGCAAATTCAGTCATATTTCTATTTCTTTACAGAAGTATGAGTTAAGACATAAAGAACCAATTATTTCCTAATACATGAGGACAAACCAACAAAAATGATGGAAGCCTGTGTAATTGCACAAATAAAATTTAGAAATCAGGCTTTACAGGCCAGTCTTGTAATATCAGAGCACAAGTGTCTTTTCTTAAATGCAGACTCAAGAAAAATATACTCAACAATCTTGATTTGGAGAACTCAAATATTTTTTGCACTACCGTGTTTGAAAAAATGTTGGGTTAAAACATCCAGCTTGGAATGTTTTATTTGTTCAACAGAACAATCTCAGTGTACATTTTATTTACTACAATGAACAGAAAAGTTCATCATACATACTTGATAACTGAAGTCATGTTCTTAAATATAATTGTAAGAGTCAAGATTTACTCATTCCGCTCCAGGCAGAGCATGTTAAAAAGAGAATGTGCAAAAGAACAAAAATGTGAAGTGAATAATCTCCCAGATTCTGGCCACACAAGAGGCAAGGCTATGGCTTTAGCAGAATTCTGCCACACATTCGTGATTTTATTATTTAGTTCAGAAATAGTTCTAAAGACATCAAAGATCAATCACAAACCCAGATGAATTTAGATTTGCTCATCACTTCGACAGGAAGGTACTGTGGAGAGGCTGAAGGATGCTTCAGCTTCAAGAAAAAGAAAAGCAGAGGGAAAGACCACAAAAGAGGACAGAAGTCTAAAGGATTTATGGACATTCAAGATCTGAGTCCTAGACACAGTAAGAAATAAAATAGCTGAGCTTTTGAGCTTGCTTATAGGAACAATCAACCAAACAACACAATTAACAATCAAAGGAAGAAAATTTCAGCAGATAAGAAACAGCTTAGAAATAGTCCATCATCCTAAGGCATGTGAGTTTTGTATGTGCTATCAATCTTGTCTCTCCAAACAGATCCCTACATCACATTTATTCTCTGCTGTGTCTATCATCACTATAAGCTCCTGGTTTGAATAGTATTTGACTGTAGTTACAAAAGCAAGGAATTACCAAATCATTTGTCATTGTTGAAAATTTTTTTTAGCACACAGGTTTGTAGATGGAGAAAAAGAATGGATAATGCTTTAGCAGAAAGTCCATTTAAGCTTTAATGCTACGGACTTCTATTCTGTTTGAGGCTGATACCTGTCCTGCAAGGTCATAGACCTCTACAGAACAAGAGCAGAGACTGTTATTGTCTACTGATAAACAACCTTTAAACAAACTGTTTCCTCTTCGAGGTATAATATGTAAAAGCAAGTCAATATAATTCTATTATGATGCTCTAATACTTGCCCTGCTTTTAGATTTTGCTATGCCAAAGTCTAAGACAGTGACCAACATGGAGCTTTAATGCTGAAGGCATCCCATGGCTAAGATACAATTTAAGCACAAAGTAGTAATAAGGTAGTCGGGGATAATCAGACCCCAAATAGTAATAAAAATACCAATCCATGGGTAAACTAGACATCTTGATAGCTACAATCCAGTCTTGGACTTAATAAATCACATGATGTGGAAACAGCTTTTGAAAAATTAAAATGTTTGATTTATTTACATCTTTTTACAGATATAACTTCCACCTCTCACACTTAGATGAAAAAGAGTCCTTTTCTTATATTCTTTAATAGCTTCAAAGTTGCAGAATTTGTTCCAGATTTGCTAGTTTTGGGAACTCAGAAATAGCCACATTTTACACAGAGCAGAGAATGAGTTATATGCTTCTACAAGTTCAGGAAATTCCCTTAAGGCTGTGTATAAAAATGACTTTTTGTACACGTTTCCTCTGTGCTTCACCTTCCCAATCATGGCAAAAATAATATTTTTCTAAAACTTGGAAACGTACAATAATCCACCTTATTCATACACACACACACTTCCTGAAACTTCTCTGGTAGGAGGTTTCCTTTCATTCTAATTTTGCAGTGTCAGTCAGTAGACTTTTTATACAAGTTGCACAGCTGACTAAGAGATACACAAATTCATCCCATGGGACTGAGGAATTCTTTACTTGTTGGAGTTTCCCTACTAATTGTTTTAATATGTACAATACAAGCTTATATCAACTAAGAAGAAAAATTACAGTGTGGAAAATAGCAGCTGCTCTTCAGTCATTTTGTAATACAAACTAAATCTTTAGGGAACAGTATTTCAGAATAAAGCAGACAGAAATTAAATTATGCTCCTATTAAAGCTCTTGTAGATATGAACCAAACATCTTCTGGCTTACTGTAGAGGAGAAATGAAAAGTAATGAAAAAAATATGCTAAAGGAGTATTCGTTTTTTACTCCCTTTTTTAACCAATACCTCACAGCAGGAGTATTTTTATTTAACAGAGATGGTTTTATTTATTTCTCTTGTGCAAAAAACCATCTTTTTTCTTTCAATATTATCTTGGTAACTGTTATGGTTCCAAAATCTTTTTCATTATGACATTAAGCATTTTTTAAAAGTCTTAAAACCTGAAGTTGAGAGAAAAACCTAATTTTGATCATTGAACGTGCTTCAGCCAAGTGTTGATATTTTAAATTCTTTATTACATTAACTATTAAAACAAAAGTACTTAAAAAGTCAGGGTTGATCTTGATCTCTCCTATTCCATATCTTGTCCTTGATCTTGATCCTATTCCAAAAAGGCCAAAGCTTTGTGAAATTCTGGGACTGTGTGGTTCTACCGAGTGCCTTCTACACTGCTCTGTAGATGGGCAATTTTCTACACTGGGTGTAGAAATGAAGAACATTATGATAAATACAAGAAGTCCCATAAAGTGTAAAAGAAAAGGGCAAGAGTGAAAATCTCTTGACAGCCTCATTCCAGATGCACTGAAAGGCCACATATTTATGGTTTAAGTGCACCAGAGCTTAGTTCCTTTATGGCTTTTAAATGAACTGCTTCTGGTCATGATTACTTTTTACGGTTCATATTTATCAATGTATTCTAAAAGCTCTTGCTTACTTTTACATTTCAGATGATTTTCAGAACTGATCTCCTAAAAAGAACATCTCCAATGTAAGGAATCCCTCTGACCATTTCCGGTTTAAAAGCAGTGAAAAATTTTTGCAGTCATGGATCTTCTGGAGTCCTCCTTTACACCTTAATATTGTTTTCATCCAGCCCACATCCTGGCAGACTTTCTGTTTCTAATGTTTCTATGTCTGAGACATCTGTTCCTCACAGTCTCTTTGGCAAGACCTACTACTATTTTGTATTCGACGTGCACATGTTTATGCTCTGTTTTGATTTTAGTTTCCTCATTTGTTATGATTTCCACTTTTAAACAGTAACTTTTTTTGTATTTGTATTTGTAATAGCCTCTTTTATCAACTGTTCTGAGGTCCTTTCTAAGCGACCTTTTTCTAGTGCAGTAAATGTGCCTTTATGTGGTATTGTGTGCTATTAGATAGCCTCCAACTGTCCTGCAAGCATTTTATATTTGTAACTGATCTTATATTGTTTTAATTAGCTTCAAGTTTCTTAATGTTCTTTTTCTTTTTAAAGTTAAATGCTACTGTGGTGAAGAGTTTCTCTTTTAAAGATAGATGAAACATTGTCCTGTGTGGTGCACTAAAAAGAAGCTTTCCTCTGACCACAGACAACCAGAAACAACATCCTGTGAACTTTTCTCAGGATGGTCAGCCAGATGTATTCTCTCTTCCACAAAGGACCAAGATCTGTCTTTCTCCAACAGAGAATGGTGGGCTCACAAGGTCTGTATCATTTTCATTGTTACATTTTCTCAGCAAAGGTATGTTTGACAGATCCATGTATATGTGTTTTATGTGTTTCATCTGTTTTAACTGTTTTATCTTTCATTCATCCAAACATTGCATACAATTTTGCAGCTTGACTGTAGGAGACACTGAGCATCCTTCTAAGCAGAAGGAGACTCAGTATATCAGAGGACTCAACTTTTAGCTATGACATAGTTTGACAATCATCTGTGAAGTACTGGAAGATATAAAAAAGAACACTACATAGGAGGGTTTTTATTGTGCTCAGAGCACGTTTGAATATTTTGAACTTCAGAAAAACCTGCAATAAGAGTTAGGAATAAGAAGTTGAGAAAGAGGATAAGGATGGATTTTGAGTAATCATGAACTTACCAGGCCACTAATAGCTCGGAGTCAGGGAGCTGACAAGTTCTGTTGTCTGGATTCACAATCATGGGGTTCAGAATAAGATGAGCATTCACTGTAACAACAGGTCTGGCTCTGGGGGACAAAAACAAGGTTCACTGCACACAGAAAGAGCACATGAGTACCTAAGTTGAACCAGAGAAAACACTTAACTGAGATGGCCACAAAGAAAGCCAGAGATGCAGGGTTACTTGGGAGAGCGCACTATTATAATGCTGCTCCTACCCAAAAGAATTTTTTTTTTTTTGGCTCAGAAGCTGTGATACACCCTACTGAGATTTTGACAGTTCTTCATGAAAAAAACATCACAGGTTAACACATCACTGAAACAGTATCCTGTAGTTAACCAATAGATGTGTCCCGGAACTAAAGCACATCAGATGCATTTAATCACACTGGGTTTTCACACAGGGACAGAGCCTGCCTCTTTGGGATTTACAGCAGTCCTTTGGACATTTGTTTTGTACTATCTCCATTAACAGTGACATATTCAGACCTGCTAGCTCTGTTTAAGATTCTTAAAAAAACCCAAAAGTAATTTGGTTAAAGTAGAAGTTGATGCAGAGTATCCTGAGTAAAAAATTAGGTAAATTCTGTCTGATATTTCTTGAGAAAATGGACTTTGCAAATCAGAAATAATCATCATTAAATTCTGCTGAGTACATGGATATATAGTTGAGGTAATGGGAACCATCTCTCTAAAGCTGTTATTAAGTAATGAGATAATCTATAACTGCGAGTAATTTAGAAGACAAATGAAAACAAGTAAGGGCCCAGATTCTGGTTTTTTTTAAGACAGAAGTACTGTTTTACAGTAACTTACATAATTCTGGCTAACTCAGCTCACTGCAAAATTACTTTCTTCATATTTTAATACACATTTGAGCTTTTATGATTACTCCTCTATATTACTTCAGCAAGACATTAAAAAATAAAATTATTCTCTTCGTTTTCGTGCAACAGGGAAAACCTTTTTTTCTAGCAAATTTCAGTTAACAATATTCTATTTCACCAAAATGACAGATTGCATATTTGATACACTCTGGCCAGGAAATGGCCACCTGCTATTCACTTTCTTTTTATTGTTACTGAAAATGTACAGTGGATCTAATTCTCCAGTGTTTCACATCCTGTGCAGTCATTCATGGCGCTGCAAAATGATGCATTGCAAAGTATTTGCATGATTCTTTCACAGGGAAGTAGGAAAATTGGGTCTATTCACTGCACCTATAGTGCTAGTTGAAATGAGCTAGCATTCCTATTTTACAAAATTCTTATGCTTTCACAAACATTTGGTTGAGAAGCTGTTGGGAATACAGACAAGAAGACAGACAGGAATCAAGAAAGGTGAATACTTGGTTGTAGCAATGGATGGTGAATATTTAAATGTGAAGAACTGTCAGCCTCGCTGGACTAAGAGAGCAGTAATAGATTTTTGTTTATGTACTTGGTTTAGTTTTAAATTATAACTCTAATTAAAAAGTGCATTTAGTGGAATTCCATAGTCAGCAAGACCTTTTGGTTTTGTAAAATGGGATCTCGTGCATTTTTTTTAAACTGAGGCTAAAACTAGCAGTCTTTATTTTCAATAAATAGTTCATCTTAACATACATGACCTCTGAAGGATCAGCCACTTTAAAATTTCTTACTAGCACTATTCCCTCAGAAAAGAAATTAATTTTCAATTCTATGCCTTTTAATTTTTTTTTTAAATAACTGAGGAGTCAAACATTCCAGAAGCTTCTTAAGCTACAACTAAGCATGGGAATTTTCACTGAAAACTACAAGTTTTGAGCATGGGAAAAAAGCATTTGTTTCTCACAAGATGTTTAATTTATCGTCTCTAATTATCTGCTTTTACGCCTTGCAACAAGGAAACACAGGAATGTGAAGTTTGTTTATTTGAAAATCTCTCACCAAAGCTGTAAAATATGAAATCCATTGTATTTACCACATACCTGTAAACAACGGCCTTCCCAGCTCCAAATGCACCCACAATTAGATCTGGAAAAAACCAATGGCTTCAGAAGAGATATATAGAAGTCTCTCACACATTTTTCCTGCCTAAATTAGGTTATTTACATTAAAAATGCAGTAACATCAAACAAGTTTGATATTCCTTTCTAAGCAATTTTTATCTAAAGTGTACCTGAAAGAAAACATTTCACAGTATCAGAGATCGTCTCAGAAATGTCTTGGTTATATCCAGTAAGTGCCAATCTATTTAACGCAAGGTCACCCACTCCATAGTCTCACTTCTCCCCAGCTCAAAGAGATGTAAACCAAGCTCTTGTCACTTTCAAACAAGTCATGTTGAAAATGTATGGTGTTCCTTCCTGACAATCTTTCCCATTCTGCTTTGTGTTTTAAGTAATTTGTTCATTAATTTAAGCATTACATCTCTGCATATAAATACAATACAAGGTCAGAGGATGGCTGTTATCAGAGTTCTAACGTTTCCAGTATTGCAGCAGCGTGTACCAAGGCTTACAACAGTTATCCATCTAAAGCCATCTTTATCCCCAATAGCCATCATTCCAAAGAGATGGAGTCAACAACACAAATGCTACACTGGGACTTGGACACTTCTTTGTTAGTGGTCACTGGCTTGGGTTTGGGCATCTACCAAATATTTCCTTTTTTGGCTCAAGCCCTCACACAGGGCTCCCCAGAAAGACCCAGACTGGTTTGCTGGATCCATCCAAGGCTGATGGAGAAAAACCGGAGACAAGCAGTGATGAAAAAAGATCAACTTTCCTGCTGCCTCTGACTTTGGAAAGAGCTTTGCTTCATTTTCAAAGACCCCAAATGTCCATCTGGTCACTCCTTTCACTCCACTATTGCTACTATACGATTTGACTGACATGTGTCCAATTCAGCAGACTGAGCCTTACAACAGACCTTGCAGTGGTACAGACTAGAAACCTAAATGGATTTAAATAAGTTAATTAAAAATACTTGGGGTTGTAAACAAACCCTTACTTGCTGCTTTTATAGTTTTAGCACTGGTTTGCTTAAGAAGCCCAGAAGTAATCGAGCATGATGCAAATACAAAGCTTTGATGTTAATTAGCTGGATGGGTTTGATGAAGGGCTGGCAGTATGTTTTCTAGTGTTCCTTTGTCTTTCAGATGGCCAGGATTTCACAAGTTTAAACAAGTACTTCACATGGGCAACAGCCAGTCCTACATTGAATTCCACAGAATAACATACTAATAGGAGAAGGCACAGACAGTTTATGGGTCTGATCCTCTTTTTGTACAACATTTACATTTTTCTAGTTTCACTGGCCTTAGAGAAATATGCTTCAGGGTCAGGAACACTTTAAATAGCAGAAGAAAATGAGTGTTGTTTTTAACTCCTTTTTGGGATATGTATGCGTCCTTTTCATGAGTAGTTTTTTTAGACAACTTGCACACTGTACCAAAATCTAAAGATGTTTAAATAAACAACTAATTGAGAAAAAGCCATCATCATAAAGGCTATACCACACATGAGGCAGAACTTTTCCTGGAAGTTCATTGATAGCAGCACCCACAGTAACCCTCCAAACAAGACTTAATATTTTGTTGATTTTTTTTGTGTGTTTGAGGTTTTCTGTGGGTTTTGTATTAGTTTTTTTCCCCCTTTTTTTTTTTTTTTTTTTTTTTTTAAGGAAAAAGAAACCTTATGTTATTAACAGAAAGTGAAAGACAAGAAGGAAGGGGTTTCTGTTCTGTTGTTCCCAGGGGACACTCTTTATGAATTCTGCAATAGACTTGGCGTACAGTGTGTATTGTTTTATACTACACTTGATAACTCAAAAGGTTTCAGGGCTATGTTATGACAGAGACAAAACAGGTAGACATCTAAGACTTATCCATGATGACTGACTTTGGGATGATTTCATAATCTGATCTTTCATTAAGGTTGGAAGGGACCCACCAGGATCATTGAAGTCCAACTCCTGGCCCTGCATAGGACACCCCAAGAATCACACCAGGTGCCTGAGAGCACTGTCCAAACGCTTCTTGAACTCAGAAAGTCTTGGTGCTGTGACCACTTCCCTGGGGAGCCTGTTCCAGTGCCCAACCACCCTGTGGATGAAAAAACTTTTCCTGATATCTAACCTAAGCCTCTTCCAACTCAGCTTTATGATGTTTCTTCAAGTCTTGTCACGGGTCACACCAGAGAAGAGATCAGTGCCTGCCCCTCCTCTTCTCCTCACAAGGAAGTTGTAACTGCAATGAGGTCTCCCCTCAGTCTCCTCTTCTCTAGGCTGAACAGACCAAATGACCACAGCCACTCCTCACACAGCTTCCCCTCAAGGCCCTTCACCATCTTCATTGCCCTCCTTTGGACACTCTCTAACAGCTTAATACCTATCTTATATTGCAGTGCCCAAAACTGAACACAATATTTGAGGTGAGGCAGCCCCAGTGCAGAGCAGAGCGGGACAATCCCCTCCCTCGACCTGCTGGAGATGCTTTGCCTGATTCCCCCCCGAACACAGTTGGCCCTCCTGGCTGCCAGGGCACTGCTGACTCCTATTCAACTTGCCATTGACCAGGACCCTCAGCTCCCTTTCCACAGCACTGCTCTCCAACCCCTTGTTCCCCAGTGTATACAAAGAATCAGGATTGCCCTGTCCCAGGTGCAGAATCCAGTACTTGCCCTTGTCAAACTTCATATAGTTGGTGATTATCTAACTTTCTGATTCATTAAGGTCTCTCTGCAGGGCCTCCCAGCCTTTGATGGAGTCAGTAGCTCCTCCCAGTTTAGTTAACTGGCAAACTTCTTTCTGTTTTTCCATGTTTTTTTGCACTGCCACTTCAGCCAGGTTTGGTGACACAGCAAAAAAGATGAGGACCTTCAATCATGGCACCACCACAGGGGCCCTATCTGAGCACACTCTAAGGGCAGCCAGGAGTGTGCTTATCTTGCTTGTTTGGAAGCTTTTACTTTTACCCTGATGTGTCCTTTATTCTCTGTCCTAAACCACGCTTATTCTTGATCCAAAGAGCTTGAATGAGTGAAACCACTCAGTAGAGAAAGTGGAATTAAGAACAAATATGCAAATAATAAAATATATTTATACCCAGTAGTGACATCTAGGATCTAATGCAAGGACAAAGTGATTATATATGGCAGAGTATTTTCTGGAGATTCATTAGGGAGTTTCCTTTGCTTCTACTTGTTCTGTTACAGAGCAGGAGTTTTATTCTTTTTTCTTTCATTGCTTTGTGGGGTGCAACTCCACATTGGAAAATATCCATCACTGGAAAAAGACATTTTTGATGTTTATACAAATGCATGAGATTTGAATACACATCCAATCAGAGAGAGCACTTGTATAAGCAGAAGTTTTGAATCTGTTGTGTGTTCTGCAGAAGAAATGTTACTAATAATTTTTACAAAAAATGCATGAGATGTCTAAATTATCTGAAGTTTGGCAACTTTCCCCTCCTAAAAATAGAAATAAGTTGTCTTTATTAATACTTGTTTATTCTACACATGCAATGTCACTGATGCAAAGGTCACTAGCTTAAAAATAAGGGTTTAACAACCAATTACACAGCAAAACAAGCCAGTTTTAAAAAAGCAGCTTAACTCCTTATAACCTTTCCAAAACAGAGCCTGAAGAAAAGCATATGAAAATCTTTACTCCATTGCATTAGAGAAGGGGTTTTTACAATCTCAGGTTAAAATGTATATATATAAAGAGAGAAACAAAGAAGAAGAAGTATTAGAATCACAGACTTTCCTTCTCTTCTTCTCTTCTCATATTTCATGTTTTCAGGATAATGAGGGACCTCGTCAGTTTAGGTAAACGACCACTTTGCCTGTGTTGTCTCTCTCAGAAGATTCTTTATCAGTTGCTTCCCTTCAGAGAAGCCGAGATCTGAAAAGAGGAGCTTGTGGCAGCAGCCATGCGCTTCTGCCTCATTGCTGTTGTGGGATAAATGAGCTGTGGGGTCACAGCCACACTGCAAAAACTAAGAAAACAAGCATGGAGTGACTCTACAGGAATTTTTATCTTCCATTTCAACACAGCTTACGGGTTGCGTGCATTAAAGTCCCAACTGGTAGAATTCACAAAACCTTCCCCTGAAACAAGTGTCTTTGGCATGTACTTCATTGATGTCAAGGGGCACAAAGCTAAGCAATCCTAATGCTTATTTCAAATTTTACTTTGCTCTGAAGAAAAGTGTTCCAAGATGTCCTCTGGAAAATTATCACAAAAAGTTAAGGAGATGGCACTGAAAGGCACACTGGAGTTTGTTAGCTGGTCTGTTTACCTACACCTTCTGCCATGTGACTTTTCCAGACCTAAAACACCATGTAATAAAGGGCAGAAACTTGTCGTGATGCTCACCATATCTTCAACCAAATGAATTAGGAAGATCAACAAGGTCCTACTTCCAAGCTTAACTAACATATTCATTTATTAACTTGAGAAAATTCTTTGATCTCCTGGTATTTTGAAAGGATATCTTCATTCCCTGTGAGAAATGTAGCCTCAGGGAGTCTGAGCAGGGAGGAACATGCATTGTCCTAAGCACCCCAGATTTGATTTGAGTTTGTCCAACAATTCTAAGAGAAATTGCCAAGGCACAGTATCTCATCTTGCTTTATGGGGGACAGTGACTAAGGAAAACAGCCACGAACAACTACGCAACTGGCACGCACCTCACTGCTGAGAAACACAAAAATGAAACAACACATGGGTCACCTCCCCAGTGCAACTCTATCAGGACAGGCAGGAAAACTTTGGGGAATCAGAATGATTTGCTGACAGCTTTAGACACAACTTTGCTTAGTCTGTCAGTTTAATTGCAGAGTATAAAAAGGGACAGAAAAACAATTAGGACTATCTGAGCACAGGTGCTAATAGAAATTTCATAAAAGTGAGTGAGAAAACTGCCTAGCTGCAAACCCTGTTAAAAAAAAAAATCTTTGTGAGCCTTTTTGCTATTTATTTTCCTCAGCAGATAGGTGTCAAAAAGGCCCATGATCATATTTCTATTTGTTTTTGTTTTCTAGGATTTCAGCATGCATTACGACCCCAAATCTCAGTAGGAAAGGTCCAGAATACAATTTCATTTAAAGGGCCATCACTTCAGGCTTGACCATAGTAAAAGGCACGGGGCTGTCCAGTTTAGCCAGTTTTACTCAAGAATTTTAGTTAAATACTACAAGCAGCCCCCACACAAAACAGAGTCACTTTCTTCCATCCTACTATTCTCAACTGTCTTGATCCTTCTCTGTTTTTCAACCATTCTGGTAGCAGGTCTGTTAAGGATACCACTAAGGCTAATTCATATCAGCGCTTCTCTCTTTTGTCTGAATGAGTCCCTTTCATAATACAACTATATTGCTTATTATATTACAGATAAATCCCAAAGAGGATAGTTAATGTATTATCACTTCAGTAAAACACTGTTTACTGGGATCAGTACTGGCTTCACTCCTATTGTGCCCAATACCATAATTTCGTTGACTATCTCGAAGAACTTTAGAAAAGCACACTTATAAATTACCTGGATTTTAATTTGCCATAAAATGAACAAATCTGTAGGCAAAACCTGGGTTACCCCTACATTTTTGATTGATTATACATGTAAAAACATAATTAGCTGGTAGAAGCAATTCAGCTTTTTTGCGTTTGCTGGCAAAACCCAAGCCGTTGTTCTGGCTCCCACCCACAGCAGTCCGCTCTTGGCAGAGCAGATGCAGCTTCTCATTGATTTAATTTGTTTGTCTTCCACAAAGCTCCTGGACCCACTTCATAATTTAATCATGACTAGATTCCGATTTGTGATATTGTTGGCACAATGCCTATTGTTCACAAAAAAATTTATGAATCTGAAGAACACTTGCCTCTAAGAAAGAAACTTGAGGATTTTCTTCCTGCCATTTGAGTTAATGTACTCAGCAGATGGAGCTGTTAAATGCTCCTATTTTAATAAGATTAGACTGGATTACTGAAGTTCTGAGGAAATTCTGTCTGATTATCACACTTCTCTACTTCTTAAAACGTTTCTAGAGTAATCTGTTTATATTAACTACATGATTTTCTTAAGCTAATAACTGAGTCCAAAATAACAAGGCATGAAGATGCCTTACACATTTCCCTATGCTGAAAAAGGCTTGACTAAAAGGAACAACCAAAAGAACAGGCCAACAATTGTGTTTGAACTAAAGCAGGACACCTTGAAGATGAAGCTTCGGTGGCACTGACTCCAGAATGGCTCTCTAAATTATTAAAGAAGAGTTACACAAGCATCTAAACAGCTAGGGAGCAGAAACAATAGTGCATAATTTATTTGAGCAATTAACTAACTAATCAACAGTCTTTGAACAATGATTTAATCCAGAGCATTGTTCTGAATCCACCCACACAGTTAAAAGAAACTGGATAAATCATCCTGGTTCACAAACACATTTGAAGAAACCACAGTCTGCGGGAGGATATGCCACAAGAAGAAAGTAAGTTTAATGAGTAAGTTTTTCATTATAAACTATTTGCTCAGCTATAATCAGCCATCAAGTGACTGAACATATGCTGAAATGTGAGGGTGGAAACCTCACAGCCTCCAAATGCCTGAGCTGTGCACAGATAGATGAACCAGCTGGAAGTGTGGCACCATCACCTAGATAATCACAGGCTCCAAGCACTCAGTGGGGACCAGCTTTGAACGGATGCCCAGAAGCCAAAAGAAACAAATTTCTTTCCCATTAAAGAGATTTATGGATTTCTTTGGTTCCTATGAAAATTGAACTGTGCTAATAGAAAAAGACAAATAAAATTATAAATAAAATAAACTATAATGCAAAATGCATGCCTTTGCTTAATTCCCTGCTCTAGGCCTTGATGACACACATAAAGCTCAGGATCAAGCAAAGGGGCCCTAAAAGTCCCAGAATTACAAGAGAGTAGAAGCTGTCTTGAAAAATTACCATTATGGGGTTCACATGTCACAGAGGAAAAGAGAGCCGGGAAGACTGTGCTGAGGCAGGGATTTCAGAATACCTTTAAGCAAACCTTGAAGAGCTCTGTCACAGGAAATCCCACGGTTATATGAAGTATGTTACGGGCCTCACCTCAGACACAGCACAGTGATGCTTTGCCATGTCCTAACCTCAGCACTGAAAACCGCAGCACAGAATCTCACACAGAATTCCAGCTACCACTGTATTTGCACTTAACTGATGGTAAAAGCCCAACTTTTGCACTTTTTCACTCCATTCACCTCCTTTGTTTCTTTAATCCCATTTATCCTTTTTACATGACTGTCAATCCAGAAATGGCATTAAGTTAATATTTACTATGGAAGTAGAAGCGAGATCAGATTCCATTCTTTGAATATGACCTTAAAACATGAGCTGTCAGAATACAGTAAAATTGGTCATCTGTTGAAGGATGTTACAGTTATGTCAGTGTTAGTAAATTAGTGGCAGAGAACGTGCCTGTGTGCTGTACCTCTACTGTTGGCAGTGGTATCATTAGAATGGCCCTAAAGCAGTTGGCCTATGCCAATTATTAGTCTCCAAAAGGGAGCACACAGTAACCCTGTTTTGGCAAAAAAGTGAGTTTGATAGTATGGACAAGGAGTGTTCAGTGACAGTTCAGAACCAAAGACAGCATATTTCATTTACTAGTGTAGATGTAACTTATGAGGATTAATTGGTCTTTACCTTTTAACTCTTACATGATTGCAAAGATGGGAGCATCCATCCCTTCATTGCCACCATCACCACTGTTTGGCACTGCAATCCTGCTAGGCAAGGAAGAGCACTCTATTTGGGGCTGAAGGTGATAAACACCAACACGGAGAGAGAGAGCAGCTGCATGTCTTTAGAACTGTTAGGATGATCAGCACAGCTTTCTGCCTCTGCTGCTTCCCAGGGTTGAAAGTTTCCCACTACCTCCAAGCCTGCAAAGCAGCCACTACCATGTTATCACCCCTGTCTGTTGATAAAGGAACAGTTCTGGGCACATAACATCTGGAGTGTCTGTAAGTATGACACAATTTACAGAACTCCTTCTCTGGAAAGCTGTGGAGATGTAAACCAAAGGTTGTGCTTAGTAACAAAAACTCAGTCTTTCCTGTTGAAAGGCTAGAAAAATCTCTGTATTTTCACAATGCTGAGAGTAAAGGTCTGTTACTGTTACAGTGATAACCTCTGTGCCAGGACAACTGAAGACAGATGGTCATTACACTGACAGGACTGCTAATGAGAGGGAAAAGCAGCCCTGTCTGCATGCTGCCCCTACCAGAGAAAGTTCCATTTTTAGGTACGATGTTGAACAGGTAGTCATTCAACTGTCTGTATCCTGTGCTTTGTGCAGTGAGTGGCTACATAAGTGAAATAATTAAAATAAAGTCAGGGCATGAACTTGAGCACTGTGTTGGTATTGTCCATATTTTTATATTGTTAGTACAGATTCAGCTGTGATTTTAGCAAGTGCAAGCTAGTTCTCTTCCAGATAGTAGCCAGGAAAGGTCTGAGGAATAGCCGGGGCCAAAGACCTTTCCCAAAAGGCAGTTTGGGTATGGTCATCCTGTGCAAGTGGGCAGGAGGATTTCATCTGAATAGTTAGCTGTGCTGTGCCATATAACCTCAAGGCCAGACTACAGTTCCTGGCTCACCTAATTTTCTTGCACAAACATAATTACTGATATCAAGGAAAAATATTTAGGACTGCTCTTTTGTCAAGTACTAATTCTGATTTTCTTCTCAGTAGGGAAGATACAACTCTTTTTTTATGTTGGTTAAGTCTGAAACCCAGGTCAGTGGTAAAATCTTTATTCACAGGACTGGTAAAACACATGGCTGAGGGAGGGAATATGGCAGAAGTACGTAAAATAACAGTGAACTAAAGAATTGTTTACTGTCTCTTCACTGTAAGAACTAGGGCACACCCACAGAAACTGTCCAATGGAATGCTCAAGACTTGAACAGGACACAGTGAAAAGAATTATTTCTTCACAACACATTCAACAAGGTATGGGGTCCCTTGACACATGTTGCATGTGTCAGAAGTTTACATGAGTTCTAACATGGATTGGTCAAATTATTGGAAGAAAAGCCTGCCAAGGGCTCCTAAATTTGGAGATACCACCTCTGGACTCGGGGCCACCTTGCTCCTCCAGTTGATTAATAGTGGATGAATACTCTGGGAAATATCACAATAACTGTATGTTTCCCTGGATATCTGCTGTTGGCCACTGCTGGAAACATGCTACAGTGCTGGACAGATCTTTCATCTGTATCAGTATGGCTGTATAATGTTCTTCCCTGCCTGCTCTGCTACTCAACCATTAAACCTGTTCGTGGTCTATTTTCTCCCATATTTATTATAGAACTGGGCTCATGGGGAACAAGAGACTCTTCCCTTTCTTTTCCTAAATAAGAGCAAGAAGTGGGAGGGGGACTCTCTTCCTCAACTGGCCAGGAGTTGAAGGAAGAGAAGGAAAGAGAAATCACTCCATCCACAGGAAAGCTGGAGGATTTGAACAGCACCGTGTACTACAGAGCCTTCATCTATTCCCTTTTTTCTTCTCTGTCCCTGAGCTTATATCAACGTTTGGGTGAAGAGAGAAAGATATCACTTCCTGTACCAAATGCCTGCTCTTCTCCAGAAGGCCAACAGGTTCAGTTCAGACTGAACTCCTCCAAGCCAAGAGGGGCTTTAATCTTTGTCCAATGGGAGAAAAATTCGACTGTGATCCACCCTCACTTTTTAGGAACTGTATTTATTCCTCAACTTGTAATCTAAGGGCACTGGTTCACGGGCTCAATACTGTGATCCCAGGATGAACCTCAGTGGTTTGTGACAAGAAGCCATACAAACACGTGGTATCTTCTGGCCTCTAGGTCAGTGACCTGGTCCAAAACCATAAACTAAAGAACTAAAGAAAGTCTGAACTAAAGAAGGTCTGAACCTCTAAAACCTCTGAAAATGTTACACAGTGCATTAAAAATGAAATGGAAGAGTAACTCCCATCTCTCAGCCTCTCACATCCAAGCAGGCATGTGCCTGATTCATGAACAATGTAAGGCACAAGGACTAGAGTGAATTATACAAGAACAGTTATAGTTATACAAGTGAGTCCTGAACACTTGAAGTCTAGCCATGGAAGAGATAATTGCTTGGAGAATCTCACTTTAGACAGTGGCAATACATGTTTATGCCTGCAGCCAGACATTACAGCTGGCTCTCATTTCTCAGTCCATAGGAACAAAACTTCTGAGAGTGATGTGTCAGCATAATTTGGTTTTATTACATTTTTCTTCTCATAAAATACACATATTAAAAAGCTTTAATTAAAATTTTATTATATTTTTTCCCTAATCTTTCACAATCCTCTTTGAATTACAGATGCAAACAGTAGTTTGGGAAGCATGGAATCAAAGGTTAGTTTTCCAGACCTTCTGTAGTCAGCAAGATTCAGTTTCTCTAAAATAAAACTTACTTCTTATTGCTTCCAACTTCAGTACCTCGCTTCTGCCTTGTACAAGGGTTGCCCTTCGGCATTTCCGTCAGGAGGTAAAGAAGAAAAGCTCTTTGACACAAGAAGGATTACTTATTTCATTGCCTAGCATGTTTGTTCTGTGCTCCCACTTCCCCATATTATTTCCTTTGTTTTTTTCCCCTTTTTCCCATAGGAAGGCTATTTTTGTGCTAGTACTGTACCATGTTTGTGCTATTTTTGCAGCTCTGTTTTGGTACTTCAAGACTTTGAGAATTAAGGAAGCGGGGCTTAAATGTTAGTAAGGTCTTTTTCTTCTCATTTTCTGAGAGATCTCCCCCAGTACTCAGCACTACTCACACAGATATTCAGCTGAGGGATGGAGGGAAAAGCTGGTTACAGTAAATGCAGGGTGGTGGGGTTTTGCCTGGTTTTGGTTTTGGTTTTTTTGTTTTTTTTTTTTTTTTTTTTTTTTTTTTTGTTTGTTTTTGAAAACGAGTAATTCATGTAGTAAAACCAAACCATCTAACACACAGTGAGCTAATACCACAATGTCAGATTCTGGAAGTAGGACACATGGTGGAGCCAACAATGACAAGTAGAATAATTCCAAGAAATGTCACAACTATAGTAGTTCCTCAGTACATATTTAGAAAGATCAAGACCCATTACCCAAACTTTCCACAAGTTAGCTGAAAAGATGCTCCATATAAAGTATGCTAGTAGAGCAGTGAGATTTCTACTCCTCTTTTCTCCCTATGTGAGTCAAAGAATCTCTCCCTTCTCTCTATCTTTTCAATCTTAGAAATGTCAGGAATGCAATATCCTGTTTTCTTTGGTTTTGCTGGGGGGCCTTGTGTGTACTTGAAGAGATGTTTAAATGCTGAAACTTTAATAAAGAGCTCTGTTGTCCAAAAGAACCTCATTAGTCATGGACAATGAATGACTTTTAATAGTAACATCAACAATATGCATACAAAAATTCAAAACAGTGTTTAAAAGCCCTTTCTTCTCTCAAATGTGAAAGATCCTCTTACTGCAGTCTTGTGATAGCCTCACTTTATTACCCTGTGGTCAGCTTTTCTGTTTGTAAAACTGTGATTTCTATTGTAAACACCCCTTCTCAGAAATTCCCTTCTGCTTTTGGAAAGGCACCCTTTTCAAGGTTTTTACAATCCATCACAAAAAGGTAAAAGAGATCCCATTTTTGTCCTTTTGAAAAATTTTTACTCTTGAAATAATACAACTTTTAAGAACTCCAGCCTAACAAAAGTGATTTTATAGTAAGTCAGGGAAGCGCAGACAAATAGTATTTTACCGTGGATGAACCTTTCACAATAACAAAATATGATGTTTTACTGCACACCCTTGCTAAGGCTTCTGAATTGTGATGAAAAGAAATAGAACATATTTGCTTCCAGAGGAGAGAGAGTAAACACAAGCACACTCACACTCTGATTACTTAGGTGCTAGAAAATATTTTCTTAAAAAAATAAATACTTCCCTGTGAAACTTAACTACTGTTACAAACTTGATAAATGTAATACCTAATTTACTAGGTAAGCTAATAAGGAAGAATTAAAGCTAAGCTAAAAAGGAGGAATCTATATAGCAAAATGAAAACAGAGATGGAAAGGTCCAAATAAAGTATTTACCTTTAAGCAATTTGTATTCTCTCTGCTTTTTTGTTATGCAATCAAAGCCATTAACTATATATAGCTCAGTGTCTCTTCCAACAGTAAAAAATAACTTAGCAACACAACCAAGTCAATCCCTTATTTTACAATAAAACATGTTTTTAATTAAGAAAGAATGCCAGGATGAAGGAGACCTTACAAGTTCAATAAGCTGAGAGCTTTCAGTTTCTGAAAGTGGGGGGAAAGGGTTAAGCTTCTTATTGTAAACTTCACATGTTTTATGTTAATACAACTATTTAAGCCCTTTCTTGACTTTCTGATCATGTCTTTTGACAGGAAAGGGAGTATTTGTTTTTGTCTGATTTTAACTCTCAGGAAAGCAAACTAGAACTGTCCAAAAATGTCTGTTCTTTATTCTGACCTCTGCCTTCTAAAAGGAGCAGTTTAGGCATGATGCATTTTCCAGAGAATGGAAGTATAAAATTCCATTTCTAATGGAAAAATCTTACCTGGATAATCATTCTTGTCTACATCTGAGTCTCCCCTCAGAGTGAAGCCAAATCCCGAAGGCATGGACTGTGAGGCCCAGGCTCCATTGAGAACCTGGGAAGGGTTAGTGTTTAACCCATTACTGTATCCATTGTAAATGAGAACTTTCCCTCTTCTGTCTTCTCCTGCAAATGGTGCACCAATAGCAATGTCTGCATTAAAAAAAAAAACAAAAAAAGAAAAAGAATGGGCACAATTAAAAATTAACTCCCTGCAGGAAAACAGACACAAACGGCTTCTACTACAAACATGCAAGATCTTCAACATTCTGTACTTCTGTACGCATTCTAGTTTTAAGGCAAATATAAAAAATGTTTGTGTGTCAAAGTTTCACGTCAAAAGCTTATAAAATAATCCTTTGAAGATGTTATTGAATATACTAAATAGCCAGTCCACACTGGATTCCTCTACATATTTCCAGGGCAGTTAACTAGCTTCAATAAACCAAGATCTAATGAATGCCTGCTTCTACTTTAATATTTTTAAACAGGCACAAATTTTCCTTGATTTCCTCTATCACCTAATTAAAAAGGAACAGCTGTTAGATAAAACTAATTTTCTTTTTCCAGATAAAATAATATACATAGACAAAAAATTCCATCCCTTAAATATCCATTGCTTTAGTATACAAAAGAGAACAATGGAATATCATGTTTCCATTTATACCAAGACATCATTTTACTAAGAAATAGGAATATTACCGAGTCAAGATTTTAACAGGAGGCCTTGGGCACTACACAGTTAAACACTTCAGTCCTCAAAAATGAGGTGCCATATCCAAGAAGCAGAACTCATAGCGCTCTTCTTACTTCCTATGCATGGGATGTGGAGACAGTAATTTGTCTAGACTGAGATTCAACAGCCACACTATCTGAGCTAGCCCATAGAAGACACTAGAGGATGCATATCTACAATTCTTACTCTTAGGTTCTGATCTAGAAGCTGATGCTGGACTTCTTTATTAAACTTAAATTGAGCACCTGGAAACTGTAGCTTCACACTAAAGGCAGAAGTGCACCAATGCTCTATGGCTGGCATCTTCAGTTATGAAGCAGAAGACTTTGGCTCTAGATTCTTCTTAGTCTTTACACAGTGACAGAGAGAAACAGCAGTCTCCTGCCTGCCTTATCTGAATTCTGGAGAGCAGACCACCATTCCCTGCCCAGAGTAGCTGCGGGCATCTGCTATTGCTCACAGGTAGAAAAGAGGAAGTCTCCACCATGGGGTTCAGCTGTCTGAACTCCATGGTGGGATTCCAGGACAAGCCAGTGAGGATATTCTCAGCAGTCACAATCCAATGGCTTCTATCCACAGGATGGTATTCATATTTTGGGCAGGCTAAACCCCAGTACAATCCTATGACTCCCAACATGACTTTTTTCCTTGCACAGCAACCACACAGTGAGGACCTTGCCCTAGAATCTAGTGGCTAGAGCACTGTGAAAAACAGCCCTTGAGTTATGGAAGAGCCAAGTCCATTAATTTTTCCTTTGTGGGCCAACTATCTTAAAGGCTACCGTGCAAAATAGCTCCTCTAGGAAAAACTTCTTGCTGTTCTAGATGCAGAGATGCCTGCTTTGAAGATCCCTAACATCCTGAAAAACAAGAAGTAAGGAAATGCATGCAGGGAAAAACAAGGTGCTACTGACCACATCTAGGAGGCTAACTCTAGGTGCTCAAGGCATCGCAGCCATCTCAGGTGATTAAACAGTTACTTTACTTGTACTGTTTTCTTGAATGTAGGCTGCCAGTTAACTTGCATGAACATTTTGTTGTGTGCATGTGCTATAACCATTTGAAAAAAGACCCATTATGCAAGTTTCTTTTGGTGCCCAAGTACCAGTGGCAGGCTGATTCCAAAACAGTACTTCTGTACCGGTCAAATTCTTTCACTGTTGACAAAATGCTCCATGTACTGAGCCTCATTCAACTCTCAAACTCTTCCCAGCATTTGCTTTGAAACAAGTGCAAACAGCTTAACTAAGTCAATAAATGTAATTATAGTCATAAAAAAACCCCAATATTTTTATTCAAATGAGCATACTAATATTTAGTAAAAATAGCACTGTAGTCAATATGACTGCCCTCTTATTGGGAAGCTTTTCATGATTTGGCTCTCAATATCAATTTCATTAACATTAGTGTAAATTCTCATGACCTTCAAAGGCTGTTACAAGTAAAAAGGCCTTTTTCAGCCACTGCACAGACACTTCATATTCACTGCTTAGTCATCTTTAATTTCAATGTTAGACAGAGATATACTACATTACATACAAATTACCATTATATCCATCTTGATTGAGATCTCCAAGGTGTGTGATTGCACTGCCAAATCTACCAAACACTTCCGTGCCTGTCAGAATTTGTGGATCTCGGAAGAGGAATGCACTTTCTTGCAGGTACAGATAAACTTGCCCAACTTCTTTAGGCTTGCTCTCAAATTCTCGTTCCATAAAGAGAGGGGCACCAACTAAGATATCATCTAAACTGGAACAGTCAAACAAAAAACAGTGTCACTAAGAGGTTGAGTGCAAACAACACAGTTTAGGCATTTGCTAAAAGAGGAAGCTGATAATTATAATAGAGTCATATTCTAACTGAGGAAAGAAGGCAATTCTAGATTTCTAGTCCAAACACTTGTTAAAAGCATGGTCAATTAGGGAAGGCTGCCCACAGCTATGCCCAGTCCAATTCTGAGTATCTCCATAGATGGAGACTCCACAAATTCTCTGGGCAACTGCTTCCAGTGTTTGATCACCATCACAGCAAAACCAATTATTTTTAGGTTTAAGCAGAATTTCTTGCACTTCAATTTATGCTCACAATAGACACTGAAAACTTACACTTTGCAGTGAACAATCACGAAGTCAGCAATTTAACTAATGGGGAATCTGTGTTACCAGAACAAATTCTGTAGATCTGTTCTGCTAACAGTGCTAGTGAGAGACAAATCTTAATATAAAATCTAGTTTCTGCAACTTATACATCAGTAAGCAAACAACAGAAAAAATATCCCTGCCACTTTACAGCCAATTTTTGAGTAATATACATGAAATAAAAGGAGAGCATTAACTAACAGAGAATGCCTCATCACTAATTCAAATAGAAGCTGGGAGAAAAAGCCACAGCTCTATTTCTGAAAACACTTCTGTTCAATATTAGGTACATGAATAGCTGCAGTGCTCACATAATTTGCTGTATGGAGTTTTAAAGAGAAAGGACATCATCAAATCCCAAAAATACGATACTTAGAGGGAAAATAACAGAAAATTTCTGTCCATTTTGCTACTCCAAGAAGAATCAGTCAAAGAATACAGACTAATCAAAGGATATTTTCCATGTTGTTGTTCTCAATAGGCATGTTTCAGAACATGTTATTGATATTTATTTAGTGGGAAAGCAAGACTTTAATAAACTGAAGAATAAAATCAGTGAGACTGATAGAAACATAACAAGCAGAAGTATTTTTAATGGATTATTCTGAGATATGAAATGAGAGTATAAAACTGCTGAAGGTTGCTCAAGCCCATGCAAACTAATACAATAATTCCCATTACTTTCAGTGGACATTGATCATTCATATTAACTAGCATTATTTGATACCAGAATTTTTAATTTGGAAAAACATATTCTCTTGCCCTAAAATGAAACTTTGTTCAAACTTTGTAAAACTCATAGAAAACTTTTTACTCCCAATTCATCATATTCCCAATACCAACATTTTCCCAAAGGCTTTATCTATGAGTAAACCAATTTAGTAAAAGTCACTACATTGTTTTTCCCAATCCTGCCAGAAAAAAAATCTGTATGATTTAGATCAGCTACTACTTTACCAGAAGTATATATTATGATTCTAAGATACATACCACAGAACTTAGCACAGAATATCTCATCTAGAAGCCTTTTAATCATATTGTAGAACATACACATTTTAGAAGTTGTGACAAAGTACTTCTAGAAATGTTATTTTTTTATCAAGTTTTATAGTATGTTTCCATAAAGGAAACCGTATTTCAAAATGTCATGTCACTTTGATACAGCTGTTCTTTTTTATGTTAGATTTTTATTCTATGGCAAGAATAACTAAAAGGAAGGAAGTAGATGCTGATTTGACATCTGTGGTGGGGATTTTCCTTTCACACCGAACATCAAAAGTCCTCTGCTAATGGAAGATGTTTGTGCTTGGGACAGAATATCAGCTGACATGGTTGCCATGAAACAATAGCAATAACAAAACCCAATCATAAATGTTATTTTTAAAATAACTTAATTTATGTATGCCATGAACTAAAAGCATTACACAGTAGCAATATCAGCAACTACTAGATATTCCCAGTAAATTGGGACCCCATGGAGTTATGTGCTGTATAAACCATAAAGTAAAAGATGAGCTTGCCTCCCACTAATATTCTACAAATAAACAATTGTAAGACTAAGGGAAGATTATTTTTTTAGAGGTGGTAAGGAACCAGATCATTGAATCAGGAAGCTCCCAGTACATTGATGTAAAATATACAGATACCCAGATAACTTTGTAGTTCATAGAGCAATATCCAGAGCCCCTAAAATGGTGAAAAGAGAGGCAGACTATCTATCATGGCCTCAAATTCTCTAAGCAGAAGTCTATCCCAGAACACAAAATTCACGAGCTGAGACAGAAAGCAAAGAGACAGGAGATGGAGCTTGTTGTGCAGAGAGCACAGCATCTCAGATAGAAGGGCACAGTGCTGGATTATTTTTCTAGGAAAATTTGTACTTTGCTAAAATAAATGACAATGACTTTTAAAAGTGCATGAATAGTCCAGGGAGCAGGGACCAGAGCCCAGTAGCTAAGATGGCACATCATCTGATGTACTGAGGGAAAGATGGAAGGAAGACCAGTCATCTAATACACTGACCTATTTCTAAACTGGTTATGGGCAGCAGAGCTCCCTGAAACACCCCAAGCATTTGGTTTGCCTTCCCTCCAGGTCTTTGCATGTACCACCCCCACCAAAGCCTTTCTTTGCTTACTCTCTTGATTTTTCCATTCTCTGCCAGTGCTGAACTCTGTAGGTCAAGGCCAGCTGCTTCAGCAAGTCCTCTGCAAGAAGGAATTCTTCTTCAGGTAATTCTAGGGGTTTGTGTTTAGAGTTTGGGGTTTTTTTGATCTGTCACAGAACTGTGCTACAGCTAAAATGAAAGGATTCGTCAGCTACCCAAATCTCCCTAATCCTTATTTACTTATTTCTCGTTCCTTTCCAAGTGGATAAAATGAGCAAGCAACTGCTTCTTGCCATACTTCAGTCAGTTTTGCCTCCCAGCTTCTACAGTTTAATTATTTCAATAACAAGCAGCCAAGGAGGTGTGTGTGGGGGGGGTGTACTTGTGTTCTAAATACCTATGTGATTAGTATTATGCATTTTTGTTGGTGAAGGAGGGTATTTCCATTGGTCTTTTGAACTGAGGAGTTTATGTTTACAAAATTGAGAGTTTTGAGCCAAATTCAGGTTGATGTGATTCCTTTTAAAAAGTATAAGAGTAAAACAAAAGCCCTTGGACAATAATACTAAATCATGAAGTGCAGTTCAGTTTGCAGTGGTATTTTGAACTGGGTAGTTGGATTTATATCATTACTGCATTAAGATGTTACAGTTAACATAAATTATATATTCATTTTTGTTCCAACACAGAAAGGTAACCAGCCAGTACGACTTCCTTTCTGATTTAAAAAAAAAAAAATCTTTAACAAGCACAAAGCTGACCACCTGCTGAGACTGTGTGCCATTCCTTTGTATCCTGCCGAGTAATAAAAAGCAGTATGGGAAATGTCAAGAGGTCAAAGTATAAATCTGGAAAGCTTTGATATAGGCCAAATAAAAAAACCCAGTAAACAGTTTATTTCACTATTTTTATTGGACTGTTTCAGGCTAAATGAAAGTGTTCTCTTTTCCCCACTTTACTAAGAATGTAGCCTGTAAGTTAGAGCAAAGCTTGATTTGTTAAGTTTCATTGTGGATTTCTCATTATTAGCAGGAGGCAACTGAACAGTAGTTCAAACAGTATCCTCAATGTCCCTGTCCTGCCTGCAATCCTGATATGGTACAGATAAAACTGCAAGAGTCACCCTGGAATACCTGCAGAACTGCTGGAGCAGAAGGTATACAGAACGTTTTTCCCATGATGAGTCAAATCTTTCAGCCACATGTTCAGTCTACAGCAAAGCACCATTCCTAGTAATCTTTTATTAATCTTTTCAGCAAATGAATTAATTAGGTTTCTCCTACTGGTAAGGTTATCACTACCTAGTCCTATATTTAGCTGCAAAAAGCCTAAGTGAATTTGAAGTGTTAATTTCCCTTTTGCCTTTTTTTTTCCCTCTCTTGTACTCTTCAGATAAATATTTCAATTGACTATATGTGCAAACCAGCAAAGACAGACTACATATCTAATCAGACATGTTTATCAAGTAGAGCTTTTTGTGTTTTGTTTTCTGTGGGATGTTTGGATCTCAGGAAGAGTCATTAGATTTCTTTTAAGATATAGACTGGGAGACCACACAGGCCTCAACAACAGTTTGATTATATTTTTGACATAAACTGTGGTTTTAGAGGTACACAGAAAATATGAGACCTGCCAAGTAACCCTATGGTTAACAGGAAATAACCTGCCAAGGAAATAAGTTGGTTCAGTGAGAAGTTAAATAGTAAGTTCCCTGAAAGTCTAAAGAGTATCTATTGGAACTTAGATTAATGTTTTTCCACTCATTCACATTCGTAATACATTAGTAGGACAACATTAATCCTGACTCTCTATACAATTATAAAAATATGAATTTTCAAAAGCGGTGGTACTATGAATATTTGATCTCAGAAAGTTTTAAGTACAATGAAGCCACCACTGAAACTACTGAAACCTCTGGGGTTTTTGTTGTTTTGTTTTCTAACTGCAATAACATTTTACCACCTTTTTACTTTTTCTCTTTTCTTGTATCCCTCACTCTTTAAAGGGTTACTAGTCAATGATGGGAAGCAATGATTTAGCCCAGAAAAATTATTTAATGCTGTATGTTTAAGAAATGATCACAAGAAAAAAAATATGAGGTAGACACATCTGAGACCCTTTGCAGTAGACAAGAGTATGCCACATCTCTAAATTACAGTCCTGGCTCACCTTTGTGCTTCCAAGGCTCTGAGCTACAGGGATTATCTCCTTGCTAAAAAGCTACTATCAATATTACCTCATGAAAGTCCTATTCTTCTAAAATATTTAATCCAATTTTACATGAGTTGAAAGTTAACAAGTGTTTTGTTCAACAGGGCCTGAAATCCCCAAGTGTCTGAGGCATGACCGAGGGAGCTGAGCAGTGTTCTCCCTCAGACACTCGAATGCCTGCCGTAACAACTATGGGACATAGACGCTTGTTGGTCCTCGGGATGATAAAAATGGATGGCCAACCAACAGGTGCTGCAATGAGGAAAGAGAAGCTGATGATACTGGAAAGCTTCTAAAACTGAGAAGTGAAGCTGTGGATGGTGCAAATGGGAGAAGACTTACCTGCTTTTGAGAATGGAAGAATGAACTTTTCACTTTCACCTATCTCTTCCCAGTGGTAGCTAGTGCTGTTTATTCACTGTTTTTCTATCTGGATCTGTTTCTTAAGACTTCGGACATTCCCACTCTGACACACTACTATGAATAAATATTCCAAAAGACAAACTCACCCGAACTAGGCTTGCAAATACTCGTGCCCCTGTGATTACACAAAGATAAGCCTATGTGAACAATTAAAATTAGAAAAGCAGAGAAGCCAAGAAAAGCATTTTGACGTATGAAGCACCTGAAAACCTGCATTTATTAATAAATATCAGGCACTGCTTCTATGAGTGTTCAGTGGAGCTGAATATATTTGGTAACCTACCCATCATTGTTAACATCAGATACTGCAACTGTGTACCCAAAATAAGACGCCATCTGGAAATAAAAAACAACAGATAGGCTTTCATATCAGATATCAATTTTAAAATGTTTTTACTGATAATCCTCTTTGTTTTTATAGTAATTATTACCAAAAATATTTTTTTATATTTTTGAAACTATATTAATGAAGCTATATCCTCCAGAGATAAAATATTTCATCCCATAATTGCTTGACATTACCTGTTCACCAGTGAAGTTCTGGATAAAGGTCAAGTCTGAAGAATTAATAATTGAGACCTGGTAACAGAAAAAGAAGGAAAGTTTCAAGTATACATGGAGATGCTACAGCATGATGTCAATGCAAACCAATTTGACACACTGCAGGATGGTCAAGTGGCCAAGAAGAAACAATTATTTTCTGTCTCACTACAGTTTTCCTGTATGATCTTGAACAAATTACTGAGATTTTACAACACAAGTTCCCCACGAATAAAATAAGGAAAAGACTACTTTCCTTCCTTACTGGACACTTAACAGCAGCAAATCACTGACTATTAGCTAATCAGTACCTAGGCATGAAAACATGACCTTAAAACATAAAGAAATATATACATACATACGTACATAAATACAAACATACATATATACACATACATATTTCTTCTGAAAAATTTTAAGAACAAGTTCCAGAGATACAAGGAATTTTGGGTCCATAAAACTAGAAAATATGTCTGTGGCTGGGATCACTTTTCCCAATCAGGTTAGTTGTGAAACTTTTTTTCCTATGAGGTAAAAGCTGTATCTACAAATGTATATTGTTTTCCCCTTTCACTTCTAACTTCCTATCATGATTCTTTGCATCTGGTACTCAGTGTATATACTTACAGCACTGAAAGTAAACACTGGGTATGAATAATCTGAACTTGGACTCCTTTCCACTGCAGACACAGCCTTGCACGTGAAATGTGCTAATCCTAAGGGTAAGCTCAGATCTGAGAACATGGTGGGTATAGAGATACTAGTCACACTCCAAGCATTCTGGCAATTGACTACTGAAAACAGACTTAGGAAGGTACTAAGTGCTTACCATTTAAATTCTAAACCAGTAAGGCATTTCAACCCAGCCAGATAAGACTGAGGGTGAAAGTCAGTGACAGTTTTCTCTGATTTAAAGTGTTTTATTAAAGAGACAGAAAATATAATGTAGCTTTTAACCTTTCAAATAGTCTAATTGCCTTCTCACTACAGAAAGGATAAAATGAGGGTCCAGTACATACATAGCCAAAGTTCTGTGCTCCCCTCGGGACTCCAGCAACCAGCTCTGAAAAGATAAATGATCAACAGTGAACTGGTTATGCTATCTGAGTGGTGCATGCCACATGCATCCCATGCCATGACATCCATAGGTCTCTGTCTGCCTAGCATTACTTAGCATAGCAAAGCATAATGAAACTTTTGGTACAATTCAGCTTGCTACCTGACAGCTGTGGATTGCTGGAACCAGAATTAGTCCTAGCATCCCATACTAGAGTACAGAAGCTAAATACAGCTGTCTTTACAAATACTTCTTTTCTTTTTGGCTACACAACAATCTGTCTCATCTGTTATTTTGTTTGATGCCATGGAAATCTCTGACAAGTTCTGCACAGGCTATCTAAAAGCATTCTGAGGAAGTTTTTGTGAGCAGCATTGGAGACATCCATTGAACAAGAACATGAAACATTGGATCTAGCTGCCTTCTAGGAGTAAGTCTGCTCAATGGTGAAATTTTAAACAACTAGTAGAAAAAAATGGGTAAAAAAAAAAAAAAAAAAAAACAGGAGGAAAAAGCAAAGTCACAGCCTGCAGCCTTATTGTCTAAACTTTCCCTCATTAGAATATCCACATCAAAAGACAGCCACAGGAACTTCAGACAGCAGAGCACCTTAGATACCTGCCTGTACTGACCTACTACTCCTCTGTTCCTCACTGGATTTATGTATTTCCCTGTGACTGAATGTGCTTGGTCAAGGGGAAATGGAAGTAATAAAGAAGGACTGAACAGGACACTGGCTCAGTGTCCTATTCACAGCCAACTGTGCAATTTTTTGTGCCAGTCATTCACATGACTTATTGATTCAAGAATCATCCATCATAAAACTTTGAGTATGCATTAAAAAACAAGGAAAAAAAAGTTAGCCTTCTGTTACCAATTATATATCTTTTTGCATATCATAGTGTTTGGCTCAAAACTGTGTCTTTTTTTACTTATTTTTTTAAACCCTTCTTAACGCAGGACAGGCAACTCTAACTTCAGGGGGATTAAGCAGCAGCAGTTCTGGAGAGCTGGGTTCATTTGTGGAAATGTACTATGTCTCTATTGGCTTTGTGGGTCTGGACCACATAGCTGCTCACCTGCTCAAGAAAGCCTTACACAAGAAACACAGCTCTTCAGGTATGAAACACCGGGGATCATAGGTATTTTCAGCTAACTACATGATCTTAAATCCTTTACAATATCAAAACATCTGAAAATAGCTAAATCATGAGCAAATTTTTATCTATAGATGATTGTTTTTAATGCACTTTACTAAACAGACAGCTGTGACAGGAGCTTTTCTTCTAAACTGGATCCAACTTGCAGAAACACAGGAAAATACTGTTCAATTTCTAAAACACAAGCAAAACTTACTTTGCAACCTAACAACTAGACCATGTTTAGCTTGCTTTTAGTTATCCTGCCACAACACTTCATGCTATGAGTTCAGCACATCAAACTGCCTAGATTAAGTGACACTGAATGGCTCCCTCTACAATGTTGTCACAGCACTAACTTCGGGCGTTCTGTTTTTATGGTATCCTGCTTATGCATGATACCATAAAAACAGAATCAGATTTTTGTGTTACTTACATTCTATTTTGTTTTGCTATACTGTTTAAGGAAATATTTGCCTTAAGATAGTATTTCAAATGTACAATAGGTGTGTTCCTGCATAGGGATCTAAACCCAGGAATTTAACAGGTCCACGGCCATATGGTTTTCATTCAACTACATAGCTTCTTACCTTGTTCAGAATCACCAGTAAATTCCCCAGCAGCCACTGAGTATCCTGTTTAAAGATGAATTAAAAAAAAAAAAATACTTGATATACAATTTCTTTCAAAAAATGTGCAAGACCAATCAGATTTGTGTGTTCAACTGATCATCTGAATGCAAATTTTCTATCATTTATATAGGAAAACTGTGTGGAAAAAGGAAAATTTTTTATCACATAATTATGACTAAATTAATGGTAGGTCTGAATGTATAATAAATTGATCCCTCTTCTCCACAAATGAGCTTCTAAATCATTAATAATTTATCTGAAAAAAACAGCAGGTACTACGGTGTTTTATCCTACCATCTGTTTACACAATGTAGGTCTTCATTACTCTACTATAAAGTGTGAGTGTCCTGATTGAGCTTTATAAGGAAGACAGATTTCCAAAGATGCAGTTAAGCACCTCTTGGAGCTTTAGTAAATCTGTGAGGTAGTTGTTATTGTCACAGTAAAGACTTTTGGACTGTGTCAGGGAGTGTAATTTCAAATCCATGGGCAGGGGTGAAAGGATGTATCTTCAACTATGTGAAGAAAAACCTGCCTTACATGAAGAGATGTGAATATCATGAAAATTCTTAGAGATCAGTACCAATATGAGGTAAAGAGCCTTTTTTCTATTTATTACACAGTATCTTCAAAATTTTATTATTGCTTACTTCAATTGTATCTTTTAAATACCAGTGAGAATAAATTGGATATTTGTGCAGTACTGCACAAAACACCACAGAACTGAATTTTTATTTATCTATTAAAACTAAAATTGTCTTTAATTAGTTGAAGTTCAATCCACCATCTTGGAATGAAAAGAATTTGTACTTTTGTTTAATTATTTAAGATCAAATATAAGAACCCTAATGAGTCATTTAAGATCTCAACCCTCAAACCCTGTCGCTGTGCATAATTGTTGCTGTGCATAATTTTAAGAATGTTAATAATCTCCCTGAAGTAACCAGCAAACTACTGGTTTGCTATTGCACTTAAGGCAAAACATTTTCAAACCCTCTCACAATTGTGAGAGTAGTAATTTAGGGCTTGTTTTCATATTTACATGACTCATGGTTTTAGAACATATTGCTATCTTAGCTTACCCATGTAATTGTCATCATACGAGGCTGGTGCCACTCCTGTTTGTTTCTCTCGTGCCAGTTTCCTCAGAATATCCTTGAAGGAATAATTTGCAATGATGTCTGCAATACTTGCAGTGATTACTTGACCTGGATTCAAACAGCTTCATAAATACAAGGAACATAAAAGAGAGCCAAATGCTACAAAACAGCGCTTTCAGAAGATCAGAACAGAGTTCAAGGGATAATACAACATGGAAGCAAAGAGTAGATACTTTCTCTCAATCTTTCTCCGTTATTACCCCGGAAGTCTCAAGAGTACACATAAATCCATACAACAAGGCATTGAATTTCTATTGAACCATCACAAAAACATCTCCAGAGCCATTTCAATGTGCTGATTCAAACTAAAGTCACTGCACTTACAAATATAGTAGACCAATGGAAGCAGTTTCTCAGTGGAGAATTCAGAGCTGTGAATTCCCTACCATAACAATCAATTAGGTCTTCCTTCTTTAAAGACAATGCAAAAATGTACATCAAAGAGGCTGAAAATGGGCAAGTTGGGAGGCAGAGGCTGGGAATCAGCTATATCATACATGTCAAAACAGGTTAAAACAAAAATAACCTTTTAACCCTTTACCAAAACAACTTTAGGTTTTATCTACATGAGAAACTACATCTTGGAAACCACAGTGACACAAATGAGCTTCAAATATATGCAGATAACTATAAAGGGTTGTGCTTAGAAATAAACAGTAACAAAAGCTTTAAAAAAAGTACATTTGCTGTATAAATACTAGCTATTTTAAAATCTGCAGTATTTCTAGGGAAAAATTAAACTTATTAATTAAATGACAAGTATGCTTAAATGCCAACATAAAAATAGTTATTTTTATTTGTTTCACTTGCTATATAATCTACATCCTGAATTTTCCCTGACATATGCTCATTTGCTTGTTAAGTAGTTCTTCTGATTTATATTTGTCGAAAATAAGATAAGGGACCAGTTATCTTAAACCAACAAAACAATGGAAATTACAACAACAATACTTTCTGCTTCATTTCTTAGATCAAGTTACCCAGCCAGATGGACATACCTTGCCAATAAAAACTACCGGGCCCGCCTACTATCAGGTCTCCATTCTACAAAAAGCAGAATTGAATAAAATTACACAACAGAAGAACATCACAAAAGTAAGCATGAGTGGAAAAAAACTATTTAAATGACCAAAATAATATCAGAATCATGATAAAGGAGAATAGCCATGCTTAAGGAAAGGATGTACATGGATGTACAGGAAAATCCAGAGTTAAAAAAGGTTAAGATCACCCTGTGCATGTTCACTTGAATGAAAGTCGTAATTTTTTTGCTGCTAACATAGCATTCTAAAAATTGCTGCTTATTTATAACAAAACAAAGTTATCATAAAAGAGAGTCTTCACATTCAGTGAAGCAACAGTAATGTTTTACAGAGAAGTATACTTTTGTCTACCCTACAAGGAGGTCTTAACCCCATAGCTACTAATAATATAAATAAAAATGCAGCTGCAGAACGCTGAAAACAATGGCAATGGTCAAAGTTACGTGAGGCACTGGTGCTGTAATAATGGCACAGATAATAACCAGAGCTTCAAGATTTATCCTCTGTCCCACAATATTGTTTCTGGACCCTCTTGCCATTAAGAAAATATAGTTCTTTCCCTTAAACATTTTCAGCCCACACATGAATGGTCTTACTCAATGACTACTCTGCCTCCAAAAGCATCATCATATAAGCTATTTTAACTTCTTAAAACTAGCTGGTGCCTGCCCATTACTTTCTGAAAGTCAAGTCCCTGTAAAGCATTGTACGTGGAACAGATTGAGATGGAAGCACGTACAATTGTTTGCCTAATTATCTATTAAGATAAACTGAGAAGAGTTAGATTGGAGTGCTGCAAAGAGATAAACAGGTGCTGATTGAGTATTTCTTTTATTGATGACACCAGAAAGTTTGGAGCTTGAAAAGGAGGAAAGACCTTGCAACAACTTCAAGAAACTTTCCATATGCAATAGCTTAGGGATAAACTCATGATCACTCAGATAGCACTTGAACACTGGGGATATATCACAATTACATTTGGTCAAAATACTTCAAAAGCAGAATCTCACCTTGTAAAAATCTAAGCTGAAACCTGCTTGACAAAAGCCTTGTCCTTCAGGATCTGCATTGCCTGCAATTATGAAGGTAGAAGCATTTTATTCTTTTCCCAGTGCATGTGGAAGATAGCATACACACCTCTGGAGCTATAAGGCTGTAAATGCAAATCTGCCAAAATATGGGAATAAAATATGGGAAAAGATGTATTCTTTTTGAGAAGAGGCAGAGCAAATCAAGACCTTCTACAGTACCCTGAACATGCAGACCCTTGTGAAGATTTTGAAAAATAGGACCTGCTACTTGGGACTTTCTCCTCTCACTGCCAAGGAAGGACCCTTGCAACAACTATCAGGGAATAAGTTTGAATTTGGCTGGAGATAAAAAAGTAAAACCCCAAGAAATTGCAGAATGTTCATCACAGTCTGATCTGCTATAAATACAAAAGTATTTACTAAGGCATTCTCAGAACATGTTGACATAGTGGACAGGTCAGGATGGGTCAATGTACAGACAACATCCAGCTTCTCTGTACTATGGCAAGGGAAAGGGACACAAATGTCCCTTGCCAGGGTCAGCCTTTTAACTGATACACATTTGCTCAATGAGGAATGAAGTGTAAATAATATAATTTTGGATGCACATTTGTACAGGCAAAACGAATCTTCCTATTTGTTTCTACTCTTATTTCTAGTCTCCAAATCCTTCTGTTATTGTACAAAGTGTGCTGGCATGCATTTCAGGGTAATTCTATCTGTACCAGAGTGCTGAAAGACTGCAGGATTGGGAAGCTGAGAGCAGGAATGGTCACTTGAACTCTGTCTTCAAATGACATAAGCCTTTGTCAGAGCCCCAGTGAGACATTAGAAGTACATGGTGCAGATCTTATGATTACTATTTCTTATAGATTCAGCTTTCTTCTCCAACTCTCCATCCAGGGACAAAGGATTAGACTTTAAAGGAAGACATAGCACAACTCTGTTTAGTCCTATACCTCAGTGTGGGAAGAGGAAAACCAGAGAATAACGTGATATCTCATGATGCTATTGGTGTGCAGATTTCTGATAGACCACAGAAAGCATTATTTGGCCACATGATCACACATCTGTCAGATGTCAAAAATCCAGCTATAAGATCTGATGCTATCTTTAGACCTCCACAGGAAAGAGACTTTTTAATTATGCCTACTTTTTCTGTAAAATGCCTGTTACATTCTTAGCAAAATAATCCATGAGAAAGTTTAAGGCAGGAGCATAATTTGCAGCAGAGGAACAGTTAAAAGGTGTGATTTGAAATTAGCCCATATGCACATAGCAAGAATGTTATCTGCAATATCAGGGTCTCTTACAAGGGGTATCATGACAAGGAACTATACTGAGACTCCTTGTGTTATCAGCTGGTGCACTCAACTTTAGACAACTACTCATCAGTGAGACTGAACACCACGATAGCTTTGCTCTGAAGGGCATCATATTTGATATATTGCACATGCTACCCTTAGAAAAGTAACTGAAAGGAAATTCTCTGATTTGTACTGTAGAAATTGCCATAGACTCAGCTCAATCCAAAGTCACTGGATCCTTCATATTGCTTTTAATAATATGGAGCACTGAGGTAATGAGGGTATTAATAGTCATCATAAACACTCAGACATAGGATGCTGAATGAGGTGAATGACTGATACAATATAATGTGTGGTATTTTCTCCAGATTTCTAGATAACTGAATGTGGTTCTAAATATACATGCAGTTTTTCCCTATTCCCCAGGAAGCAAGGCCCAGAGATGGCTACTGCAACCTCAGAAGAGCACAGAGAAGAGTGTGTAGCAGCAGTGCTAATGTGCATGTCTTTCTTCCATGCTGAAAGTTCTTCACAAATGAGTTGTTGTGGATGGTAGTGGCCCGAATGGTGATATAGGCTTGTGTGTTTCTATGCAGAGTCTGGTCTTCAAATGATGATCTTGTGATGAGAGATTTATACTCAGCATAAGTATAAATAATTGGTTTAAAATCCTGTCTGGTTCTTATCTCGATCTGTCTTACCTAGCTACATTTTAAAGCCATTCAAATTGAACCAATTATAGCTCATCACTATAACTGCACACATAATTTACTTAATGTCTCTTCTTTCAATTAATTATACAATAAAACATTCAATTGCAGGAATATAATTTAATGTTGATTTTTCTTTACACTCTCATTCAATGCAATAACATCATGTAGCAACCTTCATTCAACTAAAACTGTGTGAAGACTGAAAGGATGAAAACACTGAGTGCAATATCAATTCCTTCAACAGAGGATTGTTCATATTAATACTTACTGTTGCGACAAGGTGAATATTCTGCATAAGCACTGAAGTTCTGAATTGCTACATAGCAGGTGCCAACAGGGTCCTTCTCAGGGCTATCTTTAAGGGTTCTCCAATGATACAAAGGAGCACAAGCCTATCAAAATAGAAAAGATGTCACACATACCTTTCACACACTCAGGCATCTGGGAAATGTAGTTTTTAATAAACTGTGTACAAAGATCCTATCTGGTACTGAATCATTCATACAGCAATGATCACAAGATATTGACAGAAGAAAATGCAGGACTGCTGCTTCATATAATTTCATTATTAACTGAAAAGTACACTGATCTTTTACTTATAGCCTTTGGCAGGTAAAATCTGTCAGGGACTACGAGTCACATTTAAGCACATGTTACAAATATCCTCTAAGCCTGCTTGACAAGTAATATCTTTGCTCTATTACTTCTCATTGCACAGGACCTGATCCCGGAGCTTAAGATGCAAATCATACATATGTGGCTTAAGGCAATCCCAGTTCTGTCCTGGTATGTCTTAAGATAGAAGTTATTGCAGCAGAGTTAGTCCACTCTACTTAGCAGAAGGAAATTTGTTGGGGTGTTGTGTTGTATTATCTATCACAATCATCAGATTGTCTTCCTTCTTATAAATCCCTGCTTCAAATCTTTGTAGATATGATATAGCTAGAATGCATTCAAAAGCCTGAGTGAACAGTTTTTTTCTATGTAAGTTTTGGCTAGAGAACTAGCATTTAATCTTCTGTGTTACAGTAGTGGTGTTACAAACATGACGGCATAAGGATAAATGATATACAAGTTGTGTAGAGAGAGGCATCTTTTTTGGAGGTAATTAGAAAAATAAAAACAATAAATTGTCAAGTCTGCAAGTCATGCTTCAGGAGGTCCGGTGCCCTAAAACTTTTCACTTCCTGGAAGGGTGAAGACACTACCTCTCCCTACAACCTTGTCTCTGCAAGATACAAATAAATCCTTCATTCATGTCCTGCCTTGTCCTACTTTTCCAATGAAAAGCCTGTCTGCCTCTGGCAAAGTATTGCTAATATTCACATTACTGTAAAAGCCTTCGATCTGCAATCAGTTCCAGCTGGATGAATCACTGTGCTACTCAGAGCTTGCCGTAAAAGTCAGAGCTTCTGGAGCAATCACTTAAGGAACAGGTACTCTTAACATGCTCCTGCCTAGAAAACCTTGCATATTAAAACAGAAAGCAAAACTGAAGTGCAGCAAAGAAGAGTAAGTGTGGGTAATTTTAGGTACATTTGATATCAAGCAAAATGGATTGAAAAAAACCCCTCAATATAACCATAAATGTTTACCTAATGCAGTTTACTATGATATTTGTAGCTTAAAAAAGTTCCTGACAGTTTGATGTAATTTTCTTTTTCTCTCCTTTCAGCCTACAAAGATTAACAGACAAAGTTTTCCAGTTTTGCTGTCCAAATTTTTGTCCTTTCAGTCTGACAAGAGTTATCAGAAGTGAAACAAAGTTTTGTCAGTATAGAAACAGAACAGCAATTGGTGATGAGGTTTTCTGCTCACTTGATTAAGACTTAGCAAATGGTGGTAAAGAAGTACTTTATTTTGATTTATGAATTGTTGTCCAATAGGGTACCTAAACTGAAATATCTTCAGCTATTTTCAGAATTTTTATGTTTACTTAGCTCTGTAACCCTAAGAATAGGGCTATGCTTTATTCATTACCCGTTTCATGTCGAAATCCTTCCATAGGTTAACCACAAGGCAAATGATACAAGGGAAAGCATTTCCAATTGATACTTCCTCCCTTATGACTATTATTTTAAGTTGGAAGTTTTAAGGAAATCCAAACCCAAATTGTTATTTTGTAATTGTAAAAGCTAATAAAACTAATGAACAAACCAACTATTCTTATCACAATTACTTCATTGCCATTTTCAGTGAGTGGATAAATTGGAAATATAAAATCTTTGTGTATAAGAAGCATCACCACCACTTTACTAAGTAATAAAAATGCTCACTGCTAAAGGCCTCTGTCAATACAGGTAAAATGTTCAGTGAAACTGGAAAACAGACTACATTTTGACAGCCATCTTGATTTGGAACTTTTTTATAATGACTTTTTCTGCAGCTGTTTTACCATGACTATGACATAGCTGCTGAAAACAACGTAAATGTGACAAAAGAGGTCAGTGCTTTCTCTTACTAACTGAACTTCAACAGAGGTTCTTGGCTTTCATTACATTTCATTACATTCCAATACATATAATTTCATTGCATTCTGTACTTAACATTCCAAATACCTCTGTAATACAAAACATTTTATAGCGTAGAGTTATCTTTAGGTAGAGATACCTTTGTATCTCTAAGGTATGTCCACTATCTATTTAAAAAATATCATCATTCACTTCCATAACAATATGGCATTCTGCTGTTTTCATATGGCAGCAGAATCATCTTCACTTGATCAGTTCAACCTGATTCTGTAAGTTGCTTTAATTTTCTGAATTATATTCATAATCTGTTTTATAATTCATGCATAATCAAAGTTATTTCCACAATATACACATAGAGAGCTATTAAAGATAGACATTTGAGGAAAATAAATGTCTCTAAATGAATACCAAATGCATGAGACTTACCACCACTTTTTCTTTATGAGCTTTGACTGTTGCTCCAAACCACTGATTTGTCTTAAACTCAATAGGTTCCCTGGTGCCATTGACTTTAATTTTCCTGTTGTCTGACAAAGGAAGAAGCAGTATGTTGACAGCCTATTTTTAAAAAAGTATTACCCTGTGAGTTACAGACACAAGTGAATGGACTAATGGATATATTACATTGCATTCACTGTCATCATCCAACCTGTTTAATAGGAAATGCATCGTAGTGTCATTTAAGCTTTTCACTGGTCAGTGGAAAACAGCTTAAATTCACTCGTGAACATTCAAAGTAATTACACTTAAATTTTAGAAAAAAATACACAGGACTGCAACAAGAAATGCTGTGTTCCCCCTGACAAAAACAAAACAAAACAAAAAAACCCAAACCAAACCAAACCAAAACAAAAACCCAAACAAACAAACAAACAAAAAACACAAAAAAAAACCAAACCAAAAAGCAAAGAACACCCCACTTTACCTGGAATTTATGATGAAGAATGAAAAAGAATGAAAAAGAATCTACAAAAATAGGTGAAAAGTCCTAAAAAGTTTTTTCAGATGCAGTAGAAACCTTCCATGTAAAAAGTATGTTCCATAATTAGTTTTTGTCAAACAAATGGCATTTCTCAGCAAGCTTATTCAAAGTCCAACACTACAGATAGCAAAAGACTTAGTTTTTAACAGAATTACATGTGTATACACTGTCACAAGAGACAGCTTCTTAATGTTGCTTTATATACACCCTTGCAGATGTCAGCATAAGAGAAGCCATCTGGGCAAAGATTCAGGACAATTATAATGCATTTCAGGTTTTAATAAAAAGCAGACATCCCTTCCTTTCACCCTCAGTTCTCTGAAGTAAACTGATTTCCCATATGTTCATGAGCTATGCTCTTCCCTTACCAGTCATTCCTAATGAACTTTATACATAAGCAGGGCATTACTCCTTCCCCCTTGTATCTGCATTCCCTTATGTTTGTTTCTGGTTCTTATCAGGAGGGATTTCAGAAGAATCAATCCTTTTTATTCACTCAAAGTGAAAATAAAACCATATACTGTCTACCTTGGAATGTTAAAAAAAAAAAAAAAAAAGTAGCGTTATATTATATTCTATGGATTTACACACATTTTAAATAACAGAAAAAATGCAGCCAACACTTTAAAAAGCCAACACTCCTTGGGATTTCCCCAACAGGAATACAGGATATACCTGAATGCTTCTCTAGGATGTTAGATTTCCAGTGACTTCAGTTCATGGTAACCTCATAAATGTAAAAAAATTGAATTAGGAAGAAAAATGCACCATATTTGGAGAAAAAGGCATACTCTATGAATTTTTTTTCTAATACATGAAGGAAAGTTGAGCAAGAATGAATCTTTTAAAGTTTGAAAGTCTCTGAGGAAACATCTTCCTTCATACAAGTATTTGTGCTGTGCCAATTACAGGAGCTACTATGGAAGTCCACGCTTAGAGAGAAAAGAGAGATAAATTTCAGGTATACTTAGATCTTAAAAATTCAGGAAGCAGAATTTAAAATTACCCCAAAAATATTAACTTTAAAAACACATTTTATTTAAGTTAGGCCTAAAACTTGTGTGAAGTGTGAGAGACACCATATCTGACACACTGCATTGTACGAGCTGCCAACTTCTACCTAGTTGTTGGCAATACTCAGACTCTTTCAGATTTTAAAGGTTTTATCTTTTCTTTTTTTAACGCTCCAGCAGATCTGAACACGATCATTGTCCCCAGATGAGGCCTTGGTACAAACAATAGTTTTGAAGCTTGAAAATCAGCCATGGCCAGCTTACAGCAGCCAACCCTCCCCTGGCTCTGAGGATACTCCTAACCAGGACTCTAATTTAAAAGGATCTTACATTTTTAATCAAAACAACATACTTGTCTACTGGCAAAGTATACCAACATTTGAAATGGAGTTAAATTTTAAAACTTGGACAACCGTTGGCAGGATTTATAAAACCATAGCTGAATTTACCAATAAATCTGCAAGAACTAAAAACACTCACACACTCACACTTTTAGTGACATATGGCATAGTAGGAATTTTTTGTCATGTGGCATGGTATTTTCATTATAAAATTATTAGCAAAATATCATAGACAAATAAATTAATAAATATTTTTTTCCGTAGATAGTCTCTTGTAATAGAAATTTTCCAATCACCTTTGTTCGGCATCCTTGCTGGAGCTATGGATTCATATTCCCAGTTTCTAAGGTTGTGCCTTAAAATACAATTCAGTCTTTAGTATGTAAAAACCAGTCAGTATTTCAGGTTTCTGTAAAACTTTTACTGCTTTCCCTATAATTTTATCAAAATGAAGCTATATGCACAACTAACTTGTCTGAATACACATGGGCTGTCATTACTGCGTCATACTATCATTGTCCTTTTCTGAGCTAGCCATCCACTTACATCTCAGGACATGATGTAGGTTAGTTCTTCTCCTAAAGCAAATATCTGAGAAGGTCAGAAGAATCATGGCCTAAAAGTGATTTTTTTTTTTTTTTTAAACCACCTGTAGATAACTGTGGATGACCAGCTTAGACTAGACTCAGATAAAAGCCATCCATTTACCCATATAAATCCCACTCCAACTGCAAAAATAAAAAAAATCTGTCTCTGGTACATTCCTCAAAACAGTGTTACCTAGGCATTTAAAAAAGTAGCATGTCTGTATCCTGACAACACCTTTATGTGACAGAGAAATATCTCTCCTTGTGCTATTTATGGGGATCTGAGGCCCAGAGGCTATGTCTCTACTGTACCTTACCCACAGGCTAAGCTATATCTCTGTGAACAGCAAAAACTTGGCTTGACTTCAGGTTGTGTTCCAATGTTGTCTTCTCTTCTGGAAGAGAATGCCTGGCCCCACTTAGGAAGGAGTCCAGGCTATCTTGTATCACGATACGTGACACTAATGCAAGGATAGCTGGAATACAAGGCAGCAGCTGGGCTGGGCACACAACGCCTGAGCCTGTCCACAAAGCGGTCCAGTGCCTGAGTACCAGCTGGACTGCTTCAGAGCCAGCCCAGGATCTGTTCCAGATGGTCAACAGTCTGGATGATTCGCAAATTTGGCTTGAAACACAGCTCTGGAGTCACTCACAATTGTACTGCCTAAGACTGTATTGCAGACTAAGGCCTAGACAAGCAGGAGTATGCAAAGAGCTAAGAGACTTAGAAATTTAGGTGCAAGGACATCCTTAAACTGCATTTCAGCCACCCAAAGGACCTTATTTTCTACTGCAGGAGCCATGACTGCTATACATGGTACTTCCCCACAGTTCAGCTTCAGAAGCATCTCTGGAGATAGTGAAACATGATTCTTAAAACCAATCTTCACCCAGTCTTTTAGTCTTGAGGTACCTAGAGGCTACCAAAGGGAAAAGAGGCCCTTTACATTGCCAAAGCAGTAGCTGGACAAGTAGAAAAATTTGACTTTACTGTTACTAAAGCAAACATGGGTTTGCTTTTTACTTCTAGAGAGATTCATTTGCAGGAATTAATTTGTTACAGAGTAACAGTAGAGAGATTCATTTGCAGGAATTAAATCCTGAACCTGGAGCAAGTGTTAATGCAAATCCATCATTTGCATGCATTAGACTAAATTTGATGCTTTCTCCGGGGACTGGTCTCCTCTCAGTCACTGAGTCAGCACATTATAAACAGTTTAATAAGCATGAATCAAACGTTACTCTTACAAGTATTTCTTTTTTGTACTAATCAAGATCTGCATAAGAAACAGATGAATTTGCAAACACTGGTAGTGGCTTATTGTGATTCATTCAGATCTTGAATACAATAAGTAAAAAATGAATAATCTTTTATAATTTGAAAATATTCAAATGAACAAAAGCAAATCAAGGTGGTGATGGGTCAAAGGTTGAACTTGAGGATTTCAGAGGTCTTTTCCAACCTAAATGATTCTGTGAAAATATTTTAATCAAACTTAACACAGGAAAACAATGTTTCTAATCAAAGCAACAAATCTGTCTATGCAATAAACCTGCAACTCTTTTAAGTAAGTTCTCACCATTCAGGAACTTTGAAAAGTATTTTCTTTACTTGATCTATGTGTATTTCCCTGTATGTACTGGGTCATACACAAATGGCCATTAATCAGGCAGCTGCAGCAGGTTCAGTTCTACTCTTCCCTCAAATCTGTACCTACATCCAGGATGGCAAATCCGTTTCAAGTACCTATTTTGATATATGTGTGTACATACCTATGCACATTCATACATATAAAAATATAGATACCATAAAACATATTATATATATTTCATATATTTCTACATAATTATAGATATACAGAGTAGAGGTAAATAATCACCTCAATCTATCCATATTTATATAAAATGTGAATACAAGCATATAAAACCAACAAACATTTATATATATTTATACAGGTAAAGGAAAAGGAATATCCCTCTGAAACGGAGCCAACACCTGGAATGCTATGTACAGTTTTGAGACACCGGTACAAGACTTGGCTTGAAGGCTGTGGCATCTCCACCCTTAGGTGGTTTCAGATGTCGACTACACAAGGCTCTGAATAACCTCATTTAACTTCAAAATCAGATCTGCAGCATCATAAGGGTTCTGGTTTATAGAAGGGAAGAGGGAGAGGGAAGGATTTGATCTGGCATAAATGCTTTCATTTTCTAGAAGTGATGGAAAAGTGATGTCAACCCTATCACCAGTATCATTTTCATATCACTATAATAAAAGAGTCCAATGACACCACCCATTACAAAGCAAAGGTAACTCAGTAACTTTTGCAGGGTCATTGATATTAGACCCTCACCAGAGGGACAGAATTCAAAGGCAAAGCTCAACACTGTGTATGGTCTAGGGAACCAAGCCAAGCAATTGTTTTTAATTAAAGCTGAGGGGAAAAAAGGACTCCATAGTGTTTAGAGGCGGTAAGGATATGCAAAATGCTTGAATGATGACAAGAGTTGCTTCTATTTTTAGATTTATCTGGTTCTACAAACATCTATTTAATGCCTGCTTTTTACTATGACTTAGCTGCTATTCATATGAGCTATTTTAATTTGATAGATCATATCTAGAGAGCTTTATTTGGACTTTCATTCCATGAATAAAAAAAAAGAATCATCAAACCAAAAAAGACTTTTTTTCCCCTAAGTAAAATCTGATCAAAACCAAATTAAGACCTCAGGGCTTGAACTAACAAAGCTAAGAGTATTTTTTCCCCTTCTTTAGATAAGGCTGAGACTTAAAAAAGAAACTCATGAGAGTCTTTTATAAATCAGAACGCTACAAGTGAACCATGAGGCTACAGATAAGGTCTTACTGGCATAGTGGACTGAGAAGTGTCAACGTTTAAAAGCACAACAAAGTTCTCCCTCAGCAATTTCTCTTGAGATGCAAATTCTTTTTTTATAATGGGATTCTAAGTTTTCCCCAGAATCTTACCGTCTCCTCAGCTAATGATTTTTTCATGTAACTAAACCTCTTGAGTCCCACAATACATCTTTTCCTTATACAGTACCTGGGTTCTGTTACAATCAGCTCAACTGCTGGCCAGATTAGCTCATGTTTTTTATCAACTGCACCCTTGGGCAGAACTGATTTACATCCCCCTCCCCTGCTCCTCTTCAGAGGTTGTTCAGATTTTTCTCAAGCCAGTTTAGAAAAATATAACCTATTTTACTAAAACTGGTAAAGTTAGCAAAGATAACACCCCAGTGAGTTCTGGAAACTCAGAGGAAGTAGGATCTAAAATTCTGCCTTCAGAAGCTAGTTTAAAACATAAGAATTTGATGTACTCTGTTACATATAATAAAGTGATCATTATAATGAGTTTTCGAAATCTGAACTAGTAGCCTTCTACCAGACTTCAAATGCAATAGTGCATTTTGGGGGGTATTTAAGTTTGTTTCTGTCTGCAAGACATTTTGAATGGTTCAGAAGTTCCCCAGTTAATTAAGTGGGGAGGAAGTTTCCTTCGTATTGCTCTCCTGCTACCTCTCCTGGTGGCTGACTGGAAGAGCACACAGCTCAAAGAAAGTCTTGGTAATTCTACCTCAATGTTAAAGCAGAAAAAGTCATTGTAAACCTCACTTCACACAGGTGAAACTGAAAAGAAGTTAGCTTTGTGTAGGTAAGAGAGAAAAGACAGACCACAAGCCTTTAATATGATGCCAACACTTATTTCCCTGTCCTCTCATTGAGTTTCAAAGAGTATCACAGCTGCACACTGCAATACAACCAGACAGCTTTACAAAATAGGAAAACAAGGGAGAAGAGTCTCTGCCCTTCAATCCATATCTCCTGAAGTAAGTGGATACTAAAAGCTCTTCCATTATACTTTTCCTCAGCTCCCTGCTGCAATGGAGCAGGTTAAAGCACCCGTTTGCTCTCAGGGGCAGCTTCTTCCCAGAGTCTTGACCCCGGTGAACAGACTTAGGGAGCTTTAAAGAACTGCAAACATGGGACTGCAGGGTTAGTGCTGTATCAACAGCAGGAAACACAGAGTTCCTGCTAAAGCCCCTTCTTGGCTGGAGGCCATATCCCTGGCCAACCCATATGGGAATGTCCGGTTACATGACTTGCTTGTGGATGGGTCGGCTCAAATCCTACAGCATGTCAAAATTTCATCCTCCTTCCCTCCTCTGCCCCTCTGTTGCATTTCAGGAACTATATTTCAGCAATAGGATTAATTATTTATGCAATTAAATTATCTCATTGCCTTGGAAATTTCTGGATTAGCTACTATGAAGAAGAAAGATATGTTCATTGTCACTGAGAAATTAGTGACAATCTGGGACAACTACCTGTAGAACAATTTCAGTTAGGTGGTATGATTTTTTTGAATGGCTGCAGATACTCCTGCACCTCTATTAACATCAATTAAACCATTTTCTCAGCAGAGTAGTTTGGCCCACACTGATTTCCACATGAAGACAAGTTGTGCAGCTGCCCACAGCACTCAGACTAGCTTAGGCATCCTGACATATACACAGGGCCACAGAGATGATTTCAGGAGTACTCTTGGTTTTGAATATCATTGCTATTATTAAGAAGCCCAGTCTGTGTTTGACAGGTAGAACCAGGCACTCAGAATTAATGATAGATTTTTTAAAGTTTTTTTTCGTATCTTTCATTGGGAATTGGGTGAACACTGAGTGTTCCTGCTGGGTATACGTTATTCAATGCAATGTCTACTCCCTCATGTGATCTTAGTTTCTGAGGAGAAAAAAAAAGAGCAAGAGGGCTTCACAAATCATAAGGATTTTCCTTTGTAATTTAAAACTTATATGAGCCCCCCCCAAAAAAAGTTTAGGACTAAGTGCCACAGCCTTTGTGGTGACAGGGAGGTTAGCTGTACCTTGCCAATGACTGTGGGTGCAACCCTTGCAGTATCATATCCCTGATCTACACTGGGACATGGCAGTTGTCTCACACCAATGTCAGGATGTCAGGCTTAGTTAGGCTTAGCACTCGTGTTCTCCCTTCAGGACTCCATGGCATACAGGATATAGAATAATGTTCTTTAAACTAACACTTTAGTTATTTTAATAATAATAATAGCAACAATAACAGCAGAAATAAAACTCTTCAACAAAACAGCCTTTACAGGACCATAACCCATCCTATCTTAGTGCTTAACATCATAAAATTAACCTAAGCACAAATAAATTTTTCACTAAGGTGTCTGTTACTTACTTGGTTCCCTGATATCACTTCTTGAAAAAATGCCCCCTCTGTTTAAGGCAATATTTACTTTAGAAATACAACACACTATTTTTTCTTCTTTCTCTTCCCTGACTTGTTCTTGTTCATTGTTGCCTCTTAACAAGCCTTAAATGTTGGTGAAGAGAGATTTTACTCCTTAGTTTGTTACGCTTTATAGCTCCATAAGAAGGCACATCTCTCCTTTTATTACGTAAACACCTCAATATTTGTAAAATACAGGATAACTATAAATTAGTACAAAGTAATTCAATATCTGTAACACCATGATATTTGAAAATGTCCAGAATCTTGACATAAACCATCACATCTTACTAGTCAGTGTCCTCACTATTTTCATTTAGTAGGACAGAGATATTGTGTTAATATAAATAACATCAAAGCATTTGCCAAAAAATGAACTTTTCTTGAAATTAGGTCTACTGGTCTTGTGGAAACAGTTAAATAATCTGTACAGCTACACAGGAGTCTTACCAATTAGATGCCCACTTGCACACTTATTTGTGGCAGTAGAAGTATGAACACAACTTGCATTGAATGTAACATATTGAGCTTCATTTGTGCATCCAGTCTGCAGAAATGGAAGACATGAGCCGTCATGCTCATATGCAATTTAAGCCAGTGGTTGTCCATCTCTTGGACTGAATCTCTTGAATTTTTATTTTATAGTGGAAATTTCACAGTTTCTGTAAGCTGAAGCAATTTCACACTTCTAACATTGGATATGGTATATATCTGCTTTACTTTTACAAATTCTTTAGAATTCCTCCATTGAACTCTTGGCTGAAAAATACTGATTTAACAAATTCTTTATCTCAGTGTTGGTTCACACTGCCTTTTAAGTGTTATATTATACTCTCCATTTCTTTCTGGTTCCACTCAGTTTCTATGTCTGAACTTAATTTAGAATGCTTCCAATTATTCAGCAGTTTTGTTTCTTTTATTGTGCTTAGTGAATCTAACTGAAAGAGCTGATATTATTTAGAGTCAAGAAAAAAGTACTTAAAAATGGAAGCTTTGTATAAAAATGCATCAAAGTGAAGTCTTCCAGCCTTGAATCAGCCACTGTCATTTTTCTGGTTTGTTTCAGAAAACATTCCCAAAGCTTTACAAGACTTTTAAAGATCTCCTATGAGGCATGAAGCATTAATCTTTAAAATTAAAGCTGATACAGCTGAATTTTCAGTCTTTTAACAACTTCTGGGTGTTTCTGTTTTGGAAGAATTATCTTGTGGTTCAGGAACAGGAGGAAGAAGAAAAAAAATCTCAAGTCAGTTATCATCACCAACTTCCTGTATGATCTTTGACAACCCAGACTGACTCTTTTCTGTTTATTAGAATAAATATCAAAATGGAATATAAATATAAACTGCGAATAGCAACATTTATGAGTGATGTTGTAGGGAAAAGGTACAGTGAGTAGAAGATGCCTGTACAAGAAAGAGCTGTGAACTGAAAACACTCCCCACATTTACTAACTCCCACTAGGCATGCAATGGTTAAAGGCTTCAAAAAGAACTGTGTGTCACAGACTATCTGAGATAGTTTCATCTAGGACAGAGCTCATGTGGACTGTATATCAGCTTGGGGGAAAAGTGGAAAAGAAGGAAAACTTGCTCCTATAAATAGTGGATTTTGGAGAGAAAAAAAAATGACGTGAAAACACATCCAGACATCAGCCAAACCAGTCATCTAAGGCCTACCGGAGATGGCCTTTCTGTTGCTGGCAATGAAGAACAGGGGTTGGTACAAGCTATGCAAACCTTCCTGGGGTCCCTGTCTAAAAAGGCAGCTGGACACTGCTGAATTGTGGGACTGCCCTTAGAACTGGAATTAGACAGCCAATGACAACACTGCTGTGCATTGGCACTGTATGCCAGTAACAAATCTGCCTCTGCTGCTGTCCGTCCTCTAAGGACTGTGCACTTTTATCTACACAGTGGGCTCCTTCAGCTTTACTTCAGCTGCGTACAAGTCAGGATTCTATCTAAAGGACACAAACAGCCACCTCTGGAAGACTGAGTGAACCACACTTTGGAGATTCCAAGCTGAATAGTTGTGTGATATAGTCCAAAGCCTTATTATGTACTTCCTCATCAGTCTGCTTGTACCTTTATTCAAAGCATAGTATCTGCAAAAGGACATCTCTATAGAGTTGTCCTGAGTTTCCCACAGGAAAGTTTGATGTCCTTGTATGTTTCATCACTAGGTTTTCATTCATTTTTCAAAACACCCCTTTGAAAACGTGACATAGTTTTCATTTGGTCTTTAGGTCTTCTATTCAAACCTGAAATTTATTTGTATAGATAAAACATTCCACTTTTGTTACATGAACTATCTAATCATAGATGAAAATATATGAATATTTTTCCTGGTTTTATTTAAAATATGTACACTCAGGGCATATTAAAATAAAAATAATGCATGCATGCTGTCTGTGCACATTTCCATTTATTTATACTACCATATGCTGGACGTAGTTTCATGTGCCCAAGTAATCATATACACATACAGGAACTACCACTTACTCTGTTTTGAAGAATTCCCAGTGTGATTGGACAGTCGTCCTGATCAGAGTTCCTAGACACTAACATAGTAATGGGATGTGGGTGGATGGAGCTAGGAGGGGTAAAGAACTTCACTGCATACTTGCTACATTTAAGTAAGCTCTTCTTATTTAACTTGTGCTCTCCGAAAAAAACCACAACTGAATTGTATTGTGTTTCTATTTCAATAAACCACAAATATTAAGACTAAATATAGGCTAAAGAATACTAACTTTCGCTTAATGGTCAAACTGTCAAAGTCTGCCTTAAAAAAGGAATCAGTTTTAAAGTCTCTGCAAACACTAGGTTTAAATTATTTTCAAGACCTATAAAGAGACAACAGAAAACATAAACAGCCTGAATTGTTTAAAACGTGTGTTCCCTCCAATTAAATAAGAAACATCTGTCTTGGGATTTTGGAAGTGGATATCATCTCTCCACATTGTGCCTAAATCGGTTTGCATCTAGCTTCCAATGTTCTGAAATAAAATTCCTGCTTTCTGAAAAGAATTAAATAAGCATGCCACATAAGGTCCTTCATCCATCTGAAGAGCCGGAGAGCCCTTTGCTGAAAATAACAGCAAAGACTAGAAATACGGTTATTTCCAAGACTCGGAGAAGTGTAAGACATGGCTTTTGGGGCTTTGCCTTCTGAACACTCAAAACTATTTTCAAAAGGAGGAATCTGACACATATACCTTTCATTATAGAAAAAGAAAAAAAAAGAAAAAGAAAGGGCAGTTATTAAGATGAACTATGTGCCGATCCTGGAGGTCATACTCCTATTATTTCCCTGGGGACCATTAAGCCCTTTCCTGAAAGCGCGCATGCATTCGGACCTTCAGGAGCGGATTTCTCTGGCCAAGTGCAGATCCTCGGATCAAAGTGACCCAAGTGAAGGGATCGCGGCGGAGCCGAGGGGGGACCTGGGCACAGCGAGCGCTGCGCTGGGACCAGCCGGTCACTTACTGGTGTTGTCGAAGGGGATCTGCCGGCAGCGGGCGGCGGGCCAGGCGCAGTAGTACACCGCTCCTCCTTCCACGATGTCGGGCTGCGTGGTGTTGGCTTTGGGGGCTCCCACCAGGACGCTGACCCTGCCAAGCACACCGGCAGGTCACCGGGGCGATGAGGACTGGCGGGCGGTGGGCGCTGTCACTCCGCGTCCGGGACATGGCCGTTCGCCCACCGCCTTCCCACAGGCTCCTTCCCAAAGGCTCCTTCCCACAGGCTCCTTCCCAAAGCGCCCCCCCCCGATCCCGAGAGCCCCCCGGCCCCGGCCGGGCAGGGCGGGTGGCCCGGTCCCAGCCACCCCCGGCGGCGGCACTCACGTGCTGGGGTCGGGGATGTAGAAGTCCACTGAGTACCCGAAGTAGCTGCCCGGCGGTCCGCTGTACACCGTCCGCTTCTCCTCGTCCAGGTTGAAGGCCACCAGCGCCGGCGCCCACAGCAGCGCTGACAGGACGAGCAGCGGGCGCTGCCGGCTGCGGGGCGGCCCGCGGCTGAGGCGCAGCATCCCCGCCGGCTGCCGCTGGCAGAGCGGAGCGGAGCGGAGCCGGGCAGCGCGGAGCGGAGCCGGGCAGTGCGGAGCGGAGCCGGGCAATGCGGAGCGGAGCGGCTCGGCGCGGTCCGGCTGCCGCCGTGCGCGGGCGGGGGCGGCGCGGCAGGCTCGGCCCCGCTCGGCCCCGCTCGGCCCCGCTCACCCTCCGCGGGGGACGCGCGCTCGGGCGCCCCCTGGCGGCCCGTGCCTGGCAGCCCCGGGGCAGGGGCTTCGCCCTCAGGCGCCGGGGTGAGGGCTGGTGGATTCTAGTCGGGTTTCTCTCGATTTCCAGCTTTTTCAAGAGCTTAAACTCTTGAGTTTAAACAAGTATCAGAGCCTGACACTTGAAAATCCCCTTTGGGAAACTGGAGTGCGTTGAAAAAAGCGGTAGACCTTCACCAGATTGTTATGCCCGGCATGGCTATTACGAAATAAAAACCAAACAACCACAGCAACGAAAAAAAAACCAAAACCCTTCTAACCACAGGAAAGGTGTCAACCCGGTCACACAGTTGTGAACGCATTAGAAAACGCGTTCCCCTCAAGTTTCTCCGTGGGTGCCCGCCTGGCTACGCAGAGCTTTAAGAAGCTGAAGGGGGGAGGGAAGCGGAGGGAAGCCTTGCGGTGCTGCGAGCCCCGAGCACGGCTCCGTGCGGGAGCAGGTGTCGTGCCTGCCTTCCCACAGAAATAACCAACACTCCTACACTGCACCTGGCATATAATGGCCCTTTCAGAAAGCTCCTCTTGCGATTTCTTCACAAAACTAGTTAAACCGATGAGGCTGTATGACTCCTGTCCTGAACTGTTCTGCCCCTGAAAGCTCCACAATAGAGTTTTAACTGGTTTTGTTAAGAATATATAAAAAAATCGCTGAGTGCCTGAAATGCTCCCTTCCCCTACAAAGCTAAACGGGGTGTCACATCCACATCTGGAGGGGACAGCATCGTTTGTATTTTTTATGGCCAACTCAAAGCTAAAGGAAGAAAAGGAGAAACATTTTATTTTCCATGTAATCAACTGTTACAAGGAAAAAAAGACTTGTTTTTCAGCATTTAAAATAGAGCTGAGTCCAAAACACTATCGGAGAAAGATCAGAAAGACAGAGAACCCATTTATAAACATGTTACAGTAGAGCATACCTATGAAAGCAGCTGAGAGTAGTTTTGTTGTGAGGTTCTGGTTTCTTCTGTGTTTGTTTTATTTTAAGTGCTTTTTGGCAAGATTATTCAGATAAGACTAACATTCCTTTTCACAAAAATAGAACTGTGTGTTTATTTCCAGCATTAACTGTGGGACCCTTAGCTGTCCCCACAGGCTCGTAATATTCCTTAATTCTACCTGCCTTATACCAAATTTACTTTTGCCATTGGAGTGAAACATCATTGACACTATTTCACTCTTTTACATTGAACAAGTAATTCTGGGAGATCTAAGCACCAGTAATAAATTCAGAAGGACCTCAATGACTTGTAGGACTAAAACCTACTCTTAAAAATCATGCAACTTTAAGGCAATTAAAGAAATTTAAAAGTGGTGGTGTCTTACGCTAATAATAATGCCTAGTTATTTTTCAGCACAACAATAGTCAGCTACAGGGCTGAGTGTCACTAAGGAAGTTTCTGGGGCTTGGAGCACTGCTCAGATTGCACTCCAGACCCGTGGCACTCAGAAGTGAGCAGGCAGCACATTCTGGTACTGTAGCCATCTTGTACAGATATATCCAAAACAGAGTTAAAATTCAGTAATGAGCACAGTTGGAAATAGGTGAATATTTCCACAGGTGAAAAGCCAAAGGGGCATAGTTGGAAACACACCACCTAACCTGGTTGGTTTGAGCTAAATTTAGAAGAGGAAAAAAGGGCTTCAAGTGTCAAAAAGTGCTAAAACCTCTAAAGAGGGCAGGGCAGAATGAAAAGAAGAAAATCTCTTTCAAGACCCTGTTACCTCCAAAGTGTTAAAACACAGCAGTCTCCCTCCCCTTACCCTTTTTTTCCTTCTCCCCCCTCCCTTCATATAAAGAAGAGCCATATGAGTGTAGGATATTCTAAATCAAGAAGAGAAATAAAAAGAACAGTATTTTTAGCTTTTTAAGGATTTGCAGCACTTCCCTAAATAACCTGGACCAGTTCTGATCACTGGAACCTTATTCCACAACTTGGTTTCCTCAGACTTCAGAAATGTTTGGACTGGACACTGATCTGCACTGCTTAAGGGGTAAGCAACTGCCCCAGTTATTGGTAGACTGAAGTTTGGACTTCAGCATACCTGTGCCCTGCTAGATACATTAATTGCTTTGAATATCGAACTAAAAAGTCTTAATAGGCTCTAGAACCAGAACTGAAGCCAGGACAGAAAGGTTTTTTATGAACATTTAGCTAAGAGTCCAGAAGTCATTATCTACCTTATAGAGTAACTGGAAAGCCAGATGTGGAACCAAATAATTTATGCAGAGAAATATAAGATTGTGTGAATTTCTAAAGCTTACATTATATGCAGTTGGTGAAGTTAATGTCATTATGATCTTTCCAATCTTAAAAATAGATCAGTCAAATAAATCTTCTATGAAAATTTTTGGCTCAAGCAAAAGTGAAACATTAGTATTTCTCAGAAGACTATTATCAGAGCTTTAATGTTTTTTATGCCTTTATTTAGGAACATACCTGCTAGCAGAGGAAGAGCAAGTATTCAAAGAATCATATGGGCTTTTAAGATGTATCTTATCAAAATTAATGACAATTTTCTTGTTATATCTTTCCAAAACATGGCAATACAAAAGCAGAAGTGTCCAAATTCCATACAAAAACTTACCTTTTCTTTCAGTTGTTTGTTAGTTTTGTTTCTGTAGGATGGTGCCATACAAAAAGACAGTATTTTGTACTTTTTTTGTACTTATTATCCTGTCTTAAAGCAAGACGATAAAACAAGGATGTGACCATGCTCTACAAACAGAACGAGTTTGTGGGATCTGAATTCAGGATGATGGTATTTAAGTGACTCACTGCTTTAAAGGGCTCTTTGTGTGGATTATAACAAGGATATTTGGATTTGGCTACTTACCTTGAACAGTTCAGACTTTAACAAAACAAATATGTATCTTTTAGCCTTCAGCCTTCAAATATGACTCACCTGGGCTAGTATGAGGCACTGGAAGTAGTCTTTCCATTATTTATTTAGGTAATTTATTTAGAGCATCTTGACTGCGAACCTCAGTATACACTGAAGTGGGAATAATTTCTTTTACCATTTAGCCTGATGTTGACCCCAGGACCCTTTTCCCCCCCCCTCATATCTTTTTTTATGAAAGTGAATTTTAAGTGAAGAACCACCAACATGTATCTGAACAATTTCATGTCCCTAAAGGCTTTGAAACATGGGAGGAAGAATCCCATTTGCCAGACCACCGGTCCAACGTCCTTCTAACTGTACCGTGTTGCCAGCTGGGACACCAGTTGCCTCCCAGAAGATACTGATCTTTCCTCTAAAATTGAATCAGTGTGCAATATGAAAAAAAATCGTTCATCTAGGGTATTAATCAAAATGTAATTTAACTGCATATTTAGTTCATGTGCTTTCTTACATTTAGCACAATCAATTTGCTCTGGTTAGTTAAAGCATGTATTTAATCCCATAGAATGCTCTGGTTTTATTTATCAACTAGGCCTCAGTTGCAAACTGCAATATATACACATACACATATGTAGCACCTGGAGCACATCAACCTCTGAAAATTATACAGGTTTCTAGTCATTTTTCTATTAAAACAAATCTATAGTAGCAGAAATTAATATCCCAAATATTATATAAGCCTGCCATTTAAATAATCACACTCTTGGGGGACAAAAGGTGAATTTTCATAAAGGCAGAAGCTCTCCCACCTTGCTTATCAGGGAAAAAATGAAAAAAAGGTTCACTTGGCTGAGGCTCTCAGATCAGCTGGTTAGCCACTGTAGTCCAAAAATAAGAAGCCAGGCCTCTAACATCTAGGCAGTATGAAGGAAAGGGGATACAGGAAGAAGGGGTCTTATACCACACCATCATCAGCTAAATTTCTCTGGAGTACAGCAGAAGTTTTAATCCAGAGTAATGCTTATACACAGACCTCACATCATCTGGGCTTCTAATTTTTTTTTTTTTCCTGTGAGACAGAACATAAATTTTATCTGACAGTGGATTAGAAAAAAAGGATGTTTATTCTAACAATCAAGCTATGATTAAGTGCAAGCTCTGGTGTGAGATACTCTTGCACAAGCCAAGACAGACACCAAAATTCAGGAGAAGGAGCAAGAAAAGTGAATTTTCACCTTCCAAGGCATCAGTGGAAGTCTGCCTAAAGACATTTATCTTAAATGTGCAAAACCACTTAAAGCAAATACCTATCGAGTATTTTTTGAAAAGCAAAGTTTCACACCTGCCAAGCAGATTATCTTCATTTATTATGCAAACTTTTGAGTAGTACTACCACTGTTGGACAAGTCTTTTCACATCACGCCCATGTCACAAGACAGGAAACTTGTATTCAAAGTAAGTCCTAAGATGAATTAAGGAATCTTTTCAAATCATTGTTATCGGCAAATGAATTATTTTTTTCAGAAAAAGAAATTTGAAAAAAAGGTAAAATACTCTGCTGTCAGTTTACAATAAGTCATGGTCATGGTAATTTCTGAAGTTAGGAAATTACCTTTTGGTATGGGTTCCCCCCCTACCCTCCACTGTGTTCACCTTGAAAGCTGACATTTCTAAACCTGTGGTCCCTTTTCATAATCTCAGAGACGCAGCAAACAAGTCCAATTAAAGCAAACTTTAAATAGTATATGATTCAAGGAAAAGATTTTATTTTAGGGCTAAGAAGTTGATAATAAATAAAGGAATATAATAATGTAATACCAGATGTTCTCATGCACTTAACACATACAGTAACGCTGGCTTACACTGTTGTCTGGACAAATTAAGAGGTATTTGGCAATATTATAAGTTTGAATAGTTTATAGAACAAGAAATTCTTTCTGCTGTTTTTACATTTCTTTTATACAAATTCAAATAAATATTAATACATCTATTTTTTCTCAGAATTTCTCTTCACTTTTAACATGCCCAATAACTAAGCCACAGTAATATACAACTGCCAAGAAAGAGTATTTAGAATTATACTTATTCCTAAAAATGTATCATATTTATGTCACATTGTGCAAGCTCTTTCGGTAAAATTAGATTTTAGGAAAAACTGCAGAAAATTTAAACTCATTAAAACATATCCAGTGCAAAGGCCAGTCTAGTCCACATATTATGGTACTGTAATGTAAGCTAATATAAATTAAATAATAAAACATGCCTATATGATTCTGAGAAAGCTGAGTATGTTTATGTTTCGAAGATCTGACATCCAATATGCAGATTCTGCAATATCAGAATTTTTCAAATCTTCATGAGATGGCAAATGGTAAGATTTTATAAGAAGGCTTTTTTTTTTAGGGTAACTCACATTAACAGTACTACAGTGGCCAAAAAAGACAAACTATTATAATAGAAATAAATCTGATTAAAAAATTAAATATTCCAATTAACACTGAAAAAGTGTTTGTAATCATTATTTACAATTCGTCAATGATACCAGTGTATAACTCCACACAGTCAAAGTATACCACTTCCAAGCAAATACCAACTCCTGTGTCCCCACCCGAGGACCCGACAGCAGTGTGTTCTTTATGGGCAGCACATCAGTTTAGAGAAGGAGATCGATCTGTGGTCCAGAGCAGTTCTATGTATGGCCATTTGGTTTGCAAGCAGCGTTTCACAGGAGTGTCGTCGGTCTGCAGCATTGGTTCTTCAAAGCCCATAACAACTGCTGTGCCTTCTACATACATGACCTGTCAAAACAAACCCAATTATGTCAGCCTGGTTAAAAACTCTAAGATAAGGTGATTCTTTTCACCACGTCAGGAGGACAGTTGTTACAATATGTATTTTTTCTTACTACAAAAATAAAATCTTTTAAGTTTTACATACTTTTTCTTTTTTTTTTTTTAATGAAATGGAAGTTTGAAATTGAAAAACCCTAATCTTTGAATGCTTCTGCCAACATTTTGGGGTATGAAACTGCTAGAGATGTCACAGGGGTAATCTGAAGGACTTAACTAAAGCTATTCCAAAGACTGAGTATATACATTTTCCCAAAGACTCTTTTTACTTGAAGCAATTTTTTTCTTATGTCTACTAATGCCTCACAATCTTTTCCCCTCAATTCTACTTCAAGAGCCAACTTAGAAGCAGTCCTGGTGTGTCACACACACTCCTCCTTTCAAGAAAGCTGAAAATTAAATAGGTAATTTTTGTCCTTCCACTAAGTGGCTCCAAAAAATATTATTTTTGATGCAAGTTTGGACTACTAAAATATTTTACAAAAAATTGCAAACATCTTAATTTAGACACAGGGTTACTTACAGAAGTTGCACTTTGTGTATATTACATCTCCATTGTCCTTTACAGTTCAGATCTCCTTCTGACAAGTAAGCACTCTTTTCAAAACACAGAGCTTAAGAGATGTGGTCTGGCCAAGTCATATACTAGCCTAAGTATATGAGTTCAAACACCATCAAGGGTACAAAGCAGTTCCCAATTCCAAATACATCATTTTGGAAGAAAATTATAAAAATAACAGGTCTCTAAAAAGTCTGTTTTAAGTTAGAGTATTTTGCCTGTAACTATATTTAGTTTTGCACAGCAACTGTTATTAGGTCTTAACTGTAAATCTTACCTTTTCATTATAGTTAGATTGCTTCAGTCCATTGTAGTGGTAAACAGTGAATGACTCTGAAACCCTGGAGTCCTAGTAGAAAGAAAACAGTTAATTTCATGTACATATACACTGTGCCTTGAGTTTCCTCTCTTTACAACTAGACATATGCATTCAAGCAGGAAGACTCAAGGAAACTGTAAAATAGTAGTTTCTTTTAGGTGACAATGTTGAAAATTTTGTTAATTTCACCTTTCTCATTAGAAATAAAAAGAACAGATGTCAGTAAACCAAAGGGTAATGCCCCCAAGGGCAACTTCAACTACAACTTCAGTACTGACCACGTAGAAGCTGTCCTGATTTTTAATGTCAGATACCTTATGCAGTAATCACATTCCTGTGTATTTATGACTGTTTCGATGAAGTTTTTTACTAAGGACCAAATCCAATCTCTGGCCCTCCATTTGAGAGCTAAAAAGTAATTTAAACCCATGCCTGCTTAAGTAAACTAATTTTGAAGACACTCGTTCAGCTGAGGTCTAACAGCAAATGTACTGCAGTTGTCGACCTAAAGCTTTAGTCCTGAAAGGACTGAAAAGTTTTGGATTTAATGGATCAGGAAACACAACCCCGGTGTAGTATCATCTCTTTTATGCCTACTGGACCAGGCTCCAAACAAAAGCTTATACCCTTTTTAAGCAGATGGAGGTAAAGTCTGGAATGAGAATAAATCTGCTCAGGTTACAGTACATCCATCAGATTACAAAAAGCCCTCATTCGTTTTTCTGCTCTTGAATGATTCACAAAGTATCTGTGTATGGGTCTCTCAAAGCAACTCATGTTATTCAATGGAGGGAGGGTGGTAAAAGGAAGGTTAACCGGTAACTGCTTACAGAAGCTGCTTCACAGAGAAGTAAAATTAAGCTTTGCTGGAAAGGAAAGAGGACACTTATTCTTTTCCTCAAGGAAGTTATGCTCACCCTGAAGGAAAAGAAATGCTGTTTTCCAGTTGATACCATTGATATTAAGTTGTTTACCATTGATATTAAGAATTTTGTGCAGTTTTTGTTCCACCCAAAAAAGGGCTACTGGGGAATCCAGGAATCCCCCTCTCCAGGTGACTGCCCAAACAGTAAAGAGTCAGGCTTGCTCTCTCAGGCTGAACAGCTTTGAATAAATTTCTTCTAAGCCAGCAGCTTTGAGAAGGAAAGTGAAAATACCTTCCTGCTTTTGAGATGGAGTTTAGTACTTTCTAGGAGAGTAAGAATAAGGGTTTGAATATTCTCAAAGAAGGAATTGAATCTGGATCTCCCAAGAACTAGCTACAAGGTCAGATATTGTATAAAGGGAAACATAATTTCAATCATCACTGGTATCTGCTATTTACTCACACTATTTTAAAGAAAGATATTAATCTTCATTTCTGCAGAATTCACTTCCAGAAAAAATTCTGAACAAGGTGTCAATATAGGTAAGGGCTACTGCTACCTGATCCACAGAGCACAGACAGACTGGACGTCTCTGTGCCCTCAGGATTCAGTAACAAGAACTGGCAGGTTCCAGTCTGGAACACACTGATGGTTCAAACTGTACCATTAAGGCAGTAACACTTTCCATATTTTGTGCTGGCACCAGCAAAGGTTTAACAGCACAGGCAAAACTGGTGAGAAATCACATAAAGCAGGGAATTAGCACTTGACAGTCGCCACTGACTTGGGGACTCCCAACTACAGAGCAGAGTGCCCCACCAACTCTCTAGATAATGAACAGTTTAGGCACATTATAGAGAATGTCTTTGGCTTTCTGAACTTCATTCTAAGCATCTCGGGCCTAAAATTAAACAGTGGAGTCTTCCAGATTTGCAAGTGTAATATAATTTTTAGAACTAAATCATATTTAATTGTACATATATTTCCACTTCTGAATAAACAAATGAAAGGAACAAGAAAGAACTGGCAAATGTACAATGCAGATATAATTCTAAAAAGTCCAGAGAAAATGAACACCTTGTTTTTCCTCTGGGTGATGAATAATCTCTTAATGATATACTCAGTCCCTACCATCTTTGGCAGTGCAGTTCTAGTGTCTTCTAAATGACCAGACTGTTTCATAATACAGAATGCTACACCCAAACAATGCTGTACAACCCTCAACAAAAAGAGTCTTGCTGCAGGAATTTAAAAAATATTAGTTTCACATTTCCCGGGTTGTAAGAATTAGGTCACATGGCTTCAATGACACGTTAGGCTACAAAACCTCCAAAGCAGTACTCCTCCCAGGAGCGTTTGCACAGCCACGGGACAGGCCTCCATGAACCTTCAAAGAGAGCTCTTATCCCGACCAGCTCCCTGCTCTGGTTTGCCACATATCTGTACAAAGAGGCTCCTTGTGGCAGGACAGAGGCAGTGTAAGGGCAGGAAAATGTGATCCAGGGCAAAGGGAGAAGAGGAATAACAGAATCACAGAATATGCTGAGTTGGAAGGGACTCATCGGGATCATCGAGTCCAACTCCTGGCACTGTGCAGGACACCCCAAGAATCACACCATGTGCCTGAGAACATTGTCCTTGAACTGCCAGGCTTGGTGCTGTAACCACTTCCCCAGTGGCATGTTCCACTGCTCATTCACCTTCTGGGACAGCAGTGCTAGGTTAACACATGTCTCAGTGGTGGTGCTGTCTTAATGAATACATGGAACAGACAGTTTGAAAATAATTTTTGATTACCCTGGCAGACACTAACTTCCACATATGCTAAACATGAGTCTATAATTACTTTTTGTTAATCTGTCACCTTCTTCACATTATTAGAGACATACATAAAAATAGTTATAAATATGTTTGTAAACTTTTTCCATTTGCTAGCAACATTTGTAATATTGATTTTTGCAAATATTGAGGTAATTTATTCTCAGGAAAAATCTACTCAGATGAACTTTCTGAGTAGGGAACCTGTTCAATTCCATATGCAAAATGATTATGTATTTCCTGAAGATAAATTTAGAACTTGTCACTATAACGGAGTTTCCTTCCAGTGTAAAGCTGACAAAATCAAGGCCATGTTATGCAAAACAGAAGTCTACTATTTATTGTGTAATACAGAAGTTATTTGCTGGTCAGCTGTGTCAAATGAATGGAATACTTATTTAAAATAACTTTTGTGATATTGATGAAAGTGTTTAATGAATCTCAAAGACAAACAGAATAGACAATGCTCTTCAGCAATAAAACTATATTGATTACCTGCTCAGGGAAAAATTCTTGCAGAAAGGGACCCAGCAATATGATGCCCAGTCCTTCTGGGTCTAATTTGGTCTTCATGAGGTTTACACTAAGACAAAAACATTGAATACAAAAGTACGAGTAAGACACTTTTATTCTTGCACGACTAAGTTATGCTGTGCTACCACAGTACTTACTGCCAAGTATAGCAATAATATTCTATTTTTAATCATAAGGGACAACTGCACCAGAATGGCATGCAAGTTGCCAAAACATGGTTATTTTTAAATAAAAGTAATCTGTTATTTTAAATTAAATAAGTGATAATTCTGAAGGACCACCATATTTGGTAAAATAATTTGAAACCCATATAATCTAAAACCAGGTTTACAGCCCAAAAGGCATTTTGCTGTCTCGTAAGCATTCTTGAAAGATACAAAAACCAGTCATCTTTCAAAAGCAGCTCTGTAACTGTCAAACAACCTGTTTTTATACAGAGATTTGAAAAACTTCCAGGATTTTCTAAGAACACTGAAATAAATTCAAATTTAACAGATACATTTCATATTTACATCGCCTACTTGATATCAAAGAAGCCAGAACCAACAAACAATGCAAATACTAACAATATTAATCTGAAAGCCTTACTGCACAACTGCGGCGTAATTCCAGGTCCCTACAAGTGAATGTCCATTGTAACTCTATTTCTATTTAAGCAATATTTTTCTACAGGCATGAGATCACATCTATTTGCATCTAGCCGGCCTTTTGGTTACGTTACAGTTTGTACCGTACACAAGAACGTCCTCACTGGGTCAAACCGACAGAGCGCGTGGCCCAGTATCCTGCTCCTGACACTGGTCAGTAGTGGGTGCTTACGACAGAGTACAACAGGGCAAACACACATCCTTAGTTTACCCTCCCCATTTCCAGCAGTCTGCTGCTCAAAGACATCTTCAGTGACAGGCAGTATCTAAAACACAAAGATATATATTTTTCTTTCCATGCACATGCCTAATTGGCTATGAACCCATATTACTCCTGGCACTTATTAAACTCCACTCAAAAAATTGAAATTGAGCTGTAGATTAGGGAAATAAGTATCTTCTCTGTTTTGAACCTGTCACCTGATAATTCAGGTTGACACCTCATTTTCGTATTGAGTGAAGTAAGTAACAATCGTTCCCTATTTATTGTGTCAATGGTTGTCTATCTTTTCCAGGTCAAACAGTCCTAACTTAGTTTTTTCTTGTACTAAGGGCACTCTGTACCTTCAATTAGCCTTGCTGCCTTCCTGATTCTCATCTACAATATTCTTTTTTTAAGATGGAATGAAACATCAGGCATTTATACAATGGCATAATTCCTAGAAATCCCACTCCATATGTCTGTCTATCACTATCAGTTTAAATTTAAGATCTGTTTCCTGACCAGTAATATCTAGTTCACAGCCCAACAATGTGTATGCAAAAATCAAGATTGTTGCTTAGGGGATAAAACAATTTACATTTACTGTACTGAGACTTTCCTGTTATTGTATCTTCTAGTAACTTCTACTGCTCTCACACATAATTTTTTTAACATCTTGAACACTTTTGAATCAGCAGTAAACTATCATACATATCCCTACTGTCATATTATCACTAATGCCATAATAAACTTCACAGACCTAACATGAATTCCTGTAAAATTCCTCTAATGATCTCCCTCCACTATGAAAAATTGATACTTTTTTGCTTTGATTAATTCTTCATCTACAAAAAACCTTCCTTCACATTCTGTGTTCACACAGGAAATATTTAGATGTGAATTTTCCCCAGACTGGCCTTCTAATCTTTTTGTAAGTGCTATTCTCCATTTGTCACTTCTCATTCTGATACTGTTTGGTACCGGCAGAGTTCACAGTGGTATGTAACCTAAAATAGTTCAGCAATTTCATTCTGATGTTTCTTCAGGACTTTGTTTTTTTAGTGTCTTGCCACTTCAGAATCTTAATTACTCTGACTACCCATAAAAAGGCTGAGGTGTGGAAACCTCTCTGTAAACTTCCCCAATGAGGATGAGAATGGCTCCCTAGCATCTTCCCCGGTGAATATGAAGAACTCACTACACTTGTCTAACTAACTTCAAACACTTTTACACATGGGGGATCATCTATCTGAACTACAGACTTCTGGCAAGTCTCCTGGTTCTGATGGGCTCATTTGAATACTATTAGTTTTTATAACTTTATAACTTTGCAGATTGCTCTTCAGAAGATTTAAAACTCTGATTTACTTTGTATTTACATTTAACATTTCATAAATGCAGATTCTTCCCTATTTTTTTCATGTGGACATTGCATTTTCCTTTCATAAGACACACTCTTAGCTTCTCATAGATCTCTCTTTTACCATCTAGGTCTCTAACCACCCAGAGGTGTCTTTTGCTGGGGGCTGCAGGCAGAAGGTATAATTTCTAAAGTCTTTCTGTTTGTTGTGCAGAAGCATTTTATCCTTTACACTACCACTTATGTGTCTTAATTTTCAAGTAATTTCCTTTCTTGGTCCTACCATAGCACTAGTAGTAAATGATTTGTCGTCTTTTTGTTTCTCCCTCAATACACATGAAACACATTATGAAAATCTTAAGAGAATGGCTCTGTTAAGGTCCTTGGAAGAAGAATTTTAAAATCCATAACGCTGAATGTGATATCCTAGAAACTGTTAATTTAATATCTTAAAAAAATTCACTACTCAAGTGAAATCGCAACTGAGAGTTTGCAAGATACTGGACTATAATCCTTCTATTCCTCATTCTCACTGCTCTCGAAGTACAAAATTTTACATGTGTCGGTGGTTGTCTGAAACCTGCTCAAATTCTTCAAATGCTGTAACAGTTGTAAAAACATTTGTGTTTGTAAACAGAACCTCGGCAGATCTATTGGAAAATGCACTTAAAATTATGTAATAAAATTAAAGCAAGCTATATATTCACTGATGAAATACAAGAACTGTTTAAAAATACAGAGCCATTCTATGTTTTTAAGAGTGGTCAGTGGACAAAATTCAATCAATTAGACAGGAGGAAAGATTGAATAAACTTTGATTGTGACATGTTTCAGCTGAGGCTTTTTCATTCAGCAAGTCGCTGATGCTGTTCAGTGTCACTGCTACTACAGCAGAGCTACAAACACACGTGTTTGTGCCTCAGTCTCATCAGTTCAAAACCTGGCACCTGAACCGAGGAGGTTACGAACGCTGGGGTGATGATAATTGATGGCCTTTGTACTCTTCTGGCTGGGAAGTGTGTGGGGACAAAAGCCTCCACTATTTGTCAAGTAGAGAGGCAGGGTGAAATGTTTTAAACAAGCTAAACCTAGAGGGACAGATGTACTGAAATCGGTGCCCTGAAGAGCACCAAATGATTTTTAGAAACGAAAAAGCAAAACGAGACAGCTGGATTCTCAGGTTATCCACTAAAAGACTAGAAATTTTTACTAAAATCCCATGCAATGGCATTCAGTATTGAATAATCCACCCTGCTAATTCACATCTGCTCTACAGAGTTTTCCCCTCAATAGTTCTAAAACTCTAATCAGGTCTGACCACATACACCCTGAGATTCTGAGAAGCTTAACACCTTGAATTAGACTATCAAAAATGTAAATAGTATACTTAGAGGCCAGGCCTTTAGTTTTACTTTGAAACAAACAAACAAACAAACAAACCCCAAAAAACAAGCAGAAAAGCCTGTATGGAATTTGAAATGTGTGATTTATACTTGTGTTCCACAATGAATAGACAGGACATCGAGGACCAGAACAGAGCAGGTCCTCAAGACAGTAATATTAGGCAATGTATTTATTTGAGAGGAGATGATTCAAGGCTGCATATTTCATAGTTTGATCATGGCTCTTCAATATAGCTATATTCATATCAAGTATCAACATTCTGACTGGGTTTTCTTATGTCAATTTATATTTGATGTACTATGAACAATAAAATAGGACAGCTCTATGCCACAAATGCCCTAAAAGACAAACAGCCAAATGGAAACAATGCTAAATGAGGAGATTTTTTTGAGACAGATGAACAAAAAGGCCAAAAGAAAGCTCTTCAAACCTATTAAATTATGGCTTTTTTCCTTCTCTCCCTTAAAAAAAAAATCTTCTGTAGATTGCACTACTTATTGTCATAATATGAATGCCAATCTTTTGTCTTGTACTTTCTTTTGGTTTAGTTTCATAGTATCTCTTTATTTCAATTTTCACTTCTGTCCTCCAGAGAACAGCTCAGTAAACTTTATTATACTTTAACATTTGAAAGGAGAGAAAATGGCATCAATCACATTTCAGATGGCTATGTTAAGTAAACTTGCACTCCCCACAGCCATTCTGCAGAACAACTGGTTTAGTCACAACTAAACTAGACCACCTATTTCCAAAAGGGCAGAAACATCTTTCGCAGTGCTTAAAAAGTTCAAGTACATAACTCATCTTCCTGGGTTAAGCATTTAGTTTTTGGCAAAACATGTTAAGTTTTGACACTGAAAGATAGCTGTTGTCACTTAATATTAGTCTTGTTTGTCCACATTAGATCCAAAATAAGTTACCTTTTTCATTTAAGAGTTTTAACTCTAATCCTAGGAATCAATGTGTCATTTCTGGAAACAAATGACAACTATTAACACCACAAGGTCCTGAATGCTGGTGGAAACAGAAGTGTAACTGAAGCAGTTTCAGCTACAAACTCTGTAGACAGATCCAGTGGTAATATAATGCAAATCTGCCTCTGAATACCTTGATTTGCTCTCCTTTCACACAGTTTCATCCCCATTAACATACAGAAATATATTCATGACTATCTCCTCAATCTATAGTAATGCAATAGGTCTGAGATTTTTTTTTTTTTGGTTTCTACTTAACACTACCAAAGTTAGAGATATCTTAATTTTCATTCCTCCCCTTTAATTTAAAGCTGATTTAAACACTTCAAAATAACATTCTGTGCCCAGAATGCAAGATAGGAGGAAAAAATGAAAACTAGGGAAAAAAAACACCAACCTGAAATTATAATAAAAATATGGTTAACTGAACCCAGAAAAAAAGTCCTAAATTATAATTAATGTGGTTAACTGATACTTCTGTATATTTAAATTTTATTATACTTACTATTCAGGATCTGAAACAAGGTCCAGAGCCTTCATTACATCTTCTAGCAGAGTGTCTGGTATAAAACCATTATCTGAAGAAATAGCAAAGCTTCTTGTGAGGAAAGAAGCAAAATGCTTTCCAGAAGTAAAAATTTCACTCAAAAATAAAAATACTACGTATTACATATTTACTTTTACACCTGTAAAATTTACAAGCAAATGGTGGGGTTCTAGAGGGAACACAGTTTTTAAACACTTATCTCCCACCCTATTTGACCCAACAGAGTGCAATACAGAAACTGAGTTTATCACTCATACAATTAGAAGCCTAGTACCTGCTAAGAATTCAACCTCTGTATAGCAATCTCCACCTCCACTAGGTACCTAGGGATAAATAACTGAACATTTTTCCCTTTTGATTAGGTAAAATAGTACCTGAATATCAGATATCCTCTGTTTTCCAAATCATAAGAAAATTCTCAGTGTATGTCATACTCATTCAAGAACAAAATCTCATGAAAAATGAATCATATCAGATCAGTTATTTTATGAAAGTGTAATAAAGGAGAAATCAAACTATATTTAACTTTATGCTAATTACAAAAAGCATTACAAGGTTAAAAAATGTATGTTTAAGAACTCTAACTCCTATTGCACAACTTCCCTTACTTTAGAAGTCTCAGAGAATTTCTTCATAGTATCAAGGAATGGTTTGGGCTGGAAGGGACCTTAAAGATCATTTAGTTCCATGGGCACCTTCCACTAGAACAGGGTGCTCAAAGTCACTTTGATTGAGTACTGTACTGGACATTTCTAAAGCACTAGGCATTAAATTCCTCTACTAAAAATCTTATTTCAGTAAGAAGTACAGCCCTTACCCTCAGGGTCATACGTCTGGAAAACCCTTCTGGCTTGTTCTGAAGGCGCTTCGGGAGCAACAAGGGCCATATCCTACAGAGGGGGAAAAAAAGAAAACCTTCAGAATATTCTTACTTCAGATACAGATTACTAAGAAGACTTTTAGCCATACTACACGTGGTTGGAACCTAAATTAATGAAAATTTAAACACAATAGGAAAAAAAATTAACGTAACTTGGCAATTTTGCTGGTAGTGATATCAAATGATCAAGAAATATACTAAAGATTATGCCACAGACTTCTAGACAAATTTTATGCAAGTCTTTTCATACAGATGTTGTAGCACAAAAGGTAATTGGAAGCTACAATTCCGATCATCCAGTACTCAAGAGCCCCAAGTGAAAAAGCATATGGAAGAAACTAATTTGGGAGGAGTCCCCTCATCCTGCTAATATCTTCTTGCTTTGCATACTGAAAATAGAAACACTAGATTTTTATATTAATTCAGTATCATAATAATGTAATTTTAAATTAATTTAAATTTAAATAAATATTACTTACTTGGAACAAAACCATTATTTAATGAAAAGTTTTCCAGTGACTTTACAAATTAATAACTAGAACATCTACAGAAAACCAATACTTGTATCCAATACAGTGTATCTTCAGATTTATGTATGTTCTAAACTTCTTTAAAGTACTTTCAGATAAAAAGATCGTAACAGCTCAACTCAATTAATTTTATAATGTCAGATGATGCATGAAGTTGTGCAGTTGCTGAGCACACACCCTGTCATAGTGGGTAACACTTATGTGATTATATAAGCTACACACATAGACTGTAAAATTTCATAATATATGAACAACTCTTAAATAATTTGGAATACAAAACATACTAAGCAAGAGTAGATTTCACTATCACAGTGTATTAAACTAATGCAAATAGTTCTCAATTTAAAATCGATGTCATAGCATATAGAGTTTATTAACAGCAAAATGATCAGCAATTTTAATATTCAGGATTTAACTCAAAAGAAGGGATATTTTAATGGTAGGTTCTTATAAAAGAATTAGCAGCTTATGGAGATAATGTAACGAGAGAACTATTAAAATTTCCAATAGCATGGAAGGATACAACCCAAAGTAACTTCCAACTGCACATACAATTTGAAATGTAGACTACGTATTTCTATTTTGCTTTACGAGTATGCAGTTCTTTCCATACAATCTTCATGTAATACAAGAATAAAGGCTTTGGGTTGTCTCCCCTCCCTGCAAATTATCTTGTTAATGCAGTACTTTCCACAGTTTCATGCGATGCAAAATGGATTTTTTAAAGTAAGTTTTCTGCAACTACCAACATTTTTTTTTTTATAGTCCAATTGCAAATAGCGCATATTTCCATTGGCATTTTAATATTCCAGGTCCTCCAGGTCCTTAGTTATTTCAGTTCACATATGTGTACACAGGAAGAACTTACTAGATGAAGTCACTGAATGCATTTCTCAATACTGAAAAATCTGTGCCTTTCAAATGAACTTTTAAACACAGCAAAGCATCCACATTATTACATATTACCACTTTGTGTTCATTAAATGTGATTTACTGACATTCTAAGCGAGTAGTTTCAGAAGAAAACTTGGAAAAGTTACTTGCTTGGGAGAGATGACCAAAAAGCCCACCCCTCTTATCTGCAAAATAATTCTGACTTTTCACTGAGACTGTTGTCTTATAAAATGTTAAAAATGCAAGATTTCAATTTTTTATATACAAATCCCATACAACCTCTAACTTAGCATATCATTCATTCCCATTATCCAGAAACCTTTGAAAATTCAATTAGTCCATGTATTTGTATCTAGGGGGGAAAAAATACCATAGCTCCTTCATGTAGTAAAGCTGAAAACGTGACAAACATCTAACAAAAACATAGTTCAGCTGCCCAAGCTGATATTTCACCATATGTGCCAAAATGTATTCCCCATCCCAGCCTTATGAATTGTATTTTGATGTAACCCATGCATTGAAAGTTCCATATAAGGGTATCCCATGAACAGTTAATTACAATAATTATTTCCAATACTAAGTACATGTCCCAAAAATCATGTTTCACTCATTGGCTTTTGTGATACACAAACAAGTCATTTTATATTACTTTGAAAAGTTATTCTCCTCAGTAGTACCAGTTATTTTCAGATCCCATGTTTAACCTCAGAGGCAAAAAATATTCTTCATAAGATTTAATGAAAACATACCAGAAGTTTTCATTCTACAAATCAAAAGCAGAACATAATGGCTAAGCTACACGGAAATCCTGGCTATAATTTTTACAAAGATTGTACCCTAAAAGACCTGTAGCCCTGGATAATGCAATCTGCACTCATACTCACTGCTTTACAGTGCTACACTACCACTGTTGAGTGATACATGGAAGAATTACATATTGCAGTACTTTCTTCTCAAAAATTTGCCTAGAGACAATACAGAAACACTATTTATCCAATTTTTAACTTGCTATATTTTAATCAGATCTGGAGGACCGAAGGTTATTTAATCCAGTCTTGTATCACTATCAGAGAAAAGTGTGCATTTTTCAATGCTATAATCAGTGGCTTTCAAGGCATCAATTTTTCCAAAATGGTTTCTTAAGAAAACAAGGTTGATGGGAATCTCTGAAACTGATTCCCATCTCTCCAGCTGACTTTTGAATCCATTGCCAATTCAGTTTTACAGAGGAAATGGAGTCTCACAACTGGTTGTTGAAACTGGATGCCAGGCAGGGCATCTCACTGTGGAGTTGGTTCAAAAAGATATTTGATTTTATATGTCAGTAAGGTTCCTTTGGAGATTATCTTCGGAAAGAGCAAAGGCACAACACAATCCTACTGATGTACCATGTAACTGTATCATTGTATTTTGGATGCACAGTCTTTCACGCATGATGAGAATGCATCTCAAACTAGATAATGCTCTGAAATAAGAATGTGAAGTTTCAGTTCCTCCTGTGGCTGAATAGGTATTGAGATTGCTGAGGCATCTAGTTCTAAAAATACTCACCAACATTCTAGTCAATTTAGGCAGACTACTGTAAAGGGTCTGTCCGGAAAGGGACAGAGTTGGAGAATTATGCCATGGCAACAAAGCAAGCCAAATCCTACAGCCCTAACCTGCAAAGTCTGTCCTAAGGCATTTGATGTTATTTGATACAAAGGGAGTTTGAAGGAGTGCAAGTCTGACTCTGAACAGGCAGATTGCCAATGAAGATTAGTTCAAGACTACCATTTGTTTTCAGGGAGATCATCTGCACCAATAGTTTGGATGGTCACTGGCCCGTGGTTGTAGAAGTGATGAGAGTATTCTGTATAGACTGCTTACAATTATTTTCTTGTCCTGGCCAGTGGACTACGAGATTACTCTGCTGCATATTATCTTCTATGAGAGTTGAGGACTACTTTTTCAAATCCTTTTTCACCTTCATCCATACTACCCTGACAGAAAAGAGAGCCTACTTGATCCAAAGGTAAGGTGAGGTGAGGCTAAGGAGGAAAAGCAAACACAAGCCAAAGAACAAGAATAAACAACAGGAATCTGAAGACCCTGTCAGCCTACCCATCTGGAAATCTGGGCTTTTAACATACACTCAAGATATAGAAACCACAATAGATCCTCCATTCCTGTGGGAGAGGATGGTTTAATGAGACAGCCAACTTAAAATGCCACAGCAGTGCAGTTTTTAAAAAATAAAGAGAAACTCCAAGTACAGTGAATACATGTTTAACAGTTATATTGCCACAGATGGTGGTGGTTTAGTTTAAAACATTTCAAGGAGGCAACAATTCACTTGTTGACCCATTAAAAAAATAAGAGCTTCTTCAACATGTTCCTTTCTTTGACAGACATATTACAAGACATTATTGTAAATCAATTAAGATTAGGTATGTAGTCTTTTTCTTAGTTACTAGCTTGTTTTGCTCAGCAATACAATACAAGGTCTTTGTTTTGAAAGCAAAAATACATTACTGGAATTATAGACCAGGAGTCAGCAAATTTGAGTCTACTGGAATTCTTACCTAATTACTAAATTACATACTACCCTCCAGTCACAAGATTAATCTGAAAGGAGCTTTTCAAATTATCTGTTGCCTAAGAGGAATCAAGCTGGAAATGGGCAAATTCCGTGTTTTACGACTTCCAAAACCTTCACAATATTATTCACTCAAGATTAAATTTAGCCTCTATTATCATGTTACTTTATTTCTATGTAAAAAATTTAATATCTGTATTTTATACTATTTCTATATCTAATATCACTTCAGCCTATAGGCACGAGCTGATTGCTATACAACCCATGGTATTAAAATACTATTTGGCAATTCAAATCAGGATGTGGGAAATGAACAAGTATGTCAGGGACATTTGATAGCAAAGTTTAAAGCCAGTGAAGATGTACTGCAGAAATTCAAATCTTCCTAAAGACAGTTCTCACAGTGCTAAAAGCTGCACTTAATGTTGGAAACCAGCTTACAGTGTTCAGTTTCCCACTTAAACCACATAATTCTCTCTTAGCATGACAAAAACCCTTTGGTTTGCTTTAAACCAGTAATGATTAAATGTTTTTGAAAACAGATCAGATTATTTTATAACTCAAATAAGACGAAAGTGTTTCTAAAGGACAATTATTAGCCAGGTTAATTATTCTAACAGTAATAGTTTATGTCTTTACATGTGAAATGTATGAGCTCTATGAAGCAAAACATTCATAATCCACTGTAATTTAGTACTGGAAAGCACCAGTTTAGCAAGTTTTTATATGTATATGTGTTGAGACATGTATGGAGAAAATACTAAATATTCACAGAGTTTTTATTATTATTAAAACTGTGTTGCCTTTGAGTTTCATATCTGACTGTGGTATTTCAGGTAGCTAATTCCAGCACTAGCGGAATAGAGCAATTATCTTCTATGAAAAACAGTAATATTGTTTCAATTAATATAAAAATGGTGATTTTTTTCTCATTAAAGCTGTATTATACAATAAAGCCCATCTCACTTCACACCAATTATGAGCTTTCTTAACTACACATAGGCAGTGACTGAACTTTTTTTCTAAGTACATCTGCACTGTTTAAATATTTCCATAACTAAGTGTTTTTAAATTATCTGTGTCTTTGACTGAAAACTTTGGCACCACTCTGTAACAGAAAGCAGTTATTTTTAAAGTACATATAAAAATGTATAAGCATATAAGGATACTGTAAGCAATCCACTGGTAAATGAAAATGGCACTGGACTCCCCTTAACACAGAATACAAAGAGAAAACAGATTTCATACTCTTATATAAAACAAAGCAATACTGGAAAAAATGCACTTAAATATTGAAATAAGGTTACTACAGTTTTAGAAACAAACAAATATACTATTCAGATGTGACTTCTGATGTTATGTAAGTGGAGAAGTAAAGACAGAAAATTAAAGCAAAGTCTTAAATATCACTAAATGTGCTTCACCTTTGCTAGGAAGAGTTCAGAACTTCCTCCCCCCATAGACAACCCTTGTAACCCCTCTTTTTTTTTCTTTTTATATTTTTCCTCATTCCATGTTTAGATTTCCAATTCCTTCATTCACATATCCTAACCTGAAAGTAGAGCTGCCTTATCAAAAGAGGTCAAAAGATGTTATTCTGTACACAAAAAATGTTGCTATTGGTATGAAAAGAGTCAAGATAGGGATGAAAAACTTATTTTTTAATACTTCTTAAAAAGTGCTTAGAAACTGATTACTAAAAGTCTTTGTGTTTGTACTTGTAAAGGATTAAATCAGATGCTGTATATGGATTCACCCTAACGTTCCCAGGGATTCACCAGCTCTCATATGCATTAAGGTTGTGTGGTTCAAACATCAGCTACAAACCAAACTGATTTAGGTTCCTGCTGTTCATAAAATTATCTTAATTATCCTGACACTGATTCTCTATACAAGTTCAGTCTGTCATGTCACGCATTTCTCAGGCAGTTGGTGAGTTTTGCAAAAAGCAGAACTTGGCATAAAGTTTCAGGACCACAAGAGTTACTATTTAAAAGTATATTTTTATTATTGAAGCATATGGTATGTTGGCAGTCTCATTTACTGTTTCTATTTCCCTGCATCTATCCCAGTAGGGTTTGGGAACATGGGAATAAAGCAGGCTGAACAGAGAATAAAAAAATATGTCAGTCTTCACTTTCAAGGATTCATGGTGCCCTGCTCAGAAAGAACATCTGGTCTTCAGACATTTTGGATAAAAACTATGCAGAGACAGAAAATGGCCACAAAATAATTTCCCTGTTGTTTAGCCCAAGAACACTTCACTTAAAAAGATCTTAAATAGGCATTCAATAACTATATTTAAAACTCTATTTCCAAAGTTCTGCAATACATTCAATGCCTTCAGAAAATCTTTTCTTTCTTTTTTTTTTTTATCCCGGAAGAAAAAGTGTAAGGGGAAGAAAGAATCTGAGGAATCAATCTAGAACATGTATTCATAACATTTGTGCACAGCCACTCAAGGAGATTCATTTTTTCAAACAGAAGACACGACAGGCAGGTAATCAGTTCACACGCTGGAATTGCTGTTTGGTAACACAGTGAATACTAGAGTCCCAGTTCTAAGTCTTAATAAAAATGGGAAAAATACTATTCCCAGTATCATTATCTGGTAATAAAAATCTGCAGTTAGCAGGCTGCAAGGTGACTGGTGTGAGCCTGGCACTATCAAGGTCTATGATTTCTACCTACTACCTCAGCTAAAGGTACACGGAATATTCATTCTACTTGCCTATAAACTGCATTGTGATACTATAAGCATACTAAATTCTGTAATTTGGAAGACTGGTTTAGATTTTAGGGCTCTTATAAAAAATTTGTGTAGAAATGACTCAATAACATTTCTCTCTTTTAAAATTCCATTTCTGGAATGATTCCATGAAGATAATCCTGACTACAAAAGCACTATTTTCTGTCCTAAATTGGTTTATTTACTGAGCTGGATTGGTTTAGAAACTTTGACTGACATCCATTCATACAGAAAATGTTGAGAGGAAAAAAAAAAAAAAGGAAACAAAACTCAGCTTTTTTCCCCTCTCAATTTGCTGAGATTGCATCTTATGACTAGAACAGCATCTTTGACCTCTGCCTTATCTCCTTCATAAATACACCATCACACCAAAGCCTGATATGAACACTGGAGCATACCATTGCATTTCCTTTCTGGAAAGGAGTGCTCTACGGCATAAAACTAACACTCTTCTTCCCATTTTTCACTTCTTGCAAGATTAACTAATTAACAAGCTAATGTTTTTCTCTTCCTAACTGTTTGTGTACCATTCAATGACTTGTAAAATAGCGGGAAAATGCATTAAATTTATCAAAGTCAAAGCTTTTGGTCTAAGACTTTAGAAGGCCTTTGAGGGAATCAATGAGAAGTTTATGCCTCTCCCCTTAACCTACTCATGAATACTGGACAAACTACAAATTGGTTAGGATGTAGTAATACCTCCTCCACTATCCAGAGGGCTCAAATAAAAAGGAGAGTATTAATATTTTGGAGAAATTTGAGATGTATCCAAATACATGCAGAAACCTAAAGCGTAGTGTAAAATAATTCTGAACACTAAAAAGCCAAGACATAGACATCCAAATGAGAAAAGGGCTTACGAAGAAGAGCTTTATTTTCCAGGACAAGATCTACTGTGAACTAACCATTAACTCATTCACTAACAGATACTGGAAGGATTCCAAGTTGTGCCATGTATTATTCCGTAACAGTGACCCACCAGAGGATGGTCATTGTAAAACAATTATGCAAAGACATATCTATAAACAATACCTAATTTCAGAACATTGCCAGCAGACTGCAAACATAACACGTGCCAAATGCAGAATCGAGTGGTAAATGTTAATGCATTAAGTGAGGTGGATATGCTTGGTGTCCCAGCAGGAAAAAAAAAATAACACAACACACAAGAGGATATTGTATTACAAAAGGTGTCTTTGAGGAAACTTCAGGCGAGTTCTCTATGGATGGCTGTATCCTACTGCCTTGCTACCCCAGCAACAGCATAAACAATACTTTGCTATTTTATGTAGCTGAAAATAAAATAATTGTGTCAGAATTAGGTGGGACTTGCACCTGGAAAGGTCAGAGCACCTGACTAATGGAAGAACGAAACGATGGAGGAAAAAGCCATCAGTATTCTGTTTTCCACTTGATTTGGAATTACAAATATGGTTTTTTATACAACATTTCTTTAAATATCAATTTGCTTGATATTTAAATACTACAATACTACTAAAAACTCTAGCAATTTTTTGATTGTATTTTAACAATGAGCCAGTATGTCTTTCCTCCAAATTTCAAAAACAGAATATCTACCCGTCATGTGATGACTCAGGCCCAATGTCTTCGCTATTGTATCATATATAGCTGGAACCAACATTGGTTTCACACCTAAAAGGGATACAGAATGATACAAGTTCTCAGCCTTTGTTTCTATGCAATACTTTTACTTTCAGAGTTTACTTGATACAGTGACTTATAAATTATAAAATTGCATTTAGCAATTTCTTTGATATATTTACTATCTGCAAGCCACTCTGCATATTCTATGAAAAAGAATGAAACAACTAAAATGTATTTCTTTAAAAATCAGTCTTTCACTTGATAGGCTACCATACATGCAAACATGTTATTCATACCCTCATCCTTCCAGAAATAGAAGGTTGTAATTCCTTCTAGATGCTAATAAGTACTTCCATGGGGTAGGACCCAATCTGTTACTTTCCAATCCTCAACTTATGTTTACATATGAAAATCATACATTCTAATATGAGGAAAAAGAAAAAGTATTCCTCAGGACAGTGCTTCCTGGTGCCTTTTCCACAACTCAGGCTTTACCCACCACTACAAGGTATTCAACTGGGAAAAGAGCCAGCTAGCTGACATGTTATTGTCTAAATACTGTCTCATGGAGATGACTGTACATTAATCTCAAGTATGTTTGCACACAATCTTTAAAAATCAGACAAAAGTTTGGTTTTTAACTAACTGAACTGCATATTCAGCAAAGGGAAGGTCAACAGAGCACACACTTCGAAGGGAATTAGGAAGTTGGAAAAGTGAATTGATAGATGACCTCTAGAATCACTTATCATTCTAACTGTATTTAAAACAGGCTTAGAATGATGGAGACGACATTCTCCTAAAAATGTTTAATGTGATATTCATGGTCATTACTTAGGCATATTTTCTTTCTAAGTATTCTAATTCAGAAGTGCTCCTACAAGATATTAAACTGAGACCTTAGCAATTTGAGGGTAATTCCTTAATTTTTCATTTGTGGATCTAGAAAAGGTTCTTGCATTGCACTGGCTTCTATCCTTCCTTCTTTCAGGCCTCCTTCCTTCCTTCATTTCAAAGGGTATTTCATTCAACAAGTGGTAGTGTTTTATTTTGAATTTTTATAACCTAAATTTTGGTGGATTAAAAGTTCTTATTGGAACTGCTAGAACTATTCCCCACAACCCATTCTACAAGTTTTCATCTAGGCTTTGAAAGTGCACACCCTGAGTCAGTACAAAGATGTTCTCATCTACCTGAGCACAGAACAGTATCAAAATGTGTAACATTTCAGGGTGAATTCTTTCCAGTGACACAAAAATTGGAACAACTCAAACAAACACATGAAAAGTGGTGTCCAAACAGACCTACAACTCCGCTACTTCATATATAAAAAATGAACCTCCCTCTCTGAAAGAAAACAGATGGATAAGAAGTTTTTTCCCAAAAGGAAGTAATCTGCTTATTTGCTTAGGGGCACATACAATTACATTTCATGGTCTGTATCAGCCAACCATGAAAAATGCCCTTAAATGATCACTGTGAAAGCCATATATAATGCGATGAAAGTTAAAAATTTTCTAAAGCTGTAGAGAACATATAGATATGACTAAATAGCTGAAACTAGTCAGACAATTGGGGTAAACACAGCAAATAAAATTCTTTTAGGATGGTGAATCCCAAATAATTGGTTGGATTAACATGCAGAGTCCTGTGTCTCTCGGTTTTATGATCTCTAAAATTTCTGTGTCTAAGAACAAACAATGCAAACCTCATGATTGAGTTACCTCTTTATGATCTGAACAGCAAGTCCTCATAATTGTTACTCATTATTATGGGATGCACAGCACTTCTGACAAGAGCAATACAACCTGGACCTAACTCCTAGATGTTCTCGCTTCAGAGTTTTGCCACAAATTGTCAAAACGGCCACCAGTGCCCAAAGATTAATTTCTCTAGTATTCAAAGACATCAAGTTCTTGACTCAACCTCAGGAACTGGAAGACCACCAAAGTGCTCTTTAATACATTTCACATGCAACTTCCTCAACATCTACAGGTATATGATTGTACTCCAGTCTTGATAAAAGTCAGCCACGTGATATTAGATTCCATGGTTATGGCTTTCTCTTCCTAGCTCAATATTTTTAGCAATTATACTAGGCTAAAACTAAATAAAATCTGTACATCTGTATCTCCACTTCAAGGTCTCTTTGTAACAGTGCGACAGGAACTCATATCCCACTCCATCCTTCTAATAATACCTGAAATATCCAAAAATCCTGAGCAACTAGAGTCCTGCTTGACTCTGGAAGAAAGAGTGATCATCAGCCTTAAAACCAGAAAATCTAAGTCAGGTCCACTAAAAATGCTGGAAACTTCAGCATGGTCTTGTGACTCTCTGATTTAAGATGTAGTAATGTATGTCATAATCACAGTGTAGTAATCGTAGCATTAGAACATTAGTTGGCCTCTGTAAATCTGCATTACTGAATTTCTTATGGCACAGTGATCTGTGAGCCCTACCCTTAGCTCTGCAGAACAGCCCCACCTGCCTACCAGGGGCATACACCTCAGTCTTCCCACTCAACCCTTCTGTTATCCTCTGATTATCTCTGCTTTTCTTGGAAGCCCAGAGTTTTCCAAGACACTTTGTAGGCCTGAGTGGATGTCAGAGAGGGGGCAAAACCAGAATTAGTTCTTTATCTCTTGGACTGGAGATGGCATACCTGGGTCTTCACAACCTTTTCTCCTCTTTCCCTAACTTTGTGCAAGACACGAAAATGAATATGTTCTGTACAAAGCTGCTATAGCCACTCAGAGGAGCTTTGTTTTCTCCACTATTTAAAAATTCTTTTAGTAAAGCTGAAGTACAGACCATCAAAAACTACAAGCATACACGGAGATCTGACGTTTCCTAGCAGCTATCAAAGTTGGCTACTCATTCAAACAACATGAGAAACAGGAAAATAAAAGGAAACAAATATTTCTTCTGAGCAAAGCCAAAAATCATATGATGGCTAGAGTTTCTCATGAAAGCCACCTCCACTTAGAAGCAAAAGTACATTTCTAATTAAAAAAAAAAAAATTCAGAGATTTTTTAAGAAATTACAATACTCCAGATTTGTTACCTTTAGAGAAGATAAAACCACAATGACTTTGGATAAATTGATATAATGAACTGGTTCTATTAGAAACAAATATGCCACCACACACTGATGCATCATATGTAGTCTCTTTTAATACAATGAAAAATTTAGACAAAATCTAGAATAATGCTTGATAATGCTGGTGTGAAAATCACTTACATGAATGAAAAAAGCACAAATTCTCCCACAGAAAACCTCCTAATCAATTAATAAACTGTCCAGAAGTGCATGTTCATAAAAAGGACCACGTCTGTAGCAGGAACAAATTCATCACAAATAAAACTGGAGTAAACCCACAAGAGCAGAAAAAGTTAAGCTCTGTGATCTCACAAAGCTAGAATAGGGTAGATACCTTTCAGAAGTATTTCATTTTGAGGTGCCCCTTGCCAACTGTGAGACCTCAGAGTTGGCCTTTTGCTAGGAAACTCATTTGGACAAAGAAACCCTTATGAATGACTGCGTTATTCGGAACAACTTAAATTAATTCAGCAATAGCATTTACACTATGAAGCTTAAACCAACCAGTAGAGTAACTTCAATTCTCTTTGGGAGCCCACAGTTCTCATGGGAACCACCCTCCTTCAACATTCATTTTAAAAAGGGGTCTCCTCCTGAAAAAAGCTCTTAAATTAATAGCCAATAGAAATATTTGAAGAGTCACTGCTGATTTAGTCAGGTGAGAGCTACTGTCAAGAACAGAGCAGCATTTATCTCCCTGCTCTTAATCCGCATACAGAAAATATAAATCACTACTTTAGCCTAGAAATTATTTCTGCAGTTGCCTCATCTATATCCTTTCCCTTAAATGTCCAGACAGTTCCAACCAGAACTAATTCCTCTTACTTCTCAAAACTAAAGACTCTGAATGAACATGCTCTCTAACCATTTCCCGAAGAGGAGTCTTCAAACTGTGATTTTAATTTCTTCTCTGCTGAAGACATACTTTTCAAAATTTGATTACCTGCATTTACTGGTCATGGGAGTAAAAAACAAAAGGAAACGCACAGGTATTTTTCACTACATTGCAAAGCAGAAGAGTTCCTAAATTAAAGGGTACACGTATGTTACTTTTGTACAGACCAGAGTTGTTAACACATACTAGTAATGGTTGAATTTTTTCACATACATCTTGTTTTCTTTCCCAGCCATTGACCACCTCTGTTGGTGTTCTGACTTAAATGCTGTACCAAAGAACACTCCCCCTTAGCCCAGTTCTGGTAAACACCACTGACACAAATTTTGGCTCTCCTATAGCAGTGTCAGCATTTGCTGAGGTGCTCCTCAGCTGAGCTCTGATTGAAAAAACTGTTCAGGAGGAGAAGTGAGTGTTCTTTCTTCTGAGAGACAATACTATCAAGGATGCAGAAGAAAGGCCCTGAGAATATCTAAAACAGTGATTAAAGTTAGAAAAATGAAAAAATGTAATCTGAAACCAGTACAGTTCCAATAGACCAGAGCAGGGACATTTTCCTTCAAAAGCAGTAATTTGTAACTTTTCAGATATCTCCTCTCGTTATCTGATTTTTGAAGTCTAGAAATGCGACAGTGCCATAACTAAAAATGTATAGCCAATTCTGTTGTGGCCTTTCTGCTCCAAAACCTAGACACAAACTAAGGGAATTTTTTAAAAACTTACACAGCTGACATGTCCCCACAGACAGTTTCAATCACCAGACATTCATTCCATTGCTCTCTTTTCACTTTCAAAGAGTCTGAATTCAAACTTTCAGACCATGTGGATTTGCATGTCAGCAGACAGCATTTAGAAAGCAGCTGTTAACTTGGTGTTGTTCTTCCTATTGTTTGCACTGGAACATTTTCATATTATACTCTGCATAACATTTCAACCTGTTGGTATTCCTTCATACAGAGTCTGACCACACCTGGACACTCATCAAAGTTCTGAATAGTCTCAGGTTGTCATATGTTATGAATATCATAAAAGTTAAGAACTGCCCATACAGCATTTCATCCAGAACATCACAGCTCTAAGTAGAGCTACCGCACTTCTCACTCCTCTTCCCTACAATAAAGAAGACAAAAAATAAAAAACACCTGTAACCTTAAAGCTGATTTTTAGAGGACATTTACAATAACACGTATCTGCTTTCGCACCGTCTGCCTCAGCGTGTCAGATTGAAAGGTCCCTTGTTTGCTTTTGTTGCACTGAGGCCATTTGAAAGTTTCCCTATTCACTGAAAGGAAGGGAATGCAGGAGAGGCAGAAATGACGGCTACTTTGATTTAGTTGCCTATGAAGTACCTGCATACTGGTCTTTACAGGGAAACTCTATCTTGTTGCAAAATGCAGAGTCCATGACCACTAAGACTAATAGCCATGCTTATTTTTTCAGAAAATGTTAAATTGGACTGCTGAGCATTAAGCAACTTTCTGACCTTATACACACAGTTGTAAAAGAAAGAAAATATGATTGTACTAGTTACTTTAAAATTAATTACTAATTATGACACATATAAGTACTAGAGTTCTGAAGAACTACTTCAGTAATACAGATGTTCATAACATACTCATCAACAGAACAAGCTGCAGTACTTTTGCCCAAGACAGTCAGCCTTAGAAATTAATACACAGACGATGTGAGGTTTCATTTGTTACCAGATTCTATCTTCTTTCCAAGAGATCTAACTCCAAAAAATTGTTTGGCTGATGGCAGGTCAACTAAGTGCCAGGTAGAAAAACTATCGATAGTCTCTTCAATAAAATGTGCTTCAATCAAAATTGCACTTTTAAGGAAGAAATTATTTCTTGTTATTTCTCTCTACATCCAATTCTTTGCAGTAAAATGAGGTTCATAACTCTGGTATGTGCAGAAATGTAACAACAATCAAGATATGGAGATGAAGACCATGCAGATAGAATAAAACTGCTGACCCACTGCAGACTTCTGTTAAAACTAGGACATGACTCAACTGTCTCCATTTAAGGCTATTTCATGCAGCAGCAGTTACAAGAGAACTTAAGCCAAATAACATACTTCAGTTAATTTTTTTTCACTTTAAGCTGTAAGTGTGACCTTCAGCCCAAAGATACTCTGCTTTGTTTTGCTCACTTATTACAATTAATTGAAAATATAGAAAGTTTTAGAACGGCAGTTATGAACAGATTTAATTTTTTTAGAAAGTATGACTGAAAAACATTTCTCACAGTCACAGCTACAGAGGAATGGTCCATGTTTGAAGTAGTACAAATATATTCTGGCAGTCAGCAATAGATGCCTACAGTATTTAAAGCAAAATGTTCCAAGACAGAAAAGGTGGTTTATCATTCATTCCATTGGTAGGAGAACAATGTTCATCATTCATCAAATGTAAAAAATCTGAGTGACACATCTGAGCGTTAAAGAACAGCAGCCAGCTTTTTTAAGTAGGGTACTATGCAGAATTTGAGTAAAACCTTTTGGTTTTTAAACCTCCATGCTCATGAAAAGTCCCTGGGATAGCAGTGAAGATTGTCCTGTTCCCTTATGTTCCCATGCTACTTGTCCATAGTGACAGCAGCCTAGGAAGGTTGCTGTTTCTAGATTTCTAGACCCAATTACTCAACTAATAACAGAAATAACTACTATTATCCTTAATAATTGCCTAACATTCTTCTGTGTAAGCATAAAGGTTTAGGCTCCTGTAAAACATATGTAGCTTGAAAGAATTAAAGCTTGTGTATTTTTTTTTTAAACTTAATCAGCACTGGTCTTGGCAACACAGTTCATTTTACTCTTTCCATTCTGAAAATTTCTTTCTCATGCAATCAAGCTCACCATCAAATTAGAAGCTACATCCTCAGTATCAAACACCATCTACACAACTACATATGCTATTTTAATAACTTGCTGACTAGCCACTGGCAATGAATTCAAGTTTCTTCCTGTAATTTTTGGCACGTAGCTTCAATTGATACAATAATGGATTGTCAACGTGACTCACATATCCACTGTAGCCAACATTTCTGCTCCACTTGAAATGCTCAGTAACCACTCCTTTAGAAAGGGTGGGTCAGACATACAAACTCAAGGACTCAAGAGCTTTTACACATCTTCAGCTCCTGCTTTGTTTAATAATAACAAAAAAAACCAACCCTATGGAATTCTTTGCCAAGACCATGTCAATTCCTTATTCTGCTTTTTAGTTCCTAAGATATTAAGCACAGGCTGAAGTTTTCCACAGCCTAAGTGGAGTTCAGTGGACAAAGGAAAACCAATTAGAGACACCAGATATCGATATCCAGTTACACTAAACCCAGCAAACAGCCCTCAACATCCTTAAAGGAAGCATTAGAAATGGATTTCTACCTGGAAATGGCTGCTGTAGACACTAAACATTAGGTGTGATAACATTTGTGACAGGTACATTAGACTGGTATAACAGAGTGATTATACCTATTTGCATCAGGCTGCTGTCTATATGACAGGGTACTAACTTCGATGGTGTAATTCAGAAAAACTATGGATAAAGTTCCAAAATTAAAATAAAAAAGCTTTCCTGGGAAAGACTGTTTGGGGAGAGAGCAAAGCAGAAAACAGGCATTCAAAGCAGAATAACGATTTTTCTGTTTTCGTGGAGTGGGAAACAGTATTTATCAGACACTGATAAAGGGATTCAGAATTTGCAAAACACAGTCAATGTGCAACACTCGCTAATTAATTTTAAGGATTTTTTTAAAATTTAAGTTTAAATTTAAGTTTTAATTTATGGTAAATAAATACTACTACACAGAAGATTCCAATGTATTCTGAGGGTTTGTTTTTTAGTAAGAAAAATCTTACCATTTTTGTTGTCTTTTTAAAGATTGGGCAAACGTTTTACTTAAGGAAATTCAACAGCTCAAGAATTTATAGCTTCATCTTTGTCATATGTTCTAGTATCTATTTTTAAGATTTATAACTAAAATATTAATTAAAGATATTAAGTATAGGAAAGTTAATTCCTAATAAGTACTAATAAATACACTAGTAAGTACCATTTGAAGTTTCAATAAAATTTAATCTGAATCAACTGTTCTATAAAAATAAAATGTAGGGAAAACAACTTGCAGTCGTTAAATAAAGAAACAGAATTTGTCTCCTTGGAAAATCTGCTCTAAGATTTTAAACTGAGAGATCCTGTCAAAAGGATGTTTCGCAGATTAGAGTACATACCTGACAGAGTAAATATAAGGAATTATCGTATCAGTCCTAATATCTATTTTTAATCTAGAACCACCAACTATCATTACAGATTAAAAATTGTGTCAGGAAGATTAAACTACTGAAGTCACCTACACTATCTACTTGCTTTTTATATCTCTCTTGCATTGTAGAAATTTAAGATAGTACTTACCTCAAGCATGGTGTTCTAAAGCATACTCTCCCCCCAGCCCAATAAATTAAGCTAAAACCAAAAGACTTCACTGAAATTTATGAAGTATTGGTAAATTATGTGAACAACTTTACCTTCAAGGGAAGGCTTAATTGAAAGGTTTGGTGACTATATTTTTACATTAAAGCCACAGGAAACTCACATGGTAGTAAGATCTGTACTTTGAATTTATGTGGTGTTTATCTGCCTGAGGTTACCAAAAACCACATCTAACATACCTTGGCAAAGAAGACTGTGAGGTGCGTTTCACTGCCAAGTATCCAAATAGGAAATTTTGGAGACTTCAAATAGGAGCCAACCTAAAAAGGTACAACAAAATCAGAAACACAACACAAACCCAGAAAAGTCACCTAGTTAGTGACAAAGTTAATGGAAGATTCAGTTAGTGGAATCACAACTGCTCTAACAACTAATATAATATGTTCAATAAAACAGCGTAACTGTGTAATATACTTAGGTTCTAATTTTGATCACTGATTGCTGTTTGACTTGGAAAACAATCTTAGGATAATTAACAGTGATATATATAAGACATCAGTGAGACTGTGGCAATATCCTTTACTTCAACCTTGGAGACATGCTCCAAACACTGCAAGCTACTCCTGTGCTTAGCAGGAGTAGATGCTAATCTACTATCAGATGCTAAATGAGGTAGAAGTCCACTTGACTTATTAGCTGGTTTTGGATGAATCAATTCAGAATTGACATTTACTTAATAAATGAAGGGACAGCTAGTTACAGTCAATACACCAACATTCTGCCAACTACATTAACCTCTTTAACCCTGAGCTAAGCTAAAGGAATTCAACAGAGATTGGAAAGAAAGCAAAGAATAACCAAAAAGTCTTTGGAAAAAAAAGTGTACTCATACTGTTTCAAAAGCAGTTACTGTAAAACAGCCAGGACCTGTGACTGCACAAGGGACCCACGCTGGAGCAGTTTGTGAAGAACTGCAGCCAGTGGGAAGGACGCAGGTTGTAGAAGTTCAGGAGAACTGTCTCCCATGGGTGGGACCCCACAATGGAGCAGGAGAAGCAGAGATTCCCCTGCAGACCACTGTGAAACAGCTGTCCCCTGCAGCCCATGGAACACTATGATACGGGCTTTACTAATGGTGGACTACAGGAGGAGACCCCTGTTGCAGCCAGTCTGGGAACAAAGGGTAAAATTCATTGCAGTATCAAACCCTATAACCTGGCCCAATGGACCAGGGGTGGAGATTCCAATGGATAAACCGCTCAATTGTTGTAAGCCATTATTTGAGTTGTACCTTACAGGGATTACTATAACAGGAACCACCTGAACCAATGGAGGAGAACCCTTACAAGAAGCAGCTGGAGTGCAGCAGTGACCTGACCTGAGCTGGCTTTGGTGCCCATCAATTCCATGCAGGACACCACCTCTCCTGTCCAGTGTGAACACCGCAACAGATGGAACCCAAAGTTACAGACTAAATGAACTCAAAGGACATTCTCTGGACATTTAGCAGGGGTGATCCACAGACTAAGGGAATGACAACTGTGAACTATATCAAAGGATCGGAAGGGGCATGCTGGTTAATGAGGTGGTATTGAATAGTGTGGGACCTGGCCATGATGTAAATGGTATGGAATAAGGGGTGGAATGCACTGGTTTGGAATGGGATAGAGTTAATTTTCTTCACAGTGTGGGGCTATGTTTTGGATTTGTGCTGAACACAGGGTTGGTAACAGAGATGTTTTGTTATTGCTGAACAGGGATTACACAGAGGCAAGGCCTTTTCTGCTTTCTGTACTGCCACACTGGCAGGGAAGTTGGGGCTACATGTGAAGCTGGGAGGAGACCCAGCTGGGACAGGTGACCCAAACCGACTAAAGGGATATTCCACACTATATGACATCATGCTCAGTGTATAGAGTGGGAGGGAAGGAGGAGGAAGTGGGGACGTTTGGAATCAGGCTATTTGTCTTCCTGAGAAACCATTACATGAGACAGAACTCTCCTCTCCTGGGAATGGCTGCCTGCCCATGGGAAGCAGTAAATTAATTCCTTGTTTTGCTTTGCTTGTGTGCAGCCTTTGCTTTCCCTATTAAACTGTCTTTATCTCAACCCATGAGTTTTCTACCTTTTACCCTTCTGATTCTGCCCCTGATCCCACTGGTGGGGGAGTGTGTGAGTGGTGCTTGGCTGCTGGCTGGGGTTAAACCATAGCAGTAAGGCACAAAATTTCTCAAATAAGAACCTGAAATCAAGAGATTCTGTGTCACAACAGGAAGAAACAATATGGACTGGGGTGTCCATCACTTACTTTCAGATGTTCAGAGATAAACACGTTCATAACAGCAAGCCACTTTGGGACCTCACAGTTTTATAACCATCTACATAACATGCATTATGAGTTATTTTACTAAAAACACAAGCTTCTAACTAGCTCTAATAAATGAGTGCAATAAACTTCTAATTTAAGTAGCATCAAACCACATTTAACAATTTTATTATATATCTACTATTTTAATATATTAGTCTCAGTTTTAATTTGAACATAATTTGAAAGTTAAGATCTCAAACTGTACATAGTAAAGCTTTCAGTAATACTGTTAAAAAAGCCCACAACACCTTAATGAAAGAAAATTTTCAAATTATGTAGATAACAGCTTACCTTACAATATCTCAGAGATTCCATCAATGTCAAAAAGCCTACTGTTGCCTGTTTGTGTATGCCAAGAAGTTCTGTTCAAAACAAAACACAACATTTATTCAAGAAAAATCTGCAAATCCTATTTTTTTCTTACTTTTAAAATTAGTTAAGAAATAACTTTAAAGCGTGCAAATCATTAGGTATAACCAAAATTATAAAGGTTTAATAATTTCTCTCTCTATAAAGTATGAGCCAAACTCATGATTTTAAAAGCTTACTGTTGATAGCCACTTTTCAAAATTTTTGGAATTAGTAGGAGATGAAGTCCTTTCAAGTTACACCACAATTATTCTCAGAAAAACCTAAGTAAAACAGCTATCTTGAAGAGGAAAAAAAATCCCATATATATGCGCATATGTATTTTTCTTCCTCCTTCTTTTTTTTTCCCTTAAGAGTTCCTTGGCCATATTTATCTAAACATTTCACATTCTGAGTAATAAAACATAATTTTGCAAAAAATAATTTTGTTAGTAGGAAAACTGATTTTCTGTACTGACTTCCACTTAATGTATCATAGAGTTCTCAAACACACACACAGCTGTCAGGAATAGCTCAAATATTTATGTACTACTGATTGAAAGAGCACTTACAGAGCCTTATTTGAGGTTCTCTAATAAAGAATGAGAAAGTACTTCAAAATTTAAGCTTTGAAACTAATTATAAGGATTTGGAAGAAGCTCTGGGCTTACATATACATCATCTCAACAGTTCCAAGTACTGTCTGCTTGGAACAGCTTTGCTAGGTCCCCAAACATTGCCTAAACAAGAGCACCACATACCTGGAAACACACATCATCATCAATTTAACAAGATCTGGATTTCCTTTTTTTCCAATGAACATGACTTTTACATTTGAAACTTCCCTCTAAAACACTAAGTTGCAACTATATTTTTTAACACTGATCATTCATGTAGAACAGCATAAAACTATGAAGTCTTTATCCATGAGCTAAAGCCTCAGGACAACAGCAAAGGTAAGAAACTGTTCTAAACACAAAAAAATTTCTGGACTGTAAGAAACCAACTCTGCATTTCATTGTAACTCACAGCACTAGGCACGGTATGCCATGCTCCCTTCACCAACTCCAAGCCTACTGAATTTTGCAACAGTGCAGAACAGTTATTGTAGTAGTGGTTTAACTCTTCCCTCTACTGTTAAGTGGAAAAAAAATTCATCCCACTCTGAAAATCACAACCCAAAAAACCTACAAACCCAAGCTTGTTCACTACCTTTGTGGCCTGGAAGTAAAACTTCTTTAACCTTAGAGTGTCAGCTATATGTATTTAAAGGCTGTTGCAGTGCAGAATTTTTTGATCTGAAACTGTGCTTTCATGGATTATCTTCAAAATTGCTTGGAATTAAAACATTCAGGGATGCACACAAATACTTTGCAGAACCCCATTATGTCACTGACTTATAGGTGTGTTGCTATAAATTGCCATACACTGAGGCAATTAATCCTTTCTTTGAGCAGAGGGCACGAGAGCTATAGCCCAACTGAAAAAAACTAGTGAAGGATCCTCCAAACTAGGGAATAGCTATCGTACAGAAATAGTACATTTATATGTGCAGTGACAAGAAACAAGTGGCAAAAGTAAGCACAGTACTTTTAAGAAATAATTTTACACATCACATATATTTCTTAAAAATACCACACGTATTTCTCTAAAACGAAAATCAATGCAAAGTTCAGTCTGCTAAACAAAGGTTTCAGATTTAGGAGCCAACGCTTGGAACAGAACAGCAAAGCCACATATAAATAGTGTTTAATATTCAGAAAATTACTAAAAAAAAATCCTAGGATTCTATTATCAAGTACTCTGTTCCTCAACACATAACTACATGAGAACTCTGACCGATAAGGAAAGAGCTGGGATTTTGGCTACAACAGTAGCCACAGAGTGTGAATATCCTGAATATTTAGTAGTTCAATTGATTGTGTGTCTGGAAGCTACTAGGTTAACTTCATCTTGTAGTCGTTGGTGTCTACTCATGCCTCCTTCAGAATTAGCACATGGAGAAGACAGATACGAAAGCAAAAATCACTTCTGGATAACTTAGGAGCAAAAAAAAAAAAAAAAAAAAAAGGCAGACTAGCTACCCGAAATCCAAGTTCATCTTATGAACAGCCTCACCCCATAAACAGAAAAGATCCCTGGGAGAGATCTGGTAACACCACAGATCATGTAAGAAAATTAATAAGTATGCCTCTTGCAAGAAAGTCAGTTTCTCTTTTTTTGGAAAAGCATTTTACAAACCACTCAAATTTTCAAACAGACAGAAAACCAGAGCCTTTAAAAAAAGTCAGGCCCAAACTAAGGATGGTTTATCAGTCAAAGTAAGGACGGGAGGATCCTGGTACCAACCGCACCGGCACATCGCCACCCAGCGGCGACACCAAACACCACAAATTCCCGGCACTGCTTGGGAAAAGCAGTTACAGCCTCATCTGAACTCCCAGGAAATTGATACACGGCACATAACAATGACAGTCCTGAAAAAAGCAGAAAAAAAAAAAAAAAATCTATCTCCCCATATCTTCCCACTGCGGATAACTGTGGCAGGAGAAGCGACTACAATAAGAAGAAAGGTTTAAAGGAGTATATGTAGATGGTTAAAGAAGAGCAATTTTTCCACTTGTGGCCAAGAACAATTCCAGCTAATAATTCCTACTGCATTTGGAAAATATGCAATAGTGTAAGAGTCAGAGCTCTAAGGACAATCTGCAAACTACCAGGTAATTCCTCAAGTCTGCAATTCAGTATGTTCTTTGCCACTGCTAAAATTACTGACATTACCTTTAAAGTGGTTTATAAACTATTTTAATGATTTACTATTAATTAAAAACTGCTTATCTGAACAGCTGAACAAGAAGTCAAGTGACTATAAACAACTTGCGAATAAAACAGTCACCAAACATATTCAGTCCTTGTTATTTTGAGACCTGCAACTCTTCTAGATGAGAAACTCAGCATTGGCTCAAAAAGGCTACAAACAAAGTGATACAAAATCCAAAGGAAAGGATGGAAGAAAAAAAGATGACAAAAAGTACTGTTAGACACATCCAAAATTTAGTCTTGTCAAAGAAGTTGTGAACAGCACTGGCTGTTCCTTCTTTTTGATAGACTTGATAGATCTCTTGAAAACTTCATAACAGATATGATTGGAGACTTAAGACAGTGAATCAGCTGGTTCTGATTATAATTATTCCAAGGGCTTGAAGAAAATGGAGAGCTGCCAATAGTAAAGTCCAATTATTTGACTGGTCAAAAACTAATCGAACACATAACACCAGATCCTCAAGAAGTACTAAAGATCATTTTCTGTTCCCCCCAAAAAGAGACAGATGTTTCTATGGGAATTCTGCTTCTGGATTTTTAGGGCAGAATTGACTGAGAACCTAAATGTGCAATGTTATTGTGTCCAAAATGAGTTCAGCATTCTCAGAAAAGGAAAAAATTCCAACTTGGAGAACTAAGGAATAAGGCCAACCAGAAAAATAATCTGAAAGACAAACAAGGGAATGAACTCACAGATTTCATAAACAATTTGCTGAACTGCAGAAGAGCAAATCAGCCCAACGTAAAGGAAAGCTGCAAGAACAATTCAGATTTATTTATCATAATCTAAAAATTCAGAATGATAAATAAGAATCTAACTATCAAAGAGGGGAAATTAAAAATACTTAAGAGAACACACAGATAAACCCCAGAAGACTGATGACAACAAATTTCAGTTAGAAATAGGGGAGGGGAGTGACAACAATATTTTATACATGCAGCAGGAATCAAGGCAGGAATTGAGCGGTAAAACACAAAATTAAATGAGACAAAGAAAATACAAGTATTGAAAACAATCTCTGCTTTAACTAACAAAAAAGTATACGAGTAATGATGAGATAATGCTGTCAGTCATAAAAAAAGAAAGAAAATTGGCTAAAAAACTGCAAATAAGACAGGCCTGTTCAAGCTTGCAGATCTTAATGAAATTCATAATATAATACTCAAGTAGCTAGACAAATAAGTCTCTGAAACACTAATGATTACCTTACATATTAAAGGTATAGGAGTTGTCAGAAAACTGGAAAAGGGAAAATTGGGTCCTTACCCTAGCAAAAACATCATAAAAAGCTAGACCAAAAACTCAAGAGAAAGGATGGTTTTAAGCTCCAAAGGGCTAGTAATCAATTTGCATTAGTAGGAAGAACAAGAAAAAGCCCCTAAAAACCAAAACCAATCAACCAAAAAAAAGCAGCTGATTGGTTCATCAGTAATACACTGCAATAATCCACTTTGAATGCCCCGCTAAGAAATCTACCAAGTAGAAAAATGTTAGATACAATATCCAAATGACATTCTATAGATCTGAAAATACAGGCTGTAGGGAATCATAATCAAGTGCAAGTCTAAAACATCTCAAAGGAAATTATACTACTCATTCATTATCAAACCAGAGCCTTTGACTTCAAGTCTTTCAAAGATTTGTTTTGAACCTCAGTTCAAGTCAGTATTTTCAGTGATGACTCAGATGATGGAAAATCACTGTAAAAACATGCTGAGGTGCACTTTGAAGCAGTGGGAGAGAAGGTATGAACACTTATACAATTTGAACTATTCCTGCTTTCAAATGACCTCTTTGTAAGATGAAATGTGAAAAACCAAAAGCCCCCTAATCATCTCAGTGAGCCCCCAAAGAACTCACTCTTTGATGTCCACGTCCTTCCTGTAATGGGGAGCCCAGAGAGGCCACCACTCCAGAGGTTGTCCCACAAGTACCAAAGAACCACCACTTCCCTCCTGTCTACCCTCTTCCCAGTGCAGCCTATGATGCAGTCGCTTCTCTTTGCCAGAAGGGCACACTGGGGATTGTGCAACTCACTGCCCACAAGGGACCTGGGGTCCTTTCCCATAAAGCTGCTTCCTAGCCAGCCAGTGCTGCTGCCCTGTCCTGTTACACGGGCATAGTCCATCCCAGATGCAGGACTTGGGTGAATTTCATGATGTTCCCATTAGTCCACTTCTCTAGCCTGATGTGGCTGCTCTGAATAGCAGCCCCGTCTCCCGTATTCCAGCCAACCTTCCCAACTTGCCGAGACTGCACTCCCATGATCCAGGTCATCAGGCACCTTATAATTTCAACTTGTAGCTGACAATCCTGTATTCCCTGATCCTAACATGAGAAATTTCACACAAGGATATTTTATTTCCATGTGAGGTCTGCTTAAATCAAAGGCAGTAAGCAAAGAGACTATCAAAACAGACACGGAGCATATTCCAAAACAGTAGGTGAGCATCTCATAGCATGTAAAAATTACAAACAAGCATGAACTAGGATCAACTTACTCATTCCTGAACATTCTCTGTCTCCATCCCACACGTTAGAAACAGCATGTCCCGTCAACAGCAGGTTAATCAAACTTTGGCTATGTAACAGAAGGACATTATATAACAAATTAGAAGGGATGTATAATTTATTTCTGAAAATGTGTTTATGTTTAACAAATAAAAAAATTATTGCATTACCCAGCTAAGCATTTTGGAACTATTTTCCATTATTTAGCATGTGTTTGTAATTCTGCAACACTAATTATCATCTCCATTTTTCAAGTAAAAACTTCATATAAAAATGTGGCCCCGAATTTGAGAATTATTCCTCTGAAAAGTCAGCAGTAACAGAAGCATTTCCTCAGAACTGATGCACTAAATGGAGTCAGCAGTGAAAAAGGCACACAATTTTCAGTGTGGGTTTTAGTTACTTATAATTGAATCTGTGTCGTGTCAGTGATTTTCTAAAAGAATGATCAGTTAGAAAAACATAAAAAATTAGCCCACAAAGCTATTTTAAGTGGTAGCAACTGTATTTTGCAGCTTACCTTCCATGACCATAAACAGGATCTATCAATGGCTCAGTTGCATCTTCAATTTCATTTTTTATGTTTTCAATACCCTGCAGAAAAATTACAAATATTTTTCGAATGTGAAGAAACAAATTAAAATATTTACACAACAACAGAATTCAACAATAAAACGTTAGGAGGCTGATGTTCTTATATGAATTGATAACTAAATGGGCGGCTTTCTCTTGATATATATAAGGAGATTTCCAAAACATGTAATTCTCTCAGATCAGAAAAGGAAAAAAACCAAACCAAAACCCAAAAAGCAAAGGACTGAGCTTTTCAAGTTTTTAGGCTGGAAATGTACAGCAATATGGGTGAAGATACCATTCCAAACATTTACCTAGATTTGACTTAGTTTATCAGTTTATTGTTCACCTTTTACAGAAAAAGAGTTACAATCAAATTTCCTCTTTAATAAAAAAACTCACACAAAAAATATCAAACAATCCACAAACCTTTGTCAGTATTACAGAATACAGAAAGAGCAATACTCCAAATCTGTTTGTCCATGCTGAATACTGATCCCAAACAGCATCCTTCAGTTCAGGAAAACTTTTGAATGCTCGTTTGCTTAAGACAAAAAAATCCAACAAACAAACAAAGAGCAGAAAAGAAGAATGTATTTAAATGAAGCATTACAATAGTGTCACAAAGCACAAACAAGAACTATTAATACCTAACACAAAAATGTCCAAGTCAGAGTAGATCTACTGTTATATACAGTATGACAGAGCACCTGTTCTGAAGTTACTATAACAGCCATAGAGTCATTAGTATTTACCCATCAGAAGATGATAAATAATTCTGGAGCAATATGCAAAAATGAATGTGGGTTTTTTATGGAAATACTAACCATAAAGATACATTCACTTGTGAAAGCGCTGAGTGGTTTGAACCAGTAATTCTATAACCCACTGTTACTGAAACTGCAAATAGACTGTGTGTCACCAAAATAACATTTGCATTAAGTGTTCTGAAAGACATTCAGTCCATAAACAGTAGAGAGAAAAACTTCTCCTACTTAAACAGGTAAAACTATCTTCTGGGCTTCTGAAGAAATTATTACATTTCCCATCAAAATTTGACTTTGTTAGACTCTAGCTTTGGAAAAAGCAAAATGTTCTCAACCACAAGTGATACATGAGCATTTGGGACACTATCTGGCTGAAAAATATGGTGGCTGTCTGGATGACAAAGTAACACCATGTGATCAAATGCCTGAAAAGAATAAAATAAAACCAGAGGAAAGGAAGATATTCCATCAAGATTCCAGTGAAGCAATACACTGTCTATTTCTTGGGATATTTAGAGCTAAATACTGCTTTTCAGAACACAGACATTAGTTTTTATTGATTTGAACTAGATCATACTCTCTGCTTATCTTACAGAAACTTAAGATATTTTATTTTCTTTTTGATTTCTTGCACAATTTTAGTAAGTTTTGTTTACAAAAGAAACAAACGTCTGCAAAAATATAACCACAGGTTTACTCTGGCTAATACTTGAGATTTTTAAACTACCTTTCTGCATCAGTGGAGTATACATGGCATACAAGGCACACAAGGCAAAGTCAGTTCTGAAATCCATTGCTCAGGGTGCTCTAAAAGCAAATGCCAGAGCATTCATTTCCAGTGAGAAATACAGAAAAATGGAGTATCACAAGTCCAAAGACTGAGAGAGTGAGTAGGAGGGAGAGGGAGGGCAGGAAATCAGTGTTTTGATAAGGTTACAAAAATTTTATATTCTCCTCTTTCTCCTTTCCTTATATGGTGATAGGTTTAAAAATAAATTGTAATTACTAATGATATGATAACCAATGGTAATTTCAGTTCTAGTTAGCAACATTTTCCATCTCAGGTATTTTTTGGAATTCTATTTGCTCTTTATTTCCTCTGTGGGAATTTATTTGTCCACTGTAAAAATAAAAGGCTGTTATCTTTAAAGATAAACTCACTAGAACTGTGAGCTCTCTATTTACACCCCAAAAAGAAATTAGTTTTCAAAAGTATGAGTCTTGTATATGAAATACTTTTATTAAAGTTTCTTACGGTACCTCAAATCACGAAAAATACTAGATTACTTTTTTTTAGTACACATATCACAAATATTTGAGACAGAAACAGCTGAGAACATGGTGCATAAATACAGAGGATTAACATCTTTAACTTAAATGTGAATCTTGATTAGCTGTGTTCATATACTTGAAATGCACGAGCTATCTGGCCAACATTGCATATTATATTGCTCCAGTTTTATTTTAAAGCCCAATACTTACACTCAAAATAACATTCCATTTCAAATGGCAAAATGCAAAGAAAAACCACCAAAATCCCCAAATCAAAACTTGCAATCCAAGTTAATCTGATGTTTAACACACAAAGTTCCTTAACATACCCCTTTCAGGCCTGTGAATATTAAGTGTAACTTCAAAATATTGTATTTTAAATGTTCCAACATATTACTTACTGAATTAATGCATGAAATCGCTCAAAGCCAAGCTCTTCGACAGCCAAGGCAGCTATACACAAGAGACACTTTTCAGCACTACACATGGCAAAAAAATGACACAAGATACACACAGCAAGCTAGTATACTTTCAAGCTCTAATTATATTTTTAATCCTCCCTTGACATTTAAATTTAACTGATTAGTATAAACTAATTTACTGCAACAGTAAGATTCCAGCATACAAATTAGTGAGAACATTTCTATTTAGACTAATCAACTTATTAAAAGCACAAAGCCACGGGAGTGAATAGCCTTGGAAATACTTGTCAAATACTAAACTGTTGATTTTGTACAAAACGTGGCTGTTACCAAGTCACCAAGCAGATGCATACTAAGATATAATTTTGCAGGTCAACAAGAAGTATTTCTTCCTAAAAAAGCAAGCATAATTATTTGGATCATTTTATCAGTGTAGGGAAGCTGTATTTTTTCTTCAAATATACATTTCTGTTACTAAAATTTAGTTGCTCCTTTCCCTTTAGTGTTCATTATTACATATGAGTAGAATTATTCCATACAGTGTTACACATTTTGTTCTAAAATAAATTCTGTTTTCTTTTAATAATAAACAGCCTTTCAAATAAGTGTTGTGCCCAAGAAACAAAAAAATACAGCATTAGTGTCTTCCCAAGTTCAACACAGGCTTTATACCTTTCTTTTATCTTTTCTTTACCTTTCTGCTAGTAGAATAATACACAAAACAGATCTGCTTTCTGGTGGAGGCCACTTTATGCTGAATATTTAAACAATGTATGATCATCTAGCTACTGAATTTGACTGTATACAGTTCAGTTAAGACCTGAAGCCATTAATTAGGGCTAATACTACCGATCAAATCTTACCACAAGATTCCAGAAAGGGCTTTTTATGCCCATTCCAATTGTATTTTGAAAGATGTACTTGATTTACCTATGTGCAAGTAAAATTTATTCTCCAGCAACAGAATGCTTTAATTTTCTATTTCAGAAATATGGCAGCAGCAGTCTTTAAGAGTGTTAGTTTTTATCTGTTGTAAAACTAAAAGAAATTGATAAAATTTGGTTACCAAGAGCAAAACTGAACTTAAAAAAATGTATTTTAAAGACATTTTTTAAAAATTTGAAACAAACTGAATTGCAGAAAATGCTGCAGAAACTAAACCTGCTTCAAGAACATATGTTTTTGTAAGCAGAAAGTTAGAGGGACTAAATCATATAAAGCAATTTTGAACCTGGGAACTTGCACTACTAAAGCCAACACATGGCCAACAAGTCACTGCTATACACCACAAAAGCAGATGAAAAATGCTATTGCATTCAGTAAGTGTGCTCGAATCCGCCTTTTGTTCACACTGCAGGATGACAGGCAGTTTCATTCTGTTACTAAAGAACAGAGTGAAATGGTAAGACAATTACTATTTGAAATAAAGGGAAAGAAGTAGAAATTCTGAAGAGAAGTGTCGCTATACATAACCCAAACAATGCTAAATAAAGACAATACTTAGTAGAAAGAAAAAGAACTAACAGCAAGAGAACATGAGATGGATGAGAAATTCATTTGTATAGAAAATCTTTAAAATAATACTCTATCATGCTGTGTCTAACCATATTTCATGGTCTTATTATAAATATATCCCCATAATTAATTCCCAAATAGCAGTAGCCTGCCATATGGAACTGTATCTGTAATACTCCCTACCCCTCAACTCATCTCTTAAGTCCTACCAACTATGACAATGCCAGTTTCTATTTTTATTGAGAACAGTAGCCAAGCAAGAAATAAATTTATTCTTTTGCACTAGTAGTTACACAACTCTGCATTAGTAACAATAATGCACACTCCTCCACATCTTCATCCCACACCTAACCAGGTTAAGAAGCTGGTTTACAGTTAAACAGCAGGACAGAAGAGGGAAAAAAAACCCCAAACCTAACAAATATATCTTAAATCAGTAAGTAAATTGCATTATACATATTAGACAAAATACTGTTTGAACTGTAGAGTACATACAAGAGGTACATTCAATGTGCAGCAGGGAATGTAGAATAGGAACAATGAAAGAGATTAACGTTGTCCATGACACAAGCACACTGTTAGTGGTAAATGCATCCTGCTCTTCCTAAGCACATTCCATGATACTAAAGACAAGTCAGGCAGAACTTGAAGACTTGTACAGAAGCATGAAAAAAACAGTTATGTAATAGAATGGATTATTTCACAAGTGTCGGTGTTGAGGGTTCTAACTAATTGAGTGTGTATTTAAAAAGACTTTCTGGTGAACATTTTCTACAGTTAAACATCTTTACGAATAAGGCAATATATTAAAAAGCACGACAGTAAGAACCTATAGACAACTGGGCTCTGCTTCACTTTCTCTTCAAAGGAAACTTCATAGTATCAACAAGAGTTTCAGAGACAACTGGAAAATCCACAGAAATTAGGAATTTAAGAGTTACAATTAACTGCCTTATCTTGCAAAGGAAGATTCTTCTTTTTTACAGAAAAGTTGCATATGCAATTTTCTGTATAATACTTTTTCTGACTTAAAAAAATGCTCAGTTTGGAAAACTTAAGTGCTGATCTTCTGTTTTTTTTTTTTTTCAATTAGGTAAGATTTTTATTCTTATTGTTTGAGCCTTCTAAAGCACATGGAGCACTTGCTAGAAGCAGATGAAGATGACTTGTAAGATAAAGAGCTCCAGCACTACTAATTGCTATAGCTAGCTGCACACATATAAATCTCTTTGTACAATTCTTACTTTGTAGTTATGCCACAAACTGCTGAATAACATATTCCTTCCATCAAAAGATGGCACCTTTACAGGCATGTTCTCATGTGAAGAGTTTTTCATACTTCTTAAGGGACACACTGGGGACAAAAACTAAAAGAAAAACAGCTTATCTTCTAACACATTAGATCTCTCCCATTAAAAGATTAATAAATACAGGTCTCTCTGATCATATGTGCACAGACAAACTTTCCAAGTCACTGGCTCTGCAGCAGTTAGATATGACTGGATGCTGTATCTTAGTGCAACAGATGATGTTCCCTGAATCCTTGATGCCAGTAACTAATGAAGGAATTAAGACATTTGCAAAAAGCAGGCAACTGAAAAATTCTAACCTACAGAAAACTCTGATAATCTTCTAGAAGGTGATTTAAGCTGTTTGGTACTGCACAGGACCAAACAAATGGAAAAAGGCTACTTCTGCATAACAGGGTATCCAGAATATTTTAGAACAGATAAAGCACTGCAGGATTTCCTACAAAAGCTCCTCTGAAATTAAGCAACAAGTGACAAGTGTTATTCCTGTGCTAGGAAGCATGCAGATGTTTCAAAATGAAAGATACATCAGTCCCAATAAATTACAAAATAAAAATGAAAAGGTTATGGAAATTGATGAAATTAGAAAGAAACATGTACGTTAGAACTCCAGTGATAGCAATTTCTCTCAATAAAAAAGGAACAATGTCTCCAATTACAAGAGAAAAAAAAATTTGTCGCTAATGGAATTACAATGGCAAAAACCCCATCTGAGAATTAATAAAAAGCAAAGGTCCCTCAAAAACTATGTAATAATTCACTAAGTGACAGGTAATTGAGTATAGAAATACATCTTACAAGGTTGTTCCTCTTGACGACTAGATTCTGCAGGACTTTCAGAAATACTAGCAGTTTCTTCAGTTGTTTTTCCTCTTATCCATGTTGCCAGACAGTATGACTCAGAATTATCAGAGCAAGCCATTTCCAAAATATCACATAATGTATGACAGAGAAGGTTCTTCTGCTCCTCTTCTGAAAGATCAGAAACCTACTTGAGTTCAATTGCTGATAACCAGTGTTGTATATAAGCTACTAGTATCTTTTTTATACATTAATGCTACCTAAATAATGAAGTTTAATAATGAGATAAAAGCAATAATGTTAACTGCTCCTTGACCATAGAAAGACAACTTAAAAAGTTGTCTTTAGAAAAATGTGGGGTTATATGATTTCTAATCCCTTCTCTTTTTTAATAATAGATTTCAATTAAATATTTATAAAATGCAGAAGTATTATGAACAAGCATAGACCTCACAAATGGGAATTTAGAAGCATTTACTATACATGACAGGGGAGCACACTTAAACAAAAAGAAAGTGTGGAATATTTTAAATTCTTTGTACTAAGACATGCTTTACAAATAAATAATATGGAAAAATAAAGGGAGGGGGGGAAGAGGTCTCAATACCTGAACAGTTTCTCCAAGTAGACTTTTCACTGGTAAAAAGCCTCTTCAAAAGGAATGCCTTTGTTATCAAAAAATAAAATAATATTAAAATACAAGCCAACAACAACTTTTATATTATGTCACAAACTCTATACAAAAGCATTTTTGCATGTTATTAGAAGAGTTTCAAGCTGCTCACCATTCAGTATGAGACTATGAGCCTGCACTGTTAACTGACTTTTCCCAATCAAATCAGCTACAAAAGTGGCCTCATAACATTCAACACTACTGAGTTTGAACCTCCAGTACACCTCCAATGCACAGAGTGCATACTGACATAAACATCTCCACACTCACAGGACTGCAGTAATGGAGACACAAATATATTTCAGTATAAGTGACCAGTAGTACAAGACATCCCTAGTCACTCAGACAAAACCCTTTAGTAGTTAACAAGCTTTAAACCATCTTTTAAACCACTGCAAGGCACAATTTGCTGATCAGGTTAAAGAAAACCTACGCATCTCCATATCCCTGGTTTGTTTTTCCATCAATACTAAAGCTGCAGTTAAAAAAAAAAAAGATTTATGCTCTAAGTTACAGAGAAGGAATAATAAACAAACAAACTACGGAAAGCAGAGTCTTGGTCTTTCTAATTACTCTACTAGATGCTATTTCAGGTCTCAACAGTACCTCAAAACCAGCTGGTTCAACACTCACTTTCCTGACACACTCACCCTGTTTTCCCATCACTGATCTTTTGCACACCTTTTTAGTAATTCACAGCAGTAGCAGGCACTGAAAGATTTGTTTGATCCTTTCCTCCTTCCCTACTGGAACTCAGTTCACTTTTAATCATGCTTTAATCACTCGATTTCAAGGAAGTTGAACTTTATATAAATCTGAAAAAAAACACTGTCTAAAAGAGCATTTGATATGGTAAAGACTTGGCACTGCCTTCAAGAAGCTGACTGGTCCTATTCTTTACTCTCTCCAATCCCCCCAAGTAAAAGACTTTCAAGTCTAACATCAGAGACCAGACACTCTGCATCTGGTTTTAAGACCACAGACCTAGATAGAGCCATGCTCCTTCCTGTAGTACAAGTTTTTTGGTGGGACCAGTGTCTCCAGGTAGCCATAACAGAGGTTATACGACAATTGTATTGTACACCAGAGGTGCAAACAAGTCCACAGCATCAGTGGTCTGACCCACATACTTCCAGTGCGTGGTCAGATTCACTCTGCTACATGACTTCAACATGCCCCTATCAGTGCATGAGGCCTCCAGTCAGACTGAGACATACCTGCAGAGTTTGGATTGCCTTTAAGAGAAGTCAAGAGTAAGTTACCAGAGAAAGTAATCTGGCCCATGACTCAATACCTGCCTGTCTCTGCAGGGTGCTCCTAAGAAAATGAAGAGCAGTCACTGTTAGACAAACTGCTCCACAGGTCAGTCATTCTGCTAGGGCTTTGAAAGTATAGCATTTCCCCTCGTTAGGTTTGAAAATCAACTGCTTCCAGTATTTCTAATACAGTTTGCTAAAGCAGTTATTGTGACACTGATACTACCCTTTAAGGTAGGGAATTCAAGAGATGAGAAGGGATGAGGATTACATTTATATCTGATCTTTTCCTTCTCCCCTTTATTCTGCATTTCCCACTTTGAAGTTACTTTTGCTTGGATCAACCTGCTGCCCTTCCTCAAATAAATGTCTTTCTGCAAAATTATACTTCAAAATCAGCCCATGGTCATCTCTGCCTTTTTATAGACTTGTTTCCTCCACACTTCAGTTATGAAATCAAAATACACTCAACCTTCCTTTTTTCCTATTTATTTTAATTTCAAACATATAAAGAATAAATTTTGGTCTAATTTTAAACCATTCCTATAATAAAGGTATCTTACCTGTACAGGTGCTATCACTGCACAAGGGCCACCTTCAAATTGTTCTAATGCAGTTGATTCAGAGTCACTAAAGACAAATCCTGACAAATGAAAAAATATTATATTTAGTGAAACATGTAAATAAGAACATGTTTATGTACATTCCTTTCCTAACAGAAATGACACCTGATTTATTCACCTTTAAAGATGAGGTAAGTTTTTGTTTCCCTGACAAGGCAACAAAATATGGTTAAACTATCTGAAGAAAAAAAAAAAAGTCACGAGTCAGGTGAAAAGGACAGAAATTAATTATTTATCTCAGCCATTACATCATGCCCACAAACCGTCAACAGCCGGGGTTTTAAACAAAAGAATTTCTGCTTAAACCATTTTATTTTCTGATACTTTATTTTTTATTGATACATTAAAATCTGTTTGTGATAATTTTTTTTTCACATATGTTAAAAATCAACCATTTTTGAACCTTTACTGAACATGCATAATACATTTCTCTTCCCTATGAAGGGCACAGTATGCCTCCCACTGATCTCATTTTTGGCTTATCAGGCCTATTAAGACTGAAATATGCTAAGTAATTTATACATTTTCTTGGAACCACTGAATCAAGCCTCTTAATGGTATTCTTTCACAGAAGATACACTAAGTTTATTGAGATGCAACATCACCTATTTTCCCTCTCCATCTTTAATGTATTTGTATTTCAGAATTATCTTACAGTCACATAATAAAACAAAAGCCATAGAAATTAGAGCAAAATTTTTCTGTTACCATCTCTCCCTTAAACTTGTCTTTAAGATATGGTGATTCATAGCTTTCATTTCTCATGGATAAATGCACAGACATGGACAAATAACTTGATGAAGCTGATACGTGGCAACTTCCAGTGCATGATATTTTGCATTATTCTTGTAAGTGCTGATAAGATTGTGCCAAAGTGACTTTAGTTCAATTTAATCTAGAAACCATGCAACTGTGGTCAGCAACTGACGAGCAAGTGGGGGCAGGCAAAAAGGGGACACACATGCATCTTTTCACAGTGTCAGTCTCAGCAGAAAGAACATTCAATGCCTGTTTCCCCCAGTTTCTCCTTTTCCCAATTCTGCATCGTTACATGCTACCATATCAAAAGCATCTCTAATGCCTGGATATGAATTTGAGCTGGGGAAATGCATCTCCCCCCACACTACAGCATGACAGCTACATCAGCGAAGTGGCAAGAAAGAGAACTACTGCACGTTTTGTAGGCCACATTTCATCACAGAAATGGTAGCTGTTCCAAAACAAGGTGAATTTTTTTATTCTAAAAAGGATCACTGCAGCCATGGGGTTTCCCCTGTATCTGACTGAAGGCTCCAGGTCTGTTTTTAACCACATATGCAAACGTGTATTACAATGATATATTTTATATCCAAACCCCAAATGAATGTCAAGCCTACATACACAGATCCAGCTTCACCTAATGTAGCAATAAAGCTTCACTAATTCCTACTTCAAGAAAGATTTGCAGTAATGTCATTTCACTCCTCTGTTAACCTGCCCTAAGAAGAAATATCATCAGTCCTTTAAAATTTCTGAATTAGTTTGTGCAGGCTTAGCATACTAAAAGGTAAGTCCGTCTCACTTTGAAGCGTTACTGCATGCCATCTAAGCACACTGCAACAAATAAGGGTTTTTTAGTTTTTTTAATGATTTGGTCACTGCAGAAAAATAACATACTTGGATGTGGTACCATTAAACCACACTTTAGAAATCTTGAATTTGCTTCACATTCTTCAGGCTTCTTATAGAAATCATGAATTGTCTCAGTTTAACCCTGCCCTCTTTCTCAAAATTGCTTCCTAGAAATAAAGAACATTTACCATGATCCACCAGAACAAATACAAATTTGAGACAGACAAGACAAAGTTGATACTACACAGAACTTGACAGAATACAACCACAGAAAAAAATAATACTTGGAGAAACACTTTATTTCTATTTACTTAAATGCTGTTTAATGCTTAATAAACATAAAGGTTCTAGAAGCTTTAAGGGAAAAAACAGGCTTCAGACAGTATGGTTATGCTCTCTTTTTAAAAAGTTCTATAAAATCTGAAGTCAGCTCAGATAAAATTTCAGAAACCAGCAGTCTGAGGTCCCGTTGGATTCAGGTTTACTTCAGCCTGCAATCACACCTACTTACCTTTTTAACCCTCCTAGACAGTCATGTTTTGGACAATCTCTATAAATATTCATCAACTCCATGCTCTTTCTTATGATTCTTAAGAATAGCCTAGCCACTGTTTAAACTACAAACTAAGATGCACATCTCTGATTCAGACTAATTTCTACTTACTCTCACTCTTAACCAGTCATATCTATCATACAGCTCCTTTCATTCAAAATTTCATGAAGAAAAGAGATGTCATAATGCAGCAAAATAATATTCTTTAATTGTCTGCCTTTTATCCATAAGTGCAATTATCATCATTTATCTGTAAGAAACATAAAACAGTACCATTACCATTCATCTTCGGTGTCATTTATAACATTATTAAAGCTCCATTGGGCCAATTTTTTCAACATCACTACTGCTTTACTGCATTTGGGGCAGAAGGGGGAGGGAGTAGATCTAGATTCATGTTAGTAATCAGTGTATTGCCCAATATTTTGAGCTGTGACATTTCCAAACCTGTCTTTATATCTTTATATCATACAAAGATTTCTCCTGATTCCCCCCAAGTATAGCATTTCCCAAGGACCACGTTTCTTTCTCACACCTAATTCTCAGCTCTAGTATGCACATTTTGCCAAATTTACCCTATGACTTCATTACCTACTCTTGTCCTTCATCTATGCCACATCACAGTCCAAAGCACTATAAAATCATTCATTCTTCTATTATGACTACTCCACCACTTTCCTGCATCTTTTTATTATTAGCCAATTTCTAAAAATTATTTTTTCTACCCAAGACACCTTAGACATTAATAACACTGTCATTTCACAGAGAATGCTGTGTATTTTCAGCATTTTCACTCTCTACAAGAACCAACTCTAACTGAATAAAAGAGACAAGGTAATAGCAAAGAGCATGTAACATCAACCACATTAGAAAAACCTTTGCTCTCTCTCTGATCCATTCTAGCTAGAAAGATGCTGTGCCATTAATTTTTTGTCCTTTTCTCTGCTGACCTGGCCTCTCACTGTGGAAATTCAATTTTTTTCTCTCTTTTGGGATACAAGAACTGCCTGACAGAAACACTAGAATAACCTGTTATTAATAGAGCAATACTACAACAAAACCCCACTTAATTGGTTATGGATAAAGAGCCAGGAAGTCCTGGAAGGGTTTGAGGAAAGTATCCAAACTACCCAGTAGGCTACTACTAAACTGGGTAACAAGGTGCCAGAAAATAAGTTAAGATTTCAATATGTCTTTCTTTTTTAACACCTTTGGGAAAAACATACAAGCAATCAAACAAACAAAACCTATGGAAAAAACCAGCTACAGAATATTGATATTACAGAATTCAGATACTTCTGAAAACTTCTGAATCTGTACCCTGGTAAGAGCCTTTTATGTGAGCACTCCTCTAGGACTTTCATTTTCTTTAAGCCTGTCAGCCTTATCCAGAGTAAGGAATGGACTCACCAGCACCAATATCCTTTCTTAAAGTAAGGGCAATATCTTCCAGCTATTCCTTTAGGGGCCCAGACAGCAGAAAAGAGTTTCAGGTTCACTAATTATTCAGATAATTGTGTTACAAGGCATTTCAAATTCTTACTGCCCTATGCATATTCCAACTACATTGGCCACCATGCCCACTAGCCAGAAAATACAACCTTCTTTGCAACTTAACTTACATGTTCTCACCTCATTTTTCCACAGTGAATGCTATCTCCTATTCTCTTCCCAGTTTAACAGTGCTGAAAGGGTGTTACACAGGACACAATCCCTCCACATTTCTGCCCTAAAGCCTAGCTTTTCGTTCAGCAAGCTTCACACAAATTCATTCCAAAGAATGCAAAACCTTATCAAGACAACTCTGCATTACAGAAGTATGAAATAAATATTTAAATGTCATATTTAACAGAAAGGGATTGGACAACTTGTCTAAAAAAGCAAGATGTGGTTATTTTTTCTGTAAAGGCAGTGTCACTATCCCAAAACAAATACCTCACTCTAAGGGAGGAAAGAAGAAAAAAGCCTACGAGAACAAAAACTTCCCTGGAGAAGGCTGTTAGGTAGCTTGTCCTTGCTGTTTTTCCAAACACTACTGCTGTCTCACATTTACTAACATACAGCTTGTATTAGCAGGACAGTCCACCTTCTCCTGTCAAGTACTGCCTACTTCTGTTTAAAGAGAAGCTCAAAGTCAGTAATCATCAGTACTTCTATGCTTAAAGACCTCAGTATTTTTTCCCCATGATATGCAAATTCCTGGAAGCAGATCTGGCTTCTAACTTCTTACCTAATTTCAACAGATGCCTTAAAAGCTGTTCACAGACCATGACGTAGAAAAGAAAGCCTTTGTGAGTGATCTTTAAGTGTGACCAGCATCAGTAAAGCACAGGTTTCAAACGCAGTTCCACCAAAAGATCTGAAGAGAAAATACTTATGGCAAACCAGCAATAGCAAGTAGGCAAAGCTGGGCCAACAGGTGTAATCACTTCCTCCAGCTGTTTGCACAATCCACACTTGTCAATACCCTAATTTTGAATATTAAATGAAAAATACTTTTCTCCTCTTTGTGATTGACTGATTACACTGAGTGATATGGAACTTGAGATGGAAAGCACACAAATACAAATATTCTACAAGTGACAGTCATCAAAACATTAAGAAAAGTACATAGATACCAGTGACTATTTGTCTCCCAACAACCAAATGAATTAAACATTACTAAATTAAACTCAGAGGAGCACTTTCAAATTGCTACTTCTACTTAAGGATTTGAAGAACAGCAAGTATATGCTTTTTGCTCAAAATGCATCTGCTTGTCTGGTAAAAATATTATTTCCTAATAGCACTGCCGTGATCACAGAATAACAATACCACAAAGTCAAATGACTTAAAAACATTACAGGATGCAGCTTCTCAACTAACCACGTAATAAAAGCCCATCTGGTGATATTTGGTCAGAAAGAAGAGTTCCAGGCATGTAAAAAAAGGAAACCTGGAAGGAATAGGAGAGAAAGAATGAAGCCTGGAAAGAAGACCAGAGAAAGAAAAGGGAAGTTTCAGGCCACTCACCCAGCTCTCAACCTGGAAACTGGAAGAGGATCCAGATAAAACGGACATTTTTACATTGTACATTACCCATACATACACAAACTACTATTAATACCTTCACACTATGCTTTTGCAGTTAAATGACTGTTTTAAAAAGACTGTCCCATACTTTTCTTTCCAAAGACCAGTGAGACACAGCTTATGCAATTCTGAAAAGATACTGTGCTCAAACCCACCAGACATTCACATTATAGAGTCACTATGCCTTGGGGCTGATCTGAAGAGCAGCTTTATGAATGGAATTTGTCTCTTGGATCAATGAAGAAAATTACTCCTAACATGGGTATGTTTCCTTAGGGTTCAGTGCTCCTACTAACTCCTTCCCAAGTCATTGCATCTATGCCAGGAAACACCCAAGCGCAGACTGAAGCTTGGCACTACATTCCTGTGTCTGCTTTGAGGATTCGGATAAACAGACTCTCCAAGGTTCAAACTGCAAATTCTGCTGCAATCATAAAGAAAAAAAAAATTCTACAATGAAATCCCACACTAAAAACCCCACAACTGCAACAGCAAATTTGCAGCCATGCCTTTGTTAACTCAGGAATAAAAACAATATATTTAAAGTTGCCAATGCAGCAAACTGAGGGAATTACTGTTGCTCACTTCCAACAGCACATCCACATGAGCTGGGTTAGTTCTGTTTAGCTGCCTGGAGATCAGCACATCTTCAGTCCTGATCAAATGAGATCATGGAGTTTGGTGCATGAGGGGGATTCCTGGAAAAATGCTGTCTTCACTGAGACATTGACAGGTTTGAATCTTACATCCTCAACACCCTCCCTACTCTCTGCTTTTCTCTGCAAACGAAAATCACAGTTCCCAATTTCGAAAGGGTTTGAGAAAGGATAAGACAACATCTACCAAGCATCTGAAATAAATGCCAGTGTTTGCTCTACATTTGAAAAAAAAAGGACACAAAAAAACCCAACACCAAACTAGTTGTTTGATGTTTTCTGCATACATTATGTGAAACGAGGGTCTACCTTTTAAACTTTGCAATCTTGGTAAATAATACAGTTTGATATTTTTATTTGTGGTTTTCTTCCGTTAAATCTTGATGAGTCAGTGTTGACACGACTGCTTTGCAGTAAGTAAATGCTGCAGAACTTTTTCAACCGCATAGAAACAGAAAGTTGGGTAAAAGTACTATGCTGCTACAGAACTGACTGACTGATTCCCAGCACAAGACCTCTAAACAGCACACTCACTTATCAGGCTTAGCTACACAAAATTGATTATACTAAGAAGGATATAGATGAGGCAACAGATACACTACACAGTCTAGTCACAGGACTTTCCCTGAAGACAGAAGGCTCCTTTGCAGAAGCCAGCAAGAACACCAGAGACCATTTCCATTAATCCTTCATTGGTTCATAAGTGCGGGACATTATAACAGAGCTTTCAATTAATTTTGAAACTGCTAAAACTTTTCACACAAAATATCTTCAAAATGTCAATTGTGGCAATCCAACATTACCAGTTAAATACATAATTAAGCTTTTTAATACCAATTCTTCTTTAGTGGCTTTGCACAAACCTTGTACTGAAACAGCAACATTACCAAAACTTAAAAAGAGGTATTTCAGAAAATAATTGTATCTCAATAATCAGTTCATTAGGAAAAGTAATGGTTTTACTGTGTCTGCTTAAATTCTAGATCTTAGAAGAAATTTGGCATTTTCCCCCCAAATATTATCACTGAATTATCTGAACACAGATAAACCTAGGGAAAAAGATATATGAGTCTGGTAATATACTGTGTGCTATAATAAGTAGTAGCTGAAACTACGTAGATGACAACATTCTTGTTACCAAAAAAAAAAAAAAAAAAAAAAAAAGCAAGGAACAGAAAACACTAAGAAACTTCTGTTTCAACCAACTTTACCCTGAGACCTAAACGCAGTAATTTTTTAAAATCTGTAAATTCCACTGTCACTTGTGAATCTTTTCCAGGAATTAGTGATTTTTAATGAACATCATAACCATTACTAGAACTCTTCAAAGCCCACAGTCAGTTATAAAGAAGGCGATTTCCCCCTTCTTTCAGCCAGGACAGCTTCACAGACTGATTTCTTGCATATCATTTTTACAAGCAAGTCTCCATATTACATCTTACAATTGCAGCTTTAGAAGAATAACAGTAAGTCTCAACCAAAAAGAAACTTTGCATAGGTTGCATAATTTAAATATAGAAGAAAGCACTTTACAAATACCCCAGGTTCCATCGTTATTGCTGCTTTATCACCTGCCTGATCTAAAGAAGGCATGCACCTGCTTCCTTGGCCAAAAATCTGTGGGTCTCTGTCCCAAGCCTAACCACACTTTTGCTAAGTCTCAGCAAAACAAACAAACAAAAACCAACGAAAACCAAAGCAGAACTCATGCTCATGTTTCCACAAGCTCTGTAAAATCACGGCATGAGACGAAATACTCAATAAATGCATTTCCCTTTTTTACTCAATTATAAGTTCCCTTGGAGATCTGTGGCTAAAAACGAGCGAGCTGCGAAAAAAAAAAATAATTATTTCGCAAGCGGAGCCGCCACACAATATTTTTTTTTTTTTTTTTTTTTTTTTGGCGTGGGCCACACGGCGCGGTGGCACAGGGACACGAGCGGTGCCCGAGGCACGGCGCCCCTCAGGACACGGACCCGCGGGGGCGGCGGGGGAGCCGCGGTGTGTCCCGCCGGGGGGGCCGGGGCGGCGGGAAGGGCCGGGCGGGGCACGGCGCTCGCAGGTACCTTGCGCCCAGCGGCAGAAGATGGTGTCGGCCAGCCCGCGGGGCCCGGCCTTCTTGCCCCACACGAGGTGGAGGAGCTCCTGGCCCGGCTCGGACATGGCGGGGCGGCGGCCGCGGGGCCGGGCGGGCGCGGCGGCTCCGGCGGCCCCTGCGCAGGGCAGCGAGGGGCGGGGCGGCCCTTCCGCTTCCCCAGCAGGCCCCGCCCCTTCCGCGGGCCCGGCGGCGTCGCGGGGAGTTTGGGATCGACCATGGCCCCTGACAGAACCGGGGCTGAGGTTTGCCCTTAGGAAAACAACTGTGCGTCCGCACTTGGAATTCTTCGTGCGGCGTGCAGCCGAGATCGAGCCGCGGTGTTGCGCCCACCCACGTAACAGAATAGCAGAATCGTTAGGGTTGGGAGGGACCTCTGGACGTGGAATCCTGGAGTCATCAAGGTTGGAAGAGACCTTTATTATCATCAAGCCCAACCATAAACGCAGCACTACCACTGTAACCCTTAAACCACTAAACCACATCACTCAGCGCCACATCCAGACGCCTCTTAAACACTCCCAGGGATTGTGACTCCAACATCTGCCTGGGCAACATATTCCAATGCCTGACGACGCTAACAGTGATTTTTTTTTTTTTTTCTAATACCTAATCTGAATCTGCCCTGTGATGATCTTCATGCCATCTACTCCATTGCAGGTGACAGGACCGTGTCCAGATGGGGTTTGAGTGTCTCCAGAGAGGGAGGCTCCACGAGATCCCTGGACAGCCGTTCCAGTGCTCTGCCGCCCTCAAAGTACAGAAGTTGTTCCTCGTGTTGAAGTAGGACCTCTTGTGATTCAGTTTATGGCCACTGCTCCTCGTCATATTGCTGGACACCACCACAAAGAGTCTGTCACCATCCTCTTCACACATGCTTTTGAGATATTTAAATACATTAATGAGATCCCCTCTCAGTCTTCTCTCCTCTAGACTGAACAGGTCCAGCTGCCTTAGTCTGGCCTCATAAGAGGTGCTCCAACCCCTTCATCATTTTTGTGGCCCTCCTCTGGACCCTCTCCAATAGTTCCTTGTCTTTCATCATGCAGTTAGTGCTTTTATGGAGATTGAACACATATTGAGGCAAACATTCTGAATGAAGTCTGAGAACAGTCACTATAAAGGGTGTTTATAAGCTTTCTGACATGTCATACCACAAATTCATCAGAAGGTGGGGTGGTTGTACTTCTAATTTTTAAATGTTTTCATGTATGTATACAATTAAGCATTTTATTCAATAATTACAAGTCATAATTCAATATCGATTAACAGAATGGATCTGGACACTTGATTTTTAGCATAAAGAAAGAACTCCAAAACAACAGGAAGGAATTTATTTAGTATGAAAGGTATCATAACAGCAAAATCATGTTCTTTACATACTATAATAAAGTTCATTGTGTTGCTAGTTTTTTGTGTGTTTTGAATCAATAGTGCAGTAAAATGCAAATTTTTTATAGTACTTTGAGTTTAATAACTGGGTATACCAGACTTGAAATTGTATACGTCCCATGAGCAAGAGGAAAATAAACAAGTATATTTATTTTAAAGTGTGGTGTTGTATAGACATTTGAAATATTTCAGAGAAGAACATATCAAAATGGTTTGATGGTGCAAGTCCAAGTCAGCTAGCTCAACAAAGTTCAGACTATACATTGACAGAAAGGCTTTATGAGGTGGAGGAAAGAAGCGCAAGTTTTAGCCCATCTTCAAGTTCCTGGACTTGTTCTAGGGAAGTAAATTTACAATGTCATGTATACTGAGGGTGCAGTCTGAAAAACAATTCAGTAAACAAGTGGAGAATGGAGAGGAGAAGGTACTGTAAAACAAGGATGCTGAACCTACAATTGGGTGACACCCACTGCTGTATGGCAGAGGAGTTGTGTTGCACCACCCAGAGGTACCAAAGTCTGGAAAAGCTCGTCCTCCACTTCCATCTCTGATGCATTGAATCATCACTTCCAGAAAAACAATGTGTGTGTTTCCAGAGAACGGCAACAAAGCTGGTGAAGGGTTTAGAGAGTAAGTCATGTGAAGAGCAGCTAGGGGAGCTGGGGGTGTATAGCCTGGAGAAAAGGAGACTGAGGGGATATCTTATCACTCTCTATAATGACCTGAAAGGAGGTTATAACCAGGTGGGGATTGCCCTCTTCTCCCAGGCAACTAGTGACAGAAGGAGAGGACATACTCTAAAGCTGCACCAGGGGAGGTTCAGGTTGGACATCAAGAAGAATTTATTCACAGAAGGGGTTGTCAAGCATTTGAATGGACTGCCCAGGAGGTGGTGAAGTCACCATCCCTTGAGATGTTCAAGAAATGACTGAACATGGCACTTAGTGCTACAGTCTAGTTGACAAAAGTGATGATCAATACAAGTTTGGACTTGATGGTCTTGGAGATCTTTTCCAATTTAAATTATTCTATGATTATTGTGGAAAGCAAGTTGATTAAAATGAGAGTGCCCTTTGATTTAATGGGTGCAAACAGGTATCCACAGTGAAACAGATGTAAGTAAAAGCTCAGTCACAACCTGGAGAGCTGTGAGCCAGAAGAGCTCCTGCAGTTTAATGCACTCTAATTTAGAGTGCAGCAGTTTTAATTTCTCATCATAGAGTAGAAGAATGCTTATCAGCTGCAAATCTGTGAATACAGACCTTCAGGTGAGCTAGCAGCTAATACTCCTGTAAAGTCACAAAATAAAATTAGATCTATATTTCTAACCTGAATTAGAATGACAAATCCCCACATTTTGGTGCAGTAGCAGTATTCTTGTGTAGCAGTGGCAGGCTTGAAGCTACTGCCTTGTGTTGTGTAAAAATGCTTTCACCAGCAGCTGATGGATAACTCTGATTTTGCTAATTTGCTCCATATAACTTGAAATGAGAAAACACTTCTTCAGAGTTAGTCACAATACTGACAGAAGCAAATACAGTAATGAGAGACACAAGATGTAAAGTGATTTGACCCATCTTGATTTGGCTGGCATACAGCACGTGGAGTTCGATGTAGAAAAATAAAAATTAATGAATCTAGGAACAAGGGAGCAATTTTGGGGATACGTGCCAACTGGAACAATCTGCCATGTACTGATTAGAAAAAACATAAGGAATTATTTTGGAAATACCACAAAATAGTACTGGAATCATTAGCCTCACTAATACAAATGGGAAAAGGCAAGCTGTATAGTCAGCTGTAGGAAGAACCAGAGCAAATAAGGCTGTGGGTAACATCAGTTATGCTTTTTGATCTCTCACTGTCCATGTTTTAAGTGATGAGCATTCATCAGCTAGTGATATGTTGCATATGCATACCAGAGATTTGGATAGGAAGATTTGTGTGTGAATTTATATAGGCAGTTGAGTTGCAGTTAGTGAGGAAGAAACTAAAAAGGAGGATTAGGTGAAACTACAAATTCACTTGTGTCTAATACAGGTTGACATCTATGCTGTATTTCAGAAGTAAATGTAAGTGGATTGGAGTCAGAACTCTGAACAAAGAGAGTGCAAATCTGCATACAAATACATGAAAATAGTATTTTCTAGAATGATGAAACTCGTCATTAAATCTTGTGTCTGTGGACTCTGGGATGTACAAACTGTACTATAAAGTCAGGCATTCATGGAAGATAAACAGGAGACTTATTTGCATTTGAGTCTTTAACTCCTTAAAATATTTAGAGGTATGCAAATCAAGAAAGATTCAAAATTTCTGCTCTACAGCATTGTTTGGTTATATTCTGAGTAGTTTGCATAGATTTGTAACTATTATTTCAAATTGTTTCTACTACAAGCATTTTTTACTTTTTTTTTTTTCTTTAATGTTGGACTGCCATCATGTGGTTGGTTTGGTGACTTAACGTGCACTTTTAAAAATATATGCAAGGTGTTTTTTCTTTTATACATTATGCACTATTCACTTTGTGTGTGTGTGTGTGTGTGTGTGTGTGAAATGTTGTTCATTCCCTCTGCAGGCTGGTGTGGTGGGGCTGGGGTTTTTAGGAAAACACAGAAGCTGCTGTTGTCTCCCTTCTAATCTCTAATTCAACCTCACTCAGGCTTGATTCTGTTATTTGCAGTATGTAAGATCTTAGAACACTTCTCTACAAGACAAAAGGAGAAGGTAAAGAACGTAATCATATACTCTGTATGTGTGCAATCCCTTTAGGTTTACTTAATTTGTATTTTAAGTATTAAGTCTCTTCATGAGAAAAGTTTTTGGCTTAATTGAGTTATGGGTTTACTGCTATGAACTGTTGGCAGGCAACAGTAAAAGTTACCGATGTTGTACATGTTTGCCAGACAAATTCCAGTAAAGTTCACCTACACTGAAATAGGTTTACCTTACTTGTCTTTAAATATACTGGCCTGTGTGGTAGGAAAAACATTAATGGATGCAAGGCTACTTAGTCCCTACAGCTCCAAAGGGAAGCACAGTGGTGGTGTGCTATTAAATTGTTCTGAGAAGGTAGAAGTGATTCTTAAAATTAAAATTTTCTCCAGTTTCCTTTTTATGTTTGCTCCCATCTTTTAATTCCATCACACTTTCCCTCTGTCCCCTTACCCCAACAAAGCAAAAATCAAACTATCAAGTCTGTAGAGAAAAAATTTTATTAAGAATCTGAAATGTTGTGGTGGACAAGAAAAGATTGTTGAACCAAATCATAAAAGTGTTTAATTGTCTACCTGTTCTTTGGATGTCTATTTCCTATTGATATGAATTTATCTGGACTTATTTGATGCAAAACACTGAATTGTTTGATTTCAATAAAGCTGAATTGAAATACGTTAATTGCATTGAAAGGTTAAAGGAATTAAATGTGCATAATTTAGTCAAAATTGAACAGGAAGGTTCCAGTCTTCTAAAAGGACTGGTTTCCTGCAGAAAATGCCATTTAGACTAGTTTTACTTATTATCTTGGAGAGATTGAAAAAACGTTGGTTTACTGGGGAAGTTTTGTTTCCAAGCAGGTGATGTGTTGGAAAATGTTGTGTTGGAATGAAGAGGTGGTTCAGACTGCTGATAGGAGAAAACAAAGATACTCAGAAAGTGGTCTGTACTAGAGGGGCAGGAAGATTCAAAACCATTTAAGTGTCTTATTCTCTAAATTCTTTTACTTACTCTTACAGGTTTTCTGTTTCAAACTCCTCTTTTCTAAAAGTCTGACACATTGGTTCTCATCTCCTTTTCATCTACAATACTGATGTTTAATGATACTTGCCTTTTTTAAATTTTCCATCCTTAACCATTTTTTTGTCTCCTAAGCATTAATCTAAATGTTACTCCTTTTTTTTAATTTATTCTTGCAATGCTCTATTTCTCCCCGTATGACATTTTGTCCCTCAGATATGTGATGAAAATTCATTATTTCATCTCTTTTCACAGAGGTAGATGAAAATCCTATCTACTTGCATAGTGATACCTTTTCTGCAAGAACCTCTGAGTTCCTTGGGCCTGTGACAGATTTGTGTCTGCAATGCAATCTGCAAAAGTATCACATACTTGTGACATTTTAACAATACGTAAGTAAGAATGAAAGGATCAAATTCAAAGGGAGAAACCACGTTGGAAACAATTATTTGTTCAGAAGAGATGCTGGGCAGTACTGAGAAAAGCAGCCATCAGATGAGAAACCTCAGGGAAAAGGACGTCATGAGTAACCTCAGAATTAAGTTGAGATGAGTCTTTTCTTTCATCAGAAGATGAATTCCTTCTTCCTCTTTATGGAATGTTATCATCACGCCAAAATAAATAATAGGATTTTATACTTCATTGGAGTTATCTATAGCTCATTTGTATGGGCTGTAAATGAGTGCATCGTGCACTCAAGCTCAGCCTTTGGAAGAATGCAACCAGTGGTTGCTTCGGATCATGAAATTAACTGGTTTACCGTATTTGAATGAAAATTCTTTGCCCAATAGAGGGCGTTGTAGTTCTTAGAATAGCTAGAATATTGCTACTTAGTTTAACTAAATTCAGTGGGAAAAAAAATCCTTGGCACATTGCTGTGGTTAAGAAATTAAGGGTCAGGGAGTTTTACTGATTTATAGCAGCGGAACATCTGCTTTGGAACACACAAATTAAAGGATTCAAATTTACAGTTTCCCACAACAACCATGGCTTGTCTCTGTTTTACAAACTGTTGGCATTTTTTCTGACAACTTTTATTCTTGAACATATAAACCGTTTTAGAGTTTGGGTTGAGATTTTTTTTCTTTTTAATTTCTCCCCCAAGAAAATTATGCTGATTTTTTTTTTCTTCCCATTCTCTTATTTATTTTTTTTTAAACAGAAGAATAAAGACTGGTAAAATCTAGTGACCTCTCTCCTGTCATTCTAAGTAGCAACTGATAGACATCAAAGCTGCGCATCTAGAACTGTCTAGATAAATTAGGAATATATCCTCAATACCACATTCCTCTCTCAGTTAAAAACTTTGTAGATGAATAGCAGCATTTCATCAACACTACGTTCCTTTGTTAGTTAAAACCATCTATTCCTGAAATAAAATACTTGGAATGATTTATGGTCCTTATGGGCCATAACTGCAAGTATTAGAAAGGGGTTTTTTTTAAATTTTGCCATGAGACGGAAAAAACAAGTTTCCCTGTTTTGTACAAATGCAGTTTTCTTTGGGTTTTGTGAAACTCTCCATTCCAGAACAGCTTGAGCCTTTTAAGAGGTGGAGTTTTTTCTCTTCTTGCTTTCCTCCTGCTTCTTTGAAATATACTAAGTAACTTTAGGTATTACATGTGCTTAGAAAAAATATATGAACGCCTGAGAATCAAGGATAAAAAGAAAACCCGTTCAGCACAACAGTGGGACTGCTGCTAATATTGCTGGTACAAAAAATAATCAGCAGATAAATCTAAAGTATTATGGCAATTTTCATCTTAAGATGGCTGGATGTAGAAAACAGAGGAGGCAGTCTGATATTCAAACATCTTGTCACTTGAGTCACTAGAAATGTTTGAAGTTTAAATGCTTGTTATTAAATTGTATGAAACTGGTAGTGTCAGAGCCCGTTCTGCAGTTTGACATATGGTACATCCTTGCACAGTGTTATATGAAACTTAGCATTGCTTGCAGTGTGTATGGATGAATTTCAAAATCCATTTGTCTCTTCTAATACTTCACTACTTTTTTTGTTTTAAAAATCTTCATAAGCATGAATAAACTTTCAGCAATACCACATATGTACAGAGAAGTCCTAGTGCAGCTTTCCTCTCCCCTTTCTGTGATAGCTTCTTTCTGGAGCAGTGCAACTTAAAGAAAACCTCAGGAGCTCATCAGGAGATGTGAATATAAGTTAGTGCTATGATGTAGAAACATTTTTGCCCTGGAACCTTTTTCATATGACATTGAAAAGAAGTGCGGCTTAGCATGGCAAAATTTTCAACAAGCTTTGTGTATTTTAGTGAAGAAATACATTCATTTCAGGCAATAAGAGATGAGGATGTATACACTAAGAATCTTGCACTTCTGAGCTTCCATTGCTGTTGCATTTGCATGAGAAGTTGCCACACTGTCAGAGCAAATTAAAATCCCAACCACTTTTCTTGAGTTTCAGGAGGCATCATGTTCGCAATGAGCAGAACCCTTGGGAACAGAGAAGTTTCCCAACAAAATTTCAGAAGAAAATGCAAGGCCAGCAAGGAACTGGTTATGGCTTCCCAGATTTTTATTTTCCAATTTGCACCAGTTGGAAACAGTTGCTGAGCAAGTCCTTCCTGTGTACTCTGGCTGCTTCTCATCTGTGATAACTTTCTGTAGGTCACCTACATATCCTCTATGCCATGTGGTCTGGGAGGGTCATCTGCCTTCTGTTCTGTGATGAGATGACTGGCTAAGCCCATAAGAGTAGAGCAGCAGATGTCGAATACCTTGAATTTAGCAAGACCTTTAGCAGTGTACCTAGTGGTTTTACAACCAAACTGGTGAACCATGGACTGAATAAATAGACATTAAGATGGGTGGAAAATTATCCCAACCATTGATCTCTAAGGGTAGTGATCCCTGGTACAAAGCTGGTTATGAGTGGCTTGACATAGAAATTTTTGCCAACCATGCTTGTTGTCAGTAACAACTTGGGTGACTGGATCAAGTGCATCCCTTACCAGTTTGGAGATATATGTGTTGGGAAGGGTATTCAGTACACTGAAGTGCAGGGTTCCTGTTCGAGGAACTTAGTCAGGCTCCAGAAATGGGCTGTCAGGAACCGCAGGAAAATCGCCGAAGGCAAATACAAATTTCTGCATCTGGGATGGAATATGCTCATGCAACAGGACAGGGCAGCACTGGCTGGCTAGGAAGCAGCTTTGTAGGAAAGGACCCTTGTTTTCTCTTTTGTAATGGTTTCCCCCCTGCCAAAGTTACGTATTTATTTACAGTATACAATCATTTTATTCAGAAATAAATGGTAAATGGTAGTTCTAGAGACATTATAGTCTCACTATGGGGTTAAATATACAGAGAGTTCTGGTGAAGTTATAACCGTGTACTCCATCAACTTCCATTTTTATGTCCATAAGATGAGGCATTAAGAACAGTTTTTACCTTGTAAAATGAAGAAAAGGAAACAATAAGAATTTATTGCATCCCATAAACAAAAGAAAAGAATGGGAATAGGATTTAAGAAATAACATGCTAAACAATCCAGAGATTAATATTAAATATATACAGTATATATCTAAAGTAATTCAGTGTAATAAATAATATGGAAATAATATTGTAAATCATAAGACCTAGTTTAGTTTCCACATATTGTTGTTTTATGTAAGATCAACCAGGCCGTATAGGAAACCACAGAACATAATTTTGCTGTGCAGGCTTTTGAACTGGGTTTGTGTAAGTAAAGACCGGAATAATAATGTGTCAAATGTTTCCCATGTAACCAAATGTTATAGCAGCCTTGCTGTTTGCATATAGATTCTGCTGTAGATGAGTCTTTTGTTGTCCTTGAGGTTCTTAGTAGTCATGGTCTGCAGTATTTGATTATCCTTCTTGACTCTATGTTTTGATATGTCAAAATTAATATTTTAGATTACTGAACAGAATTAGGATTCAGTGGAAAAATTTGTTATTGACTTGTTGGAAATTAGGTGAGGTCTGTAAGCCTTGTCTCCTGCAGTATGGTTTTGGAGTATTTTTAAAGTAAAATTGAAAATACATTTTGCAAGTATTTTCAATAAACATCTTACTAACATTTTTGCCAATAAGGTTTTAATAAGCATGAAAATATATTATCCTCTTATATATAACTGTAAAGAAATATAGTTATGTCAGTTATTTGATTAGAATCTTAAGGCCAAAAAGGCCCAAATTTGGATGGATTTTCAACAAATGGTTTTTAAGAGCTGTTATTTTTCTGTACTTACCTATGACTTGTCAACAAAACTGTGTTATAAAGAACCAAAGCAAAACAGCTTTCCCAGGGAAAGTTATTTAAAATTATATGTTCACTTTTTTTAATAATCACACAAATACCAGTATTAGTTCCCTAGATAGAAGATGGTCTCTTTCCTTTTTCTGAATAAATTATGTGAAAATCTTGTTTAGAATAGTGTTGGAGATATTTTGATGTGGATGCCAAGTACATCATAAAAGTCATGTTCAATACCTGTCCAAATTTCTGTTAGCATGAAACTTAGCACAAAAGCTGGTGCCAGACCTTCGACCTTGTGTCAGCTTAAGAGTCTGGCAGAGTTTTGCCAGATGGTCTTCCAGCCGCTCACCTGGAACACTGAAGGCAATAGAAAGTCTGCTTGGTCTTTTGAAATATAAATCCTGTTCCCCCGTGTCTGTGGATTCCCATTATTGAATGCTGTCTTCAGCTGTGGAGGTTTTGGATAAAAATGCTTCTTCAGAATCATGAACAGTTGAAAAAATGGGAGAGATCAGTTTTACTTTGCATCTAAAGCTAACTGAAAAGCTTCACCAAAATAATCCCCCCCATTCAGCTCCTATATAGCTGAATAAGTAGTTCAAAAACTTCTTTAAGCCATATTGTTATGGTAGGCCTAAAAGGAAAAACTTGAAGATTGGTCACCCAAGCCCTTGCCAATATCAGGTTTCAAGATGAAGGAAGTAATAAGCTACACAATACTAGTTTTCTTAAATACTTGTATCTTCCTAAGCTAACTTCCTTAGATATTGATTCATGTATGTTTCTAGTGCAGAAATGGATAAAGAGTATAGGGCTCCACTGAAAAATACAATCCTCATAACACTTCATTCTTTGAAGTTCCTTACTCGCTGTATGAGAAACTGTTGTGAAACTGTGAAAGGGAAAAAACTTTATTAAAGTGTGAGTTCTTCCCATGGGAACAGCTCCAGGTTGGGTCCCTTCCATGAGGTGCAGTCTTTCAGGAACAGGCTGCACTAGTGTGGGGCCCACATGGGGTCACAGGTCCTGCCAGCAAACCTGCTCTAGCATGAGCTCCTGCCTCTGCTGGGCTGCAAGTCCTGCCAGCTCCCTGCCCAGCGTGTACTTCTCATGGAGTCATGGGCTCCTTCAGTCATCCACCTGCTCTGGCATGGGGTCCACCACAGGCTGCAGGTGGATCTCTGCTCCAGCACCTGGAGCACCTCCTCCTGCCACTCACTGACCTTGATGTCTGCAGAGTTTTTTTCCTCACATATTCTCACTTGTCTTTTCTGGCAACTGCTGTTTTGCAGCACTTTTCCCCCCCTCCTTAAATCTGTTATCCCAGCAGCACTGATGGGCTCAGCCCTGGATATCTTTCTGTCATTGGATTTGTCAGACATGGGGGAAGCTTCTTGCGGATTCTCACAGAAGCCACTCTTGTAGCCCCCCCCACTACCAAAACCTTGTCACACAAACCCAATACAAAGAGTTAGGTCAATGCATTCTGTAAACGTTTTTAAATGTGTTATTTGTCCGGCAGGTCGTGTTCTTTTTCTTTTTTTTTTTTTTTTCTCAACCAGTCTTAAGTGTGATTTAGGGTTAAAAAGGCATTCCTCACCCCAACCTGTAAAGAATCTGGGAAGCAGGGCCACTGGACATCTTAACAAGTGCCCTGGATGCCCGGCACATCCTCTGCAGTGTCTGAAGTTTGCAGATTTGTTCCCTTTGTTCCCTCTGCAGCAAAGAGGCAGAAAGAAAGCACCACAGATGTTGGGGGAAGCAGAAGTCCTTTGCAGTGACACTGATGGGTCTCTGACATGCAATAAAGTACTGCTGTGAAAGTGAAAAGGTAAATATAAGCATCAGTATGTCTTAATTTGCTTTAATTCCTAAAGCAAACAAAGCATATATAATTATTCTTTTGGCCCATCTGTGCATCTTTCCTTCCAGCTATCCCTAAAACCTTTTGAATCCTAGAATTAATTTCAAACAATATGGGCAGGGTGGATCTGAGATCCTAAAGGTAATGAATTTTGAGCTGTTTTGTGACAATTGGTATTTGGATAGCTAATATCTCTGTCATAGAAGAAAGGACAAACTTATATGCACAACTACACATGGAACTGGTAACGTACTGAAACAGAAACTGGCTGGTCAGTCATTGTGTGTATGATAACAGGCAGCAATTGCACCTTTTGCCCAGATGGATTGTTGGGACAAAAGCAGGAGCTATGGCAGCAAGCTCTGTGAAGGATGTAGTATGCAACATGTTAGGAGAAAAGGGCTGATTAACTCCGTTGTTCATGAAAAAATATTTATGTTGTATAATTCTTATTAAATTTCAAGGTAAAATGTTTATTATCTTAGTTGAAAATATTGATAGAAACAGACTAATAGATTTGTTCCTTGTTTTGTAATTAATTTGAACTAGTATATTGTAGTTATGCATGTATTTTTGTTTTCAATAAATTTTAAAAATATGAAGCTTCCAATGGGGTCATGACCGCCACTTTAAAGTAAGCACTTTAAAAAAAATAAAAATACAGCTTCTTTTACTTGTTCACAAAACATATTATATCTTCCTTAAGAAACTCATATACTTTCTTAAAGGTGCATTTTTGATCTGGAAAAATGACGTCTTTTTTTTTTCAAATCACTGCAAACAATGAAACTTACTTCAAACATGACTACCATTCTCTGTTTTGCTCAAAGATTATTTTAACAGAAACTTCTTAAATCAGGCATTAGCATCTAATTTAGCTCTGTCACTCACTCGCAGTACTATAAACCATGTAATGTTATACTCCAGCTCTTTGGCAGATTTTGTGTCAATTTGCAGAATGTATTTGTCTAGAATAAAGTTAAAATATGGAAATTTAGTGCAATCTGTTTATAAATTTTCTGACTATTAAAAAAAAAAAAGAAGAAGAAGAACAAAATCAAGATGTTCTGCTATTGCTGTTCAAGTGATTAAGTAATTTACACTGCAGAGATCCATTTCCAAACTTAAGCCCTCAAACAAACCCATTCTTTTGCAACACTGGGAGAGTATGTACAGCTCCTGCCTTTGTTCTATTTTGATGAAATGTGTCATTGATAAAAGAGAGTTCAAGCTTCCCTAAACCAATTAAAATGTTTTTGCCTCAGGTGGTAAATAAAAGCACATGATAGAACTAAAGCAGACTGGGAGAGTGGTAATCAGTACAGTAGTTCAGTATTGAACAATATTGAACACTGTAACAATAACACATAATAAATCATTTTGAAAGGTACATTGGATATTTTTTTTTCAAGGACAAATAAAGTATACTCACAAGGATCAAAATGACACCTTAGCTATTTTTATGCTCTGTTTTAGAAACTATTGACAGTTTCTTTTTAAAGTAGCTCTAGCTTGCTTGACTGCGAAATGTTTATGAAGATACCTTTGGGTATGGGTCAGCTAGATGTATATATTTTTTATTGCAAGTTTTTTTCTTGGAAACATCATGCAATTGTAATGTTTCATTTTTAAGAGCACTATCTTGATTTTTATACATTAAATAACTTGATCTTTTATATTTGAAATGCATTCAACCCACTTATTCTTGCATTACGCAAGCCAATGATAGAGCTCAGCCTGCGCTGTTGCTGTTGTTGTTCTACCTTTATAGAAGAGATTCACTTAAAAAAATCATATCTATTAGGAGGAAATTATTTTTGTCTTTTCATAAGTATGTCACTGTGGAGCTACAAGCAGTGCAATACATGGTGTTTCTGTTTAAGAAGAAGCTTGAATGGGATAAAACCCCTCTTTTCTATTGGAAAATTTCCCCTTAGGCTAAAGGAATTTGATTGTTTTTACTGTCAAAAGTTTATCATAAAATGCCAGGCTAGCCAGTTCAAAATATAACTGGGATGCTGAAGGTAAATTCTGGAGGACCCCAGATTAGCTAAGAACTTGTTAAAGTTGACATGGAGTTATTTACTATGTCAGTACACCCAGAAGTCCTGTGGGAAATGTCTTTGATTTGGGTTAAGCTCTCAGTGTGCAGCAGTCTTCATCAGAAGGCAACACACATGCTGGAAATGGAAGTGAAAGTGAGTTTGATTAGCTTTTGCTACTGCTTTGCAAAGCTAAGACCAATTTTTCTCTCCTTCCCAAAGGACAGTCAAGGTCAAGGACAGTAAATAACCTTTAAGAGAGGATTTTGAAGAAGTTCTTGGTGTAGCACTGTACTGTGTGGGATACCTTGCTGCCATTATGCATTATTGATCTTTCAAGATAAATATTTGCCTTCACAGGAAGAGCAGTAACAAAAATATAATACATATCATCTGCAGCTTTAAAATGTGCAAGATAATACCCTTTTTAAAATTTTTCTCTTTTTGTTTCAGTGCCACTGTAAGGGGACCTAAAAAGGGACAAAAGTTTCAGTATTCTGTGCACTGTATTAACAAATACAGAAGACAAGCCTTGTCCCAGAGAGTTTGCTAGAAAATTGCTACATCATTTGAAATGCATCAAAAGACAGCAAATATGATAGATCCAAGAAACAGTAAAGTGAGAAATTTTTTGCATGAAGATAAAAGTCTTTTAGATTTATTAAATTCTATCTGTATTTTAGCGTAATCTGTGGCACCTTTTGTATTTTTCTTTTTATATCTGTGTTTTTTCTATAGACAATGTGAAATTCGATCAAATTATGAAAGAGAAAGCCCAAATCTTAGAAATTAACTGTCTTGTTTCATGATTGTTGTTCTCCAGTGCTCTGGTCTCATTGTAAAGGAACTCCATGACATCAAAGCCATTACTGCTTTCCCATGTCTATTCCAAATCCCTAAGATCATTAACAGGTTTCTACTACTGGTTCCATATTTTTCCGGACTTTGAATATCTTTGCTCTAGATTATCTGGAGAATTTAAATCTGAAGTTCTTTAAATCCTTCAGATATCTGTGGCCATCCTTCATAACTTCGTGCAAGGTTTCATTTCTCATACCACTACTAGTGGCCACTGAGCATATGTACAATGTATTCCTGTGGGTCCTCCCCAGTAAAGCATGAGGAAAAAATGTTGCTGTGTTCTAAGCCGTTACACAAATTTGCAGTCCTAAAAAGACATAAAACTAACCTGAAATTTGTTTTACTGTGCCACGTTTAATGTACATTTCTTTCAGCAGCACTCTTGGCTTCTCTGTCACCACTGTTCACTTCAAGCCATTTGCCCTGATGTATGCCTCCCTACTGCTGTGCCAGTGGGCCCAGTAGTGGGGTTCCCACTGATATGCCTGGTCAGGAGACTAATAAAGGCTGCAGTTTGAATTTTTTTATTATTATTTTTAGAATATCATCTGTCTATACAGCACCAGCAGGTGATTTGCTATTTCAGGTGCTATTCTAATCTTCCACAAACCATTTTACACAAAGTGGTTTCTTGCAGCTCATTCCAGCTGTATTTTTTTCCCTAAAAACTGGGAAGATAAACAGCCCAAATCTCAAAGATTCACAGCAAAAGTGCCAAATACATGTGCATATTAAAAATATTTAATAGGTGTGCTTTTCTTCAATGTTTTGCAGCATAGCTGTTCTTACTGAAGGATGATGATCTTAATTGTGCTGTGTTTTCCATTTTGCTTTGAGAAGACTGAAGAAATATTGCTGTTCTTGCCATAACCTATGCACTTGAGAAAATCCCAAAAAAGCATGTTTGGAGGGTATTCCAGGCAAAATCTGAACATTGTTGCAGCTACTTTGGCCATCCCATACTTTGCATCAAAAGCTAGGAAATGGAAAGTCAGTTCCAAAGTGGTATTAAAAGTACACCCTAGTGAGTCCACTCTGAGCAGGTATTAAATACCTGACCATAGCTCACTCTCTCCAGGTCTTGTTGTTGCTCAGAGAGTCACTCCATGTAGCTAAGCTTTGGATCCTTCCTCTTTGATCATGCTCACCAACTACTTCATTATTTTGTTGTACATAAAATCATAGAATGGTTTGGGTGGGAAGTGATTGTTAAAAGGTATCCAGTCCACCTCCCCTTCAATGTGCAGGAACATCTTCAAGATCATGTTGCTCAGAGCTCTCTCCAACCTGACCTTGAATGTTTCCAGGGATGAGGCATCTACTACTGCTCTGGTCAACATGCTTCACCACCTTCATTGTGCAAAGTTTATTCCTTATGTCTCGTTTGCATCTACCCTCTTTTAGCTTAAAACCAGTAGCCCATGTCCTATTGAAAAGGCCTTTTTAAAAACCTTGTCCTTATCTTTCTTATAGGCCCCCTTTAGGTGCTGGAGGGGTGCTATAAGGTCTCCCCAGAGTCTTTTTTTCTCCAGGCTGAACAACCCCTACTCCCTTAGTCTGTCTTCGCAGCAGAGCTGCTCCAGCCCTTTGATTGTCTTACTGGCCCCTCCTCTGGATCCACTTCAACAGGTCCATGTCTTTCCTACGCTGAGGATCCCAGAGCTGGATGCAGCACTGCAGGTGGGGTCTCATCAGAGAAGAGGGACAGAATCACCTCCCTCGACCTGCTGAACACACTTCTGGTGATGCAGCCCAGGGTACGATAGGCTGCAAGCACACACTGCCGGCTCATGCCCAGACTCTCATCCACCAATACCCTAAAATCCTTCTCAGCTGGGCTTCTCTCGGTGCCCTCATCTCCCAGCCTGTATTGATACTGGAGGTTGTCTCAACCCAGGTGCAGGACCTTGTACTTTTTCATGGTGAACAAAGTGATGTTCACACAGACACACGTCCTGAGCTTGTTCAGGTCCCTTTGGATGGGATCCTGTCCTTCAGGTGTGTCAACTGCACCACACAGTTTGGTGTCACCTGTGAATTTGCTGAGGGTGAACTTGATCTCACTGTCTTTATCCCTGACAAAGGTATTAAATGCTACTGTTCACCCAATTCTCATGTTTTACACAGCAGAGTTCTGAGATAGAAACAAGGGAGCTCACTACCATCTTCCTGTTTCCACTCTTTTTCAATATTTGTCAAATCCCTAGCAGTTTTAGAGCAGCTAAGTCTCTTTGTGGATTTCACTACTGAAGAAATATACTTCCAACTTGAGATATCTAAAACATTCCTATACTTAAAGAAGAATGACCATCAAATTTCACGTGTTTGTGGAATCCCTTCATAAAAATCTTTACAAAAATACGTATTTAAGAGCTGTCCAGATGTCTCTTTGCATGTTCTTTACTACACTGTGTGATTGTTATGATGCTGACATCTTCACTCCTCCTTCTGCTCCCCATCCTGCTTTTGTTCTGACCAGACCTACTTATCTCTTTCTGACCAAACTGCCTATTTGGCACATAAGTGAAGAAGACGTATGAACAGTACTGCAAAGAATACTCCCGTATCTTTTTTGTTGGCTTGAGAAATTGGTCAATGAGATGTTTCTTCTAGGAGAAGTTGTTGAAGGAATCAGGTGTCTTGGTATCATCCTTTTTTTTGTAGCAAAGAGTGCTTGAAATGACAGGAATTATAAGCCTCTTTCCGATATCATTCAGCATAACTCTTGCTGGGCTTTTTTTAGGGCGTATAATCCCAGTGCTATTTGGTGCATATTGTTGATTTATTGATTCTTTCTCTTCATGTCTTTGAATTGCACAAAACGGTATTCTGCAAAAATCCCTCCAGCTGCATAATTGATGTGCCTTTGTTTGGCTGTCATACATGCTTGCTCCTAAGTTAATGTAACTGTTGCTTCTCATTAGGTTGTTCCATGGAGTTCAATGGCATTTTACAACTCACTTTTTCTGCCTACTTAGGAAGTACTCAAGTGACCGAAGTGCAGCCCTTCCTAGAATGGATATTAATCTAAGAACACAGTAAGGTACAAGGTTTGTGTGATGTGTTTAAACATTTTATAGTAACCTAACTTTAACAGAAATGTCTGATACAAAATTGATAGAGTGCTATGGTTGGAGAAAATAGGAAATAATGGAAAAATTATGTGAAAGATGTAAAATAATGTAACTTTTGTTTTTAAGTGGAGGATAAGGAGAATAAACAAATAGAAGAGTCATATGCCCTTTGGAGATCCTAGCAGATATTAGTCCAGGCCTACTGAATGAAGTGACCAAGACCCTTGGGATTCAGTGACCTGAAAAAGTCTCACGCATGTAAGTTTTTAAGTAGACTATCATGCTCATTGTAACTTTTTCCAATGGAGAGGGGAATAGGTGAAAAATCAAGTTTATAAAATTTGTCAGCTATTAAACTAATAGCTACATCATGCTAGTTCCTGGCTTTGTAATACAAATTAAGTTTTTTTAAATTTTGAGCATTTTGAAGCCTCTTGCCTTTGTCATTATCTCTCAGAATTTTTGCCATTGGCAATTAATTAATAATTGTATTTTCCAACAATTCACCAGGAAAGTGCCCTTAAATATCTGAACTTGTTGCTAAGTGCAATGCATCCTTTTAAGCTTTGTTACTGTCATGCAAAAAATAAGTATATCACCTGGGAAAACAGAGCTACTCAAGAATTATTTCATGGTGGGGTCTTTCTCCCTCAAGTCATATTATCTTGAGAGCAATAACCAGAATAGCCTGATTGGATAGAACAGTTCTTGCATTTTATTGCTGAGCTTTTATTTTGACACTTTTCTACTTCACTTTTTTTTCACTGAGCAGTGTTATTTATCAGATGTTGTGTAATGAGACGAAAAATGTTAAATGTTATTAGGATGTTTTCTTCATCCACTTTTAAGTCCCTGTTCCACAAACTCAAGAAACAATAGGAGTATCTCTCTGGCTTTAACTAATGATTTTGGATCTAAAAACAACAGACATTGACATAAGCACAACTCTTGTTTTCCTCTGTAGAAAACTGCAATGAACGTAACACTGGACTCAAATACCGTATACAAGCTCAGTTTATTAAAATACGCAACAGCTTGAACAAAAACAGTAGCAACAAAAAACACCTAGAAGAAATGGGGAAAACATGGCTATGCCATTCCCCAAAATTAATAGAAATTGACTTTTTTTTTTTTTGTCATTTACCAGGAATGACAGGAGTATTAAATATCAAGAGATTTTAGGAACAAAGAAAATTGATGTGATCGTTTTGTGTGTGTGGTAACAACAGTAACACAGAACTATGCGCTTTTCAATTAACAGTGGAGCAATACTGAAATATATTTCATTAACACACAGGTAAAAGGACTTTATTGTTAATCAGAATGAATAGCTGCATTCAACACAGAGCTGCTACAGGTCTTTAAATCGCTTTTGCCTTGCTGCATGGATATAGCTGAACATAGTTTAATACATTTTTTACATGATGTAATTTTGTCTAGCTCATACAATGTCAGAGTAATAATAATGATATTCTAATATTAATGCAAGCACAAGATATACATATTGATGAATAATGGTCATATGTTTTTGGATCTCCTTGCCAAGTCATATTAAAATGACAAATAATTGCCATTGCTTCAGAGAAATGGTACAGGCTCTGTAGTCAAAAAGCACATTAGGGACCCACAGGGTCCATTTGTTATCCTTTGTCAGGAAAACATGGTTCTTTAATGAAAGTGAGTGAAAGGACACTGATTGAGGACGGTGACACTAAACCTCTTTCTCAATAGGAGCCATGACATGAGTATTAATAAGCAGATTGAAAGGTTAAGACTCAGCTTTGAAACTCTGGAAGCACAGTAGAATCTGAAATAACTCCCCCCTCATAATATGGGGAAAACCACAGTGTAAAATGCATTGTATATGCCTTCTGGCCACAGGAGGATAGAGCAGATGGAAATTGGTTCCCAGACAATTCAGGCGAATGCCATTTAAAATCTTAACCCAAATATATTTTTGTTAAAGTCTTGCTTTTAATTCTGTCTTGATAAATGATCCTTTTCCTTTTCATTATCCCCTCCCTCTTTGCTCCCAGTACTATAAAAATGCTAACAAAATCAACCCGGGCATTTCCTGAGCATTGGTGAAAGCAGCTGAGAAAGCAAAGGAGCAAAGACACAGCCCAAGTTAAGTGTAAAACAGTCACCTGGAGCAATGCATTTAGTAAGAATTCAACATATATGTTATTGGGAGAATGAAGGAATATCCATTTAATAAAAGATTTTTGAATGCATAATGTGTTATGGCAATCACTTATTAACAGCTGAAAACCCAGAGGAGCCAGTCAGGGTCATGGAAGAAACAGGCAGTCCCTGATCCTGCTGAGCTCTGCATGTGCGTGCAGTTCTTCTGGAGTCACTGATGTGTGCAAGGGAGCAATACAGATGTGTGTGTCTCTGCAGGATAATGGCTGGTGCTGCTGTGTCTTTATTGATAAGGTTTTTCCTCTGAAACTCTATATGATCTGCACAAGCTCTGTATGATCACAATCTCTGACCACCTTTGCAGGTTTAGGTTCTTTTTACAGTCTCACTTCTCTATGCACAAAAAATATCTTTTTTGGAATTTGATGGGTTTACTGTTATAGTAAAAAGCCCTGTAATACCAAAATATCAGTTTTTCCATGTCATTAGCAAAACTGAGCAAAATGCCCAAAGTTTTTAGAGGTGTTTGAATGCAGTCACTGCCTCTGTGGGATGTTCACAATTAGATTTCAGTATATTCAAACAAGATTGGAAGACTTTGATTGAATATCGCTCCTCCTAAAGATCTGACAAAATGGCAAACCATTGCACACGTTGAAAAAAATACATTTAAATTCAGATTTAAATGTATTTAAGAGATTGCAATAGTACCAGATGAATATCTTTAGGAAGGGCTAATAATAACGTGAGCCAAGTCTACACCAGAAAATTCAGAGGGCCTGGGGCTATTTTCTGATGAAGAATCCAACAATGACATAACCCATGCTCATATTATTAAATGCTTTTAGTCTTCCAACAGGTTGCCTCCATGCATGCTTTGACTGACACTCTTTGCCAGCTTTTGTAAACTGTGCTTAGGAGTCAGCTGAGACAGCTAGCTGGCACAGGAAAAAATTATACCATGGGCTTTTCTAATAATTGCATGATGGAGGACTTTCATTGCTCACTGCAATTGTTTAATGATGTGTCTGTAGGGATCAGACTGATTTTTTCAATAAACAATCATTGAATCAATACAAGTTGATGGTTTATGTTCAATATCGAGGAACAGTGGAGATTTTAAGGGTGAAATGGCTACAAAAATAATCAAAGAGGTGATTGTAATATTTTCCACAGTGGAGCCAGATCAAGTGCTGTGCAATTTAGACATGGATGGTGCTCACTCGTGAAGGACTGCAAGCAGTGTGGGCATGAGTGATTCGGCATCATATGTCGCTGTGACTGGGTTGGATGCAGGACAGTGAGAAGTAAAGCACCTTAGGATATATCAGGTGAAATGTTTCCAAGACAGAAGAAATGTGAATGCATTTCATAAGTCCTTAAATGAGATCTCATCTGGAGTACTGATCAATTCTGCTCACTTACATGCAATAAAGCTGAGATCAAGTCGAAGCAATTGAAAAGAAAAGTTTCCTGGACGATCAAGGAGCTGGAGATCACAGCTGGATTTTATTAGTCTTGCAAAAAGTAAGCTGGAAGAGGATGTGATTGCTTTAATTACATCAGAAAGGGGACACGAGGAATTGAGAATTGCTTAAACTCGAGGGCAATGTTGACTCAAATGAGTACAGATGTGTAAACATCAATAAATAAATTCAGGCTAAAATATAAAGAAATATTGCAACCTTTAAGAGAGAGAGTTTGTGAAAATCTTTTGTGTGTGTGTTGTGGTTTAACCCCAGCCAGCAGCCAAGCCCCACACAGTGGCTCACTCAGTCCCCTACCAGTAGGGTCAGGGAGAGAATCGGAAGGGTAAAAGCAAGAAAACTTGTGGGTTGAGATAAAGACTTTAGTAAGGAAAGAGAAAACCTTGCATGCAAGCAAAACAAAACAAGTAATTAATTCACAGGTTCCCATGGACAAGCAGATGTTCAGCCATTGCCAGGAGAACAGGGCCCTGTCACACGTAGCAGTTACTTGGGAAAACAAATGCTTCTACTTCAGATGTCCCCCCTTTTTCCTCTTTCCCCCCACATTGTACACTGAGCATGATGTCATAGGGTATGGAATATCCCTTTGGTCATTTTAGGTCACTTGTCCCAGCTGTGTCTCCTCCCAATCTTCCATGCACTCCCAATTTCCTTGCCAGCATGATGGCACAAAAAGCAGAAAAGGCCCTGGCTGTGTGTAAGCCCTGCTCAGCAATGAGAGAAACATTATCAACCCTGTGTTCAGCACGAATCCGAAACATAACCCCACACTAGCCACTGTGAAGAAAATTATTCCATCCCAGCCAAAACCAGCATAGTTGGCTGTGGAGACAAGACACCTAGTTTCTCAGGTGGATCTTGAGGAATATAGGAAAGGAATTATATGACTGATGGTCCAGAGATCATTGCATGACTATCTATTTCATCTATCCCAAATACTGTAGAAATATTGTTCACAAAAAGCATTCCATTCCAGTGTTACAGTTTCTTAGTTATTCTTTTAACCTGTAAGGATTTAAATAATTTTCATTCTTGAAATTTTTTGTGATGTTTACATTGAACAAATTATGTGATTTCGAGGTCTAGATGTATCTAGTACAGGATAAAATACAGATACCTGTACCTTAACTGAAAAATTGGATGTGTACACTCAGAAATGCCTCACTGATGTATGTATGCATTGTACATTTCATATGAATATTGTGTCACATTTTGAAGTTCGCAAATTTTGAAAATTTAGCCCTTGATATGTAGGTTGTTTGAATGGAGCACCTGCTACCTGAAGTTTTTTAAGGTTATTCTTTTGTTTTGCTTCATTTCTGATCTGTGGTGAGGCTTGTGCTGGCAATGACAGGAGGGACAAATTGTTCATAGATCTTGTGTGCCATTCCTGATACAGTACATTTTCACTACTGTAGTTCTCATGTGCAGTGTTAGAAGTAGTTGAATGAAGAGACAGAACGCCAATACCTTGGTAAATAATAGACTTATTTTTCTTGCTGATAGTCTGATCATTCTGGAGCTGCCTCCCAGAGTCCCAGGCGCTAATAGAACTGGCCTCCACAATTCAGTAATGGGCTTGCCTTTTTACTAGCTTTATTTTTTCATGGAGAGAGTCAGTTTGGAAGTAATTTAAGAAATTAAACACAGAATCTGAGGCTGGTTATATTGGATTGAAATTCACTGCAAAACACTTTTTACGTTTTCTTATACTGTGATAGTATATACTTTTAAAATTTTCCTTTAAAAAATAAGAGTTATCATTTAATATACTCTTATATGATTTTCCTTTAAAAAACAAGAGTTATCTTTACAGCTGTGAGATAAACTTATTCAGTAGTGAATTCAATTCAGTCTTCAAATAGACAATAGCAGACACCACAGACATTCACAATACTGGTTTCATATCAGTTTTATATGTACAGGAATAATAGATGTGCAAAATGTGTATTAAATGTCTTGTAAAATTCATTGTTATAGCAAAACGTGTCAAAAATTGTTGCCATTGAAAGGAATTAGATAGAAATGTATCCACGATTCCCTTATTTTACATCTGAGGTATAAAGAACATCCTTTTCACTAGTTAGGCAGTCAGTGTTTAACAACACCAATAGTTCCCGTTTGTCCTTATGGCCCTTCACGTAGTCAGTGCCTGCTATTATATTTATCCAAAATAGCAGCCTGACTTGTGATGGTTGTATTCAGCCATTTATTATTCACAGTTTATCAGAGTGGGAGTTAAAGACAGATTGCTGTAGTTCTACATTTTTCCTGGAGGTTGGGCAAAAATATTTCTTAGCATAACCAACACAGAGTCCCACTATGGGAGATGTCATCACCTTGTAAACTGTGGGCCCTGTAACCAGACAGCCCCTGTTGCTTCACTGCAGCCTGGGAAATTCTCTGTCAGCTGAAGAGGTAACAGCATATGTGTTATCATTTTAGATATCATCTTCTGTGGTGGCTATAAAATTTTGTTGCCCCAGAAAAGCAGAAATAGATAAAGCAATAGACAAAGGCTGTTCTTAACTAAGCACTCACAGCTTCCATTGAATTTTGTGGATGGGCAGTGCTTTGACCTTAGGTAAGCACCTTTATGAACTTTATAACAAATAATTAACATGTGTCTTAAGCAGAACTGTACTACTCCTGTAGTGGGGAGCCAGTGAACCTTTCTGTGTGATTGAAGTTGGAAAGCTTCCATTTGTAAATAAATAATTAGTACTTTCAAAACCTATTTTCCCCATGTTATTTTAATGGCTTATTTTTTGCACTAACTAGACAGTCTGGTTTAAAATTAATATAAGTTTTTTTAATGAAAAAAATACAAAAAGTCAAAATCAAACTCAGTACATTTGAATACAGAATAATAATATTTTTCTAATAAGATTAATCACATAAATTCATTAAAATACCATTTTCTTACAGCTTTGTTTAGTGGAGAAACACAGCTCAGGAGTTCCTGAGTAATGCTTAGTTTCTGAGAGTTGATAAGGTATCCAAACAACTTTGAAAATTTGGGAATATATGCCTTAGTTTAAGTGTGCAAAGAACTCAACAGACAATTTTGTCCATGTTTACCTCCACCTGCTTTAATCTTGCCATGTCTGAAATGAAGCTGCTTACGAGCATAAAGTAAAGCCTGTACCTAGATTATACTCTTGCCTGATCAGAATCAGAATCTAGAATTTTTACATGAAGTCAAATGCTTTTGGACTCTCATCTTGTTCCTATGTAAGATGTTTTTTCCCTTTATTTACAGAAGGAGTAGAATTAAATACAAGTGTAAAAATGAAAATTTAGACTTCTTTTTTTTTTTTTTTTTTTTTTAACAAAAATCAATTATTCAAGTCCATAACTAGGACAAACCCAGTGTGTTTTTTTGGGAAAATTTTGAGTGGATGGAGATGTCAACAACTATCTCTACTTTCCAATATAAAGAGAGTCCCTTGAGCTTGTCTGCAGAATCCCCTTCCATACACAGTCTTTGCTCCAAGTTGGAGGATGCTCTGCATGGGCAGATAATGAAGGTGCCGGCTAGGCTGGATGGAAATGAATAATTAAAGAAACTTATAAATTATATTGCCATCAAATGCTGGAAGATATGGTCCTGCTGCAAAAGAACTGGTTCTCATATGTCTGAGGCATTTTTCAGAAGATATTAAGTATGAATATTAGATGCATAATTAGGCTTTCTTGAAGGTGTATTAGTACATTAGAGGTAAATCATGCAGTAAATTCTATTATCCCACATTACCTATACTGTGATTGAGAAGTTGTATCTCTGCTTGTATTTCTGCATCTCTAGGTGATATTTGTATTTTAGAAAATGGAAGATTATAGTAAAGCTCTACATGAAGCATACTTTTTTTTTTTATCTACATTTTATTCCTGTATATATTTTCTTTGCCCCTTTAATATAATGGAAACTGTACACAGAAGCCAGACAGATAAATGTACTGAAACCTTGTTAGCATTTAATCTCTTTTTAGATAAATGCAAATACTGCTGTCTATGGTACTGGAGCCTTGTCCAGCAGTCATCTGAGGAACTTGCTCATCCATTTTTCACAGTGTGTCCATTATTATCAGTTGCTGAAGATTGTGATCCAGAATATTCGTTCCTGATGAAAACAATAGAATTAAGCCACAGGGCTTCAGAAAATTGCTTTCATATTCAAGCAGTGCTACACATATACAGACACCTTGTTGATGATTTTCCTGCCCCGAAGAAAATATATTGCTGCTGCCAGAAACCTGTCTTTTGGCACTTTGTCACTTACAAGTGATGATAAAATTGCAACAAAGAGACTTCTTTTTAATCTCATAGGTCATCGTTTGTACTCTGGACAGTCCTCCCTTTGTCCTCACATTTAGTTTAGATAAGGTGGAAAAATACTTTTAGTTGCCTCTAAACTTATCTTAAAAATACAAAATCCAAAAAGTCAACCTCAATGCACCCTCAGATTTTTAAGATGACAACTCTTTTCTTCATGTTTCTCATTTAGATCCAAAGCTCTGTGTGCATTTTAAATATATATTTCTGAGGCAGCTGAATTGCAGGCAGGCTTTCTGAGTTATAGATTCACATCAAACTATAAACCTTTAGAGAGACATTTAATCCCTTTAATTTTGTGAAATCCCAAGAATCATGTGATAATTGTATTACTGAAATTATATTATATCCATTTTTTTGTGAAACTCCCATAATCATGTGATAATTGTATTACTGAAATTATATTATATCCATTTGTTACTGCTAAACACTTAAGCATAATTTTTAAAAATTCCGTTATCTGATCCAGCAATTCAAAGTTGCAGAAATCTGGTGATGGATAAAAAGACAGAAAAAAATCTGAATAAAGCCACGTATATGTTGAATATTTTGAAGATAGATTTTCACACCATTTGCATTAACAAAAATTTATCTGGCTACGTTAATTTTTTTCCCCTACATTTTCTGGGAGATTTTTTTTCATCTTTGTCATCTTCTTCTTCAGTTTTATACTCAATGAAACCCTAAACCTGTCTGTGACATAAAAAGTCTACTGCCAAGGGATTTTGATGAAGCATATGCAGTATTTTGCCTACATTCTCTTCCAGTTTGAGTCTCTTCCAGTTGGCGATATGGAATCAGCAAGAACAAAAGAGGCTTAAAATCTCCTGAAAAGAGCAGCAGAAGAAGGTACTCCTGCAGTGTGCTAAGCAGAGGCCGTGGAAGCATCACAAATTCCATAGGATGAAGAGAGAGTCAGGTCCTGTAATCCCCATTGCACACGATGGCTTGAAGGGCATGTCCAGAGGAAGAGAGAGACAGAAATACAAGGTTTGCTGATAGGAGTACAATGTCCAGAAGCCCAAGACTTTCCTGGTTCCTCCTATGAGAAAGCCAAGCATTCAGAAATACAGAAATGGATACTTAGGTGCCTAAATAACCTTAAAGGCCAAACCCTTTGTAAGTGTCCAGGGGAAACAAGACTCATCACTCCAGATGAAAGGATTCTTGTGTTCAAACCAATCACTATGAAGGATAACAGATAAATTACTCATTTACACTGATTTGAGTCCTGCAAATAGAAGTATCCTGGGCCTCTCATCTGTGTCACTTTCCCTCGTCTCCTAAAATCACTGGAGATTCACCAGTATAAACAGGAAAAAGTAGAAATAGTTACAATAAACATTCTTGCTTCCTTATGGAATTCTTCACAATGTGGGCTTAACCTGAAGATAATGAATCAATGTTGTCTAGTTAGATTGTACTGCTTGACAACCTGCATAATAAATAAAGATGTAAACTTAAATAGCTAAGCTCAGAAAGTTATTTTTTCACTAGGTAAATTTCCCTTCTAGATTTACTAATTATTCTTTTTCATTTTCATATTTGCCTTCTTAATTTTATTTTTTTCTGGGTGCTTATAGAGTAAATACATCCAGACACCCATTCACTGTTCAGCACTTATGCTGTCTTTAAAACTAGTAACTTGAAAAAGAAATTGTTTATAAAAGAAACAGATATCCTGTCTAACTGCAATGCTTTAGAATACTAATGCATAAGTGTCGAATCTAAGTTGCACAGCCAAAGAAATGGTCTTTGGTAAGGAACAATACTTTGAAGGAATTATTAGGCCTGAGATGTTTGGACTTCAGATATAAAATAAAATCCGTAAAAAAAAAAAAGTGTAAATGTCGTTCAACGTAATTTACAATGGTCTTTTAAGTTTTCTCTCAAATTCTTCTATTACATAAGTATGTCTTCCTGACTTTATGCTGATCACATAAAATTTTGCATGGGTATCATGAAAATGTATGTGCTTCCATTTAAGAAATAAATTAAATAAGGCAAGAGTAAGGCAAATTCTTCAATGACAAACTATAAAATAGAATTAGAAAAATAAGGGAAAAAAATCACAAAAGAAAATGATGAAAAGCATGAGCAGTTTTGACTGATAGAATTTTCTCAAAATTTTAGGAGGCTTTTGAAGTGTTAGTGCATTTCACAACATCTAATGGTAGTTTCTGAACTGATATTTGAAAGATATGTTTATACCAGGAGCTTAATTCTGTACTCAGATACAAGCTGAGTAATTTTGTAATAATTGGGGTTTTTGTAATAAAATGAGCCACACTCTTGCTGTGATTATACAGGGCTACTGGTGTGCCCCTGGCACACTCAGCAGCACGAATTCATGCCTGTGGTCTGCTGTTTGGCCGTGGGTACCCTGAGATACAAATCTCCTCTGCCAAAAAGGGACAGTGCACAGCAGCTGTCCTGATTCAAACAGTGCTTTATACTTGAACATTGAATTAACCTGTAGCTCAAGTAAAAAATTCCTGGATGAGACTTTTTATGTCCAAATGCCAAAGGAGCTGTGCTGAACCAGCATAGGTGGCTGAAGCTGAGGCTTCATGTTGTCCTGCACGAAGAACAAGACACATCTGTCTCCCCATGATATAGCTGGGATAAATGTGAGTATTCTGTGAGAGTGGTAAAGAGTATAACAGAGACAGGAATGTCAACGTAATTGTGCAAAAAATTCCCCCTGGGCTGATAAAACACTTTTAAAAATCAACATATAGTTTAGGATTTAACAATAATTTTGCTGTCTCTGGCATTTTGTCTGTATGTAGTCGTTAATGATTTTATTCAGTTTTATTTTTTTCTGCAGCGATCCTCTAGTATTTAATTATCTCTCTCTCTCTTCTGTTATTTTTTTGTTTAGTGAAGCAAAGCTTCTCTATTACAGTCTTGAATCTCCACAGTTGGGATGACTCTGGTAACCCTGGAAACCTCGCTGGCAGGGTGGGCTACAGCTCCAGCACCTCTGGCTGAGCAAAGCCGAGTCCTTTCCCCAAGCCCTGCAAAGAGCTGCCTCCTGAGCTGGAGTGTCACCACTGCTGACATGTCACCTGCTCCTGTAGTGTTGAGGGTGATAAGGTGCTATCACATAGTTCATCCAGACAGGTGGCAGGGCTGAGCCTAAATGTGCTTTGTCACCTTTTGAGGTTTTGTCATTTTTACTCATATTGGAAAACATAAGGCAAAATCTTTTAAATTATTTTTAATTCTCTAATTGGGTAAACAGTTCTGTGTTTGCTGTAGACAGAAAAGTTTTTAAAAAAGAAGGAATTTTCTATTCTATTCTATAGGGTCCTCAAGCACTCACTCTGTTAGCATAATCCATAACCTATTAACATAATCTATATTAAATTCTCCGGTATCATCTGTTAAATTATACATCCATAGGACACATAAAATTAGTGTGCACCAGAGAAATCTTAAATGATTTTTTTTTTTAGGTATTTCCCAAGAATCTTTCTTCACATTTCATATATGTATACTTGAAAAACTTTGGGAACGAAATTTTGGACTTATAGGCATAAAATGGGCTGTCCCTATCTTGAGAGATGTTGAGAGTTGCTGTGGCTTCAAGAAGGAGCACTCTAAATGGTTAAAATTTTCTGAACAGAACTACTGTAAGTTTTAAAATCATAAATTCTCTCTGCAGTCCTCTGATTCAGGCAATCCTGCTGAATGTTCCGCATCTTCTCTCCAATATCTTTCCAGTTTACAGCATGCTTCAGTTTTGTTGCTTTTCAGGGTCCTAACTTTAGTCTGTTCATGTTTCTGAGAGCCAATATAGTAGCCTTTTTTATCTAGGTATTTTTATCTGGTGTTTCTCAAAAGAATTCCTTCCAGATGGTTCCAAAACAACCGAGCATTCAGATGAATGTTGTCTGTAGAATATCTTAAACTTTTGAAACAGATTATTTTTATGTATGTTAGTGACTTAGTTTACTCTTCATTAAAGTCCCAGAGGATAAAATTTTGCTTTTAGTTTTAGTCTTCAAAGTTCAGCATATGAAATACATTGATTTACTGATATTAGTTTAACCAAGCCAAGTACTGGGGCTTTCTGTGACAACTGAATTGAAACTGGTTAATGACAAAAGATTAATGTATAATTTCTTCATGATCTATTTTTGTATATGGAAACACTGAAGTGATAGACTTACTGTTCAAATTTCTGTAGTACAAGACTGTTCTATAGGACAAAACTGGAATGAGCAAGGGGCAAGAAGGAGTAGACTCAAAGTTACAGTTTGCATTAGGGCTGAGACTGGGACTGAGGCCTGAGATGTTTGTTTTACTCCTCAGTCCTCTGAGACCTTCTCTGTGTTGGTTTGGGAGCTTTGTGAGTGCTGCTGGTATAGGAGTATCTGTAGGGTTGTGGATAGTGTTATAAGTTTGTTAGATTTTCTTCATGTTTGAATTCTGCTTATCTCCTACAGTGGGAATGAGTGCTGAGAGCCACAGGGTGCTACACTGGATGTGCTTGTTGAGTGTGGGTTTTTGTAGCAATGTTAAAGATATGTTTGTATGTAGATTAGTAATGGGAAGTAGCTGGAGCTTAGTTAATTCGGGCATGTGGAATACGTGAGTCATGGACTCACAGTGTTATAGAATCACAGAGTGGTTTGGGTTGGAAGGGCCCTTAAAGACCATTTACTTTTAACCCCCTGCCATGGGCAGGATAGCATTCACTATATCAGGTTGCCCTGGGCTCCCCCACCAACCTGGCCTTGAACACTTCCAGGGATGGGACATCACAGCTTCTCTGGTCAATCTATTCAGTGCCTCACCACACTCTGAGGAAAGAATTTTGTTCTGTTATTAATCTAAACCTAGTTTAAGACTGGTCCCCTTTGTCCTATCTCTATCTGCCCATGCAAATCCTCATTTTTGTAGATGTTTTCAAAATTTATCATTCATTGACTCGGTACCAAGGTTCAGCAGGTTGCAGTTCAGGCCATCTTGGGAACCATGTGCCACCAGTGGCTTTGAAGGAGCCCTTCAGGAGGTCTGCAGAGAAGCTTTAGGCATGAATCCCTTTTCAAGTTTATTGTTAGGCATGATGCTGTAAAGGCAGTGGATGGCTCATGGCCATGTTGGGCCACATGAAGCCAAATCTGATTGAGGCAGGGTGTGGATTTTTCTTTACAAAAAAGAGGAATTGGACTTTGTGTGAACTGTTAGATAAGTGGCTTGATTTTATTATTGATGTTGGTACTGCACACAGATTTATTGGAGGACTGATAAGAAAATGGTGGTTTCTATTTCACTCTATTCTGAGATATGTAACAGAGGACAAGTAGAGTTAGATCACAGGCAGGCAGAGGTCCAGCACATGTTGGTTTTATTGCACTGTTGCTGGAGGTTCTCACAGTCTGTCATAAACACTCTTTTCCAACTATGAAAATGACTGTTGGAAAACTGTAAACTGGGACAGCTTCACTGGCTAACCTGTGGATTTGGCAAGATAGAGAAATAAACTGAGCACCTCAGGCACTGTTCTCTCTAATACTTTTTGCCAGCCTGTGTCCTAATGTTAACAATAATCCTTAATAGCAGTTTAGACACCTCTCCCCTGGCCAAAATCAAGCATAACTGGTTTTCCATTTGGCATCCATTGCCATTCTGTTTCTTCAGGTGTTAAGTTTCATACAAAAGTAATAAGAAAAAAGTCAGTTCCTGGTGTCTATGGCACTAATCAAACTCCACCTTTAGAGCTATTAGCAACAAAGGATAAAAAAAAGTACTCCTTGCTTTGGCCCAAGTCCCTTTCCTGTGTCCTTGTTCTTCTAAGATCATGTAGCAAAAGTAATAATTTATCATCTACATTTTGTAAATCTAATCAGAGCCCTTCCTAGTGCTAACCATTATCCAGACACAGTTAATGGGAACAGAAATTGTTCCCAAACTGCAACTGATTTGAACATCAAGCTGTATAAATTAGCATGTTTCTGTGATGCTGACCTCAACTCAGTCCTAACCCTGAACTTAAAAACAGTCTGGGACACCTCCCATATAAACTGTTTGGTTCTATGGGTCTTGAAGGAGCACTTTCTTTTATAATTACACCCCCAACCCCAAGATTAATTGTAACAATTCCACCTTTACTGTTAAAGTGCAATGCAGATCAAAGCAGTCTCTGCAAGTTTAATAAACTCTCAGACAATAACTGTCATGCCTTACTCACAGTGAGTTTAAAATACAGGGTTTTTTTTTCTGTGTTTTATTCATTTCTAGGCCCTATTTCTCTAATATTGCATAATGAGAGACTCAAATAGGGCTTTGCTTCACATGATAAAATGCATACACAGATGATGGCAGGGGATGGTATATATAATAGTGCAGCAGCTTTCCTAGAGACAACATTAGGATTACAGATAAATGCAATCATGGAATTTTTGAACTGCAAAATGCCTCACAGTTAGAAACTCCTAGAAAGAAAACAGTCAGGGTGAAGCAAAAATAATAAATAAATAAATATTATTGGCATTCTAGTATTATCAATTTCATAATGGTGACACCCAGTAATATTGGCATTGCACTCTCATGTTTATGACAGATCTGTCTTTGCAAACCACTGAGCTGCCAATTAGTGGATATGCAACTGCAGTGGATGTGCACGGCTCCAGTCAGCTCTGCACTCACCAGCTCCTTAGTGGTCTAACCAAAAAGGCACAGAGACCAAGACACCAAATACAGCGGAAACCAGAACAAGCAATCATTTGTTAGATATGCTAATAAAAGAAAATCACATTACTGATGGTAATATAGAAGAATTTGGACCCTACCATTTTGTGCTTCAGTGCTCCAGTGTATTTGATTTCCCTGCCAGGCTTTGCAGCACGGGCTTTGATCCAGGGTAAGCAGTTTCAGCCTGACTCAAATATGCAGTTTTCCTACCGTTTCTTTTCAGGAACCTTCAATTCTCGCTATTTCAGTATGAGAATAGGAAAGTTCATATGACAGTGTGACGTCTGTAAAACTGCAGCATCACCGAGTCTTACAATAGATTTGGTTTTCCTGACAAAGATGACAATCATTCCATCTTCAGTCATTGGGGTATCAGGACACTTTAGTATTAGGACAGAAACCCCCTGCAGTAGCCTGTTTACAAGTAATTTATCTTCTTAATAATCTCTTGAAAAATTGCTGACAAGATTTGGTAATAGATTGTCATTCGGGGCATAATGTACCGTCTGTAGCTTGCCAGTTTCTACAGACACCAAAGTGGGGAGATCCATTATGCTGGTACATCACCAGGTCTTTCAAAACAGCACTGTACCAGACACATCCGTTCTCTTGTTACAAAAACCTGCAGCACAGTCAGCCATGGGGAAAAAAATGGCAAAACTCTTAGATCCTGTGCGTATCAATGCGTAGGGAGTTCGTCATGAGGTGATACTTTTAGAACACAAACTGAGATATACAGTCATTGCTTTGAAATGTTAGAGAATAAGTTGGGAGGGAAAATATAAATATCCACTGTCTTGAGGTGCCAGAAGGCATGAAAAATCACCATCCGATAAATCTTGTTGGGTTAAAAAATGAGTCCCTGGCACCTGTAGGACTGAATACACAGGATTACCTGATTTATGGGAGTTATGAAGTTACATGGTGCCACTTGAGAAGCCCAAGGCAGGGAGCTGTTCAGGTGGGAGGATAAATAGTGATTATATTTGATTTTCAATACTAAGATAGAAAGGAAGAAAAAGTTCCATCAAGCCTCAATCATTCTTTGAGATCCTATTCTGGAAATATCTTTCTACCAGATACAATGGCATTAGGGAAGCTTCTAGCACCCCATCAGGATGGTCCTTCACAGAAAAAAAAAAAATAACCAAAAAAACAAATCCTTAGTGGAGATGTGGATTTTCAAGCAGGCAAAATAGGGGCAGCTTTTTCTTCTACAAGATTGGACTGCTTAGATCATGGAAGTGGAGGAGAGTTCTCTGAACCCACAGCTGGGCAGCTGAACAAGGGGAGAATTAGTTTTTAGATTTTGAATGTGGATAACTGTGATTGATAAAGGACTATTTCAGATGTGGCCAAATCCTTGGTTGTATTCCTCTTGAAAACAGTTTGAGTATCTAATTAATGGAGTAATTTGGAAATGGTTGTCAATGCAAGTAACTTGATTATCAAAATGACTATGCAAAAAAGTGAGCACTTTTCTTATTTCCTGTTCCGTTTTTTGTGACTGTTTCTTTATGACACCGTTGTGACACTTTCTTTATGACATCATTAGCATGAAGCAGCAAGTAGATCAGTCTGTTTTCAAAGCAGACATGCCTGGTGTATCAGTAACTGGGAGAAAAACTATGTAGGATTAAAACTTATTTGCCAGAGAGAAACAACTTCGTAGTCTGCTTAAACTTAGGCACCTAAACAAAAAAGCTGGGTTGTAGGAGATGCTAAGTGCTTGAAGCTTTCCATAACTCCAGTGGGAATGCTGGAAATAACCAATAAGGGAAAACACAATCAGTTCTGTTTAGATTCCTAGCTTTAGGTAACAATATTTGGGTTTTTTTTCTTTTTCATTTTCCCACCTGCCAGAACTGAAATAGTTTAAGAGCTTTTGGTTGAAAATATGAATCATTTATACAAAGCTATTGATAGTACCTCTACTTCAGGCTCTTTATCATCAGTGTCAACTGAGGGTTTCAATTACTGTAAAACTCCAGTTCATCATCTTTGTCAGACATAAATTGCAGATGCCTTAATTTCCCTCACATTTTCCCTTCCCTTCCCTTCCCTTCCCTTCCCTTCCCTTCCCTTCCCTTCCCTTCCCTTCCCTTCCCTTCCCTTCCCTTCCCTTCCCTTCCCTTCCCTTCCCTTCCCTTCCCTTCCCTTCCCTTCCCTTCCCTTCCCTTCCCTTCCCTTCCCTTCCCTTCCCTTCCCTTCCCTTCCCTTCCCTTCCCTTTATATAAAAATATTTCAGTTACTTCTGAGAACAGTAATAGGAATAAAGAAATTGTTGCCCCAAAGTAAAAAAGCTGTATATGGGGCTTTTTAAACTTCATTAAAAACTTGAAATCTAAAGGTCTACCATATGCCAACATGGGCCAGCTATTTTGATCTAGGGTTCCCAGAGAACAGAAATATTAACTTGGCAAGATAATTTTTTTAGTCCTCCAACAGTATTTTCTATGAAAATTCCATCTTACTGGAATATGTTGAGTGGGTGCACAACTTTGTGCTGGGCAAACAACACACCCACACCACCCTCCCTCCTCCCAGCTGCATGACTGGCCTTATACTGTCTGGCGCTGTTGTCACTGAGAAGAACTTGCCCTACAATAGTCCCCTCCCATGGTGGGGCATCAGCTTGCCAGCAAGTGAAGAGTAAATAGTTCTCGAGGAACCAGTGCTTCCACTGCTGTTACTTATGCAAAATGTGGATTAGTGAAATGAGGGGTGATTTGCAAAGAGCTGAACAGGCTGAGAATGATCAGAAGCCATAGGGCAGAGGAATATTATTGGACTTTCCTTTCTAAATTCTGAAACTGATTCCACATTTAGGAGGAAACCTTGTTTCAACTCTCTATCGGCAGAATAACTATTTTTTTTTAAATCTATTCGATCTCCACAAAAGAGAACTCAATTAATAGATGTGTTCAACGAGGAAAAATCTGGGCTGTGAATGTAAAATTCTCCTCCTTGTGAAGGAACTATTTGGGGCCAGAATGATTCTCTGTCAGAACTCCCATTCTTCCAGTCTGCATTTAAAAATGTTCATATGAAGAAATCACAGGAAAAAAGAAAATTAAAGTGAATACTGTTGTGGAAAAAAGCAAAGCATATTTTTATTATGCATTCCTTCACTGTGTTTTCACATACAATTTTGTTCTAAAACATTCTGGCTTATGCTGTCTGTGGTATACACTTAGGTACATTCACTGGTTAGCTGCTTTATCTTTTTTTAAACCAAGCTAGAGAATTCAATTTTCCTACTAAGTAGAATTAAATTTTCCTTTCAAAAGGAATTAATTTGCTTTGGTTCTCAAAAATACATGCCATGAACCAGCCCTCGGTCAAAATAGATCTTGATGAAAAATGGAAAATCTCTGTTAGTCCTGTAATTTTATGATCAAATTTAGTATTAAACTTTATTAAGAAATGTTTTGCTTTTATAATTTAATAGAGTAACACTTTAGAAGTGTGTTGTACTTCCAGAAGTGGTTAAGAAATCTACTTATGCATCTCATAAATAATTCTGGCTGGTGAGAGCCATGGTGCTGCTCTTTCCATGTGCACCTATGTATAATTGTGTAGTGGACTTCCACAGAAACAACACAGCAGTATTGAAGATTTGTCTAGAAAGATTTATCTTATTCTGTTAAAACAAGTCATTAGATTTATTTCTTTCAGTATCATAGGTCTTCATTGAGTCAAATAAACCATATTTTGTTTACCACCCTGGAAAGATATAAATGCTAAATACTCTTTAACTTTATTTTATGAGAGTGAATATTATATTCCTCTTTCCAGTGACCTTTTATTGCCTTGTGAATAAAAAAATAATTTACCAGACAGAAATAACAGCCAGAGGAAGGTGGGATTTATGAGCATGCCAACTCCACTAAAACCAAAGGATAAACATAGTAGTCTCAGAATAAAAATGGTGAGTTATCTAGTGCTTTGGTCTCAAAACTTTAAAATAACTTTTCTCAGAAAATCAGAGCTTTACTCATGTCATCATGGCAGAAGAAAAAGAGTGCGGGTTCTAATTATTTTTTCCTTTTTTCTGTTACTTGTATTAGATATATTCTATTTTTAAGGAATTAGAATATGAAAAAAATTTCCTTCCAGTCTATAATATGTCATTAAATACAGGAGCTGCAAAACATACCTAAATTCTGAATGCAGCAGATTTTTATATTACCCTAGCAGTGTTAAGTATCTCTTAATTGTAAATAATTGTTTGAAGTCTAAAACTTTTCAAAATAAGGAAAAAATCCAGCAAGTTTCCATGCTGGAATCTGTTTACATTATGGGATCTCTCTTTTTGAAATACAGTCTGCTTTAAGAAGTAACTGCAGAAGGGAAACTTCATTTTTCTGGAGATCATCTCTCAGAACTTTGTTTTATGTGACACAGAAATATTGTTGGGGTGGTGTCATGCTAAATTCTGTACTGCCATTCAGAGAGACTAGTTCTACACTTCGGAGAGGAAGAAGAAAGGGAGAAGGCAGAAAGGTAGGGGACAGCAAGGCATCCCTTTGCAAGGTGCCAGCAAACCCCCTGTCTCAGGGGTCTTCAGGTTAGATGTGGGGCATGAGGGGGAAGAACAAAAGGAGGGGGAGAAAATAACCCATGCAAATTTGAGGAAAATTAATAGTTTCAATCGACCCAGGAGAACAGAAGACAGTAGGGGAAGGTCTGACTACACTAGGTCAGGCAGGAAGCAATGGTCAAGTCTTTTGTTAAATGGGGTTCCGAATGAACTACTGTATAAGGATGAGATGGCTGCTTCCTCCCAGGGAGTGAATGTCTGAAAGGGAAGCACACAGCAGAGAACTCTTGGCACCTCGCACATTCCCAGTCAAATTTCACGCTCCAGATTCCTACCTGTCTCCTGTGAAAGTGTTTGGGACAGAGCACAGGGGTATCACATGCCACTGTGGTGGATCAGATAAGGACTTCTACCCTTTTTTCTTCTAAGTTTTTTAGTTTATATTGATTTTATTCTTCTTTAAATTTTGTTCCTTATTTAAGATATATTTTCATGTTACCATCGAAGTAATGCTTACTGATGAAAGGTCACACCTGCATGTATTTCCTAAGCAACATGTTCTTCTGTAAAAAAATTAACCCGTTCTTAGTTATCCCTAGTCTGGAGACAGTGCTCAGCCATAACTGACTGAGATAAGCGAGCAAGGTTGCTGGAGTGAGTGACCTTCATTCCCTTGTACTTTCAAGGGAGATTGTGGGGATTCCCATCATTGTCTCCTTGGTAGAAGACAAGTGAAAGAGCAGCTTTGCATATTACCTCTATCAAAACCAGGCACGTGCACATCTGAGCACTACACAGAATTTGCTACCTTTTCAGCTGCACAAAATAACAAAGTCAAAACCTGAAGTGAATTTGTCTTTTTGTTCAGAAGATGAAATGAGTATTCTCCTGTCCTAAGATTTCATAGATTTTTATGCTAAATTAATAAAAAAAAATTGTGAAGAAAATGTCCATTTTGCACCTGTAATAGAATTTTCTTGCATCAGCAGTAGCTGTGTCTGTTCTATGTAGGTGACAGGCTGACAAATGGAAAGATTATTTCTGTTCCTTCTTTCATTTGAGAGTCATAAATCTGAAAAATGTGGAATAGATTTTTTTCATGCATCTTATAAGATTTTATAGGAAGATCCAAGATGGCAGAGAGGGCACAGTTCCAGAATACAGATTAAGATTTTCACTGGTACCAGCAGCAGTCACTCAACATGATTTGACAGTATCTTTGTCAAATCGATACACAATGCTTTGCTGAACTAGTGGAGTGAGTGGATATGTCTGATAAAATAAACGTGTTGTCCATGCCATTGACATGAAAGCTTATTTAACAAGATCGTTTTGATTCAAAGTCAGTTTTCATATTTATACTGTTGCAAATCCTGCAGAAGCAGTTTTGTCAGTCATCTGTATGACCTCATATTCCATAGAGATGCAGATCTGCTCAGCTTTGTCTTGACGTTTGTGCTACTGTACTGATAGCAAATATGATAATAATTTATATTCACCCTGCACAGGCAGACACAAAGCTTTATCCTTTCTTGGTGAGGATACAAAGATCGAGTAAAGTGGATGTTAAGTTACTGCTCAGCTCAGGTGCTCTTTGTCATGAGGCATTTCACTCTGTACTGCTTGGGAGCTGGCCGATTTGGGGTCCATGATTACACCATGGACCTACAGCTTCAAGGGATTTTTTTTCCTTGGTTTTTGATGCTGCAGTTCCAATACCAAATTTTCCTCAGACACAGAGCTACTAAATTTGAGAAAAATATAGATCCTTCAGATCCTATAGTTCCACATATCTATGGCAATTCAAATACAGTGGGTTAAGTTGTATTTGTGCTAGGGAACAGCTATAGAGCCAGGGAAAATATCAACCTAGGCCACACTCATAGAGTCTTCAGGGGACAGTGGTGTCAGTAGAAACTGGTCTTTTAGATCACTGACACAGATAGATTGCAAAATCCTTACTAAAACTGAAATGACATAGCTCATATATAATTATATTTATCTGTTCTGATGACTGCCTAAACCGTTTTTTTTTTTTTATGATAAACCTTTTTATTAGTTTTATCTTTGCCCTCTTTTCATTCCTATACATACATACAAGCACAGGTACTCTTTAGATAATTGAAATATTTAGATTGTCTTATCAGAGGACACTAATGTCACTTTTTAGTGGACAAAAGCACATATTACAGTAAGGATTTATGGTTGTCTGATTACCCCAAGAAAATCCTTTCTTTGATAGTGTAAAAATGAAAGCCTAGTGGTGGAAAAGTCTGTTCTTTGACTGTGTACTGACATCTCCATCACTATGAAACCTTCATATTTCTGGTAGCATAAGAGAGATATTAGTTGCTGCCTGAGCATTGGTGAGTCAGATATTTTTTTTTGCATGGAATTTTTTTAAAGGACAAATAATTTTTTTTTAATAGTTGTAGCAAGACTGATATGTCTTTTTCACAGGTACTGCTTCTACAGAGCTAGATATGTCCCTTTATACCTCAAATATTCTGAAATCTTTTCCTTTCCTTCTTTTCATCTCCACAGGCAACAAAAATTGCCTTTTATGACGGATCTGTATAAAGACTGACCCCTCACATCTGAGGCTTTGAGCAGGATCCAGGGTTTGTGCTTAAGTTTTGCATGCAGAGCGAGTCACAGTGTGTTTGAAAATATCAAACTATAAAATAACTGTTTTAACTTGAATGTAGAATGTTTGCTTTGGTATAGCTCCCTGGTCCTCTTTAATATATGAAAGAACAGCCTAAAGCAGAGAGGGCAAGCCTGTGCGAGTGGGATGGTGGCTTCAAATGTGACGAGTGGGAGGCACAAAACTCCCCATGTGCCTCCCCTCTACCTCCTACTCCCTGTGTTCAACATCCATATCCAGATGGAGTAAAACAGGGAAGAAGCAAAGAGGTCGCTCCTTTCCTCCTCCATAGTGTGGCCGCCTTCGTAGGATGATTCAGGAAATTATCCTTTTTCATATATTCCACCCTCTGGCAAGCATGTTTCCTACAGAGGATGCCAGGAGCATTTCTACCTCCAGGAGGAAGAAGATAAAATTGTAAATAACATTTAAGAGTTAACTATATTTGGCTGTGCTGCATAGGCTGAAAGTCCTATTTTCTCCTTCAGAAATTTGTTTTGTGTGATCTGACTGAGGCAAGTCAGGGAAAGAACACAGAAGATATTTCTGCAAGTACAAGTGCCACAGACCAGTGATCAGCAGCACAAGTGAGATTTAAATATAGTGAAAAATGGGAAATCAGAAAGGGCAGAGTGACTGCCACAGTCACGGTGGCAAGACTGCCATGCGTGCTGCTGCTTCTGTAACATCGTGCTGCAGCTTGGATTTGTCCCACGGCACGAACACCACCCCTGCACCAGCCCAGCACTGTGTTAAACTGAGCTGTGACAGCCGAGCTCTGAGCAGAGGAGCAGGGACACTTCCTACCTGACTTAAAAGAGAAATATTTTGGTTCTGCTCTGTGGACAAATGTGCTGGGGAGAGATAGCTATCTGATTACATACGGTCTCCTGCAACCTGGTGTGTCTCTGAAAAGACACTGATGGGTTGTGGATGGGCTCTACTGGTGGTCCCAAGTTCTTCTCAGCTGAAGAATTTTGGGCCATGGATATTCGTGGTTCTCGTCTTTACCCACTCCCAATTCTGGATACTTCATTGTTTGTTTGGGTTTTCTTCAAAGTAAGTGCAATATCTGCTGGCTGGTAACTCAGGTTGCAAAGGAAGCTCCTCACTCACAGACTCCAGTTGCTCCTGTGTGTTCTCTCCAGTTAAGTCTAGGCTGCCAGGTGGCAATTCTGCACTGATGTCTGGGCTTGCACCATGACACCTACTGTGTTCCTGGTAGAAAAACTAGGCACACAAACCAGTAAAGAACAGATTTGTTTGAGTCTGATCTAAACTGCAGACTGTGCTTAATTTTTAGTCTAATTATAGCCTCTGAATTGCTTCCTGTGCTCCCAGGGTCTTACTTGAGAAGTAAGAATATGACAGACAATAATGGGCAAGAATATCTTAGAAAGCTTTTACTCATTCATAACAATTTTCAACAGAGCACTTCACTATACTTCTGTTTACAAAACTGTAAACAGCACTCAGAAGTTACCCTCCTCCACCAAGGGGAATGTAAAGAGAACAGCTCTTGTCTCTTGGTGCTTCATCTTGAGACTTCAGGCTTGGTGGATAATGCTAAACAATTTAGCACGGGCCCAAATATCAGGGACAAAGAATGCTACATTAAAGAATACACCTCTAGAAAGAGAAATTCTGGAAAACATCTTGGGGTTTGGAGCAGATGATCTGCTGCTCAGTGTTGTGGCAAGAAACCACTAATGTAGATAAACAGGATGATCTCGAGTAAGGAGTGGCAGATTCAAAGCAAAAAAAAAAATTTTAGAAAGGCTCCATAAGTAAACTGCTAAACTAATTGACATACAATATTACTTTTTACAAGGGCATGTAGAGATAGGACAAGGGGTAATGACTTCAAACTGAAAGAGGGTAGGTTGGGATGAGATATTGGGAAGAAATTCTTTACTGTGAGGGTGGTGTGACACTGGAAAGGTTGCCCAGAGAAGTTTTGGATGTCCCTTCCCTGGAAGTGTTCAAGGCCAGGCTGGATGGGGCTTTAAGCAGCCTGGTCTTGAGGAAGTTGTTCCTGCCTACAGCAGGGGAGTTGGAACTAGATGATCTTTAAGGTCCTTTCCAACCCAAACTTTTTTATGACTCTATGATTATGGAGACCAAAAGCTTATGTTAATGAGTCAAATTATTGCTTCCATGAAGCCTCTTGAACACAGAGGTGTCTGTATTTGTCATAAAGTGGAGGCTGGTAATGGAGTCCAGAAAATATCACTCATTTCTTTTCTTTTTTAAACTTCTCCTGAATCATACACTACACATCTCTGTCAAATACAAGACATTTATCTAAATGGACCTTGGGTCTAACTTGGTAGAGCTAGTCATACATTGTTGTTCCTGCTACTGATATATTTACAGTCCTAATATATGATCAGTTCTCTAGTTCTGATATTCACAGTCCAAGAAGGAAACTGAAAATTTGAAGACTGCAAGAATATTTTTCAGTATTAGGAAACAAGTCAAATACTAAGGGATCTTGTTGCATTTCCCTTAACAAGGGCAGGACTAAGGGATAGTTTTCTTATAATCTCAAAGTACCTAACTGAGAAAGACCAAACTCTTCAGCAGAAAGAAGTCATGTATGATACATCTGGCTAAATATAGATGTCTATACTTGAGCTGGTCCATCTAGAAGCTCTGTGTGTCAATACAGATCTAAGCAACACTCTCGGTGGATTGTAAAGCACAATTCATCTCAGTCTGAAGCAGATGCCTAAAACAGGTTAGATGAATCACTCCCTTAAAGTTTCTGTTTGCTCTATGGTCTGTGAAAGGCACCTAGTATGACTGGCACAGTTGCAGACCACAACTGAAGTTGCCCAATGTTGGTTAAGTTTTACTCTTAATATCTATAAAATGATTAGTAGAGATTAGAAAGAGTAGTGGAGTACAGTACTGCTCAGTGTAATTAGCAACTGGAACACATTATGAAGAACTGAGATGGCTCTTCTTTCAAAGACTTCTTTTAAAAAAAATAAGGTTACACTTTATTTCCTAGAAAATATGTCCTGGAAGCATAGCAGTTGGCCTGGGGCCAGAGGATTCCTCTGACCCATGTTGTACAGGAGACCAGGCTATCAAATCATAATGATTCCTCCCAGACTTAAAAATCTGTGCCTTCAATCACAGCTAATAAAAAGTGGCATGTTTTCAATGCCTTTCTAAGTGGCTCTTGATCAATACAGATGTGCCATTTACCTGCAGGGTTTTCCCCACAATTGTTAGCTGCTGCTGCTGTGTTCGTGTCAAAGGATGTAATGTTGCAAACCAGCCTGTGAATCTCAGGCATCCTGACATTTCCCCATCAGTACCAAAGGGTAGATTAAGCAGTGGCTCAGAGGGTGGTAGACTTCCCCTCAAGTGCTCTGCTCCATGCTGTGCACCAGAAGTGAAGTTGCAGCGGAAGACAGCCTTTTCTATCAATATCATGGCAACCCCCTGCCCTGTGGAGCCAAGTTTATTCTTGTATCACTTAGTCTGCAGTGAAAATTGCTGAATTTAAAGCTAGGAGTTTAAGGAGGGTCTTTCCCTACTCAGTCTTTCCTGCCACTGACAGGTTTATCTGTAATATAGGATGCCTTTATATCCATCCTTCTCAGACAAAAGAAAAGACAGTGGTGTGAGCATGGCTATAGCATGAGTGTGTTCTGTGCTGCTCCTGTTTTCACCAAGTATAATGGCAAGCAAACACATTAATTAATCTTAGTGTTCAAAATATAGTTTTATTTTGTATTACTGCCATTTAGGATGACTAACCAGGACTTACACACAGCAGCTCTGTTCTTGGAGTAGCTGGTGTGAAATCACATTGTGAGTCAATACAACAACAAAAAACGCTTTTGACTGGTCTGAACACTTTACCAACAAAAAAACTTTCCACTAATCTTGTCAAATTTATGACATGCTTAATAGTTACTGACACTTTATCTTCATTGTTAGTGGTGTTATTAGAAATTTTGCATGTTTAGCTTTATTAAAGGGCTGATAAAAGATGGCTTGAAGGAAGGGGATGTTGAAGAATATTATAAAACCAGAACAATCTGTTTTTCATTTGCTGAACAGTGATCAGTATCACTGGCAATAATCACTGCTGTCTCATCTGATTTGTTTTCATCTCACAAATGACCACAGCTGGGTAAGCTATACCTGAAAGGCTTAAATACCTGGTTCCTAAAGCTGGATCTTCAGCTGCAGGTGCTCAGACATCTCTAAGGTACTATCAGAAAGCCTGGTCATAAATCACAGAGACTTGCTGTTTACCACTACGACTGATCTGCAAAAACAGGATCAATGCAGCTCATTCCTGAAACCTGAGAACAAGTGTATATATATTTAAGGAAAAATGGCAAGAAAGATAATATTAAAAAGAAGGTCAAACTTTAATTCACCTTGGTTCCCAGAAACATTCCTCTAAGCCTCCTGATGAGAATAATTTCACAGTCTGTGTGGATTGCATTACGCCTACCCTTAAAATGAGTCCTTTAAAGATAGTTACTGACTCATTTTTATTCTAAAACTCTTTACTGTGATGACATCCCTTCTTATCCAATAAGGTAAATGCAGATGAATTAAATGTAGTTTTCAATGGTATTTTTGCTGCTAGAAGGCTGACTCCTGATTTTGCTCCAGTTTAGGGCAATGGAGGGGCATTTTTTGCACTGTTCCAGGAGAGGCTTGGAGAAAAGCAAGCACTTTGAGGCAGTGATGCATGGAGCAGTCTATATTTGCTAGCACAGGGAACTGCCTTGTTGTGGGGAGAAGGCAGAATCAAAGCTGCTGCCAATATAATTCCTTTCTCCTTGCACAAAGTCATTACTCTGCAAAGAAAGATTGCTCTCCCTCTCACAATCTGGTCTTTAAATCCAGCATACAGCTCTGAGGCACAGGAGAAATTTTCACAGCCTTTGGCTTCTCTTTGCTGTGTGCCAGCTGAACCACAGTTTGTTCCTTCCTGAATACATCCTTTAACTGAAGGAGCAGAAACTGAAGAAGCAGACTGTGCAATCATCATACTCATATAAGGTGAGATCAAAGATTCTTCCAGCCCCCTATCCTGTTTCTGAGAGTGGACAGCAGCAGATGTTCCAGGGAAAAGCAAGAAAAAGGCAACAAAGACACTTCCTTGGTGCCTTTGCCTGAATTCCAGGGGTTTGTGCTTCACCCATTTCCTCAGCTAGAGCCAAATTCTGCTCAATATTTTCTTCAGAAAACTTTTGCAACCAATACTGCATTGTTGCTCTCCCTGAAGTTGATCCTCAAGGCAGCGATGCCACCGTAAATCCAAAGTATCTACCATTCATCCGGTTGCATTACATCCTCCACCAGTTGCAACAAAATAAAGCTTGCTCCTGGCAGGTTGCCTCTTTTTCCCTGGCACAACTTGAAACAGGAATCTCAATAAATGGGTAGGCAAACACTGCTCTCTGACAGGGCTCACTAACAGCAAATTTATACAACTTTCCTGACTTTGGTGGAACTGGACTACATTTTTTTATGGGACTCTCTGTTATGTTTAAAAGCTGAACTAGAACAAAAGTATTTGCACCTGTTATAGTTTTAGAGTAGAGCTGTGCAGGCATGACTGGGTTGATGGGCAAACGAAATGTTCACAGCATATTTCAGTGCCAGCTTGAGCATTCGGAAGTCTTCTGTAGCCAAGAAAAAGAGAAAGCATGTACTTCAGCTCTACAATTTTCCCAGGGAGATCAGTAGCCTTGTCTAGCTGCTAAATTTGGAACACAAGAACAACCTTCCCATTACTCCAACATTTTCCAGTTACCGATTTTGTTTTAAAAATAAAACTAAGTGACTACATCTCCGACAATCTGCGGTGGCCCAGCATCTTGCCCTGCAGCAGTTTCAACTCTGGCAACAACAACAGAACTTTTAGGAATAAAAGCTATGACTGATTTTCTAGTTAACTTAATTTATTGTAATTAGCTTTACTTAATTATACATACAGCTGTTCTGCACCCTCAACATAGCTCGGGGGACTGTTTAAAGTGCTTAAGTCTAAATGTCATGTTTTAGCACAATAGAGAGCACAGTATTGTTCTTCTCAGGAGCTGGTGGGAGGGAAGGGCATCCAGCAGCCCATCTTTCTTTCCTTTCACTTTCTCCATACATTCTCAGCACATCCTTCTCCCCTACTCCTTTTTTCTTGCACAGGGAAGAGATGCCTGTTCCTCTGCCGTACCTGACACTTGCTCAGGGCACCGAAGGGTTGTAGAGTTCACCACCTTTGCCCCTTTCTGGAGCACACACTTGCTGTCTCCTGTAAATCTCACCTGGTCTAGGAAGGAGGGTGGGATATGCCTCAAAGGACAGAGGAGGAATATGCCTCAAAGGTAATCTTAACCTTGAATTTTCTGCTGCCTTTACAACACTGGGATTTAGAGGTGTTCTTTTTTTTTCTTCTAACAAATAACTGCTGGAAATATTTATGATATTGAATCCCATGTTACAAATCTCGGGTGAAGACCTTCTTTAAAGTAAAGCCTCATGAGGACTTTTTGCACCCTGTTCACAGAGCATTCCTATGCCCCTAAAAGTGGTTAATAAAATCTTTGTCTAAATCACCTCAGCACAAAAGGCAGCACAATTTCAGCAAATCAAGCACTTACTCACGTAAACAATCAGCTGGATTCTTCCACTAGGTTTGTATTGTTTATTGAAAGTGGTAATGACAATAGTTGAGATAGATAGGAATTTTAATCTGCTTTTCTATCAGATGAGGCTATGCAAGGTCACCTTCACTGCAGTTCAGATACTCGCATGTGCACATTCCCTGCACAGATAACTAGTACCGTTCAATTTTGTTTGTATTGTCATTCCACTTAATTTATTTTAATTCTTTTCCCCTTATTAATCCAACAGTTTTATATCCTTATCTTTACCAAGTCTTTCTTGTTTTGTCAAACTTTTGCAAGCAAGATGTAGAAGGTAACAGAACATCTTGGGGATAATTACTCTTCAACTAATTTGAAGCAGTAATGATGATATTATAGATTTTTATGGAGCAAATGTTTTACGTTTTATTAATTGCACTTGTTCTTTCCTTTGGTATTTTTCCTGATGTCTAATAGCCTTCCCGGTTTACTGTCTAAACTATTCCTAAGCTGTACATCTTGTACCCCAAAAGATAGACTTTATGAGAGCACTCTAAAGTCCAGATGCTGCCCTTTGGAGAAGGAAAGTATTTATGAAGAAAACTTTAGTCAGAAGCATGTTCATTTCTTGTGATGGGGAATGTCTGGCAGATTGTGCCCTTTTGCAAACCTCAACATATAGATTCTGTTTGTCTAACCCAGTTATGGCTTGTACAACTACTCTAGCCAGGTACCTTAGAAAGTCTAACAGGTATATATATATCTATATCTGTTCTCCATATCCATCTGCCTCTTCCTTCTCCCTCTCAGTATTGACTGAACAACTGGGTAATACTGTTTTGGGTTGGAAACACCACATCAAAAGTTTGAGGCAGATAGGGGGACCTGGTGATGAGCCAAGTGGTGTCCTGGAGGCTGTCCTGGGGTAGTGTAAAGGTGGGACTGGGGAAGAGCTGTTATCTCCCTGGGAAGGAAGCTGTTTATCCCAAACATCTGCAAATCCCTATAGGGTTTTGCAGGTAAAGGACTGGGCAGCATATAAGGTGGGGACACCTAAGTTTGATAATGAAATAATTAGAGACTTTTGTAAAAATCATCAAACATCTATGTACCACTTAAAGCACTTGAATCTGCCTTTCCAAGCCTTCAAGCCAATATTCAAAGGGAAATTTGAATCTGTATCCTATTATTTTGTATAAAACATCCCTGTTCTCCACACATTGCAAGGCACAGAATATGTCAGTGGCCTTGGCTCTCATGTCATTCCTGTAGCTTCAGGAAGCACCATGTAAGAGATGGGAATAAAACTCAGAGCCTGTAGCTTCCACATGATCCTTCAAGATATTTGTGATGCTGCATAAACTGTTTTTTTCATTACTATTTTGTCTTCTCAGTACTACTGGTTGGTTAGGTTGGGAACATCAGGCTATAGCTTCTTAGGCAAACTAAGGCATATTTTAAAGTGAAGGTCAAATTATTCTTTCCTAATGAAGTGTTGCTTATTTCCTGTATACCTTGCAGAAAAAAAATGTAGCTTTGCACAACAGATGGAGGCCCAGTTGCCCTGCTGTGCCCCAAGGAGTCTCTGTTTTGCAGACAAACAAAACACATAGGCAGATACATTCCTGACCTCTAATCATAACACTTTCCTACTATTAAGAGAGGTTAAGAGGATGCTGGTTATACTATTTGCCATGAGCTTGGTTGGTGTTTTGTCACTGACAGGAGTCCCGGAGCCAAATAGGACCAGCTTTAGCTTCAAGAGGTTTTCTGGCACAGAAATTGTTGGGACTGTGTGACTGCTGTGGTGGTGCAGGAATATTTATGGACTTCTTACTTTGGGGACATCTTTCGCAATTTCTTCTTTAAAAAGCTATTGAAAATTGCTTTTATTTTCCACAATTAAATATGAATTTTTCCCCTGTCTCTCTTTACTACTCAGAAAAAGACAGAGGTTTGTGAAGCTCAAGGGGTGGCACGTATCTCACAAGGTAGTGTTAAACACAATGCTCCTCTTCCAGAGTTCTCAAAGCCCCAGGCTAAGCCTATCAGTGTTCTTATCTTCATTTCCAGCTGTGGCTAAGTGATGCACAGAGAAGTATTTAATTGCTGGGACAGCCAAGTGATTAACTGTCAGTCTGAACATGGCACTCAGAAAGATCTTGGCCATCTCCTGTAAAGGTGGGACAAATGAAAAATTTGAAAGAAGAAGAGTTAATGTTTCATAGAAGTCAGAGTCTTCTTCATCCAAGCGTAATGATTCAAATACTGAGAGATGAGTACTGTCCCTCTTGCTTTACTGGAATTAATATTGAACCCTCAAACATACTGTTTCCTTGTGTCAACACCAACTCTCAGGGGAAGATCTCCTCCTTTTCAATGTTCTTTAACATCCAGGTGTCCAGGAGTGGGGCAAGAGAAGCCCAGTGTCACATAAAAAGCCAGAAATAGGAGAGAAATTTGTCACTGAAAGTAAAAGCAGCTCATTAGTGATGTATCAACTCACACTTGTAAATTTACATCTGACATTTGACTGTCACCTCATCCTCCTGGGCACCATTTTTGTTTTTATTCACCATATTGCATCCTCTGATACTTAAAAGAGTAAGGCTCAAATTCACAATTGGGCTGAGGGACAGGTGCCTATACAAGAGACAGTTGCTATTGCATAAGATGTCAGGGTCTAGAAATGTGATACCCAGAGCAAACTGGAGGTTAAGATTAAATTCATGACATCCAACTCTCTAGGATTAAATTCATGATGCCCAGCACATCCAGCTGGTTGGTAGGGAGTAATGAAGAAATGCTGAGAGAACTGCTTTGGGATTTAAAGTCCAGGAGTCCTCCTTGAACTTGGGTACACACAACTAAGTTGTCCCTTGGATATATGCAGCTATTTCAGTCTTTGCTTGAGAAAGATGATGGTAGGGGAAGGAGAGGTGTGAGAGGTGGCAGACTTATTATCTATAACAGTTCAGTGCACCAGAGGCTGTGCAAAACTAGAGCTAATTTTGGCATTTTTATTTTATGTGTAGAATCATGTGTTCCATATCCAGTCCAACTGAGTATTGCCAATGCTTCCGAAATTGAGGAAAAAAACACCCAGACAACACAATCCCTAACCCCCCAAAACCCCAATCCAAACAATAAGGTACACAGCAATATTCCTTGGTAGATTTTCAAATTGGCTGTTATTCCCTACAGAAGTGTGTTACCCTGAAATTGTAAAAAAAAAAAAAAATAGTCATATCATTTCGCTTCACTCTTTTGAGCTTAAATGCCTAAATCTACGTTGGCTTCCTGTAATACTTAAAAAAAACAACAAACAACCAACCAACAACAACAACAACAAAAAATAAACAAAAAACCCAAAACAAACAAAAAACCAAAACCAAAAACAAAAACAAAAACCAAATAGATTTTAAAATCACAAAGTAGGCAGATAACGGGGGAAAACTCTAGACCTAATGCACAACTCTCTAGCAACTGTTTTCTTGTAGTGAACTTTACAAAACCTATCTGGCAAACACAATCCTACCTAAATAATGCTGATTCTACTTCTTCCCAAGAAGAAATAATTGAAAGGAATCAAATGATAAATTAAATGAATGGTGCCCCATCACAGCAAATGGTGATAAATAGAAACACCTTGGTGTTGCTAACACTCACACTAATGTGAACTGGTCAGTATAATTTATAATTTTTTTTTTTTTTTTACCTTTTGCAGTCTGGTTCTTTGTACTGAATCTGATTTTAAAGTGATAAATTAGCAAGAGGGAGGTTGTCTAATGAGCAAGTAAGCAGCAATATATCAAAAAACCCCAAACAAATCCAGTCTTCTACCAATCTCTGGGGTGTTTTTGGTGTTCCTTTAAGAAAATAAAAGTATACTTAATCTGAAGCTGCAGCCCCAAATATATAAATATTTTATGATATTTTCCATACAGATGCATGATAGGCACACAAATGTATGTCATCTTCCAATATATGTAAAAGTCTGCACATGATCAGTGGAAGAGTTTGCAATTACTTTCCTAGGAGTGTTTAAACACGTAATAATACATCTGCATTTCTGAAAGTGAAGACCTTCATGTTGTACTAGAAAAGTAGTCCACTGAAATCAATGAGAAAATGCTCATGTAATTCCATGAATATTCAATAAAATGCTTAATTATCTTACTTTTAAGGTTGGATGTAGTTCCTCTAAGGAATATATTTGATCACAGGCAAAGCACTCCTTTAAGTGTCTTCATTATCCTGTTCAAAAAAACTTGACTAATAAAAAGGAGAAACTAGGTTTTTTTGTCATAAAAAGATTCAGAAATGTTGAAAATTTAAACCATACAAATATCAGAAATCAAAATAATGAGAATCTTCATGAAGCAATAACATGGGTGAAATTGTAATTTCTGTGGCTTCAAATATTTCATTTTGCTTCCAACTTCTGTTTTAAGTAACTTAAATGTCAGTACCAAAGTAATTTTGAACTGAAAATCCAGCATGTTCTTTTCTTAGAATAGTAACATTGAAAGTTTTGTGTTGTTTATGTAAATATTCTTTTCTTTTAGTAACCTTAAGTATAGACCTTTTCCCATATTTTCATTTAAACATTTTTCAACAAGAACACTCTTTATCAATAAATTACCTACTTATTCAATTAACAATTCTGCAGATTCCCCACAACCAGGAAAACCAGGAAAATTTTCCCTTTTTTCCTCCAATTCATGGATGAATTTCCTTCAAGTGTCTCTAATCTTGAATGATGTATCACGTACAAATCTGGGCATGATTTTCGTTACCAGTTGTCTGCTGAAAACAACCTGATAAAGATGACGATTTAGCTCAGTGCTTTCAGCTCAGTGTTTTGGTCACTATCAGAAAGCGATGAAACTGAGGTTTGATATCTAGGGTTTCTTCCAAGGTCTATGAATATCTACATGAAAATCATTACAAGCAGAAGAGAAATATTATCTACTAAATTCTGACTCCCTGTGCTAGTAATGCTGAAGTAAAGCCTGTTCTTGCTGCTCTGAAGTAAAGCCCGTTCTTGCTATTGTCTTTCATTTTTTTTTATTTAGCTTTGTTTCTTTCCTTGATGGTGGTCCCATATTTTCATGATTGTTTTGTTGGTTTTTTTTTTGTCTGTTTGGCTATCGTGGGAGAACCCAGTTCTTTTTTTTTATTCTCAGTCTCATCCTGGAGGACATTTATGCCAGACAACCTTCCTCAAGCTATCTGCAAGGCTCTTCTTTGCCATCCCCTCAGCCCAGTGCAAGTGCACTTGGTAGTACCAGAGAGCATTCCTGGCAGTTAATATGCAGCAGACAGCTGTGTAGGTAAACTTATGATGAAAACTTCAGAGAAATGGAAGATAACCTCCTGTGGCTGCAATATACCTTCTCGTATATCTCACAGACTAAAAATAGGCTTTTGTGTTCATCTACAATTTGTATTTCTATTTTCTGTGGGTCTCCTATTAATAATGGAAAATAAGATAATTAAAAAAAAAAAAAAGGCCTCTCTGTGTGCTTTGGCTCTCTTATAGCTGAGTTAGCAACTCTGGCTACATGCTGAGATGACTGGTAGAGCTGCAGGCCCTTATTGCCAAGGTCTGCATTATATTTTTCCCTCACAAGCAGCAAGGAGATTTTTCTTCTCCTTTTAAAGCTTCTTGGTAAAAATCTTGTGATTCCAAACTCATGGAAAGGGGAAGACATCCAAACAGACAACAGATGATAGCCTCAGTGAGTCCCATATTTAAAAAAATTCTGACTTTTTTTCTTTTCAATTAAAAAAAAAAAATCCCTTGAAAATTCCTTTAAAACTTTAGTTACTGAATCCAGATTTCACCTTTACCCTTCAAACTCAAATTTTGTGCTTCTCCCCAGTTACCACAGGTGCTGGGAGCCTTGCAGGACACCTGGGAGTTTGAGAAATACTGCCATTTTATCCACAAAACCTGAGTCATTAAAGGTACCATGCTTTACCAGTCTTCCAAACTGGCTAGAATGCCTCTGATATTATCCATGGTCATACAAGAAATCTTTGGAGAAACAGAAACATAAACCTGGAGCATTTGGAGTAACATGACTGAGTGCAATTCGCTGTCTGGCCAGATGACATCAGATCTTAAAAATCAGCAACTCTTTAACGCCTTTTTGTGGTTTTAGGAGAGGGATGAAGAATATGGACTTATTCATATCTGAAAGGGGAATATCCTATACTGCAGACAGCATGAGGGAGCAGCCTAACTACAAAGCAAGGAGTGGGGAACACCCATGCAGTAATATCAGTAAGAAAGTAATGAGCTTTATTATTTCTCAGGTACCATACCATAAATTGGTTTTTGCCATTGGGATACTGCAGCATTAGATACAGACGGTTTGAAAACTAAATATTTAATGTTTTTCAGTGTCTGAGAGAAATAATACAACAGATAGATGGTGCAGGAATGTATATTAATCGCTCTCCTTTATTTCAAACATTTTCCTCATACTTGCAGTTTGCCCTATGTAAATCTGGTTTATTCACACAGTTCTCATTAGCATTTCATGTCTTCAAGAATCTACACAGCCTTTTCTCCAGCTGTACCAAAGTTTGCATTCAATTAGTGCTAGAGTATTTGCCACTTAAAACTAAAGTGCTCTGTTTTGCTGAGTTGAGTCATCACTAAAGGGCATGCAACATCCATCTTGTAACCAACTGTAGTCAGACCCTTTAATTAATGACTTGGGATTCTGCTTTGTCTTTTAAAAAGATAAAATCTAATTGCAGTTCAGATTAGGCTGTCTAATGAACATGACCACAAAGCAATTGATCAAAACTAATAGGGGGAATAGTTGAGCCAACGTTAAGTAAACCCTTTGTTTGTTTTGCATAAGTAACCTAAGGAAGCGATGCAAACATTATTGATGCATTATTTACTCCACTGGCATTTTAGTCAAATACTTTGCTGTGGTTCAAAGACAGAAACTCTAAGCCCTATTTTTCTAATACTAGGAATATTGCTTTTTCTTCTTCCATTCATTGCAATATCACAAAGATCTGAGAGTCTTTTGACATAAAAAAATCTAATTTTAATTTAACACACAACAGGAGAGATGATGGAGCTGAGTAAGGCAGCCCAATCTGCTCCTCATAGAACAACCAGAGCAACTAAGAAAAGGTGAAGGGTGATGATAGGAGGCAACTCTCTTCCAAGAGGTGTGGAGACACCCATTTGTCCACTTGATGCACAGTCTCGAGAGGTGTGCTGCTTACCAGGTGTTTGTATCAGGGATGCCACCAAGAGATTACCAGGCCTTTAACCAGCCACTGACTGTTATGTGCTGCTGTTGTTTCATGTGGGCACCAGTGATAAGAGCCAGGAGCAGCCTAAGGAGTATCAAGGATTACAGAGCAGTGGGAGGAGTTGTAAGTGCAGTGCAGATAGCTTTTTTCATCAATCCTCCTGGTCAAAGGGAAGGAGTTTAAATGGGCCAGTTGAATGTGAAAAATCAACAGCCACAGCCCAGCCCAGGGGTTCAGCTAATTCAGACCATGGGTCTCACATTGACAAACCCCATCTCCTGGGTGCTGGTGGGGTCCATATGTCAGAGGAGGGCAAGAGCATCTTTGGTCATAGGCTGGTGAGGAAGGCATTAAACTAAAGTTGCCATCCATCCCATTCTTACCACTGTGATGCCCAGAGCCCGGAGAGCAATCACACGTCAGCAGGAGAGCACCTGAAAAGCATCACAAAGGCATTGCAACCACTCCAACCACTAAGTCGGCCTCATCTGGAGCATGCCAGAGGATGCCTGACCAGAAACACTCAGTGGATAAGGCCCTCTATAAACAGATTGTAGCAGCCTTGCATTCATGAGCCCTAGTGAGATAGTTTGGGTTGTTTAGTCTGGAGAAGAGAAGGCTCCGGGGATACCTTAGAGCACCTTCCAGTATCTGACGTGAGTCTACAAGAGACTTAGAGAGGGACTATTTGCAAGGGTTTGTAGTGACAGGACAAGAGAGAAATGGCTTTAAAGTGCAAGAAGGTTGGCTTAATGTTGGAAGAAATTCTTTACTATGAGGGTAGCAAGATACTGGAACAGGTGGTCCAGAGAAGTTTTTGGCTTCCCCATCCTTGGAAGTGTTTCAGGCCAGGTTGGATGGGTATTTAAGCAATGTGGTCTAGTGACAGATGTCCTTCTCCATGGCAGTAGATTTTGGAAATAGATGGTCCCTCCCGACCCAAACCGTGATTATATGATTTTAACCTTCTTGCAGTAGTATTCTACAGGTTTAACTTCACACGTGAAAATAAAACAAACCCCAATTTTCTTTCATGGAATATTTAGTTTTTATTACTGAAAACAAGTCTTTTGTCCTAATTAGGCAGAGTTGGAGATCAAAAGATAAACTTTCCATCTTTTTCAGTATGTTCATAGTGTACTTGTAGGCAAGAATTAGGCCAGGGTATGAAATTTATGCTCCAAATGCACAGTAAATTTTTCAGATTTACATAATGTAGAAATATATCTTCAAAGTACTTTCCTCTTGATCTTTAGTTAGAGAAAATTTCTATTACCTGAGCAAGGGTTTCAAGATAAAGCCCTGCACAAAGATTATATAAGATTAATTTGTATCGTGTAATATTTCACATACGAGACTCTCATGTTTAAATACATTCAGATTCTTGAACAAAAGACCAAGCTCCTGTTACTTACTTTTTCTTTTTCTTTTTTTTTTTTCTTTTTTTTTTTCTTTTTTTTTTTTTCTTTTTTGGGCAATTTTCTCAGGTTCATTATTTATGAAAATTTTCATGGGAAGGTCAGTTTAAGATAATCATAAAATCTTTGAAATTAGAAAAACTTCTTGAAATGTTATGCTAGAGATATTGCACATTCCTTATGATTAAGGAGAAACTACAAAAGGAAACAATAAAAGATATTAAAAAAATTACTAGACTTAGCATAGAAATTATGAATTGGAATAATTTCCACAGAATCATAGAATTATGGGAAGGCACTTCTGGAGACAGACTAGTCCAACCTCCTGCTCAGAGTGGAGTTAATTACAGCAGGTTGCTCGGGGCCATGTCCAGTCAGATTTTTAATATCTCCAAGGATGAAGATGGCATACCTCTCTGAGAAGCCTATGCCAGGGTTTGACCACCTGCAGAATAAAAACCCATTTTTTCTTATGTTTAAGCAGAATTTCTCATATTTCTGTTTGTGCCTATTGCCCCTTGTCCTGTCACTGAGTGTCACCGGGGGGACTGTGGCTCAGTCTTCTTAGTTCCCAGAGCTGCTGCTTTGCTCAGTTCTAGCCTGGTTGGCTCATTGTCCTATGTGACCACTTCCAGCACATAATTATCTTAAATACATACAAAACAACTCTTAAATATCTTAACTACGTCTTAAAAAATGGGTTATTTGACCATTTCTGTAGCTGCAGGAACAGTTTCTACTATTTTCAAGTGTCTTATCTATGCACACGTATCAGTTCTACAGCAGAAACAGCCTGGGCATCTGTAGGACATTCCAGTCAGGATACTAATCAACACATTTGAGCATACGAGTTGTTGCCTGGGGAGAATCTCCAGCACTGCAAGAAATTCCCATCTGGAGAATTCTTGTCACAGAATTACATCCTGTCACAATCAAACACTTCGCTGCGAAGGAATGATATTGATCACCTATTTCAAACCCATCCACTGTCTCAAACCAGCCCATTATCTCACTGAATGGGTCCAGAATTTCTTTTCCCAAGTGTGTCATTCCAGTTTCCTGCCTGGAGCATGCATTTCTGGAGCACAGTGACTCACTCCAGTAGCAGCAACAGGGCAGTTCTTATTGTACCTTCTTCACAGCTTGTTTTCAGGTAGGTCTTCTACAAAGTAGTATATCTAGATTTGAGCATTACTGGACACCACAGAATTCAAATTTAAGAAAAAGCCATGGGAAATAACCTTTGTTAGTCATTTTGCTTTAAGAGAATTTTTTTTATTCTACAGCATTTCATAAGCAGCTTCCTATCTTAATGTCTCCTTCACCCATTTAGACAGAAAAAAATGTGTTGCTCTGAAATGCAGAAATTTCTGCAGGAATGCCAGAAATAGATACACACCATGAAAAGCTCCACATAGCTTACATCAGTAGTTCCAACAAAGAGAGAAATCAATATATTTCTCAAAAATATTCCTATGGGGAAAAAAAGCAGGCTTTCTTCTTGTTTTGTGTACAAACCAATGTAGAAGTACTAATTTTTTAATTATGTAAAAGCTGCAATGAAATTACAAAGAAAGCCAGCCAAAAAATGTAGAAATCAATGTTTTAGTATGAATTTCAAGGCTTTTCACTTTCATAAATAACCATATCAAAATATGAAGCCAAATTGATTCATCGATGAGAGAGAAAAATAATGTAAAAAACATAAGAATCTCTACTGTAATGAGGAGGAGATAAGAGGGATGATGAGGTGTGATACAGATTTTTTCTTATATGTATGAAATTCATACTTCATTAAATCACTGCAGACAACCAACCTATGCAAAGGGAGTCAGAAAGTAGCATATCTTCCTTTTATGCACAAAAATGCTTGTCTCCAAAATATAAAATCCCAAAATATAAGCAGTGATTCAGCATAATCAAAATAGAACCACAGAATCATTTAGGTTGGAAAAGATGTTTAAGATCATTGAGTCCACTTGTTAACCCAGCACTGGCAAGTCCACCAGTAAACAATTCTCTCAGTGCCACATCCACACGTCTTTTAAATGCCTCCAGAGATGGTGACTCAAATGTTTCCCTGGGCAGCCTCTTTCAAAGCTTTTCTGAGAGGACATTTTTCATAATATCCAATCGGAACCTCCTCTGGTGCAACTTGAGGCTGTCCTGTCCTCTTGTCCTGTCACCTGGGAGAAGGGACCGATGCCCACCTTGCTACAACCTCCTTCAGGTATGCGTAGAAAACAATAAGCTCCCCCCGAGGCTCATTTTGCCCAGACTGAACATCCCCTTGTCCCTCAGCTGCTCTTCATCAGACTTGTGCTCCACACCCTTCACCAACTTTGGACATGCTTCAGCACCTCAGTGGCCTTCTTGTAGTCAGGTGCCCAAAACTGGACACAGGATTCAGGATGTGGCCTCACCAGTGCTGAGTACAGGGGGACAATCACTGCCCTGGTCCTGCTGGCCACACTATTCCTGATACAAGTCAGGATGCCACTGGCTTTCTTGGCCACCTGGGAACACTGCTGGCTCATGTTCAGCTGCTGTTGACCAGCACTCAGAGGTTCTTTTCCACTGGGAAGCTTTCCAGCCACTCTTAGCCCAGCCCATAGTGCTGAATGCAGTTGTTGAGATACAAAGGCACGACCCAGCACTTCATCTTATCGCTGTTGGCCTCAGCCCAGAGATCCAGCCTGCCCAGATCCCTCTGCAGAGCTTTCCTACCCTCCAGCAGAACAACCCTCCTGCCCAGTCAATTAGATGCAGGGCTGATTAGGTTGGCTCTCTTTCCACCGAGTGCAACACTTTCAGACTTTAGTAAATACCTTCAAAAATACCAGTTGGGTCCATTCTGACACAAATATACTGTGTATTGAGTTTAAAGTTTTTTCACTGGAAGAATATGCCTTGGTGATCTCAGATGAATCAGATGAGACTTATAACCTTGAAGTACCCACATTTGAAAGTGAATGTGCTTTCAGACTCCTTTGAAGGAATGAGATGTGCTAGCATTCACAAATGGCCCAAGAGACAGGTAACATATTAAATGAATACTCTTGAGCTCAGTAGGTGGTATGTTTTATTTCAAATGTGTTTTAAGCCTACAATATTAAGCTTCCAAGAATTAAAAAAATAATCACAAATTCCAAACAACATGCTAAATTTTACTTTCAGGAAAACTCCAGATATTTTTTCAAGCTTTAATTATGTTCTAAAACCTTCTTGTAAAGTAGTCTGCAAATACATTCAAGGAATTTCCAGGGAATTTCACTGTCCAGTATAACGCATGGCATGATAGAGTTGCAGGAGTTGGTAGGACTGGGGGACTGGAGAATATAAAATCAGAATAGAACACATAATTTAGGTACTAGAGTTTCCTAAAACTGTTCAAAGTGAGCTGGAGTCTGCCTGACAAATAATATATAGTTCCCCCCCCCCTCACAATTCCTAGCATCAAGAGTTGTAATAAAAGAACTCTTATAACTTCATAACAGAGATGGGTCTGGCACTCTGCAGCTAGTGAGATGTCCCCAGGACACTAGAAGAACATTACTCTCTGACTAATAATTTGCTGCTGTGACATATATGCACCTGGGAATGCATTGTAAGTTTCCATAATTGTGAACTACATTCTTGTTTTGTATATGGATCAGTGTGCTCAACATAGCAACAATTCGGGTTTTCAGTGGTCCATGATTCGCTATTGCCTGCTATTTATTCCATCCCTATTTCATGCTAATAATTGTTGTAGATATTAAAAAAATACTTTGTTGTAGCTTTCAGCAAACTATCAGTGTCAAACAAATCATTTTGCTGACAAAAAGTGATATTGCTTATATGAGGCTCTCAGATACTTGAAGGTGGAGTAAGAAGAATAAGATTAGGATCTAACAGAGATTTGATAGCTGTCATCTCAACAACAAGATGTTGACAGCTAGAATAAATAACTTCTCAGGAGCCACTTGTTAAACTGGGTTAAAAGAGGACCTGTAATGATGTGGCCTGCTTTAATACCTCCTGCCAATCAGATTATATTTTATTACTCAGCTGAACTCTACAGCATGATTCAGTTTGTGTGAAACTAGAGGGGGTCACAAGATGCAGACACTCATATTTCCTGAAAGCATTTTGGCAGAAAATGTGGATAAAAACAAGAGCATACTGGTGTCAGAAGAAAAGACAAAAAGGTTTCATGACAGTTATTTAGGGCTAGCAGTGGCCACACTTTGCCATATAAAAAATGTCGTCTGTGCTTCTGTGGTACACACCAGTGAAACCTCTGAAAGTATTACATATATACATCAGCTCATACTACCATTAAATGTCCTTGAGAGTAAGTTATGGGGTACCATCAGCCACTTCAAGCAAGTAAAAGTCCTTCCTGAAACGTATAGGATTGTAAAGACTTCAATTACCAACTTTAAACCCACCCAAATGGCCAACAAGAAATTAACAGTATTGGTCAGAAAAGAGTTGTAGAGCCAGAACAGGTATGAAAATTTTGCAGCAATACTAGTGCTGGAGTCCTGAAAAAATTACATTAGAACATTACGTTGGCTTATAGTTTAGAACATTACTTTTACTTTATAAACCGACAGAGCATAAAAGGAGCTTCTAGGTTTTAAGCAATCTTTTGACACGTGGCATCCTCTGTTTGCAAAAATACACGCTATAGTCAGTGTACCTTAGTTTCCTAGCTGGTAGCTGGGTGCAAAGATGTTCTGCAAGTGTTTTCTCTAGCTTTCGAATCGCTGTATCATTCCTCTGTGTTCTTCAAACTAGCCTGTAAGTATGTGGATATCAGAATTAAATGCAGAGTTTCCTGGTTATCCTTACTGATATTAGGCTCAAAAGCAAAATCAGCACTCTCCTTTTAGTAACTGTCACCTCTTTAAGAGGAGATATTTGCCCTTTCTGACTCAGCATCTTTCTGACTTGGGACCCAAAATAAAGGCCAACAAGTTAAATCTGAAGGAGAAGGTATCTATTTCTTCCAGAACAGACTAGTGCTCAGACACTTTCATAGGTAGCAAATGATTAACCTCTAGCCATTTTGGTAGGTTCAAATTTTATCTTTTTTTTTTTTTTTTTAGAAATTGGTCTTCTGACCAATTTGTCTAATCTGAAATGGTGTTCCTCTGAAGCTGTGACCCTGCATTGCAAAATACAGAGACTGGAAGTTACAGAAGAGCACTTAGACAAGACAGCCTGGATCAGCACGTAATATTACAGCCTTATCAGGAAGTCTTACGCTCCCATCTCTCCTTCAGCATCTGGTTTTGTTTCACACACTGTGTATTCTGTCATTAATTAAAATACCTGTCTGTTCTGTCTCATTTCTCTTTACCATTCTGCTGGCACTGGTGTCAATACCAGTGTTTTTAGCAATGCTTTTGTGTGTAATCAGCGATGAAAACATTAAGTAAGCAATGATCTGTGAGGAAGTTCTTGTAGAAGCACAGCCCAGTTAGCCCTGCTAATTACCCACGCCCAAGCATTTTAGATCAATCTTTAAAACTATTCAAAATGTGCTCTACTATTAGAGTGCTGTTTCAACCTTTTAAAAATGAACCTTTTTGATTTTTCCTGCCTTTTTTCTCTGTGGGACCATCTGAAATACCTGCCTGCTGAAACAGCACAAGAAAACTTAACACCTCAGAATAACTCAGTATAGTTTGATAAGGATCCCAGCAGTATCGTATGGAGCTGGTGGTGACTGAGTTGCTGTAGCAGATTAAAGATCACAGAACTTAACCTGATTTTTGCAACTACCAAAAAGACAAATCTTTACCAAACTTGGTAGTTACTGAGTCACATGCTCTTGTCAGCTAATTCCTTGCAGTTACGTTTTATGTCTTTCCCTCATGTGAATACAGCATTTTCTTTCTTTCTTGCCCTCATCTTAACCCATTCATGTCAGAGACAATGTCCTGTGCTGTCAGCAAAGTGCATCACGTATTTGAAGCAAATTTACAAAATGAAAGAAAAATACTTCTTGTGCTATCCTTCTTATTGTTTTCTTTGAATGGAAGAAAAGGGAACTGAGATGAGATATAAGGAAAGAACTGCTCTAGTCCCTTTTGATTCTCTCAGATCACAAAATAAGAAAATAGGTTAGGGAATGGATGATTTAAAAGCTGAGAGGCAAATGCAGAAAGGATTTTCTCCTATAAACCTCCATGCAATGTCTTTGAAATCGTTTGTTTTGCTTTAGCTTGGAAAAACACCTGATCAGTTCAGTTTATCCCATATTATGATGCACTCTGGCATTAACTTGGGGAAGAAAGACTGGGAATCTTCCTCTGTCTCAGAAAAGTTAAGATTACCAGTCAACCTTTGTAGGAAAGGAAAACAACTGTGAACAGCACAGCTGAGTTTGCCAAAGGACTCTGGTCAGTGCCAGTGTCCTGAGGGCAGCACTTTCAGGGTGGATGAGCTTGTCTGTCACCAGTGAGCATCCTGAGGGACTCCCGGGTAGCAAATTGAGGACCAGGAGATGGAAAGAAAAAATCTGTTTATTTAAGGAGGCTATGCCAGAGTAAAGCAATCAGCCCTCACCCTCCAGCTCCAGGGTTGTCTACAGAGCTGCCTAAACCTATTTTCAGAGATGCCCCGCAGCTTTCCAATGCTCCCAGTACACCAGGGCTCAGACTGCAGCAGCTGCTCATAATCATGTGAAAACAACAGGAAAGGACAAGTAACTTCCAAGGACTTAACACTGAATTTCTAAAGGTTTTCATCCTGCTTGGATTTTCCCCTGAAAAAGCCAGAAAGATCCCTTTTTAAAGAGCATTTTGGTTAAATGGTCCTGGCAGAACTGAAGGGCAATAGAGAGTTGTAATTAGCCTGGGAAAAGTCGTAGTTTAAACTTTAGTCAGCTTACATAGGTAATCTAGACTGCATGACAGTCTGGGTTTTGTAAAAAGTTCCCTTTAAGAAAATTTAGAAATTTAGGTTTTAATTATTTAATGTTTTCCTGTAAATATCCAATCTCCTGCTACCTTTTCTGGAACGAACATTTTATATGTCATTTTATTCTCCTTATATTTCAATACAGAATTAAACTATGGGCATTTATTGAAAAAGCAAACATTTCTGCTTATTACTGAGACACTTGTGTACACGAAACTCGAGTACATGTCATATTTACTCTCTTGAATTAAAAAAGTCCCTTCCTATGATCACAGGTCTGCACTTTCTCAAGCCCTTATCCTGTAAACTGGGATGATGATTTCCACACTCATTTTACAGAGTCACCTCAGGGAACTTGGTCAAAGAGAAGGTATGCAGTGCAGGAGATCCATAAAATTCCTCCAGAGCCAGGTTATCTAGATCATCCTGCCTTTCTATTATCATATAAATTTAAACTGGGACACAGAGCTGCTCCCTAACCTCTGTAGTCACATTCCCCCACTAATCATAGGAAGGCAGTACACTTAACAGGAAACTCATACGAGCAGAAAAGGAGGGAATTATACTGGGCTCCAGGAGCCTCTCCACTCTAAATGCCAGAGGGTTGGATCTGCAGGCCACAAGCTGGAGCATACTTGCACAGCTGTGGAGACTCAGCACTACATTTTACAATTGTCAGGATGTTACTGTTAATTACTAATTTGCAAGTCACATATGGGCTGCATTTGAAATAAGTATATTAAGTATCAAAGGTGCAAATTCCATGACTGTCCAGTGGCCTAAAGGAAGGGGGTGACCAGATTGATTTTTCTTCACAGTTTTCTCTGGAAAAGCCTTGGGCTATTTATGAGAACCCTCAGAATTATTTAGACATTTTATTGTTCTCATCCTGTTTGTTTATAGAAATTAAAATATTTGATTAATACACAAAGTGAATGTTGATCAACATAGAAACAGGAGAGAAGGGTTGGAATGTCCTACTTAATTATAAAGTCTTCCTTGCTGCTGTCTCAGTCAGTCATATCATGTAATTCTTTTCATAAAATTATCTTGTTTCATCTTAGAATAATTCAGGCAATTTTTCTGTTCCCTGTTTTTCTTCAGGAAGGCAATTCAAGAACATAATTTTCCTTATGGCAGGATACCCCACTAGTGTCCAGCCCATTTCTGTCCTCAGCTCAATATTCTCCAAAGATTAATATAAGTCTGTTAACTTGAACAGCTCTTTTCCTTCCGTCCGTCCATCCGTCCTTCCTTCTGTCCTTCCTTGTTGCATCCATAGAGTGATCATGCCAGCCTGCATGTTGAGAGACTTTGCAAATCCAATGGTTCAGATCTCAGGTTTTTACTCCCTAGCTGTCACCCCAGCAGCCTTTCTCTATATCTGCCGTTTGTTTGGTCATTGCTCCTGCAAAGAAATCGCTGCCACCTGCTATGGAAAAGTAAGTTGTTAAGGGAAGATACTGGGTTACTCTGACAATAGATACTTTTAGGATATCAGAAAAAATTTGGGAATCTTATCCTGAATTTTATCCTGTCTTCTTCCTACAGGACTGGAAACAGCAGTGCTCTGAATGGTGCCTTTGCACAGTCATGTGAAAGCTCTTCCACCACTGCCTTCCACCCTTCCAGTGACTGCACCACCTGTGTAACAGCAGCCAGTGCTGCTCAGATGGAGGACACAGAGCCCCTTAATTTCTCTCTCCTGGCCTGATAAATCCTCTGAGTCTTTCATAACATCATTCTCATACTTAGTTCTCAAAACCTCCAGACACCCAGTGTTCTGGGGTGACCATGAACTATAGTGTAGTTGCTGGGATTACATTTCTTCTGTCCTCCTTTTCCTACAAATAGTTACCATATTTGCTAGTCTCCAGTCCTCTGATATAATTCTTGTTTTTATGAGTGTCTCAAAAATATTTTTCCACAATTATTTTTTAAAATGTTGGAAGGGCTTTTAGTATATCATTATTGAAAATTAAGGACTTGTATTAATCAATCTTTAGGCCATATCCAGTCTATCTTTAATCACTCAATCCTACTCTTAATGCATAGCAGCTAACTCCTTTTATTTTTAATTATATGAATCCTTTACTTCCCCCCCCCATTTTCTTTGGGAGATCTAACTGCAGCAGGAGAGCCTACCCCCGATAAGACCTAAAATCCAATGCAATGCAAGTTATCAGCTGCTGGGCCAGGGTGCTGTCTTGGTGTTAAACTAAGCTAAGACCATCCTGCTTCACCAGACTTTGAATAAACATCCTGCTATTAAAAGAGGACTTGACAGATAAGCTACTCAGCTGGATTGTAGATCTGTGAGTAGCAGTCACTATAAAAGTCCAGTCCCCTCTCACAGAGTCAGGTTTTTCTAACTTAACCTTCCTTGGGGTGTTGTGTGAGGATTCCTCCCTTGGATGGGAACGCCCACCATGGATGATCCTTGAGGATGAGAAAAAGAAATCTCCCCATGAGCTTTGGTATGGGTGAGTTGCATCATATCTCTACTTAATAACTGTTTCTTTTTGCTGGCTTCAATATAATTGGTTCAACAGTTGCTTCACTATAGTGCACTATCCTAACCTATCTTATGCTATACTACTAGTAGTTTTAGCATTTATATTGTTGTCTAGTAAATAGTCCTGATTAACATCTTTTGTCTGGAAAGGGACAAAAATGTATAGTATAAAAGGGGGGGGCTTCAGGGCAGAAAGAATCAGAGGGGGAAAACACCTTTGGCTGCTCAGGATCAGTTGGTGGACTGTGTCTCTCCTCCCCTCCTGAAAGGACATCTTTATGTGAGCTCTGCACCTCCAACTCTTTTGGAGCAGACCTGGGAATATGCTTTTTATATATGTACACTTGTAGTACTAATAGGTGTGTGTCGCTATACTTTCTGTCATGACACATATTAACATTCTGTAACCAGTGCATTTACCACCAGCAATCCTGAACTTGCTTTCCTGTTGCTTCAATAAACTGTATTATTTGTGAACCCAGACAGTACAAGTCCTTGTTGAACACAACCAGATCTACAGCACTGAACTGGTAAATTGCATTATTTGTGAACCTGTGCTTATGAAAATTCATCTTACTGAACTTGACCATGTTTACTGTACTGTACTTAATTAGCTACAATCAGAAATTAAGCCAAATCACACCCAGCCCCTCTGATCTCTGAGGACCATCTGCAACTCAGGGTGATTTATTTTTTACCGAATTTCTCTATCTTTAATGCAAAACTCATCTTCATTTTTTGGAGAGTCTTGTTCTATTTCAATACTTTCCAACACCTTAGTTTTCTGTATTGATCACTGCTTTCTTCCTTTGTTTACAGTCTTATTTCTTAGCCCTAGTATTTCCCTTCAGGTCTGCAGTTGTTCTTTCCAAGCTTTTTACCTCTAGAGTGGTATACATGTTTTGAACATTTCTATCTCTAAGATGCAAGAAAATCTGAACCCCATCTTGCACGCCCCTTCTGATGCTTTCAGTTATTCTGATATATTTAGCTAGTTCCCTCAGTTAAAATAATCCCTTTAAAAACTGAGAATCTTAAATGCAGACCTTTTCATTATTGTTACTTCTAAATTAGGGTGCTGGACTTGAGTTGTCCCACTAAATGATATTTGTTTCGAAGGTAATACTAATTGGCTGCGAACTCCATGGAGCAGAGAAAAAGTAAGCTAATTCAGCACCCCAGCTCACATCTGTCTCTATCCACTCTGTCTCTGTCCACCTGTCTCATCCCCCTCAAACAAGAAGAGGCAGCAAAGTGGGAGAGCAACAGATATTCTGTATTTGTTAATGGTTTTCTTCTTAGCTTATCATGTAGGAGCAAAGGCAAGTAATGTTATGAAATTTTAAGGAAATGAGGCATTTAGAGGACAAGCGACTTGCTTCAGGGGAGGAATTTGGTTTATCCTGATGTTAGACGTATCTCAGATCTTTGGAGACAAAAGCCCTGAATGAACTAGCCTCACCACCATGCCTTGCACTTCAGATAAATGCATCCCTGAGAAGAACAAGTTCAAGCTAATGTGAGACATGGATCACAAGTTGAGTGTCAAGGATGATCAACCTCTAGAAAAAGTGATGTATGAGGCAAGAACAGATGAACAAGAACTGTCTAAACAAGACAATGGGAGAATTAATGATAACAATCCTCAGCACAACTGCAGTGAGGATGGGAGGAATCTATGCAGGAGTAAATAACAAAAGCAATAATGGACTTGAATTGCTGCAAGAAAGTTTTATAAAATGTTAAAATATATATCTCATATGTGTGTACTAAAAAATGGAGAAGAATTGATTGGCAAGGAAATCTGCAACACCTCCATTATTGGAGTTCTCTAAGAACAGATTAAACAGATTAAAATAGCTCTTCTCAGAAGAGTCCTGGCTATCACTGATTTTGCCTTGAGGATGACGAGCAGACTATAAGAGCCCCACAGAATGTTTCAGGCCTATGACTCTGTGGCAAAGACTGGGAAGTCTAGAGAATGTCTGACTTTCCTTGCATTTGCTCATCTATCCTCTCTCTATTACAGACTCTTCACCAAGAAAGTATATAAGTGAAATAAATTCACAGTTGAGCTCTTAAACTTGTTATCTTCTGCTATGATGAGAAAACAGTTTGGTGAAGGCCAAAACAAAGTTGCAGGAGCAGTGCCTTTTTGTGCATAATGGCAAAAATAGTTCTTTTTTCTATGTATGGTACCATCTGAAGATTGTTTTGTTTCCTAAAAATGATGGGATTTATTATCTTTGTCTTGCCAGATTATCATTTTGATATTGCTACTTGCTTCCCCTTCCTCAATATTATTCAGATGAAGGGCAAGACATTTTTTTCTGATAAATTCCCCATCAAAGCCTCTATTCTTCCTCTGACAATTAATTTTCTGGCTAGTTTTAGCTGGCCTTTCTGAAATAGTCTCCATTACTATTAATCTAGGTCTTCTACAATGCCTAATTACATATGGCTATCATACGATGAGTTTGTGTGAAAGCCTTTTATATTTAAACTCTATAACCTGACTCCATAATTAGTGCCAGCAGATCATTTTTAATCTCTTTCTGCCATTAGTTTTACCATTACTATTACCAGTTCACCAACTTGCAGCAGCTGCTGTGGCTGCTCCCTCTCTGGGCTGCAGGCTATGGTGGGATGGGGCTGGGAGGGGCCTTCCTGCATCATCCTGCTCATCCCATGTAAAATGGCCTGCCCACAGCAAAAAAGGTGGACCAGAACACATATATTTTCTTCACAGGTCTCCCCATGCTTCCATTCAGAGCCTTTTCACGGTAATGTTTTACAAAAATTACCATTTCTACATTCACACTTTGGGAGTTCATGAGATAGTGGTTTTGGGGTAGTAAAATGTTTTAATCTAAGGCTATTTTCTATTAAAAAGTGGAAAATTACTTTTTGTGGTAAATGCTCTTTTTTTTTTTTTTTTTTTTTTTTTTTTTTTTTTTTTTGACAAAGATTCCAGCTTACTTTAAATTAGTTTTGCTTTTCAGCTGGGAACAAGATGAAAAAATCAGTCATGGATACACTGGTAAGCTGGGAAGAGCAGAAAACCTCATTGAGGACAGAATGGAAATAAACTTGGAAAATTTGAGCTTGTTGTAAGTAAAACATCCTTTTAATACACAGAAAATTACATTCAAGGTAGGGAAACATTAACAGTCTTACACAAAATGGATGCTAAAGGAGTAAATAATCCATCATTCAGCATGGGGAAGGATAAGATGACTTTGGCTTAATTTGCAGCAAAGAAGGTTTAGGTTTGACTTTAGGAAAACCTTGTTAATTCTAACAATAGAAAAGTACTGTTACAGGCTACTCAGAGAAATGGCAGAATTCCCAATGGAATGTTTCAAGAACATATTTCCAGAATGGCCTTGGTATGTCTGGTTCTGCCTCATTATGGAAAGATAACCTGACCCAACCTTGTATTGTCTTGAACTACCTTCCCTCTATTGTTTCAAGGAGACAAAACAGAACCAGAAAAAGTCTTTTTCAAATTTTAGTTTCAGGTCAAATTGAAATTTTTCTTGTTTTTCTGATTAAAAATAAGAATTTTGGAAAGATTTTATGAAAACACAGATGGGATTTTTTTTCCTGAAGTTTTAGCGGTGATTATCTTTCAAAACCTTGAATTCTTTAATTTGTTTAAAAGAGGAGAAAAAAAACTCTCTTAAAATTTCAATATGAAAACCATTTTACCCGGGCTGTAAATGGAGGTGAACTTCTCTTTCTGGGTTTGACTGCCATGGGAGCCTGGGAATGCACCACAAATTTTGACTGATCAGCAAGACAAAGTGCTTTTCTCTTAGTCCTAAGAGTTATACTGCAGGAAGAAAGACTCAAGCAAATTGGACATAGATGGCAACATTTCTTCCAACTTGGCATCACCTTAGCCAATTCAGAAGAGACCAAAAAACCCATTACCATAAGGAAAGCTGGCTACCTAAAATGAACAGAGAGCTACCTCCTTCACAGCTGGACACACACTACATTGCTATTTTGGAGATGATGTTGGGTACCGTAGAGGGAAAGGTGAGAAAAATAATACCAAATGACATCAATTCATGACTTCTTTTTCTCTCTGCAGAATAATTCCCAGGAACTATAAACAGCTGCCCCAGAGTGCGGGTTTTCAGATGCTGTGTGTGTTGCAGCTTGCCACTCTGCAAGTGTGTTCTTCCTCCCGGTGCCTGCTGACAGGTCTGGCCCTGCAACCATCTGGCTTGTGAAGTAATGAGACCAATTGAAATGGAGCTAGAAGAATTAACATTCTTTCTTTAATCTATTAATAACTGAAAAGTGTTGATTTTGATGACAGCTAGATACTTTATTGTGAAGCAGATTGGTTAATTAGAAGCATCGTAATGAAGGTTATATTGGATACGTGTTTCCCTTCAGAAACACACATATTTTTAATAAGAAGAGTTTGGTTTTGCTGATAGACTTAAACAGTCACAGAAAATGCTATGTGTGAAAAAGACAACAAAATGAAAAAAAAAAATAAGACTATTTTCTCCAGCTCTCTGTAACTACTTTTTCACTATGTAAAAGCTCTGTCTATTTTTAATATGGCTGCCACCAAAAAACCGTCAGTATACTTAAAGAGGGATCAGACACTTGCAAATCTCTGCACCACTACCACGCCACCTCATTTTCAGGGTCCTGAGGGCCATCTTCCCAGCCCAAGTAAGCACACAGACAGGCACCTTAATTAATGAGGAAAAACATTCCCATTTACCCAGCTTGACTCTGGTCCTGAGCACCTCATAGGTTCCTTTGTGTGTTTCTGCCACTGGCAGACACAAGACCCAGCTGACCCACATGCATTTCTTGACTGTATTTAAAGAAGGTTCATATGGTTTTAAAACAGTTAAGATTAAGTCTATAGGACCTTTGGATAAACTGGAAGAAATAGAGGTTTTATTTGATATAATTAAATTTATTTTAAGCTGATCTAAAGCCACAGTGGTGCAATTTTGAGTTTAGCCATCACCTTCTGGTAACTTGTTATTCTAGGAGTAGTTTGTTCACGTCAGGGCTTTCAGATTGAGGAGCTGGCTGTTAAAAATACCTTCCATTTTTCTGGCACAGTTATTAACTGGTACAAGTCCGTGCTTGTAAAACTGGTGGTTGTTATTTTAAATATCAGCCTTTAAGTAAATGTCTTCTCATTACCACTTTCCAAGTGAGTAAGGTGCTGAGAGTGCGCTCACAACCGAGTAGTTCCAGTGTTCCCTGAGGACCCCTGGCACTGACTCCTCTGATATTTTCCTGTCCACACCACCCTTGAAGACTGCTCAGAAGTGTCAGCTGCCCAGGTTAACTTATTACCTGTGTAAAATAGCAGTTTCTTGCTCTTGATCCTTAAACTCATGTTCCTGTAATAACTAAAATGCCTTATTAAGATTCACTGTTGTTCACCATGAGAGACACACAGGCACTCAGACCACTCCTTTCCTTTTCTCCTCCCTCTCTCCAGTTGCAATGCTTCATCCCTTCCAACTCCACCTCTGTACAGGCTTTGCTTTGATTTCTGCTCCCATTGATGTTCCCATCACCTTCAATCATTGCTTTCTCTCCCCCTCTCACTTCTCTCTCTTCCTCCAATCACTCCTCATATTTTCACTTCCCCATCCTGTAAGCCCCATCAAAAAGCCAGGGCATGTTTGAGAGGGCTGTAGCAGCCCCTGCCAAGCCCCTTGGGGCACCAGGCACCCTGGGTCTGCAGCTGCTCTCCCAGTGTCACCACGTTCAGCCCCAGTACCTGGTTTTTCACCTTTCTCCTCTGGCACAGAATAGGTCCAGCAGTACTCATCAGAGGAATATATTTGCACAGTTCCCATTGCCGACTCGAATCAGGTTCAAGTGTCTGTGGTGGCTCTGCCCCTAGTGGGTTAGTGGGTCCCAAAGAGGTGTCACTGTCACCAGTCCACATCTGTTGAAGGCTGCTTCATCCCAGTGGTCCCCTCGTCCTCGTACCAGCATGGGCTGCATCACCCTGGAACGGTCCAGTTGGCCCCTGGTCCCCTGCCAGGCACTGCTGCAGGTACTGGAACGCTGTGATAGTGTCGTCCTGATCAGCAAGAGCTCAGCACCAGCCATGTTAAACAGCAGTCTGCATGTAGGGGAAGCTTACATTACTAAACTTCATCGGAGAACAACTTCGGGATTTTTGTGACATTTACCACACAATCATCTGTTTCCTTTCCCAAATGACTGTTTTCATCAGTAAGTTCAGATTTAATGTTTCTCAATACTCTTTGGTTTAGGAGGGTAACAAAGTTGCTCTTCAGATTTGCAACTGTAGATCTGCTGACTTGTGCAAAATGGCTGTATTCTTTCTTGGGCTTCTTGTTCCCCTTCCACATGGGCCAGGGGCAGCTGAGTAGTGGGGCCTCATGGCATCAGGGCACCCTGCTGATGTTAGGGTTTCTTTGCCTGAGGAACAGACAACAAAGTGTATTTGTGATATAGTCATTACATCAATGGGTAGGGAAAGGAAATAGCAACATTACCAGAAAGATGTTGCATTTCTCCCTCCCATCCTCTGAATATCCCCATTTCATCTTCTACATCTCTCCGACTTCAGGAGAAAGATTTGGTGACAGCACTACCAACTGGATTCATCCAAACTTAGGATCCTTTTAAAATTTTCAGATATCTAAATAAAAGTATTGGCCTGAAATCCAGGAAGACTCAAATCCACTTCATTTTACCTCTGCGCTCCTGGAAATTAAGTATCTCATTTAGATGTCCAAAAATGGTTTTAGTGCTTTAATTTGTGTTTAAATACATTGTCCCAGGAATATCTTGCTTTGATAATGAATATACTACAGTTGCAATGCCTAAATAATGAATGCAGCAGAATGAAAACCCAGATATTTTATTCCAATGGATAAGGTGTTCAAGGATATAGCAGGGGAGTGCACTATATGGAAGAGAAAAGCAGATTTCAAGAGAGCATTTGTGCAAGTGGACATCAGAATTGTACAGCAGAACAAAACTGAAGACAAGGACCTGAAGTTTTGCATATATTTTCTTACTGTTCAAGAGACATTAAAGCTCCATCAGTGACCTCTGATGAAGGATTCTTCTTGTCCATAGCTAAAATTAAATTTCTATCTTTGAAGACAATACTTTATTTTTGAACCTGAGGAAATGGAACTGAAGAACCTGGCAAGTTATGATGAAGAGAAAAGAAGACAAAAGCAACCAGTTTACAACTCTGCCCTGGGTTTTATTATGTACTCTGGTCTCTAGGAGACATGCTGTTGCCAGCAAAGATCAGTGGGAGGAATCATCCACTTCCAACCTCTTTTTTCATTCTCAGAACTATAATTAAAATACTACAAAACTGTCAGTTGTTTTGGAGAGTTTTGCCTGATCCTGTTTCTGGCTGTCTTTTAAGCTGTGAGTTACACTACTGGTATCTTGGTAGAAGATGTTCCTTGTGATTTAGAGTAGTGTTAAAACTAAGCAAAGCCCACCACAGACTCTCAGAGTGTAGTTCCAGAGCACTTACTCTCAGCTTTGCAGCAACCATACAATCTGCGTAATTTTGTGCACATAATACCTAATCCTGCAAGTGATACTCAAGGGAATAGTACCACTGATAACAAGCATTTAAGTTTAGCACCAGATTTGAAGGCTGGCACACAGTCAATAATATAGTCCAAAACTGCTGCCCGGCACTCTTACAGCAACAGCCACAGCTGAAGACCATTGCACACCCACCAGACATTCTACAATAACATGCCTGGGAGGTGTTTCTGAAATAGTCTTGATAGTCACTGAAAAAGCAGAGAGGGAAAAAAAAGAAAAAAAAAACCAGCTTCCAGATATAAAATATTTTGAGACTCCATTCAAGCTATTATAGCTGTGCTAAAACTGGCCTTGAAAATTTTAGACCTGCTACTCATAGGCATGAAAAAAACATTGTGTCACTTACTAAATTGAGTATTGTTGATGCATTCACAAATGGCCATGCAAAATTAGATAATTTAATGGGGGAAAAAAAAAGTTAGCGAACACTGCTAAAGAATTACATGTGGTACCATCTGTTGGCTTTGTTCTTCTTCCGCTGAATCTTCGCACGTCCATTGAAGGTTACTGGTACCGTCTGAATTGCATAAACTCAGCGTGAATAAACAGAAGTGATTTATTTTGTGCATTTCCAAGTTCAGAACTTGTGAACTGCAGCATTTAGCCTTGTCACTGATTAAGCTGTTTTATAAAGAATTTCATTAATCTTACTTCATTGTATAAGTTAATAATTTTAGAGGGTTTGTTGCTATATGTTTTCATAGTTCAAAAAAAAAATGATCAATTTACAGTGGAAAAGGATATGGAGCAGAAGGCTTGTGCCTTTAGGGACTGACACCAGTTATTAGACACATATCTTAAAGAATCTGAAATTTCTTCTGGCAGGTGTATGATAAACAAGGAGCTGTAACTTATGCTCTGATGGTGCTGAGCTACTTGGCCATTATAATTAAACTTACATTAGAAGAACCCTCCTGCTGTTCCCCTCTCCTTCTGGAAAGGCTAGCAGTTTTCTTCAAACAATTATGACAGTATTTCTAACACCTCTGCATTAGTTTTGAGGATATAAAAAGTCACATGCTCCATTACATGGCCAGACTACAAATCTGGTAAAGGAGAAAGGAAGCACAGGAACAGGGAACAGAGAGCAGCGTTCCCCATCGGAGGTGGGGATTGCTGGGAAGAGAAAGACAACAGAAAGAGTGATTTTTTTTCTTCTAATTCTATTTTTAAGACAAAGTGAAATAGCTCTCTAGTTAAAAGGGAAAAGAAAATCCAAACAAGAAAACTACGTCAGTACTACAAGACCATTGCTTTCCCGGTAGGGCCAAAGATCTGTGTGCCATTGCTGTGCTGTGTATCTAAGTCATGACGGGGGGGATGGCAAAGTCAAAAGTGAAGCTTCTCAGGAAGTGTGACCACTTTGGTCGCTTCCTCCAGGCAATCCTAGTCTTCAGTTTCAGACTCTCTCCTTTGCCCTCCATGGAGTCTCAGTCTTTCACATGCCTGCTGACTCTGGATCTTTTCGGAATCTAGTTCATACCTCATCAGCAAATTGCACCCTTTCCTATTCAGTCTCATTTTTGTTCCTTTACCTCTTCCCTTCATCTCAGTTTTCACCTACCTGCAGGCTCCCGGTTTGCTCACACGTACCAGAGTTTGCATATTATGAAATAGTCAGGGCATTAAAAACTTAAATTTGAATAAACATCAACTGATCCTAAGCCAAGTGAATTTTCAAATTGCAATTTGGGCAGAAGTTTGACACACATAAACAGAGCTTTCTGGCTCCCTCATGCTCCTGCTTGGGGCACTGGAAGTTGTCAGCCCCTCAAATACTTTAACTTGTGTGAGAGCACCAGCTTTTCTGCAAACAGTTTTTGGCTGAGTTCTGCAAAAACAAATTTATTCTCCAAACAGAAATTCATAGACACAGCACATATGAGCACTTACAGCTTTGCAAAGTTATAAGCAACCAACAGAGGGGCTAAAATGGGAATCAATACCAAATCTCATCTACAGACAGTGCTGGGATCTTGTTTGCAATCTGAACACATGCCTGTGTAGTATCTGTATAGCATCCTCTCCACCTGCTGCTTCAAGAGGTATTCAGGCTATGTCATAAAATGCTAGCAATTCCAAATCTTCTCCAGCCAAGCCTTCCAACTGTAGATTTCCAAAGTGCACAGAAATATTTATAACTAGCATTCATATTGCTAATTGAAATATTAGTAGGAGATACCAGCTGCTTCATGTATCAAAATACTGACATTCATTATTATTGGTTGGCAGAGGCTTCAGGGTTTTTTTAATTTTTGTATAAAAATGAGTGTTAATGAAACCATACTAGTGGAGTTGAAAGTGTAACGAAACAGAGACTGAAACATGAACTCTAACCCTTTGCTCTACCCCTGCCTTGGTAAGAGCTTTGACTGCAGAGCCAAAGCCTGGGCTTGCTTCCATGGAAAGCAAAGGACTAGCTTTGGAATTCGACTTTTCCCAATTTCTTTTTCTCAGCTGTGCAGGAAGAGCACACCAGATATTTGAAAAGGTTTATGCTAACCGTATGGCTTGGTGTGCAGTTATATTAACAAGAAGAATGAGAGAAATGGGTGAAAAAAAAGTCTTGGGCAGCCTTGAAAGATGTTGCTTTAAGGAAGCTTAACTCAGTCCCTTCAGGGTGAAGACATGTTTTATCCTACGCATTGCCAATTTGAAGTTGCATGGCATTTTCTTAATTGCATATTCAAATGATTAAGAAGCACTGCTGCTAGCGCTGTGATCACAAGTGAAATTAATAGAGGGTCTCACTGCTTTTGGAATGATCTGGGATAATATTACATGTGTAACATTACATGTATATTAAATAAGAAAATAATGGACATTTTTGACATTTTACACAACATAGGAACAGCAGCTACAATTTTATTATTCTCTTCATGCAGCCTGATAACCAGTATAATCTTCCTTCTTGGAAAGACTGACTCTATAATTGTTATCAATGTTGTAGTAGCAGTCTTGCCTAAGCAGGAGGACACATTACGATTTCAATGTCCCTGCCCTAGGCGTTGTACAAACAGAGGGAAAAGGTGGATCCATGACAAACAGAAATTACAACCTTAGTCTGAGACAAAAGTCAGTAGGTGGCAAGCTAAAGAAAAAGTATCATTCTGTTATAGTGTATATTAGAAGCTGAACTGTACATTGCCATGGCTTACTATCTTGTGATTTCAGGATTGATCTTGCCTTAGCCGTTTGTTAACTTCTCGTTTTATCAATCCAGACATTTATGCTATGTACTCATCACAGTGGTGCCCAAGAGAGTTGAAGGCTCATGACAGTCTTAGTAGCCAGCCTTTGGATATACACATAGAGGAGCACTACACAATGAAAAAGCAGAGATTTCATTCTCAGCATCCTATTAGTGAACATAAATGGTGATGGACTGTCACTCAAGTGTGACATTAGAGGGAGTATAAGACACTTGTGGCTCAGCATCCCTTAGAAACAGGTGGAGGATTATTGATTAATCTTTCTTTACTGGTTACCTAGCAAGAATCCAGTAGATAATGTAAAAAAACTAGTTATTTTGTGTCTTTGACAGAATTATCCCTTTTGCTGTATTAGGGCAACACACTGGGCACAGTGCCTCAGACTCTAAGTTTCCTTGTGTTTTGCTGCATTAGATCTTTGTGCTTTGTTTTTGGCATTACATCCAATGAAATAACACAAGTGAGAAAGCAAAGGGGTCCCAAAACTCCAGTGACACTGGGTTAAATCTGATGGTGGTGGGGCTCCCTGGGGCTCCTCTCCAGGGATCTGTGTAGATGGGCTCTTTTGCACACCAGCTGAGTGTTAGAGTTGACTAGAATGTTTTGGCCACACAATTTTGTTTGAAGACTAGCATTTGTAAAGAAAGCACTTGGAAGGAAAGTATATTGTTTCACTGAAAAAGATCTTTCAGGTTTTGGATAGAATTTTTAACTGGAACGGAAGCTTTTCTCCCCAGAATTGGTCATCCAAGACATAGAAACCATGGTTCCCTTCCCTGCTCTGCATGAACTACATGGAGGATTTCAGCCTGCATTTCTCGCTACCTTTAGCACCCTAAATGCTTAGAAATTGTTTATTTCAAGCTGGGTCAGTTTATTGTTCTCCAGTGGTTGGAGTGTTTCTTGTTTCATCCTGCTATGAAAGGGTGTCTTTTTTGCAGCCAGAATATCTGCTGCTGAGACTGAGACCGTCAAAACTCTACCATCACATTTTTTTCTTCACAGCACATAGGAAGGCCATAGGGAAAAATACTGGTTTTTAAAGTAGAGATGGCACACAGCCTTGCTAGTAACATCTGTTCAAAAACACTGATATCTGTAAGTAAAGTAGTATTTCCTATTTTCTCTAGCTATGAGGCCATTGAAAGCCACAAAATTTAGATAGGGGTGTATAAAGATCCTCAGCAACTCTATATCCATTAATTTCAAATGATTTAAATAACCTCAGTAGCCGTGACCCAAGCTCGTGAGCTGGACAATCCACTGCTGAACATAAATGACTTGCATGCTTTTGAAATCAAGACCTACACTTTATCTTCATTTGCAAAGACTTCTGCAAGTAGTTCCTGAAATCACAAAGGCAATATGATTGTTCTTTCTGAGAACATAGCAGCTTTGGTTGTCTTATTGCTTTTTTCCCCCTCATGTTTTCTCATTACCTTTAAGTTAATTAAAGTTAAATCAAATTCTGATTTGAAGATCAGAGACAAAATTCAGTAATCTTTTAATTGCTGTTGAAACATCTCCATAGGTGTTTCCACTTCCACTTAAGCTGGTTTCATTCCTAATAAAATCTTGTCTGAAGAGTGAGGTTAGCAGATTCTTTGTTAGCAAAACAGCAGCTTAACAGCTGGGGAAGGCGAATCATCAGCTGCCTGTTGCTATAGAGTCTGTCTCCGGCTGTTTTGCTATTTAAGTATCATGCCTTCATGTTATGCCTTTTAGGAATATTTCTAATACAAGCTTGCATCATATTGGATTAAATCAACTCCTGACAGTTTTATCTGACTATATGTAACAGCTTATTATTAATTAACTATAAAGTGTGAGAGCTCTGAAGTTTCTGAAATGGAAGAGAGCAAGTTCCTTAGGGCTGGAGGCTAAGAATTTCCATCTGCAAAGAAATTCATGTCAGTGTAGTGCTATGCTTTTGTACTTTTTGTTTCGTTTTGCAATGTCGAACACTGCATCCCAATTGTATAATCCAGTTCATGTTACTGGACAGAATAACTATATAGACATAGGATGCTGCTTAAACTTAAATGCAGCATATATTTATATTTGAGATGAGCATACAAAACAGAAACAAAATTAGGAGCGCAGAACACGAAAATAGCAGACATGGAAAAATAAAACTAGGAACAGTCTTGGCGTATGATCTACTCCCCTCCTTCTCCCCTACTGCAGGATCAGCTCTGCCTTTGCTGTTCACAGCAGCTGGGCTCAGAGCTCTGCAGCTCCAGGGAAGTCATGCCTGTATCCTCTGCATCCTACTGTCTTATTGTGTCATTGCCATTATGGAATTTAACCTACTATCTCACCTGCGATTGTTTTGCCATGAGTTAAACTCATTGCTCCTTGCTTCTTTGGACTGTAATCTACTCACTTGCTACAGAAAGAAACTGTCATACTTCACTAGCTGCAGGAAGAAACTGTCAGAAATCAAAGATTTTAGGCTTATAACTGATCAGTCCAGACACATGTTGCTCTAAACTGTGATTACATATTCTGCCACAGGTTAGCCAGGGATGCTGCTTTCACTAGGTTTGTCATGGCTCTCATAGCAGCATCAGTACTTGGTAGATGGTGCCAGTGCTGTGTTTACAGTCATAAGTAGTTATTTTCGAACACATCACTCCAGCATTGATAATGCATCACCAGTTAGTCTGAATGGCAGCTCACACTCCCAGCTGCACTGATTCAGTACTGTGCCATCGTGCATTTCAGAGTCGTGGTTTTCACTGTTTCCTTTGTTGTGTTCTTTTTCACCCAGGCACTTCTCTACAGACCAGCTGCTACTGTTTGAACTTCAGCTCAGATTGTGGCAATTCCAACCACTAACAAAAAAAAAAAATAATAATTTAAAAAAATCCATAAGGGCTTTTATGTCTCATGGGATGATATGGGTCTTGAAAGACCATAGGAAATCTTTGTCTTAGGAAGGCATAAGATTTATTTCAAGAGCATTAGCATTAAACATCTTGAACATGTTTTAAAATATCACACTCACTGAACTCTAATCACATTTGAACATGTAATGATGATGCCAATATTTTGTAAGTTATTATAAAAATAAATTTCTTCAGAGATCTTCAGAGTAACCATTGACAACCAAAGTTTCATCTTGTTGAGTTCACTGCATGAGTTTGGGAAGAAAATTTTTCCAGGCAATCATGTCTCAAATGCACTCTCTAATTAATCTATTAATATTAAAGGCAAACAGTTGCCAATCCTGCAGTGTAATTTTACCCCTTGTGCATTCTCTCTATAGGAGAACCATTATTCTGATGCAATTAAGATCTTTGAATTTTTGCAATGATTTATTAATAATAATTTGTAATGCAGCAGTTGGTTGGTGCCTCAATGAACTATACATACACCAAGAATATTGCTAGTTTTCAGAGCCTTTATTCTAAGATTAATGAAAGGAAGAGATTGTGGGAGACAAAGCCAGCAGATTGTAAACATGTCTTATTAGTTACACCTTTTAAAATACAGTGTGTTTAAATGATTTGTGGGAGGAACAGCATCAAAGGTTGTATATGTGAGACTTCATGCACCAGAATATGGCCAGTAGTCTTTTAAACATGCTTCTGTCAAAGACAGGAAGTCCTACATGTTTGTATTTCATCCCAGGTTTAAAAGTAATCTATAAATGTTTAGATAATGGAGAACAGGCAAGAAATTCATCAAGTCATCCTTCAACAGATACACAGAGATAAGAGTTTCCATCTGGTAGAGCCCAGTGATTCCCACTGCAGTGAACTGATAGTGCATATGGTTTCTTTTGGCAAATAGTTCACTTTTTAGAATATTTCATTTCAAGGATGGGGTAGAAAAAAGAAAAAAACCCGCACACTAAAAAGGAAGTTCTACTTGCTTCACCTGTGCATTCATTACACCACTAACTCTGTGAGAGTCCTGAATATTAACTCCACAGTAAGAAGCTATTGTTAATGTATCTTTCCTGCTGGTCTTTAGTAATTTGAATGACTGATGCATCTGCCACAGGTATAGTCTTCTTGTAACCAGAATCACAGAACCACAGAATCTGCCAAGTTGGAAGGGACCTGCAAGGATCATCGAGTCCAACTCCTGGCCCTGCACAGGCAAAATTAGAATTATGTATTTTTTTAGTTGAATTTGGAAGAATTAATTTTCAGGTGACTAGCTGGAAGTAGTGATAAGAAATGTCTTACTTCCATACTGATGGTACATGAGACAGCCAATACCTGGTTTTTGTTACAGTTCCCCTCACAGAGTGTGGTGTTCCTTTTTATCATTACTGGCTGTCATTGTAATCCCAGCACAATTTATTTTAAAGACTAAGTTCCACAGTGTATAATCATATATCGGTGCTTTTTAAAAAGTGTCAGAGCTTGAATATGATTTAAAAGAATGTTGAAAAGTTTTTAGGTAAAACCAAGTTAAATAATGTTATTTAAAATTTTAAATAACTTAGAAACTTAAAAATTTATTTAGCTGGAGTTAAAATAATAGAATAAGAAGAAATACCTAGCAACATAACTCAAAAGAATTTTCATTAATTCTTACTTCTTTTTATAAACTTTGTTCCATTGATAGTTGCTATGATTACTTATAAATGCCATTAATCTCATTATTATATCAAAGTACACAAACCAAATGAAGATCAGTGTACACTGAGCTTTTTAGATGTTTTAAATTTTGTTTGAAACTTACTTTTCCTTGTTATATCTAAGAAGTTCTATGCAATTGAATTAAAGACAAGATAATTTTTTTCTTGAGATCATATTCTGAACTAAAGATTTAGAGAACATTTTGTGTTACAGGAAGCATGAAAAAAGATGTGATACTTGGCAACACTGTCTTTGTTTCATTACCATCATATCTGAATGCAGGGAAGCTGCTCCCAGCACTACTAACATTTACTCCTCTGGAAATCACCCAGACCACCACCCTTCTCCAGGCTGCGAAGAAGAAGATGGTATCTGGAAGCTGGCTGTTAAAAAGCATGCTCTGAGCAGAGATTTGTTTTGAGTCAGGTGGCAAAATATCTGTCTGCGAGCGAGACGGGCTTCTGAGGCGTCTGTGGGCAGCCCTCACTCAGGTGCTGGCAGGTTGCAGATTCTCCACCAGCTGGTCTGAAGGCTCTCACAAGCCAGTGGAACAGACAAGCTCCTCCTCTTCAACCAGCCTCTAGCAGCTTTCAGTTTTACAGGGAATGAATAAGAAGAACTCACCTAGTGATTTTCAGCGCGGAGTAGCAAAAACATCTCCTGCCTTGACAGAACAAGTCTCTCCAAGATTCTTGCATTTCTCCATAGGGTATGGCTAAGATCTTCCCTCTGATCCATTTTTACCACATTGTGGTGTAATGCCACAGTTGTATGGCAGTTTGTTTGACCCTCTAAGCCTCTTAGGACATGCACAAGGTGCCATTGTACAACACAGGCATTGCACATTTCCACTTCAGACCTATGGACTGGTTTCAAAACGCAAACGCTTTCTTTCTCCATTACCACATCCCTTCATGCAGAATGGGATATACAGCAACAAAGCCTGAGGAAAAATCATCTTATTTGGAGTTTAAAATAGGAAAACACAGAGAGCAAAAAAACCATGCTCAGAAATAAATGTTTGTTATAAAATTAAATATAACTGAACTTTTAAAATTTTTGTGCATTGATAGCCATCTCAACAGAGAAGGGTAATTTTGGAGAGGTAGCTGGAGGTTGTACCAGTTGGGGTTTACTCCTGTAGTAGTGATGACTGGACCATATAGGGGTCTATTTCAGGGACTACATACTGTATTTAGCAGAGTTTTAGGCTCTCTAGGGAGTAATCAGGGGTGAGGGTGCATATGAATGTGATTATGGGGACCTCAACATACCATATGTTCTACAGGCTCAATATATGGGAAAATGATTTCCTAATTGGTAACACATAATTGAAACAGCTGCTGTTTTAGAAGAAGCAAATCCATCACCTATGAGTTCCAAGAGGAGTCAAATCATCACTTGATACATCCAAGTGTTGGGTTAACGTTTCTCTGTGAGGCAGAGTTTAACTGTTGCTGTATTTGATCCACACATTTGATGGTCTTTGTAAATTGAACAAAGCCCCTGCATGCCAAAATTAAATGGAGATTCAATCTAAAGAAAACAGGGATTTTCCAATTTTCTTGAAGGAGGCTTTGTGAAAGGTAGAAATCTCTCAAGCAGAGATATCCTTGAAATATCTTGCAAGATACTTGTTTGGGTAGGTGGGACATGCAAACTAGTTGTCAAGATTGAAAGAAAGCTTTCTTGAAAAGAGTGCAAAACTGTCACTGTCAACTGAGGAAACCATTACTATTTCTAAAATATCAAAACACCCATAGAAGATTACCTCTGGCTTACTTCTGCTCATGACTTGCAAGACATGTGCTAGTCAAAAAAGCAGCAACCTCTTTGAAGTATTCCTTAGACACTATTTTTGTCTTCCACTGCATTCAGCCTTCTGCAGTGAACAGTGTGCATCTTCAGACTTTGGTCAGACCCTGTGAAAACCAGATAAGTAACAAGGAATCAGTTTTTGGAACATCTTTTTTTCTCATGAACTTTCTAGGAAATCTTGATCTCTTTTCAAGTTGAGGAGCAGGCTAAAGTAATCGATACACCTGCATAAGAATTACGATACCTAAAGCTGAAATTGAGATCAGCTTCTAAGACATTACAACAGCTTTATTTCTTAAGACGGCAATTAACTCAAGATTTCCTTCGCATGTTCAGTCAAGAGGATCTAATTTTGGAGCTATGGACTCTTTAATATTCTTGAAAAAGTCTTCTTTGCCAAAGAAAGAAGCTTGCCATTTAAGCAGTTTTCTCACTTTCTGGCCCAGTTTAAAACAAAACCAAAACCAAACCCAAAACCAAACAAAAAAAACAAAACAAAAAAAACAAACAAAACAAAGCAAAACAAAAACAACAACAACAAAAACAAAAAAAACCAAACACCACTAATTAAGCAAAACCTAGGCAAAATTCTGGCTGAAGAGGTTCCTCATTTTGTTGGGAACTTTGCTATAGGTTTATATGAAAGCTGTTCCTATATGATAGTGATAAAAAATAACTTAAAACCAATAGAATACAAAGTCAGCTGGTAACAATCAAGAAGGAGACTCTATACATCAAGAGATGAAAAACATTCTTCTCTTAGGATAGTTATCTTGTTTTCTGAATTTTGGATGGCTAGATATCAAGCAAACATGAAACTGTCACAAAAAGAGAGAGAACTAGACAGTGATGGACAACTTTTTCAACTGCCACCACTCAGGATTTAAGAAAGCTTTGGAGTATCTAGGGGATGTCAGGTAGGCCATAAAGGAGAGAAACTGTAAGAAGAAAGGAAATCAGAGTTGATGGACTCCAAGACTCATAAACACATACATATATAATAAACCCATAGCTATCAATAAGCAAATGTCATGGGCCAGAATCGATGCACTGGAGGGAAAGGAAAAAGGATTTGAAGACGAAGTCTTACAGTGACTGAAAGGGAAAGAGGGAACAGGGAGCCTATATGACCCAGAGTATTGACTGATCAAGTACTAGGGAGATTATATAGAAGAACAGAAAGACACAGAGGCAAAATTTTTCTGGAATTAAAGAAGGAAGTCAATTCTTGGTCCAGAAAGAAGAAAGAGGTTCAAGGGGATGCAAATAGCAGCTCTGAGACTGGTTCAGACATAGGTTTCTGGAAGCAAGAGAGGAAAAACCTACGCACAAGAATAAAGAGAGCAAAACAGAGATGAAAAGGAGATCTCAGAGCAAATTAAATTTAAGGATTTCAAGAAGCTCAGAAACAAAGTGGAAAAGAGAGATGAAAAGATGGTTGGGAAAAGCTTGTTTTATATTTACTGGGAGGAGTATGCTAAAGGCTGAATTGACAGGCAGAAGGTGAGGAACTGAACAGAAGGAAGTGATTTTATGGCTTACAGGAACAACTAGCCAGAGGAGAAAAATTAGTCTTAATTGATGAAAGGTCTTGTAGTTTATTCAGAAAAAAAAATACAATATTTTTCCTGTTAATTACTAGGGACAATTCTTGAAATGCAACAGCTTGTTTTAAAGAGCATATGGTAGGGGGTGCTAGGCAAATGCAGCAGACAATGTGTTACCAAAAGAAGAAGATCTCTTTTACATAAGAAGACATATGTAATCCAAATTTATCCACACAGTATCATCAAAAAGGATATTTTAAATCATGCCATCTCTAATACTAATATTCAGACTGCAATTAATCAGTAAGGTATTTTCAGACATTAAGAGGCAGCTTGAATCTTAGATGTATAGACAAATATAAAGGCAGAGTAGCTAGGAGTTTGCTATAAGTGATGGGTTAACCTGTCTGTGGCAAGTGATGTGCTAACCCAGCCTGATGACATGCTGAGGCCAATAAATGGTCTTGTCACGTCTTGTCACCTGGAAGTTTCTCAAAACTCTGCAATCACAAAATTTATCTCTTTTACATAAATATGATTTTGTTGCCTTCTTCAAGTGCTTTCAATATGTGCTCATAACTTAAATTTATTTTTTAGTAATGCTGTCTTTATGGCATTAGGTTTTTATCCCTCTGTAACAACACGGTTCTCTTACTGTCTCATTGCCACCTTTTGTCAGTTGCCTTCCAGTTTTATATTCTCTGGCACAGTGTGGAGAAGTTTCTGATCTACCTTCTATATCCACCCAAATACTTCTGTAGATGAGTGACAGGGGAGAAAACTGGCAGCACTCTGCATTTCACTCATAAAATTACCTCTGTTTAAAATAAAATTTTGTGTTGCTATAATAAAGTCACAAATGAACCATGTCACAGAATAGATGAATGGATCTCATTAAAAACAAAAACTAATTATGAATGCCCATCTTCACAGCATCCATGAGCAGGAGAGGGAGATGAAGGAGGATATGTGGTAATGGTGCCTGACAGGGGGGATGGTGTAGGAGGACAGGTCCTGCAGTGGGATCTGCTCTGGGAATGGCTATTCAGACTGCTGGCTGTGTGGATTGGGTAAAGTATGGTGTTCATTGTGGTGTTCATGGGGTGCCAGGGAGTCTGAGTGAAAGGGTGAGTGGGCTGGCACACAGCCTGCAGCTCAAGGGGCTCTGTGCTGGCAACAAGTGCTGGCAATGGCATCTCTGAGGAAAAGGGGCTTCCATGGCAGCCTCTGTGTTCAGGTGACCATTTGGATTCATGCTGTGTGTGGCCTCAGCTCTTTGTACAAGTTTCAAAGGTGGAGTTGGGGTGAAGAGCACAGTCTCAACCTCGCACTTTGGTTTTGCTGGGGAACCAAAAACCCACAACGGGTGCTCTGCAGCCATCTGGGAAGCCAGCCCACAGGTTGCATGGCAAAGACAGTGCCATGCACTTAAACTTGAAGTGGATTTTTACAAGTATTTTAGGTGCTGTAAAATGAAAATGGATGACTAATATTTCCTGTTTTAACATAAGATCAAAACAGAACTCATGATAACTTCAAAATAACAATAAATCCTACATAACCTGAAGAAAATATGCCCTTCCCAGTTTTGAAAGTCTGCTTCAAGAACAGCAGATACTGTGATGTCTCTAATGAGTAAAGGGAGAGAGCAATAATGTTGCCAATTCAGCCATCATGTCCTCCTGATTACATTGTTTTTACCAAAGGGATAAGCACTACCTACAGCAACTGGTAAAGAAGAACAGATTCAAAAATGAAATATCTATCCACCCTTTACTCAGCTGAGGGGTTCCAACAGCCCTTTATTCCATATAAAGGCTAATCTGTATAGCAATATCTACCAAGAGACTATTAGCATTTCTGGAGAGGTCATTACCACAAACAAAAAATCATTCACTTCCTAACACATCTTCCTCCAGGATCTTGCGGTACTAAGTACTTTTTCCTTTGTGAGTGGCAGTTTCCATACCAACCTTGCTCTCCTAAGCACACTGTGAAAGAGCTGAGATGAAAAGACTGAAGTTGAACCCGACAGCTACTGCACCCTCTGCTCGCTGCGATTGTGGGTTTGCAGCCCCTGCATGTGGAGGTGTTCACCAGAGAGCACTACAGCAGGAGCGTTGCTCCTCTGTGGAACTCCCACTGCCAGGTTAGGTATCTACATTAGGCACAGGGAGAACTAGATATGGAGGAATCACTACTGAATGAGGGGACACCTTATTATAGTCAATAGGAAGAGCTAAAAAGGGAAGAGTGTTTCTTCCAGACTTAGACATCTGTTCCTTCTCTGGCCCCAGACTCGAAAAACATATGTGAGATTCACAGACCAACACTCTGTCACTTAAATCACCCCTTTGGGTACAGACAACCCTTTGTTTCTTTAAAAAATATAGTCAGTAGCAACATAATTTTATCAGCTAGTCTGGTGTTCAGATCTGAGTCTTTTCCAGCATGAGGCAGATCAAGCTCATTTCCCAGCAGACAGATCTGTACAGCACACTGGGATGAGCCTCCTGCCTGGTACATGTTCCCTACTGTGCAAAAACAGTGGGAAAAATTTTAGGGTCAGAAGGAGAGACAGTAGGAGAAAGCATGATGATGTAAATCTGTAAAGATAGTATGCAGCTCAGACAGAGAGCCTTAATTCAAGCCTTGCCCTGACACATAAGTAAAAACATGCATTACACAGTATTAAACAATTTTCATGCAGTCACACTGTATAAAAGAAATTATATGGTGATCAAGAACTAAACCCCAGGAATCCTCATGAAAAGCAAATGCTATAAACATCTATATGTCTATATCCCTGTTTCTGAGCAAGGACCTCTCACTGAAGCTTCTTCTATTCTAGCTGTTATTTCCCGTTCCTGCCTCTGATCATGCCTCACATCAAAACCATCTCAGCAGTTTTCCCTTTGGCAGCCCATTTCTAGACCGTCTCCAGGTAGAGCTCTAGGCTTTCTCTGTCTTTCATCCTTATCCCTTGCCCATTTGTAGGTGCTTAAAATCTTTGCATATCTGCACCATTACTTCTCCAGTGATAGATACGTTGAATTTTAGCTTTGGCATCATGACTCGGGAAAGCTATTTTCTCACTATCTTGCTGCTAATTAATTGCTTGCTTCTCTCCCTTTCTTTTGGCACACAGTTATTTTCCAGGTGATTAGTTAGGGTATTTTAAAGTGGTTTTCAAAAACAGTATTTGCTAGGTACAGTGCATTAAATCCACCCATCAAAGCCATACTCATTATATTTTTAAGAGGAAGTAATTATTAATCAAGCTAGTTAAATTATTCATTGTAATTTCGAATTTGTCTGCCACTTTGAAAATAAACAGCTTGTTTTGCCCTTTACATATGTTTTAGAACTGCATTACTTAACACCCAGCTGTAAGCCTGAGAAAAAACGAAAGAAACAGAAATCTAGGCAGATGTTGCATTTCAACATCCTTTCTCACACTTAGCTCTGAAAATCTTATGTGCAGATTTCACTTTCTTCAAGCTGATCCACTTCATAACCAATGACTTGGCATCAGCAATTACACCAGAGCAGCAAGGCAGAGTACATGCCTCCCTTGAACTGACTCCATGGATCATTGATCACAAAAGTCACCCACTGAAGGCAACAGGTGATTGGACAGTATTACAAGAATAGGTTTATTGATTCAATTCCTTAAATAAAACATTGTGAAGAAAGGACTATCGCAAAAGATCTGCAGATTATCCAACAGGCTTGTGGCATGCATCTCACTCTTGATATAAAATATGCATGGTACAAGAGCCCTGGGAGTCTTGTTCTTGTCATCAGGATTGTGTCACACGGCGGCAGCAACCCAAGCAAAGGAAGGATATGTGTGTGAATAGCATGTTTACACAGATAGGTGGCTGAGCATTAGTGCTGAGTTCATTCACTTTATGCCTGCTAAAAATCAAACCTTTCATGTGTATTTGACATTTAGTACAGGCTCAATCCTTCCATATACTTACATCAATTTTATGTTCCCAGCTGTCTCAGCTCAGCTCTCGGTGACTATCCAGGCTCTCCCATGCCATTTCAGGGCAAAATTGCAGAGGTCAGTCATGACTTAAACTGATTTTGCTCTGAAAAGAAAACTCATACAATTAAGGACAACCACAACGTGATTTTAAAACGTCATCTCCTCCCAGCCAAGTTGGGTTTACAGGCTGTGTGATACTGGAGCCCAGTTGTTTGGCTCGGAAGAGTCTGGAGGCACGGGGGGGTGGGCTTACCCATCCAGCTCTTTGGAGGCAGCGCAAAGGACCTGCTGAAATTGCCTCACAGCTGCAACACCTGGTCTGTTGTCTCTCCTAGCATTCCAAAGGCCAGGGTAAGTGTTGAGGCTTAATGCTGGGGTGCTTCCCACCATGGTCTGCATAGCCCAGACATGAACGTGATGCCTCTGTGGGGCTATGCAGCTCACCAAGGTAGCAAGGAGCTCCCTGTGCCATGGCTGCAAGTCACATCCCAGTTGTGTCAGGAATCACACGTTGACACAGGTTGTGGAAATGATTCCTTCATCTTAGTGGCCCCACTTGCAAAAATATTTTTGGGAATGGTACTGACTGATAAAAATATGCGCTGTAGTCTATGCCAAGGCAGTGGTAAATTTGCTATAGCAACATAGTATGTCTGATGGTTGTGTTATTCCGAAGCCTCAGCTGTGGGCCAGGACTCCTCACACTAGATACTGTACAAGCCCAGACTGAAAACTGTCACTGCGAATTTGGCTTTTAAAGTAAGTGATTTGATGAATGATGATAGCCTCAGTTGTTAAAAAGTGCTGGTTCCAGAGTACAAATCCTACTATTTTTATCTCCAGTTGTTGCTAAACATCTAAGTAAACTTACAAGTTCCAGAGCAACATGCTTTCTCACAAAATGTTCTGAGTAATTTCCTGACTTTCCTTTTAGCTCTGCCCTATAGGTGCCCTAACAAAGTCCTGACAAAGAACTTCAGGATGTTGTGGAAACACTCAGTCATTGCAGAATATTGATATTTGCAAAGATATTTCACCATGGAATAAAACACATTCACATTTATCAAGTAGTTGTTTTTTCTAGTTTCTTCATACATGACACTATGATTTCTCTGCCACAGCAGAAGAGCCAAAACATAACTCCATGTAAGATCACATAGGCTAAGGATGACAGAAAAGGTGCAATGAGAAACAAGGGGGTGAGAAGCAACCCCACAGGGACTGCAGTTGCCTCCTGCCATGGCAAAATATCTCTAGAGACACCAAAGGAACCTATTTAATAAATGGGCCCTCCTGGAGAGTGGAAACCTATAGGCATCACACTGGCACAAAAAAAGCAAGTCATTTCAAAGGAAAGGGTTATTTTCATATGATATGGTTAAATCATGCTGTGTACTCTATTTATTAATGCTTTAAATAGTTTTCTTCTTTAGCTTACTTGTTTTAGATCAAATCCTCTTTCCAGCTGGCAGTGTGAGCAAACAGCTGTAGGCTGAGGTTTACTTTCTGGTGGTGAGAAGTAGGAAGGACTCCAGACTTACAATGTGCAGCTTCTAGCTAATGCAGAGCAGATGCAGTTCCGTTTTGCATAGTTTTAAAATAAAAAATTATTCCTGATTATGTAACTTTAGCTTTTATGCTCACCTAATGAACCTGAACATGATGTGTGTATCTTAGACAGGTATTTACACACAGGTTAAATTTTGTCTTTAAAAGGTCTAGTAATGTGAAAAAGATTGATACAACAAATTTTCATCCAATTTGATAAATATGCCTCTCTGTGCCAATCCTATAATGATTTTAGATAGCAGGTAAATGGTTATATAAATAAATGTACCCAATTCCAATGGAATTTATTTCATTGCATTCACATGTTTTGTTTAGCATTTTTATGAAACCGTATGAAAAATGAATGAATGTTCAAACTGGTTTACATCACTCCTTAGTGATTAATTACAGCATAAACACCGTGACTCTTCTATGCTGAAACAGAAAAAAAAATACCTCAGAGACATGTTTAATCATTTGGATCTAATACTGCTGTGTTTATTCGTTCCTTTTTGGTCCATTAGAGAGTAAATTAGATTTGATTCACTTACTCTGATTGGCTTAATCGTACCAGTTACAGATGAAGTACAAATAAAACTGTAATAAATCCAGCAGATGTTTAACCTGCTCAACCGAGATCTTTAACAGTCAATTCCAATCGCAGTTTACATTCGGCAGTTTAAACAGACCCTTAGGAAATTGATCTGATTTTTCTAAATACCAGACATTTTATTTCTGTGTTGCTGAAACAAGACTGGTGTACAGTATTTCCAAGTCTGGATTATTTCACAAATATTTTTTATGATCTTGATTTTTTTCTGTGCTGGGCATTGCCCACTGCTGAGGGGATTACAGGACTGGTGTAAAAATAAATCATATGTCTTCTGCCCAAGGTAAAAGCACTAAAGGTCACTAGTAAAAAATGTAACAATTTCAGAATAAAATTAGAAAAGAATTGTTTTTAATGTCTTTGACTTAAAAATCTGAAAATACACCTAATGCATAATGCACTAAACTGCAGGGTTCATCAGATCACAATTTAAATTGTTATGACCTTTAAATATACTATTTAATGTGTGCATGAGAAATTCTAATACTAAATACTGTATTTTAGTCAAATAGATCTTTCATGTGGTATTGAGAAACCATCTGTATCTATAGAACTAAAAAGGACATTGTGCATTAGCAAACCAGTCCATGCTGGAGTTTGTTATGCCCTACCAAGCCACACCAAGAAATTAAGTAGCTTATTAACATAGAAAAATGTCAGTTATTTTAATTGTAACAAGAGGTGAAAGGAATCCTCTCTGAGTGTGAAATTACTGTGAAACCATCCACTGATTCCTGTGTTTAATCAGTCTCCTGAGAGCACCAGAAAGATGGAAGAGTATCTGATTAGTGTGGAAGTGTCAGCCTGGGATTAGTTTTAGGCACCCGGCTTTCATATCAAGGGCTTTCCCCTCTCCACTCACAAACCTGAATCACTGGATGGTTTCACCACTTGCCCCACTGAAGCAGGTTTCTCCTCCCTTTGTAATGACAATAGGAAATAAAATGGAGGATACCAAACCTTTTGGTTAAGTTCCCTGTCCAAAGACTCAGCAAATGAAACACCAGATCCCAATAAAGAGAACAAAACCAGAGCCTCCAGATCAGCTACTCTGAAGCAGTACAAGGAGGCCAAGCAGACTACTGTTCCTGGGATGAAACCCACTGAAATGGATCTAGGAAAGATCCTTCCCTTCCTGGCCATCTCCAGCAAACCAAGGGCTGATTGTGCACAGGAGCTTGGGACTTAGTTTGGCCCGTATGGGGGACGAGCCGTGCAAAACTTACGGGACATTTTAAAGAGACTGAGTGTGAAACATCCTATGGGACATTTAAGGGAGGGATCAAGATGGGGAAAGGTGTCCAGTGGCTCAAGGTTCTGAGTGAAGCAGGGAGAAGGCCAACCAATACCAGGTGCTTCCATCAGTTCTCTGCAAGAAAATTTCAACTTGACCCTTCTGGCAGAGTCTGCTCTGCTCATGTGGGTGCCTGTTAGTGTGAGGAAGTTAGATTTCTCATTTCTCTGTTTTAAAATCTTCTGCTCCTCCAACCAGCAGCAGAGGATGATGCTCAGCAAACAGTTGAATACACACCAGCGTTGAAAACAAATAATTTGCAAACAAGATATAACCTGGAATGTGTTCTGACTATTTTGAATATTGAACAAATCTGTCAAAATCAAATTCTGTTCATAGATAATTTGTGAATAGCAGAAAAAGCTAAAACAGCAAATAAATGTTTGATCTGCATCTTTTATGCTGTTCTGTCAACATCTGATTTATCAAGCAGAACTCCTTCTCAGATTCCTCAATGTCATATCCAAATTTACTTGTCCCTAAGACAAGTCTGATCTGTTCCGAGGAGGCTGAGGTGAGCTGGTCAGTGCTAGGCATGTATATGCCTTGTATTAGCACTACGATGGGTGTCTCTAGGAAAAATCTGTCTTCCCTATAAACCAGCTTTCTGTTTAAAACCAAATAAATATTTTAACCAAATAAAATCATGCAACATGTCTGATTTTTTTCTTTTTATGTGTATATGTGTATGCATTACGTTACACTTGATTATTGTGAAGTCAAAATTTTCAAAACATTTGAATTATTCACCACCCACATCATTTTGTATTTTATTCAGCTTGCCACCAAAACTGCCTGTGGATTAAAACTCTCTCTCTAATAATATTCACTTCTTATTGCCTTTTTAAAAGTGTTTGCAAATTAAATCTATAGTTAGAATTTCAGACTTCTCAGTAGTGCCTTGAATCTGTTAATATTGAACTAGGCATGTTGCTCTTAAACATCATCCTTGCTGCAAACCCTATCACTTTGAAAAGAAGAGGCCCTTTATTAAAATGGTATTCTTACACCAGCGGAGCAACACGGGAAGCTGTGATCGGAGCTGACAGTTGGTTTACTCTTACCATTTGATCACAAAATTTCCGTGCCATCTGTGGGAAGCCACACAGGCAAATGTGTCATCGCATCTAATAATGAAAAGAAGAAACAGACAGAACGTGCAGTAGAAACAGACTGCTTTAATTACGCCCCGTATAATGCTTTACAAAATTTGCAGAGGAAAAGTCCTTTGTGGACAAGTTGCTTCTACAAAGGAGAATGTTATGGCAATGGCAAAACAGGGTTTGACCTTGGATAGAACATAGGTTTATTAAGAAAAACTTCTAAGTGAAGGATTATCATCATTCACACCTTGCAGACCTCTGAATTTAGCAAAGGCAGGCAACGCTGGGAGCAACTCTCTGCTTTGCCCTGCAAGAAGGCAAATGAATTCACTGACCACAATCTGTAGGAGAGGGAGGACCCTTGAGAAGTTTAACAGCTATGCTGAGGAGATAAAAAGGCTGTGTCTAATTTTTACTCCAAGTGGGGGTCTCCAGCCCAGTGAGATGAATGGAAATAGGTGCACACCAGCATCGCCCGGTGCCAGTCGGGGTGAGGTATGAGGACAGTATTGAGGGATAAAATCTCAGGGTGATTCAAGCACAGGAAGCTGCTCTGAAGAATTGGCTTGTGCTGATGGGTAGAATACAGCCACACTTTGGAGAAGAGGTTGCTCTGCACAGGTGACAACATTCCTATGTACTTTGTGCCCTAGCAAAGAGATGGTGCTACGCTGTGTTATCCTGACTGTATGCCCTGCTTCCTCTGTGTGCTGGGCTGAGGACCAAGGTTGCTGTGCTGGTTCAAAGAGATGCAAACCTCTCATTTCTGAAGGTGGCTGGGCACCAGGCCAAAGTTGCAGTGCGAGTTATGTCGAATCCTGACTGACAGCTGGGAATGAGGGAAAGCCCATTGTGGGGGGGTGGGGTCAGGCAGGTACAGTGGGACCTGCTCAGACAGTGTTTGGATGTCTGGGAAAAACAAGTCACACAGGATCATTCTTGTCTGCAAGCCAACACCCTGTCCCAGCACACGCTTGAAGTCCCAGACTGTCCCTCAGCCTTCCCAGATGCTTCTTAATCCACATCTAGTCTCAAGTTCTGCTGCACTAATGTTTGCAAGAAAGAACATGCTGATACTGTTATTACTTTCTTTATGTTTTTCAAACACTATTTTTTCTCTGCCTTTGGCAGTCTGGTCATCCTGCCCGGGTATGACCTAAAGAAGAGACATCCAATGGCTGGTCACAGAGACTGCAGGCACTGGCTTGCCAGGATTTGGTCTCTGCCAGGAAACAAAGTTGCTTGGGATTTTGTTTCCAGTCCAGACCAATCTGCAAGAGCATATCCAGGGTTGGCGTTGGGTGCTTTGTGGAGACATCCATATCGCCACAGTGCCAGCTCAGCATAGCACTGCCTGTGACATCCAGGTTTGGCAGCTGGAGCTCGCAGTCTGCTGAGACCTTCCCCTCCAAGCAGCAGGCAGAGGGTACATTTGCTCTGCTAATGCAGCTCGTGCTGCACCCTGGCCAGGGGAAGGCAGACATGGCTGAGCTCAGCTCACACCGTAGCCCAGGACCCATAGTTACCCAGCCCACTGGCCAGTTCAGCACCTAAAATAAAAATGGAGGGTCTGTAGTGTGGCACAGAACTTTGTGGAAAAAGATAGCTGAGAGCTCTCAGGGGCCTCCGGTTAACCTCTCTGGTTAAAGCCTGATGGTAATAATGCCAGCATGGTGGGTTTGATCATCGTATGGGTCATTCACTTCAAAGACTCGATGATCCTTGTGGGTCCCTTCCAAATCAGAATATTATAGGATTCTCTGATTTTGTAAACCATGACAGGGAAAATACATTTCCTGTTCTGGCCAGCCTTTCCCATGGAGAATGACACTAGCACTCATAGTTTATGAAAAAATTAGCACTTTCATAACATTCCTGTGTGACCAAGTGTGGCAGCACTATACCTGTATGCGAAATTGGAGTAATTTTCTATCCTTGAATGCCACCTATAGGATAATGTTTTCTGAAATGATCCTGAAAAAAAACCATGATAGACAGAGGTCAAAGTGTAGTTTTAGATTAAAGCTGCCAAATTTTTGTGTGCTTGCTTTGATTTAAGGTCACTAATAACCATGTTGTCCTCAGGACAGTTGCATCTATTGCCTGATCTATATGATTTTCCATATCTTTTCACTCATAGTCCTTATGTCTCATCTATGAAATTATCATTCAAAGGCTAATCTCTTGCAGGAACAGAGCCCTGTGGATTTATCCCTTATTTCAGAAAACCCTTTAGCTACTGAATAATACTACCACACAGCATCCTTTGGAAGGATGTGACAGGGCACTTTGCAAGAAACAAATTTCAGATCATTAACAGGAAAGTGAGTAATTTACAGCAGCTCTGAGACTGGTCCTGCTTTCCGATAAGAAACTTTTGAGCAGCATGCATTTGACCCTTCACTTACATTGTGTCCTTTCTATTTATTTATATTTTCCTCATTAGAGAAGAAACTTGCTATTTCCCAACTCTGTAATAACAGGAGGGTCCTTTGGGAACAAGTTTATTTGGGAAGGTTTTGATAAAATAAATGAAACCATCTAGAGATGGTCAAATCATTTCAAAGAGGATTCATCCTGCAAGCTGCTGGGCATGACCTGTGCTTGAGGCCTTACCCCTGTGCACTGCTTTTTGAGATGGCACCCAGCACACTGCAGGACATCATTGCCTTATTTCAGCTCAATGATTTAGCTACAATGATTTAAGAACATATTTGGTAGCATATTTGGACAATGTTACTGTCTTAGTATTATGGGACAACCCAATGTAACTTCTTTTACAATAACCTCCGTGAAATGCTTGGGAAAAGACAAATATAGATTTGGTTTTATTTGGTTTCTTTAGAGCTTCTGAAAGATGTGAATGAGCAAGGTATTACTACAAGTGTTTTCCTTCTGAGCTCTTCACACCTGCATATATAGAGTATATATGGGATACGCTATATATAGTATATATAGTATATATACTCTCTATATACTCTATATGGGAGTAGCTGTATAATTTCATAAAGAATGTTTCTTTTTTCACCTTCAAGGCACTTAAAATGAGATCAGGGAGGAAGGTGTTTGACTTGAGCCAGTGTATCTAGCTTCATATCAACTGAAACCAGCAATGTTATTATGGAGGCGTAATGCAGATTAAGAAATTCAGCTGATGCAGGAGGTCCTCCATAAGGTCTACGGACCTAAGATGTCTACTAGAAATGTTTCCAGAAAGTACGTGGTCATTCATGACAACACTAGACTTCACTGATATGTGTCACAACAGTAAAAACCAGCCTTCTCATGCAGATGACAAATGTTTTTTTCAAAAATTTAAAGTTCAATTAATTACTGAAGTTATTCCTCAAATCCTCAGATTTCTTAAATAACACCTGAGAATGAGCATGCAAACAGCTTGAGATCCCTTTGTTGTACAATCTAATCAACTGTCAAATGCATGAGCAAAGGTGCATAATTCTGTCTCCTGAACATTTTGTTGCTAAAGTAAACACAAGATGGATCATTGCAAACGCAGTCTCACCACAAAGGATGATTGGTTGCTAAAGGTCCTGTTGTCTTCAAATTTTCCTCAAAAGACTTGGAAAAATCTTCAATATTGCATGCTTTGGATATAAGTCATGTAATACAGTAACAAAGCTGAAATGAGTAAGTTCCCTTAAGATCAACATAGCCTGATATTACTTCTATTATTAATATTGCTTTTTTATTTCTCAACTTCAGCTCTTTGCCTATCACTTCCAAATATCTTTTAACTGTGGTATTATATGTAACAAATTCCTTTGTTTGAAGAGAAGCTTGGGCTGTTGAATTGGTGCAGTCTTTCATTTTCTATCACAAGTGCTAAAGATGCTGTACAAGCATCTGTCCACATTAGCAGGCTCAGCTGCACATTTGCTCTCACAGAGTCAAGAGAAGGCAGTATTTTCCTGGTGACATTCCTAGAGTCATCTAATTGTTTTTCCTCTGTTAAAAGTCTCTCCCAGGAGGTATAAACAACTTGCAGAGAGGGAAAAAAAAAGTACTTGAGGCTCCTTCTGAGATGACAAAGCAAAAAAAGTTAGAAGATATATGACTTTTCCTTCTTTTTCTCATTTCAGTATTTGCAGTGTTCCTTAGTAGGGCCTCAGAACCAATGAGTAAGAAAAAATACCTCTTAAAAGATTCTAAAAATGTTCAGAAGAAATTTAGGTTTTGAAAAATCTCAGAAATTTCTCTAATGACTTTTCTGCTGGAGAAGAGAACGCTTTTCATCGGCATCGTCGCTGAAAGTATTGCCCTTCAAAATTCTCATCCCCAGTAATAGAGGATTTGGGCAGGTCTGACCTCTCCTGTTCCTGGTGGTGCATTTCTCACATGATGGGTTTTTTGGGGTGGCAAAGCCTTTATTGGGGGAGGACTTGGCTGAGTGGACCAGTGTAGGGCTATTGAGCAGCCACATTTCCAATGGTTTTTGCTGTCTCCAGATATCATCTCCTCCAAAAGGGGATGAGGAGGAGAAAAAGTGGTGTCATAGAGGGGGTTCCCCACAAGGGCTGTCTGTTGCCATGGGGGAGGATGGCCACATAACCCATTTTCAAAGACACACATATTAAAGAAGCTTCTCCTGAGCCAGGAACAAGCTTGGCTTTGTCACTTCTGCAAGATCCCACACGCAATGAGGACTCTGGGAGTGTGTGACCTGCTAAACTGGATGTTGAGATAAGGTAACGTGCTCTCATCCATTTCTGTCAAGGAAGGCAGATTTTGGCATGCCTAATGACAAAATTCTTCCCTCTGAACAAAACAGTGCATTTTTGTGATTCTTATGCTGGCTGTGATTCAGCTTTTCTATACGTCAGTTGCCAGCAGCTTCCTCAGATGAATCAGTTTCTGTTCCCTAAACTGAGGCAGACAGATGTTAGCAAAATATCTGTGCAGTACTTAATTCCAAATACTATAAAGAGAACTTTCTTGCTTTTACCTTCTGTCAAGAGTAGTGGTTGAGGCTGTGCAAAAAAATTGCCTTGGAAACAAAAGGAGCAGAAGGTATCCCCTCTTTCTAGCTTGGGTGGAAGTCTTTGGGACACTCACATAAACTGCATTTCACTGCATTCAGCATCTGTGGGATTTCAAAATATTTTTTTTCTACATGATTCTTAAAATTTTATGATTCCAAATGATCTTTGGACAGAAAATTCTAGCATTTCCTTTTGGCCAGAAGGTGATCACAGAGCTTTTTGACTCATTTCTAGCACAAATAGTAAACAAAGCTTTTTCAGCATTAAACATCCACCTATGTTGACAGATTTTGTGAGAATCACAGCAAGAGTGGTATCCTACCAAAATAAGAACATGCCAAGTTAACAGAGTACATCGCAGAGATCAGCATCTGCAAGTCCTCTTCTTATTGCTGTCAGATACAGAAAGCCTTGGTGCTAGGTATTACATTTGGAAAAGCATCTTGGCTTTTCCACATAAGCATACCGTTCTGGAACAGACAGCTTGACCAAAGAAGAAAATACACATTGACATTATTTTGATTAACCTTCCAGGGAGCATAAATAATTCTATAGGAGAAACCTGAAGAATTTGACAGCAGTATTAAACTATACTCTACCTCAGTAGTTGCTTTTCCCAATTGTTAGCCTGAAATGGAAATATTTTGGGAATGATTACCTGATCACCTGTCATTTTTAATGACAAAGAGAGCTTAAGCCCAAGGAAAGCAATAGCATTTTTAGGAAAAAGAAAAATGTATGTAGAAACATTCATTGTGTATCAAATGCATGCCCATTTACTATGATAAGCTAGAATGTATGGATTCCACTTTATGTGTCCTTAAAAAGAGTTCAGTGACTACTAAGGAAGTTAGTATTCTTAAAATATCTTAAAGACCAAAGGGCAAACAGATGGGTGATTCCAATCAGGGTCGACAAGAAGCTCCTGTGGCACGGCTAGTGTTTCCAGTGCCACCACCCCCAGCTGAACTGCTCACCCCAGCTCCCCTGCAGGGTCCTTGGAGAGGAAGGCATGACCCCCAAAACATGCTTATGGCATGATTTACCCAGCCTCTTTTACAGTCAAAATTGGAGCATGAAAATTCAAGCATTGGAAGAGGCTGTCCGAGGAAGTGATTGTGATCCCTGGAGGTATTTAAAAGATGTGGCACTTGAGGACATGGTTTAGTAGTGTAATTGGCACTGTAAAGTTTATGGTTGGGCTTCATGATCTTAGAAGCCTTTTCCAATATAAATAATTCTCTGATTCTAATCTGGATTTCTTGTGTTGCAACATGGGAAGGTTTCCTCACCTCTGTGAGGAGTCTGACTGCCCTCCCTCTAACCCCTGTCAGGTACCTGAGAACAGCAATCACATTCCACTTCCATGTCTCTCCTCCAGTTGAACAAGCCCAGCTCTTAGACACCTGTGTCAGGCTAGGGTGAAGCTCCTGCTACTCTCCCTTGCCAGCACCACCTGCATCTCCCTGGAGCAAAGTGAAAAGCTCACACTCAGGTAGTGATGAGTAGCAGGTTTAACGGTGTGACTTGTCAACTATCCATCTGCAGTTAAAGCTAAACACATGCCTTACCCTGGCTGATGAGCAGGGAAGCCTGTCCTCCCACACGGACTGCTCTAAGGACAGTGAGCATTGTGCTTAGATACAGTCAGCTTAGCGTCCCTTTTCAGACATTGGGCAGGTATCACTAATAGTCTCAAAATTACCCAGCCACTGAACTGATATTTTGAAAATATCCAAAAGTTCATCTATTCAGAGAAGTTTCAAAGAGAAAAAGGCAAGTGAGGTGTAATGGCAAAACGCTGTTTCTAGAGTGACTTGAGTCAAAGCGCAGCTGTCATTGCCAGCAGTATGACTACGTTCACAAGGTAGGTAGCTTCAAAAATAAAATGATTCCACCAGAACAGATAAGTGTTGTTTTAAAAATGGCAGATACTATTTTAGCATTCATATGAGAAACGTTATAATTAGGTAGTTTTGAATATAAAGCATCCAAGCTACAAGAGAAGACAGACCCTGTTTTATGCTGTTGCTGCCTGGATTATCTGTGCTGTGACTTTGCTGCAGAAGGAATCAGCATTACCAGCATTCTCTGACCTCAAAGAAGGACAGAAATTATGTTGAAGATGATATAAGAGTCCATGAGACCTGCCCTCTCAGGGTCTCTTTAAAATCACGATGGGTGATTTTCCTTTTTTGTGTGTCTACTACATCATGTTTTACACTAAGGGCTGTGGGTGGTCATCGGAGAAGACATGGAGGAGGAGAGACACACAAGCAGGAAAAGACTGGGATGTCATTCTGCACCTGAGCCACCGTTATTTCCTTGGATGGACAGAGGCTTTTCTCAGGAACTCAGAAGAGTATAGGTAGACCTGTTTCTATACCTTTGTACTTTCACTCTGTCTGAAAAGTTTTCTGTTTCATGTATTCCTTTTTAGCATTACAGATTCCTCCCTTCCCTTTAGACAATTGAATCTCAAAACCTTGGTCCGTTTGGGGTATGTCACAGTAGTAGTCTGTCCTTGTCACTATGCTAAAGAAATCATTGATTGACCTGTACATGAAACCATGCTTTATATTTGAGAAAAAATATATATGAAGATTTATACAGTATAAAAACAATCACAGGAAAGTCAGCATATGCTGGGCATCTCATGAGGGATTTCATTTTACCAAGCAATTTTAATTTTATTTTCATTTGTGTATTGCAAGAAAATGAGTGCCAGGGATAAAATTAAATGAAAGAAGGCAGTAACTTAGCACCCTGGGACAAGGAGGACAAGAGGTGTTGCACATGGGAAAACACATGATGAGAGATTCATGGTTTGCTGGAGCTTTGCAAAGCTTTCCTGGCACAGCCAAAAAAATTCAAATGAGACAGAATGGGCAACAAGGAGTCAGTGGCATGAATCACAAGGGTGTAATGAAGAAAAGGTCAGGAGCCAAGTTCATGTTAACTAGCTGGATAGACTGAATGGGAACAAAGCAAATCTCAGTAAGGCCAGATTCAATGACAGCACAATGTGAGCTGATGATTTGTAATTTTAATAATGCAAAATTCAGTAAATAAAATGTTAAAATAAGCAACTTTAATAATTCATTGCAACGTTTACTATTTTAGGACTGTTATTTTATAGCATATTTGATTCAATTGCTCAGTGTCATTGTATGTCCTTTCCTTGTAACCATGTCACAACTTAGACATTACAGTGTTTCATAATGGCCAGCTAATTGTAAGATGTTTCTGGGTTTTTCAATAAAGCAGGAACCTGCCTGTCACTCCAGAACATCAGCTTTGAACTACACTCTTGCTCACTAAGATTTTATATCGCCTCAGGTGGCCTGTATTTCTAGTGCCTGTACTAAACCAGCAAGTTTCTGTAGGTTTGAATACCATTTTGGGCTTCAGTAGTTTGTATCTTCAAAGCACTGTATAAACATTAACCAATGTAGACATTTTGTAACTGCACCAAACAATGCTTGTGTTAAATGCAGGAGTTAAGAGCCAGAGGCTGCATCAAAATTTTGAGGTTATGCTATATCTGTAAAAGCATTTGTAGGTGCTTTTGGTAGAGCTGAAATTTTTGCATGAAGAATATGTATAACCTACACCAAAATCTATCTTTTTTACAACAGTTGTCTGTGTTTAATGCTCACAGTGACAGATGCAGGCATATGAATAGGTGAAGTATTACTGGTGGGCAGAGGCTCCAAAGGCTAAAAGGTGACACATGGCTGACTGATGGCTTGTTAGCTTGGCTCTCATCTCAAGCAAAGTCGTGGGGAAGATTGAGCATGACATATGTATTATGGTTAAAGACTGGTTTAAGTACAATGTGAGATGCCAATAAGGAACACTGACAACACACTTTAATGAAAACAATGGCATCTCTGTTTAATGTAAATTTTTTAATGTTAGCATTTAACACTGAAATACTGCTAGTATTTTTGACAAGCTTAGTTAATAAAAAGTGACAGCTGACATAATACACTTAGATTTCCAAAGGTTCTTTTACTTGATACAGTATGACATCCTGATTAAAAACATTTAACTGAACCACTGAAGCACAAACTAAAAAATATTTTTAACTGTCTATTGGGTGGATATCAGAGATAATCATTGGTGTGGTCTCTTTTTAGGATCAAATATGTTCAGTCTCTTCACTGAGATACAGAAGCCTACAACCCAGCAAGACCAAGGCTTAAGAGAAGACTTGCCAGCTCAGTTTCTCACTAGCACAGAAAGGTTTTCATGAAGGCCCCTACATCTGTGGTCATATATTCGCATCTACTCTCTTGTTTTTCTTACTCTGGCATTGTCCTCATCTGACCTACTCAGATTACAAAGCGTTCAGGGCAAAGTCTTCACTCCTGAGTTGGAGCAAAATCCTGTTGTAGCCAGTACCAGGATTTCTGTTAATTTCAGTGAACTTAAGGTCCCCAGTGAGATATTCAAACAAACAAAATGTCACCAGTTCCTTGTGCCTTAACAGCGGTGAAAGCTGACTCCCTGATATCCCCGAGGACCTTCACAAGAAAAACACTAGTCACAGAGATTTGGGCAAAAACAACCCCCCATGTATTACTCACACCTGAGGGTGGCTTCCAGCCATAATAGACAACAGGTAGAACAACAGTAGAACAGGTACATACACCTTGCACTGCACAGCAAAATACTCTGCAAACTCCTTGTGAAAACAGAAAACTTTGGCATTGCTGCCTGCATGAAATTGTGCACCCAGGCTTTGTGCAAACCTGAGTAAACTGATCTCCAGAGCCCCGATGATGGCGTTAACAGCCTTATAGATACAGCAAGTGCACAAACTGAGATGACAGATGTGATGGACACGGAGGATTAAAATGTAATTAACATTACATTTATGATATGGGCTTACATTAACTGCCAATCTGACTGTTGCACTATATAACCCATGAGAAAGATTGAGAAAGCTTGAGCATAAACAGAGAGATGTTTTTATATGGGCACCAGTAGCCATGAAAATTAAATCAAAAAAGCAATGGTGATCACACAATGCTCTCTGAGCCTGTGGCACAGAAGCAAGAGATTTGCAATTTATCATGCAGTTAAGAAGACAGCAGGAACCCTACAATTCCTATTGTGAAGCTGCAGAATTGCCCTGTAGTCAGCAGTTTAGCCTGGACCATTTTATAGAAATACCTTTTTGTGCTTTGCAACATAACTTCTGTTTGAGACAATATGCTTAAATTAAAAGTGAGAAGAGTCTCCAGGCTCAGTGGAGAGCTCTGCAAGCTCAAGAGGACAGATTGCTATTAGCACTCTAGCAGCTCCTCACTGTGGGTAATCACTATAATGTGCTTTCTTCTCCTGTAGGGGCTGATAAATATATGTATATATAACAGGTCCAAGATGCATGTTTCTACCATTTTTAAAGTCTGACTTCTTACTGTGCCAGTAACTTGCTTTTTGTTTAACACAGAGAAGTAAAAAATTGCTAGAACATGGGCATCTTTCCCAGTCTCTTTTAACATAATGCCTTTATAGGAGTGATGATGCTTCCTATGCTCCTGCTACAAACAGCATAAGGAGCTCACTCTGTCCTTTGTTGTATCAAGCTTGTTATGGCTTTCATTTGACAAGATTGCATATATGTAAACTTCGGATAATGCAAATTGGTTTAGCTTGATCTGACATTTGTAGCACGACTCTATCTCGTTGGTTTGGAGTGCAAGGAAGAAGGATCATACAAACGGAGACTCCATTTCGAAACTCATGTACTGTGAGGTTCCTATTCAACTGTTACCAAGCCTTTGAAAATGCTTTAGCATTTCAGTGAAGATAAATAGAATTAATACATTGTGGTCTAGATCCATAACTTTTTATGGCACAAAATACTGCTCCAGTGAACAAGCAAATTACCAAGAGATGAGTCTCAGAAGAAGTCCTTCAGCCCCTTGTTTTTCCAGTTATAATGGGTCTTTACAGTAATTTTGAGATCCAGTCCAATAATGCAGCACAACATAAGAACACAAGACTGATATTACTGAGGCAGATCACAAGTTTGTTGACCACTGCATCCTATTCCTGACTGTGGTCAACAATGGAGGAATACTAAAGCAAGGAAAGCAGGCCGTTCTATTTTCCCTGAATTCAGTCCCTGACTACAAAAAACATTGTAGCTTAGAGACTTCCTAAACAAGAGCTGTTGCCATTCCATTTAAAAGATGCTCATGGGTTCTTTTCAATTAATGTTATCTAGCTGTGTTTTTAAAGCTGTGCAAATTCTTAGTATTCACAGAACTCGGATTCAAGGGGATACAGATTACCTGCATAGTATGCAAAAACATCTCCTTTGTTTTAAACTTTCTACCTGCTGGTGAAGTTTTATGTTCCTCAGATCATGTAAGTGAAGGTGTCACAGCCACCACTGATTCCCCATTAACCCTTTCTGAGCTGTTCCTTATTTTATAGATCTCATATGCCCTGAAACTCTCATATCTTAAGGCATATAGAACTTCTTTGCAATAAACTTAGCTCGCAAAAAGAAAACATCGTAAACTTTAGCCTTCTAACAAGATAGGAAGAAATCATCACTATCTTCAGATATCACAAAAAAACACACACTGGCCATAAAACACCTCAGCAGTTTTTCTGTCTCACTCCAATACAAAAATTTTATTCAGAATGATCATACCCTGAGTGATGCAACACTGTCCCTCTTCCCAACTGTATTCTGCAGCCATATGCAAACAGCCCAGTCATCAGAGGGCATCATCCCATCTTCAGTGTCCCATACACAAATTCCAAACAGTAAGTGGTCTCCATGGACCAACATGTTTTATCATAATGAGGAATTGCACAGCTTGATTTTCACATTGAGGAAGTGTTTTAAAGGTTTTTCTGAATCTGTGCTTGAATATATCAATTTTGTTTGTTGGGATGCTGGAATAACTACCACATTTCACATAGCAGCAAATAGTATGGGAACTTCCAATATGAAAAAAAGTCTTAAATCACACTTCATACTGAGTAAGAATTATCTTCCATTTCCATCATTTACAGAAAATGGACAATTATGAAGTTTCTAAGCCTGCTTAATTATATTGGGCCCATTTCAAAATTACTGCTGTCTTTTCAAGCCTGTCTCCTTTGAGTAACAGAGGACTGTGATGTACATTAACCAAGTATGCCTTTAGAACAAATCAGTACAACAGTGAGTGCCACAACTCAAGAGTTTCTTTCCAAACTATCTGTAATGCCTGCAACCACAAATCTTTGCTCCCTTCCTGACCACAGGAACATCAGAGGTGGATTTTATGCTCAGCTCCCAATAGCCAGGAGGTGGAGTCATGAGGCTTCAACATGGTCCAGCCTAGCTCTTAGCCCACAGGCCTCTTTAAATGATCAGTCTACTAGAGATCTATCTTCTGAAAATAAAAGATATAAAACCATAACGTTTTTAATGGATAATAGAAACCAGGAAGCCCTGGAGACAGCACATGCTTCTCAATTTGCTGCACAGACATATTTTGTGTCATTAGGAGAAGTTCTTGGGGGGAAACATTGTTGGAGAAATGGTTCAGAGAAAGGAAAACAGTATGAAACTCTCTGCAGCCAGTCTTGCTCAGACATTATGGATCTGAATTTCAATACATTGTAAACAAGCAGCCCATCTCTGAGAGTGTCAGCAGTTTTAATGTCATGTCATCCAATCAACACAGGTTGTGTTCTGGGAATCAGAAAAAAACACTTCTGCATTCATGGGAGAGAAGATGTTCTGTTTTATTTTACTAATTCCTTATACTGAATTGTACCCCATTTAGCACCTTTCTGATGGTAAAGACCAGCATTCACTTTCTAGCACTGTGGAATTCCTCTTTCAACACTCTAATGAGTTCACAACATGCTTCCAGACTGCTGTACAGAAAGAAGAAGCAAATCACTCCACAGTGACATTTTTCTTCTGTGATGCAGTTTGAATGTACCACTCCTGAACACACTTTTTAAGGTGAACTGTCTATTTGAAATCACAATTTGCCTGATACTGAGCTATTTCTTCAGCTGCTGAAGTCTGTCAGAGCTCCATTTAATTCAATGGAGACATGCTAATTTTAAGCAAAGAACTGACCCTCTGTGCCTAACCATATTAAATTATTATTCTATTAGGCAGATCATAGATAATTATAATCCTGCATGTTTCAGTTTACTGACACTGTGTCTCTAGGAGCACTCTCTTAAAGGAATTTAGCCAGTCATCTGACATTTGCTTCAATTACAGAAAACCACACACCGGCTCACAAACTAAAACTGAAAAAAATCCAACCCAGAAATAAAAGACTATAAAACCTTGGAAAGTGTCAGAGAAATTATAGGCTGGTCTAATATTTGATCTGCTTTCCACTCATTGTAAAAGCATTACCTACCAAGCTGGCGAGATTTGAATGACTCTTTAACAGGCAATTCATGATCCTTATCATGGAACATCAGTCTGCACATATAACACTTGTCTCATTCAGTTCTTGACCAGGACTGGTCCCAGCACTCTTCAAACCATAAGGTTCTTTCTTATTTTAATTTCTCAAGAACAGATGTCTCCTGCCTGACAGTATATCACTGCCTTAAAGCAATGAAGAGCCACAGACTTGCCCCCTGCTGCCCACTGACCGCAGCACAGAGCCTTGCCAGTGTGGGATGGGGGGCTCAGCATGTTACAGAGGTGCTGCCCCACTGCTATAATGGTGATGCTGCCTCATTGCTGCCTTGTGCCCTGTCACATTCCAAGATGGAAACTAACAGAAGTACAGTTAGCTCCTATCCGCATGTTCTCATGAAAATCAGAAAGAAAAGGAGCTTTGTAGTCCATATGTGCCTTCCTATTTTTGCTTCCCCCTCCCCAACCCCCCAGCGTGTTCATTTCACTGGTAAAAGACTGTGAATCTGGTTTAACAGATAAGCCTAAACCATCTCCACATTGTCTGTCTTAGCAAAGCAGGGTTTCATTTAATCCTAAATCACTGAATAGAAAGGTGTGAAGTACCCTGCACATCTTACTATGTACAAGGGGAGAGGTACTACAACCACCTTGTATGCCATTTACACAAACAAATTTAATCACACCAAATTTTACTCAAAAGGCAGACCATCCCCTTTCTTGTACCTGAGCTAGCTCACAAATCACTGCATTGACATACATCTGGCACGAAATAACTCCAGCAACAGCACAGCCTGGGTCCAGCTATAGGCACTGGTAGAGGGGCAGCTGAACCTGAATCTGCAACGAGTTCTTGGGGCAGGGAACAGGAGCCATGTGCTGGGCTGTCTATGAACAGCAAGCTAGCAGATTGAGGGATGTGTTTATTACCCTCTTTCTAGCACTTGTGAGACCACATCTGGTGTGCTATGTCTAAATTTGGGTTCTCCAGTGCAGTGAAGACATTAACAAATGGGAGATTCCACAGGATATCAGGAAAATTACAGGGTGGGAGCATAAACCAGTATCTGTTCAGTTTGAAGATGAGCAGGCTAAGGAAAGATCTTATTGTCTTTTTCAATTAACTGCTGGGAGGATCTAGGGAACACGGAGCCTGACTCTTTCCAGAGATGAACTGTGCAATCAATGCAACTTGCAGCAAGAGAAATTTGACAAGACATGAGGAAAAGTACCTTAATAGTGAAACTAAACAAATTCCAGAACTACCAGGAATTTGCTTGGTAGTTTTGCTACAAAACCAAGCAGGTTTCTGGAATTTTCATCCTTGAAGATACCCAAAACACAGCTGGGCAGTCAAGCAACCTGGTCTAGCTTTGAAGTGAGTCCAGCTCTGACCATGTGACATTCAGGATCCCCTGAAACCTGAACCATTCTGTGATGCTTCATGGCACAGTAGTGGAAGAAACAGATGTTTTGAGGGAATGTAAGGTGGTGCAAGTCTCTGGGAGGCCAATGGACTCATAGGGTCGAGATTCTACTTCTGAACCTGCCCCCAACCTTGTGTGTAACCAACCACTCTGGGGCAGCTTAGGCATCATGACTCCTGGTGAACCTGGAGACAACAGGAACACCTACATTGTGGGAGTAATGTCCCTCTGCCAACAGCAAGGCATTCAGCCTAGTCTAGGATCATGCCATCATCTGTCACGACAGAAAATTAGGGATGCATACAGTGAGAGAGATTAACTGTATTTGAAGGATGCAGGTTCCATAGCAATGGAGGCCACCAGGTAGTAAGGGAAAACATCTACAAACAACACAAACTAACATCCAATCCTGGGGAAACCCAGCCATTTTATCTGCCAATTTATCTGGAATGGAAATCAGTTGTGAGGGACTGCAGTTAAGTGAGGAAGGTGAAAATATGATTTTAAATGTTTGGTAAGTACTTTTCAAGGCAATATTAACATTAATAAATCCTGCTGGTATTTGGACCTCCGTTGTCACCCACTCACTTTGGCATCATATCATACATAAAAACTTTTGCCATTTAGGCTAGTTAGTAATGTCCTCTTATACCACTACTCGCACTAAACTTTCAATTTGTCATCATTTAATGTTGCCAGGTTACCTGCTTGTATAATTTTTTAACTTATTCTTCCACGTACTCAGAATCATTTACAGGCTATGAGTGTCCAAACTTTACCAGACAGCCCTCTCTGTGAATCTAATTCACGAACTACAGTACCATCTCTGTGCAGGCTGGATCTAGGAGTTCTTTGTCATTTAAAAGTAGGAGCCACCTGCTGCACTTTGCATGCACTGAAACTGCTGTTGAAACCAGCAAAGTTTCAAAACAAACAAAACAAAACAAAAAAAACCCAACACACAAAAATGCAGGGATGTATGCCTGTACAGGGCACCACAGTGACACATAAAGATACCCAAATGAGCTGAAATGCTTTATTCTGGTGATCCATCAAAATGATTCATCTATTTCTCATCTTTAACAGTAGGTTATATAGTATCTTCTTGAAATCATGAGAGAGGTACTTCCACATGCTGATTACCTTGATCTTGGCAAGTAAAATTGCTGTCAGGCAGTTCAACAAGGTCAGACTGACCTCCAACACACTTGAGGTGCTTTGGCATAAGAGAAGTCTTTGGGGGATCACCGGCCAATATAAGAAACATGATGAAGCAGCTATATGAAATGTAGAAGTAATAATACTCCCAGTAAGTACCTAGCTTTTCAGTGCTATAAGATTTTGAGTTTATTTTCTTGTAAGGACTCTACTGTAACTCAAGGTCAGACGTGACCATCTCTTTACAGACCTAGCATTAAGAATTAAAATAAATACCAATCAACAGCCATAACCTTTTAAAAAGCCCCGGTTTTCATATTTTGCTGATATTTTACCATTATCTTTATTACAAGAAAATGACACAAAATTAGAAGAATGACTGGCCTGTTTTTATTGCATGTTTAATTTTGATACCTAAATAAATGCATTATTATGATACCTAAATAAATGTATTTTCAAGTATACAGTGGAGCTGAGGACAACATGCTTGACTGTGGGGCATGTGCCTTTTGAAGTAAGTAGAGTTTCAGAGCTGCTGCCTTGCACTGAGACATGACCCCAAGCTTGTCTCTCCACGTGGTGCTTTTCCCCGTGGCCAGGAAGCGTGGAGGAGCAGATGGCCACCGAGGGTGCTTGCTGTCTGCCCTCCTCCAGGGATGTCTCAGCAGGTGGGGGCAGCTTAGCTCTGAGAGCTTCCCTCAGAGACAGACTCCCAGCTGCAGAGACCAGCCAGCCTTCCAGGCTCTGCACTTTTAACCAGGAGCATGGGGGAACCTGAGGCAGAGGAAAGGAAGGGCAGAGAGATGTAGTAGTCTGATCCTGGGCAGATTTATTTTCCAAACATATTTTTTTTTCTTTCTGGCAGCATTTTGTATGTAAATATGAGGGGGTTTTATTGGAGTGAGAAGTCATGTGTTGTAATAGATAATCTACAAATTCATACCACCTTTCTTAGTTCCTTGTGAGTAGCTCAAAAGTGCATAAAAGATACAAGTTAAATATATACTTCTTCTTTTCTTAAGGCTATACATTCAGTGAGAAGCTACAATTTAACACCTGAGTGGCAACCAGCAAAGTCTGTAAAGGTTGAAGGGCTTTATCAGCTGTGTGATCTCATGGTCCAGTTTATAGCAAATATAGAAGGGCCAAATCTGACTGTTAGCAACAAGACAGCCATGTCAGAAAACAGTTACTGAAAATATCAGTCTCTAGAACAAAACAAAATCCTTTTAGTCCCACCCCCACAAACACTATATTCAATGCAAACCAGGAAAAGATTTGGAAAAAAAAAATTCCCAAACTTATTATTTCAAACAAAATAAAATGCTCAGCTCTAGACCTAAAAAAAGACAGTACTGATGTGGGCATACAGAAGATGCTACTTTTCAGGGAAGCGTTTGCCTTGCTAACACCCTGTCTATCTGTGAGACAAAAATTACACAAACATATGAAGATGATAAAATGGGGTTATCCACGGGGGTAAGCACATTCACAAGAGGGGGAGGCTGAAAGCCTGCATTTACCAGTTACCCAGCACACTACTACTTAGTAATGTGTCCAAAGGGACAGTCTCTGCTCCTCTTCTTAAGACCTTGTTGCTGCAGAGCTTGTTCTTCTCTGCCAAGACCCTGCATTTAAACCAAGTGTGGGTGGGCCTGGGCTGTCCATTGTGGCTTGCAGGAATGCCAGCTCTCCCACTTCCTAAGTATTGGAATGACACCTCCCTCAGACAGCCCTTGAGGTAGTTCAGAGGGGGGCTATAGGGGTGGCTTCTGTAAGAAGGTGCCAGAAGTTTTCCCTGTGTCTGGCAGAGCCAATGCCAGCCATCTACAAGGCGGACTCACCGCTGGCCAAGGCTGAGCCCATCAGTCATGGTGGTAGCAGCTCTGGGATAACGCAGGTGAGATGGGGGAAAAAAAACCTGAATAGAACCTGCAGCAGAGAGAGGGGTGAAAATATGTGAGAAAACAACTCTAAAGGCACCAAGGCCAGTGTTGAAGGAGAGGGAGGAGGTGCTCCATGCAGCAGAACCGGGATTCCGCTGCAGCCCCTGGAGGTCCACGTTGGAGCAAATACTTACCTGTAGCTCATAGAGGACCCCAAACCAGAGAAGGTGGATGCCCACCTTTGACCCCATGGAAAGCCTGGAGCAGGCTCCTGTCATGACCTGTGACCCCATGGAGACAGGAGCCCATGCTGGAGCAGGTTTGCTGGCAGGACTTGTGATCCTGTGGGGACCCATGCTGGAGCAGAATTCCTGAAGGACTGCACCCCATGGAAGGGACCCATGCTAGAACAGGTCTTTAAGAACTGCATCCCGAGGACTGTCTCCCATGGAAGGCACCCCATGCTGCAGCAGGAGAAGAGTGTGAGGAATCCAGCAACAGTCAGCCTGCTACTACAGTAAAAACCAAGTTTTTAATCTAAATAAGACAGGTGTAAAACACCAAAGGAAGTCTGGTTAGGGTACCAAGATCTTTAGCAGGACACAAAGGAAAAGAAAAATTATTTGATTTTTTTCATGGCTAGTGAAGGAATCTACAGTAATATTCAAAAGCCATCCACTCCTCATGAATCTTCACCACAGACCCCTCACCTAGTGCAATCTAAGTCGAACCTGACTAGCTCTTTACCCAGCCTCAAAGTGTCTTCCTGGAAAATCCTCATGTCTTTGTGTCAATGCAGGCAGTGGCACAGTGCTATACCATGGACATGGTAGCAGGTTCAGCAGCACCAATCAAGAAAAGTGAAAGGGTGCTGCCAAACAATCCACAACCTAGATAGAAAATAAAATACTTTGGTCCGTTAGGAAATGGGCTTCCTTAAGTTCTCTTATTGGTTATTCCTGATAGGGAAGATTTTTAGAAACAGACATCAATAAGCTTCTCCTCAGCTGCAGCAGGGCTCACTGGTTTGTTATTAACCACTTGTGTTCTCTAAAGCTGTATGTTGACTTGTTTGTATCTTTACAGAACTCTGTTCAGAACTGCCAAAATGAATTCCTAAGATATATGCTTGGGAAATTTTGTCCCAGTAGACTCTTTTCTCATACAGCTTCTACTAGATTATTTCAGTCAACTGAACAAAGTTTTTCATCCCTTTCAATTATTCATTTTTTTTCCTGAGATGTTATTTATACAGTAGTGTACACAGTGCTTTGCAGTAAGTAGGTATGTCAGGCAAAGAACAATGTCCTCTTGACAGCCTTTGCAGCACAAAGAAATTAATAAGGTACAGACCAAAACAGTAAGAGTAAGGAGGCAAGGTGACTGCAGTTCAAATATTTCATTGAACAAAAGCAATGGTAAGAATGTTTGAAAAAGCAAAAATACTTCTCACATTGAGAAGGGTTTGTTCACTTATCTTCACATATCTATAATGCAAGGATCCGTGTCTGAGCTGGTCACTGGAGGTTCCTTTCTGGTGAGAAACAAGTGTTTTAAGCACTGAGATTCATCTAATTTGGACACCTTTAGGAAGAAAGGAATCATGCTTTATGCTCTACTTATCATACAAACTGTTCCTCCATTGACTGTAACATAGTCAAGCTGACCAACTCAGATACGGATATTATATTTAGTTAGATGATTCCAACCTACTGTTCTAGCCACATGATAATGTCTCTGTTAAGTCCTTTGTAAACGAAATTTCTGCTTGACAAAGCTTTAAGCAGTGGTTCCCCATTCTTTCCCACTGTGGGTGAGCTTTATTTAAAGCCCCTGTTCACAAACATTTTTTTTTTTTTTTCCCTGGAGGTGATTGTTAGATTAGCTCAGCTAAATCAGCTGTCTCGTAGGCTGCACTCAAAATGGGATTTGGTTATAGAAGCCTGTTTTTAAAAGCTGTCTGCAGATATTTTTTCTTTTTGTTGTAAGTAGATGCCACGTAAGTGTGGTTTACAGCCCTGCCATGCCAAAGGCTGAATTAGAGCAAACTGGACTTGACCTGACTTAGACTACTACATGACTGGTCACAAGCTGGGATAGGGAATCTAGGGGGAGGCAGAAACCTTTTAGCTGTGTCTGTAACCTGTGGATCAGTCCATGGCACCATGTCCTCAGGCTCCACTGCTCCCAATCCTATTTAAAATGGTCACCCACTGAGCAGAACAAAGCGGGCAGACATACAATGGGGTTTTGGCTGACACCCTGTGGCTACTGGAGCTCCAATTTGAAACTCTCACCTCTGAGAGAGAAAGTGGAATGCAGCACAGAGAACACAAGTGCACCCCACACTGAGCACCTTCAGGTCCCTGCACCAGCAAGGAAAGCTGAGGCTGCTCAATGCTTGGTCTCCCACATGAGGCTATGAAAGTTGTCACTAGAGAAAATACCTTTTATTTTCTTCGACAGGTAGAAGTATTAAACCACTTGTGCTGTGGCACTGAGCAGCAATGAGATTGCAACGATTTGGTGGCTGTGGTTACTGAAGCCCATTGATCTGGAATGGTCTGCTTCCCATTAGCACTGCTAAACCTCAGTTAGTCTCCTATATGAGACATCCTTTGTTTTTCTATTTAATAATTTCAGTAACTCCGCAATATGAAACTTTCTCAATCCAGTCCTTGTGTGTGGGAGGGTGTGAATATTTCCAGCTCATAGTAATGAATTCTTTGGCACAGGCAGTTGCAGCAGGCACAGGCCTGCAAGCACTGCTTTCCAAGCCCAGCTCCAATATGCTTCTTGCTGCACCCCAGTGCTAATGCAATCAGCTTGGCTTTGGGCGTGCAGCACGGTGAGACAACACTGCCAGGGCAACAGAAGAGTGCTCTGAAGACTATGACATTTATCTGTGCTTTTCTGCATACTAAAAAGTAATTCACAGTTCTTACTTTAGGCTCTTCAGTCTGAAAAAGGTGCCTAAGAACCTGAGACACCCATGAAAACAGAATGTCCCTTTGCAGTGCCTTGGAGGCACAGAAGAATGCACTCAGATCAGCTCGAAACCAGTCCCACCCTGGCAGAACACGGGGCAGAAGGAGGCAGGTACAGATGTTGCCTTCTCTCTTCCCCAGAAAACAAATTCTCTCTCAGCTGCGTTCAGGAGGGGTTTGAATTCTCTCTCTGTTTCCAACATGCACATTACCTTCCTTTTCAATCCTGAAGCCAGGTTCCAGTGAGGACCTGGAGCAGCCACAGACAGTATAAAACGCTCCTGATTTGCCTTTTCTGTGACAACCCTGTGAATGCATTAACATTTTAGCATTTTTTGCTGCATTATGGCAACACTGAAGCGTTGATGCCATTTAAAATTGGTCCCAAGTAACTAATGAAGTGATTAGATGCTGCCATGGTATGTAAATTAGGTGAGCAGCACAAAACCTGTATATGTAGACAATCATATTATTTCTTTTAAAATGAAGCCTTAATTTCAAACTCTAAATAAATAGAACAAAAAATACAAGTTAAAGGGAGAAAAAAGCAAAATATCAGCTAAAGAAATGAGTTTACAAGAGATTATTGTGCATGGTTTAATCATGAAAAGCACATTGTTTCAAATAATACAATGCATACTAAAACTGGATAGATGTAGATGCTAATTGTCTGCTCCATTACAGAGAGAGAGAATGCCATGGATTTGAGACAAATGGCACTTAACCTCCTGAACCCCAGATGAAGAGGGAGATAGATGTTTACTTTTGATCATTCTGGGCTTTTCATGATGTGAATCAATAAGTACCCCTTATAGCTTTGAGTCATGTTTCTAATTAGTCAGCCTCTTGGGCCTGGTTTACAAAATAAAATATAAATCAACGCACATTTGTAAATTCCAACAAGCATGCTGGGCCAATGCCATCTCAATGAAATAATTAAAATGCCATCAGCCTGTTAACTTGCTCTCATCTCTGCCAAAATATATATACTTTCAAATGCCACCTCATATTTGGAGTGATAAGGAGAAAGGTATTTTGAAGATACGATAGCTGCAATAAATGTAATATATAAAATACGTAAGTCTTAATATAACTAATTAAAGCTTTACTTTTCTTTGTCAGTGCAAGGTATTGCAGAAAGAGAACTAGCAAGGAATGTTCTTGACTACGAAGGTGATTGAATCACAGAATAGTTTGGGTTGGAAGGGACCTTTAAATGTCATCTGGGCCAACAGTTTTTGCAACGAGCAAAGACATCTACACCAAGACCACGTTGCTCAGAAGCTCATCTAGCCTAAGCTTGAATGTTTCCAGGGATGGGGTATCCACAGGGCAACCTGTTCCAGAGTTCCTCACCCTCATCATAAAAATTGTCTACTTCATAGCTAGTTAAAATGTACCTTCTTCTGGTTTAAAACCATGTCCTTTTGTGACATGACCTGCTAAAAAGTTTGTCTTCATCTGTCTTATAAGCTGCCTTCAAGAAGATGGAGACTGCTAGAAGGTCTCCCTGGAGCCTTCTCTTGTCCAGGCTGAACAGCCCCAGTTCTCTCAGCCTTTCCTCACAAGGGGGTGTTCCATCCATCTGACCATTTTTGTGGCTGTCCTCTGGGCCTGCTCCAACCCACCTATGTCTTTCCTGTGCTGGGGGCCCTAGAGCTGGATGCAGTACTGCAGGTGAGGTCTCATCAGAGCAGAGTAGGAGGGCAAAATCACCTCCCTTTACCTGCTGACCACACTGCTGTTGATGCAGCCCAGGATACAATTGGCTTTCTGAGCTGCAAGTGCACGTTGCCAGCTCATGTCCATCCTCTCATTCACCAACACCTCTGAGTCCTTCTTAGCAGGGCTGCTCTTGATCCCTTCATCCCCCAGCTTATATGGATACCAGGCAGTTGCCCTGACCCAGGTAGGTCAGATATCTCTGATCCAGAAAATACTCAGTGAAGCTCAAAATCAGCTTCTCTAGAAGGCAAATGCAGCAGGTAAACTCTGCATTACAGAGTGAAATACATACAATGCTGCACAGGGCTTGAGCTCTACAAAGACAACAGCCTATGAGGGACCCCTCTCATTAGGGAGCATCCAGGAGACAAATTGTCCATTAGCAAGATGATTAATTTTCCCCTCTTTTGCTTACTATTATGCCTCATGTGTACAAGGACAAATGCGTAAGGACAAATTATCAAAAACAGCCTCTGAAATCCCATCTGCCCCTCTCTGCATTCCCAGCTTTGTGTACACGCTGTCGCTTGCTGCTTCCAGCAAAAGGCCAGATTCAAGTCTCACTGGCACCAGGGAAAGGGAGATAGAAAACAGCACATTTAAAGTGGAAGCCAAATCCACGCATCTCCAGCTATGCAAAAGAAAGGACTAGAATTTCCCCATGAAGGGTCTCCAGTGAACTATTCAGGCAAGTGATGTGCCACATCAATTAACTGAATATCTGTAATTATGAGGCTCCACAAAAGCATACAAGACTTGAGAAAGAATTCTTAAGGAAAGAAAAGCGAAAGATATAGAAACATATGGGAAATGAGATAGAAATGCTATGTTTTTTCCAGAATAGATAAAGCCAACTGTCCTGATATTTTGGGGGTTGTATGGTAATTGCTGATGATATGTCCTAAATTTCACTTACCTAAATTTAATATAATATACATATGGTGCCATATGAGAAACAGTTAAGCTGGAAGAGATCAGTATTAGTGTAAGAATCATAAATGTGCTCAGAAGCTGACTGCAACGGCAAAGAGAAAAGAAACAGGAAAGGTATTAGTAGAACTCCCAAAACACAAGTCTTAGGATGTAGCATGCTTAAAATTTTTACTAATGGCACTGACACAAAAGTAAGGATGCACAAAATTATCTGGGTGCTTCTGACACCCTACTGGGGAGTACCAGCCTCATGATGAGCATTCAAAACAACACAAAGGAAAATATTAGTAACTTAGAGACAGGGAGGAGAGGAACAGAATAGTAACACAATTGGCACAAGAGGTTTACCAGGATTTAGTAGGAAGGGGCAAAAAAATTTCTTTTTTGGCTACTCCAAGATAGCAGTCTAAATTCTGTAGCAAATTTTTTAGCAATCATCACCCACAGCTTAACTCAGTACTATGAATCTTGAAGTCAAAGTGTTACAAAATGCTCAACAGAGATGGCTGTTGTTCTGCGTCTGAGTTTCATCAGAATCCAAAGCTGATTCCCTTCCTGGCATGGGGCAGCTTCCCTGTTCTAAGGCCAGGCTGCAGGAGCCCTGAGAAAAACTGGGAGGGGGACGGGTGCTGGTGCTCCCATGGCAAGCAGGTCTGCATGGGCTCCTGAGCTCCAGTGAGAACTGAAAGTGATGCTTCTAATACACTCCCCAAAGCTCAGAGAGCTTTCTTTTTGGCAGACTTTCCTTTTTCTTTTTGGCAAACCGTTCTGCTCTCTGCAGTAATGCCTCGGCTTTGATCTGAAAGCCCTGGGGCCCGAGCGCTGGGAGGAAGGATTTGAGAAGCACTAACATCAAAAGCCCTTTCCCTCTCAGAGCACCTTCGGCTCTGGTCCCCAGTGGGATTTACTGGGTCACCTCTCCAACACGCACTGCAATGGGTAATGAAGGGGATGAAGAGGGACATGGTCTTGCTGGGTGTCATGCTTGCTTTGACAGTGCTCTTTGTAATTCTGTATAGGTGGTTTTAGACACAGAGGCTCACAAAGGTTTTAGTCAGGTGCTGGTTTGCAATCAGCTTTAAAAAATAATTGAAATAGTGTCTACCAATGAAATAATGCAGCATTATACTGGAAGCAGAAGGCTGGGGAGTTGGGACAGAAGCTCTGATTTTGTCCATGCTGGTGGCCACGGAATCAGACTTTGCATGGCTACGTTTTTTCATCCCAGTATAAAGGTCTATGGGACATAACAGTCACTGTTTGGAAGACAGACAGAGGAGGATGTGCTTAAAAAGTAGCATCCCTTATTTGGACAACCCCAACCTGAGTGACATTCTAAGCTGGAAATCCCTCTGTTAAGATGTTATATATCTCAACTCGTTTAAACACATTAATTCACATGTCCATCCACTTAGGGAAGCTTAAGAATTCCTAACCATTTATTTCTTTATAGAAGACATTGTTTTGTAAGCACAGTAAGAGAAGAGAACAGTAATGGGTTTCTAGGTCCTTGGCCTTTAGCAGACTGTTTATGATAAAAACCTTAACACCTCAGGAAGTGATGATAAAATCATCTTTATGGGTAATAGAAAGGACTCACATCTTTGTTTTGTTGTTCTACTGCTCTGAACTTAAGGAAAGACACAGAGAACCAGAGGAATGCAAATTACACCTGTTTCTGTGGCCTTATTACACTTCATAAACAGATAAAGCAGAGCTTACAGGAAAGGGAAGGCAGTGTATTGCTCCATGGCTAATTGAGGAATCAGTGTGCTTCATTGCCTTAGAAGACCCTAACATTCAGGAGAACTAGTGGAATTCAGAGCAAGAAGAAACCTTGCAGCTCCTGGAACTTCAGGGAAATCAGCCTTCTATAGGATTAGGCACAAGAGAGTAGAGAGAGCATAGGAGGATTTTGCCTCTCTCATCTTTACCCATCTACCAGACTGCTGCTTTGATCTTGGTTTTCTTATTTTTTCATTATTAGGATATGATTTTAAGGTCTCCTAATTTCTTCTGTTTCAATTTTCTGCAAATTAGAGTGATTGTATATATTTGGTACTTATCATTATTTACAACAATTATTTGGAAGACTAATTACTCTTAACAATTAAAATCAGTTTCAAAAGCAGATATTATATGAACAGGATAGAAATAAAAGATAGAAACTGCTCAGTTTATTTTTTTCCAATTCCACTCCTGGGCAATCTCAACCAGAACCAATGGACACCCTACTGATTCCTTGAGGATAAGGAGAAGACAAAAGTGTCATCTGAGTTGTACCTATCATTTTTAAGACTGGTAGAATGGTTTAGACCATCTGTTGCAGGGCAATGATAACAACTAGGTTGAAAACAAACACGGGACCATGTAAAACTGACCCTAGAATAAACTCTCTACAAAAGAAGGATGGGTTACAACATATTCAGCCAGGATATATAGGGAAATAAGACAATGAAGCTAAATTTATATTTATTTTATACTGTGATAAACACAGATTTAAATAAATATCAAATACCAACAACACCCAAAGCAACTGAGTGCTTGAGAAGAGGCTATGTTCTGGTCTTTTGCCTAATGAAGGATGCTAGGCAGGGACTGTAGGCCACTCCTGCATGGTTGGATATCATGAAATACCAAATTTTAAAAACCACAGACATCCTAATGAGTGCAAAATTTTTATCCCATGGCTGCGGTTGCATATGCAGTTTATTTTCACTGTAGGCACAAAATCAGCAGTACAGTTGTGCATGTTTTTGTATCTTATTCCTAAAGATAGCTCAGTCTAGCCTGAGGCTAAGTTTTTTGAAACAGCAAAATCATTTACCATTAAACAACTGTATTTTTAACCTGTGATTAAGCTTTATAGCAACAAGCAAACAAGAATCTGATGTAAACAGAAATATATTAAGTGCAAAATATAAATAAAGCACATATATAGCTTAGGATTTTACAATTTGTTTGTTTGGGGTTTTTTTTCTTGTTTCTTACATCCCTTAGGTGCCCAAGTCTTTGGAAAACCACACCTAGCTTCCAAATTTTTTGTAATGTTTAGAAGTGATGCACAGAGAAGTGAGATGAAAGGGAGGAGTTCTGGTAGTGAGGTGGTGAGAGCATTGTAAACACTTGGAAAGATTTCTTACACGTGAATAAAAGTTATTACCAAACTACTTGTGTCGCATACCAGGCATATCAGCAGCTCTGTGAGGGCACACTGAGTGCAGGGTGATTGTGCATTAACAGCATTTCTGCCTACATGCACACGGACGTGACCATAACTCTGCTGTAGAGTAGAGTTGCTGGCCAGGAATCTCCAGCACGGCTGCACATGGAAACCTTGAAGCTCTGTTCCCCCTTCTCTCTGATGCAAAGAGCCTGAAGCCACTTCTGCTCATCACACACGGAGACTCTGATATATCAAGGCCAATGTCAGTGGTCACTACAAGGCCTATTCTGTGATATTTTCCCTTAGGACCAGCTTTGTACATTGTCGTCTAAATAATTTTATTCCTAGAGGCTAAACTTCCATTATTTGCCTTGAACTGAATAGCAGAACTGTAGCATATTGTAGGATATATGTTTCATTCTTCAGCAGATGCAGATAATGGCACAGATTTCTCAGATTAGGCTGGAGAAAGTCTTTCATACTTAAAAATAATTAAAATGGTTTGGCATGCAAATGTCAAAATGGAAGAAATTTAGCAGAAAATGGAGGAGAAATGGCCAGATCTTCCTATTATCACTTGCTGTACATCTCTCAAGACAGCTGATTCCTGGCTCTGTATGGGTTCCAGCATTCAGTGATTTATTGGGTAATTCAGCATTTGCCAGTATGTCTTGTGCTAATTAAATGCATCGCACTCTATTCAGAAATGTCACAATTGATTTGTCTTCTGCAAGCACTGACTTTATTTCAATCTTCTAAAAAAGATTTTATGAGCCCCAGATAACTTATCCTGGCACATTCATCTCCCAGGGCAGCTTCTGCATCTGAGGGCAGTATGGGAAGAAACCAACAGTGAACATCCAATACAAATGTCTTCTTTGGACAGCTTATTTATCTCATATATCCCGTACATCCAGGAGTGCATAGCCTATATGGTGAAATTACAAGCTGCTCCATTAATGTATAAAAACACTCAAACATGACAGAAATTATATACTGTATTGGCAGATTTTATTGGCTGATAGATTGGGTCAAAGAGCCATGAGGACTGAGAAGACTGTAATCTGTAACAAGGTGCTTATTTACAAGTGGTTTTGTGACTGAATTTAGCTATTACCTAAATTGCATCAAGAGGAAATGAGCATAAAATAGCTCACTCTAAATATAAGATGCCAAAGCATGCTTAGTATAATATTCAGAATCTGAGGACAATTCTGTCATTTTAATTCAGTGCTTTTCCCCACATGCTATGCATAACTGAGTGGTGGGGGTGAATTGCAGCTTTTGCTACTCAGCCATGGAGAACATTGTTACAGTGCACAGTAGAAAACTGCTTTGTTCGGAGAAAGTCCAATTCTTGACACGAAATTGTGCTTGAAGCTTAATCAGAATTGAAAATCTGTGATGCAAGACCAGAAAGGGTGCTTTTCATGTGACACAAAAGAAAATAATTACCTGTTTTAGGACAGGGATGATTATTCAGAAAGTAAGCAGGAAAGTTGATGCAAACATTCTGATTATTTTACTATAAACCAATAATTTATTACTTCTGTCCCAGACACTTTACTTCTTAGATTCTTCTGTGACAGAAATTGTTCCAGAGAGGGACTTGCTGCCTTGACTAGAAACTTTCCATAATAGGCTTGAATCAGTTAAACACAATTTGAATTTGTCATTTGTCACATTAGCAACCAAATGTTGCATTTGTAGCAGTTTGGTGTGTATAGCAGAGGGAGGACCCTCTGTCTATTTTCTGCTGCACAGGCTTCTGCTTCTGGGCCCCAACCAAGGATGCCTCCTAAAAGTGGCTGTCTGAGATATTGCAGCAGTGATGACATTTAACTGGAAGACAGTGATTCACACAGTTTACTCCCTGGTGTCAGACGGCGACTCTTCATACGCTGTCTGAAGAAAAGCCTTTGCAATGGCCATGCACGTGGTTATTTGGCTATGGCTGTTCATCTTACGAGAACATGGATGGGTATGGAGTAGAACTGGACTGTTGGTTGGAGGTTCCTGTCCTCTTGTAAGTCTTTGTTGTCTCCTCTTTGCTGACTTGTATGTGAAAGTGAGGAAACAGTTTATGAATTAGAATAGGAAGGAAAGTCTTGTGTCCTTTATTCTGTAACTTCAGGCACTTCTCATAAACTCATCGTGTTCAGAGTGCTGAAAATGCCACTTGTGCGAGGCTGTTCCAGAATCTTATCAGCAATTGGAAACACTCTTCTCCTAATTTCCCCTCTTAAAATATATATTTATTTGTTCAGTGCTTATATGATTCTTTTGCTTATATAGCTTGTCTTACTCTGACTACATATGTCCCTTACACATTTATAGAGCACAATCATATGCTCTCCCAGTTTCCACCCAGCCAGTCTGCTAAGCTGTACCAACCAACTGTTTTGATCTGCGTTCCTCCGGCCATCCTCACTCCCTCCACCAATTCTAATTTTAATACATGTTTCTAGCACACAGATAGCCAGAACTATTTCCAATAATCTGTATTGTGCAACGACTTTTATACTTTTCTCTTTTTTTTTTTCTGCAAATGCTTCATATGCTATTATCAAATTTGAGTTTTTCACAATTGCGTGACAATTATTGCTTACAACCACTGTCATTGAGTGACACACTCCAGCTTTCTTCTCCTTTTTCATTTCAAACCTATGAATTCCCAGTTTACCTTAAAAGACTACATCACTCTCCCTAAAGTGCAATTACATTTTACCCCATTTTATTACCTAATCTATTTTAGTCGTCTGGTTACCAAGTTCTTCATATTATTCTGATTTGTGTCTCTGCACTATTTTCTGGTGCAACAATTTCTTCTTCTATATTCAGAATATATTTTGTGTAAAAAATAAATATGCTGTTTACATAAAAGAGGAAAAAAATTACATATCAGAAGACATCTTTGCTGCAACCATATTTTAGTATTGTTTATGTCACCTTATGTCACTGATAAAGAAGGGTGCCATGCAAGTAACTGTCCCTTTACTACTGAAAGAAGCATCTGCTTCTGTAATAAAGGGTAGACATTTGTCTCCAGGAGTATTTAAGGATATCATTACTGCAGAAGGCTGAGACTGCTCACAGAAGAGCAATATTTTCAAAACCAGTTTCTCATAACTGGCTGTTGAAAAGTAAGAATTAGTAGTTCAGCAAAGCTGGTATTTTAGAGAACCGAGATGAAGGAACAAATCTGGTTAATGAAGAGGATCACATCACATATGGAAACTTAGCTGATTAGTAGAGTCATGGAATATGCTTCTATTTCATCAGAAAAACTTTCTGGTGATCCAGAAAGCTCAAATCTAGCACAGTATGTGATGTTCTGGTAAGTTTTGCTTTCAGCTGCAATTGCCAAGCCACTCTTTCAAGGGACCAGTTTTAGGTCCTGCAGGCAATCAGCGCTCTGGGCTATCCTCAAGAGCACTCACTAGTCACTTGCCATCCCAAGAAATCACGTACTATTCCCACTTTACTGTATCTTCCCACACAAACTTTTACCACCAGGGATCTTGTTTTCAGAAGGGGTCTCCAAATTTGCAAATTGAGTTTAATGTCCCACCCGTTGCGTTTGGTAAGTCTTCATAAAATTTTCACAAGCCTGGTAATTATAAAGATGTGGTTGAGTAAGATGGCTGAGGGTTGATACCCCTTGCCTGCTGTATGTGCAGGCATGTTTAAATGTGTGTCAATTTGGAGACACTGACAACAGTGTCACTTCTTGGTCTGCCCATGGCACAGGTCAGCACTTGCTGGGGAGGGACTGCTGGAATCTCAGTCTCCGAAGAAAGAACTCCCTCATACCCTCTACTGTGTGAGACTTCTCTCATTTCTTCTAAACTTAACTTCTGTCTTGAGCCTATTACATTCCATACAGGGAGGGTGGTAAAGGGACTCAACCCAATTAAATGTTCTAATTGGAAGTTAAGAGAAAAAATGTACAGTTAATGCCTGGAAGATAGAAACAATGAATCTCGATTCCCTTGAGTACCTTCTAATGGGACAGTTGCTAATGTAGCTGCTTTTTCTTCTATACATGCAAAGCTGATGCACTTCCCTACAAATATTTCCCATTCTCTTTCCTGCCAATTCACTCCCATTTGTGTCATTGGCAAAACTCCCATTGATCACACAGGCAGCATGATCAATGCCTTCTGCACCTGGATGTTTGTTTCCCCTTTTAGGAGGTATTTGACTGAGTTTCTTCTTACTAGCACACTTGTTCTTTCTCCTTAAAGGGCTTCTCTTCAAGGCACTGTCACAAATAAAGATGGTCATTTAACAGACCAGAGCAAAAGCCTGCCTCTGAGTCTTTCTAGGTGTAAGAACAGAGAAAGAGATAGTTAGGCAGGTGATAATACACATATCTACTGGTATTTAGATTAAAACTATGTAGAAATGTCTTGGTAGACAGGAAAACCTAGTTGCTGATTTGCAGGGCACATGAATCAAACACAAGCTTTTTCTTAAACCCCTAGGATATGCAAGCACCACAGACAGGCTCTATGTTGGAGCACTCCAGAGGTCCACAAACACAGCACTGCTAGCTCAAGTCCTGGGAGAAACCTGTCCTTCCTTCCTGGCTGTGGGATTGCTCTCCTCTGCCTTGAAGAGGTCATAGCATGCTGTTGTGGCTATGGCGAGCAGTACAGATATCACAAATTATAGAATATGCTGAGTTGGAAGGGACCCATCAGGATCATCGATTCCAACTCCTGGCCCTGCGCAGGACATATCAAAAATCTCACCATGTGCCTGGGAGTGTTGTCCAAACGCTTCTTGAACTCTCTCTTTCTTCACACACCTTTTACACTTCTCAGTCAGGAAATGAACTGCTATTCCTCCATCTTCTTTTTGTATTCCCTGTCTCCTTGTCCTGTCCCAATAGAACCAGCCCTGAGTGTGGTTCCCCAGGGCAGGTTGCAGTGTGCCATCCTGAATACAGTTCTTTCCAGCAGCTTGAGTTTTCTTAGGATAAGAGGCAAACACTGAAAGCAGAGAAGGGTTCTCTCTAGGACTACGCAGAACTGTTCCACTCTTATTTTTATTTAGACTTCCGTCAAATATAAGCAAGCATTTGCTGTCTATGTCTTCTCACTATGGCAACAAACACGGATCTCAGAGAGGGGAAGGGAAAAAGGAGAAATCATATACACAGGATAGTGACCCCGAGCCTGCTTTTATTGGCTCCTTGAGACACCCCAGCTCAGAGGAACTGCTGCGGGATGATCCCACACGGCTCGGCACTCTCACAGCCTCCTCTCCGCCACCCACACAGCCCCCCACACAGCCACAGCGCCGGTGCCAGGGAGCCTCCCGCGATGGCTGAGTCACAACACCCGCCGCCCGCCCAGCGGAGGAGCGCTTTTGCCCCGGCATCGCTGAGCTCCTCCCTGCTCCTCATCTTCCCCAGGGCTTCTGAGGGGAAAGCCGAAAGAGCCTTCTCCTTTCAGTCATTCTTGGAAGGCAGGCATTCATCCCACGGAAGCAAGAAGGCTATGTTTCTTTCATTTGCAATTAAAATACGGCTCTTAAACATCACATTTTAAAGTAGAAGCAAAATAAACAACAAATCAACAAAAGCATGGTTTGTTAGCGAGAGAAAAATGCTAAATTCTGCCTTTTCTGCTTGCTTTCTGGGGTACGACAGAATCCAGTCAGTCCCTGGGTGCCAAGGATTCAAACAAAAAATATATACATAAAAACAGACAGCTACTTCTAGCAGAAAGCCAGGATTCGTGCATGATAGGCTCTAGAATAGCTATTACTCACTAGTTGCATCTGCTGAAAGTCTGGATCTTTCCTTGGAATCTGTCGTCTTACCTTCAAGCCAGAAACTGAACCAACGGGTTTCTTAGGGACTGTGAGCTCGTGTCTGCTGTGAGGGTAAAGGTGGCCACGGGTGCTCAGGACAGCTGAGACAGCTGTGTGCAAATAGAACTTTGAAAAACATTAGTCCTATTGACACAAAACTGCCATGAAATAAAATTATTTTTGCTTCTGGCTTGCAGACAACCACTGAGTTCATTTAAATTAGCTGTACAAATCTAAATGAGCTGCACTTGGCCTCATCTGACTTCCAATCATTTTGCAGCATGAAAAACTACATGTGGAAAACTTTAGGCGGGCAGCTTGTCCTAGGCAAAGGCCAGGGTTGTTGGAAGTTGCCTCAAAAGGCAACTCAAAAGTAAACTTGCCATTTCCCTGATCCCAGTGTGTGTAACTGTTTCCCTGATTCTCTGAATGTGTTTCCCCACTCAACTCTTCCTCTGTCATTCCTTTGGTGGTAGAAATGCCCCATACCAAATTTCTGCAATTTTCTTGCTCTCCTAAAACACCAGAAATACCTTCTCTTTGTATGAGTGTGACTATTCACAGTGACCACAGTTTGCAAAGTCCCAACCCTGGTTGAGAAGACACCCACTGTAATTGATAGATGAGGTGATTACCACCAGAAACACTACCCCAAGGAAGGGAAAAAAGCAGCTAAGGGCTGATGAAATCCTGCAGTCAAGTGGCAACTGAGTTGCAGGATATCAGTCTTACCTGTTAATTGCTGTGATTTGCTTCTGAGACAGCTGGAGGTTGCCAAGAAAGAAATTTGTTTTGTTCAGTGGAAAATAAAAGCATTTCCAGGGTGTAATAGAGAAAATTCTTTTGATTACTCACCTGGGCAAGGTCAGACTTAAATCTCATAATGTTATTTCAAAAGGAGTTTTAATGGAGGAAGGACATTTTGGCAAGTGTGAAAAACCCCTCTCTAGGGTTCCTGTGACTGAATTTTGAGTGAGAATTAACCCTTGCAGTCTGAACAGCAGGAAGTGGAAAAAGCACTGACAAGCAAGACGTTTGTTTCTTGTTGTGCTGACTCTGACGGGGAGTATGATGACAAGCAGAAAGGACAGAAGAAATGGTCAGATGTTGCCTAGGAATAACAAACAAAATAGTTTTTGCAGGAAGCACAGAGAAATTAGTAAAATAAGGAATTAAGAGGAAGTTTTAGAAAACAAATCACACACAAATAGGAAGCAAAAAACCAAACCAAAACCAAAGCAAATGTCACTGACGATTAAGAAGAGGGAAAAACTGAAAAAGAGGGAAAAGGGCCTACAAATTTACTACGGTCCAAGAGAAAAGGTCTGGCCTTTTAGTAGAAGCTGATCACTCAAACCATTGATAGGTAAAAGAAGTAGCAAGATAGGTCTGTGTATCTTGCCACATCCTCAGCTGCCTTCAGGAAATCAGTACATGTCAACTGAAATGACACCAGTGGTGTTTCTGGCCCAAAGATTTCAAATCGTTGTGATTAGCTGGCTGTCAATAGCAGATGTGTAACTGAAGGAAAATCCTTTCTTAACTAAATCTGCAAGTGTATCATTAAACACAAATCACAATGAAACCCAAGAGGTGGAGAAATCATCCACACTGACTCAGTGATGTTTGAGAGATCCAACTCAGACGCGGAGTCCTGTTTTTCAAACTGGAAAGAAAAATATTTATGCACAGAACGCGGGAAACCTCATAGCTTTGAGTATAAGCAACTCTTACATGAAGCTGGGCCAGCTGATCACATCCACTTCAACAGTGGGACTATGGTAACAAATAGGCAAATCAGCAAAGTTCCTTGTTTCTGGTATCACTATGCATGCTCAAATGCCTCTCAGCAATTAAATTACAACTTTTCTCTTGAAATGCCTTGTTAGAAAGAAATTAAGATGGTATATGGGAGGTCATCTAACATATCCAGCAAAGGAACCCTCCTGCACTTGTTGGAGGGCAAATGCTGAAATATGACAAAGAGCAAGAAATTTACAGCAAGTAAGGTGAGGATTGGTCCGGCACACCAATTTTTGAGGAAACTTAGAAACAAATCTGGCCTGATGTCAAGCTCCTTAAAGACTCTGTCAGTCATTAAATATGATTTCAGTGCCAATCAGTATTGCCCAGTCAGTATTCCTCACAGTGCTAACAGCAATTATATTTCCTCAACACAGAAAGTCTGACAGAAGGCTGCTAATGATGATGATGGGAGCAAAACAGTTTCTTCTCTCATTCCTAGTCCACTCCTCTTGGACAGCAGATGGACCTACCTGTCAGTAAGAACACGGGTGGGCAGGCAGTCTGCATCACGCAGCAACTTCATGCAATCAGCTCTGCATGGAGGGCTGGTCCGTTATAGGACTGAAAAGTCTAACAAGAATTTCACTGAAACTTAGCACCAAGAAAATGAAAAAAAAAAAAAAAAGTTAGAATTAGTTGTTCTTTTCTATTTTCCATCCTTTTACTTTCCATGTTATGAAGTCTTTCCTACTCTTTTAAACAGTCTTGCATTAGAGTATTTGCAATAGTTTCAGACCAGATGGAGTCACTCACTGATAGGCAATAATGTATAGGAAGTGTCCAATAATTAATAATTACTTGGCATGCCATAATTTGTTATAAAAATCATCATACACTAATTTACTGCAAGTAGGAATCCAACAGGCAATTCCACATGACTGCTATAGCTTGACTGCTGTAGTTTGGCATCATCTCATGTTCTTCATGTATATATGGTACAGCATTTTCATTTTAAAAAAGAGCTCTAGCAAAACCTTACAACTAAAATACACAGGAAAAAGAAACAACCAGCTCTCTTCCCCATACTAGGCTTTTCTGTGTCAGAGAGTGTGGATCTTCTCTTGTGAGAGGTGATATAAATGCTGTACCTTTCTGATGGAAACTTTGTGACCACCTCCAGAGCGATGAAAATTTTTCTGTGCAACAGCAGTAGGCTCAAGTTTTACTGTCTTTAAAGTAAACCAGGATTTCTGGTCCATGGCCTACTAAGAAAAGCTTCCTAAGGAATATTACGACTCAGTTACAAAGCTTTTCAGCTACATTGCACAGAATTTACAAATATGGGCTTCTTGTTAATATTTTGGTAAGACTTCGATGTCACAGCAGAAACTCTTTTGAAAGAAGCAATAAGAAATCTGTTCACATAACTGCGATGTGACTCTCACATGATTTTCATATGATACGTCTTCCTAGGCTATTTTGTAATCAACTCATGAACCAACGTGTGCATCAGGTTCATGATCTCTCTGGAGCCTAGATATTTGATGGGACTTCTTAAAACTTCATATCCTCAAATTAAATAGTTTAATCTTAAAATGTACAATGTTGTTTAAAAAAAACAAACCAGCACATCTCTCCCTTCCCAACATCTCTAGCCCTAAGGGGAGCTGCTGAGAAAACCCTGTGAACATAACGCAAGTGCTCACAAAGACTAAGAAGCTAAATGAGAGCTCAAGCTGCATGACTTCTCTCAAAATCACCCCTTCCCCACACTGCTGCAGAAACCCTCCCCGTGACACTGGGGAGTGGACAGCCCTTGGGCTGCACAGCAAAGCTCCTGCTGCAGAGCAAATCCTTCACTTAACCAGTAACTCTGTGAGCAGGAGCACTCATCAGCGGCTTCCTGGCTGCTCCCACCCCAGCTCTGACACACAAACATTTCAAACTTTTTTTCATGTCTTGTTTGTAGCCCTGGAAGAGCCTTTTTGAATAGTCCTAGTTTCATGTATTCTCCAGTTCAGACAAGCCCTGCAGACTTTAGATTCCAGCTTTTTCTTAGCTTACAGGCAAATTAGAAATACATGCACATTTTAGGATACTGGGTATCTCAGAGGGACTTCTAAAGGGAACTGGAATGCTTTCACAGTTAAGTCACACCAAGGGATGTTACCTTTATTCAAATAACCTTTACATAAGTGATCATTTGTACTGCCTGTGAGATGTCAAAGCAGTCGAGACAATAAGCAAAATGTCAATTCTCCTGCTTTCAACAGACTTTGCTACAGACCCCAGCAGAATCCTCTGGCCCTCTGGGAACAGAGTTGTCATGCTGCAGGAGTCAGAAGTGAAGGTGAGGTAGTTAATATCCCTAACAAGGCACCTACATTGATCTCCAGTCTACTCCCGTTCATATTTCTCTCGGCGGGATTAGATGCAGAGCAGCCTCCCCGAAGACCACTTAGCAGGCAGTCTGTGATTTGAACCACTTCAGGGCTTCTCGATCGGGTTGTTACCAAACACTAACAACCAACATTTCTCAAGCTGTTCTGCCCTTTTGCTTAAGGTTGCTTCATGCCTGCTAACCAAACTGATATCTCAATCATGGCAGATTAATGTCACTTTGCTCTACCCTGAGAAAAAGGGAGAAAAAAAAAAAGAAGCGTGCTTCTTCCTTCATAAAGGTTGCCACGCAAGAAGGGACCACGATGAACTTGCTCTATCCATTTGCCCATCTGCTCTGTACCCTCTCAGGTGCTCTTTAGCAAGGCAGACTATCTTGTGTGATAAAAGACTCTGGGTAATAGTTATGAACACCTCCAAGCATGTAAAAGGGTGTTTTGCCATAGCTGGATGGGGCATGGCTAGGACACTGAGGTTATTCTATAGCACCTTATGTCACTGACAGGGTTTGGGAAAAGGGACTCTCTTGGGTAGAGAAGAGGTTCCTCCCAGTGGAGAAAACATGGTGGTATGATCCATCCAGTACTGTCTATTATTGGGATGGCTTTTTTCTGTGTCAATAGTTTCTCTTCTTATACCCTCTGTCATTAACATTGTTGCTGTTACTGTTCATTTTCTTATCTCATTGCTGTTTCCAGTAAATTGTTCTTATCTCAGTCTGTTATCTTTGCCTTTTGCACCTCTAATTCTCCTCTCCGTTCCCATACAGCAGGGAGGGGGTTGGGAAAATGAGACGGCAAGGGAGAGTGGAATGTGTTTTGGAAGTCTTGGCGAGGGAACTGAATTGGGGATTACCATTCCTAAATCATGAAAAACGGGCATTGTTGTATCAGAATTAATGAATCTTATTAGAAAATCAGCAATTCCATGTCCTTCTAGTCCACAATCATGCCAGAAAAGCAGAAAAATATTGATAGTCTTGTGGTTAGATATACTGAGCTGCTGTACTCTTACCTCTTGCCCTTTGAAGGTGATGAGGCTGTTATTATGGTGGGGCCTGCAAAACGCAAAATGGAAACCATTTCAATTTGATTTTTGGAGAAGATTTTGTCATAAATCAGTGACAAACTGCCCCTGGAGGATGTTTATATCCTCACCTTTGTTTCAATCCCACTACAAGGCTTATTACATTTTATATGATCAGAGATATATGAAACTGCTCTGATTGTCTCCTGTTTTGCTCTCCACTATTAGTGTCTGTGTATATAAAAATATGTGTGGTCACAAAAGAAACTGGGTATGGGAGAGTAAGGAGCCCTCCATTAGTCCTACATCCATCTGGTTCAGAAGTGACAGCTGAAATGCCCACTATGACAACCTAAAGAGAAAAAAAATCTTCTGACACCTCAGGACTGCCATAAAACCTTGGGAAAATGATTGCATTCAAATTTCCATTCTGGATTTTCATTAACCAAACCAGCAGCAAAAAAGAAACCTCACTCATCTCTTCTTCAAAAAGCTGGAAAAGACTTTTTTTACATGTTGATTTTCATCTTGATTCCAGGAAAGAAACAGCTTGAGAAAGCACATGCCTCCCATGAAATAACCAAAATTCCAAACCACTTCTCACTGTCTGTTCTGTTCCTGGCCTTCTGATCTATGCTAATTGCTAAACTTCAAGCATGTACTTGAAATATTCTGTGGGCAATGTGACTTTCTTCAAATAAAAATAGATGCCAGAATTTTTTTTTCTAACTGAAATACAGAGAATGACATTTAATGTAAGTGTTTAATCATTATTAATTGCTTTGGTATTCATTGAAATTATGATGGGTTCATTTGAATGTACAGCACCATTTAAGAATAATCTGAACAAGCAAATATACCAGATCACTGTAAAAAAGCTCAGTGAAGCCTTCTAGGAATGTTATTTAATTCATAGATGTGTATGCTGGAGATGGTTAGAAATTCCAACTAATTGCATAAGATACCTTTAAGAAATAACCTCACCTATTTTGCCAAATAAACAGTTTTGTTGAAAATATGAAGTCTAAAACATTTTCAAAGCAAAATCATTAAAATAATTCATTTTAAAATTTGAAATAAATTTTTCCGAACAATTTTTATGGTAAAGCTATGTATTTAGTTAAAATTTCAGCCAAAAAAAAAAAAAGAAAATGTCCAGCTCTAGACAAGGTAGGCAGACAAATTTGTAAGCCAAATTGCACATGACCTGTAGGGGAATATGCATCCCAGAGCCTTGCCAAAAAGGCTGCTACAGAGCTCTTTCTTGTGAGTCCAGGGAAAACTGTTAGCAATCCTGCCATTTTAGGGACACTGACTCCAGAGGACACTTAAGAGCACAATTTTCAGTTGCGACCCTTTCTGCATTAAAATATCTCACTGAACAAGTCAGGACTCTCTCTAACCTCATAACACAGAGGTCTAGTGTAAATTTATCCACTTACCTCTTCTCCAAAAAACCCTGTTTAGACTTTCAAGCTCTTTACAACATCAGAAATACAATGACAAGAACTGGCAGAGGTAGCAAGCCAAGGAGTTAGAGCCACACAGGGCAATGTACAGCCATTTATTCACACATGTATGCACACAGATGCCATACAATTTAGTTTCAGAAGAAAACAAGTTTAAAATGTTATTACTTCTTCCTCTTATCTGGTAACTAACTGTTTCTTCCAAACTCCTACTCATTACGTAAACCATTTTCCATGTTTCAGCCATGTTCAGCCTTAGCTGAATGGGGTCAAACTTTTCAGTATTAGACACCAGTGTTTGTTATTGAGCCAGTCAATGGCACTGCAATTTTATTTGTTTTTTATTGTTGAGAATTGGTACCAAACAAAAAAGAGAAACAGAGCCCAGATAAAAGGAAGGAAATCAGTTGTTCTACTGGAAAAATCTATCTTGATGATTGGGAAGAGCAATTGGTTTTCTTTTTACAGTTGTGTTTCTGAGCAGAGTTTTACAAACTGCACAACTATAGCTGCAGGAATCTAGAGCAATGGACGTTAAGAAATCATGAGTTAAAAGTAAGTTATTATGAAAGATAATAAATCTATTTGCATGACAATTTCTATTCCCATTTCAGAAGGTGAGTGCACAGCTGAAGACATGCAGTGGTGAACATTTTGATGTCTATCCCTGCACTGTACCAGTGCTACCCACCATGTCAGCCCTCCTGCACTGCAAATACAATAGCAGAGTAATGCACTTCTCTCCATACTAATAATTGTATCTTAGCTCTCACGGTCCATATTTACAGTTGGGAAAGCTTAAATGGAAAGAGTCATCTAGCCTTTCAAATACAGTAGTTGTCATTTTATCTTATTGTGACAAAAGAATAGTTATGATACTTGATCATATATAAAGACTATTTTGAACCAGGCAGAAAGACTCAAATAGCAAAGTTTAGATATTCTTCTACAAAATACGGAGATGTTTCACTCTGCTGGTTTAAAGCAGCTGGAGAACAAGCATAATGACATTTTAAAGTAAGAAGAAATCTGTCTTATTTGTAGAAGCAAGACAAAAGGTGATAGGAGATGTGAATTTTCTTCTTAAATGAGAGAAAACATTTGAAAATATATGCCTTAAATTCTCTGCTTTTATATTTCTTGATTGAATTCCTGATAGAGTTGGAGTCCTGCTACTACCTTCCAAAAGATCAGTACTGGAGTTGATCAGAATTTTTCTGGTAAAATAGCTTTCTGTCACAAAGATGTCAACTGCTCAAGGCCAAAAGTTTGTACAAAAAATAGATATGCTTCAAATAAAGATAACTTCCCCTATGCTGGGGTGGGGGGAGCAGGAGGAAATTTTAAAAAAAAGATTCAGAGCTAATATTTGCATCCCAACCATTTTCTCTCAGGTGACTGGCCAAAATCCTGTTTTCAGTCATTCTAAGATGAGCAAGACCAGAAATAGAATAACAAAAGCAGGATAGGTTGTGCCCCCCTTATTTGTATTGTGTGACCTTCGCTTTTAAACCTGAGCTTCCCCTTTCATGTCCCAATTCACATAACATTTATGTCTGTCCTGACCGTCCAGTTACCTTATTTTCTCATTTTTCCATTTTGAAAACAGGTGAACACGCTTGGGTTAATCCCCATGTGGCACAGGCAATCAAGAAAACTTCTCCAAGGAGGCTGAAAAATATTTCCTTTTGAACTTTATTAATATTACTGGTGTCTAAAGAGCACTTTCCAAGCCTTAAAAAGGTGTTAAAAGAAAGTGTCCTTTCACAGCCAAGTGAAAAACAAGCTTGACAGAAAGATAGCTACCTTCACAATTAAAAACATTGGCAAAACTGTATCTAAATGTGTTTCAAATTCAGTTTGGTACTTTCTAGGGGATAAGCTGTACAGCAGCTGAAAACCAAGGGAGATCAAGGAAGATGTCCTGCTGGTGGATCAGCAACCATGGCAAAATCACTCTCCTTGAACTGATGCATGTCCCCACTCACAGGTTATCTCAGGTACTATCCTCATATACCTGCCCCCACGGTATGACCACCATTCACTGAGTAAGATGTATGATTACAATCACTCAAGCTCCACCTAAACATAACAAAATAGTATAAAAGTGAATTAAGAATGGGGAGACGTCAATGAAGATTCCAGCATAACATTTGGGATCAATCGACAAGCTGAACCTGTCGTCTCCTCCATAGCAATACCTACTGGGTAAGAACTGTACTCTATGCATATTGAATCAGTATCTCAGGTTCATTCTAGGAATTAATTATTTTCACTTGTTAAACAACAGAGTATTATTTCTAATCTGAGTTTGTCTAGCTCAGATTCACTACTTTTACCTTTTCAGATGAAGAGCCATAAACAACCACCTACCTCTTCTTAATGTATAAGGATCATATTTTTTAATTTTACCCTTGATAAACAATATTTGAAAAACTGAGCATTCTGGTTCTTTTTTGTTTTCATGTTTTCCTTGACCCTTTCTTGTAACTGCTCCCAGAGCATTTTTTGTGTTTTTCAGTACCCACTGTGAAGAGATAGGATGAAAAGGAATGGTCAAATAATACTTGTGTCGATGTCACTGTAGGTTTGAGAAAATTCCATCTGCCTACTTATTTTTTTATATTGGCAAACATAAGCATGCAGGAATTACATTGCTCTCTTGCATAGAGCATCAGACTGGGGTATTGGCTTCCTATGACTGTGTGCTGTGAATCCCATGTCATTTTCATCTTACATCTTTGCTTTGTCAATACTTTCTTTGAGTCTAGATAAAAGTCTTCGTATGAGGATGAACTTAAAAACCATATTCTTCAGGTAAGCATAGCATATATCATTTACTCCACTGTGATTTTTGTATCTGTACACTTTAGCATGACAATTCAAAAATAATTAGCAAGACAAATGAACAGCAACAATGCAAGAACAGATTTCTTCTTCTGGACAGACAATTATTTTCCTGATTTTCCCATTCTGAGGGACTTACTAGGTAGCCAAATTCCAGGTAATACAGGTAACATAGACCTCACCTTCTCTTCTCAGTTTATTTTTCAAGTTTAAAATTGAATTTCTAGAAATCATTATGAGAAGTGGTCAATTGAAAATAATGATATCTCTGTGAAAAAAAAAAAATCTAAATTTTATGAAGAAAAAACATTCTGGAAAACTCATGAATCTCAAGAACCCATCTTCTGTAATGACTCTAGAAAATTCATCTGGTTTTAAAAATGTTCAGCCTATTCAAGGACTACAGCTACTGAATAATATCTCAATATCAGCAAACAAATATAATTCATAACTTTGACTATAACTTTGTTAATACAGCAATTACAGAGTCACTGTGTCTATGACCTAAACAGGCTCTCATTAATATATATATAGGACTATTTCAGCATGCTATTACCACTAATTATTTAATATGTCCTCATTACAAGCTGCAGTTTCAAGAGTGATGACTAAGACTTCAGCAATATAACTAATTATGTATCACGCATATTGCATATTAGATTATTTTATGGAGCTTCCTTGCTTTAAACAAGGTTTTCCCCTTCCCTTCCCTTCCCTTCCCTTCCCTTCCCTTCCCTTCCCTTCCCTTCCCTTCCCTTCCCTTCCCTTCCCTTCCCTTCCCTTCCCTTCCCTTCCCTTCCCTTCCCTTCCCTTCCCTTCCCTTCCCTTCCCTTCCCTCCCCTCCCCTCCCCTCCCCTCCCCTCCCCTCCCCTCCCCTCCCCTCCCCTCCCCTCCCCTCCCCTCCCCTTCTGTGCCAAAAAAAAAAAAATCTCAGTAAGCCTCATCTGACTTATTGGGTTAACTTAGTACAGGAACAAATTGTATCACTAGACTGGCAATCTAACTTTCAAATCTCAAGAAAAAACTACTGTGAGTCTACTGATAATGATATAATAGATAATGTCATAATTCCTTCCTGAGTATTTCACCCAAACTAGTTTTAAAAATCTGCGGCTGCCCCTCTTCCAGCCCCTATGCATATGTAAAAAAAATAAACCCAAACCCCCAAAGTTTTAATTAAGGAACAAAATGTGGGTGCTTTCAACTGCAATGAAAGCCAGTTTTCCTTCTGTACATGCAAAATCAAATGCAGGTGCATTTGGGAGTATTTGTACTGCTGACTGTTTGACTGGCATCTTCAAATAAATTGTTCATGGTCCAAGTACTCAGGTGTAAAGTTTACACAATTGAATTCTAAGTGTAACAGGGAAGCAAGGCTTGACACCTGCTATATCATGGTTGTAAAAATATATCTCTTTGAACCTAGTCCTGTATGCACTAGAAACAATATGTTCAATATAGTCAAGATGCTAGACCCTAAGTAACTCAAACACATATGGAAATGTCCTGCACCCTCAGACATCTGTGTGATTTAAAACATAAAACAGAAGCTTTTTCCTGGACTTACATGGTTTTATAAAGGGTTACAGGAGGACTTGATCACCACCCAACAACTTTTAATATTTAGCAAAACTGATTATTATCAGAGAGCTTTTAGTAAAATAAGTATAATGGACAGAGATCAATAAAATGCTTAAGCAAGTGATTTAATTAAGACAGGTAGCCCATTCTATTCTGCAGGACTATGTATAACTGCTTTTTTAAAGTCATTCCCACATAGCCATCAATGTACAGCATTTTACCAAACCTTGCAAAACACTTCCCCATAGCAAGCAACAGATTGGCAAACATGGGTGAGGAAAAGCCATTGACTTGTTATGAAAGAGGATATGGCAGACAGGAGAAAAATCTATGATTTCAGCTCTGAATGCCACAGAGCACTGCAATGTTCCTCTTGAAGCAGTGTGAGCAACACAAGCAAAGACGCAGCCTGCATGAGTCTGAACTACCTTCTCCTTCCATCGGCTGGACAACAAAATGTCAAATTACTGGGGCAGCAAACACTGAAATCTCACTGCAGATATTCTGAATTTCCTCTGGAAAAATAAGTGAAAACCTCCAAGGCTGTTAATTTGGCATCTTTCATGAACACTAAATTCACACAAAAAATTAAGAAGAGTCACCAAGAAGGTTTTAGTGGATTTACACAAGTTGCACTGAGTTGTGATAAACAACTAAAAGTGTGGAGTGACTCTATTTTCAAAGCAATTGAAAAGGTACTGTTTGAATGCAGCACTAAGAATAACTAATTTGTTCTGGTAGTGTCTTCAGGCTGCCAAATGCATTTTAAAAAGAACCCCATTTACAGTGCAACCTTATAGTAAAATGTACCAGTGTTACCAAATTGGACAGTGAAAGCAGGGGCCCACTGTGTGTCCTCCAAGCAGTAATGGTGCAAGAAAGGAATATTTCTGTTGCACCACAATAACAAAGCTGTAGGTGAAAGCTGCATTTTCCTATCAGTTTCAGCCTTAATGGGTCAGTACAATCGCTATCACACTAAACTTCAACTTGCAGTATCAAAAAAATTAGAACAGACAGGCAACACTTTAAGGCAGTTGGCACAATTTACCTTGACTTAATAGGGTCTTTCCATGGGAGGATAGCTAGGGGTATAAACAGTCCTACAGATATGTTCACACCTTTCTTTGATGCTTCATAAGACTGGCTACTATGACTATGGTATTGGTCATAGAAATATTTATTCTGCTCAGTGCTTTTTTGAATATGTCTTCATTCTATTAAAAATTACCTTATTTTTTTTTTTTATGTTAATCAGGTTCAGATGCAGGCAATGACATGGAGTTTTTTCAGTTTTTTCATGGCTGTTTTCTCTCAACTATGCTTTATGTGCAGGCATATTTTGGAGCTGGCCTATTGTGCACTGCTTCTGCTGTGCTGCCAACAACAAGACCAGCAGAGCTCTCCTGGCTGTGCAGCAGTCTCCGAGTTCCTTCTTTTCTAAACAAAAGCAGCTGGTTAAGGCAACTTAGACAAATTAGCAACCAAGTGTGTCCTGTTGTTTTACAGAACATCATATTTTCTGGTAATTAAAGGTGTCCTTGTTAAAGGAGGCATTCACTTCTCAGGGTCCCTGGGGTAAATGATATGACTGAAAGGAAGGTATGACCAGGATCCTCACCACTGGATACTGTTTTGAGGGCCACTGGCTGGAAAATCACATTGGCTAAGTCCAAAACTTCTGTAATCATTTCTGGGTTGTAAGCATTCTCCTAAATTTAATAGAGGAAGCCATAAATTGTCAGGACACCAGTAGCTGGAACTGGCTCTGCATATTTTTAGCAAAGTGGTTCCCATGCTACAGGCAATTATATTAAATATACCAATTTACCATTTCTGAACTGATAGACTTTCAAACAGGAAACAAAAATTATGCTCCAAATGTATAAAATGTGTGTATTATCTCTGATTAGTTTGTCCCATCTGATTTCCTCAGAAAATGATCTCTCTGTAAACATGGGTTTCCATGTATGATTGTTGTCACTGCTCCAAACAAGAGGAGAAATTTCGGTAAGTACGGTTTTCACACTCCTTTGCACAGAAGTAACTGGCTATACAATCAGCATAGGGACTCAGACCTAGAGCTTCTGCAAGGCAATTAAACAGGCAGGTACAGCGTCCCAAGTGCACTGTCTGACATAATTAATATAATATTCAGAAACTGTAACTTTCTCTCCTAAAGTGCAAGCTCTTCTGATTTATCTGTCACCAAGAGAGGAGAAAAAGCCACTCCTGTTCATAATAAGAATATTGTGGCATAAGACTTGGTATCTTGTCAAACATAAGCAAGGCAATAAATCAAAGAACACAGCAGCCAAATTTTTAAAGAAAGAATGTTTTCTTCTGAAAGAGAACTGCCCTTGACTTTCTTCATCTGGATATAAAACTAAGATTCAACAGCAAATATGAACAAAAAATTAAAATGTACATATAAAATAACTGTAGCTCTATCCTCAGAAATCAAAACACAAGAAAATGAGGAGTCTCTCCCTGTGAGATGCTGCAATTGATAATGCTGTTTCAGGATACGAGGGGATACTATCAGCTCTTAATTTAGACAATACAAAAATTAACCAGAATAGCTTCTTATGATATCTGCTTTGTCTTTGTGCATGTGTAGTTCCGTGTGTGTGGATGAGGATGCCATGTGCAGCTTCCAGCTTCCAGTTCTTTGCTTTTTTTTTTTTTTTTTTTTTTTTTTTTTTTTTTTTTTTTTTGCCTGGAAGATCAACATAAACAAGGGAAGACTGACTAATGCACCTCATGCTGAAAGTTTCTCTCCAGGGGGAACTGCCTTTGCCCACACAGCACACCATTAAAAGTGGTGAGGCTCCACATGGGAGCACAGGGCTTCCCACATGCAGCAGCCAGCAGGATTGGGGAATTAATGATGCAAAATGTTGTCTAAAGCAGGCACTTGATTAAAGAGCAAAAAACAATATAGATCTAAAAATTCAAGGTGATTCTTGTAAATGGAAAATTAAAATAAAATAAAAAAAAAAGTTCTTCTTGTCCTGTTCTCCCACAAACATTCAATATGAGAAAATCCCTTTTATTTTTTTGCCTGATCTCCAGTTGGTTATTCTTGAAGAGCTGTCAGTTTTCCCCTTTTCCCATGGCTACATCAATTCCTGCATGGTGTGCACAAAGCAGAAGGGAAACATTTTTACTCTCAGAGCTGGATTCTTGTCCCTGTTAGAAATTTTGTAACTGAAGAATTATGCAGGCAAAAGGTAAATCCAGGTCATTCTCGCTCCAACAATCCCCAGCAGCTGCTATAGCCCCTGGAAGTGACAGTAGTCAGCCTTGAAATTTCTAAAGCTATGTAATATGGCTGGAAGCAATACCACTGAGCATACAGTTGGTATCATACAAATTAATACAGCGTAAATTTTGCCACTTTGCTGCTCACCCCAGTGAGCTCTTTCTTTCCCTTTCAAAGAGTAACTGTGCTGATCAATAACTAGAAAATCTGTTAGAACCAGAGAAAATTGTTTGCCTTGTGAAAACTGGTGCTCTCCTGTAAACATTTGCTTTTAAATAGCATAGAGTGCAGCTGCATCCTAGATTGAGCAAGCCAGCAGAAATGGCTCACCCTAGTTTGACTTGAAAGGGACAGTCACTTCTGCTTCTATCAATCAGCCTCAAACTTGACCCCTCTCCCACCCAACTTATGGCCAATGCCGAGGGACTGCAGGATCAGGATCATTAAGCAGTGCTGAATGGACAAGTCCTAAACCAAAGCAGAGGGACAGTCATTGTAGGTGGAATGCAGCAGATTTATGTCCACTAGGTGAAGGAAAAATGACTCCTAAGTGGGCTGGAGCAGCTGCAAAACTGGTCTGCCATAAGCAAGGATGAAGCATGGGAATCTCAGAGACGAGCCTTTTTGCTTTCCAGCTCTAAAAGCAATTACCATAGATAAGAGCAAGTTCCTGACAGGGCAGGCAAATTGACAGGGCTCAATTCTTCAACAGCAATCCCATCCTAGGGGAGATTCCAGGTCACTTACAGACCTACCATCACAATATCTGTACTGACTGAAAATATGACAACAGAGTAGGAGTGGGAGAGACTGTCCCTTCAAATAAAATGATGTTGCCAGAAAGAGAGGCATTAAAGAGAGGATTCCACTTGGAAATTACTGTTCTCGATGCAGATGTTAGGAAAAAGCAATATACTCAAGGTTGGTAAGAGTGAGCTGCAGTTCTACAAATCAGAAAGTAAAACTCTCAGGCATTTAAATTTTTAATTGAATCCCCTTTTATTGTGCTAACTTTGATTGTGATTAGTGTTTTGTAGTTAATTTCACGGATCAGAACAATTGTTCTATAATCTCCTAAACACAATTCTATAAGGCCTAAAGCTGTATTACATTTTTGCTGTAAGCACAAACTAATATAATTTTTTAATAAAAGATGAAATAATAACATATTACATTGTGTGGGGAGGCAACTATTTGGTCTAGTGGTAGGCATTGGTTTATTAAAAAAAAAAAATTCAGAAAAAGATCAAGGTTAAAGTGAGTCTGGAGAAAATACAATATCTTTCACTTCTCTAAAAGAAAGTTTTGAACTGTGTGTCCCATGAGCCATGAAAGAGAGCAAAAGCTGAGAAGATAGAGCAGAGAGAGAAGCTGGACACTGAAGCATGGAAAGATGTATGTTTGTTATTACTTAGAGAGACAGGTGAAAACAACGGGTAAGTGAACAAGTGAGAATAAAAGATCTAGAAGATGAGGTTAAAGTTGAAGTGGAGGCAGATGGCCGTGCTGCAAGATGCAAAAATAAAGAAACTCTATTCTGGAAAAAATATATACCAATAATATAAGTTTGCAAAAAGAAGCCATCACAAATAAAACTTTCAGTGTGTGGATGGCTGGAGACAGAACTATCCAAGTTTTACTCAACAGGGAAATGATTAAAGGCATCATGTGACAGCTCCTCTATTGCCTGTGTAGTTTCTTGAATTAGTCTAGCTTAGTGCAAAGTACAGGCAAGCTAAGGCATGCATGGCTGCATCGTCATCACCAGGGGTAACCTAGATAGCACCAATAAGTACAAATACTTGAGCTTTCCTTGATCTAGCATTAACCAGTTTCAGATCCATCTGTTCCACTTTGGATTGCAGCCTGGATGTTTCATGTTAACTTCATACACTTCTAAATTGCCATCAGTTGTATCTCCTATAAAATAATGTTCATAATTCAATAACCATCTGGACAGAACAAGGGCAGTGTTCTCCTCACTAATTTTATGACTACTTAGAGAATGAGGCATAGAAGACCTGATCCTATGCCCGTAAATTCACTCCTAGGTTTAAAGAACACTACTTGCAGCATCTTTCTGTGCCCAAATTAGCAGAGAGACACATTCAAACTAAATAGAAATGTGTTTTAGGCAAACAAACTAAAGGCTTGTAAGCCAATTTTTTTTTATTTTTTTTTTTTAATATTAGCAATTTCATGACCTTCAGAGCTCTTTGCCTAAGCAAAGGAAATTTGAGACTATAAAGGATAAATCCTGTTTGCAATAAAGAAATAGGAGGTAAGGAGCTGATTTAAGGAGGTATGATTTGATCCAGTGAATTAGTGAAAAAACAAAACAGTCTAGCTTCTCTTTATGGTTTACTTTGAGCCTGTAGAGCCATCTCCATTTCAATTCCCCTCATTAAGGAGTTTTCTCATTCTCAGTTTCTCTCATTAAAGACATAAAGTTTAAAAGGTGTCAACTAACTGGAAGAAATTGTGTTTGTACAGTGAATTGAAATCTAGCAGCCTCAAGTTTTGCCCTCAATTACATCCACACGAATATATTTGTAACTTTGGTACTAATTGCAAGTACAGATGGTATCAAAGTCATTTATTTGCAGCTCTTGGGATTTATCAAAAGAATGAAGGTAAAGTGTCAGGCTGAAGTGACAACTCTTGGTTTACTCATGTGTGCTATCACTGATCACCAGCAGAAATAAGCTTGAATTTTGTGCTACTGAATGAAGTCATCTTAGCACTGAGCTGGAAACAAAGCAGGAATTGTTCCCAGATTTCCTTCACATAGTACTATAAAATGATGCTGAAATCAATAAGTGAAACAGTAAAATTCAGTCTAATATTGTTTTGTTGTGCCTGTAAGAAAAATATTTATTGAAAAGAGCTGGAAATTTTTATTTGGGAATTTTTCTCTGTTGATCAGCAGCCCATTATAAATTATGCTAATTGCCTCACCATCCCATCTTCCACTCTGGAAGTGAACCATTCCTCTCCTTCCTTGTTCCTTCTCATTTCTCTCCTTCTTCTGTTCCTCTACTGTGCAATCATCAACAATAAGACACATGCAGTTTAAAATTATATGTGACTCCTAAACCTGTCATTTTCTAATAAAAATGTCTGCATAGTCACTTGTCATCTAGATCGAATAGATTTACGTACACGTCTTTGAAAAAATTCCTCTTAACACAGAAAGTGAACATGCACTTTTTTGCTGAAAATACCTCAGAAGCTTACAGACTCCCAGGAATACTTGTCTGCATAATCTTCTCCAGGAAAAAATAAAATCTTTTTTAGATCAAACAAAAGCTTGAATACTTACCCTCCTAAAATATTAATCAATAAGATAACAGGAGAGGTACCATCATATAACCTGCTTAGAGTTTCTAGTCTAGTCAGACAAAGAAAAAGCAGATGAAGGTGCTGAGAGAATTGAATTCAATGGCATTCTGAAATAATATTAAAGCTGAATTCTGCAAACTTTCTTAATGATCAGCCTAGCTTAGCTGTTTCTAAATACCCTCCACTAACTCAAGTAATACCTGAGAATGTAGGATTAAGTAAGTCTTCAGTAAAAGTCAACATTGTTCTGCCTTTTGCTTCCAGAAACATATTTACTTTTGCTGTTAATGAATAGCTTTGTGTTATTTCCATTTAAATATTATATATTGCCTACTTCTTCCAATTTTTATTTGCTCCTTGGAGCACCTGCAATTTAACACTCAGGCTGGTACCTATATCTTTAGCACATCAGAATTTTTCAAAAACATTCATTGAATAACACTGTTAATAAAAAAAAAAATGCTTCCTAAACAAAAAAGACATACCTGAAGCCCCTTCCAAACTATCATAGTTGATTTTTAAATGTTACTTACCATACAATAATTTCCTGCCTGTTGTTCTGTCATTTAAGAGCAACAGGCATATGCCAGACTGACTAGCAAAATATTCTTTCTAACCCTCCCAGTTCATGGAATCCCTTTGGAAAGAGCTGGGGGAATTTTTCTATAATGATCAATAAAGGGTTTCCCTGGGAGATTAAATTTCTTATATTTTACCCTTGCTGAATGAATTTCCTCTGCAGTGTTTTTTACGTTCTGGGATTCCTATTTATTCTACTACCAACTTGTAAATTGTGGATTATACTGTGCATGTGTGCACATGATACTTTCACTTCCCATTCCTCAAAAGTATGTGTGCAAATGCCTGTGTTTGCAATGGTCCTTGCACAAATACTACTTAAATTACATTTTGTCTCTTTTTCCTTTCTGTGCTTATTATCTTTCTGAAGAAGGATTAGTAGTAATCTCTAGCCTTCAGCCATAAATTTTTATTAAAGCAAACTGTAATTTCCTTGTCTTTGAGACATACCAGAAGAAAAACTCACACACAACACGATACTGAAGAAGTGCTTGTTTATGTCCGGAATTTTGTCTGATTTTCCAGTTACATTAGAATCATAGAACTTTTAAATTGGAAAAGACCTCTTAGATCACTGAGTCCAATCATTACCTTAACACTGCCAAGTCCACAACTAAACCATGTCCCTAAGCACCACATCTACATGTCTTTTAGGTACCTTCAGGGATGGTGACTCCACAACTTCCCTGAGCAGCCTGTTTGGCCTAATGAGTGCTATAATGTTGCAGTGTTACCAGTCAAAAGGGGGCTTGCCTCAAAGAAAAAAAACATTGCATGCAAGCCAGTGTAAACATTATCAATTGCTCTCTGAGTAAACCTAAAACATGGCATGGTTTTTATATCTTCTCTAACACCTGAGTAACTGAGCCCTGAGAAGATTTCAGGGTGGAGATCACTCAGTCTCCCGGGTTCCAGTCTCCAGGGTCCTGGTGCAATGGCTCAGCTGTTGCCATAGCTACCCAGATGGCAGTGGCTGTCACAGCCTCTCTGCCCTGGGAAATACCACCTGGTTTTGGGACCTCTACATCCTCTGGGTATGGCCCCTTGAGAGCACTTTCCAATAAGCCAGCCTGGCACTGTGCCTATTGGTCTGCTCTCTTCTTCATGCACCTTTAGAAAGAGAAGAGATGCTACTGAAGCTCAAGTACCGCAACTACTTGCTGCTTATTTTGTGTCCACTGTTAAATAGGGAACAGACTTTACAACAGTGTCCCAAATGGGAAAAGGAACACTGGCTTCAGTGACCCTTTCAGTCACTCCATGGTTGAGGGGGACAAAAGCACAGGTGTGACTTAGCCCTGAGCAGATTGTAACTTCTACAAAAGCTACTATATTGGCATAAAGCTTTTCTAACAGAACAAAGAACACCCTTTTTTTTTTTTTTTTTTTTTTTTTTTTTTTTTTTTATGTGTAGACTACTTTTCCTTGTTTCTGAATTACGCAATATGGATATTTTAGCTTGTGATGTTATTGACAGTTGTTGCTGCTATTTGTATAGCTGCGGGGCTTGGGGGACAAAGGTAGTGGGTTGTTTCCCCTATATCATGAACCATTTAATGTGGTAACAAATTCAATATTTCTAGAAAGCCCATATCCTGGTTTTCAGATTGGGGAAAGTGGATACAAATGCCAGAAAAATTACCTACAGTTGTATATCACCAAAATTTTGAATAGAGTGTCATAAGTATAGACTTTGCCAGCTGCTGACTTGTTTTCACTCTTCACTATGCATCCGGTCTGAACAAGACAGTCTTGTTACTTTATGTTTACAAACTTCGGTTTTGTAGCAGGTTGAAGTCAAGGACGTAAAAAATAAAAATATAGTACCTAACGTTGCTTTGGACATAGTGAAGATTGCTTTAAAGAGAAGCTCATTCTGCATGTGTAAAAATGCAGATTGAACATGGTTTTACTTTGTACCTACACAATTTTTAATACTGCTTTTATATTTTAAAACACAAAAGAAATGTAGAAGTACAGGCCTTATGTAAAATTCATCACAAATCTTCAAAAGAGGTTTGATATGGCCAGTGACAAATGATGTCCCATAAAGCATTGCATGACTATTTTTAACATAACTCTCATGCATTATTTCTCCTGCACTGATTGCCCAGCAATATGAACATGTTGAAATACAAGGTACTATAAGCAACTTTCGTATCTCCACTTAATCTTTGCAGGATCCTTACTCCCTTGACTTCATATGAGAAGCAAATAAAAACAAGTGATGCTGACAACTGGAACCATCCCAGCAGCTTAGCTCTAGCCATCTATTTTTATTAATCACTGCTGCATATACATAGTGAGTGGCTGCTAATTCAAGCATTTTATTTGTTTCACTGTCTTCATCTTTACTTTCCCTTTACTGGGTAGTAATTTGCCTTTCACTTGAGACCCTAGAGATCGAGCCCTCCCTACACCAGTATCACCAGTCATTGTGGACTCTAACCCTTGGATTCTAATATTCTCACAATGCTTTTCTTCTTTGTGCTTTGTTGTTGTTGCTTTGTTTTCTTTTTTGTTTGGTTTTTTGGTTTGGGTTGGGTTTTTTAAAGACAAAATTCCATTTCTCTATCACTTTCATAAAAGCACAACTTTCTCTTACCTCCTACCTCTCTAAAGTTGTTTACTTTGGCACCCTCCTCATTTTTCATCCGCTACCTCCACTTTTGTCCTTTGCTGTAAGACAGATGATAAACGGCCTGAGCATCGGCATGCATTGGCTTTCATTCCCAGTTTTGCCCACTCACTTTCTGTATCACAGGATTATCCGGGATCTGAATAAAAGCTAGGATCTATCTCCCCCAGGCAATGAAAAGCCGTATAAAAGGCAAGCACACCAGAATCCATTTGCAAGCACTGTGCTCAATGCTGGCCCCAACCTGATACAAATCGGGGCAGGGAAGGGGTCAAAGTAGAACAGATAGCAGTAAGAGCAAGTACTTCTCCCAGAAAAGCCTGAGGTCTCCTTCCTGACTTCAGGTAATGTGTCTGCGCAGGGCACAGGGTGGCTTTGCTGCAGCTTAGGCTGTGTGTAAGGGCTAGAGAAGTTCACTGTCCTCTGTGCCTTTGCTGGTCACGTTGCCAGCATGTGTTTACCCTTCTCTAAAATGGAATAGTACCACACAGGATGATGTGAGCCTTAGGGAAATAAACACTTTTGAGATACTGGGTGAAGGATTCTGAAGGTGAATTCTTAATCAGGAAGCATTTCTTGACTAAAAGGGTTAAAAAGCATTAAAACTGGCTATCCAGGGAAGTGATATGGCACTTAGTGCTATGGTTTAGTTAACATGGTGGTGTTCAGCCAAAGGTTGGTCTAGAAGAACTTGGTACTTTTCCAACCCTGATGATTCTAGCCTGGTGTCAGCTCTGTTTTCATTTCAGACCTTGCACCTACACTTTTTTTCCAGAATTACTGTCATTGTCATCCTGTTTGTGGACACTGGGAAGCGCCTCTTCAACCTTCCCAGTGACTTGCACTGCAAGGGCAAATTAGAAAATATTGCCACTTGCAAGCCCGAGCATTCAGCGCGAGCTCCCAACCCCCCAAAATGACTCAGTGGATCCCAGCCTCCTTCCTGCTGTGTAAACAGGGGGTACTCGCAAGGTCGCTCACAGCCACCGACTCTCATTTGTACTTGGAGCCAAGACTGGCACAAAGCACTGCTGCACCTCACTCCAAAGGGCTCCTGGGGACGGGGAGCGGTTCCAGCGCCGGGAGCCAGCCGGGCCGGGCCCGCAGGGAGCCAGAGGGGCAGCGCTCCCGGCCCGCCTGGCCGTGGAGCAGCGCTCCGCTCCGCTCCCCTGCGCTCGCCGCCCGCCGGGCTCCCCGGCCCCCACCACCCCCACCACCCCCTCCCGGCCCGCTCCACACTCGCTCCCGTGCCCGGGAAGTCCCGCCCCGCTCGGGGCGGTCGCGGCTCCAGGCCGGCCGCGGCCCTGCCGAGGAGCGGCGCTGCTGGCGGAGGGTCCTGCCTGCGGGTGAGCGGCGGGCTGCGCCACCTCCCGCGGCCCGGAGCCGCCCCCCGAGCCCGCCCTTGGTGCCCTCGGCCGGACAAGGCGCCCGAGCCGGGAAACTTCTCCGGAGTTGAGGGGCGAGAGCGGCTTCCGCCGCCTGCGCTGCCGGCCGGGAGGGCCGAGGCGGGCGGGCGGGCAGGGCTGGGGGTGCGGCGGGGCCGGGCAGCGCCGGGGCGGGGGCCGGGCTCAGGGCCGCCGCTCGGTGTGGGTCGGGGCTCGGCCCGGCCCCGGCGGAGGGGGCGGCTGCGGGACGAGGGGCAGAGGTGGCCGGGACAGCGGCGCTGGGTTGGGAGTGTAAGGGGATGAACACCTCCTCCTCTCTGGAAAGGCGTTTCACAGCACCAGATGATTGTTACCAGCAGAATAACCCTCGAGCTCAGGCGGCTTCACTGTGTGAGTGCAGCTACGCTGCTATTTTTACCGCTGGTATTTAATATTTGTACAGTCATAACAAATATTGGAACTACGTCCTCTCTAGTACTTCCCTCCCGACAGTCCCCGAGGGTGGCTCTGGGAAGGAACAAATGCCTTAATCCAAAACTGGGACCTTCAGAGCCTGCCTTCAGCTGACTCTCCATCTGGAAGCACCCGTATCCCTGTGCATGATGCTTCCAGAGTTGCTTAAGCTTGACAAGGCTCAAAGGCAAAGCTCCAGACTTGCCTGTGAGCCTTGTTAGGATTCGCACACTATGCATGTTCTCTATGGCCTGGGGCTTGCTGCCCTTTACAAGACTCAGCTGTGGCAGACTCTGCTCTCTCCTCCTCTTGCACAGATTTGGTGAGCGCAGAGGGGAGTGCAGGTTCTGAGCGAGGGAGGTTTAGGTCCCCCTGCCAAGTCTGCTTCAGAACTGTAGCCAAGCCACTGCTGGGCAGTTACCTTGTGTGTTTGGCATCCCCTCTGCAGCAGGTCTTGTATTGTGATGAATTTGGCCTCAAGCTGGAGCATACAAGTCCTGTTGGTGAGGAACTCAGATGAGCCTAGCAAGTATTTGAATGTATATACGATCGCTAACATACTTGTAAGCATAATTATTCTTTTTAGGTGTGTCTGTTGTATCTGTGCGATCTTCTGTATGCTAGAGGCTTGTGATAGCTGTTGAACGAAACAAATTTTTAGCCAGAGGTCACCTGCATTTGGGAAATTTTGGTTTACTTGTCTGGAATTCCCTTCTGCTTTGTGTTGAATACATTATTCAGCATTCTCTGTCATAATATGTTCTGTAGTGTTTAAAGGTTGTTGCCTTCTTTCTGCTGGAGGCTGTGTCAGTGATGGGTGAAGTGATGCATCTAATAGGTAGTTTTGTATCATTTTGTCAGGTACTTTGGGATTGTTTTATGAAAGACTACATAAATGTCATTTATTATTATGAATGCCTCTCATGGTTTGGAATTTAACAGACGTAATATTTGCCATTATGTCACCATCGTCACAATCATTTTTGTAGTTGTAATCAAAAATGGCAATAATGGCATTCAGATGCTTAATTATATTTTATGTAGGTGACCAGTTCTAACTTATTAAATTGATGCATGGTGGAACAGGAACAAGTGTCACTGCTTCCCTCTGTGGTTAGGGAGCCATCAGCTTGCTTCTCACACATAAAAATCAGTATATGGTGAAGCATATGGCACCAGTGAGTTCTGTGTTTATTAAAGGACTATTTCTCTGAACATTTTGTGAATTTTGTTCCTTATTTCACTTGATGTAGATCTAAAATATTTTTCCCACCTTTCAAAACTTGAAATACTGAAGAAGTTCATTTTTTAGTAAGCTGAAACCAAGACTTCTTAAGGTTCATGAAAACAGTGAAACTTTTACTTTCATCAGACTGGCCAACTGTCTGGTATGGGGAGAATTAGAGACCTGTCTAAACTGTGGAAACCCAAGTTTCAAGTCCCTAGTTTGATTCAGAACAGTTTTGAACTTTTTTACATTTTCTGTCTTTCTGGATAACTGGATTGCCAGCTATATTGGAAAGAAAAGGGAGTGTCCCATCTCCCTAGTTCTAGGTTACATCTTCTCAAAACTGGTAGGGTAGGTTTTCTGCTTTAATGTAATTTTCTGGTCACAAATTAAAAAGCTTCCTCAGAATTTTCTAAGTAGTGCCCATGTCTTTGGTCTGATAATAATATGTATGTGGGTAATAATTCAAGAAAAGCATTTTATCCTAGCAACAGCTGGATATTTTTTACAACTATTTAACTACTTGGATAAGGTGGAACTAAGAAGAAAGGCCACCGCCATCATCCCTTATATGACAGCTTTAGGTAAATCACAGTTTTTAACTTGGATGTCAGAAACATGTAGAATCACTCTTCTCAAAGACACTCTGAAGCCCTAGTTTTGTCAAGCCAAAGCCACAGGGCTTTTCCTGAACTAATTTCTGTGGAGGAGGGGGGACCAAAGAAGAATGGTATGTTACCTGCTGAACTACTCTCCCTTTTTCTGCTCTTTCAGCATCTTACCTCTTATCCTACATCCTAAAGTTGTCTTTGCCTTGTCACTGCAGTGAGGATTATTCACCCACTGAAAGGAATTTAAATCCTTTCCTTGCTGTGATTTGTGTACCTTCTGGCAGTTGGGTCATTTTCAGATGGGTCTGGAAATGTTCAACTGGTTTTTTAATGCTTGGACTCTGATGATTTGTAAATCTCATTGCAGGACTTTGTTCTAGTTTATTCACTTTAGACTGGGTAGCAAGGATTTTTTAAAAAACAGAGGATAGTTTCCACAACAAAAGTAATGAGTTTGTATCATTACAGAAATACTTTGATACCACATTCTGTGATACAAAGAGGCAAAACAGTGGCAGGGTTCTGTGTCCAGTTCTTGTTAACTGAAGATTCAGCAATACCTGGAAATGAGAAAAAGGATATGCAGGAGACCTGACAGTCTTGTCAGCTTGTGTGTGTTGGTTGTTCCTGCTATTCCCCTGCTATTCCCAAATGGGGGTAAGAACTTAAAATCAGCAGGAGTTGTATAAGCAAGAGGTTGTTGACTTTGACTGCTGACAAAACATGCAGACTCTGTAAAGGCAGTCTCTAAGTTAAAAGATACTCCTTAAGTTGCAGCCATCACCTTTAAGTTTTCCCTTGGCTCACATTAACTTTTCTTCTGTGGGCTAATTTCTTGTTAGAGCAGAAGTGGACCTTGAGAAGGGTGTTTAGCTTCCATTTCCTGATGCAGACATAGAGAACAGTCACAGTAGAAACTCTGAGGCTTTTCTGAGGGTGTTTTTTTTCCAGTAGGTCTTCAGATTAGTTGCAAGTTTTGTGATGTAGGTGTTTGCAGTAGTGGGACATTGAATTTAGTTCTGTGCATCTAAGCTTGTCACTCACTGGTAAAGAAGGTGGTTTTCTGAAAGTCCCCACTTATCTCAGTTGCTGCAGTCTGCGATATTGAGTGAAGCACTAAATTCAATCCCCATGCTCTTTTCCACCTTCACAGGTCTCAGTGGATCAGTGACTGGTATGTTCTGTGGCAAAGCTGACCTTAAGGTTCATTCATATGAATTTTGCTAGCTAGTAATGTCCAGTCTTGATCAGGAGGTAGTAATGCACATCAATCATCCATTACTTAGAGATTTGTGTGGAGAGAAGGGTGATATCTGTTCTCTGCTGTCTTAGACCTCAATCCCCTTTCTCCTTATTTCTGCATGTGAAGATCATGGAGTGATTTTATGTGGCTCTTGGTGATGGGGCTGTACAAGTGAGTGATGATGCTCCACCCAACATGCTTACTGAAATGTTTAAGCTCATGTGAAAATCTGTGTATGTGACCTGAAGTAGAGAGAAAACCAACAAAAGTCAATGAGAATAACACAACAGCAGTGTTAGACGTATGCTGGTTTCAAATCTGAAATTCAGGGTGAATGAAGACTGGATATCCATTTCTGAAAAGCAAAGACTTTCTTTCCTACTTCTTGTTGTCCTAACAGGAAAGAGAACATGTACTTGTAGCCCAGAACTGATGAGAAGCAAATATGGTTCCATTTAGTTTTAAGAATACAAATGTATATATCAACATGCAGGACGTAGCCCATATTTGCATATAGCATAATGTGACTTCAGTTCTGATTTTTGGCCTAAAAACACTATATGTGCATGTAAAATATAATTAATGTAATGTTTGACCCTGGAGCAGAATTTTTATCTGACCTTTCATCAGGAGTAATTTTGGAAGCTGCCCAAAATGTAAAATCCCCTGAAGTTCTTCTAAAGGAGATGTTAATGAAAAAACACTTATGGGTATGCTGGTCTCTCTGAGGAAGAGAAACTTCAATGTGACTTTGCTCAGAGAAGCCTAGATTTTGAGACTGTTATCTGCACAGAAATAAGGTAAAATAGAAGTCTGACTATTCTAGTCACAACAGCTAAACTTTAACCAAATTGAAAAATTGTGCATAGTACAAAGTGTCTTGGGGCAAATCACTGTTGGCATGCATGCATGGTCATATGCTGAGCACACGTGCTTGCTTTGATCCAAAGGTTTGGCCTCCATACTGAGAGGTCAGTATGAGAGGCTGCACTTGTTCTGGTGTGGCAGTTCAAATGTAAGGAAGCAATCTGTTTTTTGTATGTGATCCTCAGACCAGGTGAAGCTGGAAGGTCTGTCTGTCTGCCACTAACTGAGCCACGAAGGGAATACGCAGTAAGAATTTTCACGTACCTTTCAGGTGAACATTTAAAATCTTTACTTCTCACTTAATCAAGTCTCACCCCAGAGAGTGCTTTCTGGAGGTTCTGAGGGCAGGGGATCAATATATTGGCCTTTCCCATATGTGTACTAGTGTTTAAATTTCTCTTAAAATTTAAGTGACTTTGCTTTTAGGCTGTAAAACATGTAATGTAACTCAAGCAGTGTAAACACTGTGGTGTGTGTACCTGCATATTTTGCTGGGACTTCCTTTTATCACTGTAGGATTATATAAGGCTTGGCTAAAGATCTCCTAATTTTTTTTCATAGCACATATAGTAACTTTTTATGTAGTCTTACTTTTTCCTTCTCACTTCCATAGTGTAAAGATTTTTTGATTGCTCAAAGCATATACAGAAAATCCAGTGAAAAACAATATTTAGCGTATCTTTTAGCTTGGCTTCTTAAGGATATACAGGTTTTTGAATGGGTTGGGGACTAGAGGTGGGTTGTTGAAGGCCACAGTGTTAACCCACTACTCTGAGTGTGTTTTGTGAAAAAATGTGGCAAGGTAGGGATAGATAATGCTTTTCAAATATTCGCACCAGCAGGTCTCTAGGCTTTCAATCTCTTCGCCAGTTTCTACCTGGCTGAGAGATTACATGTATCTAAAATGATGAGGTTCTTACTCACTGCATGAAGATAGAGTCACCCAAACGTGGGAAAGTGCAGGTGCCCCACTAAGGGAAGAGCTGCAACATATACTCCTATGGGGTTAGACAGGAGTTTGTGAGGAGAGGCACTGTAAGTGTTCCCTTCCTCTCTGATAAGAGCTTTATTTAAGGCATGAAAGTTCTCCCATGTGACACTATTCCTTAGGACTCAAAGCCTTGCCTCAGTGTTGATGCCTGTGTTAGTACTAGCGTACCCTTGTCTCCTTAGTACACTTCTGCACTAGGCAAGGGGCCATACTATGAAAAGCTGTCATCATGCGTTTTTTTAATTAACAGGGTATGACGGTAGTTAAAAAAAACCCCACTGCTTCTGAATAAGTAAGATTATTTTCCTTGGCTCATTTTTCTGAGTTAGCTCGAAGTTCAGGACATCATGATAATCTCATAGTACCGTTTTGGGAGAGGAAAAAGACCAATGTCACTTCTGACCAGTGGCAATTCTGAAGATGGGGAAGAACATTTAAGACTTTAATGAGAATAACCAGTCACCTTCAGAGCAGCATATCTGCCATTTCTGCAGAAGGGACAGAAGTTTGCCCAGCAATCTGCGTTTTGTCAGTACTTTTACCCCACTTTTAAATTCTGTTTCTTGTGCAAAATAACCCAAAAGCAACATAAGATACGCTGTTGTCTCATGTAACACATGTGAGCGCCTGTGAAGGAATGCAGCATCACAGGCTGCTGGACACCTTTGCAGAGACTGACACAAAGATAATTGCTGGGCTAAATGGCAGATGAGCCTGTGTCTGTCCTGGAGCACGTGCAAGTTCAGTCCTATTGCTGCTCTCACCCAGCCAGTTGTGGTGAGCTCTGCTCTGCTCCACAGTCCCTGTAGCTGCATTTCCCTGATGCTGTGCATGAACAAAAAAACCATGCTTATTGAAACCTCTGTATTAGAGAATGTTTCAGGCATGTTTGTCCTGTAATCAGCACTTGTGAATACATTTTTTAAGAAAGTAAAGTAGATCTGACACCCATCTGTTGAAGAAGTTAGAAAGCTTGCTTGTCTGTTGGGGAAGAGGAAGAACCGTGCTGGCAGTATTGAGTTCCTTCCACTCTGTAAACCTCTGCAGGGTTGGCAGAAATAGGGGGGGAGAGAGAAATTGGTTTTTTTAATTCTTCCTGACGTGGTCTACATGTGTTCTCTTATGCTCTGCCTCTCCTCTTCCTTTGTCTTGCTAACTTTTTCCCTTGTTGCAAAATGTTTACATTTGTGGAACAGTGAGGGAACGCAGCACAGACTAGCTAATGGCAATTACCCGCAGATGTGTCATATATTTCTAATTTGTGGCTTTTCCATGCTCTGTAGGGGTTGCTCAAAGTAGAATTGAGTGCTCAGAACATTTCCTCCATCTGTAAATATGTAGTGAACCTGCACTATGTCACATTTCCCAGGACTGCGTTGTTGTGAAGGAAAGACCCACTTAAAATGCTCTTGATGCAGCCAGGGCAGCCCTTGTTTCCAAATGGCAGCCGTATTTAACTTTTTTTGGATACAACAAATACCTATTGAGCCATTCTTTTTGCCTTTTGTTTTTGTAAATTTTGTGTCACAGGAGTCTGGATTTAGTGTTGCTGTGATCTCACATTGTAATGTAACGGCAATAAAATGATTCCCATACTAGTCTACAGAGAATCTGTGCTAATGCCATTAAAATGTGCTTACCGAATCAAAACAAATGCGGCATTAGCATGTGGAAGCTGTGTTTATGCGATTATAATGTTTCAGCAATATGAGATTACTGTAGGAAGCAACTAATCCAAACCCAAGGAGAATTCCCATTACAAGACCATTAAAATGACACAATGACTGAAGCGCAAGTTTCAGATGGGAAAAGTGGAAGCACAAATCTTGTCATCAGTATTCAGGCAAAACATCTACTGAACTCAGTGGAGTTTTTACCAGACTCAGGAATGCAGTACCATGACCTTTTTAGCAGCAAGTCTCTTTTCTCTTAACAATACCTCTAGGAAAAATATTTACTTCACCAGTATTTAATAATTGATGGTGACAGTTGTATTTTATGTACCGTACAATTGGTGGCTGTAAAGATTTGTCCAGAGTTTATCACAAGAATGTTCAGGTATTGTTTCAAGGCCGTTGAGAAAAAGTTCAAGTTTTGGTTATATCTTAAAGCAGTTCTCATTTTGGTTTTATCTGAATATGTAATTTTCAGGAAATATTTATTTCTCTCTTTATAGAGCATCTGGAGCAGAGAAACCTTGGTATATGCAGGAGCACCTTGGTGATACCACCACATTAATTAGTGATTTTCAACACCAACATATCTATTATTTCCATATATGAGCCTACCTGTTTATCTTTTATCATAGGAATCAGCACCTTTCCCTCTTACCTCAGACTGGACTTAGATTGAGGAAATATAGTTCACATGTCCTATGTAGGACCATCTAAAATATACTTGTCTTGTCCAGGATTGTTTCTTGGCTCCCTCCTTAGTCCATGGAAGGAGGATAGTATTGCAGAAAGTAACTTGTCCTGTCCTATTACAAACACTCAAAATAGCCTGGATGAGTTGCCTGTGAATATGTCTTTCTGTCTCCACTATGAAAATGGTCTAGATGATTGTTCTGTAAAAGACACACATCAATTTAGATGGCTAAATGAGGTGATATGAATTCAGTCCTTGGTGTATGAAAGAAGAGACTTTTTCAGAAGAAAGTTCTGTGGAAAACGTGGCATGCAAGTTGTTAGTAAAGCACTGGAACACTGATTTTTGTAGTAACATGTACATACTTAAACTAAGCAGAAATCCTTACTCCTTGTACAAGCTATTTGCACCTAAAATCTGTTTTAAAAACACTCAAATTCTGATTCCACTAAGTGAATCTTATTAGGAATAATGTATCATTATTGCATAATCAGGGTAGACTGTGTAAATGAAAGTAGGGAAGATATCAAGATAGTAGTTTAAAAAATTATTCTAGTCACAGGTTGTTGACTGTCTTTATTTTTTTATAATTCTTTTATTAAAAGCAGTGGGTTTCTAAAACTGTGTTAGTAAGCAGGCATAGGCATTAATATTAATCATATTTTTCATGCAGATAAAATTAGGCCTACTTTAAATGCTGTTTGTGTCAGTTTCCATTTTTGTGATGCTTCTTATATTTATAAAAATCCTTTGCCTCCATCAAAAGGTTCTTTAAATTCTGTATGTGAGCTGTAATGAGAAATCTAGAGTCTAAAAATCAACAGGTTGGTGTCTACAAGAGAAACCTGGCACTGGAACTGGTAATTTTATATGTTTCCTGCAGTTATAAATCAGAAGACAGCAGCCTCAGGCTATAAGAAGATCTCACATGTGCAGCCACAGGTCTTCACAATGGGCAAACCAGATCATTTGAGGGTAGTCTAAATTAACTGTGTCAGAAAGGAATTAGTGGGAACAAATACTGAAAGTCAACTTTTCATCAAAGTGGTAATCTGAAAGTGAGCAAAAATTCACATTCACTTAGAGTGGCCTTTTTGAGAAACTGCACTATTAAATAACTAAGCAACTGAAGTGGAAAATTGTTAAGGAAACAGACTATTATTGATTTGTGCAAGCTTTATCAAAAGACGTTAAATACTAGTGTATTTAATGGTATGAAAAATTTATATATAGGTTTGTTTTGCTAACTTACTAATTTGATTGGAAAATTCTCAGTGAACATGGAGAAAGAAAAGTGTGTCTCTGAGGCTTGTTCAAGGATGGAATTAATGACTGGGTTGGACAGCTTAATTGAATTGCAGTGAGCAGCAGTTTCTGACTAAGACAGGTATTTTGCTTTTAATTATTTGCTCAAGAATAATATTTTCTGAAATCTTGCCCTTCTTATTGGCAAAAAACCCCAAATCATTATATTAATCAGCCATTAGTCTGTTCCATGCGAGTAATTATTCTTCTGCCTTCCCAAACAAGTTAACAGAGTAGTTTAGAAATGAAATTCCTAAAAGAACAGTTCTTCATAAGTAAGTCTGCTTTTACACAAGGTGAGTAAGCATAGTCAGTCAGTCGCTTCTCTTTCTTATGGATGGCCAAGTTTTCATGTTACAGTAACTGCCAGCACTACAGACTTCACTAGGCAGGTGATAGCTGCCTTTTCCAGGGGCTGGGTCACTTTTGTGCATTGGTGCTCTGACAGTGACTGCTTCTCATGAGATCAAAGTACCCCCAAAGAGGTCTTGATGTTCCTGTGCCCTTTGATATGTAGAGTTCAGTGCCCTTCAGGTTTCAGTTTTTCTGTCATCCTGGTGGATTAACTTTAGCAGTTAAAAGGAAAATGTCCTCTGAGGGCTTTACCAGTAACAAACCCGTGTTTATGACATTATTCACTAAAAGGGAGACAGGAATGGGAAAGACCTCTCTCTTTAATCAATAATGCATGCTCTAGTTAGTCCTTTCCTCTGGACATGATTAAACATGTATTTTGTTTCATAACTGATGATTTTGGTTGACTAGGGATTTTAACTATATATCCTCAAGCCTTTGTGACTAGCATTAGGAAGATCTAACATGAATTCCCACTCCCAAAAGACAAAAAGACCCTAACAAAATCCCAGTGGGGAGAGCTGCAGATAATTCTAACCTGCAGTGGGACAGGCCAAACTGGCACAGGTCCTTTGACAGGAACCAACTGCAGACAGTAGCCTCAGTGTTTGTCTTTGCCATTACTCATTTGAAGTTTTGAGAAATATCATTGTTTCATTCATGTTAGAGATTAATAAAAAAGTGTCTGAGATGCTGAGCTGTATAAGTTAAGTGTTAGATTAGGGCCTGTACTTAAATGATAAAATATTTGGCCAGTGAAGCACTTTGGCTTCTCCACTGCTCTTTGGGGGCAACACTACATCTTTAGCAACTGTTGTCAGCTTTAGAGGAGTTGTTCTGGCCTGTTCCAGACCTCCACAAGGCAGCTGTAGGAGAACCTGAGCCCTGTTGAAGCCAGAGGAGCAGATGATCACCCTTATCCCTGCATTCTGCATACAGAGGGGCAGACAAGGTGCCCAAACACAGCTTCCTTGATATCTGAGGGGGACACTGAGTCTTGGAGGACAGAGATAAATAAACTGAACATACCAGTACGAAATATTCAGCCTTGGTGCCAAGAGTGTTCATCTGGTGGCTCAAGCTGACAAGAATTGCCAGCTGCTGAGGAGCAATGAATCCTAAATGGATATACAGTGGTTGTTACTAAATAGGAAACATTTGTCTTATTGTGATACTGACTGCACAGTAAATGATGATGATTTCCATGTACTGGAATGTGATGTGTTTATGTTGCTGGAGTACCAGCACAAGTGCAGTTGGGTAAAATCAATGCCTCGGTTTTCATCCTGACCGCTCTGCTGCAGACAGTGTTTGAAAACGTCCCAGTGAATACACACAGCGTGTAGGTATGTGTGTGTGAGAGAAAAGGGAATTCAGAAATTGCCTGAGAAAGGTTTTCTGAAATGTTTTTGTTTCCTCTCTTTTTCCTTCTCAGGCTCTTTTAGGATCTGATTTTTTTTTTTTTTTTTTACCTTTTGTTGAAGAAAAATGCCGTCCTTGAGAGGGAAAGTGCAGACTGTCTTGGGCCCTGTGGAGCCAGACTGCCTTGGCTATACATTGACTCATGAACACTTGACTATGAACTATAGCAGCTGTTTTTGTCCACCTTCTCCAGGCCGAGAGCCTTTGTCTGATGGGCCCATTGAGATGAAGAACTTGTTTTGGATTAAGCAAAATCCCTACAGCCATAAAGAAAACCTTCTTTTGTATCAAGAAACAGATGCTGTGAAGGAGGAGCTGTTGCATTTTAAAGCAGCAGGTGGTGGGACAATTGTGGAAAACACAACTACAGGAATTGGCCGGGATGTGAATACTTTGAAGAAACTTGCTGAAGAAACTGGGGTTCATATTATTGCTGGTGCTGGATTTTATATAGATTCCACTCATTCTTCTCAAACACAGGCCATGACAGTGGAGCAGGTAAGTCTTAACCATTGCTTGAGTGTCCCTCTCCTGTGAATTTTCCCTGGTAAGCCAAAGCTGGAGAGAAATTCCAGCAAAATAGATGAAATACAGAGGTTCTCAATGTGAAAAACTTGGGAACAGCATTACTGCTTGTGTGATATTGTTGGAAATGATAGAACTTTTCTGATTTTTTTAATGGTCCTAATTAACCTTTTAATTAGTTTTCTTAATTAAATATAGGTTGTGTGTTAGGCCTTAAATGACTTTTAGCCAGCATATAACAAAAGGTTTTCATAAGCAACTTTTGCGAGAACATGGCTTGGAAAAAGTACTAAAACTAAACTTTCTGAAGTTAACCTTGATATCCTTCAATGAACAAAGCCCATGAGAGAAAGATGTATTGTTGTAGCTGGACATCTGGAAACAAGGACCTTTTGCAGAAACCAGCAGATAACTAAGAAGACTAACAAAGGCTCAGTATCTGTGTTGGAAAATCCCTACCAGAGGAAAAAGATACTAAAAAGACTAAAAGTGTCAACTAATTAGCATAAGCAACAAGAGATTAATAACCAATAGTGGATAGAATACTAGTTAATGAAAAGGAATTATGTAATTTAGAACCAACAGACATTAATTTCTTTGTTAAAAATGTATAAATAGGTGAAAAAGTGCTGTATTCATGTCTGTATGGTGACAGGATTTTTGTTGGCCACATAGACACCCAGCGCTGCAAATAAAGAAATGCCTTGCTTTCTAACACTAAAAAGACAGTGTTAGAGGATTCTATTATTCCCTATGATTTCGGAGGTATTTGGCAACAATATAGCTGGAGCATCACTACTTGCATTTGCTGGGGTTATCTGTCAGCATTTCCAGTTCTTAAGCTCCATTTTCTCTGACGGATTTGTTATAATGCAACAGTAAAAGGAAAATAAAGTATTTCATGTGTGGACATCTGGTACAACACCAATTATCCTGGGATTTTTTACTATTTTCAAGGAAGGAGTATATCCTTGCTAGCTCTCTTGTCTTTTTTTCTGGCTAATCATTTCCCAGGGAGTTTATCTACCATTTTTGTAAAAAGCATAAATAATTGCAATATTTATAGGACAGTTGTAAATCACTGGTCTGCTCAGGCTGTGTGTTATATCTCTTCTCTCTGTTATTTATTTAGGCTTTTCAGGGGAGTCTACATCAGGTTGTTTGTATGGTGTCCAAGACAAAGTGTTAATAATAACTGAGGTCCCCAGATATTCCTATAGTAATAAATATTCATTCATCTTTTACTAGGAAAATGTGATGATGGGGAGAAGAGGGAACAGAACTCTCCAAGGCAGGAGGCTGTGAATGTGGATGAACAGAGATGAGAAAATTTTTAAAAGTCTGTCACAGTTCACAAATGAGTTAAATTCATTTTAAAAATCAGTGGTCAAAACTTGAGCAGTGCTGCCAACAAAACTGGACCCTAGCTGGCCCGACCTGTGCACAACAGTCCTGCTTTTCCTAATTGTTCTTCCATCACTTGAAAGTTGATAAAAATAGTTTTCTTGAGGCAAAGGTTTCCCTTCTGTACTTGGTGGATTGATGGAGACCCACAGATGTCCTGTACTGAGCACTTAATCCAGTCCAGAAGGCAGGTCACCATCAAAGCCATTTTGTGCTCAGCTCTGAATGTGTGCTTAAGATGTGTGGCCTTTTCTGGAAAAGAAAAACTAAAGCTTTTATAACAAAATACTTTTATTAAGAGATTCTGATGTCTATTTTTCGCCTAAGAATATTTTAAAAGCAAGCTCATTTTGACCCTGTAAATTTGTCAGATAAGCTTTGTTTTTGTGGTCCTGAAGTCAGCAGAGCTCCTGTTGTTTTACATCCGCATTCCCATAAGCAGGATTTGCCTTAAATTTGTCTCTTTGGGATCTTTGCCAGAGTTTCTCCCTTCTGTGTCTGACTGACAAGGTTTCCCTATATTCCGAGCCCTTGTTTTGCAAGAAATTACATTGAACTGTGTCTGGAGCCAATTCAGGAGTGTAAGGCACAGGTTTTGGAATTAACTTATTTTTTTTTTAAAGAGAAAACTTTATCTCAGGCTACATCAGAGTACAAATTAAATGTAGACCAACATTCTTGGCAAACCTGGGCAAATGTGCGAACAGATACTGTTAAATTAATTTGCTTCTCTCTTTATTTTGGTCTTAGTGAATGGCTGGCATAACATTAGTTGACAGAAACCAGATTTTAACTACAGTGTTTTCACAAACCCAGCTGTTAATTTAGTAAGTTCAGAAAGACCTTGGGAGCATAACAGGCACAGTGTCCATAGGCCAAATTTGATGCTATTTAACACAAATAGTATTAATAACCAAAAATCTCCTTTTCCTATTCTCTAGCTGACAAACATTATTGTTGATGAGATACTCAAAGGAGCAGATGGGACTAACATCAAGTGTGGTGTGGTGGGAGAAATAGGTTGTTCCTGGCCTTTGACTCAGAGTGAACACCGTGTGCTCCAGGCAACAGCAGAGGCTCAGTCACAGCTCGGGTGCCCTGTTATCATCCATCCTGGCAGGAACAGCAACTCACCTTTCCAGATTATCCGCATTCTGCAGGAAGCTGGAGCTGATGTTTCAAAGACAGTCATGTCTCACCTGGACAGGTAAGCAGACTATTCTACTGTCCATCCAGCAATGTTGCCACAGCTCACTGGGGTTTGTGGAACTATGCTGGAAATAGTTGACATTAAGTATTATCTTCAATTTTGCTGTCTTAAAAACAAGTGCTTTTATAGAGCTTGGTTGGCCTCCAGCACTTCAGTCAGGATCAGCTTTTAGATTCCCATTGATGACTTTGGTATTTTAAATACTCTCTTTGAAAGCCTGGGAGAGAGATTAGGAATAACTGTAACTGCATTTTAAATGTAGGAATTCCATTAATTTGTATCCCTGCACAAATCCCTGTATTTACAAAGCATTGGGCACTGAGCAGCTCTCACCCAATTGGGTGGGACGTTGCTAGGCTTCCAGTGTTTTTGAAAACTGGATTGCTCTTAAGGGCCTTACCAAAATCTCACAGAAGCTAATGGAAAACTTAATTTTGCTGGATTCTGGATCAAAGCAGAAGGCAGATTTTTAATGTTCTGCTTCCAGCCAAAAGAAATATCACTTAAAAAAAGAATAGTTGGGTTTTGGATAGTTCATAGCAGAGCCTGGGTAGCTAACTTACAGCTTTCTTGAGAACAAAACCCAGGAGCTCCACATCGGGCATGGAGAGAAACTGGGATACTTTTTTATCTCCAGCTTAGAAATACAGCCTCTATTACCAAATCAGTTTTGTATGACCTTGTGTTGCTCATGGTGAGCTGGCATATGTCCAAGCATTGATCAGTTTGGTCAGTTGCTGAATAATGGAGACTGTGTGTGGTCATATGATTCTCAGCAATTGGATTGTTTGCCCTGAATGTGAGTGCAGTATAGGCAACAGCACTGTACTCCAAATTTCTGATGGTTGTAGGCTCTAAGAGGTAGCAGTTGAGCTACAGGTGTTTTGTATGCAAAGCTCCTTTTTTTACTTGGGGATTTTAGGAGGATAAAATCCAGTGCCATGAAATTCTATTCATTTATTATAAACGATACAAATGTCCTTTATGTATTGACCTGCATTCCATTGTATCTGTTGCTGTATTTTCCTCCCATTTTTAAAGAAAAACTGATCACTTAAATCTTCTAATGAAAGAGAACTGGGAAGACTGCAGATATTAGTGGTTATATAGCCATTTTGATAAAACATAAATATACAGTTGTGGTTTTTTGCCTTTATACATTGTTGTAAATTGTTGAATTAAGTATTTTAAGAATTAAGTAATTTATTGGTGGAAGTTAAGCAGTATAAGCAGGAAAATATTGTTCACTGTGGTGCAGTTTCACTTACAGCCGCTGATGCACAGTATGACATTTCCTTATTTCTCTTTCTATCATTACTTTCACACATTTGGGTTGGCAGTTGCTATAAGATAAACTACTGTGAAGTTTGGCTTTGCAATGTGCATTTAACATTTTAAGTCTCTTCCAGTGAGAAAATCCATGTGGGAGCATCCCAGTCCTTTAAATGTGAGATAAATTTGTACATAGCTCCATGTTTCTTGTCTGCGTTTGACACAGACAGAATGATAGTTAGCAAGTGGATTTACAATGAAATGATAAAACTAAAATGCTGGCTACCGTGTTTTTGTTGTTTTGCAGCTTAGCATCCTAGAACAAAAGGTAGCAAGTGTCCATAGCAGAATATGTGTCCATATGGTGCAGTTAAAGGCTGGGAAGCAAAACTATTTAGCCTTGGCTTTGGCCATTTGTTAGGGGTTAAGGTTAAAAAGGCATCTTGGTAGAGATCAACATTCGTTCACTTTTAGCTTTTGTTAGAGGGCTCACAGCAACTGCTCTGATACGGGCTTCATAATGGTTTGGTGGCTGTCCCCATGAGGATTTACAGATGAGGCCCAAACTACAGGATGGTCCTTTTCCATGAGCTCAGGGCAGCTCAGGTACAGCGTTGCCCAAACATCCAATTCCAGCACAGAGATCTGCAATCTGAGCTGGGCACTGCTGCTGTTGCTACATCCCCATGGCTCACAATGTGACCCAGTGGCTGATAAAATTAAGCTCTCCAGCTCTTCGTTGGGACAGAGCACCGGAAGCATGACAATAGTCTTAAAAGAAATTGTTGGGCTGTGATTTTGAAATATATTGTTGGGTTTTTTTGCTATGTGCACCAGGACTGAATATTCTTGGTGACTGTCTGCCCATGAACCAAGCAGAGCTGGATCTAAAATAACCTGTTCTATTGCTCTGCACTTGAAAAACTCATTTGGTAATAAATGTTCAGTCTCTGTAAACTGTAACATTTATTTTAAAATATCATTTTTTATTAATTACAGTTGGCAAGTCTTAGACTCCTGCTGATGGCAGGCTTGTTTGAACAAGGGTTTGTCTCTCTCAACCCATCTGTTCCTCCTACTTGGTCCCGTTGTTAAGTCATAATATTGAAAGTGTGACATCAGTCATTTCCATAGCAACAGACTGTGATGTAATTGTAAAAGGTAAAACTGCTTTGTGACATCAATATCTGCAATAATAAAAAAAACTGAACTGCTTCCCTTTTGGTTAACTGTGATGCTCTTGTGGAAACTTGGTTTTTAACTAGATGAAAAAAATTGTGTTGTGGCTATAAAGATTAAATTGTATCATTTGAATGTTTTTGTTTTCCTTTGGACAGCTTATACACGTGGTAAAAATGGTTCAAAGGAAACCCAGAATATTCCAGAGAGCTCTTATTTCTATTGCTGTCCTTTTCCAAATGAGTGGTATGTGTTGGAAGCTTTGTTCCTTCAGTTTTCAGATCTGCTGTAAAGCCCATGTCCCAGGTACACACAATGCCATTATATATTTTGGTGAGAGCATTTCCTTAAGGCGTTCTGGCCAGATCCCAGTGCAAACAATGATATATTGCTGTTCTAATGGCAATCTAGAAACATCACTGTACAGAACAGAAACGAAAGACAAAGTTGTGTATTACAGGTGTGTGATGGATGAAACAAGCCCTGGATGGAGCTGTCTTCTGTAACTCTTTTGGGAAAGTAAATCTGCCTTGTCTAAGTAATCCATTGTCCTTCTTTTTTTTTAAGTGTCGCTATGAATTCACCTCCCCCTTAAATGTCTTTCCTGGTTAGGTTGTCTGTTGAGGGGGTTAATGATATCAAAAGTAAGTAACTTTCCTGTTTCCATTTAAAGATTATCATAGATGTTTTCATTATTTCATGGGGAAAGAGTTGGGGGGTTTTTGTGTTTGTTTGTTTGTTTGTGGTTGTTTGTTTGGTTGGTTGGATATTTTTTTTTTTTTTTTTTTTTAATGCATGAAATCCCAAATGAATGTGAGAAAGGCAATGCTGTGTATCAGCTTAAGTTGCATGTACCAAACAGGAGTCCTGTTTTTCAAAACGGTGAATTAAATCTTGGATTATTGTTTTTTTTTTCCTTGCAAGTAGGAGATCACAAAATTCCTGTCCTCATGCCATGAGATATTTTATTCCTGTTTTACAGTGCTGACTCTGTGTTATGTATGTTCTGCAGGACCATATTTGATACAAAGAAACTTCTGGAATTTGCTAAACTTGGATGCTATTTAGAGTACGATCTATTTGGTACAGAATTTCTTCACTACCAGTTCCATCCTGATATTGACATGCCGAACGACAATGAAAGAATTGCAAGGTATCTGCTCCCATGCAGTTTAAGCTATAGCATGGCCACTGACAAAAACACGTTATTGGTACTTGTTTTAAGACCATCATATGGTGATTCTGCTTGTTGTTCAAAATTGTCTTCTTTCATACTAAAATAATGCTATTTCCCCCTGCTGCAGTCACACTCTTATAGCATTATGTGTCATTTCTTCTATTTGCAAAGGAAGATGCAGAATCATAGTGTTGTACCAAGTTACCTGAGAAGAACATCAAGAGCCTTTTTAACTTCATTCTCCGTCCTAATTCCATGCTGATCTGGTTGAATTTTATAATTTACCGCATTTATACAGTCTGTTTTTTAAAAAATAGGCTGGAGATACTGGATTTATGTTAGGATTTGGCTTTTATTTGAAACATAGCATTGGAAACCTACTAATCATCATCTGATCCTGTTACATCTCCTCAGTAGTGCGCTAACCCAGCAAAACTTGCTGGTTGTTTTGGGTGGATTTGATTTTGTGCTTCTCTCCTGAAAAGGTCCCTTTTTTCTTCTAAGCACTTTGTCACCTTTCCACCCCCTTTCCTTTTGCCCTTTCTCTCCTTTGAAGGATGCGATTCCTGTCTCCTCAGAGCTCTCATGCTCCTCACACTCCCTCACAATGTGAAAATATTGGCCCCACTGGCAGGATACCTCTTCCCTGCTTCTCATCAGCACCTGCAATATCAGCTCAGATGCACAGCAAATCTGTTGTGCTGTGCTAACACAAGGTATTGCCAAAGAGGTTCATTCTGTGCAGAAACTGTCTGAGATAAGGTAGGATCAGCTGGGAATGGCCATCTCACTCTTTCCACTCCGTCTGGAGGTGTGATCCTTCTGTGCTGTTTGTCCACAGTGTTTGTGAGCAGTGAAGTGGCAGGTTTCTGAGGGGCAAGGTGCCATCCTGCCTGTGTCTTTTTACCTTCCACAATCAAAAATGATTCTTAAGTTCTCCTTGGTGAGAAAGATTTTATGATCTCTCATCACTAATGAAGTAAATTCTGGCTTCCACTTATATTTCAGACATAGCTTCTCTCCCCCTCATTGTCAGATGAACCTTGAAACTAATCTCTGTTTTCAAACTGTTCCCTCCTAAGAAGGTGCCATGGTCTTCCACTCACTGCCAAGCATTTGCTGCTGCTTTTCACACTAGGAATAGTTTCTCTCTCTGAACAGTGCTCTCAGTCTAGCACTCAGTATTTAAAACTGTTGCAATGAATCTGCAGTTTTCACACTTAGAATGGATAAAGTTGCTCCCTCTCCTGTGCCACGGAAGGTCAGCTTCTACGGAAGCACTGCGGAATACATATAGAGAACTGGTCTATGCCTTGGTTAACAAGTGCTTGTTCAACCATGGCAGAGTTTTCATTCCATCCATGATACTTGCTCAGTCACTGATGTCTCTCCCTAAACTCCTTGGCATTTGAGTATTTTTTGCAGCAGGCTGTTCACAGGAAGAAGTGACGAAAAGTTTGTCTTCTCACTGTATGGTATAAATATGTAAATTTGAGTTAGAAGTGCCCTTAAATGGATATTGATGTACCCACAATGGACTTGAGATGGCAGTGGCAATCTCCTTAGGGTTTTGTTTTGTGAAACAGCTCCAGAGAGGTAGAAATCAAATTGATCTCTATATGAAAATACTTAAGGGAAAAATCTCTTCAGGTCTTTTCTGTTCAAAACATAGACTTCTGTAGTCATAATGTACCTACTCCACACAGTTTGGCCATCTGTGTACTTCAGCAGTTTGGCTGCAATCTACTGCTAATGCAAGTAAAACACTGATTTTTGTTCAGGGACAGTTTTAATTTGAGCCAGAAGAAAGTACTAACTAAAATTACAAGAACGAGGAAAAAGGAGCAATGAATACGAAATGGAAAGGACCATATGCCTCCCCAACCTGAGAAATGAGTCCAAATATGAAAGGAGATGATTCTAAATGATGTTTGGTCAGCAAACAACTTAGTTCCCCCAGTGCCATTGCTCTTACTCTCTGTTGAGAATTGGAACAGGCCACCCTGGGAAGTGGTCACAGCTCCAAGCCCATCTGAGTTCAAGAAGTGTTTAGCTCTGAGGCACATGGTGTGATTCTTGGACTGTTCTGCAGAGGGCCAGGAGATGGACTCAATGATCCTGATGGGTCCCTTCCAACTCATCATATTCTATAATTCTATTCTACAGTCTCTCTGTATTTCATGCTGGAGTACATACTTGGGATGTTGTAATGCTGTGGTATACATAGTGTTGTGCACTATATGGCACTATTTAGGGTGTTTTTTTATGAAAGATGATAATTTAGCAAATTCTATCCTATGTGTCTTCTTCCTGCTGCCCATATTGATTAGATCCTGCTACATGTATCTCCTCATAACTAATTGCAATAAAAACTGACAGTAAGGGCTTTCAGATACAGTGTAGTTACTTATAAAACTAGTATTTGTTTTCTTGTTGATCAAAGCAGTCAGGAAGGTAAGAATCAGAATTTCACAGTGCTGGCAAATGACTGAATTGGAGGCCTGCGTGAGGAACAAGTACTCTCCAGGTCTGGTCTGTCTGTCTCTGCCACTTCAATGCAGGAATCTACTGACAAACTAAACTGAAGCTTATTGGAAAGCTTAACAGTCGTGCAGTACAGGTGTTCAAACTCACCTAATAAATTCTAAAAATGTAGCTGATCAGGGGATTAAGGCTACCTGAGTGAAACGTGAAGCAGAAGGACTTATAGCCGTCCTGATATAAGGGAGTGATTATTTCATTTTCCGAGCCGTCTTGTCATTTTGCCAAGCCTGTTCAGCTGGGTCGCCATATTCACTCTTATTTCCTGGCACATGCTAGCACTGTGCCATGCCAGTCTTATTTATATTCTTCCTTAATGAACATCTTTGAAATGTGTTTGGATGATAACTGTCTATATGGAACGTGATGGTGGCAACTTCATATTTTTATTAACCTGGTTTGCTAAAGGGGATTTTAACTGAAGATGTGGAAGTATTTGTGCAGTTGAGCCAGGCTTCTTAAAGGACCTGTCACACACACAGTCTGGTCATTAGCAAATGTAATAGGATCAGCTTTGTGACAGCAGCAAGAAGTAACCTGCTGAGAAGGAGTTTAGGTAGGAAGTTTTTACTTACTCATGTATATAAAACCTGTGTCCCACGCATGGTTATTCTGAAGCTCTTGAATTCCTCTGTGAACTTCATGGGACTAGGAATGCAAAGCCATGTGCCAAATCAAAGGAGTTTTCCCTCACTATTTTGAGATGTGTGGTGTTATGTTTTCAGAGGTGGGTTTTTTTCATGCAATAAAAAATGTGTTTTAATTTCAAGTGAATAAAAGGAGTATGTTTTCTGAGCACCTAAAATAAGTATTTTCTGCTATAATAGAGTCCAGCAGTACGTAATATAAGAAATGTAAATCCTGGTTGGTTCTGTGCTGTTGCAGAGTGAGAACTTTCACTGACAGGTGTGCTTTTAATTTTTCAGGATTCGTACACTGATTGATGAAGGCTATGAAGACAGAATTCTGATGGCTCATGATGTGCACACCAAGAACAGATTGATGAAATATGGAGGTCATGGATATTCACATATCTTTGAAAATATAGTTCCTAAAATGCTAATTAGAGGCATATCCCAAGATAAAATTGATAAAATACTCCTAGCAAATCCAAAGCGGTGGTTGACTTTTAAGTAGGAATAATGAATAATTATTCCTGTTCTATAGGGAAGCTTGATAAAATTCAAATTTCTTTCCAGAGAGCAGTAATTTTAAAATTTGGTTCTTTTTCAGAGAAACTGGAAATTATTAAGGAGATGCAAATGAACTGATTAGAAATTTTCTTTTTAATTAGAACATCAAAATTAAGTACTGTCTCTGCATCTCCTCCCTTCTGGAAGCTTGTTCATGAATGATTTACTAAATATGAGCCTACCTGCAAAATCTTTTCAATAGAAATTTGAAAATAATTGTTTCAAGAGCCTAATCTAATACTATTATTGAATGTTACCCCAAACGACTTTTGAAGATGCATCACCTGGACTTTGAAAGAAATTAATGGTTTTCAGTTAAATTTCCTGTCTCCAGGGGCTGATTTTAATCTTTGTATTACTGACAATCTTCTCATTATCCTTGTATTCTTTAAGTAAGGCTTGACAAAATGTCTGGAACTTTTAAATAGTTTCTGTAGACAACACAAGGCAAAAGAAATCTCAAATAAATCTAAGAAGATAATGTTTCTTTATAGTTTAACAATTTACTTAATTTTAACTGAAAGTGTAAAAAATACATGGAAAAATATATTTTTGAATAAAGCAATTTGATGATCTCTTAAACTATGTGCAGTATTATTACAGATGTCTTTTTTTAATCACATTTTTTTTTTATCATAAACTTTTGGAATCTCACAGTGATCATGTAAAACCTGACACAGACCAGCTTCTTTTTGTAAAGATGCAACACCAGAAGTCAAAATATAGTACATAATACAGTTTTAATGAGTTGTAATAGTTATAACAAAGGTTGTGATATAAGTCTTTACAAATCAGTATATCAAGATATGATGAAAAACGAAGAAATGTTTGCCTTATATATGATTTTTACATAAAGTGTGTTCTTTGCTCTTGTCTAACTTTAACCAGGGTAGGTGATCTATCCAAAAAATGGTCTTATCCAGTAGCAGTGGGAGCCTGATTTCAAAAGCTTCTTCTAATTTGACCATATACATCTTGTAGTGTTGAGTCTTTCCAATAAACACCTTAGTAAATAAGCGCTGCTGGTTGTAAATGATCTCTAGCTTGGTGCTCACTGTGTGACACTATGTAGAGGATGTCTATCTACACTGCTATGTGAGTGCACTGACCAGTGATACAAGAGTGGAGCAAACAGATGAAGTTCAGTTACACATCTGTTATTAAAATAATTGCCTCATAGAAATAAAACAGGAGTAATCACTACAATGTACAGTCACAGGCTGGCACTTTGTCATAAAGTAAAAGCATTAACCATTCTGGTGGGATAATACACAAGCATCTGGCAGCACTATGTCCCCTTATAAACCCTACATGAGTTTGCCTGATGATCCTCTCCGTCAGCCGAGACTCACTCAGATTTGTTTTGAATTGGACGACTCAAAACAGAAACAAAGAGTAACATGTTCTGTTTCAGAGAAGCGTCGCTCATTCTACCGAGATTTTTAAAGAGATGTGTAAAACCTTTATCAGACTTTTGCTGAGCAGCCAGCACTGGAGAGCTTTTTTGTCACAGTGGCAGACACTTCAGACGTATTAGTGCAGATAAATCTGAGTTTGTACCCTTAGTACATTAGACAAGGTTGCTCGTAGCAAAGTACATGAAATAGCAGTGCTAGGAGTAGCCTTTATTACACTTTAATGATTTACAGAAATGTTGCCTTGATTTTGCCAAATGTTAAAAATAAATAACATAACCAACTGTGCTAAATAATTATTCGGTAATCTTGCTAAAATTTAGGTTTAGAATGAAATCTGCAAGTTTTAACCTGAGAGAAACAGACAGCCTCCCAAAACCAAAACAAATAATACATCAATTTTCTGAATAAAAATATTCTGTGGACGTTACTGGTATGACTGATTTTAAAGCATTTTTATAACTATGTAACTCATAATATCTGTGTTTAGTTTAATTCTCCAAGCCATTAATCCTCTATATGGATTAAACCTCTTTTAGATTTTATATATCTGTATCTATACATATATGAATGAGAAAAATAGGTTTTAATACACACTTTTTTTTTTTTTTTTTTGCATGTAAATATCTGTTTCTTTCTTTGCATATGTGTTATCATTTTTGGTAATATGCTCATCTGTGTCCATCTCACAGGCACACCTTACTACAAACTGGTAACTAGCTTCCATGGAAAAGGTCTGCATGATACCATTTTCTTATGTGTCAGATCTCCCACTCCTCCTTTGTGGGAAGAATCCCCCTAACTTCAGTGAGATGAGACACCTAAGACAATTAAGGTTTTGACCCATTATATTCCTACGAAATTCTAGTGGAACATCCGCAGTATAATCCATAACTACTTTATTAAAAATAGTACCCAAGTACAGACTAAGTGCTAAAAGACTAATGAAGACTAATTGCTGCAAAGAAAACACTCTACCTTAGTGTGATGATGTGGATGACAGGCTTTCTAAATATTTACACAACTAACCATCAAGAATGGGCCTGTAATAATTGTCTAAATATATATTTACACGTATACAAATTAAAAAAGCCAAATCCCTTTTCCACTAATAGCAATGGGAGTTTTGCCACTGGCTTCAGTGGAATCAGGGATTTGATCCAATAGAATAGTTTGTCAACTATTACATTTTTCAGGGGAAAATAAAGTGTTTCTTCTATTCTCCTTTTTCTTTTAGAACACAGCTAAGGGAAGGACCAAATTTAAACAACTCCACTGGACTGATTTTATGTTAAAAGTCTAATGTAAACCTACAAAGCAGGAACACTGAGTTAAGGCTTGAAGATGATTAGTTTCTAGTTTTAAGTGGAAGGGTAAGAAAAGTACAAGGCAAACAATTTCTTTGCAGAGAGAAAGTATATTTTGATTACCTCTTCCTTTTATTGTAAAATCATTCCTCACCACACTATCAGTGGACTCCAAGCGTCATTGTTAGCAAGTAAGTCACAAGAACCAAAGCTGAAGTATGGATAAAGCAGCAAGATCATAACACATCAAAGTATCATATACACTGAAGAAATAACTCAGCGTCCTTAGGTGGGCTTTTCTCCTATAAAAATTTGATCTATGTAGAACTTCATTCACATGGACACTAACAATGAGGAAGTATTTGCTTTGGCGGTAGTGGATCGCACATCTGTTGAACTCGCTTTGTCGTTTTTAAACATAAGGTTTCTCTGTGTTGTACAGATGTGAATCAGGTAGCATTTGACTTTTCCCCCCCGCTACTGAGGTGTCTGGTGGTCGCTCTCTGCTGGGGTACTTGTTTCATTGACTTTTGCCACGCAAATCCATCACTTAGAAGAGCAGGCTTCATTTTTGGACTGGTTTGGTGGGTCTTTTTACACATTATCAGTCAGCATAAATAATAAATCCAGAAAATGTGCTGTATTTGTTGTTGTTTCCTCCATGTGCTTTTCCTCCATCTAATTTAATGTAAACTTCATCTCCTGGCTCCAGGTGAAGCACCACGCTGTTACTGGCATAGTCGTAGTTCTGATCAGCATCCTGAGCAATCGCACTAGCTCGAACCTACATAAAATACATAATGAGCGGTTAAGAAAACTCAGTTTTTCTTGCATTGTGAACTTAAAGCATATCCTCATCATTCTATTCACCATTCATGAGTTGCCACTTTAAATATCTGGCAACCTATATTTTAGGTTTTTTCCTATGGTTATTGCTTATTTTCTCCTACAACACAACATCTGAAACTAAAGCAATAACACACTCCTTTCTCAGTCATCTGATGAATTCACAACTGCTTGATCTCCAATAAATGTCTGGAGCCTTTTTAAATATATGTGTAAGAATAGCTGGAGTTGGGAGAACTGGATATGGTCAGGTGCTAGTTTTACGTTGGTGTAACTTTTTTTTCAGGGGGACAAGTGATTGACAATGGTGAGGATCCACAGGGAGCTCCCAAGCTGGGCTTTTTCCAGAGGCATTTTATTGTCATACCACTAATAGGATCATGCTGCAGAAAAGAATACAAGAAATACACACCCACCCACACACATGAACACAAGCAGGTAAGCATCCCAGTCTGGGTTTGGAAAAACTGCTTTTGCCACATTTCAGTAAGCAAAAATTTAATTTCACTGTGTTTTAAGAGATGCAGATTTGTAAAAATCACAGGGAAGTCGCTATTTGCTTTAAGAGATTTTTGGAATTTACATGTTCTTGAGGGGTTTTCATTTGTAACTTTCCCTTAAACATACTTTTTTCACATTTCTCCCTTGCTATTCCGCTACTGATTAAATTTGACATTTCTTGCAAACTGGAAGTAATCTGTAGTTTCAAGATATATGCTGGTTTCCAGCAAGGAACAGTCAATGCCACCGTAAGTCTCCAAATCATTTATATATAATGTGACCGTGTTTGGTAAAATATTTAAACATGGTTGTATGTGATTTATTTCAGTGTAACACGTCATCTGCTTGTTGCTTGTCTTTGTTCTAGTGTAGTTACAGAGCAGTAAATGATTTAGTGGCATTGCAAAGCTGAACTAAGTAATAATGCATGACTTGGCGTACTATATGTGGGATTTTTATCTGTTCTGAATTGAAAAAATAGGCTATAAGTCACAATTTTCCATGGATTCCTTTCAAAGTTTACATGATAAATTTCCAAATTAAATTTTCATGTGATTTGATTTCACATTAATATTGAAATGTTATAAAGGAGGGGGTTCTTTTACCATGCAGGATCTTATGGCATTATGCAGCTTAAAAATCACAGTAGGTGGAAATTCTTTATGCATCCTGTAAGAAGAGTGAGAAAGGCTGCAAAGGCTTGCAGTGCTGTCACAGGCTGCAAATTTAAACTGATACATGGCATGATGATAAACCCCGACTATTTCAGGACTTCTTGATTCTGACTTGCCTGGTATTGTTTACCATTATTGATCTATTCTGCTACTGTTTAAGGAATAATTATTCTAAGCACCAGATGTTTCCTCTGGATTAATGATGGGCAGGGTGGAGTTGAAGGCTCTCTGGGTCATTAACCCTGGAAATACCTTCTAGAGAAAATAAGGGACTGATATGGCTGCTGGCAGTGGAAATAGAAAGGGCAAATGGGGAGGAGTGAAAAGACTATACATGAGCTAGAAAAACTTCCATACGGAACTAGTGTATTGCATACAGGCAAGCAGATGGCTTTAATATACTTTTCCAATTCCCATTTACATTCTAATGAAATGCTACTTTGTGGATTTGTATAAAATCTTGTGTTTCTGTGGATAGTAAAGGAGAATGCAAATTATATTAGTGATTATCCTAAAGGAGTCAGCATGCACTAACTGCAACAGCAATGGATATTTCATTTTTAAAATTCTACATAGTATATACTGGCTGGAAAAAAAAAATATTTTGGGTGTTGAATGTCTAGAAACCAAAGTGCAGCTCTTACTGCCCTGTGTATAGCAGCAAAGGTCCCATAGACTCCAGTATACTATTCCTGGGAGTTTTACCTCCTTGCTTGGTTAGCCAGAGCAATTTCTATTTAAAGCCTAGGAGAACAGTCTCAAATGAATTCTCAGTGAGTGTACTGCTGCAAGACAGTAACTCAAAATTAAACCATCAAGGGACAATATATTTCTCAAGTTCCATGCAAGTTTTTTCAGGAAGCTCTGCTCTCTGGCTGCACACACGTATTTGCTAAGCGATCTCAGCACTTCCCTGTTCAAGCTTGATAACCATTTAAGTAGCATTAACACCGAAGACCTTGAGGTTCCACATATATCTTGCTTAGGAGTGATTTTTGATATACACATTCCAATGGTTTGGCTTTTTTTATTGTTAGAAAACACTGAATTTGTAATGTTACCTTTGTCACTCCACAACTTCCAAAATTTCTGAGCTTTCTTACAAATAATACACAAAGTTAACCGCTGTCACATCAGCATTTAGTGTTTAAGGTATAAATCATAATCACTGATGGATTAAAACTGTGGGTCTATTTTAAACAGTTTATATGCAGTTTATATTACCTAAATACTTGTCTCGCACAGGTATAATCAAATATATACACAGAACCTCTGGCCTTTTTTTTTCTTCTTTGAATAACTACGAGTTTATTTGTCTCTGGTAATGGAAGTAGCTATATTTGGGAATGGTTAGACTTTAGGATCAATTTCATATTTATAATTGGGTACTTCTTTAAAAGTACTACTATATATATTCAGGATTTGTGAAAATAAAGAGTTTAAAACATTATAAGTAGGGGTAAAAAATAGAGTAATGCTTTATTTGCAAGTAAAATGGTATTCTCGTAGTAGACAAGACTGCCCTTTGTATGAGGGTATCGAAGTGAATGTATTGCGACACACTTTGCTTTACTAGTCCTGGTTTATCTGCTGAGACGGTATCTACGGTTGGTATTTTCTAACTTAATTAATTGCCGCTGATGTCCTCATTATTCTGTTTTCACAGTCCTTCTGAGGAGCCATAAACAAAAGGTTAAGTGGCGTACCAGGTTAATTTACCGGCGGCCGCCGCTCCGGTGTGCGCTGAGCACAAAGGGCCGTGAGCCGGCGGGGCTCGGCGGGGGAGGAGATGCGAAAACGAACGAGCCCCTCCGCGACCCGCCCGGCACAGCGGGGACACGGGGGCCGGTGTTCAGACCCACGGATACCGCGTAGAGCTGATCAATCCCCCATCCCGCCGCGCCGGGCGGCGAACAGCCCGCGGAGAGCCACAGCGCTGGCTCCGGGCTCTCGGAGCCCGGCAGAGCCGACAGACGGCCCTGCAGCCCCGGGGAGCCGGGACGGCTCGGGCGGTGAGGGACCTGTTGAGCGGCCGATGCTCGGCCAGTCCCTCGCCCTTCCCCGCACGGGGGGCCGGGGGACCGGCGGGAGCACCGCGGAGTTCCGGGGAAACGGGAACGCCCGGGCACACAGCGCACTGCCCCCGGGCACCCAGAGCCGGAGGGATGGCGGTGCTGCTAAGCGCTGTAGGAATTAGAGCCAACCTATCTGCGTTTGTTAACTACGTACGAAACAGGCGCAAAATTGCAAAGGACGGCTCCCCGGAGGCAATGTTATAGGCAGAGCCTCTGCGAGCGCGGTGGCAACGTTTATCCTAATTGAAAGGGATGATTCCTGTGTCTTTCAGACAGGTAGCATCACAAGACCTTTAATTATTTCCGTTGTCTCTATGCTGCTGCGGGGGATGCCGACCTGGAGAGCCGTGCCTGGGCTCTCCGGACGCCCGGTGTGTCTCCCCGGCACGATCCATCAGCTGGGGCCTCCCCCGGCGCTGGCCCGCCAAGGGCCGAGCTCTGCGGCCGCGGACCTCACTCTGTCACCAGCGCTCCCGGGCAGAGGGAAGCCTCGATCCCCTCCGGAGGCTGAGCGTGTCAAACCCTGCGCCCCGTGGGAGCCCCGTGCCGTGCCTGCTTTCCTCCCACCCACCTCACACTTTCCCCACGCAGTACCACCCTCTCTTGAGCTCACTCGCCGTCCCCAGCTCCCCTTCCTTCCCGGGGAGTTTCCCATTCCCATCCCCGGTAACGCCGGGCCGCGGGCCGGGCTCTGCTCACCCCCGCGTGGGCAGTGCTGCCTGCGCGCCCGCCCCGCGCCCTCGTCCCGGCAGAACTGCGGGCAGCGCTCCGTGTCCCAGGCGGACTGGGAGCGGCGCCAATCAGCTGCTGCTGTGCCTGCGGGGCGGCCCGGACGGCGGGCTGGGAGAGACACCTGCGGCGCGGCTCTCGGGGAGGAGAGAGCGTCGAGTCTGCATTCCGCTCTACGCGGAACCCCCGACCCCTCGGTGGTCCTCGGGCACCCGAGGCGGAGCGGGGCGGCGCTGCCCGCAGGGTCCCCCCCGGCTCCCTCGGGGCTCGCCCCAGCTTGGGCTCCGCTCCCTCTCCTCGCAACCGCGCCGCCTCCAGCGGCCGCCCGGCTCCCCCTCCCCGCCCGCTTCCCGCCCTTCCCGCGCCGCTCCGCCCGCTCCCCGCACAGCGCCCGTTCCCTCGGGGAGCCCAGCTCTCCCCGGGCGCCTGCTGCCCTCGTGTCCCCGGCTGCCCCCGGCGCGGCGCCCACCTGGTTGTTCTTGCAGAGGTCGGCCCACATGCTGGTGCCGTCGCCGCCCCGCATGAGCACATGGTACGTGAAGAAGTAGATACCGGGGATGGAGCAGGTGAACTTGCCGGTGGTGGGGTCGTAGTGGTTGCCCAGGTTGGTGACCACGTCGTCGAACTTAAGCACCTCGTAGCCCTCGTGCTGCCGCTTGAGGCCGGCGTAGAAGGCGATCTTGGGGACGGTGCTGTAGGTGGCGGCGCTGATGGCCCCGGCCGCGTTCAGCCCCGGAGCCCCGGGGGGGCCCGGCAGGCCCTGCCGCCCCGGCTCGCCCTTCTCACCCGGCGGCCCCACCGGGCCCGGCGGCCCCGGCTCCCCCGGCGGGCCGCGCGGCCCCGCTTTGCCCGGCCGGCCGGCCTCCCCCTTGGGCCCCTGGATGAAGGTGGGCAGGGACTGCATGAGCCCGCGGTCGGGCGTGGCCGCCGTGCTGGGCGCCTTGGTGCCGCCGTAGGGGTCGCAGACCATGCGGCAGGTGCCCAGCATCTCGTAGTGCGCCGAGGTGCCGGCCGAGCTGACCAGCACCGGGATGAGGATGACCAGCAGCAGCACCATCACCACCCCCAGCGCGCCGGCCGCGATCAGCCGCCGCCTGCTGCCCACCAGCCGGCTTAGCGCAGGGCGATCCTCTTGTCTGCTTTTGGACAAAATCTTGATGGTTGGCGGGGTTCCTCCTCAGAGCCGAAAAAACGCCGAGCCCGTGCGAGCTCGGCTCCCCTGGGGCTCGGCCGCCCTCCCACGGGCCGGCGGGTGGCGCGGGGCTCCCGCGGGTCGCGGCGCTTCGCTGCGGCCGCTGCAGCCACCGGGCGGGCGAGGGAGCGGAGAGGGAGAGGAGGGAGAGGAGGGAGAGGAGGGAGAGCTGCCGCCGTGCCCCGGCCGCCCGCACTTTTATGCTCCCGCTGGCGATCGACTTTTTTTTTTTGCAGGCTGTGCCAGTCCGAGTCAACTTTCCCTGGAACTTGCCTTTCCTCTCGCGATCGCCCCGCTCGCCTGCTCGCTCTCGCTCTCGCTCTCTCTCTCTCTTTTTTTTTTTTTTTTTTCGCAGAGACGACCGTCCTCAGCGGGTACGAGCCTCCCGGCCGCCCCGATGCCCGCCGCCCAGTGTCCGCGCCGCCGCGCCGAAGCTGGAGCCGGAGCCGAAGGGAGAGCGGGATCCTGCCCGGGTGCCACCTGCCAGGAGAGGAGGAGGCTGACGAGCGCGCTGGAGCAATTTATAGGCACCCAAAAGCGCAGGGGAAAGGGGAGCTGCTTTGGCATCTCATTCCAGCATCTGCTCTGCTCTTCCCACTCGCAGAGAGTTTGGCATTACTCTGTCAGTGTGGGAAATACATATTTTTTTTCTTTTCTCCCTCCCCCACCCCTCCCGCAAACGGATGAACAGCGAAATCGTGAGCCTCACTCACTAGCTGCATCTTGCGATGACAGCTCTTTCTGGAGCAAACTAAAGGGAAGAGATGTGCTTAACAGCCTCTGGGTACCCTTCAGGTCACCAATCGAGAATTAAAAGGTCAATCCACCTCCTGCTTAATGCTTCCCTGAGGCCACCCTACCATGTTGGTGTTTATTGGGAAATACCGCTTTAAATGTAGGGATGCTTTACCCATTGTTCAAGTAGAAGTTATTTGAAAATATACCTCCCACAATAATAGAGATTAACATCTCTGGCAATTTTGGATCTCCCTCTTCCCCCTCACCCCAATTACAGCCATAAAGACAGAGAAAAAAAATAGTTCTTCCTGTGAATTAAAATTGACATACTCATCACTGGCAGCAGTGTTTCCCAGTGTTAAAGACAGCCACTGCTTTGCTTGCAAACTGACACCTGGGGAAAGTGTTCCCTTTTGTTTAGAAGCCAGAGAAAACTGTGGGGCATATGCAAATCAACAGATGCCTGGACCTGAGGAAGAGATCTCTTTGGTTTAACTTGGGGGCAGCAAAGCATTTTGTTAAATCTTGGGGTTTTCTCTTTGTGCGTGTGTGTGTGTCTGTGTGTGTGTTCATGAAAGTCTTCTCCTCCCCCAAGGTCTGGTAAGCACCTCTGTGACTGAGTTGGAAGGTGAATGTGCAATATTAGCAGCATTGCTGCCGAGAAAATATTAAAGAACTTGTCCTGCTCACAGATATAAAAGGTACACAAAGAACTGTTTAAATAAACAAACAGAATTGATTCCTAAATCATACTTCTGTATTCAGGAGCAATGGACGTCAATCAAACGTGGGTGACATTTGCCTGTCAATACAGGGATGATGGCTGGAAAGAGTGTGACTTATTACAGCAAGGCAAGAATCAGAAATGAGCAACAGCAGCAAATAGGACAACAACCAAATAATGGCATCTCCAGCGATGATCAGAGGGCTGTGATCTTGTCTTGGATTTTATTAACACCAGTCCCCTCTCCCCTCACCCGTTCTCTTTTATTTCTTTTCTATTCCACAACACAAGAAGGTCAAACAAGCAGGCAACGGGAAACAAAGATTCATTGATTCTTCCTTTTAAGCAGAAATGTCAGCAGCTCCTTTTGCTCTTTCCTGAGAGACTCAAAGGCAGTGAGTGTGTCCATGCCGTTTAGAGATGGGCCAGTCCAGCTCCTTATCTTCCCAGAAAACTCCCGACAAAGCTGCCATTCATGCACTTGCAAATATCCCTCCCTCCTTTTTTATTATTTTTTTTTTTATATTTTTTTTTCTTTTTTCTTTCCTCTAATGCTCTATCTTAAAAAAATTCGTTATCTGGCACTGACACAAACTAGCCAGTTCCCTCAGCTAAGAGCTCCCCCTCAAGACCCAGGAACAATTGAACACACTTGGAGGATTCTGTTCATATCTCTTCATTCTCTTTACCCCGTAGGAAAGGGCTTTCAGCATTGCTCTTTTTTCTGGGCAGGAAAAAAAAAAAGTTAGGCCAGGAGTGACTGGACTGTCTCAGCTGGGCCCTTGAGGGTTTGTAGTTAGTCATCCCTAACCCAGGTGGTTTTTGTGACATCAGGGTGTACATAAAACTCCATTGCAGTGTCTGTGTTAACACTGGGCTAAGAGCAGATCTCTTGTCCTCAAACAGACACAAACCTATCATGATCTGTCAAGTCATAGTGATGCTGGGTGGCCTACGGGCATCAGGCTCACCCTCAGTTCATTACTCCAGCTATGATAAGCCTGATTTTTAAAGTGAGGCCCTACCATACCGACCACGTTTTCCTTCTTAATAGACACTATTATCCTCATGCATATCGCCAGGGATGCTCATTCACTCTGAACTGTTGCAGACTTTTTCCCAAAGAAGACAGACACAAAAATCACAGCCAGAGTAAGCAGAATAGAGAGAACAGGACAAGGAATGGTGCTGGGTTGTCAGTGGGACAACTCAGCTGTTAGCTGGGAACAAAGCCTTGGATTTAGTTACCAGATTATCCTTTTAGTTCCCAAGGAAAAATCGTATTTTCCAAGAAAACTAAGAATAGGAAACCAAAGGCCTCAGAAGTTATGCACTGGAGGTCTCCGTAGTCTGGTGCAAAGTAAAAAGAAATGCAGAAACCTCTTTTTACCACAGAACCCTTGTTTTCCTGAAGTGGTGTGTCAAAACATTGATTTGCTGCAATTAAGGCTTAGGTAGCACTTGTGTTATAATCTCTCCATGCTAAAGGCTAACAGTCCAGATTGACAGTCCATTCTTCATATAACCATTATACCTACATGAGCTGCTGCCAGTTTTAGTGTGTTAAATTTATTTGTATTTTCTAAGCCCTCTTCCAGGCTTGCTCCAGCCTTTCAGCATGTTTGCTTCCCTTCCTGTTCTCTGGGCCCTTAAGCATTCAGACATGCAGTTGGTGTTCGAGCTGTGTCCCCTGCAGCTTCTGCCATTTGGAACAGCCTTCTCGCAGCTCTTACTGACTAATTAATTAATATTTATACAGAGACTGGAAGACATACAGCATAACATGTATGTCCGTTTTACATGTGTGCTGTGGCCTCAGCACTAACTTAGGGGAAAACCGAAGAAAACCGCCTAAGAACGTGGTCCCACTGGCACGTGGGAACACGTTCTGCAGTCACCAAGCACGAAATGGCTCCTTGTGCCTGCAGTGCTAAATTCAAAGGATTAGCCTAGGGAAAAAATACTCTGTAAAGAAGAGCAACTCTCTACCAACTACAGTAAGCAGGAGTAACGTGGAAAAAGGCATATGCCTACCAAAGGAGGCATATGCTGTGCCAGGTTCGTACTGCTTCTGCTCACTCCTATCTGCCTCTGTTTTGCTCTTGCTTATACTTTGACTCCTTTTTATTATTATTTTAAGGAAGAGTTTTGAATTTCAGTCTATTCGAAAATTAAGGCTTTGCTACGCTGGACTCTTATAAATACTGGTTTAATTATGTATGTGAAGGTTAACATTTTAACCTGAATACCAGTGGTACGGTCAAGGAAAAACATGCACTCACTCCAACAGGTAAGTGGGTTCAATGCTACAAAATGAATCGTATAGGGAAAAATATTCATATAAGTATAGGTGGCTCAAAAGGTACCATGGTGACATAGTGGAAACATACTGGTATCCTAAACCATTCTTGATATCCTATTTCAGTTCTGTTCGCCTGTTGGTAAAATCTCAGTGGTAGCACGTGCATCAGTAGGTCCTGGAAAGCCATATCCTGCACCAGTTTTGGTAGATGCTCATACAGGCAATGTTAACTAAACTCTCACAAAACTTGTTTTGGTCAGCATGACTGAAGACCATCTGTGTTTATAGTGATTCAAGATGCTGTATTCTTAAATCAGGATTTTCATGCTCATGGAAGGAAAATCAGCTTTTGCACATAAGAGAAAAAAATTGCTTTGCTGATTTTTTTGAAGCTTTTACCTGTCCTTTGGAACACAGGAAGTCCTTCTGCAGGGTATTCTCTGCTACTCAGAGATTTAAGCCATCTTTGTGTGTGCAATTTGAAATATTCTAGATTATCACAATTAATAAAGCTCTTTGAAAATCAGCTTCTGAATGCAAAGACAAACAGGAAAATGATCCAAAGAAATTGTGTCCAGCGTTAAAAGGGTTACATCCACTTTTCAAATCCAAATGAGTGGGGAATGCAGGGAGGGCTGTCACTGAAGTGACAGGGCTCAACAAGGAGAATTTGCAAATAAATTCGAGATATCTCTTCCTTTTTAGTTTTTAATCTGAAAAGATCAGTCAAACGTGACTGGTTACTGGGGGAGGGGGGACAAAATTAAAATGGGAAGATTGGAACCCAAGTCATGCATATCATGTTTTGACTGGTGAATTACCGCAGATATAAAAACGTAACTGCATGTGTAAAAATAAGTCTTAAACACATAGGGAGCTAAAGATTACACATTCAGCTGACAAAGTTTAAGAATATAAAATAATCATGTATGACACCTGGTAATTGCCAACATAAATAGCAGTAATTAACCATAAAAGATGCTCATAATTGCAAGTGCCCCTGTTTATTCCAAAGATTAAAGCACTAGTTGCAAGCATAAAAGATTGTTCTTTCAGGTTTCTTCTTTCCCATGCACCTGCAAGCCTGCTGCTTTCTGTCTTCTCTCTATTCCATCCCTCCAGAGCCGTGATCAAAGGTGGCAAATACAAAGCTGTAGTGCATGGGAAATTGTACGGTCAACCTTGGCAGTTTTTTTGATCATGATGATAGGACTTCTCCAGCCCCAGTGGTGCCTCACCAGTTGATTGCTCTTGCATGGGTGATGGCATGGAACTGCTAGAGCTGTACCTAGGGTCATTTTCATGGTCTCTGGTAAAGCTGCACCCACTGAGATCCTTTTTCTGATCTGTCTGCCCTTCCAAGTGGCAGGCCCATATTTTCCTTTGCAGGAGGAACTGGGATCTGGACAGTTTCTGGAGAGGTTTCAAAGAGCCATGGTGCTATGGAGGTGTAATTGAGCAATGCTTGCACCACCCAGTAAATTTCTCCTCCATAAATAGCCTCAGTTTGCCAATAAGTGCACTGCATTTCAGGAACTAGGTTTCCAGCAATGAGGGTTTTTAACACAGTACTCCCACTCAGCTTTCTTTACAGAAGCCTGGACATCCAGTGCCCTCAGAGACCATGAAAGTATCTGCTTGCAGCAGGGCCCAGCTCACAGTCTAGGTCAGCTGTATTTTCTGAAAACACCTTTTTTCTCTACACACCCCACCTTTCCCTTCCTGCAGAATAGGTATTTTAACTCATTACCCTCTTTTAATGTAGAAGTCTTGGCTTCTGCAGCTGCCTATGTAACCACAACAATGGTGGCAATTTTTTCCGTGTAGTCTTTCTGCTCAATTCCTCCCGCTTTAAACTCCTTTCTGATCAAAATCTATAACAAATAACCTGTCATAAACAGGTACGCAGAAGAATGCACAATGTTCATTAATAAAGTCCAAAATATAGAGATATTCCTAACTGCTATTAAATCAAGGAGTATTGCTAATAGTGGCGGCTACAATGTCGGCATCCTTATGAAGATGTAAATAGTAAATACAAAAGGATGGAAGATAAATGCCTCTAACATGGGAGTAAGATTAAACAACCACTTTGTCCCTGCTTAAAACTATACCAATAAGCAAAGGCATATATCATGTTGCACTTGTATTAAAAATTATGTCAGTAGTTAGAGTCAATCAGGAAGAGATTTCCAGATGATTCGCCCATGAGAATGATTTTGGTTACCTTTGAAATGGTTACTATACTGCCAATGCTATTAAAGAGAGATGTTAGGGGAAAAAAGGAAGAGCAGAGACAAGCTTTTCTAAACTGTCATCTGCGATTTACCCTTCCTTCTCCAAACCTGAACGACTCCCTTTCCATTGTTCTACCAATCCAGCAATCTTCTGTCATTTCATACTGGAGTCCTTTATATTCATCAGGAGGTTGATGGATGGGCAATAAGAATGGATAGCTGGGAGTGGAAAACTCAAAATTAAAATCCCCAGAGTGGCAAGATGCCCAAGAGATTTATTCTTTCTTCTGTCATCCCCTCAACTGAATTTCTTTTTGTGCCTGATTATTGATTTCTGGAGTAGTTAATGGTTTAATTTACTTCACAAGTTGCAATTACTTCTGATCATTCATTTTTCTTCCTAACTGTTCATTAGTTAAAGCAGGAGACCCTTTGATCCCAAACAATGTCCCCTACAACAAAATGGCATACAGTGGACTTTGGTGTGATACTGCAAGACGCTGAGCTTTTGATTATTATGGTAAGGAACTGTGCTCAGAATTTTGTGGAAGTTGGCCTTGTATTGTTAAAAAAAGGCATGTTGCAATATTATTCTGGAAGGAGTCCTCACTCCTGTGCTGCTGCACAGTGAAGCTCGTTGAACTACATTACAGTTTCACTGTTATTTGTGAGAATGGAATTTAGCCTGGAATCTTCTGTTTGATTAACTTTAAATTGCTAATGACAGTCTTTAAATATCTAAAAGAGGAAAGAATCTTTTATGGATTTTAATGCCTGGGAGAGAGAATGAAATGGGAAGAATTTTCACCGAATATCCTGATAAATGCCACTTCTCCCTGCAATGCTGAAAGAAATCAGAAAAAGATAACTGAGGAGTGGGCAGTACCTATGCACAGGTTAGACCATCTGACTGGAAGATTGCTGCGAAGCAGGGTTACAAACGGAATGTCATTTCTGGAAAGCAGCATTTCTAGCCACAACGTTGCAGTGATAATATGTTGAGAAAAACTTATTTAGGCATTTTTTTGAGAATTAATTTTGAACCATGCATAACACAGCACAGAGAATCTGTCTGCAGAAGGAATATCTGTACTTCAGCACAGGGGAGCAGTGCTACAGCAAAGGTGAATGATAGTAATTTCCAGGCAGCTTTGAGCAAATTCTTCAGACAACTTGTCTGGTAAGTGCTCCTCCGACATTTGTCTCCCATCAGGTAGGGATATTAATGGCTTTAAGCTAAAACCAAATTTGTGCTGCAAAATTTGTCACTCAGGTTCCTTTATTCAGGAAGTATGGCAAGCAGAAAAGCCCAATGTGCTGTTGTGCTGCCAAACATGGGCTCTGTGGGATCCAGCCACCAGACAGATCAAGTCTAAAGACTTTGAGTCAGAGTTTCCTCTTTATGTATTTAACCATCTCCTTAGGGATTACATCCCAGATTTATTTATTTTTTACCAGACAGGTATTTATTCAGCATTTAACATGTATCTTTTATTAGGTTTCTGTTCTTAATTATGTCCTTCTCACACCTCCTCGCTCAATCTATTACAGCTTTCCTCATTTTGAAGTGCTAATAAACAGCTAGTCTGAAGTCAGCAAGTAGGTGTCTCAGGGACTGCATCACCTCTGGGTTTCCCTTCCTCCTGCTATACCCACTGAACAGGTAAAAATATAGTTTGTTTTTTCTTTTATTTTCCAGTGAACATTAACTGCCTCACCTCTATGACTTCAGCATGTCTTATTTGTTGTATGACTATTCATGTTAGAATAGCATGACTAGTCATGTTAGAATAGTCTCTTTCATCTGCCTGACTTTCTTTACCCACCCAACTTCAGACAAGTGGTGCAAAGGATAGACTGAGCTGCCCTTGCTGTTTCCTTTGCAGGGTTCTTTTTCACTTGTATAAGCATGAGATCTTGGTGCAGAGGATGCTGCTGCCAGAGGACTGTGAGGGGACAGCAACTGCAAAACCATCCCCAGCACTCCAGTCAGTCCAAAGATTGGCTTGTCTTCACTCTGGATGATCACACCTTTGTGTTCCTGTTTATACAGGTGTTTGTGACAGGTTTCCAGTCTCCCTGTGAGAACACTTTGAATACCTGTGGGCCCATCGGCACTATCCTGGAGTCAGGTCTTTATTCCCTACACATGCATTCTCCTTGCTCTCTTTGTCATCATTTGTATGAAAATGTAAATGAATTAATTTCTAATTGCTCTAAGTCAGATAGACTACAGAACAGTGAAAAATCCAGATAATAGCTGGTTTTTGACACCCCGCAGACAAATCTGACACTTGGCCCCACAGCCATTCCCACTGGACACCTGCTCAAGGCAGAGGGCGCAGCATTTCCTCACCCAGTGCCAGCAGAGAGCACCAGGGAAAGAAGTATAAGTGTCACGCCAAGGACACTCACCACCAGGTGATACCAATTTTCAGGTAAGGTAGACGCTGCAGGGAAGGTACTTGACTCTGCAACAAAGCATGTGTTTGCCTAGCTCCACATGAGAACTCTGGGAAGTGGAATAGAGAGCAAAAGTCTGTGGCTGATCTTGCTGAATGGGACAGATGGAAACCCTTGCCAAAAATAGCTTTGCTACAAGTAGAACACATGGTAAATTGCATTAATTTTAATAATTGCTTTTTATGCTTTGATAAAAACTGGCAAGGACCTAAAGGATCCTCTACCCAAGATAATTAGCATAGTTCTCCTTGACTGCTCCCCTTTAAAGAGAATGCTGTTTTGAGGCTCTCATGGCTCACAAAATTGAGAAGGATGAGGCTGCCCACTTGTGCCAGGAAAGCAGAGTGCTCGGCTGGATATAGGACCCACAGAAAAAACAGCTTAGCTGCCAGTTTCTCAAGTAGCAAGGCCACTAAAGCAGTGCTGAGTTTGGTCTACAAGGGCTATGCTTGTCTGCAGCCTGGCATCATCCAGTGTCTGTCTGGCCACAGGATCAGCAGAGTTACACCAGATCCCCAGTCTCTGAAAAAAATTCAGCAACAGCCTTTTTCCAAAGGGAAAACATATTTTAAGAATTTCTTTTTTTTTTTTTTTTTCTTTTTTTTTTTTTTTTTTTTTTTTTTTCCAGGACATACATAATTTCCTGGCTGCTCTAGGAGAAAGGGAACAGATAGTTCCTTTGCCCACTGCAAAGGGGATTTTTGCCTACCATAGTGCCAGGTAGGACTGTATGAACTGTCCCTTTGCTACATGAAAAGGGATAATGGGAAGAGCATGCTCGAGCTGGGCTGAAGTACACTGTAGCTGGTAAAACATGCAGTGCATTACTGCTTCTTACCCCGACCTCTGGTCAGGATTTAGAGATGCTTGACTTGGAAAGAAATCCTCATATCAAAGCAAACTCCTCCAGCAATGGTGCTGGATGTAGTGTCAGACAGCACCAGCACCCTGTTTACGCTGCCCATCTCACTGCCTACCTAAATTGGTTTAGTCTTCTGCCCAACTGCAGATAAACCAAAACATAGAACTGGCAGTGTTCAGGCCAGTGACACAAAATTGGTTTCTAATTGATGTAGTTAATTCAAGGCATCTGTTGTTCAAACAGCTCTGGAATAACGTTTAATTACCCGGGAGATTTTGGAGCCAACAATGCCTGGATTTCTTTCCAGTTCACAGGAATACACAATGCATGTCCTACTCAGGTGCTATACATTTTTTATATGAATGAAATGTATTCTCTTTTACAGCTAAGAAGTGTGCCTGTGCCTGTCAGTCCAGATCAGAGTCAGTCTGGGATACAGTCACAAACCTGTCAGAGTCAGGTAGGCAAGAGGACAATGTCTAGGAGTGGTATTTGTTTCTGTTAGATTAAGGAAGCTCACTGGAACTGCAATTTTGTCTCCCCAAAAGCACTGTGTGACTGCAACTGAATGAGGTTGATTTTCTTCTTCCTGCCAAGGCCAAGCTCAGGTAAGCAGAGAGGATCTGTACCACATAAGAGCAGCCTGGGAAGCTCTGAGTGTGTGATAGAAATGCATAAATATAGAAATATAAATGTGTCTGCACGCAATTAATGTCTCAAAAGGACACCTGAGCTAACCTGGTTGGTTCGGGAGCGTGATTTGGATAAACTAACTCCTGATTGTTGAAAGTCCTAGGGCAGATAGACTGAAAAAAACCCCTCCAATTCAGGTCTTCTTCAGTGACAAGGACTATCGAAGTGAGCAAACTCTTCCCTGTAAAGGGGCCTTCTCTCTCAAGTGGGCCATGGTTTGGCATTTTCCTTACCAAGCCAGAACTGAAGCACATTGACGGGAGCTCAGCAGGGCCGGAGAGATGCTCTGCTCCTCCAGGGAGGAGGCAGCTGCTGGCTGGCAGGTCTGTGCTGCGGCACTCAGAGCAGGATTGGCACCAGAAGCAAGAGCCACCATAGCCTCAAATGCCTCCCTACCTTCTCGTGCCTTTCCCTGGCACCCCAAGGATCTGGTCCTTGAGCATTTGTGTGTGGATAATGCTACTGATGCCATTTGTATCCAGTAATTTTTTAAAGCTCAGTGATTTAGATTGACAAATGTATTCTGATTTCCTAATATGTTTTTCTTCACATCTTTGCTGTGTTTTTCCATAAGAATTATTCTGTTCAGCAGCTTGGGAAAAACAATCAACAGCTAGAAGGTATATTCTACTTCAGAATTTTGCACAGAATTACAATGCCTCTTTTTTTTTTCTTCCTTTTTTTTTTTTTTTTTTCTTCCTTTTTTTTTTTTTTTTTCCCCTCTGAACAATATGTTTGTCTCTGTGTTTCCCCCACTGGCACTATCTTGTAGCTCTACGTTTGGCCTGGTATTCCATCAGCCCTCCTGTTTTTGCTGATGTGTTTCTGTGAGGAGTACCAGATTGGCCTGCCATGCTGATGTTACTTTTGCTCCCACTTTTTTCCTACAGCTGCACTGTTGTTTAATAGCCTCTTCACAGAGCACCTCAAAGGCTGCTGATGTTTGTAACGCTGCAAGTGCTCAGTGAAGCCCTCTTCAGACACGGCCATTGGCTGAGAAACACCGTGAGAAGAGCAAAGAACTGGCGAGAAGTGGACATACTTGAGCAAACACTGCAAAAGGGATGAGATATTTTGGAGCTGCTGGGTTGAAACATTTGACTGCATCACAGGCAGCAGATGAGGACAAATTTTTGAGTTTTCTGCAAACCTGTGGGTTTTGACTGTAACTGAAGATGAATGTCTCAGTGTGTCAGGAGATGAGAAATCTTAGAAACACCAACAGAATACCAAAAACGCTGCAAGGAAATGGAGCTGATTCAGTTCTTGCCTTACTTAGTAATCAAAGAAGTTGCTTTTGGTAGCTTGCTTGTGAAAAAGTGTTTGTCATTTTGTTCCAGAAATTAGCAACTTTATTTGAACTACCGTCAGGATGCCAAAACCATGCAGGGAGTGAGACAACTGTAAAACCTGTATTTTAGGACTGATTAGGGGTGCCTAAGCCCCTAGCTTTGTCAAGGTTCAATCAGAGCCACCAGCCTGTGCTCATAGGTCCTATAAATACAGAAATCCAGCGAGGCACTGGTGGGATTTCTGAAGAGTGCCTGAGAATGCGCTGTTACATCCATAGTGGTTCAGTTGAACAGGTTTGTGTCATGGCAGGCAAGTCATCCTGCAGTGGATAATTAAAAGGATTATATACTTATAGAAGGAGTCTGCGTGATGAGTGAGCGTTGCTATCTGGGAGCTATTTCCAGCATGACAGATACAAAGTTATTTGAGCATGCTAGACAGAAAATTCCTTTTTTAATCCATCATATGAATAGGCTGGATTGTTTCTAGAGATGTTGCCTAGATTTCTGTTTAGAGGCAGGTTTCTGGACTCTACAGAGGGGAGGATTTTCTCTGTAGGCTCAGGCAGAGCACTGCTCCGTGCTGGTTTCCAGTCAAAGATTCACAGTCATCCAAGTCTTGGGGCCAGCTCCAAAGGAGAAGAGGGGGAAGAAGAGATGCCGAGACCTGCCTGACAGAAGGCTCTTTGATCACTGATAGGATTTGGCTGCAGGAGGAAAACCTTCTTACTACCAGTATAAAAATGTTATTAGGAATTTCTTCTGGACTTCAGTGTTGGCATTCTAATGCCCAACAAGCATGAGAGAACAAAGATTCTCCATATGCTGTACATCATAATGCATAATGTGTTTGTCTATTTTCCCCAAAAATTCTTTAGAAAGGCCAGAGAGAATTAAAAAAATCCAGATCTAAACCTTCCTTGTCTCAAATGTTCTAATTGTGCTGCTCTGACCTCTCTTCCTTGGTTTAGGTGCTAATCTCTGCTCTGCAGAATTATTCACATTCTTTCTGAACTGCACCCACCCACCACAGCCCACCTGGTTTACTGTGTGCACCCCAATGGTAACCCCAGAAATGCAGTGGCCGGTCACATCCAAGTTTGCTTACAACTTATTCCCATTTTCTAAGGCCCTTCTGCATGCTCAGGAGGGGAAATCACTTTCCAGGCTGCCTGAAAGGGGAATTGTGACTGACAGAAAGAACGATAGAGGACACATACCAGAACACCAAATTTCAGATTAAAGCATTTTGTATTACTCAGAAGCAGTTAAGTATACTTTTTCCAGGAAGAAAGTTCACAAGAACTCCCCCAGGTTTTTGGCATCATGAGAGACATGCTCTGCTAAATAAAGGCAGAGGATAACCACTGTTGTGCCATTAGCCCTTTCCAGACACCCATGTGAGAGGCCTGGCTTTCAGAAATGTGGCAATACTTCTTTTTTGCCACAGACACCGTGTATGGACAAATTTTCATTTTGAGGAGCCCTCAGCCCCCAGCCCTTGCAGAGGCAGCAGCAGGCAGGGCACTGCTGGTACAGCCTGTGCAGGACACCCACTCCCCATCCTGGCCCTGAAACTATTTCTCTTCAAACCATCTTGTATCTTCCACCAGGTGCATCCACCTTCACCCACTCCCTTGAGAAGCTTGAGCCTTTGCCCTGGGTTTACAACACCCAATTTTTTGGGTGGTAGCACCTGACTACCAATCCAAGGTGAATACCAGCCACTCCTTCAGGTCTCTCAGCAATGTGGTGAGTTCAGCCTTGAAGGCAGCTGAGCCTCCTCTGGTGGCTGGCTCTGCTGAAATGGAAAATATTGACTGCATGAGGCTTATGCCAAACACAACATGAGCATTTCCTACTCAACCACGCTAGAATTTTTTGATCATTGGTGCTACAGGTTACAAACATACCTTCCATCCTCCCAGAACAGCCACCAGAAAATTTGTGAGACGAGAAGGAGGAAGGTAGGAAGTCCTGTTAGATAAAAAATGATAAGGCATGAGGCAGAGCAAATGTGCTTTGGGCTTCATCAGCAGTTTTGCACCCAAAATAGTCCTGAAGGCTCATATCTGGACAACAGTCTTGCATGGTGCCATCAGTCACTCTTCACCCTAAATTCCAGGTGACCCTGAGCTCCCGCACAGGCTGCTGATGCCTCCCTCTGTCTCTTGTAGTGTCACATCACGTTCCAGCAAACAGAGGAAACTGCAAGACCTTAGAGATAGGAGTTGTGATCTCTGTGAAAGTGTTTCAGAATTTGGGCCAAATTTTATTTTCCTTCCTGGTGGGAAATGCCTGCCAAGGCACCTGTAAGCAGGCGAAGAGGTCTGAGTGACAGAGGACATTAATTTTCTTCTTTTATAGGGTGTATAAAAGGAAAATGACATTAAGTAAAGATAAGGTAGGAAAACGGCTGATTTGAGATGTGTAATAGATGTGCTATCTTTTTAATAATCCCATAGGACCTGATTATCTCAGTTTACAACCAGTTTAAGGCAAAATGCAAAAAAAAAAAATTATGAGGCTGCAGTCATAACCATCACTTTAGAGGGGGATTATTCATATTATATTATAGGAAGTGGTGAATTACTAAAAGCCATCTCCATGTCTGCATTGCTGCAATTACTCCCAATTACTGTCACTCACTCTTGTAAGGGATTTCTCGCTGCTGTGGTTGCAGGGGCAGCCTCCCTCTGTGGGGACACACCACAGCCCAGCCGGCCACACCAGCTGGGCAGTGCTTCCCACATGCCACTGTCCCCCAGCTCGCTTCTGCTGTCCTGAGGACTGTGGTTTTTGGAGCAGGACTTAGCTGGGCCACTGGACAGGTTTGCACAGGTGGGGATATTCTCTCACTGCTATCACCCACTGTATCCAGGCTCTCCTTCATTTGCCCTCAGACTAATTACAGGTCTGGCCTCAAACAGGGTTGTCCCACACCAGGGGCCCAGTCGAGGGTAGGGAAGCAGCTGCTGACCCTCAGCCCCAGAAGAGCAGCAGGTGGCACCGAAGCCTCCATTATGTTGCTTGCACTTAATCCTGGCAGGGGTGAATCATTCAGCCCAAGAAAGCCTCCGTGTTTGTGAGAAGGGACCGGCTCTGGAGCAGCTCCCCAGCTTGGGCTGAGCTGCTCCGGTGCCATCTGATAATCACCTCCTTTGTCACAGCTTTTTCCTCCCCTCCCCTGTTGTTGGTTTGAGGAACTCCCATTAACCTGGCTGATTTCAAGACCATCAAAAAACTGGCTTGAGACTTATTCAAGCATTCACCCTGTTACACCTCTTCCAGTGTCCAGAATCGGTGGGAAGGGCGAAAGAAGCAGGTAAAGTCTGAGACCAGCTTTCTTCTGTGATTGTTACAACTTGCCTCCCTGAAGACTCAAGCTCACAGTGGTGTGAAGACTTTCATAAAATGCAATACACCACAAGTGGCTCCTGCCACCAAGTCCTTCTGCCCACTGAGCCAGGCCCAGGTGACTGTGCCCTGGAGATGGCAGCGGCCCTGGCTGGTGTCCAGCCTTTGCAGCTCTCTCACCATGGCAGAGGATTATCTGCTTGCAGACATGGCCCTGTGCCTGATGTCAGGGTGCCTCACCCCTTCCTTGTTTGCTGGTGATCAGTGGTAACCTCCAGCATGTGCCAGTGACATCCTTGTGCTTGTATTACCTTACAAGGCAAGAAGGTAGGAGTAGTGCACCATGGAGCTGCAAATAACTACTCTGGAAGCACAATTTTATTTTCTGTTTTCATCTGTATCTGATGCATCATGACTGAAAACAAGAGTCATACTTTGGAAAGGAAACAAAACTCAGTCTTCTTTTTGTTTTTCATCTTTTTTTTTTTAAACCCCAGATCCTCATTTCCTGGACACTCTCCTATAGCTTTTGGAAGATCTGAGCATTGATGGGACAGAAGCATCATGGCTTATCCCTCCCTCACAGACTCAGACATTTATCAAGAGCCTCTTATTAATAACAGTAAACCAGCAAAATCCAAGTGTTTGCCATTATTGGGGGATATTTTACACTTTGAAATGTGGCTGTCCACATGGTCAGGACTGTTCCTAAGAAACACATGGCACTGGTGCAATTTACCTCAGTGTTCTTGCTGCTGCTGATAGATCTGGTGTTAGATTTGCTTTTCTAAACTCAAATGCTGGAGTCTGTTTTCTGAGGTTAGTGCAGGGATAGATGATAGGAGGAAGCTGCCTTGTTAGGCCAGGTTTGTTCTGCAGCATACACAGACGAATGCAATCCACTCTATGCTGCCACCAGACCTGGCCGCTCTCTCCTCTGAGTGTGTGCCTCGTTAATGGCTTTTTAGCCACATGGGGTCAAGGGAGACAAGCACAAGGGAAGCTGAAATCACAGCCAGGCACAGAGCCAACAGCTTGACTCACTGGGGAGACCTGCTTGCCAGTCCTGAAGACCTAAGAGCAGCACCTTCCTGCTGGTTAAATTGATTTCTTTCATGCATGTACTGAAGGCAGGAGATACTGCCCCCTGCCAGCAAAACCACTGCTCAGACTGGGTGGCCTCACGTTAACCTCATGAACATCAGCTCAAGAAGTACGAAATCCCGTTGGATCCAGGCACTGTTGTCTGCCTCTTTGTGCCTGGATGCTCCTGGGGACTGCAATCAAACCTCCTGTAAACCCTGGCAGGGAGCTGAGCCTGACCAGCTCCCCGGGCCTGTGTGCAGGATGTGCAATCCTCCTGCCATTGGGACTGAGCATGAGTTCTTACTGGTGCCATTTATGGAGGCACTTTACCTGTGACTTATGGTTTTCAGCTCTGATTTGCGTTGTTGAAGCACCAAGGCTTGGCTCTGGCTCAGGCTCAGGCTCAGGTGTGTCTGTTTGGGATGGCTTGATGCAGGGGGTGGCTGAGGGGCAAGGTGGCACGGGAACACCCCTCTCAAACCCACACGTTCACAGCAGCAACCAGCAGCGTGTGGCCCCTCTTTGGAGAGGAGCTGGGTTAAATGCCTAGTGTATGTTTTGCAGTATTTGTCTTTTCATTTTCCAGAGAGTTTGTGAGCTTTATGAGCGTCCAGTGAATCTCAGGGTCCTCCTCCTCCCTCCAACCCCTACCTCAAACCACACCTTCTTCCCTCTATTTGTCACCCTGAAAATTCCTTACCACCGACTAAGCTTTTCTCTTCCTCCAACCCTGAACACCTGCAGTGTCTAACACTCTACTCCTCCACTCTTGTTTTCCTCAGAATCCCTTGGTCTCATTTTTGCTTTGTAAGCTCCTAGGCTGCTGTATAAAAAGATGGTAGAGCCAGTCTGGGATGTCCGGAGGTGCCCGGTTTCCAGTGACATCTTATAGGTATTCAGGCTGCCCTCCTCTTTTCTGACAAGCCCCATCTACAGAGTTTTCCTGCACAGAAAACTGCATGTCAGAGGGAAAAGACAAACGACGACAGCAATAATGTGGAAGAACATCCTCTGAACATCTGAGAGGGCTGAATCATGAACCACTTTTATCAAGGCGTACAAGAGGCACTTAAATATTAGCTGCTGCTTATAAATAATACTGGTATGTTAAATACACACATATTTTCACAGTTTTATAAAGCGAGTGATCTCTGTTTGCTTTCAACTGGAAATCATAAAGAAAAAATCAATGAGCTTATATCAAGCTTGTATTATAGTCCTTGAAGAGTCAACTGACTCTCTAAAAATGACTGTTTTCTAACGAAGTTATAATTAATTGGATTGAGTTGGCAAAGTTTAAGTGCCTTGTCATATTTTGATTGCTATGCAGTGCTAGAACTTATTGATTTTATAGAACACCCTGTAGATAAATGTAATGATTAATTTCATTTGGTTTACAAGAACAGAAAACTTCTATGCGGAACTGGATGCACTATTTTATTTTTTTCATTACTGCCTATACCTGGCAGGAGTGTGGGTCTAGCTATGGAGCTATGTCAGGTGGCCTGGCCTTCCCTGGTTCCTTATTTATTCCAAAGAAATGCCATTTTTCTCCCAAACTCTATTTTTTTTTTTCATGTCAAGGATTTTGGAGAGATTATTTTTCAATATTTATTTCCTGTCTGTTTCTGTTTTCTTTCTGAAAAAAAGAAAAAAAAATGTTTTTTAAGTTTTATTCCATGTTTCCCTGTTTGCAAAGCCATCAGCCACACGTCCAAAACCCAGGCCCAGCTCATGAACCCACTTCTAGGTCAGCGCTTGCCTTGAGGATGAAGAAGCTGGCTTGAGGCCCCTGGTTCAGAGCCCTGAGTGTTTGGGGGCCCTGTGAACCTCCCTGCTCTGCCTTGGCACCCCTGGCTCCATGGGTGTCTGAGGGCTCTCCCATGAAGAGGTGCAGAAGAGCAACGCTGCCAGAGCCTGCCCTCACAGGTTTTCCCGCTCCCTCAAATCCAGCCGTGATGGGGACAGCCAGGCCAGCTGCTGGGGTCTTTGGGCTGCCCCTAAATGGGGCAAGCCAGGGCTGTGATCCTCTTCACACAAACCACAGTGGGGCTTGGCTTGGTGTGCAGCCCTCAGAGCAATTTTTCCCAAGGCTTTGGAGTTATTTTTATCGCTTGCTGCAGCATTTGATGCCACGTGGCTGCCTCTGAATTATTTGGTTTCTTAATTGGCGGAGTTGACGTAAAAGTAAAGTGAGGGCAAAGGAAATACCAGCAACCTCCCTGGGGACAACCCTGCCAAGCCTGGGGGTGACAGTTGTGTTCACTGTGAACTGTCTCGGCATGTTTTTGTACCAGCAACACAGGGAATGAAAAGGATTTCAGGCCTTAATTTTGGATCTGTTCTGGTGTTCCCTCCCTTGCCTCTCCAGCTGTATTCTTGCCCCCACTGCTGGCACAGGCGGAAAGTGCATCCCGAGGTGCTGCCAGGCATCTTCCCTGGCTGCACAGGCAGCTTGCAGAGCTGCTGACAGCTGGACTCCAAGCCCACACGGTATCAGCAAAGTACAGGGATTGAAATCAAAGCTTTGATTTTTATGTTTGCCCTCAGAATGGATTAGTATTGAATTCCTGATCTACGAGGTGTTTAATGCATCTCTGGATATCAACTGGCAGAGCAGAAATCTTTTGAGGAGCTTATGTTGACCAGAAATGAAGACAGGAAAGTCACTTTGTACAGTCTGGATGGTAACTGCTAAAATCATATCCCAGTAAGTACCCATGCACCGCATTCCTTTGTATCAGCGCTCCCTTCTGCTCCAAACACAGATGCTCATTTCTGTGTGATCTTGGGAACTCACATATGCCAGGTGTGTTTGAGTAGCTCCCTAAAATAAAATATCTGGATTGACATAAGAGCAAATAAGAAGTGGCCGAGGATGCTCGAATGAGGCTACCAACAGTAGGGTTTCTAAACCCTATCCCTCTGAGGGGGCAGTTGACAAGATCACCAGTTCTCCATGTCACTGCTGTGATGTTACATCCTAAACCATACAGCTGGAGGGAAAACATAGTCCAGTATTAAGCTAAAATCTACTCTCCCACTGAGAACCTGAGCCACCCACGACCCAGCACAAACCACAGCCTTTATTTACAGCATTGCCCTTTCTCCACTGGTGCTCTGGGTTGCGGGGTTGAGCCTCAGACCAGCCCTTTGGCTCTACTCCCCTCTGGCTGCTCCTTGTCGGGGCACTGCCATGCTGAGCCCCACAGGTAGTTCCTAGGAGTGACTTTTTCCACAGCACTTTGGTCCTGGGAAGCACTGCTGACCGAGCTCAGTGTGGCTCCTGTGGACGTGGAATTTCAGGTGAGGATGGCAAGGGCAATGGCCAGGGCAGGAGGTGTCCTGCTCCTCAGGCTCTGCCTGGCAATAGTTCTGTGCCACTGGGAAATCCACTGCTACCAGACTGCAATTTCCACACTAGCAAAGCAATACCACGAGGAGCACAGCATTGCCCAGCCTCGGGCAGAGGACAAGACTTTCCCTGGGGGCCTGCAGGACACCCACCCTGGCAGAAGGAACCTCATTTAAAGGATTACTGAAACATGGGGGTATTTAGCCCAGTGCTTGCATGGTGCCATCCACAGGCACTAATCACTCCAGGCTGGAAGGAGCAGCTTGTTCCACTGTTGGCACCCAGTCAGCCACAGCCACGCTCCCCACTCATCCCTGCGCTGGTGGCTGCCCTGGCACCAGGCCATTTGAAACACCATCCTGAATAACTGGGATGTCAGGAAAATTGTGAAGCTACACTCAGCCTGGGGCTCACCGCTGCTTGGCTGAGCACTGGCTGTACATTCAGGGCTGCTGGGGGCACAGGAGAAGGGCAGAACGGCCACAGAAGCTCTCGCCAGTAGCAAGACAGCTGAGGTGAGGAGTGAGTGCCCTGGCACAGCCACTTGCCCCAGTGCTTCCCCCCTGATCTCACATTGTCACAAAAGCTGCCCCCAAACATATCCACCAAGCTGCAGGAGTGACTCTCGCGACTGGTACTCACACAATGACCGTGCTTTGTGATCTAAAAATACCATTAAAATTTTGCTCTTGAGATATAAGATAAAAATGTCAGTTTTAAGGGTTTTCTCACAATAGGATACCGTTCCTGGTGAGCTGTAACTCAGCCAGTGCTCCAGGGGGGACCGGAGTGGCGGTGCCTGCCTGAGGCACTCAGGTGAACTGGAAGGGGAAGCAGGAGCTCAGCTGTGCCAATGGCAGCGGCTTTGGCAGCAGCGTTGGATGTAAACCAACCACAGAGATTTATAAATCGCTCTTTACAGGCAAATTACTTTTCCTTAGATCAGGGGAAACAAAGTACCCAAGATGGGAAGAAAATCTAACTTTTGGAAAGTTATCGTGGTTTCATCCCAGAACATCTGCCAGCCCTCGTGTCAGTGCAAAGTAACAAATACATGGCACGAATCTGGGAGTATAAAAGATGTGTCATTACAAGAAGGAGTAGGAGGAAAATAAAGCAAGTTGACAGCTCACATCCTGTGCCATAATCCTAGAAATTGTTAATATTTACAAAATTAACAACTAATATAACCGATGACAATCTCACTCCTCCTGGTTGTCATGAGGATATTAACAGTTACCACCCGCTCCAAACTGGAAATATTACCCGTCTCTGAAGCTCCTGCTGCTCAGCAAGCGTGGGGACAGCATAGACTCGCCCTCCCAGCTTTCATACCAGCACCAAGCCATGAGCTAGTGTGGAACACCGAAGTGCTGCTGGGACTGGAAGTGCCTCCTGACCTCAGCTCCCTGGGAGCAGAGGCCTTGGCAGAACAGGAGGAAGGTTTGTCTCTCTCCCCAGATCCTCTAGGGTCTGGCCCCATGTGCTGCAGCATGGTGGGGAGAGCCCAGAGGAGGAGGATAGGGAGCACAGACAGTGCTGGAGGGAGGAGAGGCAAGGGCCATGCTGGCTCAGATCGTAGCTCCAAACAAGGTACCATTTCAGGAGAAAAGCCTATGCTGCTGGTGTGATTTGCCAGCTGTAAGGCTGGAAGCTAATTGATGAACAGATGCTAGAGTGTCCTTTCCTTAACAGGAAAGACCTGACTAAAACCAAAATAAAGATGCTTGAATACCAGTGACTCCATCAGAAACATATTCCCAGACTAACAATCATAGAAAGGTAAAACTTTAGAATCAGAGTGCTGTTCCTCACATATTTTTTACATAGGAAAGAGACTAACAGCAGTGTCCCTGCTCCCAGAGCTGAGATTTGTTTGTTTGTTTTTAACTGTTACCTGTCCATCAGGACTGCAGGAGGCAATAAAGGGTTAACAGACACTGTAAGTACAAGAAAAGTGTGGATGGTGCCTGCACACGCAGGTTTTCTGGCTCCATTTTGCCTATCTTAGCAAGGAGTATTAATTTCCCAGGCCACTCCTTGCACAGGCATATCCTATCCATCTTAGGGCAATTTAAAAATGTTTCCTCTGTCAGATTGCATTGTATGCAAAAAAAAAAAAAAAAAAAATCGCTATATTCCTTCCAGTTCACCATATGCAAAATCAAAACCGAGAATTACCAGCATAATTGTTTTCAAAGCGCTCCCATGTATCAGAAAGTTATAAAAAACAAATATCCACTTCACAGGAATAATCTTCTCCCCTTGAAGTGGCAAGCTGTTGGCTGTATGAGAGGGTGGCCCAAAGAGGCAATTGAACAAGTGACAATGAAAGAATGGATGGCAAAAATGTTCTTTTCAAGGCACCTTGAGATCAGGGATCTCATTGCCAACCAGGCCAATGAAACAATACTGACCAGCAGAGCAAAGAGCTGCCTTTCCAGAGCTTGGTGCTCTCATTGGCACAACACAAATGCTCACCTAGGGGTAGCACCCAAGGGCTCACTGGAAGGGGCCTCACTTTGATGGATCCTCTGGAGAAGTGACTGTGGGGACCATCAGAGGGACCATCATGAGCTGCAATACTCATTAACTGGTTCACCACAGTAGAAAACAACAGTTCCTTTCCTTTAAGTTCAGTGGCGAAATAATTGTGACCCAGTAAAATAAAATACTGTTTTTAAATATTAAAAATGCAATGACTTTAGAGAACAGATACATAAAATCATCACACTCACATTAAAACTGTTGTGTAGTTTGCTCTAAGAAGCCAGTACCATTTTAAAAACTCTAAAACCTTAGCATGTTACATCCCAGAGAGTTTGCTTTTCTTCCCCTTGTCTTTTATTCTGTCCTGAGCCTCTGAAGAGCTACTCCTTACCCATTTTGTTTTCTGTTTGTAAAGCTTTATGCATTTCAGTTTTTCATCATCTTCTCAGAACATTATCTTATTTTTTCATCTTTCTTTTCAAGATACTTCTTTTTTTTCCCCTATCTGCCACCATCTTCAGTATAATACTTCTCCCTTTAGGATTTCTTTTATCCTTCACATCTTTATGCCTTTCACTTACTCTTCCCCAGACCCTTCATTCCTGCTTTTGCTTGTCAAAACCGTGTTTCTTCCTCCTTCATGAGGGAAGAAGTGGGAAGGTTGGGTGGATTTTTTTGTTATGAACACCCAGGAATGCTCCAATCAATACTCTGAAACCCTGCAGAGGAGAGACTGCATGAGTCTTTCAACACTTTCAAAATTTGCAACTGCAGTTAATGGAAGTCTGACTAATGCTTGAAAATCATAAGCTTATTTTAAAGCAGTGCTGTAGCTTCCCACCAATAACATCATCAGGCCTTCCCCAAAAAGCTTTTAATTTTACATTAGAGACTCTACTCCATGTTTTGAAACCCTTGTAGCCCTGTAGCAACTTCTTTTTTTTCCAAACCCCAGGACACAGCAGGTGACCAATGCAGTCTCAGATACCACCTGAGCCTTTAGCTCTGGCTGGATTTCTGTTTCAGTCAAAGGAAACCCATAACGCTGCCCCGGTCACAGAAAACCACGTCAGGGCATACCCAGGGAGAATCCAGAAGAGTGGTGAATCCAGTTCAGCTGGAGGTGAGTGTACATAAAACGTCCTCAAGCCTCAAGAAAGCTGTCTAGCCACAGCTGCAGGATCTATCAGGAGAGCAGTGGCTCCACCCTGAGGACAGTGCCACCCTCAAGGGAGGGCTGGGGTAGCGTTCAGTACCAGGGAAGGGTCTAGAGCCTCTTTAACCCATCCTCATAGATGTGCCCTTGCTATTTCCTTTGTTTCAAAAAAAATCTGTAATAGTAGTTTGGGGATCTACTGACATTTCACTGACATTTCTTCAGGACTTCTTGTAGCACGATTATTATTGTCAGTAGTTCCCCTCACGTGTTAATGCCTACACCACATTTAAGTGTGAGCATTCCAGATGGGGGCCAGTTCTTGCTGTGAATTCTTAGTGTGCAACCAACCTACCACCTTCATGGGCCTGTTTCAGTTGGATCTGTTCCCTAGACAAATCACTTAGGAGGTCTGGAAAATCCTCTGCAGAGCTTGCAACAGATAGAATTGACTGTTCCTGACAAGTCTACCATTTTTACTGTTCTCCATCTGCCTACCAAGACTGCCTCATTCTTCTGAAGTACTAAAGACCACTTAAAATGTGTCTAAAGCTTGATGCCAACTTCCTAGCCCCGCTTGCCAATTCAAAAAATCTGTTGCAAAATATATGTCAATACATTTATTCCTAGACTAAGGCAACCATGTTACTTAAATGCTGGGGTAATCCTAAATGCGCTGGAGAGGATGGTGCTGATAACAGGATCTTCAGACACAAAATGGCTTTTGCAGAAGGTATCACTTCTAGCATGAGATATTTAAAACCTTTTCTTCTCCCACTGAACACCACAGGCCTTGTCTCGGCAGTCTGGGCATGCTTCCCAGCTTGCTGTCCGGATAGCAGCCGACTCTCAATGGGTTGCTCGGGTATGAAATTCATGGAACTGGAAATCAAGGGCAGGAACGTCCTGACACGAGCGATCTAGGTATGAATATCTGTTCTTGCTCCTTGAGTTCCCTCGTTAGCTTTTGTTCTCCTCAGACTAAAATTGTTTGGATTTGTCTGTAGATTTTAGGTTTTCCTTCCCCACTGGTAAGACCTGAAGCTATTCAAGCTGTTGAAAAATTTGCAGCTTCTGAGCTTGGTTGCAGTGCCAGCTTTGTATAGATAAATATAGAACCTGTGGCATTTTCAAAAGCCATTTGGAATAGCTCTTTAATACAAGCACTTTCAGCAGAGATGAAACGCATTATTTGGGTTTTCTGCCTAAAGAAAAAAAATCACTTAAAAATTTGGCAGAATTACCAGTTTCTTCAATGACAAAGTTCTCTTCCCTAAACTGAGGCTGGCAACTGGCAGCCCTTTACAGAGACAGGTTTTTTTTTCCTTTCCTGTCTCCCCTTTCCTACTCTTTGATTTCAAAATAACCTTCAAGGCAAAAAGAGCAGGACATAGCAACATGAAAAAAAAACAAAATAGAATGCTTTGCCTTTTTACTAACTTGTATCAGATAAAATGCTACCACATTCCTACAGAAGAAATCAACACCTTACAGAAAACTGGACACATTATGGTCCTCAAGGAATTTTCTATTTCAGAAGTCCTACTGAAAAAACAAAACAATACAAATTAAAAACTTTATTAAAATCAACTGGAATATCATATGAAATTTAATATCATATAATATAGGTGCAAACCCCGATATTAACAGCATGTGACACGTGTAAAGAGAGCACATTAATATACATATAAATAGAAAAGCTAAAATATGTTTGACAGTGATGTATTAAATGGCTACATAAATGTGACCATAATTAGGAGAATATGTAAATTTGTATCCCTCTAGCAGTACCTTCTAAAGCGGTATACATAGTAAATTGCATTTAATTCTAGTCTCTGCTTTCTTATAAGTAACAGGGGATGCAAGGGATTATTATAAGCACATGCAAAAACAGTGTAAAAGATATAAAAACAGAGGCAGAAACAGGCACTTATTTGTTCTTGGCTGCCAGAGGCTTACGGCTGATCTTCTTTGACTTGTCATTGTTCTTCTTTGGAGGTTCAGGATTTGCCTGCATGTGTCTGCCATAAAGACTGTAAGGAAACGAGACAAAAAAAAATGTGATACAAGCTTTTACTCTGCAGCACGTTAAACAATGCATCTACCTACTAGAAATAAAAAAAGGAAGATCTTTATTTTGTCTCAACACACTGAATTTTCTATTAGATCTCACTGCAGTCATTAACATTTGGTTTTTCGTGACTTTTCAGAGTAGTAACATCAGGAAGAGCAGGCCTTTGGAGCAGTGAAGGAGCAATCAGTTTTGCCTTCAGAAACTAGCAACCTTTATTCTGCAGTTATGGGATTAAGGCTTGGAAGGCTGCAAGGACGTGTATTCAAGTAGACAATGATAAAAATTGGGTTGAACTGGGGAGATAGAGTGCCCGCTTAGAGCAGAGTGAGCATTATCCCTAACCAGAAAACCCAAGGGCTTGATAATGTGACAGAGAGCAATGGTGTCACAGCAGCCTTTGCTGCTCACACATGATTGATAGCACTGGGACAGCTACCAACACATCAATGCCACATTAGTAAGTACCACTGATTAAATGTTGACAAAGTATCCTACAATTAAGACACTGGCATTCACTGTGAAGCTAAATAGACTACATGGCTGAGAGGATCTTGCTAAATATCACATAGTAATTGATAGATAATTTATGAGTAATCCCGATTAAACTAAATTAAAAACCTACCCAAAATAAACACAGCTCAAATTTAACTTCCCTTATTGACATAATGTGCTTTTTGAAGACGTACTTTGCGGGTTTTGGTCGGGTAATTTTCTTTATAGTAGCTGATATGGGGCTGTGGTTTGGATTTGCACTGAAAAAAGTTTGATAATAGAGATGTTTTTGTTTTTGCTAGGCAGTGCATGCACAGAGCCAAGGCCTTTTCACCTCCTCACCCCACCCCACCAGCAAGTGCGCTGGGGGTGCACAAGTTGTTGGGAGGAGACAAAGTTGGGACAGTTGACCCCAACTGACTCAAGAGATATTCCACAACACACGGGGTCATGTTCATCATATAAAGCTGGGGGAAGAAGGAAGGGGGGGACGTTCGGAGTGATAGCATTTGTCTGTCCAAATCACCCATTACTCGTGATCTTGGAAGTCTTTCCCAACCTTCACGATTCTGTGACTTTATCCTATTCTCTACTGTTCTAATTCTATGGCAGGATGTTAAAAGCTACCACCTGCTCTGAGCTTTATTTTGCTGTATCTGGAAGATACTTCAACCCTGGGGTTCCAGGACCATGGAGTGGGATTAGAGCTTCTTGTAGGGTGGGGTGGAGAGGCAGTGCTAGCTTTCACCTTCTCAGCAGCTGAAGATTTACATCATGCTGCTAAGCAGGCTGCTGTCAAGGTGTACTGTAGCTAAAACAGCCTCGCTCAAGGAAAATACAACTGTAAACTATGACATTACTTCACCTTACTGAAATTTTATATGTGTCATCACCTACTGTCAACAAGAGATCAGGTGCCATTTCCTGATGAATGCAGAGAGCCCTGACCCTTTGTGATAACTACATGCTTCGTATTAGCTACAACAGTCGTATTTTTCTTCTATTTCATAAGAGATAGAGCCCCAACAACACAAGACTGTATTTTATCCAAGTACACAGCATGCATACTAATCAAATATCCATCCTAAATAACGGTCCTGTTTTGGAAGGCGTTAAGTGAGTTGAGGGAGGGAGAATACGGTAGGAGATTGTTCGGTATTAGAAAATACTATCACTGTAGAAGAGCACAGAGGTGACATTCAAGGAGGTTGTCCCATCAGAAACTGATCCAGGGTAGAAAACGTCAGGGAACAAGCAGTATCTTGTTCTCAATGATATGCAGCGCAGCATTTGAACCACTGTCAGCAATAATTTTGTAACTCCAAGAAGTTAGCAACAGAGAAGTGGAAATGTATACTCAAATCTGTGAATACCAATAGTTAGCTAAATACTAAATTAACATTCAAGCTGTTTTTTGGCTCTTTTTCATAGAATAAGAATGTCCCCATTTGGGATTTTAAGCACTGAATTAACAGAGAATCCACTGATCCACCATATCTGAGCACAAAACCCCTTCACAGATGGGAACAGAAGCCCCCTGTCACTGTCCTGTCTTCCACATCCTGCTGCCTCACAGCTCCTTTGCCCTGTTAGTGCCAACCCAGAGAGGACTAAAACAGCTTTAGTGGTTCTCAGCTATTACATTTCCTCTTTTTGCTCAGGTTCCTTTAGGCTCTCCTTTTTTTTGGTTTGGAAACTTCACGTGAGTTTCCCTCTCAGGTGATCCTTTTGGCATTTGTTATGCCTCTCATTTCTTCCTTTCTCGGTGCAAATGCTCAAGTTTGTGGACTGGCAGAGCTCTGGTAATGAAGTTTTCCTGAAGCAAAAGGGTGTGGTTGGGATTCTACTGACTACACAGATGCTTTCCAAGTGGAGAAACTGAATATTGACAATTTTGAATGAACTTCAGAGTTCTGCTGAAGTCTACCTGGGCAACGCCTTCTGATTGTGAAATGAGGTCCAGCGTCCACTGCATGCATTAAGCAGTAAGAATCCCAATTTACCTGTAGGGATTTCTGGTATTTCTTTGATATTTGCTCCTTAAAATATTCAGTGCTACTGGTGCTCCAGTAGCATTCCCTCTGCCCCATGCAAATACTCCATTAGTAGTAACAGATGTACAAGAGTTGAAGGCATCTACAGCAAATTTCACACTCCTTTTATTTATTCTCATGTCCAATCACTTCTATCATCATGTGCACCAAAGTTTCTTCCAGGAAAATAATTACTGGGTTTGAAATAAGCAAATCAAATACATCTACTTAGGTTTTCCTGGCAAAATGTCAAGGAAGTTTCAGCACACACTGCTATCTCAACTGAAGATGAGTGCTTTACAGTCTATCACAGGAGTTTGCTACACAAAGAGCAAGGATCAGACGTATTTAGATTATACAAGCCTTCACACAGAGGGTCTCTCGCTTGTGTTTGCATACATCAAATATGAGGAGACATATGGTGTCACAACAACATTTAAATACAATAATGACTGTGATAATGCCTCTGGGACAGAATTTGCCTTCTGTTACACTAGGGAAAAGAGAATTCAAAATTATCAATGAATTATCTGGTACAATAACAGAAACCACTTTCATAGCTCCCAAGGGGGGAAAAAACCTCAGGAAAAAAAGGCAAAAGAAAAAAACTAATGGAGATTACCTGCACAGAGAAGTAACTATCAGGATTCCACAAAAACCTATAACCCTTTGGTTGTAATAGACATGAAGTTTGCACACCCAACCTTAAATGATTTCAATACCTACTGGAAGGATGCAGCCACAGAAGTAGCCATAGCCAAGCTGTACAAACTGTGTGCATGCTCCTCTCGCATCAATGCAAAGTCTCCTGTGTTAGGCAAAGACACTTGCACCTCGTCCTCAGCAGCAGAGGTCAGCTTAAGACATGCACACAGACAGCTGTGCCGCTCAGCTGACGGATGGTGATGTGCTGGGAGATGGCATCTTGACAGTGCTGTTTGCATGGCTAGACCCTTGGCCACAGAAGATTGTCTCCATAAAGAAACCAAGGAACATTGAGGCAGATTCCTCAATATGTGGCAACAGTTTCAAGGCAGATTTGTGAGATAAGTGCTGATAACACATGGTAGCACCTTCCCACTTGATATTTTGAAACGTCACCTGTTTATGGAGGTGATACTGCTCTGAGAAGGACACTACATACAGCTCACAGGCCAAAACCTCAGCTGCACAATAAAATCTGGAGTGCAAATAAATATTTGAGATGTTTGCAGTTTGCAGCAAGAGTCAGAAGCTAGTTATTATAACCACAGCTCACACGCTGCAGAACCTTTTTAGACTTAGCAGCTACAGTACTGCATGAAGCCTTCTCATTATATTAAAGTGAAAGGGGAGATTACATGCAAGACTGAAAGCTCTCAGATAGAGACTTCCAATTGCTTTCTTTCCTCATATATATTTTTCAAAGCAAATATCTCATGAACATAAATGGTTTTTTGTATGCAGATATAAACATAAACAAAACCTCCCTGCATTCTTCACCTGCCCCACTGGAAGTAACAAATGAGAGCACTATGGCTGCTGCAGCAGCAAAACTAACAATATCAAGTGAGAAAAATGCTCATTAAACTTCATCATTCTGTCTACTTTAATGATGTTTTTACTTAATAAAATTCCCTACGTAGTTGCAAGGATATTAGGCAAGGTCTCTGGTTATGTATCAGGGGCCTAAGCTGTCACTAGCAAGCATGCAGTTCAGGAGGAGCATTCCCAAGAGGAAAGAGTGAATACAGCTTTCTTGTAATAAATTCCAAGAGAATCAATAACCACAGCCTGCCACATTACTTAAGTATTTAGGAAAGTAGGTGATCCTTCTAAATTAAACTACAAATTGCAAAATACTGCAATTTACAGCATAAGATCAGGCATGGAGCCTTGTAACTAGAATGCATACAGTCTTGCTACCAAAATCTCTGAATTTAAATACTGAACCAAAGTTAAAATTCATGAAGTTCAAAAGAGTCAGTTTCAAAAACCACCTCCAGCACAACTGTCTCCAAGTTTTCTCTCTCGTACAACAAAATGCTCACTAGCCAAGGGCTACATGTTCCCAGAGATGAAGAATAAACTTGTGTAAACTAGGGAACTACTGCAAAGTGTTTGCTGCACACATTGATTTTCTTCAGTTTAAAAATTTTGAAAGAGGATTTCGAGATCGGGCCATAAGAAATCCACTGTTCTCACTTTATGTCTGTAACAGACCTACAGGGCTGAGTATGCAGTATGAAAAGGACCACACAGCTAAATACAATCCTGGAGAGATGCTACCTCCAGCTATGTACTGTAATCTGGGAAACAAAGTTGAAACATTCCAGCTTGCTTTTTCAAAAGCTGGAGCTCAGGATCAGGCAGGTATTTAGTGCTCAGATGAAGCTTCAAATGTGGGTATTTACAGTGACCTCAACAGGATGGTCCCAAGCCTCAGCTGCTGAAGCGGGAGACAGGAAAGGCTAAATCAGTGGTAATATCACTAGAAATCAAAGGCTGAAAGAAGTGCTTGCATGACTGGTACATGCTGGCTACTCTGCATTAGTCACAATTCACATGCACTTACAGAGAGGTGCTTTCACCCTAGTGGTTTTTGCATAGTTAATTGCTGCTCTGATATCCCCTCTGAGTGACTGGGACTGGCCTTTTCTCCTGTGAGAGCTTCTAACACGTCACCTTCCCAAACCACATATTCTCCCAGGAAAGGAACAGATACTGGGGTTTAATTTGTTGGTAATGTACTACTGAGAGAAAACAGTAGAGGTTTTAAAATTACTTTGCAAGTGTCATATTATTTTGGTAGCTTACCAATAATGTTTTTATTCTGTATGACATAAGTCAGATGATTTCAGTGAAGAGGACCACTGCATGGCTAAATGAAACCAGTATCTGTTTTCCTTACACTTGGATGGCAAGCTGCAGTTTTAGGATTCTTAATAAGGAAGAACAGACAAGAGTGACTCATTTTATTCAGCTGATTTTTTGCCCCTTGTTTGCAAGTGCTCTGAGAGCAGATGTCAGCAATATTCATCATTTGAACAAGCTCTCCCAAGTTTCTTCAAAAAACCTCATCTTTGGCCTGTCATCAGTCTCTGTACCAGCTCTCTCCTCGTGCTCCGCAATGGAGGCAGCACTGGCTGGACAAAGGGGGCAGGTGCTGGCAGTGCCATGTGCTACACTGCAAGGGCCTCTGGGCTACTAAATCTGCAGCTCTTAATGTGGTGTGAAACAGCTCCACTACTTTTAGGTCTTTACCAGCTTGCCTTCATCTGTAGCCCACTGGCTCTGGTACACCTAATGCTTCAGATTGCCCCAAGCTCCACAAGCCACAGAATCCAGCCCTGAAACACTCCAGAGTGTAATAACCTGTGTTATTTTTCCACTCCTTCCACCTGCGCCAATAATCTTCACAACCCAAAGCTCCTGCAGACTTTGCCTGTCATCGTTCTCCCCAGTCTCCACTACATCCTGCATTTCAGCTTTCAAAAAGCCTTTCTTCATCACCAAAAATCCCTAATCCCCTCAAGTGCTTTCTGGGTGCCCACAGGCACTCAGCAGGGGAACTGATCACCTCTTCTCATCTTGGCTTAGCTCGGTAACTAGTTTCATCTTTCAGAGCCCAAATTAGACAGGCTAAGGAAGGAAGGATTCAGCAGAGGTGGAGAACTGGGTATCTAAGCCCATGTCTCCCAGTCAGTGGAGACCTCACTAATGGAGCCACTGGAGTACGGAGCTTTCTGGGTGATCAAGTACAGGTGTCTGCTGTGACATGCTTAGTTGCATTACTTTGTTAAAGATTTTCACCAACTACAGTGGACAGTGGGTAACTAGCTGACACGCAGACATTCATGTTGAGCTACTTTTAAATGCTAGCTGAAGCCCACCCAAAGCAACTACTCCCTCCCTGTTCCCACTCTGCATGCTCTCACAAGCTGTTAGCCACCTTACGTTATAGACTCTGCTGAGTCACACAGTCCAAAGTTGACTTACTGTGAATTTCTGCTTAAAAACACTCCAAATCTCAATAAGCGATAAAAAGTTTTCTGCCAAAACTACTCTGGAGCTCACTGTCTCAGTGACTGCACACCCTCCAAAATAAACCTACCCATTCCATGGGTCTCCTACTGGCATCCTTCAGTTTCCCACAGGGCTCCCTTCTGCTGGATCCCTCCACTATCCCCTTTACATTTGCTGCTCTATGTACCTGAAGAAAAGAAAGACTCTGCCATGTATCTCACCCTCTATCCCTACAGGTTCCTGTCACAGACAGACCTTGACCAGAGGCACCTCTGGCCTCAGCTCAGGAGCTATCATCAGTCCAGCCTCAAAACAGTAGTTTTAAAAAGAGAATACAGTCTAGTTGGATGTATAAGGAGACACCTCAGGGGAGATGTGCCTGTGGGAGGAGATTTGAGCTGAGGTAACCATAATTTACAAACATTTGCTCTCCTATAGGGCTGCCAATTGCTGGATAATTTTAACTCTGCCAGACCCATCTGCTCTGAAAATGGTTAATTTAATCCCTACTTCTTTGAACTCACCATCTTGCATGTTAAGGAGAACTAATTTTTTTTCCATACAGGAATTCCAAGTAGATGTTAGGTATTTCTTTAATTAATATGCAGTAATAAAAGAAAGCCTTCTCCTTATATTCTCTGAGGCTAGCAGCTTTTTGAAGCAAGTACTTTAAATGTGAAGCTTGTTAGGGAAGCACAGCTGGAAGCTCACAGAAGCCTAGCAAAAAAAAAAAAAAAAAAAAAAAAGATATTTTAATAGGAAAATATACAGGCCAAGATTTGCAAAGCTGGCTAATGACTTTGCATATACAACCTGAAAAGCCTTACAAGATCTGGGGCTTTTGACAGAGAGGGTTTTGAAAGCACATGGAACATGAGTATCTGGTTTCTGAAAGTCAGGCCTATCTAACACCCAGGGAGCCCAGCACTGAAAATCTCAGCCATGCTACAAAGCCAGAGACACACAAGGGGGCCCCTGTGGAACTGCCACAAAGATGGAAAGAGGCCATGATTATGTTTATTTTTTTCAAAACAGAGACAAACAGGAATTAAGATCTCATCTAGGTAATCTATTAGGCTGATAAAAAAAACTCCAGCTAGTCCAGTAAAATGATGAAACATCAGCCCGAGAGGACCAAAGAGAGAACAATTCGTTTCTGCACGTGGATAGTCTTATGAGACTGTCTCACTTATCAAGAATTTCTTACCTGGGACTCGCATCTGCAAGAACATCCATGAGGGCTGATCTCCCTTCACATGCTCCATTTCAAATACACTGATGACTTATTCAGTCTACACATGCAAACCAGTCCCCGAATCCACCCCCGGCAAGGAAGAACTGCATAGGTCAGAACCTGAAGTCCTTAAGGGTGAGAATTCCCACAGATCGCAGAGGAATATTTCTCCCCTTGTTTTCACCAATCAAATGGTGCTTTCCCTCTTATATATGACCAGAAGAAACAATGTAGTGACAGACAGGCACTGCTGTTTATCCTGAGGGCTGAGTTAACCACTCCAAAAAATGACAACCCCCACCTAATTCATCAAAAGCAATTGGGAGCCACAGAATCTGCATGAGCAGGCTCAGCTTCTTTGGCAGAAGCCAGCACAGGTAGCTGCAGAGAAAAATACACCACCAAGAAGGAAAAAGACTAGTCAAGTGAGAAAGAAGTGTGTTGTATTCACTAAAGTCCTCTGTATTGTCACAGCCCTTGAATTTATGTATTTGTAATTCGTCAGAATGTAGTAGATAAATCAACAGTTGCTCCATTTCTCCAAACCATGTTGTTGGGACCACATTCAAGGCCACCTAGCTAATCTCAAACTAACCCCAGACAGGGAGCAAACACAGTGCAGAAAACATTCTGGCTTGCAGCACAGACACCCTCCTGGAGCCAGCTGAACACAGTCTTCTTCGTTCTTATGTTATTTTAATGCTGTTGTCCACATGGAGTCCTTTGGGCTTCAGTAGAACACTGCTCATTTTCCTTTCTGAATGCTACACTAAGGGGTTTGCTGCTCAGATAAATCCCCTTACATAATCTTTATTATTGATTTACTACATGCATTTTGCTGTGCACCTAATTAACATTTAAAAAAAGGAAAACAGAGGGTAAAAATAGCTAAGTGCAAGCCAAGGAACTTTCTTTAAGTTACTGTGTGTCTGGCAGGTATGTATTTCTTCTCCAGTAACTAGACAAAGTGTACCAATGAAATGTATAGAAGGGACTCTGGAGAAATACAGATACAGAGAGACTCTTCTTTCCTCCTTTTTTTTTTTTTTTTTTTTTTTTTTTTAAGCAAAATTGAAGTGTCTGAGTTAATCTAAGCTTGCTCTGCTGCACACTGAGGATGCCCAATTTCATTGGCAGTAGCATGAAGAATACCCAGGGGACCGCAATTCCCCCCACGCAGGGTTTATACAGGTGCCCTGCTCTGCTGGGCAGGCTCTCATCTCTCTCCCAGAGTGTCTGCTTCTGCCATCCCAAGTGGCTTCAGAGCCAGGTCTCCAACGGTTCCTTAAAACAGACACAAAGACTGAACAGTGATGAGGGACACACTGACATGGTGGGGAGTTCAACCAAACTAACCACCCTGAATTGCCACTTTTGAGACCCTTAAAGGGGATGGACTAAATCCTGGTCCTGTCACACAACCCAATTGCATGACCCAAAACAAGAAGGCTGTGTGAGCTCTGGGCACCACTGTGTAAGGGGACATAGTATTTACTGGGGGATGCTTAGAGGGAGACTTGGGATTGAACAAGAATGTTTAAGCATTATACAGGATTTATGAGTTCTTATGGAGACAGACCAAGAGAGTGGAAGTGAGAGACCACAGGCAGAGAACAAGTGCAGGGAAAAGAGAGGATCGGGAGGAAATAAAGAAGGTCAATGGTGTGCTAAGCAGGAGGAAGACAGCACATTTGTTTGGCTGAGCTCTGTGCCAAATCACCTTCACTTTGTCCTGCCTAAACTCTTGTTTCCTGTGTGAGTGTGCCCTCTGTTCTGACAGCATGCATGCATGACCCATCAGCAAAGTTCAAGTTAGACTAGCTTGTCACAGAGATGGACTGAATCCTCGATACTGGAGAGACCAAGGGACCTTAGGATCAGCTTCCAAAAAGGTTGAGGGGCTGTAGTCTGGTAAGACTGGATCTGGGGGCCTGATATTGAAACATCAAGATTTGGGAGCCAGGTATCACCTCATTTTACAGTCAGTTTTGAACAAAGCATCACATCCTTAATATTTGGCAAAGAATTACTGGGTTTTAAGCAAATCTTTGGTGTTTTTCCATGGCTTTTACTTTGCCAACAAAGCTGTTCCAGAATCTTTTCAGGAGGGACCTATGTTATGTGGCAGCCAATAATCTTTATGGCAACACTGCAATGAAAATGCCTCTTACTGTAATGAGCAGAGATCATAAGTTAAGCCCCCAGCTACCTTTCCATTATTTTTCATTAGAGTTTTTCTGGCTTTGTTATGCTTCAAGAGTACTCAGGGAATTACCCCAAATTAGGCTCACTAGTCAGCTTTTCATTACTCAGACCACACTGAAACTGAGCAATCAGCAAACTGAACCAGCTCCTGAGGTAACACAAGACACCAACATTTGTTTCAATGTTTACCATTTCTTTTTTAGTTTGTCCTCTTTCTTAAAGCTCTGTTCTGTAAAACAAACTTGCCTACAGTTGGAGGCGGTTCTAAAACAACAGGAAAATCACATAATATTTTTTCATGCCATTAACACCTTAAGCAAAGGGTTGGACTTCCCTTCATCTACCAGAAACAAACTGTGATATACTTATGTTTTCTCGACAGCAGTGTTCCATAGTGCTAGATGAGGTGGGTGAGATAAGAAATCTCACTTACTATGTGAATCCTTATCTCTTGGAGAATATCTAATCCATTGAAGATTTTTACACTGGCTTCCTTCCCTCTTGCAAGCAAGAAGCTTACCATCCCGCTGGAAAACAGCAGTAACACTAACATCAGACAGTTCTGATGTCATGCAATCTGCAAGACTTCCCAAGTTGCTTTCAGTGTCTTTCAAGGCCCACAGTATGAAGAACATAGAGCCTTTTGAAAGGCTTTATTCTCCCCCAATGTCTGTCAAGATGAAATGGCAATATAGCATCAGCCTGATTTTGATTTCACCAAAATCAATACAAGTTTTGCTTCTGATTTCAGTGGGTTCACTGTTTGGCCTTTAATGTCAATTTACCCATGCAAGCAAAAAGGCAAGGTGCATTTGCAGGGCAGCACACAACCTCCAAACTATATAACGACATATGGACAATATCTAGGCTGGGTATGAACAGTGGAGTGAAAATTACGCTTTCTCATCAAGGGCCAATGAGTCACTCTGTGACTTCTTAATGCATGCACTGACCAAAATAGTTTCTCTTGCAAGGAAGGTGGAATTATGCATACTGATCTGGTTTTGATGAACATCCTTTTGCTGTAGGTAGGCAGCACTTATCCTAAATTGTTGGTGTTTACAAATGCTCATGAGTTAGAGGAACAAACACAGAACTTTTACCGAAAAGGAAAAGAACTAGTTTACTCATCAGATATTTGCAAAGGCACCCACAGGGCCTTCAAGAGTGATGTAAAATGAACCTGTGATTCCACCTGTGTCTGGACAAGAGGAAAAATTACATGGAGCTGAAACCACTCGCACTGAATCAGTCTAAGTGCCACAGCAGCAATAAAGGCAGAAAGAAGGCAACAACAGGGAGTCAAACCCAAGGCTGCAGTCCTTGAGGACAAACTGCAGACCACCTATTCTGCATCTTCTTAGAAACACGCTGGAAAACACATTGTAGGGAGGGCAAACAAGGTCCTTGGTGCTTTCTTTCTGGTTCCTCAAAACACAGGCTAATAACACCTTTGCCAAAACCCACAACGTGCACACAAGGTAGAAAACAGGCAACTCCTTACTTGTTTTACTTGAAAGATAGATATTAGATCATATATTAGGAAAAATTTATTAACTGAAAGGGTGGTCTAGCATTGGAACAGGCTGCCCAGGGAAATGGTGGAATCACCATCCCTGGAAATATATGTGTTCAAAATATGTGCAAGTGTGGTGCTTAGAGGCATGGTTTAGTGGTGGACTTGGCAGTGCTGTGCTAATGGTTGGACTCTGATCTTAAACCCCTTTTCCAACCTTCGTGATTCTATGATTCTAAATCATCCCAGTAGTCCTGAAGCTTGTTGTATAGAGTGGGTTTATGAGAAATGTAGCAGTGAGAAAAGCAAAGTGGCAAAAGATTTGCCAACAGCTCTCTGTCACGAAGAAAACACTTCATTAGCCTGTCAATTGCAGTGTCTAGGAGATATTTATTGACAACTCACTGCCAATTGATCCAACATCTATATAAAGCTCTTCTTATGCAACAAGTTTGCTGACTCAGACAATGATAAGATCTATAGAGAACTAATAGCTATACTAAGCCTCTAAGTGCTCTAATTTCTAAACAAAATGAAACCAGAAGTGGTAAAATCCCACCAACATCTCAGCAGCTGCACCATATTCACTTCCTACAGCACGTTTTAGAATAAGATTCATTTTGATACAGTTTGTAGCTGGGGTATGAGTGCATGGCGAGCGAAAGTCCTTATACAAACAACGTTTTCCACTTCTATGACCATATATGCTTCTGGGATTACTTCTGAAATACAGGGACTCTGCATTTTCTACTCCCTCAATTTAGCATGGAAGCACCTAGAGGGGTTTAGTGCTGTATGCCAAGAATTGCTCTGTGTGGTTGGGCCCCTCAGCCTCTCTCCAGGCTGGGGTAATGCTGCAAAAGGCTAATTGATCCTGCAGCGGCTTTAACAACTGGCAGTCACTTCACACAGCTGGCAGTGTTTCTGCAGTGCACACGCTCCTAACCCTTGCTTGCTTTGCTTTGTACTACCTGTTTTATCACTTCATGATAAGGCAGCATTAAAGACAGCAGGGATAACCTATTCTGGCATCTCCATCTGGCTTTATATATCAGACTTGTACTGCTCTGGTGGATTAGTTTCAGATCCCTGTTGGCAGATCAAAGGCAGCAATAATAACCACAAATCAATTCCTCTTTAAGGCCTAAAACATCTTCTCCCTCATAGCATGCCTCATTTCTTCACCACTCCAGAGCCCTTATAAATACCAACTTTGCCTAGACACAACAGTTGTATGCAGATCTTCAGGCCCTGGAGAATGTGGCAATGTGTTTTTGCCTGCATTCTTCTACTCAATGACAATCAAAATGAGCAGCATCAGTAGAGAGGGGCTCAAGCAGATTATAAACCTGAGTTCCTGAAAGTCAGAAAGCTGCTTGATGCCAAAGCGAGGGCATACACAAAAGATGGCTTGCTTCCCTCAGTCTCATCTCAGGTAATACACTTTCCAGCACTCATCAGTGAGTCAGTGCTGTATTTTCACTGAAGCACCCAGCTACCATCAGCTCACTGCTCAAGTGCTCTAAGCCAACCAACAGATGTTTTCAGATAGAGAATAGATGCATCCTCAGTTGAACAATTACGCTGTGGACCAGTTGGTTTCTAATGGCATTTCCAGACAGCTCACACCCCTGATTAGAAGATGCTCTTGAAAACAGGACTCAGAAAAGGGACTGATAAGGTTCGAGATCCTCAGGGCTCCTCCCATATACGGGGAACATTTGGCCCTTTTTGTCATGACTGTGCTAGCATGCTTGCACTTGAATTCCAACAATTCAACATTCCTTAATTCTTCTTGAAACAAAACCCTGAGATAAACAGTGAAAATGATAGCTGCTTAAAGATCTCCTGAAATTCTTAAGAAAAAATGAATCAATTAAAGGCAAACAGACATAAATCCTCTGGTGCCGACATTCCACTTGTACAGCTTGCAAAGGCCATAAAGACTCAATATTTCAGGGTTACCACATAAGGGCCTGAAAAATATTTACAGAATACAAATGTAAAGTACTTTGATCCTTATTTTTTTTCAGTATTCAATTAAGACTTGGTTTCACTCTATTAACTGTTTAACCCTTATAATTTTTTACTCTACATATAAAACTAGAACATTGTCTCAACATATGGAAAATCTAGATGGTACATATTGCTCATAGCTGCACACAATTTTAAGAACTGTAACTGTACTATTTCTAGATAATTTTTAAACTATGACAAAGATGAATGCTACTGAAGAAAAATGGCGAGCCTATAAAAAGCTACATGTGTTTGAGTCAATCAAGTAAAGAGAGTATAATTTTTTTCTTATAGTATGATTATCCTACATGCTAGTGGAAGCAGGAAGTCAGAAAGATTAACCAAAGATCAAGAAAAAAAGACCATCCTCCTCTTCCCCTCTCCTGCTACTGAGTTTAGAAAAATGTCCTAAAAAGGAAAAAAAAAATTACACTGGCAGGTTCTAATAAACCTCGGGGAAGGCCTTAGTGTTGAATTTGCCTTCCCAGTAGTACCTAAAGCACTGCAACTAAAGCAATACAATAAAGTTTATGAACTTGTTTTAACTGCTGCATAAGTTATCTTTGAGAAATGGTACTACGGTGAACAACTGCTCTCTGTGTCAATGGACTGCAGGTTTTATCACTGAAGGTAAACAGGATAAAGACTGAACTCCGAGCTGAAATTTATATAACATATTTTTGTATGAATGAAAAATACTTAATTCAAAAGTTAAATACTACTACTGAAATGTTTTTTTATGCTTCACATCAACTTCCCAACTAAAAGTCTTTTTGACATACTTTAAACTGAAACTCAAAAGAAACAAAGTCCAGAACCTCTCATATTTCTTTCTGTTCAAGAAACTTGCCCTTTTGTTTGATTAGTTTCCTGCCTAACTAAAAGCAAATATATCCCTTTAATAAAAAACCCAGCCAAAGCAAAACAAAAATCACTAATACAAAACCACACTGCAAATTCAAAATAAACATAAGCAAACTCCAGCAACCAAAGCCAAAGGTACACCAGCTTAACTTTTTTGCCTAGTCTGGTGCTCATGCTATAGTTTGCTCAGACCACCTTCCCAATGCTTCTGTTTTGGGGTACATGCTTTCTGTCAGGTCAGCATGTTAGTGTGTCTATGTAGCTCTTTAGTTATCAGATTTAATGTGATGGAGGCATAGGAAAACCCAGCCAGAGGGGAAAAAGGAAAATGAAAGAAAATAGATTAATCCATTTTTGTAACTCTACCTTACCCCCCCAAATCAGACAGTGGGAATCGGAAGGTGTAACTGCACAGCGGGACACGCGTACTTGCCATGGGGAAAACTTCACTGTCACTCCAAGCCCACGAGCCCATGCAAAGCTGACAAAGAGTGGTGAGAAATAATGGGACAGAGACCCACAGAATAACGGGCAGCCCGATTTCTTGCCCAGGATTTATTAAGCAGGTGTGTAGAACACCTTCATAAGGAAACTGTTAGATGTACACTGGAAAAACAACTGTGCTTAGGGACTAATGACCTGTGAGTACAGTAGGTGTAACTGTATATAACATCCCCAGATGTTACGATTGTTGGCTGAGTGGCATTTCTCCACGTGTTTGTCTATGACACAATAATTTCAGGATGCTGGATTATTTGATGAATTCCAACATTTCAGGGAATGTTCTGGGCAACAGGCAATGTCATATTCATTTTGGTGAAAACAAGAAAATGAAACGAAGAAGGGACATATACACACAGGGTTTGTGACCTCTTTCAGCACTTAGCAGTCGCAGCTGTTTCAGGTATCCAGGTCTGGGGGGAATGGCCTATAGACCAAAGAGCCAGTGAACTCTTTGCCAGAGTTAACACTTCCCCCCACTTCCCCCATATCCTTGCAGGACTTGCTACCACTACAGTTTAGGAAGGCTGAACAAACTGCCTCAGGGAGAGGAAGAAAGACCAAGCTACGGGAAGGATGGAAGAGAGGAAAGAAGAGCTGTGAGGGCAAAAGTGGTAAGAGACCCACAAAGCTTCATGTACGTAAAAGCAACTGACGTTGGCATGGGAAAGAGGACAAAGCAGGTAACTCTCACTTCAGTGAAGAAAGGGAGCATGGAGGGAAGGAGGGAATAGCTGAGCATGTGGACCACGTGAATTCATTAAGCTCTTACGGTACAGAATAGAAGAACAGGGGAGACTCTTGACTGATGCAAGGAGCATATCCCTTAAATGCTGTTCTCCTTAGTCTACAATTTTCAGTACCATTACTTCAAGACCAAGCACTGTCAGCATGAGCACAGACTGCAGCAGACCTTTCCCTGTTTAAACATACATGGTGCTTGTCACTTCTTCACATCTATCTCTCAGTCACATTAGCTGCATTAATGAAAAAATAAATGTTGCAAAAGGGAAGTATTAACAGAGCCAATGTCAAGGACATTAATTTTAAAAATGCTATTTACTTTGTATCTGAGCAATCATATATCTTGATCTTGAGCCTTGTCCAGATTCTGATTCCATGCTACAGCAACAAACTCTGTCCTGACTCTCCTTCCTGCACATGATTCATTCACTCGACATCTTTAGCACTGTACCCACTTGACAGGCTTCATGTATTTAGTAAAGTTAATAATTCTTACTTCAACAAAAATGAGTTTTTTAGTGCAAGTCCTGGATAGTGACTTACTGTGAAGTATAGACTGAGTACAACTCAAACTATCTGCTTGAAGAGAGAAGTCACCTGGCTCCAAACACAACAGTTGGCCTGATGCTTTGTGAGAAATTTGCAGATCTGTGGAGAGAGTGGGTGGGTCCCCGGTCTCGAGGGATAAGTGCTAGGTCCACCGAGCTGCCTTCAAGTAGCACTCAGCTCAGATTCACAGCCCTAGCAAAGACACTTGTGCAGGTAACCCACGTTCCTAAATCTGTTCCACTAACACAAACCAACCACAGATGTCAACTTTGCATTTTCTAGGAGTCAAGAGAAAATACTGCAGAGACCACAAAACTATTGTCGAAGCACAAGGAAAAGGTCAGCCCACGTGTTGTTTTTTTTGATTTACCAAGAGAACTAGACAGTCAGGGCAGGAGAGCCTGTGAGGCCTCTGGGATGTGAGCGTGGTACTCTCAAGACAGAGAGGACTTGGCAATTATCTCCACAGCAGGCACTGTTAGAATTAAACCCAATATTTTCAGGAATGGCAGAGGAAGTAGAAGCAATTACCCTGTCAGAAAATGTGCCAATAGATAACTTGGAAATAACCTGCATATGTGAACACAAGGTGAGTTTATTTCCACTGCCTGCCCACTTGTCCAAGACATGACTTCAGTAGTTCTTACCTGACTCCAGGTGACCTTGATGCTCTCCTGCTCTCATATCACATTACTCCCTGTCTGCCCAGTGGGGCTCTTTGGCAGACATCACATGGTAAGTTAGTGTCACTGAAGCCCCAGCTGATATTCTCCTCAAAACTCCTCTGTTCCCCCTTTCTTGGTCTCTATGGCAACACCCAGGATCCTGCAAACAGCACCAGCCGGCTCGGGGCTCGCTCTGCACTCATTCATCTCAAATGTTTGAAGAATCACCTCTTTTCCCTGTACAATGTTTCTAAAAACAGAGTTTTACTCCCTGCTGATGTCCCTACATCTTTGACACAGTTCCACTGCTCCATGTTGCAAACCCACCATGGCTGCCCCAAATGAGGTCCCACTCCAGACTAGATAAAAGGGCCAAAATCAAAATCAAATACGTTGTCTTAGTATCACTGGAGGCAGACTGAGAACCTTTGCTTGAAAATCTTGGTTCTTGTGAGCAGTTTTCCATTTTAAAAGCTGTCCCTGCTCAGCAAATGCATTGAAGATCAGCTGTAGAGTCAAAAATAAAGACAGAGAGGCAAGGACAAAATGGCAGGACTTTCCTTTGAGCTATGTTTTTTCCAGGATACATCTTCCTTACCTGCTATTTTGTTGAGTTGGGCTGTGACTATATGTTATTACTCTTTATTACTCTATATTATATCCATTCTGTACTTATGTTAATTCTGGCCTGAGAGAAACAAGATGATTTCATTTAACTTGATTCTGTTCTTACTGATTTTTTTTTCTATATTCTTGAAATACTATTTCAGTACTGGCAACTTTAGATCATTATTTGGGAATTGTTTTCATTGAGGAGGGGGGATACACTTGCAGTGTATCTTTCATTTCTGAAAGAACAACAAAGAACAAGCCAGGAGTGCACAATGCAGTATAAAATAATTAGGACATGAAATAAAACACTTGAAGGAAAAATGAAACTCCCTTGAAGGAATTATCTTCCATAATTTTTGCAACAATTAGTTCCAAAAATTTGAAACTTTATGTGTATGGGGGAAAAAAACTGTAATTGCAACAATGGGAGATCTAAACTTCTCTCACTACATGGGAGAAAACAACAATTTCTTTCAGAAGGAAAGAGTAATTTTCTTTGAGACAGTATATAATTTTCCACACACAAATGTGTTCATCCAAACTCAACCTACATGTCTCTGTACCTTATGCTCAAATTTTCTCTCACTGCATTCAACACATTAAGTGCTGTCTAACTCCCACCTCCTGAATTCAGCAATCCCCCCCATTTTTTCCTTTAAAAAACACCTTTTGAAATAGAATGTATTCTTATTGTTATGGCCCACAACTCAGAGACTAAAAATAGCCATTAGTTAACAACCTACCTATTAGCCTGTAAAGTGTTAAAAACGTGTGACCCCTGCTGTAAGGAAATTGCCCAAAGAAAAGGGCAGGGCACACTCCCCTGTCCACTCTGGTCCAGAGAGCAAAAATGTATCAGGGCTTTATCACTTAAAAAGCCTTGCTCTTTCATCCTGCCTAGCCACCAAAGGAAAGGGTGGGCCACAGCATAGCCAAGGGTTTTGCATCCCTGCACACACTCATGCATCTTGGTCAGCATCTAAATCCTGGGAGTTCTGTACCTCCTCCGGAGCCATCTCACCACCCTAGGGACAGGAGATGCTTGAGATTATGCACCACCACCACATTTAGCACACTGAAGCCTGCACACCCCTTACTCACTTGAGCTATGAAGTCAAAGTGTTTGCTAGTTATTGCATTAAAATAGAGGAGGGGATGTACTGAAACCTGCATTTTTCTAGAAGCACGAGGAAGAGATGATTCAAAATTGCTCAGAATAATTTTAAAGCCTGTTAGTTCAAGCTATGTTCCTAAAATAATATGACTCAAGTAATTCAAAGCAGTCACTGAGTTTAGCAATATAGTGGTATTAAAGCAAGTGCAGTTGGCCCAAAGTAAACATGGTACACCAAAGTCACACAACCCCTCCCCCCTAGTTCTAAGAAGGCGGCAAGCAAGAAAATACAAGTTGGTTGTGCTTTTGACATTTGTCCATCACCCCTCTCTCGCACCTATTGATTGGTAATGGGAGGAAAAGGCTGCCAATATTCTTTTATACACTATCCTTTCCTTATTTGTGTCCCTGATTTCTGCTTTTACTAAATGCTCCATTTTTCTGCTACTGCCGTGCTTCCTTCTATCTCCTCTCTTTGCCTAATCAGCTGACCCTTCTCATTTATCTCCACTGTCTGGAATCTCAGCTCTTCCCATTTCTCTTCCCCTTCCAGCTCATCAGCCTTCATCTTCTTACTGGTCTTCCTCCTGTAGCACTTTTATGCTTTCTTCTTTCCTTTCCTTGTTTCTCATCCTTTTAAAACTCCTTTTTTTTAATATAAGATACTTATCTTTCCATCTGTGCGCTTTCCACCTGTTGCCGCTCAGGTGTTTGGATCTGAAGAGGAGTTTTGAGACATTTAAGTAGGAAATGAATGGCCACACACAGCACAGAGGGGATCTGCTAAAATGTGTTTTAAGATATTTCCCTGGATCCCATATCATCGTTCAAAATAATACTTTAAAAGTATTTTAAAAGGATTTCCTATGAAACATTTCATATAAATCTTTATGGGAATTGCAGTAAGTTCCATTTTTTTCCCCTTAAAAAGCAGGCATGAAATAAAAGTTATTACTGACATCTGTCATATTTCAAATTCCTTTATAAAATTTAGTGGTGGCAGCAACAGATGTAGCATAAAACACTGTGAAACAATCTCCCTAATAGAGCACCCTTTAAGAAAAGCAGCTTCATCACTGACAGTCATTTAGTAACACAGAAAGCAGCTTCCCAGAAGATATCTGCTGCTGTTATATTAGAGGTAATTAAACTATGAGGTGATTTATTTCTTTGCAGCCACGTAATTGAATTTTCTAAAGCCATTAATGATACCTTATGAAAGTATCACCAGATGCAGAACATGATTATCTGCAGCAAAACTGTGTTTACAACACATAGAGCCACAAAAATTCTACAAAACGCCATTTATTGGCAAAACATTAATATATTAAACCACAAAGGACAGTGCACTGATGGTAGAAATGCTGTCACTAAATTTACATCTCTCCATCCTTCCCTCAGCTCTCTCTTCCCTATGATTGACAGTGATTTTCAGAGAGTAGGCTTTATCTCCAGGCAAGAAAATCTGTGTACATAAGAAATAGTTTTACATTAGTTCTATTGCAGCACTGTTGATTACTAAAGGAAGCTTTAGGCAAAAAAAATATATATTTTAAAATAATGTGTATTTAGGAGGAGAAAAAAACTCCTACATACAGAAATTTAAAGGAGTATCAATATCTCACATATTTTCCCCACCATATTACCTAATCCAGCAAAAAAATCCTTGATATGTCATTTTCTGATTGATGAGCACAGAGAGCTGAGACCTGAGCACAGAATTTTATTGCTGAAGACATTTTCATCTGCAGCCAAATCACCAGGGAAACACTTTGTCAAACAACTTCATTCTGCAGGGAGACTTTGTGACAATATTGGCAACTTAAGAATTTGTTCTGGTTTTTCCAATAGCATCTACCTGTCCACGTTGAGAAATATTTACAGCAGCACTGCAATTTATGCCAATGTCCAGCTTAAAACCCAGGAACAAGTGTTTTACTTTTCATTGCAACAATATGTAAAAAGTGGATGCTCACAAGATCTATTTTTTAAAAAATATTTATCTCCATGGAAGTGATCCAATATATTTTCTGGAATTTTCACACCAAGCACCTGTACTTTCATAATAACTGATCAAGCATCTGCAAGCTACAAAATGATACATGTTTTCATATCAAAAAACTCCAGTGCTTCTTTTACCCCTTTTTGTTTGTGGGGTTTTGTTTGTTTGTTTGTTTTGGGGGTTTTTTGTTGTTGTTGTTTTTTGTTGTGTTTTTTTTTGGCAACTGCAGGGGCATTTTGAATCTAACAAAATGCTCTTTTACATCATCAAGTTAGGCAAGATGCTAGGCTTTCAGTAGGGAAGGTTATAGGTTAATATCTTCCCATACTTGCTGTTCCTGAAAAAGGAATCTGAGTCCTGTTGATTGTCTTGAAGCTTCTAATTATTTTCTCTGTGGAACAAAATTCCCAGGTTTCACAATTTTTTATTGAGGTGGCAGCAAGAGTGACCTGCTATGAAATTTTCTCAGCTAAGTAACAGTTATTCCATGCTCTCAATGGCTCAGCTGTGCTGTCCACCATGGGCTAAACCTGATAAATCCAGAAACAGGTAGTCTCAGTCAGGGTTTATGTATACAATTGTATGTACAATTCCTTTGTTCACAGATGAGCATAAAAACCAAAATGAATGGTCAAACAAGATGGTTAGGGCCACCTGATGTGATGGAGTGGGGGAAGAAAAGAGTGTTACTCTTTCTCTGCAGTCAGGACATACTTTCATCTCAGCAGATAAACAGCAAGGAACTCCCATCTTCAATTCAAGCTAATGGTAAAACTCCAGTCCCTTGCACTGAACAGGGTTGGTTTCTCCTTGGGATTCTAGGGTTAAACACTCTAAGCCTAACTGATAATTCTGTATCTGAAAACGAGGGATTAAGATGAATAATTACAATTTTTCTCAGAGAAGTTTCCTTAGATACTGCAATGACATTTTACCTGAGCAATCTGCTTATGGCACTGCTCCACTGACCAATATAAAGGATGTGAGATCAGGGGCTTAAATCTTGCTGCCAGTCAGCTTGCAAATGAAAAGGCTTTCATCCAGCACTGAGCATCTACTTCCAACACACTTATCACCACAGGATCCACTCAAACCCCCACTGCTGCCCATCTTCCTGATACTGGCCTTTGGAAATAGAGACAGAATTATGCTTTAAAAAAACTCACACCGTGCCACATGTGTACTAAGCAACAATAAAAGGCTGAAATATGCTCTGAACAGGTTACCACCAACTTCATTACCTTTTTTTAAGCTACTAAGCCACTTTAATAGTTATCTCTTGTGAAAATTATTTCTCTATGTAATCTGCTCTTGTCTGAAATTTTAGATCAAGTGCCATCTCAGACAAATCACCCCCTTTGTTTCTACTTTGTGATCTTCGGCTTGTTGATCTGGTTACTACAGCTTGCAGTTCAAATGGCATACAAATAAATATAAACCAAAAAACAACAGAAGTTCTTATACTCCAGAGAGCATGAGGACAGCATGCCTGAAGACCTCACCTCACATCCAGAAGGGCAAGTGCTTTTCCCTTTCTACCAGAGCATATGAACACAGCTTGTTACAGGCACTGCTGCATTAACATGACAGGTTTACAAGGCCCTGGCTTTCTCAGCAGTAATGATCCTTCAACATCCCTGTCAGAGCAATGCACAACTTTCCTCAGGACCCGCTTACCGGAACACTGGTCAGGAGGGAACGTAACTTTGCAAAACCGTGTTCAAACCAGATGTCTCTACCAGGAGCTGCTGTAGGGAGAGACATGGGGCTGTTTGCAAAGTCCTCTGATTCAGGATGCTGGAGGAATGCATCCCTGACCCTTCACTGACCACTCTCAGCACAGCTGTTCCTCTTACCTACACTCATTGAGGATTTTCACCTCATGATCTAGTTTTATTTCAAGCCCTTTCCCACCACTGTAATTTTTGGCAAAGTCTCACCCCATCTGCTCTCTGTCCCACAAACAAGAGACAGAGGAAGGCAGTTAAAGTATTGTCCTGAACATACTTCGACAAAACGCAAATGTAAAGAAAACGTGTCATCTCATTACCATAAGAACATGCTGTTTTTTAATCTCTCCTAAACATAAGTGTAGCTACAGATACCTTGATCATGAAGATCTGTTCAAAAACAGCAATAAACCAAAACACCCAAGAAACAACAGCTCAGCAATTAGTGTTGGGCAATGAGCCACTTCTTATGGAGCCCCTAGAGCAACTTCCTCCTCAGAGGCAAAAAGGTATTTGAGTGGAGGGGGTAGGCAAGAAAGAATGAAGAAATGCTTTGTGGGTTTTTTTGTTTTGTTTTGTTTTTTAAATGCTTCATTGTTAAAATCTAACCTGGTGAAACTAAATTTCAAATTTTTTTCTATTTAAGTCATTTTGATCTAATCCTCTTGCTATATTCAAAAGTAATAGCTGTGAACAACATTGCTATTAGTCCAAAGGGAGTCCAGAGAGTAATTATTCATAGTTACCTTAATCACAGATGCAGAATGTATAAATAAAAAATAATTTCTCACTTTGAAAGTATTATTTTTTTGACAGTCGAAAGCCTACCCCACAATTTGGAAGCTGTTTCTCAAGGATCTTAATTTTCCCTACTCAGAATTACTAACATGAAAATACATCCTTTCAAAATGTCAAACATCAGGCACTAACACTGCATGTGTCTGAGTCTCAAATGTGTCTTTACTGAAGTGACACTGCCTATTTTAAACCTGCCTTCTCTGAGAGGGAGACATTAATGCCTAACCAAAGCATGCTAACATTGCTCTAGCTAGAAGGCTGGACACCAGCATCTCAGAGATGTCAGAAGACTGATACTACAGACCTAACAACAAGCTTTAGGGCACAAATATTAGTTTCACATAAAACAAGGCAGTATTACAGTAACTCAAGAGGAATGTACATTGCCATTCAGTGCACGTAATTTCTTAATAGGAATTTATCCTATTGATCTGTTTTGGAAGAAAGCAAAAACCAGAATCCTGGATGGCAAGATCAGCCAACATCAGGAAGAACTGAACAAAGCTCATGTGTCTCCTTGCTGGGGTCCCATCACTGGGGGCAGTAACACAGATAAGGGCATAATGGAGTAACTGCAGACACTGCATTTTCAATCTGCTTCAAAACTATTATTTAATTCCTAATATATTGCTGTCTCCATCTGAACACCAGAAATAGTATAAAATTACGACTCAGTATTTATTCATGAGATCAAATTTAAGCAATTCTTCTTTTCAGGATTGCAGGCTTAATTCTCCTCTCATTTGCTCGCACACAGAAAAGGAGTAACTCTGCTGAGGTCAATGTCAGTGCAAGAAAGGGATGAGTCATTGCTAAACTGCAAGTCTGTTGAAAAGGAAGAAGTGATTTCCCAGCTAAGACAGCACAGACAACAGAAGCAGTGAAGAAGCAGAGCTATGAGTTTCAGCTGCATAAGACTGCTGAGCCTTATGTTGTTGTATCTTTACCATTATTCATACTCATCAAAGCCAGTTCGAATACTTTCTGGCATGCTGAGTATCAGAATTTTCCTTTAAGAACAGACAAAAGCAATGCAGTAAGCATGCTCAGTTTACATGCCAGGGGACTGATCCTTGCTAGGCGTAAACTGGAACAGCATGATGGATCTCTTTCATCAGTGGACAATTTCTATTTTACTTTCCAAAATTAGGAGATTACAGTATATATGTTTTACTCTTTTCTTACATTCCAGGGTAAAAGACCTTGCCTTTGACTCAACTGTCAATGGGTGGACTGGTTGTGGTGATAAATAAATAAGTCCACAGACGACTCAGAAATGTTACCAACATAATCAAGTCAATTTGGGAACACACATAGTGCGCAAAGAGACCAGCAGATTAGATTAAAAGCCACTGAAATGACTGCAAGGAGGTCCACATTTAATTACCGGGATACAAGATTCAGATGGGCAGACAGAGCAAGGGACAAAACGAAACACAACCCTGAAGGTGTCTCCTACACAGCAGAAAAGAACTGGGGGGAAAAAAAAAAGTAATGGATATTTTACAGATGTAAGTATTAATAAGAATTTCTTTATTTCTTTGACTTCCCTGTGTGGGGAACTTTCTGTTCTGACAGAGACAACTTCTTTGACAGACAAGAATACTCTCACTCCTAAGGTACCAACTTAAACAGCCTCATAGGAAGGCTCAAACAATGATGAGTATCACTTAGTTTGGGGAGTGCCAAACCTGAAACTGTTGTCAAAATCTCAACAATAAGCACCACAGCTTCACACGTACTAGAAATCAGCCAGACAGATGAGAAGGAACAACTACGTTGTCAAGAATTTTTATCCAGTAGTTCAAAGCCAGTACAAAGAAACCTGTCAAGCCAGCCAGCCAGACATTTCAGAATCAGAGGTGTGACACAGCAGACACAACACGCTGATTATCACAGCAAACACCAGAAGTTGAATGGCCAGGACCACCATCCAGAGATCTGCAAGAGAAATGTCATGTAGGTAACAATTCTTACCGTAACGGCTCTGACTCTTCCCTGGAAATGACTAATTTTAAACTTGATGTGATCTAAAGAAATCTCTCCTATGCCTGCTCAGCCAGTCCACTCCCCAAAACACCCCAGTATCTCCACTGAAACATGTCCCCTCTCCTATGCATGTCCATAACATTCTCTTGCAATTGACTTTGAATTTGTGTCTGACGCTTTTCATCACTGAAGTTCTTACCTCCTTTAATTTGGCAAATCTATGGCATTATGTGAAGGGACTTCAAAGGTTAAAAAATAAATAAATTATTAAATGATCTGGATAATGCCTTTTTTGCTTGAAAAACCCACATTTTTTCTTCCTTGAGAATGACTATTGTTCTCTGCTTGGCTGCTAAGTGCATGCAGTAACCATCAGGAATACTTGCTGGGAAAACTAGCAACTGTCTCTCAAAAATGCAATAAAATTATCCCTTTCCTGTAAAGAGGATTTTCTAAAAGCTGGTTATTTTGGCTGCTTCCAACCTGCGCGAACACTCTTCTCCAGCAGGAAATACAAGAATTTTTCTATATCGGGTTCTCATCTGTTTCTCTGAAATTCCCCAATCAGTACTTAAGAATGAGGTAATTTTTTAATCAAAAGCCTATTCAGAGAGCTGTCTGCCCTCAGGTCCATCTCATTCATCTCTCTGGACATGGGTTTCAGTTTTTTCCTCCAAAGAGGTTAACAGATTGCTGTAATTGGATGGCCCCAAGAAAAGTGCTTTAAGCACCAGAGCAGCTAAGAACAGAACTCAGTCCATGCTCTAAGCAATGAAAGTGTTCCCCCTTATTAAATATTGCTAACTATCTGTTCTAAGTACTTCAGGGAAAAGTACAATCCAAGGAGTTAATTCACTTGTATCTTGCTATGAAGAGGTCTTCCCTGGCATTCAGGTTGAAATTGTTCATATCCCAAGTGTAATAAGCAATAAAAATATTACTCTGACTAGTGGTTTCATCTTTTAAACATCTGTAGACTGTTATGATCCTGTAATTAACTTCCTCGCCTTACAGTCTTACTGGCAACAACTAGTGCCACAGAAGCACAGCTCCTCGTGTTTTCTGCTTTATTTGCAAGCCTGTAATCTCAGTTATTTTCTAAAATTACTTCCTGAAAATGCACAAATAAGAAAAGATGTCTTTGCTGACCTCTAATACTTTGAAATCTGAACTGTGTTTGTCGTCATTAAAAAAGCACATCTGGTTCTGCATTCTTCTTGTGTTTTGGTTTGTTGGTTTTGGGGGTTTTTAGGAGAATTTTAACAAGATCATAAAGTATCTCACTGTAATTACAACAAGCAGAAAAACAAAACAATTTTCAACTAATTATGCACAGAGAGTTAAAATGGACACGTCTGAATGACCCGCAAAGCTATGTGAAGCACCACCTTTTAAGAAGCCTGAAACTTACCAAGAGTCACATACTCCATCACAATTAAAACTTCTTGAAGTTTCAATCTGAATATACCTCATGCCTCAGTTCTTAGAAGAGCTGAAATATCCATGTAGAATTGTTGAATATTTATTGAAGTACCATAAGACTGAATAACCAAACAAGGGTAAATAGATATGTGTAATCCTCTGTGATGACTCTGAAAAAGAAACTATGTGAAACCCTCTAACTACCAAATCAGAGTAGACTTTCCAGTGTTAGAAGATAAACTGAAGCTTTCCTTAACATTTCATTTTAACAAAACTGAATATATTAACCCCGCACTAACAAAACCTGAATTGTTATCTATTGGTACCACTCACAGATAAAAGCAGTCCCTGGGATGGCTCAGCACCACATAACACCAACCTACAGTATGTGGTGTACAGGGAGTAAGTCCCACAGCACCCTTCACACTGAATCAAAGATGATACATCTGGACAATACCAGTTAAATCCATAAATACAGTGACTCACTGGAAGGATAATAAGATATAATCTCTTATTGAATCAGGATGTGCAATGATGGATACACTAAAGAATGATGGATTTGCTTCAGTCAGAGGGAGAATTCTGCTAAACACAGAGATATCAGAGGCAAATCTGAAAAAAATATTTACAGCCTTCAGATGAAACACAAATACTATATCAAAAGCATTTGCTGTATCACTTAACCCAGGCAAAGATATAAAACCACTTTTAAAAGCAAGTCTTCCAGAAGAATCCAGTTATCCAAAATACGTTTCTGCTATTTCCTGATGCCAGAATTTTAAAGCAATGCATTAATCAACATTGTTCTAAGAAGTAGATTGTCTCTTCTTCCTTTTTGTTTTTAGGGTTGGGAGAGAGTAGTGGGGTGAAAAGGACAATAGACTCATTCATTAAATTACACATACACATACATATTCTTTTGTACACAGACTGTCAAGAAAGTAAAAAAATATCACCATCACCCAAGTGTGAATAAAAAAAATGTAATCATACTGAGAGTTCCTATTTTAAAGGTACCAGAATCACCTGTCACACCAGGGCACTGTTCTGCGAGTCTGAGGGACAACTCTGAAAGGTATTTTTTCACTGAACTGATTCACCAAAGCTACTGAACCAATGAACACAGGAAATCCATTTCAACTAGCAGTGCCTACAAAACAGCTAGACTGAAAGAAAAATTATTTTCTCAAAATTTGAAGTGTGTAAAGACACAGGGACAGAAGATGGCAAAAAAATTTTCTTAAAAAAATCTGAGCAATCAGCTAGGACTGCTATATCAAACACAAGGGGAAAGCTCTCTGGGAGCAGAAGCACCAGTGAAGCATTTGTCCCACATTAAGCCGTGCTCCCATGGACGTTCCTGTGTGTTGTTATTTACATGCCCAGAAATTCCTGCAATGCACCGAAGGAAGGGTGCTTACCTGGGAAGAATGACTGGATGATAAACGTTATTTCTGCAAAACACATCGTCCTTAAAAGCACTGCACTTAAATTATACTACAGATCTAATATATTTCTCAGGAATTACGCTTGAAAACATGTGATTTCCCAAAGCCTTGCTTTACAATTACTTCTCAATGTTTTTCATCAGGTTCTAAAATATCCTGGTGGCTTCCAACATAAAACCTAAACGTATCTCCCAAAGCATCAAAAAATATAACCAATAGATGAAACCACTTTATCTGACTTGTAAAAATACTGTTGTTGGAGTTACAAATCCAGGAAACATAAATAAGAACAGGTGCCACTAGATTTTTGTTGAAGGAAAACTATTTCACACCGTTATATGGATGCTTTGAAGCTTCTATAACTCTGTCAAAATGCAGCTATTTTATGGGTGCAAGAAAAATATTTCTTAAGTTCTGTGTGTTTCAAAACTTGCCTACACCATATGCATGCTGACCATATGTGAAAAGGAGATGGACAAAGATCCCCTACGTTATCTAAGGTGCAGACTACAGTTCCAGCAATGGTGCACTTTGACGGACAAGTCACCATCAGTGCGCTGAGGATTTACAGCTCAGGAGCTGCTCCTGCAGGACCTGCCTGCACATGTCCTCCAGCCACCCAGTAAATGGCAGGTGACTTTACTGGAGGGGTACAACACCTTTGTCTGAGGACACGAGAGTGCATTTTGGCAGGTCTCAGGGAGCAGCTGGTGTGCTGGAAGGTGATGTGACCCTTGACCAGGCATCTGCCCCTGGCCCTGAGCCTCAGCACTGATGAAAGGGCAGGGAAGCACACGTGTAGCAGCTGAGGTCTTAAAAACACTTCCAGTCCCAAAAGCTGAATTAATCCTGAATAATCGTAGCCTCTCAGGCAATGTAGCAGTTACAGAATGATTTTACGAAGACCATGGTCAGCAACCTTGCCCAAGGGGCATGTCAGACTGCACGTATCCAGCCCAGAGCAGCAGAAACCCAACAGGCACCAGAAAACACTACATCTCAGAGGAAAACAGGGCTCTCCTTTCATCTGTCCTTTGCAGGAGCAGGTGGCACAGATGCTGCTTCTTTGGGGCCCCTCTTGGCACAGCACAACCACCATCTCCTCTTCTGCTAAAGCACTTGATCCTCCTTTCAATACACTGCTACACAGACCATGTCGAACACATGGCTTGACATAACATGAAGGTGCACGGGCAAGAGGAAGAAAAACCCATACAAATCTCAATGCATCTCCTGTCAATCACAGGTGACTTCTGCACAGTCTTCTTTTAACTGCCATCCCCACTAACTCCCACCTCATCTTCTAAATCTCAAAAGAATAATAACTTCTTCTGCTCATAGAGCTTTAGGTGGATCCATCTCCAATAACCTGAACACTAAACATTCACCCTCGAACACGAGTAATCTGGCCACATGCAAGGAATGTCCACGACACTGAAATACAGCTCCTTAGAGAGGCAAAAACTGCACCTGGAGGGTAATGGTATGGCCAGATGCGGTGTCTGGGTTAAGTGATGCATGTGCTATGACTACTACTTGTAGTACACAGCAGATTTCTGTCCAGGCACTCCACTTTTTTTCCTGTAGGAATGATGGTGATGGGGATATGAGGAGAAGTGATTTTGCCTTCAGACAGCAGCAGAATGAGGCTGGGAATGAATAGCATGCTAAAAACCTAACCATCTACCTCTTTCTTTTTGTCTGTTTTACTTCTATCCCAGATTATTTCTCATAATTCTTGGATTATGAGAAATGCTTTGTGAAGTTCCTCTGTATCATGCCACTTACTATTTTACAGTTCTCTGATCATTTCCCTTCTAGGATGGAGAGTTCAGGTCTACTACTGCAGATCTGTATTTTTTATTGAATACACAGTTTTCCAATATTATTTTAATTACATTAAAGGCCTTCCCTTCCTAATTAGATAATGCCACTGAAAACTTATAAACTCTGAATCTGCAACTCTTCAACTATTTCTGCTATAAATGTACTATAAAATTCTAAATTTTGTTTTGTAACCAAATAGACTAATTTTTCATGTTTCTGATATGATTCCAGGCTGAACAGATTTTGTTATAGTTTTACAGATGTGTTCTTCACAAATCGCTTTAAATACAGGTATACATAATCTTAATCTAATAATTATTTTGAAAGTTACAGAATAAGAAAAATTGCTTTACAGGCTTCAACTGCACAATGACTTCTTAGACAAAACCATTATTTTTATTATGATTGTGCACCTACACACAATTTCTGCCCAATGAAATCTAACAGAAGAAAAGAGAGAATTAATAACTTTTTTTTTTTTTCTAAATTAAACAAATCCTATGTGTCATGTTCTCCCTGCTGGACCCTTCTAGGTAGCGTTGCCCTTTCAATCAGGAACAGATTCAAACCTTTACTGTGAAATAAACAAACAAAAAATATTTCCCAGAGGAATAATTTTATCCCTTTCTTAAGTGTTCACCTTTACATTCCTGTATTACTCTTGAAAGATACTGACAGCAGACTGAGGGCACTGTCAGCTAAAAATTACTTCTGCAGTGGACAGGAATTCAATCTTGTAACACTTCTTTTTGATCAGATAAAATTTTTGTAGACCCTCTCCTAAAATGGAAAGTGGATTTTTTTAATCAGATTCATCTTCCGGCAAAACGAGCCTCACAACTTCAAAGGAACATTGTGAATGAGATGGTTTATTGGAGAGGAAAATGATGGCTTTCTGACTGGCAGAAAAAAAGAACACAAAACATTAGCCATCCACTACTGAATAGGGAGATTACAGGAGACAGGCATTTGCCAGAATATCTTCTAAGACTATCTACTACCATAACTCTACATTGTTAGAAGCTTTACAAATAAAATGAGAGAAAAGTGAGTCTGAAGGGGAAATTGCTTTAGGTGGAAACCAGTGTTTCAGGCTGGATTTAACACACCTCTGATGGTAGAACTGAACTAGTCCTATTGCAAGCAAAACACTTCAGTTAAAGACAAACAGAAATCCTGCCAGGGCTGTCCCAAAATATTCCTATTCTGTAACAAGAGACCCACCACAGCAGAATACATTAGTACTTCACAGTTTGTACCGTTACCCTAAACATGCTTCACTAATGAATAAAAACACTAAAGCTGATAAATTAGCTTTTTGTTATTTGTTTAAAGAAGGGGAAATACTACTGAGCAATAAAGAAAACCTTAAACAAAAAACCCTCAAGAAAATTACCAAGAGAACATCTCCATCACCAACACTGAAAAACAAGAACAAAAAATTATGTCCATGTATGTAAATTTTTAAATTTGTTTTTTAATACATACTCATTTTACTAATCACATTTCCAGGTTAAATAAAATAATGCTATTTGAAAAAGTTTACATTTGAAATGTCGTCTTAGCACTTTGAAATACCCTGACATGACAGTCAAGTTTTACAAGGTGATGAAACACTTCTGTTATTGAGCAGAACTACACACTTCATCTTTGTGTCCAACAATGCACCCAATGCTGGAGTCTGACAAATAACACCTATTTGGCCACCTCTTACTGTTTAAAGGGCTTAATAGTATTTTGTGTAGATAATTACATTACATACAAATTCTTTGCCATTTATTTTGGTGGTGATACATAGAGAGTTTACTGTTAGCCACAGCAAATGTGATTTTTTTTAAGGGAAAACTACAGTTCCTTATTCTTGAAGCTTGTATTTTACACCTTTTGAGCATAAGCAGATAAAATTTCAGTATCACTATTGCTGAGATTTCCTGCTATTTTTATTTTCTACTGACAGAATATTCAAAGCTGACAAATGTTGTGTAACAGACATAGTTATTAAAAGCTTCAATTTACAGCAAATAGTGACAGTTTGCTTTTGCTGCTCATAAACCAAAAATCTAAGAGGTGTAAATAGCAGAAAGACGACAACAAAACAGATAGATCTTTAAATAATTCTACAAGTAACAGTGATACAGAGTCACAGATGTGCTTTCATTGTGTGCATCTGACATAATCAGGTTTATGGATCTTGAAACAGCCCTTTTAAATTTGCTTATATTAAAAAAAAAAACAACTCAGGTACCATAAGCCTAAGTGAACAAAAAGACCAAAAAGGTAAAGTATGTGGTATGTTTAAGCACACCTTTTAGAACTGCTGGGCTTTCCTGTGAAATATCACTGCTCTTCTTTACTGAGGTTGTGCTTATGTTTGATAAAGTGGTGTCTGTCACCTCTCCAACTTCAGTCCCTAAAATGATTACTTCTCCTCCCTCACTTCCCTCTCTTCTGCTACCATAAAAGAGTTGGCAATTTGTGTAGCAATTACTACTGAAGCTTTTCAACACTCAAAAACTTTGTATCTGTCTTTCAATAACCATATCAAATAACTTATTTCAGCACACAGGTCTCTGAATCGGATTAATTCTAAGCCCGTTTGTGCAATAGTGAGGTAGTTGCCTGAGATGCTGAAGATCCACACGTTCCTTGTATTAAAAACTGAATTGCTGGCTGTATATCCTGTAAATTAGTAATATAAAAAGGGAGGGTATGAAGGATAAGGAAGGAAATCATAGCTGCCACTTTATAGTAAAAACTGGCAGAACTCAACTGTGTTGCAGATAACTGAAATTCTTGGTATTTACGATGTTCTGGCTTCCCTGCACTTCCCAGTTCCCATGCTCTGCCCAACCTCTGCACCTGCACGAAGGCTGAGGCAGCTGGAACGTGTCAGACCTCACCTCACAAAGGCCCTACAACAGGTGTGCTGATGGAGCTTATGGCATTTGATCCCCCCACTAGCAAAGACTACTGGCACAGGAAAAGGTGACTTATTGGGTGGCAGAAATGAAACATAAAATTGTCTTACCCTAGCTGAGATCATAAATGAACATGCAGAGTAACTATTCTGCGACTGCAATGTCCTACAACCCTGACTGGGCCAGTGTGCACCGTCTAACAAGACTGATGGTACCTTTAACTTCTTAAGAGATCTCCCCTTACTTTTTTACTCCTTTTTCACTGAGATTTTTTTTTCCCCCGCATATTCAGCTTTAACTAAGTAAGGCCTCCCTCTGCTTGAAAACCAGCATTAGTAAGTCTACCTTTTGCACAATTTAAACTAAATTTTTTTGCATAATTTTTCCTTTCACTACACCGTGACTTTGCTCTCCAGTAAGTTAAAAATTCCTAGTAAGACTAATTTTCACTACATCAGTCTTGCAGGAAAATATTTTTTGTTATAATATGCCCAGTAGTTGCTCTGAAGATCAAAACAGTAGGTGCCTCAAACAAAACAGTTGTTCCGAGTTCACTGGGAAAACCAACCTAAACACAGATGTGGGCTCTGACCAATGCAAGTTGCAGAATGTTCATGCACCATCTGCACACTACAGGATAAAAAAAGAAACCCCAAACTCTAACGAATACCTTAGTAAGAACAACAGTACCAAAGCTGTATGTTTGATGCATCAATTTAATTTCCTACCTTTTCCTACTTATCTTGGGGGGGGGGGAAGTAATAATGACTAGCTGACTAGCAAAACAGTGAAATTCTATTTATTTCACTTTCTCATATTGAAATTTTTAAAGATGATCTGTAGAAGGCATTTTTTCAGGCTTCACTTCTGATTCAAAAAAATCCCCAAATGAAAAATCTTTTGAGAGCAAACTTGACAAGAGCAGAAAACAACCTCATAAGGTAGGCAAAGTATGCTGTGGTAAATTTCTCTACTTTAAATAGTTACTTTTGCTTATTAAGAAAATTGGTAGTTTTGTGTTCATACTCTTTCCTGACAAAGTTGTGTTTTCAGCCACAAGAGAATACTTTAAAAGCTCTTAACTTTTATTTTTATTTAATTTTTTTTACTTTTAAAGTAAATAAATTTATTTCCCACTTTTATATTGTAAAATTCTTCAGGGTTGTGACCTACCTGTAGTGTCTTATGTGTGGTTCACACCTTCCTCTTGCAACACAATGGATCTGAAGTAAGAGCATTACACAGCTCCACGACAATAGAGGTTACTACTTTGCAACAAACTCTGCCGAGAAAGCTGGACGCAAACTGAACCCGCATTCCAGACTTCAGGTGTCCTCTAGGAACAGTTGCTGACCATAATTACAATCTCTCTGCTGAGATTTTTTTTTTCCCCATAAAGTGTCAGGTCTCTTTTTGCCCCTTGGCAATTTGATGTTACTATTTTAACCTTTCTTCATTTAAATATTATATATTCACCTAACCATTTATGCACCTAAAGCAAGATGGACAGACCTGAAGATCATTCCATATTAGAGGGCAACAAAGAAGGTGCTAATTACCACTTCAGTAGCTTTTTAAGGAGAAGGAAAGCCCAAGGTACTTTCTTCTTTTTTTTTAAGGGTAAGGGAGAGGGGGAGAGGAAGGGCGAAGAAAGGCCAGATTTTGAGAACACAGTAAGAAACAGTGTCAGAAAAATAAGGCTGACAGGACATAGAGAACTCATGTTCCAATCTTCTGCCTCATGACAGGATCAACTCTAGTTTGTCTTGAGATTTTTCCTGAAGATCTGCAGCCATGACAAAAGTCAATTTGAGTCCAATTTTTCTGTTTTATTCTCACTCAAGATCACAATCCCCCCCCCTCCCCCCAACTTCCTCTTCTCCAAAGACTTGTTTGACAACATTTCAGCATATGCTTCAGGGTAAATCCCTCAACTTCATCATCCATCTTTCCTCACTGTTGAACTTTTCTAGCCTTTGACTTTCCTTGTTCCTCTGCTCTGGACTTTCTCTAATTGGTTCCTATTTTTTTGCAGCTGGGATACATACCTTAAAATAGGGCTGACAGAACTGAGTACAGCAGGAACTTTACTTCTTCCATGTCACATAAGACACTTCTGCAGTGATATGGCGGCACTTGCTGACACTCTGTGGTTCCAGAGCTCATTCTGCAGATCCAGTGCTTAGCAGTAATTCCCAACCATGTATTCCTTCAATCAGTACTTCATACCCAGCTCTGCTGAACTGCAAGCTGTTCTTTTCAGGACACATTTGAAATGTTATTTTATTATCCAAAATCATTGAGGGGGAAATTTTTTTTCCTGTAACTGTCTCCTGTACTGTTATGTTCTCTTCAACTCTGCTAATCACTTTATCGTGCTGTCATGTCTACAGAAAAATACTTCTCAAAATACACAAGTTCCCAATTTTTCAGAGCAATACTTTCATATACAAATGAACTCGATGACTAACGAGTCAGTAGGCATGCAATACAGTAAGCAGGAGAGAAAGAAAAACAATGTCTGATATAAATACTGATTTACTTTGTCTGTGTTATTCATGGTGTCATCCATCTCTTAACTTTTTCCCTTTATTCTTAGTTAGCAACTGCTTATGTTGCAATCTCAGGTCTAAGCAGTAGAAGGGAATGCACTCTAACCTTTTGTGAAGTAGAGCAACAACTTTTCCCAAACAAGCAGGAATGAAGGAAAGCCAATCTGACTTGGACTATGAGATGGGGTCAAAAATGGCATCCAGGAAATCTCTGCTTCAGACATCTGCTGAAACATCTGAATTTTCTCACATCAAGGCTGGCTATTCTAAGAAATCAGCCACTGCCTTTAAGTTTTCTTTACTCAGATTTGGCTCAAGAAAGGGATGAAAACCTGAAAATGTTCTTAAACCTTCACAGTCATTCTGAAGTAGTTCTCCAATGCAGACACACTCTAATCCAGAAAAATGCTAAAATTAATGTCCAACAGGTGTAGGCATCTATAAAGGAATCCATAGCTGTTAAATGAATTATGTAACACCTCTAGTCATGTGCCCCATCCAATAAGCACAGCAATGACAAAGAGGGAGGCAGAGCTCTAGGGGGTATAAAACTGTAATGAAACAGAACACAGGTTGGATAATGTGAATAAGGTGTTGGGTGAATTAAATTTTCTTGCAAAGTCTTAAAAATTCTTCCACTAGAATTCAAGCAATCAGGACTTGAATCCTCATGCTGTTTCCTTCATATAGCCCTGAAAATCTGGCCATTGCCCACTGTCCAGATAGTAAAGGGCATAATTTCCCTCTGCCTATGTCACACCCATGAGTGTTTACCTTTTTTCTGATTCTGCTTCCCATTCCACCTGGAAGTGGGGAGCAAAGAATGAGTGAGTGGCTGTGGGGTACTTAGTTGCCAGCTGGGAATAAACCATAACACAAAGAGAGTAAACTCCTGATATGCTTTCACCTACCCATGTATGGAGAAATCTCTGGCAAGGAATTACCCCCTTATAATTCAACATTTTCAGTAAGGTCCCATTTATACTGTGAAGCATCTAACCAGTTAATAAAAATAATCGTGAGATTAGAAAGCACTTTGGAAACATTTATTCCCTCTGACATTGCTTTGTCTTTCAGACTCCTCAGTTCTCAGGAACCGTCTTGTATTTTGAATATCGTCCAGGACATTTTGGTAGCATCCAAAATCTAATAATCATAACAGCAATAAAAGCAGTAACACATTTCAGACAGTGTCCTTAGAGATTTCATGTTTCACAGGGTTCAGCCAATTAATGGAAAAATCAATGTTGCCAGTAATTGCTTTTAGAGTCAGTTAGTTCAACTCCTTTGATATGATGGTTATATTTCCACCCACTGGGTAAACAACCATGATGGAAAGCTCATTTGCATGATTTTTAGAACTTACCAGCCCAAACTGAAGTGATCTGCATGATCTGCAAGGCCTACAACATGATGTTTTTGTCAGTGCATGTGCCAACATTAAAAAAACCTTCTCTTACAACTCAGTATGGAAGCAGGGTATTAGGAGAAAAAAGTCCTAATAGAACCATGTCTTCTTAGTTATAACACATTTTGAGCTTCTTCCACCACTTAGTCAACAAAATTAGCAATCAGTAGAAATCCTAAAGTGAGACGGATGGTTTAGTTACTGTCAGTAACATATTTCAGAGGTCTGTAACAAATAGCAGCACCAAATGAATAAATAATGTTCAAAGTCTAACAGCCAGCTTCCCTAACAGTGTGAAAATATGTAAATGTTACATTGCTTTACTCTTCAAACTGGCTCTCCTTTCATTCCTCAGAGACTCTTCTGTCAGAATAACAAGCTAAAAACAAAATATGAATGACAAGTGCACATACTTAGCTGATTGAGAACACAGAGTCGAACAGCAACCATATTAATCTCGTCTCTCAAAGAGGCTGTGTGAATTCCAGGCAGAAATATTGATTCTGATCTAGTCTACTGCAGTGTAGATTGCTAATTGGTGTTCAAAATCTATGCTGAGTGCTTTCCTCACAAACGGCAACTTTCAGCACTTTTCTTAGTTCAATTAGGACACCTAGAATTTCATACTTAAAACCCATTAACACTGTCAAAAACCTCTGGTATTTCTATACATTCTCGACAAACATTTGACTTGTGAATTTTCAGTATATAACCAAGCCCTAAAAACATAAGAAAACTGTAAATGTTATCAGTGACTTCACTCTTGATATGGTTTTTTTCAGTGAAGCAAGGGTGTGTCCAGCAGGTCGAGGGAGGTGATTCCGCCCCTCCACTCTGCTCTCATGAGACCCCACCTGCAGTAAATGCATCAAGGTCTGGGATGCTGAGCACATGGACCTGTTGGAATGAGTCCAGCAGAGGGCCTCCAAGGTGATTAGAGGGCTAAAACACCAACCTTAAGAGAAAAGGCTGAAAGAGTTGGGGTTGTTCAGCCTGAGAAAAAGAAGGCTTCAGGAAGACCATATTGCAGCCTTTCAGTACTTGAAGGTGGCCTATAAGAAAAATGAGCATGGACCTTTTAGGGGGGCTTCTTGCAACAGGGTAATGGTTTTAAACTAAAAGAGGGTAGATTCAGACTAGATATAAGGAAGGAATTTTGTATAAAGAGGATGGTAAAATAAGGGAATAGCTTACCCAGAGAGGTGGTAGATGCCCTATCTCTGGAAACTTTCAAGGTCAGGGTGGATAGGGCTCTCTATAAACTATCCTACTGCCTCTCAGGGTGGTGGGGGCTGCTGGCTTGATGTATCACAGGTCTAAGACACAAAGTCTTTTCTTATGTCCTTAGGATACCTATTGTCAAATGGGAGCTAAAGCAGTCAAACCACAGGTAATACCAGTCACAAATGAATGGGTTTATTCAGAAAAAAATCTACCAATATATTTGTCCAAAAAGGTCAAGAATCATTATTTAATATCTATCTATGAAAAACTCTCAAGCTACTAAATTAGAACTGAAACATTTCATATAGAAGTTTCACTGTGAAAGGTTAGGGAAACAGTTGCCTAAACTCCAATTAGTGCTGTATCCCGTGATTTTCACACACTAATTCACAAAGGCCCATTTTAATTAAAGGAAAAACGCCAGGTCACTTTTGTTGGCATCATTAGGTGGAAAAAAACCTCATAACACCCAACAAACCAACAGCAAAAAAAAAACCCCAGGAGGCACAAGCAGCTGTTTACCACTCTGTAATGCTGTAAATAACAATTGCATGAAATCAGAGTTCACGAACAAGGGCCAAAGTTTGAGCTAGTGTTACTCTTTACTGACTCCAAAAGTTTCTGAGATTTTAACAGTAAGAGCATTAAGCATTTCCCCTCAATGGAGTAGGCTGATAGGAAAGCAAAGGGTATAATAAAATTGATGACAGTATCTCCTTGGCTGCTTTTACAGAAGGACTGACCAAGGGTAGTTATTGGCCCAAATGGTGCATAATGCTGGTTAAAAAACAAGACTGAAAAACTTTCAGCCTTCCCTGGTAAAACTGATGTCATATTGTTCTGAGAGGGAAAAGGTCTGTCTGTCCTCCGAAGGAGAACGGAAAGGTTAAGCTTTCCAAGTGGTCCATCTTTCATTCCCAAAACAATTGTGCTGACAGTAAACCATGAGCCTGCCACTGCCCTGAGAGCCACAGGTAGTAAGAAGTGTCACTGCTTGCAGAGACTTAACAAAGAAATTAATATCACTGGCTCACTACTAGCCTGTAAGTGCAAACCCATCCTGATCCCTCAGTAGTTTCCAGCCAGTCTGCCCCTTTTTGTGCTGGATATCCAGCAAGAAACACCTTCTAATTACAAAATTTCCAGAAAGTCTATGAAGTATCTTTTATCTACATTGTGCTGGCAGAACAGATGGGTGAGGCTGTTTGGAGAATCATATGCTTCTCTCAAACTGCTGCCCAACTAAAGGTGTAAAATGTTGGATGGGATACAGAGCAAATCCCTTTGCTAACTGTAGACAAACACTGTCACACAGAGGGTTTGAGGCAGGTCAACCCCCTCAAATCAGCACATGCCTCTACTGTTTCCGAATCAAGTCACTTCAGGCATTTGTCTTGTCCACTTGCTATAACAAAACCTTTCAGTAACCCCCCTCTGGACACTGATTTCTGCTATCACATCACTTCAGAGAAGCACATGTGGATGTACAGACCATTCTGACAGGTTGGGGAGAGTCACAGTGGTAATTTGTGAGGGGAGCTTTTGTTCTGCCTAAGAAACAATGAAGCTTAACAGTGCATTTTCACTGTCATCCTGCTGCCCTGAACCACTGTATCGCACTTTCTATAGAGAAAAAAAGACTTTCCCCATAGTATTCTGCTGAAAAGCAAAAACAGAAGGCAACCCCCACAATATAGTACCTCAGTCCCAAACATCTGAATCAGTCTCAGACATTTGAGAACACAAATTAAATTAATAAACATTACTGTGGAAAAATATTTTACTTAATTTAGGTAGGGGTGAACTCAGACATGATGTGGATAAATAGGCTGGGTAAAAAGAGACATTCCTTGGATTTCTGCGTATGGATACTTATCATAAAGCAAAAGATTTCAACTACAGTATCAGCCCACTCCAGCTTCACAAAACAAGACCCAACCAACTTCTAACCGTTCTACACTCCTAATGTGGACATGTTTTAAGTTAATTTTTTTCTTCCTGAAAGCCAAACTTCTCTTCTTGTGCTCTTGCAAATTACATCAAAAAAATAAATACATAGTTGATAAAATGAGGTACACGGGATGTATCATCTTAGTTTACTTCTGGATATTGGTACAGGAAGACTTTTTTGAATTCTACTGGAAATAAAGACATCTCTCTTGTGTATACAAATTAGCCGATGTTTATAGAACAGCCACCAGATAAGATAACTGTGACTATCCTATAGTCACTGTAACTCCACATCACGTTGGTAGAAAGTCTCCCCATCCCGTATTTTTTTTCAGCAAAAGTCTTGTTACTCAGACAAACATGGGGTACAGCTGTGAGGCACCACACACTCCATAGGTATATAATTGAATTTTATAACTTTGCTGGGACATTTGTGGATAAGGTCATAAAAATGCATTATGAACATGTTTCACCATCCTATGGTATTTTTAAAAGAATCAATTTATAGTTGTAAGCTGGAGAACAGATAAGTATATAAAATTTAATTAAATGCACAGTCCTACTTTTTTCAATGTATATTCCTTATTCATCTAAATAAAATCTTTTTTTGTAAAGAAAGAGCAGCAAACAAATAGAAAATATGCATTGCTACTAAACCTTTTAAATGTATTCTTAAATGTAAACTGAAATACATGTTTTTGAGAGATGCTGATAGGGGTTTTGGAAAATGCCCCATGGATCATTCTAAAATTTAGAAAAAATTTCCATTATAATGCCATGATAAAATGATTCAGAAAATGTATTGAAGCAAGACACAAGAATAGAGCAGTTCATCTAGACTGCAACCAGTTATGAATAATTTTAATAAATATGCAAAGACCACATTCTGCCACATAAAACAGCTAGTCAGTTGTAAACTTACAATACATTTTTAGGGTACAGTATGTGTATATCTAGAATTACATGATTAATTATGATCCCCATGAATATAATAATTTGGATTCTGCACTATCTACATTTTGCATCAGTTCCTCCCATGATTCATTTCGATAATCTCAGTATTTTACCTATGAATATTATTTTTACAAATTTATTTTTAACACCATTCGTATTTTTATTTTGTGTCAACAGAATTCTGCACTTCAATGCCCATTGTTTTCTAAATCTATCCTTCTCCTGGAACGGAGTTAATGGATGCGCCTACTGAACAAGATATAATTTCAGCACTAAAGCAAGTATATACAGGATGTGGGAAAATATTTATGGATATGTGTAGAGACATGTACATCATAAACATATAAACGCACAACTTTTTAGAAGTCCACCTCTATCCTTGTAGCAGAAACACAGGGGAGGTTTCAGCTTATCTTAATGCAGACTCCTTACTTCTCAATACGTATACTCTTTAGTGTTCGTGCATATATTCTAACGGACAAGTGTTTAAATGAAAACAGCCTTTCTGATTCCAAACTCCATTGTCTGTGATATATAAGGAAAGGAAGATTTGGAGTAAAATACATCCTAGTATTATTTAATATTACAAATGAATCCTTTACAGGGAAAGAAGAATGACTAAACTTTACCCTTGCTACGAAAGTCTCATTTTCTTATGCATAAATGTTAATACCTTCTCCAATGAGGAAGTAATGAAAGCAACTCACACTTTGTGAACACAGGTAAATCTGACTCTAGTAAGCCAAGTGTCAGAGGATTAAAACTAAACATTAACAAAGTGATGAAACTAAGTTTATTAAAAATTACATATATTAGAGCACACATGACCTGCCAAGCAGAGGGAATATGAAGTTTTAATTACCATTCATAACACCATAAGCCACAGAACAGCCGGCATTTAAATGCTCGTAAGTATTACTGAAAAAAAAAATAAACAAGTAGTGCAATACTTAAAAAATTAAAGCTTGAGAAAAAGGAGCAACCATAAATACTGCCATAATCCAATGATAATCCAAACACAACACCAGTATGTAAAAGGAAGGTGTTTATCTTTGCAAACTGAAGTGTCATAGTATTTGTGAGGGCTCAGGTCACTGTGAGGAGTCTAATAAAATGAATCTGTGGGTTTCAGTCTGGTTCATAAGAACCTTTACCTTCAAACTCTCCTCCATAAGACAGTGTGGGATGTACAGATTATTGCAACTCTCAGACACGTATTTGCCCCGCCCAAAGCCATGAATCTATGAAGTGAATCACTTGGAACTGATACACTATTACCAGCCAGATTTTGATTATAAGCACATCTGAATCTCTACAGCAATCTAGTTGGTAGTATCTCATCAAGCCAACAGGTCTGTAGGAAAAGGAAAAATCAACTTATCTAGAAGAGATTAAAATCTCATTTATGGCATGCAGGTACAGAATAGTCTCAAAAACAGAAGCAAAGAGTAAACAAATTAATCAAAATCTAGATTGTGAAATGCCAGAAATGCTAGACTGAATTTCTAAGAATTACATCCGACTTCAGAAAGAAACTATTTTGTTTCAATTCCTAGAATAAAACTGCAAATTAAAGTCAACCAAAAAAACAAAGAAAAAGGAGTCAATGTTAGTAATTAAAAAAAAAAACAAAAACAAAATGACTTGGTGGAGAAATCTGTAGGCAATATAGCATGATTTGAGGTACCCGTGTGTAAAACTGGTTTTGAACCATTTCTCGTAGTAATATCAAAAGTATCACACCAGAGACTACCTCAGACGCATCAGGTCAGGTACAGCAGGTATCCAGATACACTGAACGGAATTCATCCTCACTAGCTTCTAATAGAAATGCAGGGTACAAGAGACAACCTCTTTAAAACAAAAACATCATCTGTACCTCAAGTCTTCCATATTACTGATTAGAACAGCTCTTGACACCCCCTTCCATCAGTGGTAGGTCCTACGGAAAGGGCTACAGGATCAGGGACTTAAACTCTACTTGACCTCTGCGTGCTGAAGAAAGGGTAGATCTTTATGCCTTTGTCCTATGTATATTACTCAAGAAAACACTAGTGAAGCTATGGAAAACAAAGGCCTGGCCAGGTAGGTTTTACACTGGAAGTGACGTGAACTGAATTCCCCGCGAAGGGAGCAAACAGAAACTGTGCTCTAACAGTGGTCTGCTCTTGACTGGATAATTTGCTGGCTGACTGAACTGCTGATTCTCCCCTACAAAATTCATATATGCTTTTGTCTGCTGGTATGGTCTTTGGGAGCTTATGGCCCTAAGCTGGAGATACTTTGTGTTGAGATCTTTGAGAAATTACTAAAGCTACACATGAAATCTGTGACAGACACAGAACTGGGACATGGAACTTACACCCTGTCTGCTTCCCAATACTGCTGCGACTTATAGAAGAACTTAGAGCTCGAACACTCACTTCACTACTGATCCAGCAGATGCTGCCTAATTTACTCTGGAGCACTCTGAAATACATATGTATTTCAAGCAAGCATTCTTAGGCAATCAGTCCAAATCACTGCCTTTAATCCACAGTATGTAACAGTTCTATTAACTGCAGTTTTACATATTCTCCCACAAAGCTGTCTTAAACCTGGACCAGGCCAAACCTCAGTCTGCCTCAAAATCAAGATCAGAGAAGATTAGTCCTTTCTCTGAATGTAAATGCCACTGAGCAGCTGCCACATAAAAGTTTCACAGAGAGATGGTTAGTTATCATGATATGTTAATGACAAATACAACAGCTTAGAACTGTCATGTCTTATTATAAATTTCTCTCAAAAATAAAGTTAAAAAAATGTGCAGCAGTCAGATGTTAGCACTGACTACTTGATTAGTTTTAAAACCACACTTTTAAAGCTATGTTTAGAAGAGAAATAAGAGAATTATATCTATTTTTTTTACACCTTACATGCATTGCTAAGTGAGCAACCTACAGCAACCATTTTCAGCCATAACTCGACTTAGAATCAGACCAGGGAGATAAACATTAAGAGCTATAAGACGACAGCATTTCTGTAAGCCGCTCATCCCATAGACAGACATATTTTCAGTCATACTTAGGACCAAAATCACAGAAAAATACAATGCTGAAGTTACTTATGATTCTCATGTAAAAGCACGCATAAGGTGGAAGGTAGGATTTCTTTTGTACTGTTCACAGTTCTGCGCCACTTGGTATCCATCCAGAAACACTCTTTCTGGTTATTAACACAGAATAAATTCAATCTCTCTTCAGTTATTTTTTATTACACAAAACATAAGAATGTGCTGCTACAAGAACTCCACTAATGAGACTTGTGTATTTTCAGCATCACCAGATTCACGTAAAATATGCAGGCTGCCAGGATTTTGTCCCTCCCCATAATATCGGAACTTAGAAAAATCCAGACTTCCCATTAGTTTACTGATGTTGGGGAGTTTTAATTTTTTAGTTCTTAAAAAAGAAGAACTTGTGTTCTTTTCATAGGCTGGCTTCATTTGGTGCATGAAGAGGACTCAGGTTCTCCTCCTGATGCTGATGAACACAAGGCTGAGGGGCTGATGCAACCAGACCCTAGAACTTAAACCTACTTCAGCTGTGCTGCCTCTTCTGTGGTTGCATTGCTGCCCTCCAGCCTAGCACTAGCTGTCAGGCACTGAGTTTGAGGAGGTGATTTGGACTAGAACTGCCAGAATAATTGATTAGTTGCCAGATGTATCAGCTTCCTGAATCCCCTTGCTACATGGTCACACCAGAGCCCTAGCTGGCGTGGGTGCACCCATGGAACACACTGGGCTGGTCTCACTACCATACCATCCATGGAATGGTGCCCAAGGACACAGCCTTCCCCTCTGGGCATCAGGAGCATGGCTTAGCTTTTTGCTGCACTGTCTTTGTCTCTGAGGTGCCCACTCGATTATAGAGACAACCTAAGGTGGCTCTTAGTCCTCTCCAGACTGCTTGATTTGCTTACATTTGACAGAAAGGCTCCACAGAACAATACAATTTTCTGTTTTCATCATTCCCCAAACACCTGCCCTCCTCTGAGGACAGGGCTACCAGCTTGCATGTGGATTTTCCCCACTGACTCATTCATGCCAGGGAGCCAACAGCAGTTATCAAAGGAAATCCCACCCCCATGCCATCACCTGCATGTTTGTACCGCACTGCAGTCGAATAGGCCAGGGGGACAGGGAAGCCCGCTGCCAATGCACTGACTGGGGAGGAGACTCAGCCAGTGCAGATGTTATTTGCAACAGTGTTTTGGTAAGATGAGCGTTTTGCTTTAACAAAAAGGAGGGGATGTTTTCAGCTCTGATTTACAATGAAAGCCATAAGAAGCGTGACCAAGAAATTCTTCTTAAAATACCAAACTAGAATCACGTAAGATTACCGTTTCCAATAAGACACTAGAGGTCTAACTGGAATGAATATCAAAGCTCCTTAGGTAACCAGATCAGAAACTGAAGTACTTTCATGTCATGCCTTACTCACAATGTACTTCCAGCGCATTGTACTCCTGAAGCATACATGATCTACTGCAACTTAATATAAAAGTTTCAGATTTTAATTAAAGTTCTATGTTACACTTAACATAGAAATTTCATGACTTACAGATAGCACAGAATAGTGCTATCATGCAATTTATATATATATATATATAAAGAAGAAATGTCTAGCACAAAAGGTAGAAAATTATGCCACAGTCACGACTATTTTAATGAAAGTGCAAACAAAACCTCTGACCCTCGCAGTAAACGCAATACACAAGTGTCAAAAGCATGTAGTCTTGAATGATCTTTTACATGCCACTTTGTTCACTCTATTAAGATGCTAGTTGTTTCTTTGATTTATCTGCTAATAAATTTTTGATGACTAGTGAGTCTCATAAAAATTGCTCTGGTGCTGACTATGTTGATTAATAAGCCCAAAGAATCGAAACTGTCAGAAATTCATGGGCAAGAGTAAATTACTGCCAAACATACATTAGATATTCCATAAAATATAAAATAAAAAAGGTTGATTTGGTAATTTTATCTTGCATCATTTTGCTTGATACCATTTATATTCGGGATCATCACTGTCAGTCCTTGCATACCTTTTCCTTTTTTAAAGTCAACAATTGAGTAAATCTAAATTTGGGAAAAATGAACAGGAGACAGAACATCAAATGCAATATCCAAAACTAACATTCAGAATTTAGCTTGGAAATTACATCCAGTTGAAAGGTGACTAAAAACCATCTTCTAAGAGTTGCAGCTTTTTTAAGCATGTATGTTAGGAGTCAAAACTGACAGGTATGCCTAAATCCTATTCTTCTAAAACAATGATCTCTCCTTATTGTGGCCTTTGTATGTAGCAGGTTCTTGCAATGATCTTCAATCTTTGCAATTATCTTTGAAGAGTCCTGGACTCCGTGGTCCCAATCTCCTTCCTTGGATAACTCCCCAAACCATTTAAGTGTGCAGAAAATCCCACAAAAAGAGACACTGGAGCAGGCCAGAGGTAGTGATCTGGGTATACATGTGAATACAGATCAAATTTATATTTTTCCTATCGAGAGGAACTATACTTACAGCACTGAGTTTAGGATTTGCTCCATTTACTTCTGTACATATTTACCATTATGTGACAGCATTTTAGTGCAAGATGTATCACTGCAGAATTGAAAAACCTTTCTGATCATTAATTTATACAGGTAACAAAAAGGATTCAGGGAATCACTGTTCCCCATTCCATGAAATAAATGCTGCTGTTTACATCCCGCACAGGAGCCAGTTGCTTAAAAGGCGGCAAAACTATGAAGGGCTAATATTCCTGCATGTACTATTATTGATTTGGTGAAGCTGGAGCAAGTGAAATGGTCAGTATACTACATAATTCTATTTACTGTTTATGCTCCTGCATACTTCACTTAAGACTATAATTTCTTTCCCCAAATTCCCAATCAGGTATAAAAAGAATAAAAAAGAAAAACTACAGAGTATTTTTTTTCCTGGGATATTTGATACCGATTTTCACTATAACAGATTTTTAGGTTAAGTTATTAATGTGGTTGGGTACAGAATAGAAAAAAAAAAAAAAGCCATTGCAAAGCTGTAGTCAAAAGGACTTGCCTACACCTAATCTGATTATCCCCAGCTTTAACAGAAGGACATTTCTCGTGTGGATGGAGAAAAGCTTTGAAATGCAGGACTGAGAAATTCTATGTCATATAGAATGGAAGCTCTTGCTTTTCAGGTTATACTTTTCAAGAAGTAGTTAACTTTAATGACAAGAATTTAAAATTAAATCTGATCATAACCATTTTCAACACTCTGCCTTAGGTATAAGGGCTTGTAAAAGTGCACATAAACGGGTTAACAGTAATACCTGCTAAAATAAAATCATGGCTTTTAAAAAGTTTATTAAGACCTTGCATTACATGTGGCTCCAGCCAATTACACCAGAATCATTCCCACCTCAGTCTTTCACTGGATAAATAGTTAATAAAGGTAATCATAAAATTAGGGACACTTGTCTATCTAACTGATAGCCCTCACCAGAAGGGTAAAAAAAAAAAATTGCTAAAGATCACGCAAAATCCTCAAATAATGCAAGACTGAAAGAAGAAACTGGAGTTCAATAAAAACCAGCATGCAATAAAACAGATATGACTGCATAGAGAATAGAAATTGCAGACAGATCTGCTTGATTATAAAAGCGCCACTTTTTAATTTATCACTCAAATAAAACCAGCAAATGTGTGTTGTAACTCTTCTTGTTTGGTTGTAAAGTACAAATCTGAAGAAGAAGAAAAAGAAAGCAAATCAACTGAATTTTGAACATTACAAAGGGTTAAAAAAGACTTACCACTACTTACGGTTGGCTACACAAGTTTACCAGATAACCCTTAAAGCTACCAACATGTTTTCCATATTAGTCTTCAATTAGTATTTTTCTGCTTGCCATTTCCTATCTATTCTTCTTCCTCTTTCAGTCTCGAGGACTTTCTTTAAAATTCCCTATTCTAGTTATTATCTTCTGTAAAGGCCAAATTCTGTTCCCTGCAACATCTTCACCGAAAGGAAAAAAAAAAAGATAAATAAAAGATAAGGTGAGTTATCTTCATGGAGTATCAGTCCAGTTTCTGAACTGCATGCATTTCAGACACACTGTCTTTGGATAGCAACACTACCACCCAGAAATATTGAGAAAACCCCTTGAATCCACTGGAGGTGAGGAGCTGGACCCACCACGCCCACAGCAGTTAGAGCAGCAGAGCTCAATATCAGATACAAGGCCTTACAATTGTAGCAGTTCTGGTAAAGTCTAAAAATCAGGCAATACATCATTATCTTTGGATAACACTATGCACAATGTATTAAAATCCATAATGATTCATACAGTAACTTTGGTACTGAGATGTGACTCTAAAACATGTTTCCCCAGAAAGTATCCTGAGGCAACCAGAAGACAATAAGAGAAAAATGAATAAGCTACTTTCCCTGGCAGCTTGCCCTAGCAAGTTGTACCTTACTTTCTTTATCCGCATGACATCTGCTCTCAAATAATCAAGGCATCTGTATTTAAATACATTTTTAACATCCCTTTAAAACTACTGACACCAGAACTGAATTCAGTATCAGCCCCAGGTGATGTCAGGTTAGTGAATACTGGAATAGGAACCTACTACTTACCCCATCAGCTGGGGCTGATACTGAATTCAGTCACATCTTTCAGGTATAGCACTGAACTGTGAGCTGACAGTGCACTCTTAGACTATATTATGTTTCTTAAAACATTTTTCAGTGCTGACTGCTTTTTGGAAAGAAGTATTTGCTCGTTTTTATCTCCTCCAGTAATCATAACCACACCATGTGGTATATCTTGCATATCTTATTCATAGATATGTAACTCTTCCTTGAGCTGCTTTAAAATACACTGTGTCCAGGTACGGTTCATTAAACGATCCCAGACAGCCCACACTTTCAGTTGTTTTTCATCAATTTCCAGGTCATCAGAAACAACTGTATATTTGCTTCCAAATAACTTCAATGATTCCAGGTAAGATCTCTCTGAAGCTCACCAGAAATGTCCTTTTTGGTAACTCCCAAGACCTATCAGACAGTTGTTAGTTCTTCTTAAGTGTTTAACTGAAATTAAACAGTACTCATTTTCTAATGAGAACGCTGTGCAGCTGTAAGAGCTAAATGCCTCACAAAACTCTGTGGTTTAAGAGTTGCCTTGACAAACCAATTCTGTAATATTTCTTCAGGAACTAGTTCTCAAAATCATAGTCATGCCTTAAGGTGTATGAATCATACTACAGTCACTTTCTTTAGATCATCACTAGGTCTTCTTCACTATTTAAATCAAAATCAATTTTGGAATAAATCAGCTCAAAATAAGCAAGTTTGGTCCATTTGCCTTCCTTGATATCGGAAGGACACTGGCACTTCTGTCATTTTTTGGTGTTTCCCTGACATAGCAATTTAATTAGGAGTGAATTTTGGTGACTCCAAACTATGTCAGTCAAGTCTCCTAAAACTTTTGATTAGATGCCTAGAGGCCTGGAGGTTTAAAACCATTTCTCACAACAAAGAGTTGGTCAGGCTTCTACCTGGGGACTGAGAAATAACTCATTTTTCCTAACAGATCATCCAGCTTGCACTGAACACAGAACAGAAAATGACAACACAGAACATGAATTTCCTTCCCTTGTCATTATTGATAATCTACCATAATTCAGAAAAGGGCCCATTTAATTTCTAGGATTTATGATAATCAGATAGCCATAAGCAGTCTCTCCAATGACTAACAAGATAGATCCCACTTTGGACCAGCCATCTTTCCCCCTGCACAAACTTTATTCAGTCCTACCTATCATTTATCCTGCCCAAGGTGCCATTTGCTGCAGCTGCACATCTCCCTCTTTGCTTGCCTGCTTAGACCCCAACTTGTCCTCTAGGCCAGGTCCTTGATCTTATTGCTTACCAGTTTCTTTGGTACACCACTCCCTGCTAGTCATTTGGGATTTTACCATAATTACCACTGACTTTAATTACCACTGATTTGATCTTACCTTGTCCTCTAGTTTGGTGCAACTTTGAACTGTTTCCCCAGTGTTGGTTTCATCAAGTCCTCACCTTCTGCACTTACCTACTTCTTCATTCCCATTCCATTTCTAACATTGCCCTAGACATCTGCCCCAGTGACTCAAGCCCTGGGTTATCATCCTTGACATGGTAAATGGATTATATATATTTTTATATATATTCTAAACTTTACAGGAAAGTTCACATCAAAGGAAATGGAAAATATCAGTAGTTACACCAATATTTATATGTGCAGTATCTATATCTGTCAGATACATCAGTGATAGCTTTGTTTTTATTACGTATCCATCTTAGCAATATATAAACAAAAATATACAGACATACTGGTTTTATTGTTTATCTTTCAACATGGGTTCCAGTTTGTTCTTCTTTAGGGAAGAGTCACAGATTTGCATGTAAATGTTGTCTAAAGATGTCAGGACTCCTAGTCATCTATTTTCTCTGTTGGAAATAATGTACTAATATATTTATCAATTTTTAAAATATAGCAAATAAATACAACATTTGGCTGGAATACAAATCAGCATTTTCATATAAAATATACAGTACCGTGCCTTCAATATAACAGAACCAAACGTAAATGACATTTTTATATTTCCCCACATCAGGCTGATAAAAGATTTTTATTAGCAAATTTAAATTTTTTTACTGGTACGTGATCCAAATTTGTGAATCAGGACTGTTATAACACTTGTTTACTTCTCAGCTAAGACGGATCTTGCTTCCTGCCATCCTTTGAGAGAAGCTTAATTTGTCATGAGTTCATCTTCACAGGATATGTGGCATCTCAGAGACTCTCACCTAAGGTAGGTCACTGAGTTCATCTTTCTTCCACTATCTTTATCTAATTTTTAAAACCACACAACCACACTAAAATAAATGAGGTCACAGCTACCACTGGCACAGACAGTGCATTCATGTCATGGGTCAAATGGTAAAGATGTCAGGCTAAAAAGTCACTGATATATAGAAGTGAGCTCCAGCAATGGACTGCTGGACACACAACTCCATCTTATTTCTTGTACAGGGCCCAGGACAACCACACAGTGCAAACGAGAAGGAAAAAAACCCTACACACTAATCATGCATCCTGTGAGCATGTGAACACGGGCAATTCCTGTAAGAACAATGAATCCCTCTAGGAGCAATGAGAATACCGGTTCTAGAATTATTTGTAGAGCTGTGTGAATCCTTCTGCTCCACTGTCCTATTTTCAGCTGGGATACAATTCTTCCCAGTAGCTGCTACAGTGCTGTGTTTTGGATTCAGTATAAGAATAGTGCTGATAACACTGATGTTTCGGTTGTTGCTGAGCAGTGCTTACACTGAGCCAAGGACTTTCAGTGTCTCGTGCCCTGACAGTGAGGAGGGGCACAAGAAGCTTGGGGGGAGCACAGTCAGGACAAGTGACCCAAACTGCCCAAAGAGATATTCCACACCACAGAATGCCATGCCCAGTATATAAACTGGGGGGATTGGCCAGGAGGGGCTGCTGCAGCTCAGGGATGGGCTGGGCATTGGTCAGCAGGTGATGAGAAACTATTGTGCATCACTTGTTTTTCTTGGGGTTTATTATTCTCTTTTCTTAATTACTATTCTTATTGTATTTTATTATCATTAGTATTATTATATTTCTTCTGTTTCAATTATGAAACTGCTCTTATCTCAACCCACAAGTTTTTTTTCCTTCCCTGCTTCTCCTCCCCATCCCATGGAGAGGGGGAGGGAGTGAGCAGCTGTGCAATACTTAATTGCTGGCTAGGCTTAAACCCCTACATCCTCAAACTACCAAAGAATACTAGAGAGAAAAGAAGAAACAAAGAAGGCAAATGGTATTTATTCTGGCCTATTTTTCCTCAGCAAGGCAGGGCAGACTCACACTATCCAAGCTCTTTAAATCTTTATTGACCCCCCTGCATTATACAGACAGCTGAGGTGTCTGACTGAACTCCTTTAAATTCAATCTATAGACGTTTAAAGCAATCGGTCTTTGTTCCTCTCTGTGATCTTAATTTCCCTCAGGGAGTACAGAATATTAACCATTAGAAATCACTCCTGAGATCAACTGTGTCCACTTCTTTTTAGTATTGTTACAAGATTAGATAACGACTGGATTTTACTTGGAGATCGACAAAAAAAAGCATTCTCTCTATGTATTTCTTCAGTGTAAGCGGAAAAAGAAATATTGTTATGACTTTCATAACCCCAAATGATTTTTCCTAATGAATATATAATTTATATAATAAAATAATTATTAGGTTATTAAAAAATTTCAGTAATTTTAAACTATTGCTCAAAACTGCCATACATGTTTATTTCAACAAAATATTAAATGCATGAATATGCAAAATTAATCTTATTTATATTAACAGACAACAGAGCTTTACCTCCTTTAGTTTAATGTCAGTGGCACTGAGAAGTTATCTTAATATATAGGAGGGTGTCATCTGAGTTTTTAACTCAAAAATCAGGAGATACGAATACAAGGTCTGCCCGCATCATAAACGTGCCATCCTCTGCAACAAGCAATCACGTCATATACTCCTGCCCAAAGTGATCAGTGCTGATTTTGAAACAAACAAGAATTTGGCTTTTCATTTCTTCTGTCAGAAGACCATCTCTATCAGAAAGTTATTACCCTGCTCCCTTAATAATTAGAGACCTTCCTTCAAATAAACACCTGCCCAGCCAATTTATATTTTTTCTTATGTACACAATTTTTTTGTGCCTTAAATGAAGTTTCTTCTTCCCCCTCTCCTTCCCACTGACAGCCATAACCTCTGTTATCAGACTGCTTTCCTAAATAAACAAAATACCTTTTAAACCTCCTCTTCTTTCTTCATTCACTTCACTACCCTATTATATTTCCACAATTTGCCTGTTCCTGCCTGAATTCATCTTTCATGAACATAATGACCACAACTGCATAATGTTTCCTGTTCTGTACCAGAAAATATCCACTCTTTTAACCAAGCTCTAGGGATTGTTCTTATCTTTCTCTTCCCCTCACTCCAGCCTATCACACTAGTGGCTCACAGAACATCTGTAACCGAACATAGAACACCCAAACCTTGCTCTTTGTTTTCTAATTCTTACTGTGTGGTGTGCTGATTCTTTTCTGTGCTACTAGTTTAGTGCCATCAGCAAATGTCATTTAATACTCCCGTTTTTTGTGCTAACATAAAAACCCCAAAATTCTTGCAGGTCCAAGATTGTGCTGCACAAATAATGCCATTTCGGGATGATCTCTCCTCCTGTCAGTTCAACCTGCTGATGTCTCCATCAGAACTGCTGGCGATTCCCACTCCCCAGCATGCTTTCCCAAGCACCAACACATGGATTTTTCACCTGTTTGACCTCTTTTCCACTCCTTGATATGTGGTTTTACCAATCATCTTTACATCTTGAACAGCACCAACCATGTAGCTGAACTTAAACAGGCTTAACAACTGTGGAATAAGAATATGAGTTATTTCAAGATACTATTTGTATTCTAGAGCACTAGTGAGTATCTTGCCAGTCTCCTCTGGTTGTTACAAACAAATACTAAAATACTTTTCATTAATAGAAGAAGAATATCTTACTTCATGACCTGTGTCTGTTGCCCTGGAAGCAGCTGCTACCTAATAGTGGGGGTCCAGTACAGCAACTCATTTTCAAGAAGCTGGGGAGATTGTCTCTAAATAGAGGGTTGAATCAAGAGTGGATTTTTCCAGACTGTCACTGCCGATAAAATGAGGTTTTCAATTACAATGCTTAGCACAGAGCAGCCTGCCCAGGGAAACCTATGTTCCAATGCTGCCAAGCGATATATGCTCAGCACTGCATTTGCCAAACCATTTCCTCTGCTAAGAGTTAATGTGTCAGTCTTGAAAATGGCTTGCTCTTCTACCACCCTTCCCGATGGAAATCTGAAAAGTGCAACTTACTTCCTTTCACAAAGCATCTTGTTGAGACTCTTGACTGCAAACTGACTGCCTCGTGGGGAAAACCTGCTTTCTAGAAACTTAAAAATGCTGAGTGTTCTATCATAATTCTGCCTCACTGGAGTAAGGAGGTCAAACAGGGGAACGACAATCATTAAATAAAGTGTTAAATAAAGTGTTAAAAGGTGATTGCTGGGTTTAAGGACAGTTTAAACATGCTTGAAGTCTGAATGGTATTCTGAGCACTCAGGACTCTTTGTTTTAGCTTTGATTACACTACCAGGAGATGATGACTGCAATAGACTCTGCTGTGATAAAAGCAAAACCACTATCCTTTCTGTTACGGAAACAAACATGCAAAGACCAAGTTTCACAGGAAGATTAATCAAGAGCACATGAATAATTCCAGAAATGTACCCAAAGAGCATCTTTCTAGATTAACTCTGCTGTAAATGCCAGCAACCAAACCCACCCACTGGTACCAATTCCACATCTCATCTTTACCTGAGCTTAATCAAATCACTAATTATCTTACACAGATCCTTAAGAGCATCACAGGATTTTCATTCTTCATAGGAGCTTAATTCACTGTTTCCTTTCACTGATGTCTGTCTGCACTTACCTAAGAACATTGTAACCACTAAATCACACAATCCATCATCTCTTTGTCAGTATCCTACACCAAGAAGATCCTCTGAGAATATGCTTAGAATATAAAGGTCACTCTGAAAGTTGACTAAAGGCATGAATAAAAAATAAAACATTTAGTTAAGCCCTTTGAAGAGATAAGGCTGCCATTACCCTTTATTGTTTAAGCAAGTTCTTCAACTGCTTTTCAACGCTATTGTGACATCACACAGAGAGTTTAATGGCAGCTCTTGAGTATATACAGAATCAAAGCCAAAATTGAGCTTACTAAAGTTGCAGAAAGTTACACAGCAGTGAGAGATTAAGAATCATTACATACTTGGCAAACTGACCTATTTCCAAATGATGCTGTCACAGGATGATATGTGCAGTGGGCGTATTTTAGCCAACAAAAGCTAGTGAAGTGCCAAGAGCTGCTGAATTTCCTGTTAAGAATTAAGAGCCCTTCCACGCACATTTTCCACCACAATATATGGCCCATCTTTTTGTCAGCACAAGTCTTTCCTGAAAAATTAGGGTTGAGAAAAAAATCACCGGGCGCCATTTCTCATGAAAGGTAAGGAAATTAAAGGAAATGAAAGAAGATACAAAGTAAGAAGAGCTGATCTGAGGGCCCTACTGGTTAACGTGCTTCTGAAGCAAAGTGCAGTTCCAGTTTTATACTTGGTGCGTGAGTACCATGTAAAATGGGAGTGTGAAAATGTAAAAGTATGCGAGACAAATGACATTTTATCTTTAGACATAGTCATCCCTCATGGGTGTCATGCCTACTTATCAATTAATCACTAGAGCATGAATATCTTAAGACAAGGCTAAAAATGAGGGGTAATTTTTCACTAAATATGCTTGAAACAGCCAGTACATTTCACAAAGGAAAGAAGAGGTTTGTGATCTATTTGGGAGTTGCTTCACAAGTGCAACCTCACAGAACCTGAATGGAGATCCCTGACACTGACTGCTGTGATGACTTCTGCCAGCCATCAGTAGAAACCTCAAGGTTTAGTGAGTGCATTTGCCAAGACTCAGTGAGTCACCCCTTCCTGGCTAAGTTAACAGCACTGAGTAAATACGAAGTTCTAGCCATTGCAAACACCAAATAAAATCTATTAGCATAAAACATGTAGCGAAATGTAAGCTGATAAGCCTCTGAAACTTGGCACTTTTGACTCTATGAGCATACCCTCATTGTCTTATCTAGTACAGACAATGTTGAATACGTAAATGAAGTAAAATTCGTATTTCCTATCAGCTAGCAAAAACAATGGGCCTAGGGAGACAAATACGCCCTCTGTAGCTCAAAATTCATTTACCATACAGATGCATAAGGCTAGTTTATGGAAGTCCATATCTTCTTGTACCTGAAAGTAAACTTACTGATCTGATGGTCATCTGCTAATATATCTTCTGTCTTCTCAGTGTTGTAAGTGAGGTTATCTAAACAGCATTCTATCCAATCACCAATTTAACTGTACTGCTTTGCCTCACAGTAAAAGTTAAGCTGTCTGGATCTATCAAAATGTTGTAAGATATTTTTTTCTTTTGGCAGAATGATTAAAAAAAAAAAACAACCCAAAATCCAAGAGCTTGATTTTCCTTAGTTAAGATACCCGCAGGGGAAAACACCACATTCACATCTCAACCTTGTGATTCGCCTAATGAGAAAAAAGACACACTACTTGGACATAGGCTCTGAAAGAAAAAGGCAATTGAAGAAGCTGTATAGCTGTTAGCAGGAAAAGATCAACATTTCATCACAAAAAGCAGTTTTCATTTCTTCTGCATGTACAGCTTATCTGCTTTTGTGCACAATAAAGCTACTAAGACCTGTTACCTACACAAATGCCATTGCCTTTGAGTCTGAACACCTAAACCAAAATGCAAACAGAAAAATGTCTGTAAGAAGTGGCATTCTAATAATTCTCAGATCATATAGTTAGAGGAAACTGGAAATAAGAACAATATTTTTCAGCAAAACTCTATTTATAGAAGATGAAACAAGTAAAATCAGGAATCAAAGAAAGTTACTACTGGGAATTCAGCAAAATTATACAGATATTTCTACTATTTAAATATAAAATGCTGAAAATACAAAATTGACATATAATTATTAACATGTTCCTGCATTTGGTTTTCCTCACTAAATTTAGCAAAATATGACATTTTAATGTAATAAGCTTCTAAGATAAAGTCGAAGCCATGAATGAGCCATAGAAAGATCATTTGATTTTGATTTTTCTCCTTATTAATGATTAGAGTCTGATTTTGCTTACACTGTTAAGTATGCAAGCTTCAAATATTTACTGTGGACAAAATAAAAATCGGCCTATTAACCAACAAGACATTGTTATGCCTCAGCAAAGAAAAAGACAACAAACATAATATGGCTAATTTAGAACGAAGAAGAACAGCTGAGATAACTGATGAATTGCAGAACCTTTTTGTCAAATTTTGATTGCATAAGGAAAGTTGCCAGAACAGTTTAATATACCCATAGTTATAATTTTTTTTTAAATTATAGATGCATAACAGCCCCCCCCCCCAACCAAACTAAATGTAGGTCAAATTGTCTGAACTGCACTTCAGTCCTTGAAACTTTGCTGTCTTCATGATGCCCAGAGTGGCCCCCATGAGAAGGGCACAAGAGTCCCTAATCTACATTGCTCAGCAAACAGAAATATAAAATTGACAATATAAAACTAATTATGAAACATTATCAAGAAACCTCGATGCAGCTACACAGTGGACTGTAGGGAAGAGATGGTCCAAGGAGATAGGCAGCTGTTTCCCTACACCATGTCTGTACTACAGAGTACTACTGGAAGAAGGGTGTTGCAGCCTACTTAAATCTATGAATAAATCTGTCTTGAGAACATGTATTACAGCATAAATATCAGGACACTTCTGAGACACAGTTTTTGCAACCACTTTCCCATCTGTGATTCTTTTCACTCAAATTCTGTAAATGAACAGCCTACAAAAGCTATTGCTGAATCACTTAATTTCATATAGAAATTTACATCTCAGTTACTTAATTGGAATCTCCCAAGCGTCACTTGTGAATACTCTTCTCTGGTTATTTTGTTCAGACAGATACCATATAAAAGATTGTCAGAAATGCTTTTAAATTATTAAAATATATTGTTTAAATAAAGGGGAAATGCAAAAACTAACTTTCCACTCCACAGGTTGTGTTCTTATTGTATTACCTACTGCTCTTAGCAAGACTGCCGTTAAGACCTAAAATAACTTTCCATCTAAAGTTTTACTGTGGACTGGTGAAACAGAGATTTTCACATAAAATAAATATTTCAATTCAGTGCATGATTAAAGATATTATTTCATAAACAAATGCTTAGCATTTGTACCTGGAATTTTGCATTAAAATGGAGAAGACTCAGCACACAGTTCATTTTTTTCCCATTTACACTGTTGAAGAAAGCACTAGTACCTATATTTGAATTACTGGGGTTGTAGACTTTTGTAAACCAGTCCAGATCAAAACAGGTTTGAATTCTGTTACGTTTTGAGAGATGTCCAATCAGCATCCAAAAACTCAACAATTATCTATTTCAATCTATAAAACCTTACCACACGCACTTAAAATTAATACTTCTCAAAATATTTGTAATGCTTATTCTTTTATATCTCTCACGCTACGTAGAAATAAACAATAAATGCAGGACAGCATCAAACAATTTTTGAGCTTTCTTAACATGTCCACATAAAGCTTATTTACCCTCTTCTTGGCAAAATTCCTTAATATAAATATACAGGCTTGCATATTTGCCCTGAATACCAAGTCAGTGCATCGATTATGAAAGAAGTGTGTACCCAAACACACTACAGGGAAAAAGCCAAACACCACAGCTACAGTATATAATGTAATACTTACTATTTATATGTTTCTGAACGAATGTATTCAAAAACATGAGATACTCCCAGCTGGAACTGGTCAGCAATAGGGGTAACCCAAGGATTGTTCTCTGCTTTGAAGACTTGCTTTTGACCAGTCAAATCCAAATTACCTGAGGAATTAAAGAAAACAGCCTATGAAAAATACTTGAAACATGAAAAATTTGAAAGAAATGCCCTGCTGTGAATATGAAAACTTTTCACTCATTTCAGAGAGCACGACCATAATAAAAGCAAGTATTTCAGTCTTAACATAGAAGAATAGGAGGACACAGTAGTTCCCACCATGACAAATGCAGTTCCACTCTATTATTCCACTGCTGCTACACACTGCACAGCAGGGTTGAACTCCACCCGCTGCATATGATATTTATTCATCAAGTTAGTTTTAAGCAGGACCTGACAGTGCATAGGTGTTGGGCTCTCTCCACCAAGATCTGCAGGAACAAAAGGAGAATGATGCTCTGGTAGGAGTCTGCTCTGCTGAAGCTTGGCATTGCAAAACATTTCTCAATCCCTGCTCAAAGCAAAACACCAACAAGCAATGCCCAACAGGCTTTTTGTCCTCTCAGTGCCAGCCTGTTGTCTGAACTGAGATCCCGCCCTAATCTGTAATTAGAGTGCCGTACACTCAGAAACACAAACAAACAGCATCATTCTTGTAGCATGCCAGTTTTACCTATTCTGTTGATAGGAAGACTTAAGAGACCTATTAGGGGCTTGCTTGGGGTTTTTTGTTTGTTCGTTTTGTCAATGTTTACCACCCAACCCCAAAAGAGTCCACGCTCCACTGAAACTCCTCATGACTATGGATACAAAAGGCTGAATTCCAGGACAATCCAGCATTGAAATATTTTGTGTTCTTTAAATTATGAAATCTATGGTACATTTTCAATTTATTTTTGCGAATTTTATGATGAAGAGAGGCCTACCCTCCCCCCAGAAATCTAAAATAAGTAAAAAAAAAAAAATCTGTCACTATGGCGAATAAAACAAACAAAAAAAATTTACAGGGTTTTGAAGACTGACTGAGCCAAGCTGTTGGAGAAATCCAAAAATCAACCTGATGCACCAAATTTCGAAAATGAAATGCCTGTTTAAGTGCAGGCAATGGGAGCTGCTGTGAGCCCTGTGCTTGCTGCCCACTCTGACTGCACATTCCACTTTGACAGCTAATCCTTGGCGCATTTCCCTCAGTAAAAGGGGTTAACAACAATTAAAGACAGGCTATTATACTGCGAGAAAAGATGCCAAGCATCTCATACTGGCCTATCACTGAGCCACCATTACCTTAACAAGCTCATCTGCCAGCTGTCTGTGGCAGGCTGGTTTGAGCTCCCAGCAGCAGGGACGTCGCACACAGCCCGTCAGTCAGGCTGCAGCCGCCCGCGCTCCGCATGCTCCAGTGCGCCTCGTTAGGAGCCTCGCGCCCGTCTCCTTTATTAAAGGACGCGGCAGCCCTGTTCTAACAAGGATCAGGAAAAAGGATTAAGCGCTGTGACAAAGAGGACCTAATAAGCTAGAAAGCACTGTATCTGAATCTGTGCTGGCTGAAGGCGCAGGCTGGTGCTGCTTGCTATCCAGTTCTCAGGTGGAGGCTGCCGGGGAAGCCGGCCAGTGAGGCGATTAGCCGTAACCCTCTGACCAGGGCTGCTGTGAAGATCATGTATCGCTCAGGGGTTTGCTTTGCACTGTAAATTGGATATCCCATTTTATTACCTGCAAAAAATCCCGTAAGTTGCTCTCCAAAACTACCAACACTGTAAGCACTCAGCAGGTACTGCATCAGGGTAAAATGACCAATCTGTGTACAACTAATAAAAACAGTTAAATGTGGGGAGGCAAGCTTGGCTCCATCATGGATCAAGTTCAGGGCCGCCTACAGGACTAAGACACATGTTCCCAAAATCTCAATAGGTCTTGACTGAATCCTCTTGACCCAAGCTGTGTCAGAAAATTACCATGCAGGGAAGGTTGCCACACATTCCATTCCCACAGTGCAGTGTGCTCATTGCATTTTTAATACCTGTTTAATACCAACATGGCCCATTTAAATGTAATTAATTGTAATTAGATTTAATAATTACTACTCTACTACAGCCGAAGAAATCTTACAGCAAAACCAGGAATGCTCAAGTAAAATGACCTGTAGGTCCCCATGCCAATGTAACAATTTTATTTTCCTCTGTCTTCTGTTTTTCCCAAAACACGCTGGAGGCAGGTACAAATATTACTTTTTACCTTCAGAGGGAAGAGGAAGGCAGAGACCCTAATTAATCCAATTACAGAGGAAACAGGGACACAAAAAAGTTCAGCATCCACACTGAAATCTACCCCTCCTTGCCCAGGACATCCTTCTGGGAGCCCTGCCAGCAGCAGCTGGCCTGGCAGCCCATCCCACCGGCCACCTAGAGCTGAAGCGAGAGCCCAGGGATTTTAAGTGAAGAATTTAATCAAGTGTGATGGTGAGAAAAGGAACAACTTGTCTGTCCTCATGGCAAGCACCGGGCAGAGAGTGGGTGCTTCTCTGCAGGGGAGTGGGCTTCCTCACAGAAGGCAGGAAGGACAGGGCAATCGATGCTTTAAAATCTTCAATAACAAAATTTCCATATGGAAATAAAGGACAGAAAATCAAACAGGAGAAGAAGTTACAGAGAGACTGCCCCATCTCATCAGCATTAGGGAGGAAATGGAGTCTAACCCTCCAGCTACAAGGCAAGCCACTTGAGCACAAAGAAGCTGTACAATTAAAACTGAGACAGAAGGGAAACACGTCACTCCTGCACTGTACATTGCTTGAGGCCATATCCTATGTCATTTCTGTGCTTATGGCTTAAAAATCTGTGAATCAAGAGTGTACTTAATTCTGCTCTGGCTGCAGGACATCCAGCAGTCCCAAGCACAAGCCCAAAATCTCAGTAACAGTACATGCAGGGGTAACCAAACACAGGAACACTGCATGCACTCTTCTGCTGCAGAGCACCAAGACAAAGCCAAGGGCATGGAAGAGATGCTCACATCCGCCTGAAGCAATGGCTCTGGTACCAGGCTCACCACAGGAGAGCTGTGCAACTGGAAAGCTTACAAATGTGTCCCTGTCCCCCCCACCCCGAACAGTCTCCTTGCCTAGATGATTTTTTATGGCAGCACCATGTTTGGAAATGCTATTATTTCAGCCCTGCAGCACTAGAGCCATGCACCAGGGAAAAAGCTATGGCAGATGCGCCTTCATGCATATTGTCTAACAGCAGCATCAGCAGAACACCATCCCCAGGGCTGTAGGAAATTTATATACTGTTCTGCTACACAGATCACATCAAATCCCTCAGATATTTTTAGTAAGCAAAATACCAAATTGCCTCTAGTAAAAATCCAGCACTGAAGATTCAATCACAAAATGTATTAGGGTTGGAGATTGCATTGGTCATTGCTGTTTTGTTCTTTCCATGCACATCAGTCTATTAAAAAATATTTATCATCTCTAAAATTCGGCATAACTTGTTGACTAAAATTGTATTTCTTCATTGTGGACTTAAGGTTCTTGATATTCTGCCTTACTGAAGGAGATTGGTTCCACCTAAATACATCACAATCATATGCCTCTAGTAAGAGAGGAACGACAGGTTATCTTCAAGACTAGTCAGCACAGCGCCCTTCCTAGATCACAGAAATTTTTTTCACATTATTTTTGAGTGCTTCTAAAACTATTCTAATAAATTAGAAAAACTAGACATTCCAGAACCCAGGTTTAACATGCTTAAAGAACATTCAAGTCCTGAGTCTGAAGGATACTATTTTTCCACTTTCTACTTTGACTAAACATAGATTTCCAAATAGGAAGAATGCAAAGTGGACATATGCTGCTACTAGTGAGTGGACACTGAAAAGAGAACAGTCAGGAAAGAGAAGAGCAGAGATCTAACAGCTGACTGCTGTGCATGACCCGCACAGAATGACCAAAAGCCTTCCAAAAGGAACAGCCAGCTGCGTGATCTTAAAAATGCCTGATCTTGGCATTTTTATTCCTGTCTCAGCACTCATTGTATCTAAAGATGATCCTGAAGCCTTAAGTTTGATTGGATCAGTGTGTTAACTTATGTTTAACTCACCTTAAGGCCAAATTGCTCCTAATGCCCAACTACTAAGCTGTGCAGACCCGAAAACTGTCTGCTGCCCGAATCTCTTATTAGCTGCCACCTCAGAGCTACAGTGAATAGATCTACACCAGAACTTTTGGAAATTCAAGGGCAAAATCAAAGTATGCATATTTTTAATTTTAATGTATTCTAACTTACGCCATCCATTGACTAAAAGTACCATTTATCACTGCTTACATTCAGAGCTTCCACCGCCATGGGTGGACAGAAGGCACATCTCATATGACACTGAGCACACGCCATCCTGACTGACATTAAAAGGAAAAGAAGGCAGCTACAGTTTTTCTGTATCTGTCTCAATAAACCTATCCTGCATTTGAGCTAAAACACGATCATTAATGTTTCTTGTTATTTTCCTTCAGTGCTGTTGAAAGAAAGAGTGGTTTGTGTGAACATTCATGTTTTGCTCAACTGCCTGCAAAGGTCAGAAAAGAGCTCATAATAGAAAATAAAATGATGCCTCCCACAGTCATGTTTGCAGACAGTAATTGTCAGAGCCAGTAATAACACTACCTACCACTTTGACCAGACTTCCCAAGCTCCTCCTGCCCATTAGATCCAGCAAGCACCTCTTACATTCAACTACAAGCCCTTCATCCTCTTGTGATATATGATGTATGAAGTGTGCAACGTTTACCCCATATATGTATACTTAATGTGCAGTAAAGTATGACTTGGGTACATGGGCATTACTTAAATACAAACAAAAGAAAACAGAATGAACACAAACCTGGTTTGTCCTTTCCACTCGAACACCCCTTGGCAACACTTTCAAAAATTATAAGGTGAAATTAAGTAATTAAACAACTCTGACATTTGAGAACTGAACACTGGCATTCAACATAAGAAACATGATCCTAGCTGTAAAATGCCAGATCAACGCTTCTTTGTGATGGTTTAAATTCATCCCCAGCGGAACTTCATTAAAATCAATGGAAATAATGTTAGCCTGTATACCATTGAGTTTCACATCTGTGTCCTGTTGATACTCTGACTCACATCCCAGCCTACAATCGACTTCACTGACCTCAAGGAGAGTGCTCAAGCTGTAACACATCCCTTTTAGTGATTCCTCTTAAGACTGCAATTTAAATGTTCTTTCCCTTTACAACACAAAGGTCTTACTCTCAGTCATACATATGACAGGGAGAATAAAATTAGTTTTATTAATTTATTTAGATATAAATACCTTTGAATCCTGTTTTATTAAACACTAAGTAAGGGATCAATCCACTACACTAAATTTAAACTTAGGTTATATGTAAAAATACGTCTGTCCTGGCTTGTTCTAGATTTGCCTTACACTACAGGGTTTATAATTTTTATTACTTTTGTGGCATTTGCTTCGTCTCAATAGAGAGAGAGACTGGTTTAAGCATGAGAGTGGAAGAAATATCATGACTATTATGTCATAAAAATGATACCAATGCAATTAATTGTGAATGATGTCTTAAAATCTATGTAAAAAAATGAAAATATATACTGTTTTCTATGCCACAAAGTATTATAAAAAGCAAATTATTTTTACCCTGATCTTAAGCACATGTAGACTGTGCATCAGTAACTCATATAATTTCAATAAACAAGTAAGATCATCTCTGTTTTGAAGACCTCCATAATTTTTGAAGGATTAGTAACAGAAGAGAGTAGATTTAAACAGTATTTATAAAGCAGCAGTAAGACAACAGAGAGCGAAGTCTCCTTGTACATAAGTGAGGTGTGACTCAATCTCTTTGGAACCAGCAGTAATAGTCATAGAAATATTCACTATAATAAACAAATCTACATTTCCATAGCATATGTCAAAAATGTAAATTTGGTTATTGATGAGCTTCTATGCACTAGAAGAGAACAACTAGTAAGTCTAAACCCAGACCGAAATGCCTCCAGATGATGGATCCCAGCAACACTTTTACTCTCTCACCTCTACATTCTTGTACTGGAGAAGGTCTAACAGTATCACTGCAAGTCACCAGCACTTCAGAGAACCCCAAAATAGCATTTGTGGCAGTTCTACACAACAGGGGAAAAGGTTCAAGTCTCAAATAACAAGCAGTCAGATTCAGTACATGCAAATTAACCAGATACTCCAGAGCATCCATCAGACAGAAGCAGGCTGGACATCTTCCTCTGGCTCCTTTTCCAGCCACAAAGATGACAGCACATGCAACCTCACATGTGAGTGCTAGACAGGAAGCCTCAGGACAAAAGAAGGCTGAAGGAGCAACCTGAAAGTCAAACACTGAAGCCTAAGCCCATCCTCAGTTTTACAATTACTTTCAGGGAGAGAAAACAGGGGTGCAGATATTGCAATATCACACATTATTCTAACAACTTCTTAGATGTAAATGATAATTTCCAGTAACGAGTTCAGAGATGACACCCCACCTTCAGAATTCACTTGAATACATCTAACTGTAGATCTCTGTGTCAGTTCAGTAATTGAAGAGCTTACAGAGACTTTTCAAACAGAAAAACATCTGATCTGAAAAACATCAGGAGATGGAGGCTCTGCCAGTGGTGTCTTGTTCAAAAGGTTAATCATCGTCAAAATACATTCTGTTTTTCAGTGCTGAACTAAGCTGAGTTAGTTCTAAAACATTGCTGTTCCCTCTGCCCATCTACAAAGGAGAAAGACCAACTGTGCTTTCTTCTCATGGAGTTAGGATCAGCAGCCAAGTTTCCTCTCACTCTTCACTTTGATAGGTTAAATAAAGCGTCTGTGATATTCTGTGGTATAATACATAATAGCTACTCCATTTGCTTCAACTTTTAGTAAAAGGAACACAGCTGAAATATATAAGGTAAAAGCAGAACAACTAAATCTTGAATTCTTTACCCTTGATTTAAATGTGAAGCGATACAAGACAAACTGGTATTGCCTCAGCTACAGCTATTACAATTGTATTGAAAGAAAATTTTACTCTCCAGCACATTTCATAGGAGAGAGTTCAAAACAAAGTGAATGTAGTCCTGAGATATTTATACAAAATTCCAGCATCATAGCAAAGGTCAACCAGAATCATTATAATGGGAAGCCTGACACTTCAGCATATGTCAGGGCTGAAGATGAAGCCTGGGAAAGACAAGAGAATGGATAAAATGCTGAACTACTGCCTTAAACCATACTTCAGGTATTAAGTATAGGCAGATTATAGACCTAACTTGTCTGGGCAAACTTGCATTTTCATATTCAGGTGACTGGAGGAGTGGTTAACTCTCTGAGAACAAGGAAGAGAGCCCTGGAAATTTCTACCATCATAAGAGACAACAAATCTGACCTCAGCAGGATAACTAGCAGAAAGAGTAAATAATAACAACACTCACAGATGAAAGCCATAAACCAGGAACTTATTTAATGCAACATACAAGGTACTCCTCTCCTAACAACATTATGCTGATGGCTTGTACTCCCGCATGACAAATCATTGCTGTTTCATCAGCCAAACTCCACCACACAGCCTTCAGGTACCAGGGCAACCAGCCCGGCTGATGCCGTCGTGTTTGTAGCTAAGAGGAAAGGCAGAAGAGCATTTTGACAAAAATCCAAGACATTACTTCAAAATGTACTTTTTAAAACTATATTCTTTCTAAAATTATTTCAAATTACTTATGATTTGATTAAATCCATTTCTCCCACATCCTCACATAAGAGCAAGACCATTTACTAGAAGACTTACAAATACTGCTAAGTTTCACCAATATCTCTTTGAAAGGTGACATGTTGTGCTGGAAATACCATTTCCTTCACTGCTCCGTGTAACAAATGCCTGGCACTGACTGGGATCTCAAGGGGCAAACCGACAGTCACTGCTAAGTGTTCCCAGTGAAGAAACCCAAGGAACACACTACGCAGCAGACGGGTTTTGGAACAAAGGAAATTAATGTGATGTCAAAGTAGTTTAACATCAAAGACACTTTAATGGCGCAGGAAGTATTACAGGCTTAGAGGATCAGCATCCCAATTTATTTTGAAATATATTGCACATTTTTTCTAGCATCAGAAACTCCCCTGGGATTCTCAATTACACAGGAATTCAACAGAGCATTCTCTCTTTGAAGGGTCCCTATCAGACAAAAATCTAGTTAATTTAAAAAAAAAATACTTCAAAAAGGATTCACTGCATTGCTTTTGCCCCACACCTTTGAAACTTCCATTCAAGCACAGGTTGCCAAGAACTCAGAAGAGTGAGACCACTTTTAAGTACTACGAAAAACATAAAATGAACCAAATATATAACCACAAATGCAACATTTACTCAGATTGGCTCTAATTATGGTATTCTTACCTACTACAACTCTAACACAACAGATGAAATATCTGCTCAAAGAAACATCATTATTATGTTGATTGTACTTATAATCAGAGCACAGTCAACATTAGGAGAGTCCACACACACACTGTAGTCATCTGGGAAGTGACTGTAAGGTTGGAATATTTTAAAAACTAACGCAAGATCAAATCTGAATCTTGAAAAGTTTGGCAAGAATTACAGCAGTGTAAGGAAAAGAATGCCTGTGGTGTAAATTTAAATAACGGGTTATAGAAACATCTTCCTTTGTATAATGAAACTGCAGTTACCCTCTTCCCATACACCTTAATCCTCATCAAATACTCTCTGCAATCATCCTGGTTTCTAACTACATAACAAGTGCTGGGGTTTACTGGTTTTGCCTTTTTTTTTTTTTCTTTTTTTTAACTTGAACCTAAAATGAGAATTACAATCAGAATATTCACAGAAGCTTTTCCACATAAATAGCCTCTCCATAGCCTATCTTGTTACATAGATTTTTTCTACTTTTCACTGATGACTGCTACATCAGCAGTCCTAGAAAGCAAGTTACTTTGTTTATCCACGTTTGCCTTAGTTCCAAAAGCAGAAATATGTAATTTTTTTAAATTGTAAGGTATCAAATAGCTGTTCCAGTGCTCAGAACTGTTGTCCAAAGAGCCCCAGGGTGTTCAGGCTTCCAACAAGCACCAATGACCTGTACTGCAGGTGTGAGCAGTGCTGTGTTGTGACATAGGCAGAGTGCAGTGACAATTTATACTAAAATAAGAAAAGTTTGGCATTTACGTCAAGTGTATTTAGAAAAGAAATATCTTTTGTGAAATAAGTGATTCCTGTGTTTGCACATGCCTGTTATAATTACCTAAGTAAACTGCTATTTCGATTAATTTGAACAAACAACTGCAGCAACTACTTTGTGTAATATAATATTAATTCACAAATTGTAGAGACATTTCAAAAGCCTAAATTTTAAAAGGTCTTCTTTTGATGGAAATACTGAGACTTTTGGAAGGATTCCTTGAACTTATATTTAAAGCCAATTCTTTATCCACAGAAGGTAATTTAGCTGTTCAAAACTAAAGAATGATGAAAGAATTACTTAGCCATTCTGACATACAGATTTAATTTACAAAATGTTTCATGCTCCTTAAAAGGAACATGGCTACTTACTCCATCAAGATCTTTATTTTTAAAAAGCTTGAATTTTCCTCTTTTCAAATATGTATGTAACTTTACACTTTTGATAGTGTTTCCTTTTACCTGAGGAAATTATTTGATAAACTAGAACAGTATTGAATAGCAACTTACAAGCCACGGATGCCAACATTCAATTTTAAAAAAGGAGGATGATAATCAGAAACGTATTCTTGGAAATCTCTGTTCTTCCATATGCATAAACATGAGCAAAGTCTGCGTACTTGTGCACACACGTGTACTGGCAGCAGGGTAATGCACACAAGCAACATTAGAATCTGGAGTTTAAAAATCATACCCTTCGTTTTCACATCAAAAACTCAAACCTACAGATAAGCTGGTTACATTCTCTGGGTGGCTATTTAGTTTTACAGTATTGCATCTTTGTGAAGATGTGCTACTCTGCACCATACATCACTCTTCCACTCCTGACTCTGCTAAAAAATTCTTTAATGTGGCACACAGGGGTGCACCCAGATGACCATGCAATGAATATTAAAAGACCATCACTGGTGTTACTAATTGCATCTACCCCTTATGTCATTCCTGTTTCTATTCAGCTTTCTTTCCAAACACCATTCTCATTGTTAAATGGTCAGAATACACAAAGCGACAGATTTAGTGCCTCCTTGGCAATTTATATAACTGACTGCAACTCTGTTGTTGCAGTGAATCATGATTTATTTGTCTCGCAACGCAGCACATAACCTTTTAAATGCTAGGGAAAAAAATGCCAGTGCCTCTTTAAAGTTTATATATGACTGCCCACCACCATTCCTCATGAACAAGGTTTTGAGAGACAAATGATAAAAACAAGCTGCAAATTCCACCCACCTACTCCCGGCCATTTCCTGTGTTCATCACTCACATGTACTGTATTTACAGACAACCAGACCACCAGTGCGCTCTTTTAGTGCCCTCGTTTCCTCCAGGGCAGGAATATTTTTCTCAAATCAGTGATAGGTATTCTCTGCTAAACACAAAGAAGGGTAATATGAATCTCCCTTTCACTGCTGCCACGTTCAGTCACATCGGGTGACATTACAGGCAGACTGTGGGGTTTTATTTATTGTCATCTCTTTCCATACCAAAGTTGGGATCCCAAGGCCTATAGTCTTTTTTCATACCCCATTCTCCATGCCTTCTTCTGCACTTATTTCCATTACCTTTAAAAAACTGTTTAATGTAACACACACGCCGTTCTCCTCATTCAAATACACTGTTTTATCCTATGTTTTATATTGTGCCGATCTCCCTGGTAAATGAACATGTAATGACGCTCTGCTGTCCACCAGTGCCCAAACTAAGCCAGTCAAAAGCCTTCAGCACCTTTAATTATGAAAGTGATAATGAGAGAGAAAAGACTGTTTACTTTAAATGGAACAGCAGTAGCTCCAATTAACGCAAATAGGACCTGCTCACTGCAAAGCTATTTATCCAACACGCACAGCAAAAAGTATTTGGATAGTTCTGAGTACATTATAATTCAATTTTAAAAATTTAGGAGGGAGAACTCCAGATGCAGACAAGGATAGTTTTCCCACACGTGGTGACCATGGCATTAGCAGTCCATGGAGCAGGTTGCAATCCTCTCATACCGTCTTACATTGGCAGACTTTAAAACTGTCTGCAAAGGTGTGTGTGTGCTTCTCTGATTTGCCCTCATTTGCAGAAGGGAAAATAGGGCTGCAGAGATGAAAAGATTTTTTTCTAACCATTCAGAGATTCATGCTTCCCTGTGGCCTACTCCTACATGATCTTAAGCCTTCCAAGCTAGGCCTGGTGTTCCATTCCCTAGATGTGTGTCTAGGTGTTTAATAAACAAGAACATTACTTTTCACAGTAAATATACCTGCAAGTTGCACAAGTTATAAATATAGACTTCAGTTCTTTGGAAATATACCCCAAAATCTATTTTAAGCATTTGAGACAGTTCTTGCATTATGCATGGCATAGACTGTGATAGAAATTACGCCAACTGATGATAAATTTTATGGCGTGGCCATAAAATTAATAAATTAATAAATGAAAAGTAAAATTTATAGAGTACCTTTGGAGTAGTAAAGACCAGGGGTAACAAAGGACTTAGATGTGTCAGTGCACCTCAGCTTGATCAGCTGGGGCAAAACTACAAGTCCTTTTCTATCAGACTCTGATACTGTTCTATAATACAAACAAATGCTAACTAGATGGAAAAACACTTCCCTTGGCCGAGTTTTGCAGGTCAGTGAAAAATAAACACTGTGAATTTTCTTTCAAACATTTCCATTTGGATTGGATTTTTATGGTAAAACCATTTAACAGGGATTTGCTGCTGAGCTTGTAAGGCAGTAGCATGTTTAATATATTTAACCAGCCAAAGAAGGTGGTTAGACTTAGTGCAGGGCTTAACTTTCACTTTCTGAAAAAAACACAAAGGCTGCAACTTAGGAAGCTACAGAAAAGTACATTTACAGATACTACATGTGTCAAAAATGTTACTGCTCTTGAAAGAGACTTTATAAATGAATATTACTTACACAAAAAGCTAAAGAAAGTATACCTGTATCAAGAAATAAACATCTGAAATTAAGTAAAAGAGAACAAATTTCATCCACCAGCAGTGAAGGGGAAAGGCAAAAAACCTCATAGTAGGTAAATAAGTAAGAGTCAAAACAAACATCTTCCCCCACCTCACAGAAGAAAAGCAGACACAAAAAGCATACATTGCAGACTGTCACATTTAAGCACATAGCTGTCACATTCTCCAGTGGGTCAAAGCAAGTTCTTATGACAACAAATAATTTTCTTTTATTACCCTAACTTCAGTCATTATCCTTCTGAGTTTTGGGAACTATTACTTGGAAGGTGCCAGTAGAAACAAAGAAGCTTCAGCATGTAACAGTCCACAATAACAAAAAAAATGGAGTAGACCCTGTGTAAGAGGTGTTTCAAACACAGGGAACTGATGGGAGCTACATTATTCCCAATGAAAATATTTTTAAGTATTTAAAGATCTGAAACCAAATTCTGGCTTGGGATAAACAGGGACAATGCCCCTCATATAAAGTGGAATACTGAAATGCAAATTCAGCAAAATCAAAACTTAAGTTTCAAATAAAAACTCCAATTTATAGGTTCAAAGAAGCCACGTGTAACTGCATTTAAATGACCAATATCACAAATTCGGAGTACAGAAACCTGCTCCACTGCTTTAAGTGAAAAAGCTTTCAATTCACTAAGAAAGGCAGGTTACTGAAAAACAAAAAATTCCTCTAATTTACCTATATTTCACCCTAGTTGATCTAGCTTCCATTTTTACAGGAACACTCACTAAAAAGCCACTTACGCTGCTGTCCTTTTTGCTTAATATAATTCTGGCTAATCTAAATAGTGTTCTCAAAACCCAGTCAGAGGCAAGAATTGTTTTTCAGATCCAATATTTATGATACATTATATAAAGCAAGATGCTATAAACAATTTGGCAGTCAGGTGTATTAATACACATGAAATATGTAACATTAAAAAAAATAATAAAATCAAACACTTATCATCTTCTGGCTCCTCCTGTACATCCAGTAGGAGTAAAAAAGTGAGTATTTCTCAAGGGAGAGTAAATATTAGCTTATATGATGACTTAAAAATAATCATTTCAGAGGAAATACAGTGCATCATCATCGTTATTACTCAAATAAATAAATGATCATCCATAATCTTACCCAGTTCTGGGGGCAGCACAGTAAGACGATTTCCCTGGATATGCAGTTCCTTAAGCTGGGTGAGCTCACCAATTTCTTTAGGCAGTGATATCAGGTCATTGTCTCTAAGACTCAGCTAAGAACAAAAATAAATTCAGTCAGAACAATTTTCGGTTACTATAAAGCAGCCCTAAAGAGAACTCTACTCCTTCTTACCCCCACCATTCTCCTAAATGGTTAATTCTTCCAATTTATTTACAACTGTCTTCTGGTAAACAAGAAGTAGTTCCAGGTGTAGTGGTCTATTCCTGCAAACGTAGCCTACTACTCCTCAAATTGACTGGATTCTATTCCTACAAGTGTTGCAAAAGTGAATTGATTTTTCAAGAATTTAGATAAATTACTTACTATCTGCAACTTTGTGAGCTTCCCAATATCTGGCGGTAGGATTTCAAAATCGTTGTCACTTAGATAGAGTGCACGCAGGGTGGCTGCAAATTAAATAGCAATATATAAACAGGGTGGCATCTAACCCAACCATTTGAGGTCTAATCAATAAAAAGGAGTCAGGTTTGATTAATAACCCTGACTTGGTGAAAAGCCTTTGACATACCCAGGGCTCGCAATAATAACAAGCAGGTCAAACTTAGATTTACTGGCTTGTTGTACTGTTGGTGAGTTCAGGAAAACATCTATATTCAAAAGGACTGGCACAATTAAAAATTTCTGCAATTGTAAGCTCTGGCTTATTCTGGCATATGGCATGAATGCTCAGATGTCAGAATACAGTCATTACTCTTTATTACCCGATTCTTATTTATTATATCAATTTGCATCCTAAACAAACATTTAAAAAAAAAAAAAAATCTGAGTTTTTTGGACAGATACACATCTACGTTAAGCTCTACAGAAAGCACAACCTAACACTGGCAAAGAGATCTGAAATTAGAGCAATAGAGAAGACTCAAACTGCATAATCCATAATAATAAGTCTCTATGAAATTCACAAAAAAAAAAGACAACCCAGAAAAATCATGTAGCTTGCTATTACTGAATTAGCATACATGCCAGTTGGAAAAAAAATTTAAAATGGAGACTTACAAAGAACTTTCAGGTGCAGCAGGAAAGAAGGTGGTCAGATCAGCAAAACCTTTCCTCCCCACCAGAGGAGATCCCATTTGTCTTCCTCCTCCTCTTTTCATTTCAATAAATGTGACCATTTTTAATAATGCTGACTTAAAAATTCTCCTCTGCCAGGTTACAATCACAACATCCCTCAGACAGCCGCACTCCTTCCCCTCCCCTCGCCTGTCACTTTGATGCTGAATGCACTGAACCTGAAGCCACTTCAGCAGAGTACATGGAAAAGACCAGTCAAGTAGCAGAACCACTGAAATCCAGAAAGTGCCAGAATTCAAGTTGCTTAGGCAACCATTTTGCACATATGCATTACAATACCTTTTTTTTAACTTGAGTGTGTATTTTTAACATATGCAAAGATCAGCTTAGCTCTACCATTCCTGTGCCAAGCTCTGTAATCCTAGTGTATGTTTTAACCTACTGGACACTTCAACATCCACACACTGTTAAAACTATTTCAGTAATGAACCATCAGGAACACATTTGTTTTCAGACTCAACACACAACAGTTGTGTTTATTTTCCCCTGAGGCTTGCAACCCTCCAGGAAGTTTTAACTGAGTATGGGACCCGAGGAAATATTACTCAGAGGAACTAAAAGCAAGTCTTCTCGTGTCCAAAGGTGTCAGGTGACTGTATATCAGTGATAAACACTGCTGTGCTATGTAGAAATATTCAAGATATATTGAAAGAAAAACATAAATAACAGAAACAATTCTGTTGTATTTTGGTCTCCAGCAAATAAATTTCAACTGCAAAAAGCAAAGCACCATATCATGAAGATTTGCAAGGTTCTTAGAAAAGTTTCTTACTTAGATAGAAGAAGTTTCCCGGTAGGGAATTTTCATTTAAGTTGTTGTAAGTCAAGTCAAGAACTTCTAGAGCTGGTAAAGATCCAAATCCCCTTGGCAAGGTGTTTAACCTGTTCATGCTGTAGGTAAAGAGGAAAATAAAAAAGAACATGACATCAGTATGGACTTCATCTAGTAGAAATAATACAGGCCACAGCATTTTATTTCATTGTTGGATTTTTTTTTCCCATAAAAATAAAAAAAAAAAATCTACACCAAGATCTTTTTTTATTTTGAAAAGGGGTTGATGCTCCAAGATACTGAGCAATCACCTTGCAAAGCAGACCATTTTTTAATCTTTCACTACAATAAATATACCCAAACTTAAGCACTCACGAGGGATTCTGTCTGTTATGTCAATCAGCAGCCACATCTGAAACATACAGCACAAGGGAGAGACGTATCACAGTGCCACGCTCAGCTAAAAGTGTTCCACAGAGGAAGCTGGTTCTTGTAGATGACTAGCTAAACTACAAATTACCCTTTTGCACATCATCTTGACCACATGCCATCCTGCCATATACTACATAGTTCTTCACCGTGGCACCAAATACAAAGAAGAATACCTCAACTGCACAGTATTTGTGTTCATTGATAACTGCTGCTCAAACCCCTTCTCAGGAACAGCAAATCTGTGTCACTAGATAACTATTGATGCACATGGAGCACCAAGTAAATAAAATGTCAGTCCTGTGACTGATGAGGGTTAATCTAAATATAGCTCAATCAGCCAGTCTTAAGAGGGTTTAGGATAGCAATTCCCACTGGCAATAGCCAGAACATGAGGGAAACTAAGCAAAGGAAGAGATTTCTCTGATAACCTGGAGCAGACAAGGCACAGAAAACAGTAACTTTTCTCTGACCTCAAAGAGCTTGAACAAGGTGATCCAGATAATCACTAGAGTTGCTGCAACAGTGAAGGCAGGCACAGAGCTGGAGATCTCTTCTTAGAACCTTACTGTTTGTGTATGAACTAGAGCTCTGGTTGTTTATCATATAAACAGAAAAGAACTACCGGCAGTTTCTTATTCATACTGTTCCTATTGCATGTAGACCAAATATAAATCTTGTGTGTATGTATCTTGCTTTAGTTGTCATCTGGGTTTGAAAGTGGAACAGAGAAGACAGGCATCTTCAGGAAGAGCCTGTACAGGTAACCATTGTCAAGAACATCAGTTTACTGTTAAGTGATGACTGGAAACAAAGATGACCTTTCAGATGTTATCTCTAAATATATTCTGAATTTTCTCTTTTTGATGCTAAAGCAACAGTCACAAGTGAAGTCAAGAGGAGAATGTTATTTGAATGTATGAAGCATGATCTAACACTTAAAACTATAAAAATGCCAGTAAACCTACTGACAATTTTGGGTACCCAAAAATAAGAAACTATACATCCATGGGAGCAAAGGCAGGAGAAGCACACACACCATTTCTTTCACAAACTCTCATCCTTTCTCTCCCACTTTTGCATAAGCCAGCACCATCAGAACCTGCAAAGATCAGCTCTCTGTAGCTAAACTCCAGATGAACTCCTTCTTCCTTCTCATCCCCCGTAAGGAGTCCTATCATGGGCATACACCTACTATTGCTGCGTAGTAGTAATTATTAAAATACAGAAAGCCACTCTCCACTATTGCTACTGCAGACAGAACTAAAGCAAATTCTTTTTTAAGTAGTGAAAAGGGTTTTTCACTAAGTGGCCCTGACAGCCTTCCCCTTTTTAACCAAAGAACAGGGTAGGGAAGAATGTTCTCCCTATTGACAACAGGCAGAATGGTATCTACCCTTTGACCCTGCCCAGCACTTTTTGGCCCTGCACAAGTTCAAACACTGAGCTCGTGCCTCAGAAACCGTGCCTCACTTGCCTTCGAAATTTTACACTTTTAAGCTTTCAGTGCAGCAGTACACCTTTCCTCTTTCCACTCCACCACTTGACCCTTCTGTGACAAAACTCTCCCAAAAATAATCTCTGCTCTAATTCAAGCTTCCCCTCTCCCCTGGAGGGCTGTTCTGAAGCCCTCTAACACATGCCCTGCAGATGACAAAAGGGTTTCTTGGCTGCCTCCTGAAAAACTGGTAAGGCAGAAGAGTTTCCTCTTCACTGACTCCAAAGATTGCAAAGCAGAACCCATTTTACAGAAATAAGGCTGGGTGGTAAATCCTGTACCTGGAAGATTATGGGTAAAGACAGGATTAAGAAGGAAGAGCATTTAATCTGCAAGACCTTAGGCCACATGATGATGGCAACTGTGGTTCCAGACTGGAATGTCTGTTGGCCCTAACACCATGTGGTCTTTTGCACTACATTTCTTTTTTCATTAATGAAGACTAGTATTTGAACTATACTAGCAATTGTCACTGCTTTAATACATGGGCTGTGCCCAACTTCTTTCTATTCATATACTGCAATACCTCTCCATACCATTCCAAAAACATGGATTTAACCCCCAAAATATATAGAATCCTGATAATTATTTGCTCTGAAAAGCAACTCCAGTTCAAACAGATGTTAAGGCAAGTTAGAGATCTACTGTGACCAAATAAAGACCTGGGAAGACAGATCATCATTAAAACATTTATTGGCATTCCAACAGTTCAAGATGCAATTCAGTTGCCAGCGTTTTACGAAAGTATCTAAAAACAGGATGCACAGAGTTTAGGCAAAATCGGTTGGTATTCAGAAGAGTTAAAAATGCTTACTTCAAGGTGCTCCGAAGTTTGACTTTATGAAATACCAACATTCTTTCTAAGAAAAGCCTGTAGTGTTAAAAAGCTTAAGCTTACCAGTGCTTTCCTATAAAGTTAAACTTTAATATGCCCATTTAATTTTAAGAAGGTCCTATGCTTTGTTTTCTTAATTCAAGAAAACCCTCGACAACTGTAGCTATTATAAAGTATTACCAACTCTACTGAAATATAGTATCTGAACACTTAACAGAAACACTCCTGGCTCAAATTCAGTCAACTCTTTGAATTAAATGCATAGCATGTCTAAAGATTTGCTGCTTCTTTTGCAGGTTTAATATAAATTGAAATGTCTATAATCCCAGACTTGGAACTTTGAAATTAAAGTTCTAGATTAACATGGAATTTTTTTCTTTTTTTTTTTCCAAAGCAGAACAGGAAATATAGCCTGATTCTTCTGCAGCAATTCCAGAAGCAAAAGGCAGTTGCTAGGGAAGTAAAAATTAAAAAAATGTTCTGTTTGACCTCAGTACTTGATGAATATGAGTTGCTTTGCCCTTAAATGGTTATCAGTATACCAGAGTAAGTGCTTGATCACTTCTAAGTATTTGCTTATCCCGGACATTAGCTGAACATTCTGAAGTCGTAATTGCCGAGTTATGCTCATAAGCACTTGCAATAAGAAACTTCAACAGAAAAAAGAAACTTTAATAGCAAAAAATAAGAAGTTCCAGGTTCAGTTGCAATGAATTTTAATTGCACCTCTATTACAGCCAATTTTTGCATTAAGATACGCACCCAAGGTTCAGGTGTTTGAGCTTCTGAAGGCTGCTAATCTGTGTAGGCAGCTCCTCAATCTGGTTGTTGAAAAAGTTGAGCACTTCTATATTTCTCAGGTCTGCGATGTTTGCTGGCACAGCTGTGGGAAAGTTTTCACAATGAGAGACTGCAATTAGTGCAAGCTACCTAGACGAGAGATGCTCTGCTAGCACCTGGCGTTTGCAGTGACTGCAGTACCAGGAGCATCTCAGTGTTACTGCAATAAAAGCAAAGTTTATATTAAAAAAGCCTCCTATCTGTAATTTGTTCTCATTGCTGAGAACAATGAGAAACAAGCTTCAAAAATTACTATCAGAATTGCAAGATATTTTGACTAACAAAGACCACTGTAGAGAGAGAGACAACAACAAAAAATGCTCTTACAGACTAATAATCAGGCACAGGCTGTCCTCTCAGTTCATGTAGCACACACAGGTCTCGAAAGAGCAGAGCCTAAGAGACTCAGATCATTTCATGATTTAAGTGGGAGAAAAATGAATATACAAGATACAAGCAGTTATAGCAAGACAGCAGTTGTACTAAAGATCTTAATCAACAAACAAAATAAAATCTCGTTTTTAGCAATGGCCCATTCTGCTTACTGCTTAAATAACCTAGTATAAGTTCTTGGTCATTTAAGATACAACAAAATTTACAAAAAAATTAGGTTCAGCCCTAAAAGAGGAACTGTTTAGACAAGCCCATTTTCAGTTACCTCCCTTGAGTGACAGACTGATCAATACACGCACATGGCTACAGTGGATTACCAATAGATCAATATCTGGTTGTTACTATCTAGAAACATGAAATATAAGGCAGAAGCACAGTATGAATATGCCTGTGCTAATGAGGTTAAAAAGTTATTCACATTTGCATCTTTTCCCCCTTAAACTTGGCGAGATTAAAGCAGTCAGCTGAGGTGTAAAGGAGGTTGGCAAGTCACCTGCACTGAAGCCTGCACCTGTGTTCAACAGTCACCTTGGTTCAGTCTCAACTTTGACTGCATCAGGAACCCGCAGAGTGCACATCTAAATAATTAGAAGGTTTTATGAGGCCATGATTTTCTTTTATATGTTGGTATGAGGCAATCTCAGTCTTAAAATGGAGTCAATAATGTTTACAAAGCAGAACATTACAGTATGTCACATTTACTAGATTATAAGCCTGATTGCATTGTGAACAATAATGGGATCCCTAACGAAGACTCTAATTACACTACATAAATATTACTGTTGAGGGTCATATTCATTGCAGGAGGTTTTTAGAATCCTTTTTTATAAAGTCATTAGGCAAATCTGAATATTTAAAAGACCTCCCTTTGCAGTATTTTCCAACTAGTCCATGCCTCTCGCTCGATAGTGAGAATTATGTGCCTTCAGAAAGTAAAGAGTAATGCACTACTACTGCTGTTTTAAATTATTCCCTAACAGAAGTTAACTGAGGATTTTAATTGACATAATTCAGCTGTTTCCAGTCTCAATATTTCACCAGAACAGTAATTACCAATATTAAAATGTTTTCATTTCATAAATTAGGCTTTATAATTTGACTTTGATGATATGCCACGGATAGGCAAACCATGTTTCTGCTCTTCTCAGATACTATGTTCATGAAGACTAGGAATCAGAAGTACCAGCAAATACTAGGTTTTAGCTTAAACAATACAGAGACCAAACACAATTTGCCTGAAGTTATACAACTGAGGCAGTTAATAAAAAATTTGTTACGAAGGTTTTGGCCTTTTTGACAGTGTAAGAGGTTACACTCTTCTAAAAAAAAACCGTGCAAACTGGCATCATGAGATGACCCACTGTGGTCCCTTCCAACCTGAACCATTTTGTGAACCTGTGACCCAGGTACTGAGCCACCTTGAACTAGAGACACTGATTTACTGGATATGTTCTTTCAAATACCTGCCCAAAAGAGCTTGCTTCCCCACTCTAGAACTGATTAATTCTTAAGTTTATATCTCTCTTCTGCCCTAAACTAGGGGGCTGTGGAGAGATAAAGAATCATTTCAAGGAAGAAGGTGAGCATTCATCCTTATTTAAAAAAAAGGCAAACCAAAAAACAAAACAAAAAAACAAACCACAAAAAACCCCCAAACCAAATCCCACAAAACAATCCAAAACCCCCCATGAAACTACACAGAAAAATATGACACATAGACATCGAGGAGACAGGAAGAAAACAGGTTCCAGAGATTTGTTCATGAAGATTACACTTGCACTGAAGATCCCACCATCAAAGAGAACCCTAGATTCAATGAGTCACTACACAGTTGAACAATCTGAAATTCTACCTAATCATCCCACTTGCAAACACAGGGCAAAACCTCAGCTACCACTGGCTATTTCATCAGAGGTTTTTAATTTGGTTTTCTTTTGTCAGGGCACAGGTATGAGTAAGCGTCCCTAGGGAACAACGGGAGCTGTGCCCTTGCACACTTCCACTAAGCTTCTGATATATCTGTATAATTCCCACAATACTGTATTTTATGTTGGGAATCATACTTAGGATACTTTATTTCATTATTTTCTTCAAGATATACTAAAAGCTGCATGGGTAAGCTATTCAGCAGAGGATTTGAAAGAAATACTTCGTGTCTCACTCTGTTAAATCAAAATGAAAAACCCCAATGCACACTTGTACTTTTTGGTTTGGACAGAGAGAGCTATTTGATGAGTAAGAAAAACAGAAATGTATGTCAAGACCAGGCTTTCGGTAGGGAAAAGAGGACTTTTTTTCTGTAACAGCTTACTTTGTGGTTCAACAATTCAGACCCATTTGTAATATGAAGGAGTGCTCTCTTGTATTGAATAAAAATCAGAATCCTGTATTGGTCTTGTAGCTAAACTGCACAGGTTCAGTACCTTCAGGCCTAAAGATCAGTGGTGATCTAAAGATCACTGTGGTCTAAAGATCATGTTCTCTGTTCTGAACTTTACACAACCCGACTACCTTCCCACTGTTATGTTGCAAAATTCTTCCCAGATATATAGCAGACTGCCAAATCCCCAGACATTCATGTTCTGGCAGTACTGAATTCCACTCCAGTCACCTTCTCATGATGAGCTGTGAGAGTGAACTGTCAGCATCCTGGTTCCATTCACCCACATATTTACAGTACGATCCACAGTGTCTTAACAACTCTTCTAAGACCATCTGCTGCCCAGTGTCATTAACAACTCCCCCTCAGCAAATGCTAGTAAAATTTGGCAGCCCCGTGCCTTTGCGTTCTCCTGTGAAGCTTCAGTCACATCAAGAAGCCCCATTCATATTAAGTTTCACTTCGCAAGACCAGGAACAGCTTCCATCCCCTTGTTCAATATCGCAAATTGCACACAGTGATTCACTGTGACAGCTATAGACTTCACCTTGATTTCAAGTGGTTGGCTGACAGTGAAAGACAGGGTCTATAGGCTGCTTACAAGGAATATGAGGACTTTGTTCATGTTGCTGGGAATTAGAACTGGCAACTTGTTATTCTTCAAAGCATTTATACTCTTTTTTGCCCGGAAGTTAGAGGCAATTCTTTAGACACTAAAACATGTTCTCATCAGAGCAACCTTTCATTCAAGGTAAGTTATTATATTTTATTCCTACATAACCAGCAGCTATCCAAAAGTTATGAAATTATTTCCAAAACATAGATAAGAAGGACTAAATGCTACTATTTAATGCCCATATAACTCCACATCTGGAGAATCCTGGATAGCCTTAGTTATCTTTCCACACCAAGAACCAGACATGGTCTTTATTAGAGGTCTGATGTTGCCCTCTGTTGGAGAACAGATACTAGGCTAAAAGGACCTTTCATCCAAGACAACTACCCTGCAGAGCAACATACTAAGAACATTCAAATCAGTGACAAGAGCTTGGAATTAAGTGTCTCAGATGTAACCTTTTCTCATAAAGCAGGAAGTCAAGAGGTTCTCATACCACTACTTAGAATTGACATCCAAATCCAGTTCCTTTTGTATACCCAACCTCTGACAAAGGAGGAAGAACATGGAAGATAAGAAAAGGAGAATTTCTTTCCCGTCCAGTTCTGCTCTGTCACTCTTTTCTCATTCGGCTAGGTCTTTGTGCAGCTGAAAATGTGCAGGCTTCAGAAAGTCTTTATTTCTTAATATAATCTCCCAAGATTATTTCTCTTAAAGCATGTGTGAAGCCCTGGAAAACAACCAGGATCCTCGCTACTTTAAAAGTAAACATACTTGTGTGTTTGCAAAATTAAGTTTCCATTTCCTTTTACCTGGAACATGAAATCTAGTCTGGTGGTTTTTTGTATTTAGTAAGGACAAACATTAAAAATTTCTGAAGACACTCTTGATAGAAGAGATCTATATCAAAACTTCCTTTACAATTTAGAAATAAAATATAAAACCTTTTAGATAAGGAAGCTCAGGTGAAAAAAGTGACAAAAGTCAATAAACTACCCAATTGGATAAGTGAAATGATTCAGTAAAAATGTTAGTCTCCATGAGATGAACACATGGTATGTAAACTGCTTTAACTATTTAACTTAACCTTAACACTCAGTGTTCAAAACAAACACTCTCCCACTGCTGCTTGGAAAACGTATCTGTAATACCTGATCATGCATAAAAATGTGCATGAGTAATCTCCTCAATAACTATGATCCAAAGGCTATATAAAACCTCCAATTGAATTCAATGTTTTTTGAAACAGACATCAAGTAAAAATAAGAATTTTAATTCTTATTAAAATAAGATTAGTTCCTTTGGCATTCACATTCTTAAAAACTTTAGGCTGCATAAACCCGTTTTTTTTTCAGAATGTTTCTTCTACTTAATGAAGTAATTTTGCAGTATCTAGGAACATGATGTTCAATAGTACTCCAGACCTTTACAGGTTCTAAGGGAATATTTATCCAGAAGAGCTATTAAAATAGCACTACTTGACAGAGAAGAGATTTATAAGACTAGGCCTGTTTCTCATTAAACTGTTCCACTTAAAAGCTGGTCAAGAGTCATACAGAGTAAAGAGAACTCAATACAGTCCTTTGAGAGTCCTATCAGTCCACTGTGGATCTCAGGTAAGGTTTTCTTGCCAAGAGCAAAAACCCACTTTTTAAGTCTAAAGTAAAACCTGTGGGCCGTACAATATAATAAACCCAGTTCTGCAGACTTGCTAATCCAGTTAGCGTCAGCAGGAACTTTTCATGAGTAAGGATCCCTTAGTGTAAAGGTCATAAAGGCATGAAATGTTACTCACATTTCATGGGGGAGGAAGAATTTAGAATACTAAATATATAATGCATTCTGTGCATCCAATATAACTGTACTCATAGAGCTGGAGTCATGTTTAGATTAATTTGACAAGGGTTCTGTTATACTGAGAGAGAAGCAATCAGCTTCACCAAAATGAAAGAGGAATTAGCTGAGGGAGAACACAACAGTTTTCATTTTAAATATTCATAGGCATGCTGATATCATACTTGGCAGTTAACTGGAGAGAATCCTGATCCCAACTGAAGCATACAGTACTTAATTTACACACTATGTAGTTCAAGTTTCCCCTTTTGCCCTCCCTCCACTCTTCTGAAGATGGATATTAATCTTCCTCACTCTGAAAACATTAAAAACAAACTTGTCTCCCTAATCTTCAGCTCTTTCCAGAAACCAGCAGGGTTTTTTTAATTGCAATTATCCACAGAAGCACCTCAGTTATGAAAACTGTTTTTATGAACATGCTTAAATTATACTATAGCTTACTGATGTGCTACTGTGCTAACAAAGCAATTTATCAATAAACAGTTCTAATTTAGAAGCCAGAGTCTAAGGAGAAGTGCAGTGAGCACAAGAAAGGTTGAGAAGACATTGGGAATCAAGTGACATCTAGTGAAGACAAGGCACAAATCTGTTTTTCTCTGAGAAGAGAGCTTAAGATGAACTTCGGAAGAACAATATTAGAAACCAGGGGCTGAGGTTAGGAAGGTGTCACTAGGGTGAAAATAAATCACCTAACAGCAAAGAACTGAAACCACACTAAAATAACTCACAAAAATCTGATGTTTGTTAGCTTTTTTACAGCAGTAAGGAACAGTGCAAATGAGGATAGGTATAAATATGTGGATATAAATATGCCCCTTCATTTCTACAAATAATTTTGAAGAAAGTAGAGTATTAGCCAAGCTTTTCAAATTAATGTGACATGAAAGTACTGTAGTGGACCACAGCATCTTCAGCTTCAATAATCATTTTGCGAGGAGTGCACAGTTCAGCCAAGATGCTTTTCTGTCTTATTTTTAAGTCAGAAGGAAAAAAACTTCATGCAGTATACTATTGAAAAAGTTGGAAGTACACAGGTTACAATACCCTTGTTATAGGTCAGATTATCTGTATGTTTTGATCTTTCAACAGCAAGGAATGGTTAATAGAAATAACTTCTGCAGGACAGAAGAACTTGAGTTGATAGCGTTAAATTTAGAATTCTTATTAGGCATCACCAAGCGCAAATGGTCTTTCTCACTAAATCTCAGTGAGTCTCCTTCAGGCGTTTAGGCACGGGTTTTTTTCAGAGTTTTACACTACTGCACAGTTGCAAGCTTTACATAAATCAAACTGTCTGAAGTTCATCCAGCATGTTTATCTTTCCCTTCCTCAATATTCTCTTCACTTCAGTTTATTAAATATGTTGTCTGCAGTTTACAGAAGGGACTAACCAAAGATGACCAGTAACATGGGTTAACCTCAAAGCTGAAGGTCACATTCTCTTACTCAGAAATAACCATGTAGTAGTGTGCTTAGCAGTGCTTAGTAAGAGAATTCTGCTTTCAGCATATCTGAAAAGCGGTTCAAAATTTCAGTTTGCATTAATTGGACAGCATAAGCAGCTTACACTTTTTATACCACTGAAGTGTTTTTAAGAACTCACATAGGACTATTTTTCACTGCTACTTGGATCAACTGACTCTTCCCCCTTCAGCATTGTCAAATGCTGTGCTGACACTGCTTAGTGGGGACACCAGCCTGTCCTCTAAACACACACACAGAGAAGAGGCTGCAGTAAAAAAGCTCACTGCTCAAAAGCAAAGTCAGCACATGTGTTCCTTGTTCCAGTCCTCAGAACTGGAAATTAATTAAGCTCCCTCCTAGTTTGGGCTCCCTATACCTAGTACTTAAAGCCACATCTTTCAGTTTGTATGGTACAGTCCTCCCTGTGCCTCTGTGTTACCTTCCCCCAAGCTTCAGCTAACTATACATTTAATTTCCAGCTACGGGAGATACTGAGACAAGAGCAACAGTTACCACACTGCCCATCATCACATAAAGATCAGGAAATTATTTCACCCCAAGGGTTATGTCACAAGACATCAATGGAAAAATTAAGAGGCCAGATGGTGAGTGGTCTGAAGGGAAAAGCTGTGTCATTATCCACTTCAAAACACCTGACTACTAAAAGAACAAAAAGAATACACAGAAAATAGAGTACAAACCCAAGTACACAAAACTAAATCCAATTTCCTCTCCATCTAGACCAAATCTACCTTCTTGTCTCTGTCCTTCCATATTAGTATCAAAAAAATTCCACTTGGCTTGTTAAGCAGTAAATTTTGTAATACAAAATTAAGCTCTTTTACAAAGTGAGTTCCCTTTTGCAACATTCACTAGCTTTGAAAATGCCATCTTTAAAATAGTCCGGATCTGGGCAAGAGGATTTCAAATAATTTTCCATTACAATCTATAGATACACATGGAGAATTTATATGGGACAAAAAATTACAGTTAATTTAAGCTATGGGGAAATAAGTGAAGACACAAGAAATTTGTAATAACACGTCACAAAATGTCGAGACTTAAAAAAAGGAGTAATGTGTTTGCAGGTGTCTTTTAGGAAGAGAACAATAGCTTCTGAAGCGCTATGTTAAAGACAAGTGATTTGTGTCTAGTGTTTTTAGTATGAATGCTTTACTTACGATGCAAAACTGATTTTGTTGCCATACATCATAAACTTTGACTATTTAATTTATTCATAAGTTGAGTAGTTTCAGCATGCACCCTTATACCATCACAGCACAAAACTTTCAAAAATTATTCTGTTTAATTCTCCCAAAGCTTCCTAAAAACAAAATTTATATTATTTAAAGATAAAATGCTCTACCATCTGTACTTTCTCAGAACCAAAGGTTTGGGTTTTTTTCAGGAAGAAAAAAAAAAAGCTAACAGGTATTTTATCTAAACATTCTTGCAGAACTCAGATGTCACAAATTTAGTAAGTTTGCTATATAAATAACCTGATACCAGGCAAGATGCAAAGTGTCAGACAATACAAGTGGGAGACACCTCAACACATTTCAGCAGACTGGAGAAGACAAAGCAGATAGACTGGGGAGGGATTCGGGACAGACAGATGCAGTATTGCTTACTGTCTCTGGAATACCTCCAGTACACCCAGGTATCCACTACAGCCAGAAAGGTCACTCAGAAAGGATGTCCTAATATAAAAATGAAACCAAGAGATTTTAGCAGCATTTTAAATAAGATCCAGGACACAGTCAAGAGGGTTAACAGCAACGAACTGACAAGCTTCTGTACTGGTCACATACAGAGAACAAAACAATTTAGAAGATGGCAGAGCAAAAAAAGCAGTAAGTCGTGTGAGCAGGAAAAAAAAAAGAGTAAAGTTTTTAACTGCTCTACTAAGAAGACAAAATGCAAAAGGATGATAAAGGGTAACTACGTGGCCGTCAAAGGAACATGATCAATGAGACACAGGTATTCTGACAGGATCAGAAAGTAAACTCCAACAAAATTCAGGTGTAGAAATAGGAACCAGCAACAAAAAACTACTGCATCGTTTCACAAAAAGGACAGGACTAAAGATGAATAAAGGATTACATGAGAATCACATGAAAAGCAGTATAAAGTACACAGAACAGCAGCTCAGTAAAAAAAGGACAGAGAACACAACACTAGGTAACACAGGACAAGTCTGACGAAAAAATAGTTGTTCCAGATCTCTCATTATTTAGACATTTGGTAATAGTGGGTAAGGAATCAGAGCACAAGAGCCAAAGAACAGAAAAGTTATCAGCCATAAGCTCTGAATAGCAGGAAACTACTAAAAAAATTTAAAGGCATCACAAGAATATGGTGAAATCAGAGAGCATAGATCACATGAGGTTAAGGAGACTGAGCAGAATAGCAAAAACTAAGTTGCTGTCCACCACCACCTACCAGGCAGGATGAACAGCTACCAGAAGCATGAGCTTCTTCCCAGGAAACAAACCACTAAAGGTATTCAAACAGTGACCTCTAATGGACAAACCATACAGTACTGGTACTTCACTGCCAGCAGGAACACTCCAGGTACAAGCAGATAATGATACATTAGCTAGAATCTCTGAATAGATTTCTCTAAGTGATTACAAGGTCAATTAATCACTGCTGGTAGGTAAGGTAAATAATTGTTAGCGTAGTTACAATTCATCAAAAACTTACTGCACATCCTGAAATAAGTGAAAATAAAACACGAGCTGGCAGCATAATAGTTGCACTCATACTGATGATGACCAGCACTACCTGCTGTCAATGCTGAAGTAACCTTTAACATCCCAGCTTGCTTTCCAGTCACATCTTCCCCTTTGTGCCCTGCTAGCAGGGACTGTTAACCTGAGCTTCTGAAAGCTCTTCAAGCACACTTCCTATTCATGATGTAGTACAGGGATTTTAACTGTCAAAACTTTATCAGCACACCAAGTAAGGATTCCACATCCTATATTAGGGTGTGAAATTTTGGATATGCTTTCAGCGGCTGGAGACTAACTTTGAGCTAGCCTAGCTCTCTAAAGTCTAGAAGGTTCAGTACAACTTCACACTCAATGGCAAAATAGTATACAAAACATGGTCTGCTAGGAAAAAAAAAACTATCAGGCAAGGCATAAGCCACATTTTTTATGCTCTAACAGTTCCCTTTATAAATGGGACTTCCTCTGTTGTTAATTCTACTCCAATTATTGCTCACTTACAAATCTAGTGGCAACAAGGGGATCCAAAGTTGAATTTATAAATAAAAAAACCACAAAGCCTAAGCCCTCAAGACAATGTGATACACTGCTTGAAATTATATGGGGGCAAGACCCAGAGTAGAACAGACAGACAAACCTGATGATATCCCTTCCTCTCCCTGACCTGGCCTTCTCAGAATCTCAGTATTCTGCAATTCCCTACGTGTTCCCCAGAACCATTATGAAACCACGCAGATCCCTTCTGGCTGAAGGGGTCTGAACAAAGTAGGACCAAGTTTGATTTCAAGAACTATTGTGACAAATTCCTTGACACACGACTGGCACAGCCACTCCCTGGAGCAGCAACATGAGAGGAATCATGCCACCTGGCTCTGCAGAATGTGCAGATCTGTAACAGCACCTGAAGTTCAGCTGCACCTCACACAGAGGTGTCAGAAAGAGCAAGACTGCTGAGGACTTCCAGCTACATTCCACTTGAACTTGAGCAAAGCAGTCCCAAGCAGAAATGCACAAAACAGAAGAGTGGATACCCATAAAAGTTACTACCATGCACAGACAATGCAGCAAACAATATTTGTGACTGACCAAACTGACCAAGAGTGTTTTCTACACAAGTATGTTCTGTGGCTGCAACTCCTTTCATGCCTCTCCAGCACAGCTACCCTAAGTCCCTACCACTATGCATGTCCTGTTAATGATCCCACTGAGCAGGAGGTGAAGGTCACCTGTATGTCCCTCAGTTAGCATCAAATGACATGGAACAAAGACAACTTGGTCACACCTACCCAAAGTAATCCATCACACAGAAGGACAGATATCTACTATTCAGCCACTCATTTCCACCACTTTGAGAAACATTTGCCCAGACTCTTATTTAGATGAGAGCCAATGGGTAAAAGAGACCCCTGGGTCAGGATCAGACAACCTATGCAGGCTAAGACTGTCTTGAATTTTGCTTCTCAGCTCTATACTGGATAGAAGGCTTTAAATCACTAAATGATGTAACAAAAACCTCCCAGTACAACATACAGAGACACCAGCCCTTAAGTCCTACCTTATGTTAAGAAAAAGCACAAATATTCACTTTTTCCCCTCTGCTTTCAACAGGATTTTCACAGACTCCACAGTAGAATCATCCCATGTTTGTTACTTATGCAGCAACTGGTTCAACAAGACTGCAGAACTGCAGCTATTTATCTTTCCCCAGTTTTGCTTTTGATTTTGAATCACAAAAAGTTCTCACCAAGTAGGAAAGGACATATTCAATAGTTTCAGAAGTCACTGAGAGCAAAAGCCAACTCAAGACTCCTTTATTAGCACAGCACCAGATAGCTGGAAAAAAAAAAAAATCAGCCTAATATGCTCCAGAAAAAAATCAATATGGACTTGAGTATACATCTGATAGTGAATGATTTAGAAACATAAATGCAGGAAGGCCACACTAGAAATATTAACAAAATCCATGCCACAAAAGTACTCTAAGCAGTATGATGGATTTAGCAGTGCAAACTCCTCATACTTGCTAATGAAACTTAACTTACTTTCAATAGTTCTCTGGCAAAAACATGAAGTATGTTTACATAAAAATATGCATATCCAGCTTTTACCTGTATTTATTCTTCCAGATAGACATATTTACTCTAAACAGCAAAAAAACCCAGGCAAGCAGAACACTCATTTAAATGGCAGAAAACTAGTAGAAGATGCTAATATGACCTTAGTGTAGCATGTCAAGTGTCACTGCCATCAGCTTTCTAGTCATTTTAAGAACAATCTGCTAAGACAATTAATTACATAGCTTTAAAAGATTAGGTCAACAGTGTCAAATATGAGAATATGAACTTGAAATTTAGCCTTTTAAAAATGTGTGCTGTCTATTTAAGTGTCAACATCCATTTGTGAAAGAATAGTAAGTTTCAGACTCAATGAGTTACTTCTCAGGAGAAGCAGTGGTCTTACCTTCCCATAAGAGAAACACAAACATAGCAATTAGAAAGGCTGAGTGAACTCCTTGGCTGAGAGAGCCCACATATTTGCAGCCTGCTGATCTAATGGCTACTTTAGAAGAAAGTAGTAATTAAAGGCTGAGATTTAATATAACACAAATTTGTAACAGTGGCAGTCCTTAAACTGGTATTTTGAAAACTTAAACTGCTTTAAAGAAAGAGTATACTCTAGATTTTTCTTAAATGGCTAAAGTAAACCCAAACATATCCTTCTTGGACACCCCTTATTACCATATCTTTCCAAGTCAAGTCTACAGCTGAGACTCATAGCTGGGACACGTTAGTTACTCAGCTTTTCATTCTGGTGCTCCTGCTGAAGAATGTAACCCCTCCCCAGGCTCAGACCTGACCAAGCCAAGTTTGCCATGATTCAAGTCTCTGTGCAGGAGTTTCAGCCTGTCTCCTCTTCCTCAGAGCAAGGCAGATACCTACTACCTGCCCAGCCAGTTGTGTGTTCAGCGGAAATTATCCTTTAGCTACATTTAGGATTTGTAAGGTGTCACGTGGAAGAGATGATTCAGTCCGATAGATGGCAAAAGTTGTAGGAATTTTGCAATCCCAGAGAAAGAATAGTCAAGATTACAAACAATAGCACTTACATTTCATTGTTGTGCCAGGTAAGCAGCCACTCAGACAGAGATACCAGAGAGAAGTTTTGCCTGGCAGCACCAGGTACCCAATTGTGGGTGAGCTGTCTGACCACAACCATTAGATAGAGGTGTGCAGAATGAGCTGTTATCTCAAGGTGCCCATAACCCTCCAAAGTCTGTAGAGAAAGCTGAAGTGGCTGAATCAAATTAACTTCCTGGCTTTCAAGCAACTCAAGTTCAGACAGGCATCTCCTTGCAGTACCTGAGAGAACACAGAAGTCACCAGCTGGGTGGACCCACAGCCCAACTCCATCAGAGGCTGGATGCCAGATGCCAGACAGCACTATGCTCAAAGAAAACTTACCACAATCTTTCCCAAAACATTCTCCCAGCTTCCAGCTATTTGTAACTTCATGACCTTCTAAACTAGGGATAGAGCTGCATGTTTAATAGTGATGCTTACAATTCTTCCTGCCTCAATTTGCCCATCAATTTACCCATCAGTCATCATTTACCTGCTAGATGGCTGGAAATTGTTGGTCACATTTATGATTAATTGAGATTCTTTGAAAACTACAATAGAGACAAAAATAAATAGCAGTATGCCAACCTAGAAGACACTACATAATCAGAAGCAAGGCTCAGAATAACTAATTCATACTTCTCACAGCCATCCACATAGTCCTCATAGTTTTATCTATTTACTACTACAAACCCTTTAAGCTACACATTAGTACCCAATAAACTGCATCTGGATAAGTGTTTAAGTACTAGATCTAGGAATATTTACATTTTTCCTCATGCTTAATCCTCTGTAAATGCTCAAAGCCTTTAGTGAAATTTTTGCATTAATTCGTATGTTTTAAGTAACATACTACCTTACAGCTCATGCAGCAAATAGTGTAGAGTTCAACAGGCTGGGTTTTGGGGGGGTTGTTTGTGGGTTTGGTTTTTTTTGTTTTTTTTTTGTTTTTTTTAATATATCTCAAATTGTAAGGATTTCCTTGGGTACATGCTAAAGCACCTAACCAGTCCTCTCGTTAACACACACCCACTTTGGTGGTTCCATTCCCCTCCCCATTTTATATACTCTTCAACTGAGTTCCAAAAAGGGAAGGACTGGTTGAGAGAGAAATCCACTGGCATGTGCAGAGAGAAGACAAGGACAAGAACATCAGTAAACCCAACACTTCTTTTTAGAAGATGCACAGCAACAATAGGAGACAAAATTCACTGCTTGAATTTCAGCAACAAAGAAGCAGGAATGTTTCAACAAGACACTGATGGATAAACCTGAAGGATACTACCAAAAAAACCCAAACAAACAAAAACCCCCAAAACAAAACAAAACCAACCAAACAAAACAGCCAAACAAAAACATACAAACAAAACCCACCAAAACCCACAAACACTTCTGCCTTGCAAAAGTCAGCCTGACATCTGCCTCCACCAAGTTACATTCATGTTTACACTGCTCTCATTACATGCTATTTACCAACACCTCACTTAAAGGCTTCTTCACTGTGGGAAGCAGTATTCACAAGGTAATAACTGAAGGCGGTGTGTGCAATACAAGCAAGAGAAAAATTACACTCAAAAGATTTTTTTTTTTGACAGAAGTATGCTACTTGACTCCCATGCCTGATGCTTACATTCAGTTGGCTTTGCTCACGTATGTTTGGTTATAGATATAATGCAGCAGAGCTTTAATCTATTTTGCTTCAGTAAAATTAATTATCACTAAAATGCAAACTCTATCATTTCTGGTACAGTTAAAAATGTTAGAAGTCCTCATCTAAACATAAGGACTTCAGAGCCATGGTAGGAAACGGATTTCTGGCTGAACTGGTAACCAGACTGAGAATTCCAGATCTTTCAGTACACTGTAGATCTGTACTGAAGATGAAAAGGCATGCTGAACATGGCTGCTAAGTCACATCCTCAATCTCTTTATTTTTAATGAAGTGCTTAACCAAGAAGTACTCTTACCAGTGACATTGTGCTCTATTACAAAAAAATATCAAACTAACAGTGTCACCTTTTCCACTCAATTGCCTGTAAGGAAGTCTAAATACAGGAATATACTTACATGTAAGCTTGTTGTGACTCAGAACTAGCTGCGTGATATGAGACAACGTAACTGCAAATAAAGAGAGAAAGAAATTAGTTCATGGACATGGCAACTGAGAGCTTTTATCTATTCTAGCTGGAAAAAAAAAAAAAAGGAAAGTTATTCTCTCCACTCCAGTAACTTCAGATTCATATGCACTGTCACAATAAACAAGACAAGCTCAAGACTAAAGGACACATCCAGCTACTCCTCTTCCCCCATTTCTGTTACTGCATCAAACACTTGGAGAGCTTCTACTCACTGATACAGCAGCCCCTTTCAGCTAACTCTTGAAAAAGCTCATGACATAACATAGGCAATTATAACCTGTTAGCAGAATGAAAGCCGTCACTCACAGGCACTATCAGATCAGAGAGTTCAGTGTAAAAAAAAAAGAAATCATCATCACAGTTCCCTACGCAACTGCAGGTTGCAGTGGAAGGAAAGGCAGGGAGCAGAAAGGAAGAAACATCGTATCCACCCTAAATTTCTCCTAAAATATGAGCACTTTAAGCACTGCCTGCACGACCTTACAATACAGAACAGGAGGACAGGGAAAGAAGCCCATAGAAAGTCTGTAAGAATACTGTAGGAAAGCCAGCACTAAAGGGCAGACAAAAGCAGCAGTCTCCACAAAGAGCCTTAAGCTTTAACACATAAACAGCATGATGTAACTACAGTGGCAAAAAAAAGACCAACACCACCTTACCTCCATATATGAGTCAGTATCTATAAGCACTATGATGACTGGGCTCTGAGCAGGTGGGACCTGGCATCACTGCTGCCCAAAGGTCCCCAACACCCACAATGAACTGCAGGTGCAGGGACTGGGAAGTCAAATGGGGCAGTCACGCAGAAAGTGGATTCTAAAAGAACTTCTGCACTATTTCTTTTTTCCCTTTGAAGTTGATGCTTCCTATGGTTTATTAGAGCAGAACAAGGACCGAAGGTGTCACCACACTTCTGTAGTCTTGACTAGTTCATTGCAGTTTTGCAGAGCTCTGCCAGCTTCAGAGAAGAATCCAAAATTCAGATAATCTGTTCATTACCCTGTCAGAGTCCATAATGAACTTCATTACATTAAGACCATCAATCCCCACCTATCAATCCCCACCAAGTGCCTTTTAATAAGCAAGGAGAATGACTTGAGAAACTACATGAGGAAAGCTCAAATTCAGTTCATATAACCACTAGCATGATAGGACTTGCTTAACTCTTTTCTGCTCATGAACTACCTCTTCCATAAGGATTTGACTTCTATGAATGATTATTCATTAATGCTAAGGATAGACATGTCCAACGTATCAAAATAAAACAAACTCTTCAAAGTAGTGATAGGAAACAGTAAGGTCTCCCCCTCCCCATGCTCCACTAAGTCAAACACCCATTATAAGCATACAAATCAGAATGACAACTCACATGGACTAAAAAAAGTGCTGAGGATTTTCTGTTTCTGTGCTCAAGATGTAATTTGATATTTTAAAAAAAGCATGCTAAATAATATATAACTCATACAAGAAGCCAGCTTATAAGGAGACACCATTCAATGCAATTTACTTGCACCACACAAGTATCAAGTCACCAAACTGCACCAAATGCTGGACAGCAGCACACGTGTTAATACCTGCTGTGGATCACCTACAAACTGAACTAAGAAAATGAAGTATTTACTACTAGAAAACAGAGACTGACCCTGATTAATCCACATGTCCACAGTAAACCTTACCTGCCACGATTTCATCATGTCTCTACATAGGAAGTATGGATGCCTACTCAAGGGCAATAAAGCTTTGGGGATGCAGACCTTGGTCTTCTGAACATTGAATTCATGATGAATTTAAATACCATACTAAGTCCTGTGCCTATTTAGTTTTTAAAGGTAAGCCTGCTGACTATACCATCAAGCCATTTGCCTCGCTGGCCTTTAACAACACAGGCTTACAAGCATTATTCTCACTATTCCCTCTCCTTTTCTGTCACGTTGCTTATTCTTAAACTGAGACTCTTTTCAGAAAGGCTTCTTCTCACATATCTATACAAAATAAAACAAAGTCCATGTCAAAAATTTCAAAGCCAAAATCTCTAGACATTTCAGTTGGGACTTTATTATCTAAATTTGACTGAAGCCTAGACACCCTGTCTGAAACTCCACTGTCTCAGTACATCCTGATGGACAAAGAATCCCATCGCATCGTTGACCAGCAACAACAGGCTGACACCCCCCACAGGAATAAAAAGGGCTACATTCCAACACTATTTGGAAAAGAGCAAAGGTTTACGTGTCTGTGCTCTGGACTACTTCCAGCAGCATTTTAGACATATCTAGACAGAAAGACTCTTCATTCTTGAAAGGTCCAAAGCTACTACCAATTTGGAGACAGATTTACAAGCATTTTAAGAAAGGGAACCTAGACAGAGAGTAGCACTTGGTCACTCCTCACATGAAGGGCAATTTGCTCACTTACATTAAACCCTCCTGTGTGAAACAACCAGCCCCTGGAAATAACATGGTTTTCCGTATGCCGCCCCACACCTACTCCTGTGAAGAGGACTATGCTGTGGGAACAGCTGACTGTGGTTTCCCTCATCCTGTATACAAAGTCAATTCTGCAGAACAACTAAACTATAAACTCTGATAACGAAGACACGCATCTTAAACAACTAATTAACATCCCTCAGTAACATCTAGAATGCTGAAGGGGGTCTGGTGGGGCCATTCTGGTCTGGATGCATACAGCCCAAGTAAGCCTAAATAGCAGGACATGCTGAGATCATTCAACAGGTCAGCCTGAGTACCAGCCTCCTGAGAATGGAAGGGCACAGAGAGTCCCACAGGGAATTGCTATAGCCTCTCTGTGATGCCACTGGAGGATCTCCTGGACACTGCCTTGGTAACATTACAGTCATTAAAACACAAGTAATAAGTTATTGTGATTTCAAGAATGCACCAGGTATTCACACAGAAGTTTGAGGGTCAGGATAATACCTACTGCCAATTTATTTGCACAGTAATTACAAATTCTCATTATGGTCCCAGTCACACTTGCTTCAAAACAGAGCAAATCAAAGGAAGCATATTTAGGCTCTTCCCTTTTGGCCCCAGTACCAAGCCTTATTATATACCACTGCCATGCACTGCAAGCTACCTTTACATAAAATATCTGGATGACACTACTTATCCTATTTTTTTTTTTTTAATAAAAGGCAAAAATAAATAAAAAAAGAGCTCCAGTCCCCTGTTAAAAAAAAAAAAAATCAACAAAACCACAACTAAACCCAGAGTAAAATAAATTAAAAAAAAAAAAAACAAAAAAAACCAAACCAACAAAAAAAACCCAAACAAACAAACAAACAAAACCAAAAAAAACCAGGAAGACCCCAGTGATCTTGCTGAGCCAAGATAAGACACTGTCTTTCCCTCTGGAGGAAGTTAATGCAGGATGAGCATTTCGGTATTGTTACAGTAGCCTGCCTCTTCATCTTCTGTGCTTTGGTTATTTTCGGAATGAACAATTATATCAACACTAACTTTCTGATAAATAATTCTAGGCATGTTAATTCCTACCACACAAGCATGTACTTTATGCAAAATAAGAATAGCTTACAGATGGAATGATAACGAGAGCAAATTAACACTTACAGAGTAAAACTCCCTGACAACAGAGCAGATGTCTCAAGTTATTTGGGCAAAATAATTCCTTAATTCATAGCTTCTTCATATGAGCCTCTTAAAAGACACTTACAGTAGACTGGTCTATACTTCAAGAACAATGCCATAGTTGTTGATGGCTGTTCAAGGTTCTACCAGTAAATGCTCTAACCATTGCTAGGCTAGGGAAAGGGCACATCATTCCATACGTGCTGAACCTACTTGTTCACCCTACAGGGTGTGTGTGACGCTCTCTACCGTTACCAGTCCATAGCGGGTGCTTTATAAACAAAGGTCATCTATTTATGTCATAATATGAAAGGAAAAAACCAAACCAACACCACAGAACAGTTCCACAGGGCAAGATATTTTTTAATACTATTTGTGTATAGAGGATGCAGAACTATAGTGCATAGTGCACTATGCTGGAATAATAAGAGTAGTCTTTAATGTTTGAAACTGTTTCACATGGTCTTTGAATTACTATGACAAGCTAAAGCACAGAACATTTAGATCAAGGGATATTTTTTTGTCTCAAATACAATCTCTTTCCTATGGAACTTCTCTGAAAAGAGCTTTTTTGTATTACAATTCTGAAAGCATCAAAAATTTACATGCTCTAAAGGCCAGTAACACAATTCTAATTTGTACTTTAGGTCATTAGAAGACAACATGGAAGTACCTGGATTTGAAGGACATTCCAAAAATAGAACTCTACTTCTAATGGCATTAATGAACTCCTGAGCAAGGAATGGTTCAGGAACTAACGAATTTTAATTTGTGAATTTCAATGCCACATTATAAATAAGCTGGTAACGTCAGTCTTCTTTTGCTAAACACAGAAGTGGTTAGAGATGTAAAGGTTGCCAAGCTTCCAGGTCCAAGCTAGCTTAAGACAGCTTCAGATACCAAGTGTCAATCTCCTTTCAGATAGAAGTATTGCAGCACTCTGCCCCATATATAACACCAGTTATATATAACACCAATTTTCTATGTCACATTTTGTTGTTGGTTTGGGTTTTTTTAAACAAACATGACAAGAATAGGTCTAGACCTAAGGAGAAGGACTGGCACGCTGAACAGATGTTGCATGGTGTATTGCTTCCAAATTCTTGTGCTTGCATTAACTAAGTGAATTAAGAAAACTTAAATACAAGTTCACTAGTCACTCTGCAGCAAGTACTCAGACATGCAGTGGGGCAAGGCTTGTTCCTTTCCCTGAAGAGTAAGGACTAAAAAGAGCAGCTTATCTTTAAGAGTTACTGGCCCCTGTGATAGGGGCATTTATAGCCACTAAATAATTACATGAGATAAAATTATTATCAGGGCCTACTGAATACAGTAACTTCGGCATATCCTCCAACCAAGTCTTTAAACCCCAAGGAGTCAAAAATGCTCTCCAATTATAGTCTAAATTTAGGATTATCTCTGAACATCTACTAATGGCCCTCCTTAAAGACACAATGCTGTGAAAGGACAGTTGCTGGGCATGAATAGTGATGGTTGCTTTTAACAGATCTTCGTGAAAAAAAAAAAAAAAATTAAAAAAGTTGCTGAAAAGGCAAGCTTTAACACTGCCCTGGAAAGATACCCAGCCCATCAAGAAAGGAAGGTACCAGGTCAGACTCATTTAGCTTCAGTGCTAGTTCTGAGAGCCAGAGAAAACCAAAACACCTAATCTATATAAGAAAAAACATCCATTCAGAGTGAGGTGACAGGGTTTTAAAACAAGTTTAACACTTTCTCAACTGTTACCAAACAGTCTTTTTTAAAGGCATATCTGGCAGAAGGTATTCCATATCCAGAAAGCTAATATCTTGACAATAAAAAACAAACAAAAAACCAAAACAAACAAACACTAAAAAAACCAAACTGAAACAAAAGCCCACAACTTATGCTTTCTGTCAGGGAGAAAAGTAACTGAATAACAAATTAACTCAACAGAAACCAGTCATCATTTCCCCCTTTCCTACCTTTCATCTCAAATTGGAGAAGGCCACAAATCCCCATGCTAGATCAAGTCACTCAGTGTGCACCAGGAATACCTGCACACAGACTTCTCTGATGCAGTGCAGCCTAACCAGGGTACCAGAAGTCTACACTTCATGTAGGGAGCTTCCTGTCAAAGACACCTCAGACGCTTCATCAGCAGCCTGGTATCAGGGACCATCTGTGGACCACCTTGTAGTCCCTGGCTCTGCCTGAACAACAAACCCAAAACAGTCTTTGTACAAGGAAAGACTTTCTTTTTCTTAGCGTTACCAATGTGCTTCAACATTATCTTTTTTCCCCTCCGCCATAAAGATCAAAGCTGGCTAATTAATTATGTCTTTAGTGTTGATAACAGGAGCCAAGCCTACTCAACAAAAGCAACTCTGTTGCTGCCCCACACACTTCATGTCTATCCTTACCTGACAGGTCTAAGTATAGTTCTGAAAATTGCTCTGTAGTTAATGTGAACTAAACATTACTTTGCCTCAAATAACTGCCCATCCAATAGAAATACAGTGAAGCTTTCTATTTAATGTGAGTTCACATATACAGTCTTTATAACATCATCTTCCCAAAATCACACACACAACCCAGAAGCAGGAAAAGAATTAGTACGTGATGAAAACTTCATACAGAACATAGTTCTGCAAAACTGGACTTAAGACTTCATCCTTTACTGATGTGGCTGTAGGTATCTTGGTGTGCTGTGCTTGTAACTCTGCATGTAATAGCAAACTGGTAGTGAGCTATACTCATGTCCATCTTGTAAGAAGAGTTATGTACATTTGCTCCTGGCTGCTATCAACTTTAACAAACATGGTAAAGAGGTAAACCAGGATACAGTTAGAATTTTAAGTACCTGGGCTGGTTGAGGTTTTGTTTTGTCTCATGACTTCATGCATTCAGGAAAATTTCAGACTGTGGCACACTACAGTCAATCACAACTTTAACTCCCTGCATATTGGCTGTGCCATAACATCATATGCATTTCTGGAAAAAGCAAAAGCAAGGCAAAGGCACCTGACTCTTCATTTATGTGTTCTCCAGAACTGTGACAGCATGCTATCATTGGTATCTTGCATTTGCTGTAAATTACCTACAGCAAATGCAACATACCAGCAGCAACATCCTGTCACGGTTCAGGAAGCACGTGCAATCATTTAATACCTGAGGTATCATGCTGCTGTATCTGTAATACAGTGTTACTGTCCTCTCCTTCTGAGACCAGCCACGCGTAGTTCCAGGCTGATGTCACCCTATCCCTTCCAAAAACCTGTGGAGATGCTGCTTGGTTGGTGTTTTTGTAGCAGGGCAGAGAGGAGGCAAACTCTCCCCAACACTAAAGCACCAGAGCGCTAGCAGTGCGACAGGGAACGCCGAGCTCTGCAGGTCCCGGGAGGGGACCCCGGCTCCCCGCGCCGGTCCCTTCGGTGCAGGGCTCCCCCGGACACACACGGCTCCCTGCGGTGCTGACGGGAGCCTGAAGCGGGGCGTGTCCCCCTGCCCACGGATCTCTCCCCAAGTCTGCGATGCCCAAAGCGTCAGGTCTCCCCTGCACGGGGGAAGCTCGGGGGCCGCCCCGGGGCAGCGGCGGGAGCGGGGCGGGGCAGCCCCGTTCCCCCCGGCCCCGGGCGGCGGCCCCGGCTCGCCCGGGACAAATAAGGAAGTTTCCGCGCTGTGCCCGCCCGCCGGTACCTACAGAGGCCAGGCACGTCCAGCATGCTGGAGATGCCCCGGTCGCACATATCCACCTCGGGCTGGTTCTTGTCTCTGCTCTCCTCCACGATCTTCTTCAGCGACTTGGACATGGTCTGGGCGGGGCAGAAATGAACACCGTGAGCCGGCCGGGGCTCTCACCGGGACAGCGCCGGGACGGCTCCGGCCCCGAGGAGTCCAAGGGCAGCGAGCCCGCCCGTGCCGCGCCGCCGACGGGCCCCCGTCCCTTTTGCTTCCCGTCCCGTCCCGTCCCGCCGCGCCCGCCCCAGCCCAGCCCAGCCCAGCCCAGCGGAGCGGAGCACTGGCCGGGATGCCGTCCGCCCTCCCGCCCCCGCGCGGAGGGACAGGCCCGCCGCTGTCCCTGAGGGCACTTACCGCGCAGCGCTGCGGCGGGACGCGAGGGGGATACGGCGGGACAGCGGGCGGGACAGCGGGCAGGACACAGGGGGACCGGACCGCAGGCGGGACGGCGGGCGGATCCCGGCAGATCCCGGCTCTGCACGCGCCCGCCCCGCCCCGCCGGGCCCCGCCCGCCGCCTCCCGCCCCGCCCGCGCGCGCAGGCGCAGCGCAGCTCCAGCCCCGGAAAGAGGGGGCGCCTCCCGGGCCTGAGGGAGGGGTCGGGACGAGGAGGGTTTAGAGTGCGGTGAAGTTAGCGAAAGCTCGCTGTGGGAAAAAACTTGATCAGAAAACCCCAAACAAACAAACAAAAGGGAGCATTGAATCAGCGGTTTCGATTTCTTAAGGTGCCTTCGTGGATTGTCGAGTCAGTTCTAGTTGCAAAACTAGTGACAAGGCTGGACCCAGGTTCTGAGCACTTTGAGTTGACCTTGTGACATGATGATGTTGGAGTCACAAGCTTACTGCCCAGAATGTATTTATGCTGTAACATCTCCGGGAGGAGTTAAGAAGCTTCTACTTCCTGTTGTTCCATAGACATGGAAGCTCAGAGTGATTAATGGCAAAGTCTATAAAATTATCTAAGGCCAGGCTACCTGTTGAGAACCAAAGCTTTGAATTTTGCACATGCGCTCCATAGTGTTAGCCTAAAATAATAAGCTAGGCTAAAATATATCTCCAGAAGCGAAGATGATGAGCAGTAATGTGCCTAAGCTAGCAAATAACAAACTTTCTGGAGGTGCAACTTCAACTTTACCTTTTTTAGGAATGTAAGGGTTTAATTGTGGGCTGCAGAACTGTAGAATGTTTATCCCCAGATGGTGTTTACTACCTTGAGCCTTTCCTGAAGTTACAGGCTGCTTTTGGGTCTTTCTTACAAGACTCAACTGAAAGAACTTCCTTTTATCTGGATTTCTCAACACAGAACACACTGTCACTCACATAATACAAGACAATGATATACAGCTCCTTTCTCTCTGCAGGAACATGAATCTGGATCCCTTTTCCATCTAAGAAAATGTCCTGATTGTCACCAGTCAGTTGTCCCAAAGACCTACATGCTAACATGTCTGCTGTTCTTATTTCAGGGAGAATGATTGCAGGCTTCATTTAGTAGCAAAGGCTCAGGCAGATTTATTGTCTATAAATATGGTCCTAACTTCCTTACTCCAACAAACAGCACGTGTGACTGTAACAAGTTACTCACAAAACAGTGTCTTCATGGCTAATGCAAAGCTCACCTGGCTTCTCTCTGCCCCATTTATGCAGTAATCAGAACATTGTACATTTCCTAGATATCCACATTCTTCCCCTACCATAGAAGTATTTAATTACTCCTCACTTAATAAACACATTTTCATTACTCCCTTTTGTCAGGATTGTGGGGGTTTTTTACCATCCGCCTAATTTCATTATCCTGTTGTTATGTAACAAGTTCATCTATCACTCATACCTTCTATGCAACCTCCTTTGGTTCCTGGTTGAGCAAACCTTTTGTCTGAGTAAGTGCACAAATCCTTACCCCAGACAGGTCCGTGCTGGATTTGACAGAGGAGTTGCTGTCAAGCTTTGCTTTTAAAGTTTCTCAGTGTCTTGTGGAGTACTAAATACCAGTTGTCTGAGAAGGAGTGGGAAAGAAGGTACACAAGCCACACTGTCCAAGGGTTGGGTCATTCCTTGGTCATGAAAAATTATTCCCATTGTCCCTTCAGCAGTCAAACTTATGAAGAGTCACTTCCTGCAGGGGGCCTATGCCACTGCAGTAACCCAGTGTCCCCTCTCTTATCCCCCACCACCTCTTCCCAGTACATCAAGTTCTTCTGTAACCCCTTTGGCCCCAAATATCCTTAGCTCTCTCTGTATACTCCCTGCTAGAGGCTGGTCAGCCTGTGCCTGGGGACCAGCCAGTGGAGCCCTCCCCACATGTGCATTGCCTGAGCTCACAGTACACGCTTTTCCAATTTAGGCCATCAAGCTACTGATTTTTTGCTTATGAAACAACTACAAAATGTCTTTGCTATCTGTCAGATTTGTTCTAAATCTGTCGCTTGGCTTAAATGTGAGATGAGCAGATGCCTGAATTTTTTGCAGAGACTGGTATATGCCTTCTATCCTTAGGACAGCAGGCTAAAGTAGGTGACTATGAGGTAGATAAATGACCAGGACTGTGTGGAAGAGATGCCGCTGCCCTGCAGTGGTCAGAGGAGGGAAAAGTCACCCCTGCAAAACTGCTCGTAGCCTGCTCTGATCAGGCAATGAGTGCTGGATGTGCCTCCCACTGCTTCCTCTCACTGTACTGGGAAGAAGCAAGGGGATCAGTGGCTCTGTCCCCGCCCTTGCTCTCGCTGTCCTAGATAGTTCTTCCAACCAAGGAAATGAGGTTTTGCACTATTATTCTATTTTTATCATTTTTCTCCTCCAAGAAGAGCTATGATAACGGACAACATTAATGCAGGGTTAGCGTATGCTCACAGCGATACAACAGCAACATGCCCCTGCAAAACCAGTTGTGTACTTATGGGCACGGCTACTACAAATGTATCCATCAACATTACACTAAGTAAGTGTGATAACTGGCACGCAATATTTATTTTGCTGATCTTTTCCTTATAGAAGCAAATTTTGGCCTCTATTTTAATTATCATTTAATAAACATTTTAAACCTTTACTTGTTAGTAACCCAGTATTGTTGCAGTGGTTCTGTATTATGAACAGTAGTCCATCCTATGAATTTTTGTTGCATTTCATTTGAATTAGGACTGCAAAATAATTCTGTAGTTTTAGTTCAGCAGTTGACAAAAAATAATTATGCTAAATATGTTAATTCTGGTGCCTAGGACACTTATCCTGAGTTATTATGGGAAAATTAGACACCTCCTCCTTTGCTTTATGAACCAATTGAAAACTGTTTTTCAGTCAAAACTGCTTTGTAAATTTAAATAAAATTAGCTAATGTTTTAAATTAACCAGCACCATGATTTCTAGCATTTTAGCTGATCTCCCTTACTTCAAGTAATTATAGTCCTAACAATATCTCAATGTGGTATTACTTGTTATTTGTTGTTTATAAAGAATAGCCCTGTCACATGGGAAAGTCAATTAAAAACACTGTTACGGACCTTTTATTTCTTATTCTTCCAGTCCTGGTCTTCAGAGGGCTTACCATTCATATGTAACTGCCTCATAAAATTACCTTTATATAAGAATAAATATCTATACTAACATCCAGAAGAAGATTTACATGTAAAATGAAAACATGCAGGCTCTTGGAAGTGAAAATATGCACTTCATTATCTGTCATTGACAGGGAGAGGTTGTAGTTGTGCAGGTATTATAATATGGGCATGCAGCATTCACAACAATGACATTATCTATAAAACAGCAATGTGCACAGACATAAAAGCAAAGACATTCATGGCAGCATTGTGAGATAAAGCTATACATCTTATTAAACACAAATTTAGTCTTTTGAATTCTATACTGCAAAAAGCACATAGAAGTTTCATGGAATAATTCTTTTTAAATTATCTGGTTAGTTCTTCCTGTTTGCATTTGCTGTGCATTCATTTTAAAGCAAGCGTTTTAAATTACTCCTTACCTTCCAAGATAGAAACATGGCTTAGCACTAGCTCTCTCCTCTAAGGACCTCCAATTTAATACTTCTGCAGTTGGTATTTCTGTTGTGGTTCCTCATATAAAATGTTAGAGGACAGCAGTGGGTTACTTTGTTCCTGTTATTTTAAAAGAATGGGTTTGATAATTTACTCTAATTTTAGACTTTGACTATTTTTGGTGAGTCAGTTGGGCTAGATCAATTGAACCTTGTACCAGGAGCTTCATTCAACAGTCTTCATGAGCACAAATTCTCTGCTGGACTTTGTTGTTGGTTTGTTTTTTTTTCTCTAAATAACCTCATGCATTTTACTAATTTGTAAATAAAATTATGCACGACTATTGAATATTTCTAACATTTAAAGACGCACCAATCTAACATTTAAAGATGCAAACCAATTATTGTTAGACTAAAAAAACCTTAAAAATTTCTTTTCCTCCCATTCATAGTGCTCTTCAGTCTTTTCTTCTGCAGAAGTTCAATGATTCTATAAAATTTGATATTGTGACCAAAGGTCTTGCCAAGAGCAAGTATTTATCATATCAAAAAATGTCCAATAGCATTTTATCTGCTTTAAAGTGAAACATGCTTTTTTTTCTTAGTGGAATCAGTTTTTTTGAAGTACAGATTTCAGCAAAGTCATCAGTTTAGCTCGAGTTCCCCTCTAGAACTTAAAGCCAAAGGTTGTGTTACCAGAATGGCCTCATGCACATCACAGGCTACCAGATCATGTCTGCATACCAGTCCCAAAGCCAGCAGGAGGCGAGCCCCAGTGCAGCAAGCACAGGGACTGGGGTGTCCTCGGGGAACTTTGAGTCCTTAAACTGTATCACAGGTGACTGATACCAGTCTCAAAAATCTACCAGTGAACTTCATTCATTAAAACCATGCACAGGTTTCTGTTTGTCAGTTTATGCTCTGTCACACTCGTGGCAAGGCCAAGGTTTAATGTGAGAACTCATTTCTGACAGGACTGATCCACTTTTAACAGGAGCAATCAATATACCACTGCCTGCAGCGGCAGGGAGTTGTTTGGAGACACATACCCTTCCTTCTCGTCTGTGGCTTCCAGCCAAGCTGTGCTCCAGGCTGGAGCAGAAATGCAGAAAAGGACAACATTCTTCTCAAACCAATTCTTGCCTAAAATCGGACGTTTCCATTGCATCCATCTAGAAGCAAGTGACAGCAACCAGATCCTGAGGGGATTCTCTCCCCTGCACCAACTGTGCCAAATCCACAGTGATTCATAGGAAAGTCAGAGCCAAAACAGACATTCATAGCCCTGTGATGCAGCCATCCACAAGGAAGAAATACAGTCTTCCTTATCTCTGTAGGCAAATAACTCAATCCATGCTTGATTGCACTTGGAGTGACTTATACATTGCTGTCTATAAAATTTATTTTGTGGCGTCATCTCCAGGCAGTTCAGATGTTTCTTTCTTTATTGCTTGCTATCCCCTGTAGTGAGTTTTAATGAACAATATGGACAAAGATTGCATCATCCTTTGATTGCAAATATGACATCAGCTTGGAAGTGGACTCTGAGCAAAAGTTTTCTGGACTACGAAACTGAAAAGTTTTCATTTGATATTATGGTCTTTTATGTCTTCCCTTATTAGAGGAATTTTCTGTTTTGCTAGCAGCTCAGCAGGACAGATGTGTCCCAGTTTGATCCCAAACGAGTTATTTCTCCTTTTTCCATTTTATACTTAGGCATGTTAGCAGGATTATCAGCTGGACATAGGCTCAGTTTTTCTTAGTCCTCGTACAATTTTAAAATGCTGGCTTACATCTCATTCTGTTGGCCAGTGGGAGTTAACAAGTTTCTCTTTTTCTAACTTATCAGCAGAGGATTTTGAGTTTCATTTTGTATCTTGTCCTTTTTGTCTGCTTTGTTTTTTCTGCATTTTATTTTAACCAGAATGGCTGCTCAGCTGCTATAAAGTTTTGTGTGTTTGTGGAATGGCGGCTTTTTGACCTTCACTGGGAAATCTTCGAAGAGTTCCTAGATTTTGTTAAAGCTGTATTTATACTTTATTGTCATTTCATAATTAATTATTGCTATAATCACATTAAGGAATTGCTTTCACTGTGAATGACTCTTTGTAATACTTGTGAAGTGAGAGTTCTGATGAGGCTTATGTTCATTTGCTGTGGTGCAACTTTCTCTTGCCTGTCCATCACAGCTGACATTCAGGAAATGAATTGGTCATTCGTTCTGGGTTGTGACAAAAAATGTTTCATGGTGGGAAGCAGTATAGCCTGTATACCCTGTCAACAACATCTTCTATGTTTGATGTGTGTTAGCCCAGGGAAGGGAAAATTTAACTATAGTCAAAGATTAACTGATATTTCTATGTCTGCCCTATTCTGAAGTTATATCTGTTTCATAAATGTGTAGGAACTTGCCTACAAGTTGACTAAAACAGTGACATAGTTACTAAAAGACTCAGAAGTTTTTCATATTCAGTTGTAAAATAGATTTGGAAGCTTGCAAATATAACTCAATAAGTATATCTGCAGATATTTGAATGTATTGAACATAGGGCTCTGATCCTGACATTACTTCTTATGTGTTTAAGATTTAGAACCACGTCACGTCCTTGCTGTGTTAAACTTCAGTGAATGCTCAAGTACTGATTCTGGGGGGTTCTTACACCCAATGCACATATTACTGTAAGTTCTTCAGCACAGTTATCTGTGTAAGAGGCTGTAGGACAGGGGCATTTTTTGCAATTTCTCATTTTATCCAATTTGAATAAAACTTTATCTGACGTTTTCAGGGGCGCTTGGGACAAAACCACATAACTTCAGAGCAACATAAAGACAACTTCATATCTTTGGTCCTCTTATGAATTTCATGTTTAAGTTTTATCCCAGCCAATTCACTTTTTATAGCGTTAATTGTAAAACTTTGAAATTATGTAGAAGAATATAAAAGATATATTGCAAAAACTCCTTTGCCCAGCTGGGTAGATAATAGTTTATTGTCAGTACAACAGGAGATCACTTTTTTTTTTTTTTGGACAGAATTCTAAATTCATGATGGTAACACTTACAGTAACTTTTAAAAGTCCTTACTTCAGCTGCAGTTGTCATCACTGGATTTCAAACCTCCTTTATGGTCTAAAGTCTCTTCAGTATAGCAAGGGATGGTAATATATTTCTCATAAACAGTGTTCTAGCTTGTCCAGCTTAACTGAAATCCTGATGGTAAAGTCACATATTCAGCATGAAATTTTATATAGACTTGATGAGATGTAGCAGTGAATGGAGCAATGTTTGTATCCTAAAATTTAAGACAAGAAAAATGAAAAGCATTATAGAAAGTCAAGATCATTTGGGAGAGCCAGTGAGAGTGTTAAAACTGAGGCACAAACTGGATCATAGATTGAAAGAGGCCTCAGGTCTGTGGTAGACACTGCTGCTGCATTTCTCTCCTGGGGTATTGTAACTATTTAAATCACTAAATACAGAGCAAACTAGTTTGATACCTCCCACTAGATGTCACTGCACGGTCTGAATTGGAAGGCTTCTAAGGTGCTTTGCTTTGCGCCTTCACTTCCACTCATGTGGAATTCATATCAGAATTAGGGAAACTGTCTTGTATATCAAACAGCAAGTAATCATTTTAACCCCTTACAGGGTCCCAGACAGAAGGCAACACATACCGTCCCACAGTAGGGCCCGGCAGGGGGGTAGCTGGCATCCGGCCCGTTGTAGAGGATCAGATAGTTGCGGCTGCAATCCCCTGGGTCATCGATGCTGATGAAGTCAAAGTTCACTGTGACAATTCGTCCCTGGGGCACAGCAAGGGCCCACTCACAGTCAGTGTTGTTGGGGTAAGTTGCTGGGTAGCTGGGACTGGCAAATGAGCCAGTGGTGCCGTATAATGTTCCTCCACATCCTGGAAGCAGACATTGTTACTTGGCCTAGAAGGCTTCACAAGATAATACATCATTTAGTACATTAGTACAGTATTGGTAGTAGCACTGAAAAACAGAGACACTGTGATCTGGAACAACTAATGTGGGTAACAGCACTATTCCAGTAAGAGGCAAAACTGAGAGTCCAGTTTCAGCAGCCTGAGAAAAATATGCAATGGGCATCACTGAATATTAAAAACCAAAGTGCTTGGTCAGTTCAGTTCCCAGCTACTCAACTAGAGATGAATTCTCTTTGACTGTTCTTTGGCATGAAAAGTAGTGAATCCTCATCTGATAGAAAAATATAGAGAACAAATCAGAGAAAATTGTTGTATTCAGTAAACTAAAGGCCATTTATACAAAAATTCCATCTTCAACAGTAGGCAGAAGCAGATGACCTGGGAAAAATGCAAGTTTATAGGGTAAGAATGTGCAGGTCATGCCCCAGATTACTTTCACAGTGTCCAAGAATTTTCAGCTAACAGCTCTCAGAGGTGGCATCTTTCTATTAGATCTTTATCAAATGTCTTCCATGAATTTGTGTGGGTAGTTTTTTGAATCCATGTCAATTTGTAGCATATGGGAAAGGAGCTCCACAGCCTAACCTAACTGCATACTATGTCAAGAACTGGTTTGTTTAGTTTGTTTTGAATCTGCTAACTCCTGGCTTTATCTGATGGCTTCTAGTTCTTCTATAGGAAAAGTCAATGAACAGTTGATCACTAGTTATCATCCAATATCACTCAATTTGATAGACACCAGCAGTTTCTTAACTTGATTAAAAAGTCTCAGCATACTTCATATGGAAGCTATTTTTTATGTTAAGCCCTTTGTTAATCCTGATTTTTTATAAGAGGAGAAGACCAGAACTGTACACATCATTCAGTTTGTGTGTGAGCTATGGATTTATACAGCGTCTGTCTATTTCTTCTCTCTTCCTTTCACAACAATTCCTATCATCATGCCAGCCTACTTGACTCCTAGTAAGCAGTGAGCTTTTCTTTTTATGAAACAATTAGATCATGTTGCTGAGTACTAAAAGTCAACTCAGTGCCAATATTTTTTTATGTAAAGTTAGGGTTGTCTTTTTGACCACATTATTCATTGAAACTTCCCTAAACTGAGCTTTATCTGCCTTTCCATCACTAGGCCACTCAGTACTTTATTTTTATTCTACAGTGCTTTTCATCTGGCCACAAGCTTTCCTACCTCCAGTAACTCAGTGTCATGAACAAATTATTATCCAACTGTTCACTGCCATTTCATAGGACATTTTTGAGTGTGTCTGTGATATAGTCATTACACAGCATTATACTTAGTTTATTTTCTTGGGGCAAATTTCAGTCCTCTTCAGGCTTAGCAGTGCCTGGATCCTAGGGCATATCACAACTGGACTATTAATGAGGCAGGCTGAGTCACCACCATCTCTGCCACTCTGTGGATTCCAAGGTAGAAGTTCCTGATACTTTCTGACCTCTCAGTGAAAGAAGCTGATCTTCATCTTAAGTGGACTACATCCTCTGAGGCTGCTAAAGTCAGCATTAGAGAGAGGGAATTGCTTCCATCTCATAAAATGAATCTCACCCCCCTGGTCTTGAGGAGCAATTACCTCTCTCCAGTGAATGAATAGGGTGGACTACGTCTAAAGTGTTGATGAGGCAAAGTCCAAAAAGAGAAGAATTCCATATTGCTGCATTTTCCTTCTGTGTAGAATTACTTTGTAACTAGAGCCTTACCACTTGACGATGAAGTCCAAGTAATTTCATATCCATCATGAGCCCCTGAAAAATCACTCTTGAAACGAAGGTAGACAACATGGTTTTTAGGGAAGATGGGACTGGGCACAGTGTTTCCACAGAACCTGCCAAGTAGTGGTGATTGCACATCACTCCCATTTCTGACCTTCAAGGGACAAAAAAAACATTGTCAGCATTAAATTCCTATGCCAGTTACACACCAGTACAATTATTCAGTGATACAAGCACAACATAAAATGACAATTATGGTATGCATTCAAGTCACTACTTATTTCAATACTGTTATTTTTACTATTATATATTCTTGTATAGAAGGAAAAAGAGACCATTAATCAGTCTGTCTGAGTTTTGTAAGTAATTGCACAGAATAAGTATCATCAGAAACAGGCAGCTAAATTTTACGGTGTGGTACATCTCCTGACTGAAGAAAATTACTTATGTAGTAGCTAAGATGTGCTTTTGCAAGCCTATGTTTTACTTTTCATAAAAAATGTTAATATTCCAGATAAAAAGATTAATTCTTTATGCCGCAGGCCGCTCTTTTCCCTGGTCACATTAAGACACAGATCATATTACACAGCTCAGATTTAATTTGATTTTTTTCTGAGCTCCAATAATGCTGATCCTCAGATCCATTTCTTGAGAGAGTAAAGAGGATATGAAAAGAGAACTAAATAATGATTCTGCCACAAGTATCTGATTTTTCTCATCTGACCAGAAGGAGTGAAGATTGCATTGGAGAAGGATGTGCATTTTATTGACACAAAGTACCTTTGCAAGTATCCTACACTTGTCACTAGAGCTCTTTTTTTTTTAGGAAAAAAAAAATCTTTTAAAGAAAAATATCAAGCAGATGGAATCTATTGCTGGAACAAAAGCACTCACATTTATGGCTTTCTGTTCATGCACGAAGGTTAATATTGAATGCAAACTATTCCAGATTGCTCTGTTAACTGAGTAACCTCAACAAGAGCTAGGTAAAGATGAGTTAGCTAATAATGAAACTACTTATTCATTGGTTTTGGACTTAACTATAGTGTGTATTGTTTAACCTCTTAATATAACACCTAAGTACCTTTCACCATCATCATGGCTAGGCTTTGTGAACAAAGATTTGAGAACCTTTCACCATAAAACTGTAGCAGTAAATTAGTCCCTTATGTCAGTTCAGCTCAGACTTGATCAGAGCTTATTAATATCCTTTGAATTCAGCACACTTTGACACAGGCCCACGAAATATGTATACTTGCTTGATACCTCTAGGAAATCACGTGAACAGTGGGTACTGTCTTCCAAACTGAAAGCATGGAAGAAGAGAGATATTGTGTGATTCGGGGGAGCTCGTAGAATGATAGAACAATCCATATTATTGGGGTGACGACCAGGCCAGCCAGGGCTCTTCAGGTAACCAAATGGCTGATTATACTCTCTGCTGCAACCTTGAGACAGAAAACCAGAAACATGTAAGGATTTCAGATCTCTGTACTGCTTTTCATTGTATAGCATAAACAGAGGGAATAATAGATAGATTTTTTTGACATTTCTTCAAGCTTACCTGTAGCTTGATAGGAAAATCTGACTCCATTATTAATCATATATTCATCTGACTTGAATGTCACGATGGCAGTGCGATCGTAAGAATAGAATTTGGGGATTGGAAAAGTTTCAGTGCCGCAGAATCTATGGACTGACCCTTGGCTGTGCTGGAACTGAATACATGTCACAAGTTACTTAATTATATAATTCAGTTTTCTGCTTCCTGAACTTGAGGTAAATAAATCTCTCAACACCTTCTATACCAATTATGCAATTGTATTTCAAAGTTCTCATGGAAATCACTTAATAATGTGTCAGCATTTTATGTTGAATTATTATGAGAAACATATCAAATGTAACAGTTATTTTCACGCAAAAATGAGAAATAATGAAAGGAGTTTTAGAATAATATAATATAAGGGACATAAACAGTTGGGCTTTCTTTTCCTGATGTTTTTTCACAAGCACTCTTCTTGGCATGAGTAGTAATTTTTACTATGGTTCTTGAATGGAAGGAAGTACAATTAGTTTATGGAAACTCACTGTTGGCCAGTATTTTCTGGGCGTTAAGTTTGGCAGAACTGTTACTTGGTGCAGCTGGGAAAAACTGTGTAACACTTACCCAGGTCTAATTCAATCTGTGCACAGTGTGCTTCCATGAGGGCTGTGTACCAGTTAACACACCTTAAATGGGGCACAGTGTGTAACACTTTGGATGTGCTTCTCACACAGTATCATCAATCAATCTGTTACCAAATGCTGGGTTTCTCCTCTCTTTCCAAAGAGGGAAGAGAGCTGAATGTGAATGTGGAATGGTATCACCTGTAAATCTCTTACTGTTGGTAAATCCTGGAGCTCTAGGTAGTTCTGAGAGCAGTCCTGACTGGAATGGAGGTGGAAGGCCTCTACCTCTATCCTGACTTGCTGTTGTGGAGGGGCATCAATGACCCAAGTACAGAGAGTAAATGGTGGATACTCATTCGGAAAGTTTGGAGATGTTGCAGTCAGGGATGTAGAAGTTGCATTATATATTCCTCCACACAGGCCTGTGTAGAACAGAAACAAATGCATCACAGAGTGAAAATCTTTTAAACTGAAAAAAATATTTTGCGAGGAAAACTACACTGGTGGACATACTTTTGTATTTGCATATGAGTCTCTGGAAGGAGAACGAAAATAAAATACATGCTAATGTTGTCAATGTATGTCATAAAACTCAAATAAATGTTTGTTGCCTATTTGTTAACAATCTGTGAGCATTTCTGTTTTGCACTCCAGACTGACAGTCACCTTACAATCAGCCAAGACCAAAGAGAATTGCACTGGGGCCTAGCAGAGCTGCTTACAGATGCTGTGCTATGGACTATTTTTGTCCTTTCCTGAGCCCTATATCTAGAACAAATTTTGATATTTAAATATAAATATCCACAAAAGAATCACAACCATATGTATGCATCCGTATATATGTATACTTACGATCCACTGTGGCGTAGGTAGCATTGAAACCTGCCCTTTCCACAGAACTGTCTGTGATAAATTTCACAGTCAAGGAATTACGGGTAGAAAGAAAAGGAGCTGGCACTGTAGATCCACAGAATGTGCCAACTAAATTGTTGTTTTCATTATCTCCATCATAAAGCTGAAAGAAGAAGAGTATATAAGCCACTAGTAGTTTAGGCACAACAAACAAAGAAAGAGAAATAAAATTCTATGACCCCTCCTGACATTACAGTTTCTTTTACTTGAAAGCACAGTACGTGCTCTTGTGCTGTATGTTCTTGATGACCATAATTTTTCACTGCCATATTAACTAATTCTGTTGGACAGTGTAAATCTCATTATAGAACATTCTGGTTCTATCTCAGCAAATCTATCAAAAAACTATTCTATTTTAATTTGGCCTTCTGATTTCTTTATTATATGTAAACTCAAAGTGCTTTTCAGTGGGAAGGTTGATTTAATTCATCAAAAAGTAGAATGAATTCCTAGTTTCATTGAGACTGTCTAATATTCAACAGGATCTATAACACTCCTTGGTGGAAATTGTTTAGCAGCATTCTGCTATCTGATGTTTTGTAAGCACATCTCCAAGAAAATAGCTTCCATGGGTAAGCAGTGAGCATCAAGATGTGTATAATCAAAATTTTATGAATTCAAGATCTTTCAATGATAACGAATCTGCAAATTTACTTTAAAAGTATTTAAGTTTTGTTTTGTTCCTATTCTGTGAAATAAATACTCATTTATATGGGGAGCCTAAGACCAGAAGCATGTCCCCCTAACAATGTTAAAACTCTTATTGGTTTCCAAAAAGGCAGAACAACATCTGGAGTAGTAATTTAACCCAATGAAAAAAAATAATTATATTAAGCAATTAAATTTCTTCTTAAGACCATTTTCTATTAATTAAGTTAGCCTCGTAGAGAAGATAATGGATTGTATCCCACTGATATTTTCTTGTTAAAATACACAGCTGTCTTACTTTGACATAATCATATTGGCAAATGTGAGCAGTCGGTGCTTCAAGCGCAAATGAAGTGAAGGTGAGATTGATCAGTTTGTTTACAGGTGCACTTATGGTCCACACACAGTCCAGATTTTTCTCATATCTTCTAGTCACATTGGAGACTGGAGGGCCAAAGGTGTAAGATGAAGCTGTCAAGTAACCACCACAGCCATTCTGAGGTCCTGTTAAAGACAAAGAAGCTTTTTAAAAGTCATTATTGGTATTTATTTAATCTTCAACTCTTTAATATTAAGCCAGCAGCTTTTTTTTTTCTGTGCTACAGTGTTTTTTACTGTCCTGTCTCGCAAGGACTACCTCAGTGATTAAAAGACTTTCAACACAGAGAGATAGGAATCAAATTAGATTTCATAGAGTGAATTAAGAAAGGCTTATGTCTTCTGTTGAGTATAAAAACAATATCTATTTTGAAAATATAGCAAAAGGTTTTTTAAAGGGACTGTAAGAAGACAAAGGACAGAAATGAAAAAGAAGAGCAGTGGTCCGAAGGCCTTTCAAAGGGATTCTTGCCGGCTGGTGAGAATATTTGGTCAGTAGGGGGCACTGGGTTGTTGGTTTTGAAAATGTGGTATGAAATAAAGTTTCTTATTTTGGCAACGCAACGGCATCCTAGGGGGATTGAATTTGGCAACCTGACGCTGGGACTCAGACTCATATTCATGAATCTAGCTAAAAGGGACTTCTGGAAGCATTTTGCTTGGTGGGAACTTACAAGCCCTCTGAAACACAGGCTGCTTTTCATTTGAATCTCACAGACAGGGCTAAGTTCTGGACTTACGTGCTGTGAAAATTTGAGCCCTATAATGTCAGTAACATTGAAAGAACTTAACTTTGGAAAAAAAGCAGTTACTGGGAGATCAGAACCTCTTCATTGCATCAAATTACAAACAAGCAAAAAATACAGACTACTGAAGGGCGCTTTTTTTTTTTTTTTTTTTTTTTTTTTTTTAAATAGTTTCATTTCCAGGTAAGACTGGGCTAATAAGTGTGATCAATTTATTTACTTCCTTCCCCAGTCTCTATGGGGTCTCCTGACCACTTATTTAACTCAGGAATTAAAAAAATATTATGGTTTTGGATCTGAGAAAGAGTGTTTGTAAACTTCACAGAGCAAGGCAGTAATGGCAAGCAGCCTGTTGTCTCCCACAGCAAATCCATTTATGAGCATTCGATAATAAATGAAGGTACAGCTGTGGCTGAGCAACATGAGCGGAGTTTCAGAATTTCATCTGCATGTGTAAAATATGCCTGTCTGGCACATTCAGTGACCTAACCTTGACATGCTGTTACATTTCCAGACATATAAAACTGTGCCTTACTTGAACTACAGTATTACAAAAGATCACTCTGGGGAAAAATCAGCATCCAAGCATCAGGATTGCATCAGTAACCCAGTGCTGGAGAGAGCCCTGCCTTGGAGACTGCAATGGTTAAACCAGAGTGACTAAGGCTAAATGTCATCCTGCACTACTAACCAAGGCCGGAAAAACTCCACCCTGCAAAGAAGTTTGCTTAACCCCAAAATCTTAATAACATGTGATTTCTGCTTTTGCTATAGCTAAAAATGATCAGAAGAGACTTATTACTAAGTGAAAAAGACAGAAACTAGTAGATTATAGTCCAGTTTTTCAGGCAGTTAATGAAGGTGGAAACTTGGAAAAGTGTTATTGTTCATTCCAATGCCACTGCAGAAGGCGAGAACAACAGCAGGGGAAATGTGAGCAATAAATCACTTTCTTACAAATAGTCTAGGAAGGAGGAAAATGTCAGACAGGAGGGTGCCTGAGCCTTAAGAGTGCAGTTTCACTGTATTTTTTTGTTTGTTCACCCTTCTGCATGATTTATTCAGTCTCCCTGAAACAATCTCGTTGGAACCATTTCCTTCTCAGCATTTTGAACACTGTCAACTAAACATAACATTAAGCACATAAACATCAGCCATAGATCATAATCTAGCTATCCAGCCCTGCAATATTGAGCCTGGATTGATATATGGGTCAGACACTTACAAAGCTCCCCTTCACCTTTTTTAAAGTTAGAATTGCAAAGATGCCAGTCAGACCATGGCAACAGGAGTCAGGGAATTGCCACAGAGCCACAGAACAGGAAGGCTCTCAGTGCTACTGGATTGTCCTGTTTTTGAATATCAAGTGTCAGGACCTTTGGAATGGCAAACTTCATTGCTAGCTGTGCAGCTATAAAGACAGCTCAGATGACACAAAATACAGATGTGGGTAAGCTGAGTGTGCACAGCATATGAAATGGACTTGACAGAGAGAGAAGCAGGCCAAATTCCCATTATCAGAAAATTAATTCTAGCTAGTATAGTATAGCCAGTAATAGCTTCTAAAGACAGATAAATTACTAAAAGTGTGATTTATAGTTAATAAAGATGAGGTTTCTCACAGTGCCTGCCATGCTCAGCTGTGGTAGAGTCAGATGCTTACAGGACAGTACATTATAAATAACATCTAGACTGAAAGTTGACCAGATATCAAGTAGCCCTGCATCCAGACAAATAAAGAGCAGCCCTTGTTGAAAAATCTATCCATCTTGGTGCTTTTCAGTACTGATCAATGTTACATCTGATTGCAACCACTAGAAGTTACACAATAATGAAGCTGTACAGATCAAGGGAACACCCACAAGTAAAAGAAGAACCAACTGCTTAACAGAAGGGAACTTATACTAAGAGAAACAGTACTGCACTGCATTTTAGCCGGGACACAACATATTGTTTTAAAAATCAGCATCACTTCTGAACAGAAGGCCAAACAGTAGTCACCTTCAATGGAAACATATTCATCACTGACTAACACAGCCAGAAAAAAATGTAGCTAAAATTGAGGCAAAATCTGGGCCTGAGAAGTCTGTCTTAGATATAAAAGCTAAACTTAATTAAAATAATGAGAAATGTACCTTATTGAACAATTTGTATGCCAGCAGATGGACCAACTATATGGCTGACTGTGTTGTTTCAGTTTCTGATTTCTTATTTAAAATAAAAATCAGAAGGTCATCATAAATCAGATGGCAATCTTGTCTTCCTCATAAACAGCTTGCCAGAGAACCCAAATTATCAGAAGAACTAGGGCACACACTGTCATCACTAATTGCTGTTGGAGGGAAGCATTAATGAAACGAAAAGGCTAAAGGACCATTCAGAAAAAAAGGAATTGAAGGTTCCTTATGGCAAATAAAAATAATTACAGCAGAGACCAAGCACATGTTTCTCTATTAAGAATTATACCCTCTAGATATGGAATGAAGATGAAGATAAATCTTTGAAGTTGCCTGCCTTTGAAGCACAGCCAGGGGTAAGGTTCATTTATACAGGTATGGGTGCAATGTAAGGGAGCCTACTGAATAGTTTGAAATCAGCTAAATCACTGATTTTCAAAACACAAGAAAGTAATTTTGCTGCCCTTCCCTTCTTTACAAATGAGCACCCAAATGGCTACTGGAAGGCAGCAAAGTTCAAATAACTGTTCTAGTTCTGCTTGAACAGTAAGGAAAATCCTCTCCCAGAATTTTGAATCTCATTTGGTTTTACCTAGAAGCATTCCCTGGAAACTCAAGTCCCCTCTCTGATCTGAACTAAAGATCAGAATACCCAAAGATTAAATCAGTCAAGACTGAAGCTTCTTTCCTGATGGGTCTTACTTCCAGTGCAGAGGAGTGGCTGGACTAATTGTGGCAGTAGTAATTATCTCGTGGATTGGTTGGATCATGGCTTCAAACAGTAAAGCTCAGAAGGGCAGGGCTGGAGAGAAGAACTGTACTGTTCTACTTTGTCTCATGGCTGATACTGAAGGTTGGTAAATCTATGCAAGGTGAGCTGAGCTGTTCCCAAGTTTGGCAATTGCTGCACCAAATTTGTGTGGCTGCAGGGCCCTGGCAGCAGTGCCAGCCCTGACCACAGAGCCTGAAACATTTCAGGAGACCTCTGAAAGCACAGGACCCCTTTTAGTCTGTAGACTACCGCTATGTAGAAAGGTTTTCTGATGGGTTTGATGGCCTGGCAATGGTACCAGCCGTGACACTTAGGACTGCAAAGCCCCAGTATCTTGCTTTAGCAGGATTTTGCAAATGCAGTCAGATGAAGTTTTCTTAAGCATGAAGTATTCTTAAGTTTTTTTGGGCTGATACCAAATATAACAGTCCAGACATGCTCTGTGCCAAGCCTGCAAAACTGTAGTCTATGTACTGTCCTATCCATCTCCTTGATGCTTGTCTGGGAGACCAGTCTTGCCTCCTTCTAGCACTTACTAATACTGCATTAGCATCCATATTTGGCATCACAGTGCCCAGGCCTTTGCAGGTCTCTTGTGATGTGAATCAGAAATGTCTCCTTGCCTCTTTTTCATGTGCACCAGAGGACAGATTTTCAGCTGAAGAAGTCACTGATTTCAGTCAAGCTAAGACAATTCATGCCATCAGAGAGTTTACCCACAGTTGTGTGAAGTGCCATTAATCTGAATATCCCATCAGCTTCCAACCATTTAGTCACTACAAAGATAGGTAATTACTGTATCTGAAAATAAGTTTTTCAGATATTTTCAGATAAGTTTTTCAGTAATTTTTTCAGATCAGTCAGAAATATCTTTTTTAAATGTCTGCCTCTCTTGTCTGTCCAACTCCAGCATGCAAGACCCCCTTATATTTATTTTGCTTTGGAAGAAGAAATCCTTCACTGGAGATATTCAAGAACCATATGGATGCAATCCTGCACAATGTGCTCTAAGATGACCCTATTTGACTAGTGAGGTTGGACCATGTGACCCAATGTGGTCCCTTCCAACCTGAACCATTCTGTGACTCCGCAATTAAATTACTGACAATTCTGAAAGGCATTTGTAGACTATCCCTTAGCTCAACAGTTGTATTCTTTTCCAAGATACCAAAGAGATCTGTTTCAACACTGCAAATGCCTTCTAAATTTAGTCAAATTTCAAGCTGATGCATATTTTTATATTTGAGCCCCAAAATACATTTAGAAACAGACCAGGAACTTTGACTTAGGAACATATACTCTGAGCTTGTCACAGATGTTTTTATTTTCATAGGCTATAATAAGATCAAGAAAAGATATTATCAGCCACAATTTATTCATTAATAGATTAAACTGATCATAGTTTATCCATGACAATGTAATGAAATGTGTAATACTAATGTGTAATATATTTGGCAAAAATTGTGTGAACCAAAAGCCCAAAGAAATTTCTGCCAGAAGACTTGTGAGATTCAGACAATTTGCTTCTCAGCTAGACCCTCTGCAGCATCAGATTCCAAGTTCAGGTTGGATACCTTAACATACATCCCTGGAAACCAGTCCTAGTGGGCTGTGAAATCTCTGCCAGTCACTGCTGTATGAGAAAATGCAACAGCATTCACGTGCTGCAGTCAAGGACACATTCTTCTAAGATTTTTTTTTCATTGGAGGAAGAAAAGTTTGAAAGATTCAGCTTTCCACAGGCCATAACTGCTGTTGTCAGTATAGGTGCCTGGTGCCGCCTACTGCAGGTGCCAACCTTATTTACATAAATCAATGCAATGAACTACTGCTGATGGTGTGAGAATTTAGAAATTACTCATAAAAAGACACCTAACCCTGACTTATGCAGCAGAATAGTCAAACCAATATTTTACACTTTATATTGCACATTCAGATTTTTTTCAGCAATTCTGAAGAACCCAGAAAGAATCTGCAGCAACTGTGCATGATGAACACTGCCAAAAATCTGCACCTTGAAACTGAAGGTAGAGTGAGCCATGGTTTCAATCTGCAGGGCAGAAGAGGATGTAGAACTAAACTAGGTAAATTTTTTGTTGACAATATAAAAGAGCATTAAAATGCTGTGAAAATTCTACTGGATCAATTTTTTAAAAAGTAAACTTTAATTTCATTAGGGGAGAGGATAATAATAAACCTGTTTGTGACAGGCACTTGGTGTATTATATTCCAAACAGGAAGTAAGTAATTCAATATACAGCAAATAGAATAAAGGAAGGCAGATACCTCTGGGTGATTTATCAAGTAAGTTACAGATCATCTGATCAGGGAAAAAAGCATATAGATGATAATCTATTTCTATTATATGTATACTAGATTATTTATGTAAATTACCTATTAATGCATTTTTCTGGTATATCAGGATGATTTATATTTCCAGCTATTTTTCTTCTAAACTCTACATGCTTGTGATTATTTTCCTTATGTAAAATGATTAATATTCATTCAATAGAAATGCTCATTTCAATAAAAAGAATTGAGAGATCCTTGAGGGAAAAACTGAGCAAACTGAGGACAATGCAAAGGCTGGGGTGTTTCAGGACTTAACATTCCAACAGGCTAATGGTTGCCAAAGGTTTTGGAGACATTTCTCCTGCCCTAGAGCCAACACTAGTCTTCTCATTGTTGCTACCCTATTCTTCGTGTATGTCTATATCCATCTGGTTTTCCTCGTCTTGTGTTTAAATCATAATCTCTTTGTGACAGCAGATTGTTGCTTTATTCTGCCTGTGCAGCGCCTAGAGCAGAGGAATTGTGGCCCCTGAGCTCATAAGCCCCAAGGTAGTGCATACAAGGGATGACATTGGTTATTAATCCAGTGCACAATATTTGTCTTTCATAAAGCATAAACTTGAATTTCTCCTGCAGATTCACAAAGGATAGTATAAAAAAAAAAAGGAGAGGAAAGAGCTGGCCACAGCTGGAAGTCAAAGAGAATTTAGGGCAGTAGAGAAAAAGCAGGCAATCTTCCTCCCCTCCTCCATCCCACCTTTCCCGCTGTCCCAACTCTGCTGCCGTTTTACCTGTATTGTGTGAATTAACCTCAGGAAGACCTTTTTGCCTCAAACCACTTATCTAATCTAATCATGTGCAACACTTTTTGCTGCTTGTAAATTCACGTGGCTTCCTTAGACAGCCTCAGTGAGCTGAGCTGTGTTTCAGAAAACCCCTCGATCCTTCTCCAATTGTTTAGAATGTGATGTATTTTTCATTACTGAGACCACGGAGCTGTGCACTCGAGCAGAGAGCTTTCACGGAGAAATTATTTGCCATTAATAAGGTCACAGCTACATCTTCTGACAGGCATTGCTGACTCTTTAAAAGCAAGAAGAAAACGCATATGTTTTCTTAGCCTTTGTGTCATAAGCCTCAGAGTGATCACAAACTGAGGTGAGAGAGTCACCCCCTCTACTGAATGGGAATAGGCAGAAGCTCCATTTATCACCAAAGTCTGATTTGTGCTATTACAGCAGGGATGGCCGAGGTATGTGCAGGCTCTGTCCCTGTCAGCCAGGGTCAGCCGAAAAGCTCAGATCTCTCCTTAGAGCTGAAGAGATAATCAGGAGATCTTTGGCCAAGTCACAAGCTCAGTACACGCAGACCTCATTCTTTGGAGAGAGATCTTAGCTTTCCTTTCTTCACAGAGACATCTCATGTAACCAAATGCCTTAAGCTGTTATTGATTTCTCTCTTCTCATCCTTTTATTGATTGCCTAGAGGAGCACACGCTCACTGTGGAAAGGAGGTATAATTCTCATTTTACAGACTGAAAACAGAGGCAGAAATAAAGGTCAGTGGTAACTAAGAGGAGTCTGTCTTTCCATAAATCTAACACTTGGAGCAGGCTGGGATCTTCCAGTCAGCCCAGCTCACCAGCTCAGCCTGAGAGCATTTCCAAGTGATTCTAAAAATGAGGCTGATAAGTGTCCAAACTTAGTAGCAGAAATAGTGATATGATAAACCCTCTGAACCACACCACAGGGACCAAACGTCCCACTGCCTCAAATGCACCACATCACAGAGTGGGTTATGACAAAGAGTGCTGCTTGTGAAATGCGTACTTAACATTATAATGCACGGGGTGGTATGGGGAAAGAAAAGACATTTGACAAGAACGGTGAGATGTTGCTGTACTGTCAAATTAACACTATTTCATACTTTCTGTTAGTCTCCTTTTTCTGACTAGTGGGGTGACCTTGAATATTCTAGTGGGTGCAGGATCAGTGATGCAAACAAATTGTTTTAATGAAAACAGAGCACATTTTTCTACTGAAATGTCAGGGTTTAACATTTTGAGTGCCTGGAAACCGCTGCATTTTGGCAGTACCCTGAAGAGAAGCCTGATCAGGAAAGAAATTTGAAGAGGTTGTGGGGAAAGGAAATAGTTTAGTTTACTACAAGCAGAAACAATGTACTGTTTCTGCTCCCTTCTTTCCAATACATAATCAGGGTCACTCACAACATGAAACAGAGACCAATAATTATGTTATCCAGTTGTGCTTCCCTGGGGTAACTAGAGAATAATGTGCTCATTGTCATCCGACAGAGAATGAGGCTTCTTGTTTCTCTACAGATACCATCTTCCTTATTCAAGAGATTTATCATTATTAATTGTCATCTGATTGCATTTGTACTCTTACAAAACCACAGGGGTTTTATCTTTTGAAAGACATGAGGGAGCTTCTCTAAAGCACCATGTAGAATAACAGGCTTTTAGATCTTCATGGTTTTATTCTCTTCCATTTGAAGCATAATCTCAGACTTCATAGTATGAAGATGTGTCACAGATTTTCCTGGCTCCATGTTTTATGCAAACCAAACTGGAAACATTTATAGGATGTGACTCATTTTTTCCTCTTATAATATGCTTTTCTATTTTTTTGGTCATTTTGTGCTAGCATGGGACTGCCAGAATCCTTGCTAATGGCTGCGTGGTTTACTTCCCTGTGGCTTGCTTCCCACAGTGAAGAAAGAAGACCTACCATTAAGCATCTCACCACCACAGGCTCTTTGTCACACAAACCACATCTACCCTTGGTCATCTTTTATAACTCATAACTCCATTGCTCCTGAGTAACTCCTGCAACATCATGATATTTCTTTCTTTGGGAGCCTCCAGGAATGTCCCTCCAAAACGTAGCCTAACAGATGTCAAAGTATATTCATAAAAGGCTTCTTCTCACTCTAGGAAATTGCCAGGCATGGTACTGACTTGAAGAGCTTGGCTTGTGTTCTATTGTTTGCTTAAACAGAATATCTGGCAAGTTGCACAAACAAATCTAAAATCAGTGGCTAAAAAAATTGACTAAATGCCAACAGGAAGAGCAAAAGCTTGGGGAGTTCCTGGTGATCTCACTCTGGAAACATGAACCCCGGCTGCAGGGGATCTATAAGAACTGATATCTCAGGGTTTAAAGACAGCAACATGTGAAGAAACATTATGTTACCTGGAATACAGTTCACAAGAGGGGTCTGAAAGATCTTTGTAGCAATTACTTAGTGTGAAGCAAAGGAAGAGTTAATAATAGTAATAACCCTGAGGTTCTGTGGGAATATTTTTCTTGGCAAGGCCAAGTAGAACCAGTTATTTTCCTTATCTGTAAATACTTTCTCAGACTGTATCAAATAAGAAAGTCACTGGTTAGGGGCAGGGAGGGGATTCAATGACTCAGCAGAAGACTATGTTTGTTCTGCCACAAAGGCCTTTCATTCTGATCTGTCTGAGTGCCAGCTTTGCAAACTGGACAATTACTTCTTTCTAGATCACAAACCCCATGGAGTTAATTACACAGGAAACGAGTAGAGATGACATGAAATCAATTTACATGTAATAATTATTTCTTGCTTACCCTCCCTGAAACAATTCAGAGGTTTTAAGAAAATAAAAAAAGCTCCTTTTACACCTTGATCTTAAAAACAGATTACTGAGTTTAAACTGTTTTTTAAAAATTTTAAAAACTTTATAAAAGTTTGTTTTTAAAGGTAATAATCAAACTTTGCCCCTTTTCTTGTGCCATCAAAACATTTAATATCCAGTTTGTTCTTACTATGATCTCATTTATGTTATGGCCAGCTAACCAGAATGATTCTGCAAATCAGTAGAAATCAGAACAGTGCAGTGCTTGGGGGGAACCACAATCTTAATTCACCTCAACACTTCAGTTCTTAGAAAGGTGTGAGGTGAACTGAAAGGAAATGGAAACTGAGGATAGATTGAAAGGAGGAATCTTTAGAGCACCGCCAACCTCTGACTACAGAAGAATGAGAATTTTGGGGTATTGCATTATTTCCTCCAAAAGAGAGACCTTTGGGTGCTGCTTAGCCTTCAGTCACCCAAGAAATGCCTGTGTCTCCAGAGATGCAGGAAAAGGATAGCAAAGAATAAAGGGAATCAGTTCAAAACCAGACTGGAATGCAGGGATCCCATAAGCTTTGTATTTAGCTTAGTTCACTCAATTTTCACAAAATCAGAAACATTCTTCCACTTCCAGCACGCCTAGTGAGGTAGATCACAAGTGCTTCTTACTGAAAGAAATTACTTACCAGCAGATTCTTGGGGTTATGAGTTTGATAATATGCTTACCCAAGGTCTCCCTGAAAGATGCTTTCCATCCCCTGTCTGCTCCATAGAAGTCAGTGCTAAACACCAGGAACAAGTTATTACTGGAGCTCTTAATGCTGGGAGGCAGTTCTGAGCCACAGAATTTCCCGAGGAGAGGAGCATGGGTATCTGAGCCATCATATACTGCCACATAATCTTTGTAGCAGGAGGGAGATATTTCAAGCTCGAAGCTGTTGAATCTGTAAAACACAGTTGGAGCTTTAGATCTCACATTTTCATTTCTATTCATGTGTTACATGTGTTTTTAATGTTTGAGGGAAAATCCAAGTGCTAGCAATAGCCAAAGCCATATACAGACAAAACATGTCTCTTCAGAAACAAACAAGCAGAACTATTAACTGCATGGCAAAACACTTCAGCCAACTAGTCTCAAAAAAATTGGGACCCTCACCCACTGGGCCTCTTGCAAGGCAAGCTGTCAGCACACCTCAGCTTTCTGTGAAGCAGCAGGTCTCCTCTGTGCAATATAAAATGCAGGCACAGTGTGCAGACCAGCTGAATCTTCTCCTAAGTTGGGAAATGTTCTCTTAATTCACAGTCAGCATATACATGATTGAAGAATGTATCTGCTTTCTAATTTCTAGTGGCAAGATTTTATGGCAACCATATCCCTCTCTTAGGCAAAACAGCACACACTCAGAAGTATACTCTTTTGGGGTGGGTATTATTACTTTGGCTTTAAAGTGAGTACCAGATTTGAGAAGAATTACTATTTTCCTTGTATAAACTCACAGGTGTCTCAGAAGTCCTCAAAGACTGACAGAATTTAACTAAAAAGCATGAGCTGCATTTTTACAATGTCTTAGTCCTCTTGGTAACCAATTTGGGAACTTAAAACTGGTGATATTTTGCACATAACAAGTTGGAGAAAAAGATGTAAGGGAACCTGAGGTTGATCAAAGTGACTTGAGTAGCCATTTCTCATTTTAGTTCAGCTTTGGCATTGGAAAAGGAAAGACAGAGAAAAAATCGTCAGTAATTGCTGTCTTTAATAGGAATCCCTGTTGCTTAATCACAAGTTGAACTCCGATTACATACTTGAGGGCCACTACTTTGCCATTTCCAACTGTGATGTAGTATGAGCAGTTCATGTTGTTGTGATAATCAAGAACTGAATGGGCTGGACTGGAGATAACACCAACAGAGCCATTGAAAATGCCACCACAAGCTGTAGGGGAAACAGAAAAAGAGTGGTTAAGGTCTGAATACCATCTTCATCCTAATCCTCATAGTTCTTGAAGGTGTTTACCTGTAAGGAAAGAAACGCCCTAGATAAATTTGGAGCAGTCTTCAGTATCATGCCTAGAACTGTAAAATGTGTAGATGTCTTTCAAGTTGTGCTCTGCAGCAGAAGACTACTCAGCATCAAAGTAACAGTTTGTTACTAGTCCATACCAAATGGCAAGGGCTCTGTGTCTGGGCAGTAAAAGACTGAGCCTGATTTCAAGTGTCCTGCAGTAGGACCAGGGAGCAGTGGGATGGGGGTGTGTCCCATGCAGCAGCATGTCTGAGGTGTATCTAGAGTAGCTCTTCACCCATTCTAGCTTGCAAAGAGAAACCTGGCTGATACGTGGGCAAAGGCATCCCTTCATCCAGGCCCTGGCACTGTGGGAGCCTCCAAGCAGCCACAACTGCACTCACAGCCCTGTCTCTGACTTTCTGGAATAATTGTATTCAGAGCCTCATCATGTGCCAACATCCTCCCAGAGCTGGGGCATTACTGTAGCATTTGTTCTGCACAGAAAGGCAGAGAAGAGTCCCCAGGTATCACTAATCCTGTTCCCCACCTCACCTTGTGCTGGGACTCGCCAGCAGTGAAGGGTGACTGAGCTGAAGTATGGAATATTTGCTTTCTGGCTGAGAAGCAAGTTAAACTTTGCAGCTGTAAATTCAAGGCATTGCTTGGCTTCTCAGGGTTTCATACTGTGGATGCAAATGAGGCCAGGATGTGGCTAATGTTTGTTCCCAGCTTCAGTGCTTCAGGGAACAAAAACTATTATAAAACCAACTCTAATATCCATTGTTAGCTTCAGCCTTTATTTTATAATCTTAACCTTAGCAAAAAAAAAAAAAAAAAAAAAAAAAAAAAAAAAAAAAAGAGCTTCCCTGCATCCTGTTGATAAATAGCTCTAAGCCACACAGAGTTTTTCATGTTTTAAAGAAGATGCTGTTGCCCAGGCCACCACCTTAACAAAGGCAGTCCCATACAGGGTGCTGTTGGATTCAGAGCCCCTGGCTCCTCAGGCTGGCAGCCTACAGCACTGGCAGATAAAGGACAGGACCTGGGAGGATAAAGAATTAGCATTATTCCACACTAGGACCAGAGAGCCTTTTTAATTTTTTTTTCAGCAAACAATACAACTAGGGGGAAGAGGAATGTTAATTGCCAGAAGCTGCTTTGTATACAACAACAAGCTAATAAGGCTTCAGTCATCTTTCTCAAATGTCAGAAGTCACAAGTCAGATAGCAGCAACTGACTTGAGTGAGTTATGAAGGTCTTTTCCATGACTAACTGCACATTGTCATTTCTCAGTGCCATTCCCTCTGTCTTATCTGTATTAGGCCATTCATTTCATATAAAGAAGTTAGCCTTACGCTTTTTTGTTGTGGCTTTGAACATGAGGAATGCATTAAGGGAAATACCAAAGTTACAAACTCACACTTTGCAGTTAGAAAATTATGCTTTCAAAAAAGTAGTCTCTACCAGTTAAATCTAGAAAATATTAAAATTTGTTTTGAAAATAAAATCATTCTTTTGGGATATTTATGCAGATGTAAATTCTAAACTCAGTTGGAAACGTTTTTTAATTCACATTTGCTCTTTAAAACATAAGAGATCTCGTGACTGACAAAAAAAGCCTTGGTAAAAATAATTATCAAAAATTAAAAATATACCTATATCTCAGTTTTTATTTGCATTAATACCTGGCACTACAAGAGGGTCATCAAATGGAAGCATATAGATGTGTCCATTTCAAGATCCTGTTCTGCTTCCCGTATGGTATAATTTAGTTTTAGTATAACTGAGAATAAGACCATTCTCCTCTATGTGAGAAAATCTTTTAAATTAACTGAGTTAATAAACTGATCACATTTCTCCTTAAACAATATAAAAAACAAACAAATGAAATAACCTGCCAAAAATGGTTGCGTTTCTTCTCTACAGCAAAGGCAAAGTGCTTCAGTTCCTGACTTAGTCCTACGTAGAGTCTTGAAATGAGAATTGTGTGTGAGGTAACAAAAAAGTCAGTGTGTTGACATGCACCAAACAGTTCCATGTCCTCGTCCTGAGAGCTGTTCCCCCCAGCAGAGGGAAAATGAACCATCTACATGCATCTGAGGTATCTCCAAAATGAGGTGCAACATTTCCTACACTGAATCATTATCCAGCTGGAAAATTTCTACCATCTGAAACACAGGACAGTGTATACTCACCAAGTGTTCTGTATCTGGCCTGGAATCCAAAGCCTACAATGTGGGAGTCTGTGTAGAAGTGGAGCAGCATAGGCCCAAAGATGCTGACTGGGGCAGGGAGCTCATTACCACAGAGTGTGATGAGAGGATGCGCGGCCACGCTCATCCCACTGAAGATGCTCACTCCATCATAAAGACAACTTCTGCTCAGGAGTGCTGGGGCTGCATGGACATATAATGCACAAGTGTTAGCAGCATATTTTATGTGTGATTTACTGAGCTGCAAGTATACAGACCTCACACAGGATAAGAATTAAATTTTGTATTACTTTAAATTCCATGGAACTCAGGATCTCATTTGCTTGCTGAGGAAGTAGATGCAGTAAAACTGAGGCAGAGAAAGATAAAGAGACTTTGTATATAGGACATCAGGCTTGCCTCATTCAATATATCCTATGATCTGGAAAAGGCTCCAGGCCCCTTGACTTTGTGGGAGTTCATAGTTAAATGAACTCTCTCTGTGAGGAGATGAAAGGATCCAATGAAAGCATCGATCTCCTCTGCAGACAAAAGTAACACACCTTTTGTTACAGGCAACTGAACTACCTGGTATTTCTTTCCCCTAATGCAGAACTCAGCACCAAGTGCAGGGACTATTAAATCATTAAGAGTGAGATTTTTGAAAAATGAAAAAGTAGGCCATGCAGTAGCCTGTTTCAGAGCTCACTTCTTTCTCCCTACGTTCCCTCAAACTTTTGAGTACATAATCCCAGGTTCTTCAGCTTGACTAAGAAGACCCAAAAAAAAAAAAAAAAAAAAAAAAAAAAAAAAAAAAAGAAAAAAAAAAGAAAATATAGTCTTGCAATGATTTTCAGAAATGGGGAGTTTGTTTTTTTTGGTTTTTTTTTCAAATTTCTCATTTGCACTTAGGTTTCTGGAGGAATGAGCCATTCTCTCTGACTCCCTGCCCTACCTACTGGACTTTCCAACCACATGTTTGCAAGCAGGTTCAACTGAGATGAGAGGTCTCAAAAATAAGTAAGTTCATATAAATTTTGTGAAGGTCAGTAGCTGAATTAGAGTGACAGAGGAACGTCCCCAAAGAAGGACAAGCAGCGCTTTCAGTGTAAGGACTGTGAGTTCAGGCTGAACAGCAGCCACCAGCACCCTGGTTGCTCAGAGCCATGGCACCACCTCCCTGCCCAGCTGGGAGCTGTAAACATGGGGAGAAGTTGGTGGTACCCAAGCTGATAGCACCAAGGGATATACAGTGGGAGCAAGAACAGAGCCACATGGGTTGTGCAAGAAAGCTGGATTAATGATGTCAGTGAAAAACACAGCACACACCTACTGAAAAATGAGTTTCATTAGCTGTTATGCTTAAAAAAGAACTTGATGTTTTCTTTGCCTTTTTCATCATTTAAAAGATTAATGGAAGCTGGGGTGTCACATGTTTATTAAGTTATCATGTTTAGTGACCTGTTAGCAACAATGGAGCATTTACTTAAACTGCAAAGGCTTAATAGGGAATTATCTAAATTTAACAGGACTGATGCTGAGCCTACTGTTTCAGTGGAGTGGGTCCTTCATATTGTCCAGTCAAAACAAGCTCCTTTCTATTGTAGGAAACAAGATGACTCATATTGAACAGGATGACAAATAGGAATGGAGAGATAATTCTGTTTCATGAGAACAACAGAGTGATCCCAGCAGGGATCAGGTGTATTTTAGATCCTCTCTGGAGATTTAATTTTAAAAATTCCTTCTGTTTCAGTGAAGACAACAGGCTTTACAATTATGTCTATATGGAAACATGACATGGTGCTTTTCTGACTCTAATAAGAGTAACTAAGCAGAAAACCAGCCACATCAGATAGCTGATTACACTATTAGTAAAATAATGAATAAAAAAATATTCTTCATGTCCTATCCTTTTATTAGAATACTTGATAATATGATACAATTAAAAAAACATAATTTTAAAATGCAAATGAAAAATTAAATCAAGACCAGTGCAATTTCAGAATGGAAAAGGTTTGAGAAATCAACTTAAGTCATTTTCTGTAAAGACTTTCGAGAAAAGCATGAGGAGAAATAGATTTTTCAGCAAAGCAAATGTCCATAATACTCATCATTAGTTGATTTGAACTGCTGCACTGGAAAAAATAAGATGGTTGATGTAGGATTGTGAGCAAAAGACTTAATTTCTAGCTTTGAATCCTCATTGTTTGGGCTGATATCAGTTATGACTCATGAATCCTGGCAAGACTGATAATTGTTTGATCTCTATCCTGTAGCTCATTCTCATGTTTACACTTTCCTTAATTTCTCACCATATTAAATGCATTATTCTGTATATAATCCTCAGCCTCAGATTCTCCTCATATCATACTTTCAGCCTCTACACATATTCAGCACATCATCAACAATTCTTCTCTGTGCCTTATTTCTGCTAATCATATAATCTTAGATCTTTTCTAGACCAATTTCCGTCCCTTACACTACAATGGAACAGCTTTCATGAGTCTCCAGAGATGTGTTCTTAGCCAGATGTCAGACCCATATCCTCTTTGAGCTGACAACCACTTTTCACATAGCCAGCACTGTTTTCCTTCATAAAACCTTGTCTCCCAAGAGCTTTTGTTCATCCTTCTGGTATTGCTGTATCTTCTTTTCTGATTCATCCATGAGGATTCAATGAGATAACTTCTTTCTGCTCTTTCCCTCTTTATCTGCTCATTAGCTCTGTATAATCTCATTTGCAAGGACAGATGAAACTACTATCTCTGTGCTGATGACCCCATAAGTCTCCAGTTACTATCTTTAAGATAAACGCCTATCCTTCCACATAGCTATGACTCTCATCAGAGAAACAGTGATTTTTCCAACATGGATACTGTACCATTCAGTCCTCTAGCCTTGACAATATTTCTTCCTCTCTGGAGAGGTCATTTATTTGGCCTGACATTATGATCATATCCCTGTTTCTTTGAATTGCTGTGTGCATTTGCTTTCAAGGCCTTTTTTATCTATCTGCCCTCTATTTATCATCTCTTGGTACCATTCAGCGTGGATACACTGACTCCTGCCTCCAAAGTTCACATGATAAGAGCTTCAGTTGTCCTTACATTACATTTTGAAATACATCTTTGGGTAGTCTCCTTTCCATTTAGCAGAAATTTCTGTCCAGTCTCATTATTCTCCATAAAATAATTTATTTGATATGATGCCTGCACAAAAACCTTGACCAAATTTGGGCCCCTAACTATCAAATCACTAATATCAATTTCCTTTTTCCATCTCTTTGTCTATAGCCATAGATTCTGCTTCATTTAGTTTCAAGGTAGAACCTGTCTTTTTGTTTAAAGTGTATAAAACTTAAAACAATAAGATTTTGTTTCACAACTGCGGCTCCTGATATAAATGGCAATACAATTAGTAATTACTAATGCAGGAGAAGTATTATGCAGAAATAAATGCTGTGCAATGTATTAACCGGGTTCATAGCACAAGGCATTGTTTTGAAAGCAAGGAATTACAAATCTTTCTCATATATATATATCCTCTTTCAAAATAATCTATTGCAAAACTTGTCTATTTTCTGAATTGCCTAGTAACAACTGAGAAAGCAGATAGAGCAGACTCCAAAATAAAGCTGTGACCCTATCCTAGATTGCAAAATTACAGACACATGTTTATAAAAGAAAAAGAGTTATTAAAACAAGTTATTAAAACATTTTTCAGGTCAAACATTTTTGATTATCAACACAAGGCAGTATTTTTGTAGGCAGAGTGTATAATGCTACAGAATTCTAAGCAGATACTACAGGAAGCCTACATCCATTTTCCCTAATTTTTCCACTCTTTGGGACTCAGGCTTTATTGGATGTTATACTCGTACTTGAAGAATATAACAGCCATTTAATAATACACTCCCATAGCTGTCTCCTAGAGGTGCATTTGTACAGATGTTAATCTGAATAAATCTTATGTACACAAAACTGTATGTGGTTAAATATTTCTTAGATAATAAGTCTATTAAGGTAGATAAATAAGGGAGTTTTTTTCTACTACTTCTGATGTTTGATTTGTGAAGACCTTTGATCCAAGGAGGGAGGACATATGGAAGATGACACTTATCACTGTAACAGAAGTGGGGCTGAGAAAAACTCACACCTACTAGTTTGGTCCTTCATATAATAACCAATCACAACAATGCAGGTGGTACTACAAGAAGCAAGTGGCAACTTATACAACTTCATGAAAGTGGCAAATCAAGAGAGTTCTGTGACTATATTTAGTCTGGCATAGGAAGAGACATTCTTAAGGCTGCAATGAAATCACAGAGACCAAGCGAAACTCCATGCATAGGGTTAATCTTGCCTATGTTTTCTTTCCTAAATCTCAGGTATCTTGTGTAAGGTATTACCTATGAATTCCTGTAATAGTCAACTGGTAAAGAGAGTGAGAGAGGCCTCCAGAAGGCAATTTACTCCATCTGCATAACACATTTGGTTCTGAGTTTAAAGTACTTTTACACTTCATTATAGGAGGAGATAAATCTAGATGATTATCTAAATTAGATGTCTATTTTCAGGGCCTCTAAGTGAGATAAAATTTTTTCTACCTTCCAGGAAGCACACAATTTAGATTAAATTTCGATCACAAAAACAGCAAATGCAGTTTCCTCCAGTTCTCTCTTGCTCTGTTACTTGCTATATTTAGTGCTTAATACATATTTAATACTTAGTATGTGTATGTCATGTTCATTTGGTTTCAGATACTGACACTATATCGTGGCTGTGTGTTAACTGCCTCATCTGAAGTAGTTCTTTATAATCAGAAGTGGCGTCTCATGATATCTGAAAACAAAACTACTCTACAGCAAAGATCTGTGACTAACCCATGAAGTCAATTAATTTTGTAGCAGTTTGTCACTGCACTACAGACAATTACCTTCTGCCTTCTAATATTCTGGAGAAGATATTTCAACCAGTTTAAGTCAGTGAGATATGTATGCCTTACAGGCCTTATTCTAGACACTTCATTTCTTTACTAAAAAAACATTGAAAGAAACCCAATTAAATTTATTTTGAGATGTCAAATAGGTAGTAAATTATGCCAACTGGACATGTAGGTGAACTTTAAAACCTAATCCAGAACATCTGTATTAATATGGTTTAAATTTTAAAGCCCACACTCAGCAACAATCTGAGCAGGTGCATTGCTTACTTGCATGTGGAATAGCTAGAAATGTTTTTAACAGCTGCTGCTGAACGTTGTCCTGCCCTTGCAAAAGAACTAAGAGAATTCACATTGGAAACCCTTAGGCACATGTGCGAAATATATTCAGTGAAACTGCTGAGTAAGTTTTCACTTCTACAGTGATAGTTTGCAAGGAGGTGGTTTCAATCTTCTTTGCAATTTAAACACAGGCAGTTTTTCTTTATTACAAGGTTGGTTGTATTTTAAGAGTTTGTGAAAAACATTAGTAATCAACTACTGGAAAGTGTCATACTCCCTCTTTGCTAAACAAATGTCTTTTAGCTCACATCCACAGTTCTTTCATGTGACTCAGGACTTTTAGTTGGTGTAGCCTAAGGAACAAATTGTCCAGCAAGAAGTGAATATTTTTAGTATTTGTTTAGGTCTAGGCTTATTATTATATCTGTATCACTTACCTCCTTGCCTTAATCTTCTTGATAATAAAAGCTTCAATCAATTTAAAAATTAACTGAATGAACAGACAGAATACAGATCAGTATTGTGCTCACAGAGTTGTCAAAGTTGGTGCACTCTGATGCAGCCTAATGCTTATTGAGTCTGATAAATAATGATGTATTCCACATGAAGAAATTATCTAATTTCTGTGATTTACATTTTACTTACAAAAATAATCTTAAAGCACTGGTTTGTATTAGGGGATGAAAAAAATACTTCAGATAAAATCAGAGTCAAATCCAACCTTTGTTTCAGATCTACATTACATTTGGACCAGAATACTTTTGAATTCAAAATAGCCTAGAAACTTAAAATAAAAGAAGACTATTTTCTAACTTTATAATTTAGTCTGAAGAAAAATTCAAATTACACAACCCAGCTTAGTAACAAATTACTCAAAAATCTCTTTGTCTTGGTAATTTCAAGAAAACCAGATTAAGATGGCCTCAAAATATATAATGACACCCAAGTAGTTTGGACATACCGATTCCTCTATGTTATCACAGCATCTCCACCCATAAAATTTTGATCCTATCAAAACTGAGAATGTTTTACCACTGTAACCAATGGGACTAGGACATTAAACTTGTTATTGCTTGGCTAAATGCTGCCAAGGTTGATAATTGCAAGATGGATTTTTGTTCACGGGCAACAACTTTTATACATTTTCCATCGCTGTAGTCTTTCAGCTAGTTTCACATGTCTATGTTCTTATATTCTTGTAAAACACCCAAGTATAAATACTGAAAAGCAAAACAGCTGGCCTAAGACCAAATAGATTGTAAGACTGAATGGCAAAAAAAGGCAGGAACAAAGAGTGGGATTAGCCATAGTCACTCTTATACTCCAAGAATCTGGCAAATTCCCACCTTCATTGTTGCCAGGTATCCAACAGGTGAGATCTATCTTCACTCTTATAGAAGTGACTCAAAACTGAACCCTGGAATCTACATCTATAAGTGTTTGTCTGTAAAAGATTTTCAGAATGGATTGACAAATTAAACCATTTATAATTTTCCATGATAAAAGACTTGTATGTTTTCAAATAAGAAGTTACACTTCATAATACATCCTAAAATTATGAAGAATAAGTTACCTTCCAAGTGAAAAGTGTCAAACTCTAGAATCACCAGAGACTGTGGTCCCTGATCTATGACATAGTTGCAGTTCAGGTTGTTATCATACTGACTGGGGTAGTTAGGAGAGACAATACGACCTTCAGGGCTGGTGAAATTTATTCCGCATCCTGCAAACAAATAAATAAGTTTATTTATTAATAATAATTAATTATAATTATAATCCAATTATTAATTATAATTATAATCCACAGTTATAATCCAGGTGATAACATCATCCTGGTTTTACAGTAAGAAAACAAATAACGTACACAAGGACCTCATCTCTCCTTAGGAGGCTGGTCAAAACCCAGGGAGAGTAATATATATCATGATGGTAAAAGCAGGTCTTACAAACATACAGAGCAGTGTTTTTGACAAACACGAGGCCTTTCCCCGTGTCACACTCTACAGTGTCACAGTCTTGGAGTGTTTGGGTAAGACCAGACCATAGGTCCTGAGCCCACCAGAAGGACACCGCTGTTCTTATGGGCATGGAGCCTGCACGTTTCAAAATCCCTTAGTACCTGTATTGGAAGGAGGGTTATTGGGGAAGAGCAGCAATTCAATCTCATTTGAAAATGCTCACATTAGCCTAAATGGTGCTTTTCTTGCTTCATGCCTGACAACCAGGAGGATGCAGTCTGCTGTAAGGCCTTCTCTGGGTTGCTTTGCTATATGCAGAGGCAGGAAAGGTTTGCCACCCAGAATTTTTGGGCCCACAGAACTGTTCATTTTCATGGAGCTCCATCTGTTTTTAAGGACTTGCATGGCTTTTTTTTCTTTATTTTAAGTCAAAGCTTTAAAAGAATGCAGTGCACAGTGAAATTCTGGCTTAAGATTACGAACAGGCATATGAAGCCTGTGACTGTCTCCACTAAGAGGCTCTTATTTGATACTGACAACATAGTACAAACATTACAAAAACAAAAGCAGTTTCAGTTTAGAATTCTGAATACTTTGATAGTGTCTTCCTCTAAGCACCTAATTTCTCACTGTTTTAATCTGAATCCTGTGAAGGGAAAGTGGTTTCCTTTGGCAGCATTCTACAAAAAAACCCCAAGCAACCTATGGCAGCTGAGAAATACCTCCTCCACTTCTGTTGCGTTTGACTGTCACAAAGCACATGCCAAGCTTAAAGAAATGGACAGGTCCACCCAAGAAATGCCACTTGAGCTACACAAAATGTTAATACAACAAAACAAAGCAAAGGCCAGAGCAGGTAGTGAGGAGTTTATGTGAAGGGCATGGGCTACACCATACACAGGAGAAATTGCCGCAGTTTCAGCATGTGCCTTGAAAAGAAGAAGAGAGATAAAAATTCTGAAGGAGGAGCAGATCCTTTTTAAGATTTTAGCTTAAAATCTTAAGCTTCCATGCAGTTTAACTACAGAGAAGCAAATTTTTAAAATTAAAAGCCCATTCTTTCTTTTGGGCTCAGTGAAAAGACAAAGGTGGATAAGAATAACTACAAAGTTAGAGCTTCATGGAGGATCTCTGGCAAGGGCAACGCTGGAGTTCCACTGCATTCTGTATGGTAACTCTTAGTTTCCAAACCTGGGCAGAGGCTTCAATGCCTTGTTGGACCGGGATCTGAATTGCTACACACAAATCAAACCAATCTCAAAAAGACTAATAGAGCAGCCATCTGGCTTTAATATTACTTACTGCTTATGAAAGATGCAGAGAAACCTGGTGCAGGAGCATCCTGAGACTGAAATACTGTAGTTATCACATTGTTTGGAGCAACAACAGGATCAGGAGCTGAACTTCCACATCCTGTGGCTAACAAAGCTGTTTCTTCTTCACCATTTCCTCTCCACACCTGACAAGGCCAGATTGGAAATTGTTTAGTGCTTTCAAAGCCCGATTAGGTTATGGGAACTCACCAGAAATTACATATGCAATTTTTCTTTCCATAGACTTAGGTTAGGATTCATCTCACACTGAATCTAAGAGATCTAAATTGGAATTAATCCCTGCAGTCAGTGGAGCGAATCACAGTGAATAACTTCGGTTGCCAGGGTCCCCTGAAAGGGCATCTGGAGGTCATTTGCTTGAATCCCTGATGACAGCAGAGCAAACATAGATCAGGTCCAGGGGACAAGAGAAAAACATTTTATGTACAATCATTACCTACTTTCATTTTGTCTCTGTTTACTTATCTCCATACACCCTATAAATATGCATAACTATGTATACAAGGAATTATTACATGCAATCCTTATGTTATTCATGAGTAAATAAAACACAAAGCTGTCTTGCTAGGATAATATAATGGCATCAAACTGGGAGATCTGGATTCCTAATACCTAGTCTTGATAATAAAAAAATATTCGCATTTTTGTTAATTTGCATTTACTTGTTCAATGACAAGTATCAAATCATGTAGAAAGTTAAGGAAATAATGAAATTCACAGAAAATATAATGAAGAAATAAACCACAATTTTTTGAAGTATTACTTCAACTGTACCAATAACCAATTTAAGTTCAATCAAGCCCTGCATTCAAGAAGCACATGCAGGTTTAGGTAGGTAAGTGAAAGTCTCTTCAGGTGATTACTTAAATATGCACAGTTTAAGCTCACAGTTTAAGCACTGAATTTCAAGACACATATAAAATGAAACATAGGTATGAATGTTTGATGTTTCAAACCCTTTAAAAAATTTCCTGATGTTTATTGACAAGGATTTAAAATGTCTGCTTAAATACAAATTATTTAGTCTAATAATAAAGTTATTCCTGTTGATATGTTTGCGTAGTTTCTTTATTGGTAGTTTATACAAAAATATATTAAAATCAAATTGTATTTGATATTTAAAATAATGTGCTTCAAAGAAATTAAGAGGAATCAGAACAACCACATGAAATTGTGATTGCTCTAAGCAACCATCCTAGAAAGGAAAGGGTAGCCAAGGGTTAGTCTGTAAGTGTAGGCATATGAATCATCTCATTCACTGACCAGGTGTTCGAGGCAATGGATGCTCAAAGGATTAATTTAACAGTCTATAGCCTGGCCAAGGTTTTGCAAAGTCACTATTGATTTTGGCTTACTCTTTTGTGGCTGCTCAGTTTGGATTAAATGGGAGACACTTACAGCTGTTCTACAATTTTCATATGCAGACACCTTTGCGCATCTCAAACTGGACATTCAGAAATGGACGCGGACATCATAAATTTCAGATTTTTCTCTATGAAGGAAATCTCCAATTGACATAGTTTGCTTTTGCCATTCAGGGCAGTTTAGGAATTTTAAATTAAACACCATTAAGACTTCCATAATAGTGAAATTTATTTTAACATATTACATCAATTAATCACTGTCTACGAAAAATCTATTAGCTGTAGGGCTTTCTTTCACAGCCTTAAAAAATGAGTGCAACTGTGGTTTGTGAGTTAGTAGCTATGGATCAGACCATCCTGATCCAGCTGCTCAAGTCTTCCTACATGTTGTCAAACTATGTTTGGCCTTTATATCAAGTGGGAGTTGTACTTTTGTGGAGAGAATGAGCACAAAACCACTGAACATATGCCAAATGCCTGAGAAAAAATTACTCTGAAAAATTCAAGGCATGTCCACTTCATTCTATTGCTTTGAAAACAAGAGGCTCTTGACAACATATAAAAAATATTCTTATTTTTCTATTACTATCTTTGGGTTTGGAGATTAAAAAAAGAAGGATTAGTGCAAATTTGCCAGTTTAAACACTTATAAAGAAGTTTGGTAGAATTACAGAGTCACATTTCTTTTTTTTTTTTTTTTACTCCATGGAGTAATTGAAAAGATCTTTTCTTTACACTGTACTGTCTCATTATTTCCTCATTCTGAAATCATATATGCTTTTTTTTCTTCATACTTTTAATTTTTGGGGCAGCATGTAAGGTGATGGAACCTCAGGAATGGATGAAAATTAAAACTATATCCATGCCAGGTCACAAATCACACAGAAAATGGACTGTATCGGTACAAGGACTTCAGTTTATATTTCATAAATTTTGTTCCTTGACAGTTATAACCATGACAAATGCAAAACAGGATTCTGGAATCGTGACTTCTTAAAGTGCTGCTCTGCTGATCTAACCCCAACAATTATTACCTTCACATAACTGTTCTGGCAGCTTCCATCGCGATCTGGAATATGGAAGTTACTGTGGAAGGTCATCTCCAAGTGTTTGCTTTCATGTGCAATGATGGTCCACGTACATCTGGTGTTCATGGGAAAGTTTTGAGGCCAATGAGGGGATTTGATCACACCATTATCTGAATGAATAATTCCACCACAGCCTGCAAAAAACCAACAACAGGTGGGAGAAATGTTCAAGTATTTTCAGCTGGTGTCAGCTTTGAATGGCTGTTTCCTGCTGTGCCTGCAAGAGTGAGAGAGGAAAGCCCTAATACCCACTGAAGCTTCATTTACCCCTCTTATAAGCAATTTTCTTTCTCCTAGCCCCGCAGTAGGGAGGTATTTACACTCTAGAGAAGGTCTCTGTACTTCACTTTATTTTCTTCACAAACTCGTTCTTCTTGCCAGTTCATACCCTTTTGCTCTGGTCCATCTACACACTCCTGGCAAATTGAAGTGAGTACCGCTTTGAAAGAGTGTAAGGATCAGGAATACATTAATGAGGAGCTTCTCCCGAGACTGTGCAGGTCCCTTCCCACACCCCACAGCATGCAAATCATGACAGACAGCAATTCAGAAGAGCGCTCTAGGGAAAAAAACATGATCTACTGTTGAATCCTTTTTTCTTCTTACTCTGCAACATGAAAATATTGCAGTTCTACATGTGAATCTAGTCAAGCTATATCCGTTTACCCAGGGCAAAATAGTGACTTCTCCAGTCCAGGCAGCCCTGTGGATCTCAGTGGGATTATGGAGAGGGTTGGAAAACATGACTTTAAAAATTGCTAACAGATTCATTTCTAAAGGGGAATAACTGGTCATGGCTCTGTGGCAGCTCATGTTTTTATACATAGTACATTTAGCTAATTTGAAACATATTTGCAAATACCATGCCAAGAATAATTTACTAAGGCTATGCGTACAGCACTAGCAACCCTTGTTATTTCAGAGACAGTGTAGTAAAAGGATGAACAAAAAGCAAAAAAAAAAGGTTTATAACATTCCTGTTTTTTCCTCTTAATTAAAAAAAATTATAGTTTTAAAAGGAAGATTTTATTTTTCATTCTTCTGTGTTAGCAATGGCATTTGTGTTTAGAAGGATGCAAAGCCAGATTTTGGTCACATATACCAAAAACCAGAGATTCTCAGTGAACAATGAGAAGAAAGCCAAAGAAAGGAAACCAGGTACATAAAAAAACCCCAAACCCTCTCACAGAGAGAATATTACCTATGCACATTGCATGTGTAGGCTAATGTCTACTACATCATTGAAGAGCGGGCTTCCTTGCACATGAAATCTCAGTGAGAACAGTGTAAAAATCCTGCTTAAGTGACAGTGTGTATTCATGCAAGTGCAGACTATTGATATGTTTAAAAAGACACACCATCAACTGACTGTGTGAATACTGCTACATTATTAATGGACAGAAATGTGATCAGCATCAGGCAGAAGGTTTGCAGCTGTAGATGACAGTAGGGAGCACTTGGCCAGCTCTGTTCTGAGGTAGGAAGGCAGAGTGATTTCTGTCCTGTGACCATCTGCCACAATCTACACTTGCCTTCAGTCCTTTATTGACTTCCTGAGGTACACTGTGCAAATAGTGAGCTACCTTTCTCTTTTTTTAAAATCCAGAGAGCTGATAATCTCAACAGAAGGTGGTAGCTTTGAAAAATGTACCATTCAATCCTGCATGTATATCACCTTCAAAAGGGTACCAACATCTCCACTGCAGTGAAGAGGGTTAGGCTGTTAACACATGTGCTCTTTGAGAAGATCTATCTGCCTCTCTGTTTTGAAACTGACCTCTTCCTAGTTTTAAGTGTTTAAACCAAATCAAACTGTGGAACAATTGTTATTCATAAAATGAAGTGTCTCATAGTCACTGACAATAGTTACCACTGCCGGGAGGGTAATGGTCATGGTATCCATTTACAGCCATCAAGAAGCTGCCAGTATGAGACTTAAAAAGTACAAAATCAGTCCAAATTTTATTTCCTTGTGTGAGATCAGACAATGATGTTGGCTCATATTTCTTTTGTTAATGCAAACTTACCTAAAGATTCTGATGTCCACGTTGCGTAGAAGCCACCTCCTTGAATTGAGTGATCAGAGTTAAAGATGACAAGTAGTTTGCTGGAACCAGACCGAATTGTCCCGGGGGATGTGTTTCCACAATACTTTCCTATGACAGGAGACCCTGGAGAGCCACCATTCAGGATGGTAACAGAATCCCACTTACAAAGTGAATGATTTTCAACGTGGAAGGCTGTAAAAGTAAGCTGCAACACACAAAAGTGACATTCAGGTGCTAAAACCAGTCACTTCAGGGAGGGTTTAGAGCAATTCCAGCCAGATCCTGTAGCCATCCTGCTACAATGATTTCTTGGTATGCTTAGAAATTTGCCCCACACTTCATGATGCTTTCCTTCAAGTACTGCTTGGAATCTTACCACTATGAGTAACAGCATCTACTTAGCTTGAAGATAGAAATGGAAGAGGAATGCATAGGGTCAAACCTGGCATTATTGGGACTTAACCATACTTTGAAGCCAAGAATGTGCTTCAAAGCTTCAAAACAGCCTTGAATATGTGCAGGTGTTGAACTCAAGGCTTCTGGGCATGAAATATAAGTAGTTATGTAAGCAGAAGGTCCTGGATATTTTTTTCTTCCTATTATTCTGAATCAATGTACTAACAGTTGCTAAAAATAATGTTAGTTTCCATTAAAACAGAAACAATTCCATGGTTCATTCCTGTGGGCCTGGAAGCATCACATAAACAGACCGAGCAGGGCAGGCCGATTCTGACCCTGTCCTCCTCCCACACTGATTCCATTTGTCCTTGCAGTGATATGCACACAGGTGGGATTTCCAGTTCAAAGATTTAGATTGCTGATGCAGTAGACTCCTGCATTTGTTGATGCTGAAATATTGATGTACACTAATTACTGCCTGGCCCCGTTACAACCAGTCTTTTTTTTAACCAGTTTCAGGAGCAGGATCTTTGCAGAAAAGTTTAGCAAATACATTATATTTCTTCCTGTACATTTAATGTGTATTCATTTCCAAAAGAACTCTGCCTCAGTCAAAGACCAAACACAAATTTAGCTCTAATGTTTTAAATTCGGAACGTTACCAGCAACTGAAAATGGCAGTTTATACTGAAAAATTTAGTCTGCTTTCATTGAGGGGGCTGCTATTCACTCCTTTCAAAACAGAAATCTGCCTCCATCTGCTAAAGATTAGTTCTGCTTTAAACAAGTTTGTGGATTAAATCAATGTTTTGCGTCCTCGTAAAATAATAATCCCGTATTCCCTGAAGTCAGTACCTAGGTAGTGGTAAGAATATCATGCTACAGAATAATTAGGACTATGGGTCTGCATTTCTAAGAAATACCTTTTTAGTTGTAAACAAGGAAAACATGATGGGGAAATTAGTGAAAGACATTACATATGAAAATTTGTTTAACAAAAGTTTTTTCAGATACTTTTCTGACCTGGACCATAAATGTCACTGATTGGACCTGTTTGAGAAGGAATCAGACAAATAATTCAGTGAGTGAAGTTTCACACTGCTTGGTTTTAAAGATGATTAAATTGGTCTCTCAGGAGTTTGACTCAACAAAGTAGCACCTCAGGCACCTGTTTATAATAGTTATTGAGAAATAAGAGCAGCATCTCATTGACGTTATTTGTACCAAAAATCATATTATCTTCCAGATCTATAAGGCACAAAAGTAACTTCATAGTTGCTTGTAACTTCTCTGCAGAGGAGAAATACCTTCAGTCTCATATTCATTCTCATGATATTGAGAACATCCATGCATATCTAATAAAATGAGTTATTTTAGGTTTTCTAACTAGATTTTTTAACCAAGACATTGTTTGAAGGAGAAGTCAGTGCTATGTTTTGAGGTCAAGTTATACTAGGATCCTTCTGCTTTTCAAAAAGCACAATCTAATTTGGTTGTGTTATCTTCATTCCCCCTCTTAGTTAAGGTTGACGGGGAGATATTAAATTTCTCCACATTTCTGATTTTCCAGTTTGTCTCAAACCTGTTCCTCAAGACTCAGAAGGTGCTTCTCACACTGTCAGCTGTGCACATAATCATGAAATTATGTTACTCACAGTGATGGTTTCACCTTCAGGAGCTTCCAGCAACCAGGAGCAGTGACTCAGACTGCTGTAAGGTTCTGGGTAGTTGGGGCTAGAGATAACTCCCCTTTCACCTGACTGCATACCACCACAGGCTGAAGAAAAAAGAAAATAACATTTCAATACATTTTAGGAACTGAACACTATAATCAAACAAATGGAAGATTATTTAGATTATAATAGTACTAAAATATATTTCAGTTAGACTGATACAGGTAAGGATGAACAATTTCTCTGGGAAAATCCATGTTTTAAAATGTTTATCATTGAATAGTGAGTAAACAGATGCAATGACCTTGAAACTTTGCATTTTTTCTGACACTTAATATAGCTCTGCCAAACCTTTGCCAACTGACACTGCTGCTTCTTCCACCTTATCGTCCATTTATTTATTTCAGACACTTAAGAAAATCAGTGCCATTCTTGGACCAACACAATCAACTAAAAAAGTTGTTGATGTGTCTAGAGAAGCCCCAAGGCTAAATTCAGCTGTGACAGGAAGACTAGTTGTGTTGGCACATAAATGGCAAAGTGGTGTAATTTGCACTGATACAGCTTTAAGTGGATTTCAAAATGAGTGCTAAGGTTCAAGCAGCAGAATGCATTTCAGCTCTGCTAGCACTCTGGAGACCTATTTGTAGTAAGTCAAACTTGGCTGGTGCTACCTGTTACATCCCTATTCCCAGGAGAAACCAGCTGTTTCGAGCGTTGCACAGCATTGCAAAAACTCAAATGCAGTTCGGGGAATGGGGACAGTGAGGCAGAAAATAAATCTCAAAGTTCAGCTGCTAGCACGTGCTTGCTTTAGAAGGATATAAATAGTGACAGGGACTGTGTAACTTTGAGAGCCTCTTTAAGAGCTGATCCCATCACGTATATTCTCAGTATCACCAAATGAATGGCAACATTCCCCAGAATGCCTCAGTTGTCAAAGGCAGCAGTCTATCAAGTCATTTACCTTCATATGTGTAATAGGCCAAGAATCCTTTATCTTCTGTGTTTTCATCACTTATAAAGTGTACCCAGACCCGGGGGGCAGCTATGACTAGTGGCACAGATGGTGCAGACTGACCACAAAGTCTGGCTATTAGCTCTCCATCAGCATCCCCTAAGTAAAGAAAGAAAGAAAAAAACACAACAATTTTTGAGTCCTAAAAGAGCTACAGTAGCATAAAGGAATAAGGCAAACATGCATTTCCTTGTGTTTTGATTAGAAAACAGAGAAAACTACATATCACACTTAGTAACTGATTTTTTTAATGGATATAAGGAGAGTGCTGCAGTTCATTGCTGGGATCTAAATGGCAATGCCATTCCCAAGTTCACTTTTCTAATAATAGCAGGCTGCTGGTCTTAAAAGTTTCCATTCAAAAGCAACTCCTAGCTCCACGTGTAATGACAGACTCTTCTTGCAGTAGAGCAAGAGTGAGAAATTTTGGGTGTTCTTCAAAGCCCTTTCACAGTTATTCTAAGTCATGTGGTTGAGTGACTTCATGTTTCTGTCATATATGGTGATGCAGCCACCATTTGAAATGCCTTGAAGCACAAGGATAAAAAGTGACATATAATAAATTCTATTAATGTAAAATATAAAGAGAATGGCTACAAACTGTCTTGTCAACATGCACTGATATTGATATTGAGCTGCACAAGCAGAAGACACTCATGATAAACTATGGTTCAGGAAAAAATAGTAATATCTACTTTGATTATGTGAAGTATACATTTTGTGCACTTCTTATGAGGTTATTGACTATTTGACAGATTTGATGCAGGTTACTCAGTCTCTACAGTGTGAAAAGTGACACCTATCATTGCTTTCATGAATGACCAGCTGGCTGGAGAACTAGACTGTTGATAAACAGAAAATGAAAACAGAAATACTGCGCTGTAAGATTTTATTCAAACTGAAGGTAATGGTCTGAAAGACAAAACCAAGAGTTTCCACAGAAGCCAAAAGTTAAGAGTTTATTTCACTGTAGTAATATGCTCAGCTGTATTACCGTGTACAGACTACATGAACATACATGATAATTTAACAACTAAATATAAACTCTTACCCTAAGAAATTTGAAATATTTATTTTATCTATTTAGATTAAATATTTCTCAGTGAATGGAGTCAATTCAGCTTTTTTTTCTTTTTTTTTTTTTTCATTGAGTAGCATGATGTGTTGTATGGATATCACAACAGAATTTTGCACATCTCCAGTTGGGGTCTCTTGTTAAAATGGACCTTTCCCCAGCTACACATCTGCTGTGTCAAGAGTCTTAAACAATACCTGCCTGAGTTTAGTGATATTCTGCACTATTTGCATCTCAGTGCTCATTAAATGTTACTTGTCAGCATACACATATGAGTCAGGGTATTTTGCTTTTGACATGAGACTAGTTGTAAAATTGAAATTCCCTTATTATGACTGAAGTGAACATTACTATTTAAATGACAAAATTGGGTAGAGCAAAACAAGACTACACTTTCTCCCCTCTCCTTTGATTGTATTGCCTGATGTTCACAATGAAGTGAGTAGAGGGAATGGATGAGTAACGAAGCAGATATATTTTATTATTTCTTTATCTGAGTTGTCTTTCTATTATTCCCCACCTCTAGTGCATATGTGGGATAGAACTGCTAGGCTATGCAGCTATGCATGCTCTGGCTCTGCGTGGACAAACCAATGCTACACAACCAAAAGCTCTTGCTCAAGTGAATGCAAATAAGGATGTAAAGGATTCCCACTTTCTCAACCTTTTCCTATCTTTCAGAATTGATTTCTTGGTAAATTAGAAGCTGCTCTCTCTGGGACTCACAGATACAGCCTCTCAGTGAAGGAGACAGCTGCAGCTTTCATACTACACTTGGCATTAGCCGAGTGACTTTCACATGACATTTCCAGCTGCTGTTCTTGCAGATAGCTAAAGATGCACAAATATGCAGAGATATTATTGGTGCATTAATGCTGTGATTTTTGTTTTCCTTTTAAATGCTTCAGTCTGTATTTAGTCATGCAGTCTCATAAGAGATATGAATCTCTTTCTGGAGAATCATCTTATAGACTACAAAAATGGGATATGCAGCCCAGAGGGTATGAATAATTAAAGCATTCTTTACTCCATTCCTGCTGTCTCTGGAGATATTTCAGGACCAGGGAAAGAATGGGCAGTGAATCAAATAAATTGTTTTGATGATTCTAACTACCATCTTTCAAGGAAGATGAAGTTCATATTGTCCCTTGTAAAGAGAGAGTGAGGTTGGTAATTGCAAACACCAAAATAATTTATCCTCCTAAGATACCTATCCAGTTTTCTATTTTCTCTCCTGAAAGAAAAGGTGACCAAATGCATACATCCATTGTGCTGGTAGTAAAATCCCTGTCCTAGTCATGGATGCAACATGGAAGGCAGAATGTGAACACTCTCAAATGTACAGATTCTACAACAGCCACCCTCTGCAATTATGCATACATGAACGAGAATTGGCACAAATAGAGTTGCACAATCAGAATCTTGACAGGCTTTATCCATTCTCCTGCTTAACATACAAACCTATTCGTAGCTCTAGGTAGTCATACTGGCAGTTCTGGTGATGTTCCAAGTGGAAATCCTCGAAAGACACATAAATGGAGGAATTATAGTGGGAGGGGTTTTCAATTATCCATTCACAGTTCAGGTTCCTTGTGTAATTTTTGATGCCATCATAACCAGGAGAGGAGAAATTCCCACCTACATGTCCCATCAGGATTCCACCACAAACTGCAGAAACAAAATACAGTTTATTGAAAAATAGTAATAATTCCTGTATGAGGTGAAATCTTGCCCTGTTTATTCAGATATGCTCATGTCAGAAAGCACATGTCCTGATTAGATCAAAACCTTTTCCATCTTCTTACTGTTTTCATAATTCCCTGCTGTGTAGAGGAGAATACTTGCCTATTGTCCTGGAATTTATTGACAAGTCTTTAAAAACACATGTGTAAAGCGAAGAACAATTATGTACAGTATCAAATAAAATATTTCAACAGCACTATCAATACAACAAGCATTATTTAACATTTTGTTAAAATCTCACTACAGCTTCAGTTCAGTATTGCTCAGCCCTGCTCATTAACTAATTCAAGACTTAAGAGAAAATTTTTCTGAAATATACCCTCAAGAGCAGTACACTCATGCTACAGTAGGATGCTTGGGGTGGGAGTTGGAAAATCAAGTTCAAAAGGCTCAAGGCTGTAGTAGTAAGGCTCTGCCAGCTGCCTCCTCTCAGGAGGCTGAGCTTGCAAAAGTAGGTTAGCTGTACTCTTTCACAAGCTACAATACATCAATTACACCCCTGAGCAATAAGGAAGCACTTGAATTATTCAATTTGTCTATGGCACTATGCTTTTTGGAAATTTTCATGGAATAAGGCCACTTCATACCATCTCTTACTCAAGACCAAGTACAAAACAATAGAACAGTAGGGAGACCAGGGAGTGTGATTCATGTCTATTCCCATCCAGAGATGTAAAACTAAAAAAGCTATCAGAGATTTGTTATCTGTTTCGGTAATTTTTTTTTTATATATGCCAGTACTTTAGCTATAGAATGGCTCACCAAAGATCAATCACTTAATTAAAAACATACACTACCTGCATCTTCACTAGATGTATATGAGACACTGAAGCCTCTGGTTGCACGGGACAGGTCTGTCACCAAAATGACTTTCATTGTGTTTCCAGTGGATTTCACCTCAGTGCCTGGATTTACCTCTCCACACAGCTTGGCCAGCCGGGGAGAATTCTCTCTAAGGCCATTGTAAACCTGTGAGGTCAGAGTAAACTCTTATGAGATCAATATGTAGTAGTCTCACGAGCATCTCCTGTATCATTTAACAGTGTTTCACATCTTTAATATGAGGTTCATTGATGTCCCTCACAGCGGGTTAGTTCTCAAAATACTCAAAACCTTGGCACAAACTTCCATTGCCTTGAGTGGGGGAGGCCCTGAAGCAAAACATTAAAAATAACTTGCTTATTTTGATGAAACACAAACACTCTCTTTCTTTCCTTTTTAAAAAGATAAATTGAAACAGTTTTATTGGGAAGAATACTGCAGTGGAGCTCAATATTTATATATTCAACCACTTAATAAGATACTGATCATGTTTATTTCATTTCGAATCATTGTCTTTGTATTCTTGTTAAAGCCAACATCAGCTTTATCAAAATCTTCAACATACTGAGCGCTGGTGGGTGTTTTTGATTAATTCAAACATTTCACTTTTTGATGATCCAGAGGTATTTTTTCCAGTTTCTTTCATGCAGCCTTTAGGCTAAGAGTTAATTTCCTTCTTTCTACTACTGCCTCAGCAGTGCAAGCAAGGCTGAAATGATGTTTCCCACTGAGAGTTGGAATTTGTTAGAGTGTTGAATGCATAAAAGCTAGCACGAAAAATCTCCCTTTAAGAGATCATTAATTTATAAAACGCCTAAAGCATCTGTGAAGGAAAACCAGGGAAACATCCTCTACAAATCCCAAAAGATAGCTACTTCAGCCCCCATGCTTGTGCATGGGCTGGCTTCTGATCATCCTACAGTTAATTCCTGTGTTTGCACTGCTAATCTGAACAAATAGGAAACTAAAGTGTATCTACCATTCACGCAATTTCATAGAGGACTCGTATTTTTGAGGCATTTGTACATCTGACCAGGTCCAAGTCTAGGGGCCAGGTTTGATTTTTTTTTTCCACTAAATAACCAGAAATCTAAAATAAACATGATAAAATAACCGATGTTTATCCCTTTGGAGATGGAGAGTGATAAAGAGGTAGAATTTCCTGGGATTTTCCTATCTTTCTTTCAGAATATACAAGGTCCCACCCAGTAGTAGTCATTTGCTGCAATCCCTGGCTTTTTTTCTCTCTTCCTTTTTTTTTTTCTTTTTTAATTGACAGCAGTAAGTAACAACAGCAGTAGCGACTTCCAAAGTCAAAAGAGACCTGTAACTGACTGATGGACTTTGTGTCCACAGAAAAGAGACCTTGAAAGCTTTCAAAAACCCCAGAACCTTTTTCCATAATCAATAAAGAGACAATTCCAATTATTTTTTCAAATCTTCCACTCTGCCTGGGCCACAGTTTCAAAAATTCTACACTCTAAAACAATCAGATGAGTTTATACAGTCTACAGAGGTAACTTTCTCCCATTTATCTGTTTTCCCCAGATTAAATTATAATTTGTCTGAAAACCACGTATAGACCTACAAGTGACATTTCAGCTTTATTACATCCATTAATACTCCATAAAGGGATTAGGAAGAGCAATTTCTGCCTTCACACCCAATACTCACAGCCACATAATCTGATGAGCAGCTCCAGTGTTCTTCAGTTTTCATATCATTAAAGGTTAGAGTCACACGTCGTCCTTCTTCCACTGTGATCCTCCATTCACACACTCGGTTATGTGGGTATAGGTTGGGATAGTTGGGTGAAGTAAATGTTCCAACAGGGGCAGTAAGATCCCCACCACATTCTGAAATAAACAAGTATTGGGACACTTCTTAGAGTAAAGCATTGCTTATAGAATTATAGCAAAAAAAAAACCCAATAATGCAAGAAAAAGAGATCCTGAGAGGTTGATTTTATTGGCCTATCCTGTCCATGTATTTATCTAAAAAGCAACGTTCCTGCCAGTCTTTATCACACAGCCATAAATGCAGTTGAATATTAACTAACAACAAAGCAGCTCTTTTTGGTCCATTTTTTAATATTGTCTTCTCTGAAGGGGTCATCCCAGGCTTCAGAAACCTGAGTGACCCATAGGCTTTGATGTCAAGTGATATAGGCCTCTCACTGTGGCAACAGTGAGACATGTCTGCCCTTCAGATGACTGGGCAGAGCTGCACAGAACGAGCAGGGGCTTGGAGTGGGTAACGATGTAATAACCTGACTGGCCACAGTGATGGACAACTTCCTCTGCCTGACGCTGCTTGAGCAGGGGGTTGGACTACCTCATCTCCAGAGGCCCCTTCCAACCTCAGTGTTTTTACAGTTCTGTGATTCCGCTTAAAACCTATGGGTTAAAAACTATTGATTTTAGGGAGATTTAAGAATACCACTGACCTTAGAGGGACAGAATAATATAAAGGAACATTACAGCATTTCTCTACCTTCTTGCTCATCAAGAGGGTTTTGGGGAGGGTATGTTAGGACAACTCTGGACTGATTGCTGAAGAGAAAAGGAGTGGAAGAGTGTGCTTCATTGTGCGAGACCTACCACTGATGGCAACACCCATTATAGCAGGAGACTGCCTTGCTTCAAAGTTTCATCTCAACTAAGTAGTTGCCAGAGAGCTCTATTCATATTTCCCCCTGAGTTTATATTTAAGAGCGAATAACACACCCCTCCAAGAAAAGTGATCTACAATACATGCTCTATTAGTGCAGTATAATCTGTGGTATATGTTGCTTCCTCAAAGTATCTTTCAGTCTTACAAATCCAACCTTCAGAACTGGAATCAAAGCGCAGTCTGAATCCTCGGGCATTGACTGATCCATCAGTGACAAACTTGACATAAGCAAAACTGTCAGAGGTGTCCACAGCATCAGGGAGAGTATTACCACAGTACCTGCCCAATAAATGTCCTGCAAAAGTCACGTACAGAAAGACAATTTTATATCAATATATTATTTATATTTATATTTATATTTATCTTGAAGGATTATTTTCCAGTTTAACTGTACAGGCAGGAGTAAACCAGTAAAATCAAGTTATTGCTGGCAAATAGAAGGAGGTTGTTTGCCTCACCTTGCATCAGCAAGCAAGGCAGACAGAAGCAAATACTGTATACTGAAAAGGCTCACTTTGTACCCAAAGAGAAATGCTTTCAGGAACCTCTAGTGAGGTTTCATAGTAGTACTGGGGCAGGAAAGACAAACACTGAAATAATTCTCTGACCAGAAGCGTTATATTCTCGGATCTCCACAAAGTCATTTGTGCAGTCAGAGGAGTTTTGAATATCTAGGCCTTCTAGTCTGATGGTAAGATAATGGCCCCTGGGACCCTGCAGAAACCATTCACACAGCAGGTTGTCTTGATAATGAAGGTCAGGATAGCCCGTGCTTTCGATGATGCCAGTTTGTCCTATCACTGTCCCTCCACAGGGAGCTGCAAAAGGAAGAATATTGTTTGGTTGACTGAAGGACCTCAGAAAGATGATCTTTCTCCTAAACAAGAGTTAAAGCTAAGGCACAACTGACTTGTTCCCTAACTGAGGCAATAAAATAGGAATTGCCTTCAAGTTAAAAATATTCCAGGTTCTCCAGCTACTTCAACCAGTCCTAGTTTGTTTTTTGTTGATTTTTTTTCACACATGCACACACATCCCCTGCCATTGCAAGCATCCCCTCCTTTCTGTCATATCTCTTATAACTTGAACAAATTCACAGTTTTCAATCTAATTTTCACCTATGTCCATATTTAACAGAAAATATTGCAAAGATGTATCAGATAAATTAAAAAGCGATGCAGCTTGCTAAGCGTGGATCTAAATTTTTTATGACTGGCAGAAGTTGACTTCTGGTATGAGCCTACAGCTATGGTTCAGACTCTTCTTTCCTGTTGTCTCCTCCTGTTCACATTCCACTCCTTGTGACGCCTTGGCAAGTGATCATTGCACAATTTGTTCAACAGCTTTAAAATTTTCATTTTTAATTTTTTCTCTCTGAACACTCATTTCTCTGTGGTATCTGCAAACATAAGTTTGTATTAGTAAGGCTTACAGCCAACATGTGCTTACAGACACATGGTGCAATTCTTTGGGTGGTCCTGTGCAGGGCCAGGAGTTGGACTTCGATGATCCTTGTAGATCCCTTCCAACGAGGGATATTCTATGATTCTATGAAACAATATTTCCAGGTGGAATTTACTGGAATTATTTTACAGTGAATTCTGTGTCTGTTAGTTACAATCTTGCCATGGCAGTAACAGTTGTGTTCTTACTGTCTCCTCCTCCGTGTGATCAGTGCTTTGTTTCAGGATGACTGGCATCCAGCTAAGATTCTGTAAATCTATTACGGTTAAATGTAAGTTGTGGCTTCATGTACTAACAAATACATATATGCAAGTTCTTTCAGTTTTCACATTCAGAAATATAATAGCACACTATTTTGTCTTAATTGCTTGAGATCTAATGCAGTCAGTAAAATTCTGTGTAAAAACAATATATTCCACTGTTAATATATTTTAAAACAATATATTGGAAAACAATATATTAACAGTCGTAGACTTTCCTACATGAGTGATACTAACATAATAGCTGTTATTCTTCGAAGATTATTAACGTTATCAAAACCAAAAAAGTAGCATATTTCTCAATCTGACCAAAGACTATTTTTTCTTTAATTTTAAAACTTTGGCTAGTGTTTTCCAATCCTGTTTTTGCAGTTTGAGAGCAAATAATTTTAAAGTATTTCTCTTCCCAACTGACAAATAATGCTTCTCACTTAATTCCTTTTTCAGTCTCTTATTCTGCTACCTCTGTTTCCCTAGCAGCATTGTCATTATAGTTTGATTTACATTTACATAGAGAAGCTCCTAATTTGTTCTTCTCCTGCCAGTTCTCAGCTGATCTTTGCATTCCCCTTCAGAATCCTGCTCATGAAAGTGACCTTGTTTGCATGTGGAAAATCAAATCATGTTACACGACTTTATCCATATTGACTTTTTTTGATAATTATCTTTGAGAAGAGGTTCTCCAGTCACTGTTTGCACTGCTGCATGTCTGTGAGTACTTTCCTATTCATATTTCCCTAATTGTCGCTGCTTGCTAAGTGCAGAACATGCTGGTATCTGTCAGCTCACAGATCTGATTTAAACCCCATTACAAAAGTCTAACAGTTGAGACCAAAATCTTATTTAAAATCAAGAAATGGATAAATGCAAGCATTACCAATGGAGTATTTAGCATTGAATCCCACGTGTGTGGCACTGCTGTCAGACCTGAACCTCAGGTACATGACAGCTCCCGAGGATCTCTGCGAGCGTGGCATCAAACCTCCGCACAGCTTGGCAATGACAGGGGCGGTGGTGTCAGCACCATTGCGGAGCTCGAGGTAGCTGGAAGTGCAGCTAGAAGAGGAGAGAATTTTCTGTTCAATGTATGGCAGTAATGCTTCAAAATCATTTCAGTATGTGCACAAAGCCATGAAGCTGTAGTGAATTAGATAAGTTTCCATGCAGTGTGACCAGGACAGAATCAACAAGTTCATAATCCATTGTAGTTATGTAATAATTGAATCAAAAGAAGTGCTAGAAACATGAAGAAAGATTCATCTAAAACTCAGTCTATGATCAGGTCAGATCTGACAGAAGCAAATTCTGGGAAGAGATAAGAACAGTATTGGCAAAGTAGTTGTGACCATCTTTAATATTTTTTATTTGCAGCATTCAGATTCAGCTGATATTCCCGGTTAAGTCTCACTAATGAGTATTGAATTAAGGAACACGACCACAGATCAGGGGAATAAAAGTTCAAATCTGGGGGTTCACTTAGCTGGGCATCATCATCATCATGGCTAGGCTTCACAAACGAAGATTTGAGAATAGAAAGACACAAAATATCTTAACTAACAACTTTGCTTTCAGAATGGTGCAGTGTCCTGGGAAACCAGAAAGGACACCTTTGGAATTGTCTGTCTTTCACCATTTTTTCTGGACGTGGTCTCACAGATGATGCTCACCTTTGCCTTATAGTGGTCCAGCCCCTAAACAGTGAAGTTACATCAGCTGGAAACTAGCCTTGTTTTATGCTTCAGGCAGGGTGTGCAAAATGTGTAGACCCACTGCAAACCAGCAGCCAGGCAATGGAGGAGGGAGACAAAGTGGCATGGTGGCAATCCACTGGCTTTAAAAGCACCTGAGAGTCAAAATGACTGCAAAACTGAATGCTGAATGTGAAAGAACTAGAGGGCACATATTTTACAGAAAGCACCTTTCTAGCATGGTTGTTTCCACTTTGTTATACTAACTTCTGTTCTACACTGCAAAGTTCTCGGAATGTAAACCAGTGGCCTGACAGCTCCAGTGATCTCTCAAAAATTTCCTGACCACATTTGATTATAAATCTAGAAGCGTTCTCTGGGAGGAATTAGAGAAAGTAAAGGGAGAGAAGAATCAGAATTAAGTCTCTGAAGAAACACAGGTAAAATAATGTGGATATATACTTTGGTGAAGGTTCAATGTAAAACTGATCTTCAAATTGCAGCTCTACTGCATGTCCATTGGGAGCAGTTATGGTCCAGACACAGTCAGCATGCGGGGGGTAATTGCTCGGATAGTTGGGGGAAGATGTATATCCACTGGGGTTGAAATCATTGATATAAATGTTCCCTCCACAAGCTGGTAAAGAAAAGATCACCAGTAAAAAACAACATGTAAAGGAAACTGGTGAGCCATCAAAAATATGAGTTATCTATATATTCCAACAGTTTCTTTTTGGTGTCATATAGTTACATAAAAAACAAATACATTTTATTGCTTACCATGGGAAAACATTTTAATGCAGTAAAATCCTACGTTTTTGTGCTCCTGTTTACCTAGCCCATTTCCAAATGTTCAGGGCCCTGAATTAAACTGCTATTAGTTCTTCCTTGGATTGCTTCTAAAACAAGCAGAAAACATATTTTTTGCCTTGTTTCTATCTCAATTCCCAAGAGCTAGAAAGCCCACAAGTCAGACCCATCAATATTTCTGTTAATCATTCCCCAATTCTATTTCCAAAAACTGAAATGTCTGTTTGAGAAAAAAATTATTGTGTGAGGAATTCCACTCAGAGCAAACCTGAGGCTTCGTTCAGGTCCTTTATCCCACAAAAAGATCTTTATTTTGACCTGAACTTTTCCGCCAAAACAACCCTTTATGTTGTAGTTTAACTGGTTTAACACAGGGCTTTAGTCAAGCTCCATAAATTGCAATAGTAGAAATGCTATTGTACAGTTTCATTGATTCTCCCCATGAATCCACCAGAAAAAGGATTCTTTGGGGCATCGGGAAAATAAGCAAAAATCAAGAACTTAAAAATTTGAGTAGATAGATGGGTCGCCTTAGCTGTGTTTAGATACACTGTTAAACAGGTGTCCCAAGTGACGTGTGTCATGAATACAGTGGAATAACTGCAAATGCCAAGTTCCTGATTTATTCCTGGGACCTGAGTCTCCACTTTTTTCATTCTTTCAAACAAGTTAGGTCTGGCAAGAAATGTTATTTTTTCAGCTGGGAATAAAACTTGTGAGGAATGTTGCCACCTTTGTAGACATACTAGCCTGAATAATTCCTAACATAATTTAGCAGTTGCACTGGGTATACTGTGTGTTCAAAATAATGTTCTTGTTTCCAGGGTTTTTTTCCTTTCCTGCATGAATTTTTAATGTCTCTTTCTAACTATAGATGTTACTTCCCTGCTAAAGTGTTTCCATTTTTTTTAAAAACTTTATTATCTCCAGGTTCTGTGACCTGACTTTCTTTAAAAAGGAGAAATCTGAGCGTCGGATCAGAAGTCATGCACTACAGGACATTTTTGCAGACATATAATTTTACCACGGTTGGTAAAACAAGAACTTCCTTCAAGAGGACAAACTCCAAGTTATATATGTATGAGTTTCAGAATTTAGGCTTATTACCTAGACTTACCTAGACTCTTAGCTTCATATATCAGTTTGAATCCTTGACCCTCGTTCCTGCTGTCAGAAATGAAGTGGACATACAGCTGATTGTCTGTGGTGTACATGGTTGAGATGGGGCTGCTTCCACAAAACCTTCCATTCCCTCTTGCAGACACCAAAGGTGGAGCAGCATTATCTAACCCGTTCTTCAGCTAGAAGAGAAATTGCTAAGGTCACTCAAAACAAAACATCCCTGGAATGTAAATTCTGAGCACACTCCATCTTAGTGCTTCCAGGCACCAGGGAAATTAATAACTTAGTGATTAGTTAATGCCCAGCAATAAATAAGAGAGACAGAGAGAAAAAAGATAAATAATATCTGTGGTATTTGCCTTTGGTGTTTGCACCCTGTGACACCCTGGGCTGCCTTACTGCCACTGAAATCTGTAAGATTCAGTAGCTTTTAAAGCTTTGAGGACTGGGTGACCGAGTCAATAACCTCACCTCTATGTAATCTCCAAGGCTGCAGGAAGTATCCTCACTCTTAACCTGGAAAGGCTGTTCAAAATGAACAGCAATGATAAATCCAGCAGTTACCACTACATGCCAGGAACAATTCAGATTAGGAGCATAGTCTTGAGGGTAGTTGGGGGACGTTATTACACCCCTGCTTGTGTGCAAATAGCCTCCACAACCTGAGAAAAACAAGTTGAAGTAAAGAGAAAAATATTAGTGTCAACTATTCACCTAACCACTTAGAGAAAAACTTGGTCTATTAAATGATGTAACAGGCAAAAACAAATGTTGAAACAAGTGTATGAAGAGTTGAGGGGTATAGAGCAAGGCACACAATGAATATCTCTCAAAATACAAGCTAGTAGATTGCAAGATGACACACATCAAAACTCCTGACGGTGAGACTCAGTTCTCAGACTTAGCAGATGAATAAGCAGGCAGCTATGTCAGGGACCTCCCATGGCATGAGCATATCATTACACTATCAGAGGACATTTCTTCTAGCCCTGGACCAAACCACTGCCACCTAGTCCAGCTGCCAGTCAGATAAACTTCGCTGACTCACTGTTGTCCTAACACCTTCCTTGGTGCCTCCGCCCATTCAGGAATCTGTTATCATTCCTGGGCCCATGTGGGAGGACTGTCACTGGAAATTGCTGACATTCCTGCTAGAACTTATACAGCTTTCTGCATCTGTCTCTTTATATTTTGTGTCTGTACTTTGAGTCATTTATTTCCCTCACTTGGTTGGGCATTCTTTGACTCTTAGCTGAGCTGTTATAAGCTTAGGCATACCCTTTTCTTCCTTCTGTAAAGTGACCAGTCTGGTTGAATCATGCTTCGTTGCATCATATTGCTGTGAAAATAGCAAATTTCACCTTTGCAGAGTCAGATGTTTATTAACGAATATTCGTGAGATGTGAATAATTGGGGGGTGTGATTAATTAGATAGATTGTAGACAACTGTTAACAATGCTGGGGTCTTTTCTTTCCTTACCCCATTGTTAGCAGCAAGGCAGGCATTTATCTGGGGACAAGAGAAACAAATCTTACTCTTTTGATACGAAGCATTAAACCCAGCTCCAGTGACACTCGCGTCTGAGATGAAGTGGATGAACATCGCCTCTCCAGTTGATCTTATTGGCCCAGGAGGTTCTCGTCCACAGAGAGTAGCCAGCACTGGGGAAAGACTCGTGTCTCCTGAGACCAGAAGAATACATGAGTGTTAAAACTAAATCAGTTCACATTCGCCTGCTTGTTCCTGTGGCTCACATCTTCTTTCAGGAAAATGCTTTTTAAGACCTTTAACCCCTTAAAGATTGAGAAATATTTTTATAGACCACCAAATATTTTTCTAGACAGACTTTGCTGATTTTGTTTTAACTACCAGAATGTCTCAGAATCAAGGAAAAGTACTGATTGAGAGCATGTTCCCATTGCCACCTAGATTGCTTAAGCAGCTATTAGGACCTTGGGTGTGTACTACATGCTGCTGAGGTAGAGCAGTGTTGGCTTCTCACCGTCTTTGATAATAAGTTTGTCATAGTTGCATGAGTTGTGAGATTCTATGTCTAGTCCCAGGACATTGAATTCCACAGTGGATCCAGGAGCTCTGATAAGCCACACACAGTCAGCAAGATTTTTATAATTCATGGGCCAGCCCGGTGAGAAGAGGAATGAAGGTGTTTCTTCAGCTGTTACAGTCCCTCCACATGCACCTGTCATGTACAAGAAGACAAAAATAAAAACATGCTCTTTTTAAACTGAACACTCCCCTCATATAATTTGACAGTCCTATAATTAAGCACAATGAGGGCACAGTGATGGTGTGTGTATATCTAACAAAATGCCTAAAAACATCTACCACAGCTTAACACAGGTCGTATATCAGAAAGGAATGGTACATACAGAGCCAATAATACAGAAACAATTTAGATCCTCTTGAAAAGGAAGTGTTTTTCTTTCTCCACTAATTATGTCTCAGCTATACGCTTAAATCACAGTGGAACCAAACAAGAGTCATTGCTGGGATATCTAGTGGCTCAGTGCTCTCCCAGCACTTAAATCCCTTACAGACTGCTACTGTACTGCAGAGCCTCAGGAATCTGTAATCCTTCTGTCCCCAGAAATCTGCCTTCAGATTTAGAAAAAAGATATTAACTTTCACTTGTTGCACTTGCTCAGAGAAAGTCAATGGCACAAGAAGCATATTTCGTCTCCTTCCAGGAGCTTCTTGTCAGAGGTACCTGATGATACTGAGCATGTTCTCTTTATTTATGAATATGAGATGTATTATACTGAAAGGTTTCATATCACAATGACCAGTGATTTAAGAATGGTATTTCAGGAGGGATAATTTTTCATGAAATCATATAAAATTTTTAGATTTAATGAAATACCCTTGTAAAGAAAAATGACCATCCAGCAACATGCTTATTTTAGAACATTGTAAACTAATATATCTGAGAGTCCCTAGAAATTGTTTTCAAAAAGCTATTAAAATGTTTAATTAAAATGTCACTGAATCTTTCCCTTGTTGATAGCTAGGCCTTTCTCTTGTGGGGAATTTGGTTTGGAGTTCTTTAAGTACAGCTGAATGTATCATGGGCTGGGATCACTTTGAACTGTGCAACCCACTGATAACCCACCTCTAGCAATGGTGTGTGTAACAGCAGAAGCATCCACTGCATACCACTCCAAAAGAAAGCCTTTTCCAGTCACAGATGTATCTGACTGGAATTGGATTGTCACCGAACTGCCAGAGGATGCAAAAGAAGCAGGGTCTGAGCCACAGTATGTTGCGATGGGACGGGAATGAATGGTGGGCCCATCATACACCTGCAGAGAGAAGGAGAACTGTGCTGTTCCTCACACAGCCAGGATGTATTCATCTGCCCCATAGTCAACAAGTCTCCAAAAGGGAAATTACCCTGTTTAAATGAGTGAGAGATCTTTCAGCACATATCAGGTAGAGAGAAACCTCTCTTACAAAAACGGAACAAATGTCCCTTTCCATTAGATGCTGTTAAATGTAAAGCTTTCACAGAAGAAGGACCTGAATGGAAGCCATCAAATTCAGCTCATTCCTCATCACAGGGCAGCTCTCTAAGGACATAGACTGTCATCCCACATTAAAAAAGCCCACAGGTACAAATTTGTTAATCAAAGGGAAAAAAAGGGCATCACTTTTTTTTTTTTTTTTTTACTCCCCTGAGGAACACATGTATTTTGAATTCTGTCAAATAAATATGCAAATATACTTTTTTCATTTTATCTATTTGCAAGCCAGAATTTTGGCTGGTGAAAATATGCCACCTTTCAAACCTATTTTTGTTCTTCTTGTCTCCCATCCAGTAGAAATGTCCAGTACAGAAAGCTAGGAAATATTAAATAAACATTAATATTAAATTGAAGATCTGATCCTTGAATCAGGTTAAAGGCCAGGCTGATTTACACTCGCTGAATGTCTAGCTGATTTAAGAAACTCATTTTGCTATCAGAGGGACAAAGAAGGGTAGGCTAAGCTAGAAGAAAAAAAAACCTGTTAAAATATGACACATGATGAAGGAAAAAGTATTTCCTTTTTGAACTAATATTACACTCAAATATCAGTAAATTAATAATGAATTGAATATGTTGAACTAGTATTAACTTTCTCAAATATAAAAGGATAATTGGTGAATCAATTGCTTAAAAAAAAAAAAAAAAGCCAAGAAGAGCTTTACCTTATTTGTTATGTTTAGCTAAGTTCAGAAAGAAGTTTTTGCCTCTGTTGTTCCATTTTGCTTAGCACCATGTTTGCTGTATTGAAGATGTTCCTGTTTATTGCAGGAACTATAAAAGGTCCCTTCCAACTCAAACTATTCCATGATTCTACTTTTTAGCCTGGTAAGCGTGCTAGACTATATTACAGGAGGGTACAGAAAAACAATCAAACTGGAAGAAAGAGGCACCTTTCTACTGCCAGCAGCAAGATTACTGATGTAGAGAGCAAAGAAGGTGCAAGTAAAGGATTGTTTCTTGTAGGATTTAGAAATAACTTTATTTTTAGAAGCATTGAGATGCTATTATCACTGTTGTCCTCAACTGAACCAGCACAGAGCAAAGCTCAGTCTGGTATTTGACCTGAAATTCTTGAATACTAATATTCAGGATTGCACCATTCTGGGCTTATTTTTAGAAAGCTTCAAACTTACAGACTGAATATATCTCTTAGGGAGCCAAAGAGTATGTAACCCTTCCTCCAACTAGTAATTATTGTAAAAACAACATAGCAAAGACAATAAGCCACACCAGATCCTCAGAAATTCTTCCCATTCCTCTTGTAGGTTTCTCTATTCATGATTTTTTATCAAAGTTAACTGAAATAAAATAACTTCTCACAATGAAATCACCTTTAGCTTGTCATACTGGCAGCTGTGATGATTTTCAATATCCATCTGCAGGATACGGCCACGGATAACTTGTGAAGCATTAACGCTTATTTGCCACTGGTAATTGGAATTGTGAGGGTAACTTCTGGGCCACTGTGGTGAAGCTATTTGTCCTCTGTCTCCTACGATGTCATTTCCATACACTGGAAAACAAGAAGGAGACATGTAATGATTCCATTTCACATAGATTAAAAGAAGCATTGGGGCCCATCTGACTTAATTTACTTAGGATTAGACAGTGCTGCAAGGCACAGACTTATGTCTCAGACAGTCCTAAGATGCACATCTAATTATTTTCTTGTTTTGAGGGATGCAGTGTGCTCTTATCTGAAGAAAATTCCCCATTTGAGCCCTGTGGGTATACATATAGGAGAGGTGGAAAGATGGCACATCTAAACACCTCCCTGACTCTGCCATTTCTTCCTAAGAAGCATTAAATAATAATTTGTTTTTAAATTGCCTTTGTGTGCTCTGGTGAAAAACTACTCTGACTTCATTGAGCTCTGAAGTGCTGATACTTCATTTTGAAAATGAGTAGTTAAACTTTCAAAATAAGGAAAATTTTTAGAAGTTTAGCTTGCATAATCAGAATGGCTGTGGATGTTTCACTTCAGCAATCTGTTCATGTAGCAAGTCAGACTGATGTTGGCAATAGTCCCTTGAAATTTTGGATCTATATATTGGCATCATTTCCTTTTCTTCTAATTTTGATCCCTAGTATTTGGCATCTGGACCCAAACCAAAAGATGGGCACTGTCATACTCAAACAGCAAAATGGAAAGATGAGAAAAAAGGGGTTTTTTCCCTATTTGTCAGTTGCCTAATAAATAGCACTTAATATACTTACAAAATTACTCAGTATACTTACATACACATGAGTTCTGTTCTGGCATGTTTTAGAGCATCCCTTTACATTCTGCAGATATTTTACACAATATTTTTTAAGTGAATTTACACTGTTGACATAAGCAAATATTTTCTAATAGACTTTACAGAGTAAAAAAAATCACTTTTTTGAATCCTTTTGGAAGTATTATGAAAGAACAATAGTTTTCAATTAAATAACATCTACTTACAGTGAGAGAATGTGGCCCTGAAGCCAACATCAGTGCCTGCACTGTCCGAGACAAATTTGACCCACAGGATGTGTCCAACAGTAGATGTATAATTTGAAGGCAAGGAGTTCCCACAGAATCGTCCTGCCAGAGTGCCTGTAGCATTCCCTTCACGAATCTCCAAGTAATCTTTGGTGCAGCCACTACTATATTCCACCTGAAATGCTCTGTTTCAATAGTAGGAGAAGAACATTAGCATGCTATGACCACCACATACTTTAGAGTGTGCCCTGCCAGGCCACTAAACCCCTGTAGCTGGTATCCTACTGTAGGAGTTGAGAGGAGGGCAGGAACAAAACTGCATCACCTGCCAAGGCCACCAATACAGGGCTCTTTCTTTCCTAGCCCCTTATTTTATGACAGAGCTTCAGTTTGCAAAGTTACAAATATTAAGGAGTTCTCAAACCCTTGTATAATTTCTTGGTTCTCTAAGAACAACCATGAAACACAGTAAGGCCAGATTTTTAATATAAACCAGATTTTTAATGTAAGCCCTGGTTAGACTATTTACTGAGTGTCAGGAGCAGAGAATATTTTAGCATTACAAACCAGTTTGCAGCCCCTTCATATGTATATTATTTCAGTACACTCTGTGAGAATACAATTGCTGGAGGCCTAGATTAATTTGTAGTAACACCTTAAAGCTCAGAAATCCCTTAGTAGTTTCTCCAGAATTATAAAATATTAATGTTTCTCTAGCATCTGAGTTTCACATATCTAGGTGTGCAAGATAATAAAAAGGATTGCTATGAACTCTTCCAAACTACTTTTTACTGTAGAACAGTAATGGGATTTAGTATTCAAATTATAAATACTCAATTATTGCACCAAGCTGAATGCTAAATATATTCTAAAAATCATTATCTGTTATTCTAAGTGAAATGCTTTAATCAATCCAACATGCTTTTCAGAAGCAGGCTAAGAATATATGACAAAGATTCCAGAGATCGCCTCTTATAACCAGTGCCTTCAGCCCTGAATGTAGCCATATGTGTTCAGCATACACATGCTGTGAAATGGTTCCAACCACTCATCTGGATATACTTTAGAACAATTTAAAGCTAACCCTCACACTGCAAGACAGGCATTTCTGTTCAGACTGAGCTGAAGAAAATTAATGCCTCATGGCAACAAAACTTTATAACCTCCTCATATTAAATAAAATAAATAGTGCTTTCTAACACAATTACTCTATGCTTTCCAGTATTTTCAGATTGCCTTTCAGCTATGTGTAACTGAAGAAAAAGAGTTTAAATCTACTCAGTGTCACTTTATAAAAGTGAATGTATGTTCTGCTGAAGGTTTCTGCTTCATATTAGAGTTTCTGATTTGTTTCTGAGAAGTTGTTATTCATTTTTTTGTAGCATTTTGAAAAATACTTTCAGGCTTTTGGAAAACATTTTGGAAAATGTTTTCAGGCTGTAGCGCTTTTTCTCTGCTTCAGTGAGTAAAGGAGGAATAGAATGTCCTTTTTATTGCATTAGTGAATCAGCACATGCCTAACAAGTTGTAGCGTATGCAGGCAGTGTGTTACTGGGAAAATGTTCCTTTTGTCCTGATTAACTGCAAATGGAGGTTTCAGAGTTAGTTTGTTGGTTTTTTTCTTGCTCATTCTTGGCAAGCTTTGCAAAAGGCCAGTGCTGTCTTTCTTGGCAGCAGCCACTGCTTGATGCCCGGAAACGGAGAGGCTCAGAAATCCACCTCATGGGTAAAGATCAACCTAACAGTCCTAGTAAAGGACTTCACATTATTCTGTAGGTCACACATGACTTTCCTGTCAGAATCTTCAAAGGAAAGCTAGTTTGCTGAAGGGGAAACATATTACCTTGGCTTATGCTGTACCTCCACTGCTTTAACTGATGGAGAAATTTTGAAGACATTATAATCCATTTTAGAATCATAAAATAGAATCATAGAATCATTTGGGTTGGAAGGGACCGTAAAGATCAACTAGTTCCAAATCCCTGCCATGGACAGAGACACCTCCCACTAGATCAGGTTGCTGAGAGCCCCATCCAACCTAGCCTTGAGCACTGTCAGGATGGGGGCGTTCACAACTTCTCTGGGCAACCTGTTTCAGTGCTTCACAGTAAAGAATTTCTTCTAACATCTAATCTAAATCTACTTTCTTTCAGTTTGAAGTCATTTCCCTTGTTCTGTCACTAAAGTTCCTGATGAAGCATCCCTCTCCATCTTCCCTGCAGGCCCTTTTCAGATACTGGATGGCTGCTACGAGGTCTCCACACAGCCTTCTCTTCTCCAGGCAGAACAGTCCCAACTTTCTCAGCCTGTCTTCACAGAGGAGGTGCTCCAGTCCCCTTTTCAATTTCATGGCTTCTGTGTCTTTCTTATGTTGGGGGCACCAGAACTGTAGGCAGTACTCCAGGTGGGGTGTCAGGAGAGCAGAGTAGAGGGAGAGAATCACCTCCCTCAACCTGCTGGCCACGCTTCCTTTGGATGCAGCCCAGGACACAGATGGGTTTCTGGGCTGTGAGTCCATATTGCCAGGTCATGTTGAATTTTTCATCAGATATTACCCCCAACTCTTTATCTGCAGAGTTGCTCTCAATCACCTCCGCCAAACCTGGAGGTGTGCCTGGGATTGCCCCAACCCAGGTGTAGGACCTTGCACTTCATGTTATTGAATTTCATGAGATTTGCATCAGCCCACCTCTCAAGCATGTCAAGGTCCCTCTGGAAGGCATAACCCTACCATCTGGGGAGCATCTAGGCTCTTTATATTACTCAGATATATAATAAACATTACAGTGAATCTGGTAGTAAGGAAATAGTAGGAGTTTCCTTTGTAAAGAAAAGGCAGTACGATGCTAAATTTCCTCTTCTGGCTTGTTCAGCATCCCATCCTGCTCAAATAATAAACCACCTATTTATATAACGCTGTATATGCCTTAATATAAGCAATGACTAAGACAGGGAAACACTGATTGCAAGCTGCCACTAACCCCTACTGTGTTCTCTTTCCAAGTTACTCTAAAAACATGTTTCAGCTTTATCATCTGGTAATTACACTTCCTAATAAACACAGAGCATCCTTCCTTCAGGTCTGTTAAAAGGCTGAATAATAAGCCCTGGCAATGCATTTACATGAAGGACAGCTGGAGCCGGTTGCCAGGGGAGCTGACAATTGTCCAGACACACTCGCTGTTGGGCGGATATGGCTCCGGATAGCCAGGGCTGTTGAAAGATCCTCTGTCCATGTGGAAAGTACCCCCACAGGCTGCAAAAAGAAAGAGATAGCAGAGACTTGGAAAAGATGGCATAAAAAAACAAAACAACAACAACAACAACAACAAAAAGCCTTGATAGAGCCAGAGCATTTGCTAATCAAGAAAGCATTTCTCCTTGTCCCTTTGTTCTTTAGCTCGTTAATATACTTGCTGAGACCTTGGCTAAAAAGAGGAAGGGAAATAGAGTGGTTAAAAAATGGATTGTCAGAAAGACAAAGAGGTAAAGGATCTGCTCTTTTTCTAAAAGCCAGAGGCATAGGGTAGCAACACCTGTTATATGGACTTACATGATGATGATGCAGCATAGGTGGCGTGGAAGCCCCTGGCAGTAACATCATTGTTGGAGATGAAATTCACCACCAGGGCATTACCAAAAGAAGTGATAGGATGTGGTATAGTAGTGCCACAGTAACGGCCTGAAAGAGAACAAACCAGAGAGAAAAAAGAAAGGAGTGTTCAACATGTAATTACTATTGTTAATTTAACATTGGAGTTAATGATGACAGCAAACAGGAGTAACATTTGTTGCTTACAATTGCAGTTGCCAATTCAATCTACATAAAAATGAAATATTCCTTTTCATTTGTGTGGAACTTAACTCTGGTGACAATTTTTTTTAGCAGAGGAAGGACCTCCTGCACTCCAGACACCCTAGTCACTATCTATTCTGTCATTGAGCTCCTTTGTGTTCCCTCTAGCCAGAAATGACAGCCTAATCAGAAAAAAAAAACACAAAACAACCAAAAAACCAAACCAAAACCAAAACAGCTAAACCCATCAAATATATCTGACAGCAGTTTCCTTTTCACTCAGTTGGTTTCTGATGAAAAAAAAAAAAAATGGAAAAATTGAAAAATAACAGATTAGTTCTTCTGTAATGGATTGTAACATGGAGATTAGGAATATGAATCATGATCTAGCAAAAAGGCATCTGACAGCAAAAAGAAAGATAGCATCAAGTAATATATAATCATAGAACAGCTTGGGTTGGAAGGGACTTTTAAAGGTCATAAAGTCTAGCTCTCCTGCAATGAGTAGGGATGTCTTCAACTAGATCAGCCTGCTCAGAGCCTCATCCAACCTGACCTTGAATGTTTCCAGGAACGGGGCATCTACCACTCCTCTGAAATCTGTTCCATCATCTTGTTAAAAAATATTTCCTTATATTTAGTTTAAATCTACCCTCTTTTAGTTTAAAGGCATTATCCCTTGTCCAATCACAATAGGCCCTGCTAAAAAGTTTTTCCTCATCTTCCCTTTTAAGTATTGAAAAGTCCTTTCGCCAAATGAAAGACAAGGACAGACTAAAATATAGTTACAAAATATTTAAATTGAGTGCAACCCCACCCCTCACAAAGAGGCATACACAAATGTAGATAAAGGAGAACAGAATCAGACACAGATATTCTGAACTTTCCAGAAAGGAATTTGAGGCAACCCTGGGCATGCAAAGAGAGTCAGGACCACCCTGTGTCTGGGGGTCTCTCATGGCTTCCTGGCAGCATAGGCACTAAATTTTGCTGCTCCTTGCTGGTCCTGCCACTTGCTGGTGATGGCTCTGAACAAACGTGTCAGAAGAAAGATGTAAAAAAATCAGGAAGGAGTAGAAAAATCAGGCTTTCCAGGGCTTGAGGAAAAAAAATCTGTAACTTTCTTCACATGTATTTAGCATGGACTGTGTTTATGAGTGTGGGTTACATTGTGTTTTGTAGAGTTAACTGGGAATTCAGTTTAAACTGAATTGCTTGGTTCCCAATATTGTTCAGCTGAAGAGGAAGGAAAAGGCAGCTGGAGTCAACCCCAAACTGCAGGTTAGTAGAAATACAGCCAGAGCCTGGGAGTACTGTGCCATTCACACTGAAAACTTATCCTTCATTCTTGGTTTCCTTTGGCCAGAGTGTCCGAGGAGATTCTGTTATCAGAGAAAATCCATGAAGCAGGAGGCCACACACAGAAAACCTTCTCCTGCTTACCTTGGGTGTAGTTCTATATATGAAATACACAAGGGAAAGCTACAATACCTTGCAGAGGAGCCTCGTAGTTATCCCCATCCAAAATTTCCACAAAATCCGTTGTACAGTTTTGTCTATTGTTTTCAATATCAAAGTCAGTGAAAGAGAGTGTGACGTGATTAACTGGCAAAAGAATAAAAACTTAGAAGTTTGTAATTTCACAGATAAATAGTTACATGTAAACACATGTATCATCTTTTTTCCCTTGAGGTCAATCAGTCCCCATAAAGCATAATATCTGAAGTAGTTTTTTCCATGATACGTTGAATGAATTTGATGGAAGTGTATCAACCTTTAGTGCAAAGGTCCTGGTAAATCACTTCACCTTTCAGTACCTTCTAGAACAGTCAACATTAGAAGCATAGGATTTAACAAATTCTCATAAATGTAAGTTTCCTTGCATCTGAACAGCTTCATTATAAACTGAAGGCATCAGCAAATACAACATGGGAAATCTACACACGTTCAGAAACAAAACTTATTTCTACACATCCATGACCTTCTGTCCCTTTGCGATCTATACCATAGATCTGGACAAAATGTGAACTGTCTCTGCCCTGCTCCAGGCTTAGAAAGACAGTTCTTTCATTGTGTTGTAACATTCCATATTCATCAGTTCGACTGGTCAAAGAATCATTAACTACCCTCAGCTATACTTGTACAGAATTGGATTTTCCACACTCTTGTACTGCAGGCTACATTATGAAAAAGAGAATTTATGACTCAGGGTATTTTTGACTATCTCATTTGGCTCTTGCTTGCCTGATATGAACAAGGGTAAAGTCACAACTAGCAGAAGAGAAGCCATCTCGCAGACATCGGTCTGTGACAGTAGTTAGTCCTGGCCTTAGAGCTCCTATGCAGTTTGAGTGGGTCAGAAAGAGTCTCGCAATTTAGGTGATAACTACGTTTTCTCCCACGTTGACCAAGCTGAATTTGACACAAATATTTTGCTTCTCACCAGGCCACACTTAATTGGCAAGAATAAGCTGCATGACAGACACGGACCCCGGCGCTGCATCCAGCAGGGTGCCACTGACTGGCATTCAGCTGCATACGCGCGTTCCACGCTCTTTGTGTCCTGTCTGGTCAATCAATTACAGCTATCAATGCAGGTCCTCAGGATACAGAGCAAAAAGGAAAAACACAGTGGGTGGCCAGGGCAGGAGACTTGTTGGCCTTCTCGGTAAAAGCAGGGCAGGAACTCTGCTGTGTCTTGCCATTGGCTAAATCTATTGTGTATGGTTATACAATGCATGCATGCCGTTTGTGTAGGTAGTGCTGTGGGACGGCAAAATTAAGCCACATGTAACTCTAACATGTGGCATGTGGTGGTCCTGGTGGTAAGCAAAGTCACTGCTTCTTCTACGGCCTTTTTCTGGTCTGTCATATTGATGTAATTCAGGAGACAACAGTTATATATGAGTTTTCAACCTGTGTCCAGGAAAAGATTGTCTTTAAAAATAAATGCTGTATAGGTGAGGAACAACTTTGATGATGTCCTTTTTATGTATTTGTATATGAAACTATGCTAAAGAAAAAAAAGTATTGCTTGTCTCCTGATTTGTGTTTTGGTGTTTTCTTTGGCAAACTGATTTTCATTTTATAAATTAGAAAATAAACTTATAAATGTGATTGGAACATTCTATGTTTTTAACAACTCTGGCTAAATATTAGATGCACAACTGAATTAGAATTGTTCCTATTAAAAATACATATACCATGATACTATTATAGGATTTAACACATACACTTTTTTTTAGAATCTTATAAAATGTAAACATAATAGTGGGTATTAAAGGTAATACCAGTATCTGATGAAAAATATTTGGTCTCTTATGATCAATCATAAATCTGTGTAAAATTAGAAATATCTGAGAGCTATCTATGCACATAGACCAGTTTATTTATCTATTTTTGTTTTAATTTGAAATTGAAATTCTTCTGTACCTTTTCTCATAATTTAATCTTTTTTTTTTTTTTTTTAATGTTAAGAGCATACATTTCTTGTATCACAACGCTAGCTTGAAAAATCGAGATCAAAATAAGGTCAGCTAAATACAATTGTTTTAATTATATATAAACCCTTAGGTTTTCTCACAGATGAATCCAACTCCACATAGTATTCAACACCTCATTTATAATTGTAACACTTGGGTCACAGTAAATGGGCTAAGATGACAAAGTTGTAAACTGTTTTTCTCACTATGCACTAAATCTTTTACAGTGAAATCTGACTTGTGACAGATTAGGAAAGCCACTCTCTCCAACTACCAGGATGCAGAACTTCCTAAAGAAATAAAAGAGGAATTTTGCATTGTTATTACAGAAAAGAAGATGAGGATGTTAGTCATCCCAGCTAACTATAAAAGATGTTTTTACTTACATGGTTCCTGAGCCTGAATAATCCAGCTGCAGTTCTGATTGTTTGGGTATTTGGCAGGATACAGAGGAGAGGAAATTGCTGCCCCAACTGAATCTGACTCTATGAAACTTCCACACGCTTTAGAATGAAACAAATAGATCATAAACACACATAAATATTTACAGATACAAATCACCTTTCTTAAGTTCTGTGTTGACAATGGATGCACAAGCTGTAACCTGGTACATCGATGTGAAATGATAAAAATCACAGCAGTAATTTGTCAGAAGAAGAGACTTAAGGATTAGCTCCCAGGACTGGATATATTTTTTTGTTCTGGATCCACAGCCATGCTGTACCTGCCTGACCATCTGAGAAAAGCCAGAGTGACTTGAAAAAAGACCTGATAATTTTCATCTACTCATAGCGCAGAAGAGAAATCTTGGGGCCAAAATAACTTGGTTTCAGGGTAGTGCAATACACCCATTTCTCTGGTCATTTGCCTGTGTTCGACACTGGAAAGAAAAAAAATCATAAGTAACTCTCCACAACTTTCCAACACCCAAGGATGGCACCACATTCATCGGCAGGATCCTCCTGTGAGCTGTGTCAGCAACACTGCAACTGTGTAAGGTGTAGCACGTGTGCAAGAGCGTGGCTGACTGCATAACTTTGGCTGGCAGTGCTGAGTGCTGCCAAGCCTCACCTCTAAGCATAGTGGCTCCTCATAAAGTCCCCAGGTCAGAGTTTAACACATGACTAAACAACAGGGTGAAGAGGTAGGGACCAAAGAGTCAGATTCACTTACTGTGCTATCTAAAATACCCAACAGGAGATGGGCCTTAACAGGATTTTCTGAGGAAAAGGGGAGCTGGATTGCAACTTCCTAGGCAGGGAGCACTTGCTCACCAGACATGGTCTGTGCAGGACTGAATCCTGCACAGCAAAGTATTCTGGGAAAGTTTAACAGATTAGGCTCTCACAGCTGTTAGTCAGAAATGATTAATTAGGTATCTAAATGAGGTTTCTGAGATTTTTATTTATGCAAGTTCCTCCTTTTCTTCAGAATTTTTAACAATATTTTCAAAGAAAGAAACATTTCTGGGAAAACTACTAATTTATAGTGAAAAGAATCTTGAGAAGAAAATTATTTTCTCCACAAAACTAAATGGCTGTATCTTGGAGAAAAAATGATGGATGGACATATAAAATGTTATTTTGTCAGTAGGTCTGTGGAAACTGCCAGTTGCACATTTTTCTCAGGAAAATTGAAGATAGCTAACCCTCTAGGGAGAAAGAATAAGAGGTGGCTGATGTGTTCTAGATGCCTTGCCATAAAAAGTATGGGGTTTTTTCCCCAGTTGAAGAATCTAAGGTGATGCTCAGATTTTAAATTCTTTAATCCATAATTTGGAAAAATTCAGTCGAGATAAAGATACACATTGGTGTGCTACATATATAGAAAAAACACTTCCCATTACCAGTAGGGCTAAAAGATTGTGTCTGATACAAACACAGTGGTGATTAGATAGATATGCATTAATGCAAACAATGAAATTACCTTCAGTAAAGCGAGCACTGAAACCCCTGTGCTGGATGCTCATATCAGAGTGCAGTCGGATGTACATCAGATTCTTGGAGGATGTGATAGGAGGAGGATGCTCTGTTCCACACAGTTTTCTAAGAAGTGGTGCTTCACTGTTAGGACCATCAAATACCTGTTATGAAAAGATCAAATGAAGTATTTGGTTTCAATGTCAATATTGAGAAGGCTTCTATTTCATTCTCTCTCTTATGTTTCATATATTCTGATTCTGATATAGATCAGTATGGATATGGGCAGTGCAAACAAACTGGTATGGGCACTGGTACGGGCAGTGCAAACTAACTGTGCATTGCCTATCTTAACTCTGTGGCAATTTTCAAAAAAATGCATGTATTTCAGTCTGAAGTTACTGTGGCCCTTGTAACAGAAATATGTCAAGTAGAAGCATCTGTCCTTTAACAATCCAGATGCCCCCATACATTTGTTGTTTCACAGAATCACAGAATATGCCAAACTGGAAGGGACCCACAAGGGTCCAGCTCCTGGCCCTGCACAGGACCATCCGCAAAAGTCACAACATGTGCCTGAGAGGATCATCCAAATGCTCCTTGAACTTTGTCAGGCTTGGTATTGTGACCACTTCCCTGGGAAGCCTGTTCCAGCACCCAATCACCCTCTGCATGAAGAAACTTTTTCTAAGAGCCAACCTAAACCTCTCCTGACACAATTTCAGGCCATTCCCTCAGTTTCTGTCTCTGGTCCTCTGTTAATGACTGAGTTGCCATGTAGCTTTTACTCACTTAAACTCTACATCTTGCCTCAGTTAAAACTTTTAAACTGGTCCTAACATGCAACTGGTGTACCAGTGAGAGCTCTGATACTGGATAAAAGGTCACTAGGATTATGTTTTTTACATACATGCACTCAACAACAAGGATCAGAGTCCGTCTATCTGTATTTTTTAATACCTTTAGGGTGCTGAATTACACACATATACATGGAGTGCTATTTAAGTAGAGAGTAAAGAAAAGTAAAAAAAAAAAAAAAAAAAAAGAGGGAGGAAGAAAGTAAAGATGGGTTTACAAAACTTCACTTTTAATTTTACCACAAATGCCTTCCTTCTCTTTTTTGTTTTTCCCCTACTGCTGATAATTTTGCTTCCTTCCTCTCTGTTTCACAATCAGGAAGAGAAAGACAGAGAAGATAGAACCAATGAGTTTATATCTTAAGCAGCATCAAAATTATAAGAAAAAAAAAACAGAGAGAAAGAAAAATGGCCACAGTCTCAGAATCTCCCACTGGTGTTGCTTTTGTGTTTGGAGACATGGGCCAGTCTCAGAGCTCAGGTGTCTGGTTCCAGAACTGACAAGTGCTGGAGCCCCCAGCACAGTTGCATGACCCACAGAGGAAGAGCCTTTGGGCTACTTACTGGGCAGCAACAGCAGTTGAATTCAGTTCCTGTTTCAGCATTAACATCCTGCACTGCCACAGGCACATCATTTAATACAACCTATGACTCAGTTGTAGGAAAATTTGGATTAAAGTATGAATAGAAGTACAGGAAGATACTCAGGTGCTAGGATGTTAAAAGCTACATAAAAACCCTCTTTGAGCAAAATAATGCCATCAGATTAGAAGATATGTACTTCTTATTGAGATTGCCTTCTTTTATTTTGAAGTGCCTCAAATTCCGGCAAGTCTGTTCAAGGCAGCACCAATGAATTAGAGATTTCTAACAAGACTGTGTAACACGAGGTGATGTTTCTGCCTCCAGTATTCAAAGGCCTTTAAGCACATTATTGAAAAAAAATATAAAAACAGTAGGTGGGAGAAAAGTGACCTCTCTCAAATAAAACCTCAGAGCCGAGAAACAAAGGACAAAACTCCTGCTTAATCCACTGACATACCCTACACAGTCAGTGCTGTACTCATGAATTAAACATTTGCCTGTGATTCTGTGAACACTGGAGAGCTTGTGTGAGACCTTATGAAGGAGTATTAAGTGTTCTGTAATGCTTGTAAAAATGAGTACCTGGTAAAGAGACCCAAAAACCATTCAACCTTTTCTTCTCTCTTGGCATCCTGCCACAATCAGTCCTTTAATACATAGTGTACAGTGTTTATTCTTTCTCTGCACATATACTCTGTATATAAATCAGACTGCTTGAAATTAAAAACCACAAACCATGAAACATGAAAAAAAAAAGTAGTGACTAACAAAATAACCCTTAAGAATGAAGGCACTGTCTTTCCCTAAACAGAAGCAAGAGGATTTTCTCTGATGCTAGAATTTAGAATAAGCATTGCATTGAGAGACCATAGAGAGAGGGCCTGACTACAGTTCTCCTAACATACTGGTTTTGATGGATTTGTGCACCTCTGCCCAGCTGAGGATGTGACCAGTGACACATGGACTGTCGTGATACTCCAGTGGTTGAGCTTTCTCACTTATTAAGACATTAAGGATGAGTAACATGAGAGACTAAGTAGGCATTTCATTCCAAGAGCTTTCTGGAATAAAGAAGCCTTTCTTTGGTAATACTAGGAGAAGAGCTTGAAGTCAGAGGAATGTTTTCTACATCAAATGTATTTGCTGTTTCTGGGAATCTTGCTTGAAGAATAGCACTGTCTTCTCTTTGAGAAACTCCAGGAATGATTCACTGTCTTTTCACTTGCTACAAATCTTGTCTCAAGCAATATTTCAGCATAAGCATTAGTAGGATACAACAGCAACTCTTAGGAGTTACAGCAGCTACAAGTTAAGCAGGAAGAGGAACACACGGGTTTTTTGGTTTTTTATGGCTGCATCATTTCCGTTCACCTGTTATTTTTAACTTAAACTATTTTATAGGGACTATTTCAGGCTTAAAGTTAGATCAGAAATCACAATATTCACACACTAATTCTGAAAAGAGTTGTGTCTTTCTGCAGTCTCTTAAATTTGTTTTGCAAACATTTGAGAAATGCATTTTTGTGGCTGCATGAGTAAAGGAAAATTATGCATCTGCTTAATTAAAAGCCAAGTTTTCAGTTTCACTGTGCATAGCAGCAATTTGCTTTTCTATTCCCTTTCCACAATTAACATAACTGAATGAATCATTGCCTTCTTCTTCAAATGTGTCCTGAATTTTGCAAAAACACATGACGAAAGGACAGCAACTTTTGTCTTCTGAGCCATAAAAACTCCACATATTTCTAGCTGTTCTCTCTCAGAAGACTCTCTCTGCTAGTACCTGGAATAAATAAAGTCATACCTCCTCTACAGATGCCAGAAGCTTACATTTCTACATTCCTGTGTATTACTTGTTATACTGCAACAGGAAAGAAAAATAACAATTACTTATTCAAAGTCACTGGACAGAACAAACTATTTCTTCCTCCCCTTCTCAGGACCTTGTGCTACAAGCACTGCCTTCTCAGACACATCCTCCTCAATCCCCAAATACTTGAAACTCCTGCTGACCTGCACTCCTGGCATACCATCATTACTGATTAAACATGGCCAAAAATACAGCAACTAGTGCACTCACTATTTCTTTCCCTCTATTTTCCTTCAAAGAAAGAAATTTGTTTGTTGTGAGACACACTCTCCAGATAGAAATGGGCTAGTACACAGAGAGGAATTAAAAATTCATTCCTTATGTATGGTGACAGTGACAGCAAAAGAGTCTACTCAAAGATCTTATGCTTTCTACAGAATATTACTGAGTTATATTCGAGATCCTTATTTAGCAGATGAAGAGGTACTCATCTGTTCAGAGAACAAATAAGGTACACAACTGGGACACAGAAACAGAGGAATCAACAAAATCAACCATGCACTCCCTCCACTGGCTCTAGAGGGAGCTCAGGGCAGTTACTCTGTGGGTTACCGTCAGAAGCTCAGAATTCATTTGGCTCAACCTAGATCTGTGCTCAGATTCACAAGGGAAATCACTGGGCAGAACTGAAAAATGCACTGGGCTTTTTGGGGTTGCAGCATAGCCAAGAAGGAGCAGACACAAGTATATTCCTTTCCTCCATTTTGCTCACATATCACGTGCAGTGGAAAACCTTAGAGGAAAGAAATACATTTTCATGTGATCTCCATAGAAGAGAATTTATCACAGAAATATATTTTTAAAAAAAACTTGAGTCATAACATAGGGAAAAATGAGTGGATCTAGAAGGGGAAGGATAAAGGAAAAGACCATTGGTAAACTCAAGGGAAGAGGGAAGCCCTGAGAGAACTCACAGAGCAAATAAAATCCATAAAGATAAGTCAAAATTCAAGAAACAGAAAAGGGTGGGACCACTGTGTTACTCATACATGGTAGTTGTTCCTACATCAGGGAGAGAAAAACAACCCACCTGCTTCCTTAGCTGCCTGTATTTTCCATTTACAAAGCTTTGGGAATGCAATTCCTAAATCATTCATAGTCAGACATCTACTTACACATTTCCAGTCCCTCTCTGTTCCCTCACTCTGTTTTCCTATGTGTCAGGCATATAACAAGTCTTTGCAATGAGATGAACACAAATCACATCTAGTTGTTGGTATCAAGTGATGTTCATACTAGGAATGAAAGAAACTTCATCTACTCCTTTTTTTACCCTGCTGATTCCTCTACATGAGCTCTGAAAAGCTCTTCACTGCCTCATGCACCAAAGCCTCAAAGCCCTTCATTATGTCTTGGCTTCAAACCAGCATTCTCCCTCATCAATTTTCAAACCACACTCCACTTGGTGGGCAGTGATTGATGCCTGCATTAAATTTAAATCTCCCTGTTCACGTTGCTGCTTTAGTTGTGTTTGCACAGTGGGGGCTGATGGGCAACTCCCTCCTTCACCACCCCCAGAAAACCAAAAAAGCAGAAGCAAACAGGTACTCCTATAGCATTGGAGGACAAAGGGTGTCACTGCACTGCAATGCTCTGCAGACTCCATTCATAAGTGTCAGGTAAGGGGAGTTGTTCCTGTAACTGCAAGGAGCTCATGGAGCCAAGTATTCCACAAAGTGTATAGATAGGTACACACACCCATTGGCATCAGGTTTAAAAGAGAAACTTGTATATCAGGCCCTTTAAGAATTTAGCCCTTAACTGGTGAATGGTTTCGGGGTTTGTTTTTTTTTTTTTTTTTTGCATTAATATGAGTACTGCCATCTCAGATGGCCCATGTTTCTGTCAGGCACTTTGATTTCCTACTCCTGTGTGATAGCATAGAAGACTTGAAAATTCCCTTTCAATGGTCCCCTGATGTAGTAAATAATGTAAATAAAAAGACATAACCATATTTCCCTATGCTTCATAACCAGAAAAAAACAGGAAGAACAGTCACTGCACAAAGATGCTTTGTGGTCAAATGAAATCTTCAGTTCTGCTTAGCAAAATGGGGACACATTTCCTTTTTTTTCTGGTTCAGTACAAAAAAGCTTTACGAGACAATGTTGTTAAAACTGATGCTGTTTTCAAAAGAGTCTCAGTTTTGCCAAATTGAGTTCTCTGCGAATGGCAGTTTATCAAGGAGAGGAAAGCTGGATTTTGGGTTACAGCCACTGTGCTTTATCTGACTAGTACTGATTCACACATGCCTTTGTACTGAGTGAAGTGCAATCTTACATCAAAGGTCAGGATTTCATGTCTCTGCTCCCAAAAGGCCAAGTGGAGATGGGCAGAGTTCTTCGTTGTTGTGCACTGATTGAGCAGCAATTTGAATTTCTGTAGCATCAACAAAAACAAACTAGCAGCTATGGAAAGCCTTACAGAGAGCAGTGGCTCTAATGAAGCAATTAAACAGACAGCTGAGGAGCACCTGAATACATAGTGCATACATAAAGAAAACCAGCCAGCCACAATTCCCTCTGGATGTGGACCTCCCTCTCTCCTGAGTTTGCAACAGAGTGTGGGCAATCTGTTATATATGTCGGTAGTTCATCCATGGCTTGGAATAAGCTGTGGTAAACGGCACTATGAATGGGAAAGGGTGCCATAATAACAGCAAACTATGTATGAGGTTATTTTGCAAGCATTTCACCAGACTCGTTAGAGAATATTTTAAAATATCTTTTGTTACTTACTTCAACATTGTCATAGTTACACGAATGGTGATTTTCAATGTCAAAATCTGTGAAATTCAATAGTACTCTGTGGCCGTAGTCAACTTGGATAACCCAAGAACAATCTGTGTTGTCATTATAAGGTTGAGGATAGTTTGGAGAATGGATTTCCCCACTGGTAGCTTGCAAAACACCACCACAGCCTGAAAAAGACATGATCAGTTTTAATCATAAGCTCTTCTCTTTTATGCTTAGCAAGAATTCACCTCTATTTTTAAACTAAGAACACCTCCTTCTTTATATTTTGTACATTAAACTTTTGTAAGATGAGTGCTACAACTGTTGAAGTGTCCTGGCTGCAACAAAAATCAATGGAAATCACTGTCAGGAAAGTATAATATTATCATCATAGTTGAATATGCAACAACAATTCTGTGAGTAGTTTCCTTCTAGCCCCAGGCTGGTAGTAGATATTGCAAAGGCTGAAGCATTAGTGCTGGTATTCCTTTACCCTAGATACTGCAAAAGCAATCCAAAATACCGTTCATTTGAACACCACAGACCTGGCCCACTGAGAAAGCAATGACTATTCCTAGCTGAGCACAGGGTGAGAAAACTACTTCTATATCAAGACAGCTGGGAGCTCGTCATTGCTCATGAGCAGCAGAGCAATTGCAAGCCTCAAGTTTCTACCCCATGAAGCTGAGGGTTTACTGAGGATTCCACCCTCAGATATTTCTGACCAGAACAGTTCCAGTGCTCATGAATATCTAAATAACCTGGAATGATGGATCCTGTGTGGAAAGTACCAGGCCTTTCAACAGGACCAACACAAACAAATGGACTTTTGTATCTTGTAAAGGGATGGAGGAGGGAGAGGAAAAGATATTGGGATTGCTGTAGATGGAGGCAGCCTGCTGGAAGGATAAAAAACTATACTGTTATTGCGTTCTAGTGAGTGGGTATTTTAGAAGCCAGATGGGATTGAAGTACAACAGGCAAGATGTAAAGTGATGAGAAAGCTTCAGGGGGCCTAAGTAGAAAAAATAAGCTGCCAGATCTAGGAAGGGGATTAATTCAAAGGACTATTGTAGAGTACTTTTATTCAAAAAAAACCTTATGTCTTTCTCATAAAACTTGTGAGAGACAAGAAATATAAACCTTGACAAATTAATGAATCAGTGTGCTTAATCAAGCAAAACTTCAAGAATTAAAATCTGCCTCTGCTCACTTTTCATAGCAATTATTTTCCAATAATTGGCCTTTTCATAAGAACTCCCATGTAGAGACGTGGTTGAGTCTTTTCAGCATGTCTCTTTTACTGATTACCAGTAAGGCTATGAACAAACAATCACATGGGGTGTGGATGAACCTTATAGAGTTCAAGTATTTACTAATCACTCCAAATATTTTTGGAGTCCACTGAGTTCATCAAGTTAAGCCACATTCTCAGATATTTTTTACTCTACTGCTTAAAACCAAAAAGATCATTCAGCTAATAAGGGACTCTGTATGGGAAAGTGGGTGGGAAGAACTGGTAGCGTGCAAATGGGTTTTTTTGATTACAGGAATATCTTGATTAATTTTGTACCCACAAAAAATACATAAATAGGTGTAGATTTCAGCTACTTAGACAATTTTTTCCTCTGTGTGTTTTTCACCATCTCTTAGTGTTACCAAATCTAGGAACACCAACATTCTCCTTCAGCTTTCAGTCCTATGCTGTTTGACTAAGTGCTTGCACGGCTGATCCTTGATTCTCTGACTTCCTGAAATTCTCATGGTATTAATCAGTATACTCACCACCTGGATTTTCTTGCCAGGAGGCATTAAAACCTCTCCCTGTCACTGCTGCATCTGTCTTGAAACGGACAATGGCTGAATTGCCAGTGGTAGAGACTCGCAGTGGGTTCTGTGCTGATCTTGAAACACACAGCTGGGCCAGCCTAGGAGAGAGGAAATCTGGGCCACCATAGACCTAGAAATGGAAGAAATACTGTCAAAGTTTTCCACAGAGACCATTTGCCACACAGAGTACATGACAACTGTTTAGCTAGAAGGAAAAAAGCAACCCAATCTACAAGTATTGAAAGTGATTAGACATTTTTAAATGTAAAGCAGATAAGAGTTATTTTCTCTGAAAGTTTACTTGGTGTTGAACCACCTGATTAAACCAAGTATGAAATCCTAGATTATTTCAGAATAGTCTTGCATTAAAGAGAAGTTTCTGTTTGGGGACTGGGCTACATTCCTCTTCCCCTTACTTTCAGGATTAGCACTTTGTTTCAGTGTGCATATAAATGCAGATTTTTTTTTGCATGCTTCTGCAAACAAACTGCTTCCCTTTGCAGGAATCTGTGCTGATGTTTAGAGACATTACTAAAGATGATTATTGAATTGGGGTTAGATTTCATCATTCCTTCTGATAAAAAAAAATTGCAATTGGTCAAGTAAACTACATTTCAGTACTACTCTTTGGAAGCAAGGACATATATATCATACATACATTTGCCACAGAAGACAAGTTTTGACTTCAAAGAGTAATTATTTCCTATTCAAAAGAGTGTGCCTCAGGCAGTTATAAACCAGAAAACCACCTCTCTCTTAAGCATCACCAGCAGTATTGTGCACTTATAATGCATTATTAAACCAAATGAAGTGAATGAGGTGACAGTGCTGAAGCATTGTTAATTCTGTTTCTTATTTTCCAAGAAGGGATGTAGGATTTCAGTCTGAGCCCATTTATAACTGGTGGAACTAGCTCAGCTTCCCTACTCTTCTGTCTCAAAGCAGAAGAAAACACACTTCCTCAGTGCAATTTCCAAATCCAGACATGTGATTTTGGTGCTAAGAGCCCTCAATGATTGAATTTTCTTGGCTTCCTGCATGCTAATGAGATGCCACTTGATACTAAGAGTCTACCACCTTCCATGTGTATGTCCCTGGTAGGGCAGCAGCTGCAAAAGGCAGCTTGACAATTACCTCAAATGTGAAAACTAGGAAAGAGATACACCACATTAAGTGTGCCGCTGTCTTTCAGCAATTAAACAAGTAATGGAAAGATTCTCGTTGTATAAGCATATATTATGTATAAATCCTAAAGCTAAACTAGAGAACAGCAAGTTCTAACAAATAAAAAACACTACCCAACCCAAATCAAAAAAAACCCAAACAAATAAACCCCCACAACCCCCACCCGAAACAAAACAAAACAAAACAAAACAAACAAAAAAAACAAACAAAAAAAAAAAAAAAAAAAAAAAAAAAAAGGAAAAAAAAAGGCAGAGAACAGGAAGATAAGGCAACAAAACCCATCAGAATTTTCCAACCAGTAGCATCTCAAGTCTGCTTCAATATTTTATTAGTCTGGTAAACATCAAAAGGGTCAAAAGAAGCAATCCATGAATCTCTCTCTAAAAGTGACAGTACTGTAAGAAACAGCTTTCTATGCGACCCTTTTTCCTCTTATCACTTCTAGATGAGGGAAAACTCAATATTTTAGTAAGCTCTTAAATAATACTTTTAATCCCCAGAAGAAGTTTGGGTTCTGTACAAGTTAAATATCTGAGCAAGACTAACAGAGATGAGCTAGTACCCCCCACTTCCAGGGGTGAGTGTAGTGCACTGTTACATAATTTGATTAACTGTATGCTCACTAACTGCTCACAGGGCCTGACACTTCTCTGATGTTAGAGATTTAAGAGAAAAAATTTGGTTTTTAACTGGAAAAAATATTCAGTGACTACAGGTTAATGTGAAATCTCAGAAACTGAAGCTCCCCCAGAAGAAATAAGGAATTGATTTTTTTATAAACATCATAGTCTGTTCAATGTTCAAAAGACTGCATTTTGCTTAGGTGGCTGATAACACAGCCTTAATAACTAAAACATTTTTATTTTGACCGAGACAGCACTTTTTTGCATTCTGCAGGGAGGCTGCCTGACTTGAATAGATAATGGCTCCTCTGTCCAATCGATCGTCTCAGGGCATTCAAGAGAAGTCAGTATGGATGAAATCACAGCTCAAATTCAGAATCTGTAATGAAGCTGTCACAGTCTAAAGAAGAAGCCTGTTTGTCCGCTGGAAGCTCAGTGTCTTCAGAAAAATCTTACTGCTTGGCTGCTTGTGAGGCCCAGTGACAGCTGCATTTGTCAGAAGTCTGTTCAAAATGTGAATTTTAAAATGTGTTTGTGGTATATTCCCTAAGTCAGAGGCACAGCATGAGATCTAGCTGGAACACATGCTCTTAATCATCTAAACCAGCCTAGGGAAGCTGCGTGGCAGAGGAAACAGCAGGAGTTTCTAATATGCATCTAATAAGCCTCATGGACCAGCCTCTCACATCATTCCTGGTGCTCCGTGGGGCCATCTGCACACCACAAACAAGGGAACCAAACCCAGCTCTGACATAAACCCTGCTGATTTCTGTAGCATTACCTCAGAAATTAGCTTGGCCTGAGCTGAACATTTAGAATTGACCTGTTGGGAAAGAAGTAAGGATGAGGAAGAAATATTGATGGAAATCTGAGATTTGTGGGCCTCGTTTACATTGTTAACTGTTCAGCAACAGTTTCAAAGTAAAAAGCAGTCAGAGGCATGATCTTTGCAGTTAGGAGTGTATTTTCTTTTCTCCTTTAGGCCAGTTCAATTAATCAGATGCTTTCACAAGGGCTGGAACAAAAACAAATTCGAGTGTTTCCATGACAAAAAACAATAAAATATTATATTTGGCTCCAAAGAGGAAAACCAATAGTTACCACATGAAAAAAAAAAAAAAAGAGAGAGAAAAGAGAATGGATGGAAAGAATGAATTCAAGGGTGTGGTTCACAAAGAGTCATGTCTGAGCTGAAAAAAAACCCCAAAAATAAAAATAAAAACAAAATCAGCTTGTCTGACTGGAGTACCTGATCCAGAGATAAAGTGATACTAGATGGCATAGCAGGGCTGCACGATACTGACATAAAGCCTGTGGTTTTAATCTGTTCTTATCATTTGCTTCTGCCCCGTTAGCTCCATTTATTGTTAACAGTCAGCATTCCAGAGTTATGAGCAACAGAAAGCTGTTTTTATGTGGTTGGTCACCCTCATGACACAGATTTTCTGGGAATAACACTGATCCCTGTTCAGATATAGCTTCCAGCAAAGGGAGAGCGTGGCTTTGACAGAGAATCAAGAACTTTGGTAATACTTGATGCTTCTTTATATTTAAATGAGAAGACCAGAGCATCTAATAAAGACTTAGGAGTGCAATAGATTGACAGTGTTCCTTCTTTTTCAGCTCAGACCTACATCTTCTTCAGGCAGATATTTTTATAACTATCTGGTCTGTACTAAGGAGAAGGTGTCATAATTTAACAAAGCAGACATGGTTATTTTCCTCTGTATTTTTTTTTCAGTAGAAGCCATTACAAAAATTATTTTAACTCTTTCACTGTGTCCAAAATAATGGCTTCTATTTCCATGAAACATTTCTAGAAAACTTCTTAATGAACAACTTACAATTTGCTTCTAGATATTTATAAAAGGAACGAAATTTGATGAGGAAATAAAAAAGACAGGGAGTAAGCGTGTCATAAAAGAAACAGAGAGAAAGATTAAAGGAGAATGTGTTAAACACTTGAGCCATGGGGATAACTTGAGGTTTTCACATTAAAAAAAATATTCACCAGTCTTGGTGAAACATATGGCAGTCCTGGGATACTGACATGGAAAGGACAGCTTGTTTAAGAGGCATTGTCAAAGGAAAGGGAAGGGAGATGCTGCATTTTACAAAACCAAGTATGCTTCAGACAAATGGGCAAGAGAGGAATGTTCAAGAAACTATGGTATAAAAACAAAGTTAGCAGCAAAGCGGCTGCAGGGGAAAGATCTCTTGGAATTTTTGTACAGTTCTCTGCCAGCTCAAAGGGTGTTTCTAACCAAAGGCTCAATGCATCCATAAGAGCAAGTTTTGTGATTACTGGGAAATATTTATTACAAGACAGCTTATTTCAGGTAGTAGAGAGAGTTAATGGGACATGGAGGGACAGCAGACTGCAGAGCTACTTTAGTACTGATTTTGACTTCCTATTACAACTGGAAAGTTGTTTGACTTGAAAGAAAGCAGGAAATGGTAGAAGTCACCACTCAGAGATAAGGAAAAAGTGAAATTAGAACAATAACTGAGAAAAATCAGGCTTCCGAACCCAAAGAAATGGTAGATGGGATACTCTTGGGAAGATAATGTGAGACTTAAAGACACCGAAACACACTGTATCAAAAGCACATCAGAAACCTCTTTTTTTCCTAACACTTTGCAAACGTGTGTGGTTTTCAGCTTGGACCTATGTAGACCACTAAGGGAAAGAAGATGACAAGATAAAGCAGCTTCTGAAAATGGTTAACCATGTTCTTTTTTCCCCCCAGTAAATCTGAGTCATGCTTTGTTCTGTGCAGACTATGTCAATCATCCTGCAAATGTGTATTTTTATAACAAAAGCAAGAAAATATTTACGTAGAAAGGTACATAAAGCTCCACAAGTGCCTGCACTTTGGCAGGGAAGCTCTACACTGCCAGGCAGGGCCTTTGATCTTGCACCAAGGCATGAACCAGTTTTCCCCAGTAAGTTGATTTATATTAGGTTATCTGTCAGCAGATCAGAGATAGGTGTTGGGAACTGTATGAATCAAGGTCAGGAGACAAGTAACTCAGAGGCACACCAATTCTGAGGGCAGGAAGGCAGCGGGGCTCAAACAGCAAGTTGGGTGTCTGTGCAGATGAATAAGTTTGGAAAGAAGCAAAGCACAGCAACTAGGCTTCAAATGGTAAAGAAAGAAAACCCAAACCATAAGGTGAATACCTTGCTTAGGGACACAGAGCATAAAACTGTAGGATACTCTTAAACAGCTTCTTTAAGCAGTCTGTGTCCGGCCATGCACTCGGTTTTAGGCCAGCCCTCCCTCTCCAGAGTTGTCAAACAAATGGTTGCCAGCCATCTGTACTCTTACTGGATCGTAATAGCTCCTAGATGGCCATCTGCAGATGTGAGCATTGTTCTGGGACTATTCAAGAAGTGGTCATCCACAGCAGACTTAGACTACTGTTTAATGGATTTCTCTGGTCAACAGAGACATAACTGAAGTCTACAGGCAGATTAACTTCAATCTAACAATTTTGGGAACAAACAACAATAAAGATGCAATACAAAAGAGCTCATCAATACCCAGACCAGAAAATACAGGTCATCTACTCACAGTCCCTGGTGTCAGCAATGTGACATACAGTCATACTTGTCAATACTATTGATGGAGAATTCATGGAACAACTTCCTTACACTTGCATTCTACAGAAGTCCCAAAATCAATAGGATACTCAAAGCACAGTGTCCATTTGATCAAGACTTCCACTGCATTGCTAAGCTAGAGAAGCCTGTTTTAGAGCCAGAAAGCTGGAGTTAAGTTACACATCTCTTCTATTCATACAAATATTTATCTATCTATCTATCTATCTATCTGGAAGCTGTATATTCAGGACCTGCTTTAGGATGTTGGTTTAAGTTTTCCAGGAACAATGCTGATTAGTTTGCACTAAGTAACATAGGCTGGAGAAACCAAAGCTACTAATGTGGGAATGGGCAGCAGGGAGTAGGTGCAGGTGCTGGACAGAAAGCTGCCTAACTCCATGCTGGTGAGCCATCATATCATCCAAGGAAAGAGCAGAAGAAAGACTCCAGCAGAATGGTACATGATCTCTGAATCAATCTTTTGGGTTCATTACAAAAACATTAAAATGTCATCCATGTATTAACACTGATGAAACTCCCAACAACTCTACTTGCATTAGTGATCTCAAGTGTCTCTAGTAAGAACAATCTAGAAAGTGTGTAATTCTAAAGAATTTCTTCCTGAAATTACTTCCTATCCCCTCTTCCTGCACTGAAAGTCTATTCAACTCCATTAGTTGAGATTGGTCACCTGGCTGCTTCCCAACATGAGCAAAAAGATGTCATACATAACAGGGTCCTCCAGTCTTATGGGGCCCTTACAGTTCAGTATACCCTTAGAGAGGTACCTTTTCTCCTTGTTTCACCACCCTCACATGACTCGGACACTGCCTCTTTTTTTTCTGAGTACAAAGATTCTTCACAGTTTTCCTTACTCAGGGTTATAAATATTATCATTTCCTTGGAAGGTCCTACACAAAGTCTCACCTTAGTTATCCACACAGTGATCCATTATCTTCCTTTACATCAGGAAATTGTGTCCATGGCACAGCACACTACATTTAGTTCTTTGTAAAAGATGGACTTTTTAAGATTGAGTTTTTCAAAACAGTTTTGTCTCTCGTTAGGAAGTGTATAGTGCCTAGCATTGTTATTGATTATGATATACAGACACCAAAGACATAAAAGCAAGAAATAGTATGAGCGTTGTGGCTTCTGTGACAATACCTGAGAAACTTAACTAACTACAGTAGGAATGGGAAGTCACAGTGGAATTGTTTGTTCTGTTCCTGCAGTTCTCAGGATTACCAGTTCCAGACAGAAATCCATGTAACTTTTGTATTTTAGAGGAGTAAATCTAATGCTCTTACCTCCAAAACATCATAGTTGCAGTTTGGGTGATATTCAACGTCGAATTCCTGAATGGTGAGTTGAATGCTGCTGCCAGGCGCTGTGTCGATGTACCAGATGCATTCCCTGTCGTTTGGGTATCTGCTGGGGTAGCCAGGGCTGTGAAATGAACCTGAAGGGCCAGAGAGTTCTCCTCCACAGCCTGACAATATAGCAAAGCAGCCTGTCAGTGAGAGGCTCTGGAATAAGGACAGGCAGTAGTGCCCATTCCATAGACAAATGTGTATTCTCAGCTGGAGGGCCTGATCTATCACAGGGAACCCAGGAAAAGAATGGCAGGCTGGACCTGTTTGTGCTGCCTGTTCAGTAAGTACTTTGCCTCTTGTTTTGGTGTGTTTCATAACATACCTCAGCATCTGCTTCGACAGCTGAACAAATTGAGACACAGAGCACAAGAAATGACATTTTTTTGCATTGGCCTCAAACTTTATCAGTTCTAGAAAGCTGAATCAGATCCATCTTCAGCTCTTACTTAGTTCAACTAATACACAAGTTAAGTTATAATGGGGAGGGCTTCCTATTGTTGTAAAAATGCCATTTCCCACTGCTTTAGAAATCATAAAATTAAAGACAATACAATTTCCCTCATCCTACTGAGCATGATTACAAGCTGCCAAGTCACAGTGGAAAAACTGGCTTTCTGACGCTTGGTGGGTGTAATTTTTTTTTTTTCAATATGCAATTGTAAGACAAGCCATGTTTGAAAAGTTATATATTTTTCTTTTCAGATAAGAAATTACTGCCCTAACATCACTCTCCAGCCCCTTGGATGACTAAGTTCTTGCATATTATGAGCTGGATTGAAAAAAAAAAAGGCAAAACAATGGATCAAATGCAGACCCTGATTTGACAGCACAACGCAGCTGAACACCTGAGACTACATTTTCATCATTGCTATATGGAGATGTTGTAAGTGCAGTACCAGCCTCCTGAAGATGCTATCCCTGACTCAGTCCCCAAGTGCAGGCATCAGCAGGGTGGGAAAGCACAGCAGCCCTCCCAGTGTCAGGGAAGACTTAGCAACATTCATGGCAAAACTTTACCTTTAGAGAAGCCAATAAGGTGGCTGTGTATCTGTCACATGCAGAAAGCAAGGGAATTATGTGTTTGATCTGGTTTTACAAGTGTGTTGCTCTTCCTTGCAGCAGCATTTTTTTCTTCTCTAAATTACAAGCCCCCAAGTGTTTCATTTAGCCACTATCTTTTGCTTACACAGCTTTTATAAGGTCACTCAAGCTTTGTAAGTAAAGCCCACACTCCTTCAATCTCTTTGGCTTCATCTCCAAAGGGAAGGTTCTGTCACATGCAAAAAAGTCCCAAAATACTTAATAAAGGCATCTAACAAACCATGAGCTCTATATGTCCAGAAGCAAATACTGCAGTATGTCAGAAGTGATAAATAGCATCTGTATCAGAACTATTATTTATAGGACATATTTTATAACATAAACCAAATAAACTACCCCTTTGACCTGCTCAACTAATCCACATAGATATGCAAAACTCATCTAATCTCCACTAAGTCTCAGAATAATTAGCAAGTTGAACAAGGTATCTTTGGTCTTTGCTCTGCTTAACCCCTTTTTTTTCAGGAAGCTATAGATCAAGATCTTTAGTTAAATGCTAATACTTTCCTTAACACCTTCTGCAGCAAACTTGTGGCTGCCATCATCTCTATCATGGGGTCTTTCAGCTCCTCACTGAAAACTTGAGTTTGGCTCACAGTTGGCTATAGGACTACAAAATAAAAAATCTATGAGGGGAAAGAGCAGCAGGTCTGAAAGAGAGCAAAGTAGTAAGAAGCTATTTTAAGCTAAAAAAGAGATGTCTAAATACAGGTGTGAGGAAGACTCCAGATATGCCAGCAATGTAACACTGATCTCTGCCAGTCTATCACCCTGTACTCACTGGAAAACCACCTTTTAAACAGAAGAGCTCTCACAGTTGAGCAATAGTAGCTATAACCTGGTAAAATCTTTACATAGCTGACTTGGACCTCACAGGTGAATTGGCACAGGCTAAGTTCTTATCCTCTTCCCCATCTTACTGCAGCCTGATGTGGTTTGCCCTGCAGCCACAAAGTTAAATTGTCAAGCTACTGGGTGTCTCAGTCTAGGAGCTAAAGAAGATTTAAAGTGTATTTCAAACCAATCCTGCCTTCAGTCCCCATGGAGAGACACAGAACAAGGTAGTGCACTTCCTTCCCTGAGGCATGCCAGCACCAATAAATGGTAAGTCCCCGAAACTTTGATTTCCATGAACATTTCATCAGAGAGATGGAGAGGAAGAAAGCTCAATGTAACCCATCACCCCTTACGTCCCCAGTGCCATAAGAGGATGGCCTAATTTTTCTCAAAACAAACCAGGTTGTTGAGGTTTTCTAACTAGAGGAAAAAGTATCAGTGGCAGAGAAGCTTTACAGTGGAACTTCCAGGTGAGTTACTCGCTTTCTTTCCTCTCAGCAGCTGGATTTACACAGCTACGTAGGACAGATTTCATGAGGGAAAAACTGCTTTGCCAGCTTGGGAAACAGAATGATTTTTCAACAGACTCGCTGTCTCTGCTCCTGAGGGGGTGGGAACAGGGAGGCAGGGGAGTTTCAGCAGGCAAGAACAAAGCCAATCGCTGTTTATCTCAGCCTGAAGAAAGCTGGGAACATTTTAAAACTAAACAGGCAGTTATGACTCAGCTTCTCCTACCAGCAGTTTCCTGATAGCCACAAAAGACATGTTTTTCATTTAAACCCGAAATGGCTCAGATGAGTGGAAAGCTTGTGTGCTGCATTTTGAGGCACAGACCTTTCTTCCTTGTGATTTGCAGGTAGCATTCAGATTACTCACATGCCCTCTCCAGAGAGGTTTATATTTTCTCTGAGCTCAATCAATATTCTCTGGATGAGGTATGTGAAGCACATGAGTAAGAAGGTCAAACTGTTTTTAAAGTCCCATTTCTTTTCTTCCAATTACAAATGTTCCCAGAAAAGGCTTTTTGTTAAAATGAAGTGATTCTTCTTAAGTGCTCCAATAAAATGGTAGTAAAGTTTAGGTCTCTGTGATTCATTTCTTATAATGAATGCGTGGAACTCATGTTGCCAATCATTTATTAATTGTTTGCTAACAGATCAGAATTGCTTGAGTTTATGCCTAAGTATTCACTGAAAAATAGCTGAAAAAAGAACTCACTGATTTTTGCAAATATGTGAACTTCACATCTGGATTGTTTTGACTAAAGTGCATATGCCAGTAGAAACCTCTACATCACAGCAGAAGCACAATCTCTGAACCTCTGGCCAGCTGGCAGAAAGTCTATATATTACGTTTCCTCATATGGATGAGGTAAGAATCAGTTCTGTTGTGCTTTTCTGAAAATATAGATGTTACTGGATTTTAACAAAATATTTACTGAAATACTTAGGAGATTAAAAAAAGTGTTCCTACCTTTAAACTCGCTTGCTACATTACAACACTAAAATAAGAAAACAAAAATAATGATAGAGCAACTTTCTGAAATGCTTAGAAAAACCTTTGATTCATGAATATAAACCTTCTCCCAACTCTCCCAATGTTTATATTTGTCTGAAAACATCAGATAAGATTTTGCTTCTGTTCAAATAAATGGAACTTGTGCTGTTTATGGTAGCAAAGTAAAAAAAATGTGATCTTTGGGGGTACATAAAAATGCAGAAGCAGAACCCATAAATTGCTGTATGACTTCAGCTTTCACTGAAATAATAGTGAAAAATCCCAAACCATTCTGTTCCTAGTGAAAAATTCCCAGCCCAGAAATACTTGGTCTTGCTGTATGTGGATAGATATGCAGACAGCTGCACTGTGGAAAAGTTTCTTGCAGCTGAACTGCATACAGCATATGCCCAGTTTGAGCTGACCTCCAAGCAGTAATTTGGAAATTTCAGCCCTGCAGTTAAACTGAGAAAAAAAAAAACAAGGGGAGATCCTTTTTCAGTAGTGTAAAGGTCCTGGAATTCCCTTAAAACAACTTAAAACAACTACCTACTTTGGTGTTAGTTGCTAGGAAATCAGACAACAAACAGAAAGCTTAGGAAACATATATTTGGTGGTTTTGCTTTCCTCTGACTAAAATCTACGTATTCATTGAAGATTGTGCAAGGGATGATTTATAGATCTTTCCATATTACTGCCTGTCTGGTTAGCAGATGGTGTTCATTAACCAAAGAAGAATCCCTATTCTCATAAATAATTATAGCAGAATAGAAATGTAGTAATATGTGGAAAACTCTTCTATTTGCAAGGTTTTCAAATTTATCCATGGGTGTATTTTAGCCACATGCTAGAAAAATCTCGTCCATAAAGGTTAAAGTGAACTGGCACTGTTCCTGTAAAATCAGAGTTAGGGAAATGAAAGGATTCAGAGTTTTCCAGTTGTGGTGCTCATGGTGAAATCTTTCAGTAAGCATAAACTGACTCTAACTGCAAGGAACATGCAGTATAAACATTTGCCTGTACTACACTAGTACTTGCAAGAAGTATAATTTGGATTTGATTCTGAAAAATTTTGCTCTGTTGAGTAGGTTTAGTTATGGACTATTGTCCAACAGATAAAGTGGAATCATTTTTGCAATGAGGGTTTATGCAAGAGAGTAAAAATTTATGTGAGATACTGTTTTGGGTTTTTTCTGTTTTCTGATTAGTTGATCACTTCTGTAGCTTTGATTATCATTTTATCAGTCTCCTGAATTCCAGTATTTTCTCAGTACGTTCCAATCTGAAATCAGTAAGATGGATAATAAAGAAAGATAGACTGCTGGGAGCCAGAGGCATGAATGCTAACTTAGGCATTTGAACAGGAGCTGAATGCTGAATCCTCCAAGATACAGAATCGCCACAGTTCCCAAATCAGCTGCCAGTGTTTTCAGTGTTGGAAAAAAAAAACCAACCAACCAACCAACCAACCAACCAACCAAAAAAAAAAAAAAAAAAAAAAAAAAAAAAAAAAACCAGCCATATTCCAGGTCTCAGGTATTGACTGAATGGTTCAGAAACAAGTATTTTAAGAAAATTCTGGCCCCTATTCTTATATATTAGTTTGGGAGGAGAATGAAGAAACAGAGATGAGAAACAGAAGAAGAAATAGAAGAAGAAACAGAAGTTTGTTGTTGAAGAAGCAGAAATTAATTCATCCTTAGCTCTCATAGAGAACATGACTATTTTTTTAATAGTCAGACTACAACATAAAAAGCCAGCTCTGAACATGGTAGCACCCAGAACTCAAAACAACTGCTCAGGACTTCAAAAGATCACACTCTGTGCATCTTTAGATTTAATGTGACAGAAAGATATTGAAAAGGAACTGTCATTTTTGAAAACTGAACAAATGTGAATTTGTCAAAGGCAACACAAGAAATCAACAACAGATTCAGGCTCAGAAAATCTGGGCCTCAGCTCCCTTGTTGACCTGCAGTGTGATATTCTTTTCAGCAATCCTAATGGATGCCTGACAACTGTCAGCAGTGAATGGCTTCAGTATCTTAATCTAACCTCTGTTTCTCTTGTGCCTCTCTAAAGAACTAACAAACTATTAAACATTTTCCCTGACACATATACTGAAAATGTGAGTCAAAAAGAATAGTGGGTGCAAATTTTGACTGTGCAGAGCAGAAACAATTAAATTTATAAGCTCTACTGACAGCCAAGCAGCCAAGTGAGTGAGCTTCCAATGAAATAGAGATGTATATATATAAATCAGTCGGCTCCAACATGCACATTGCTTAATAAGGTAGGTGACTCCTCTAGGAAATATGTGTCTTCTCAGATAGTGACAGTTGTCACTGGTGTATTTTTGCACTAAGAGACCTTTGCCCTCTTAGCCTCCTGAATTTTTTTATTTTTTTTTTAAGGAAAGTAATTCGATTGGCATTCCATCTTTGCAACATCCAGACTGTTACCAAGAGTTTGTTCTTTCTCAAAGGGCCAATATGTGCCCACAAATATATTTGCCCATATTAAGCTTCCTAAAATAGAGCAAAAGTGGAATAAGCACCTTGCAGATTCAAGCTTTCCTCAAGTGAATAATCCTCTTGAGGCCTTGGCTTACTGATTTACCCAAATCAACTCCAAATCCACCCTCATTAATAAAAGCCCCTCAGATGAAAAGTGTTATTTCAGAACCACCACCATTTTTAAAATGAATTATTTGCACTAAAACTTTCCACCCAAGTTAAAATTATATAGGGCATCTTCAAGCATAAATAACAGCATTGTCCTAAGAGCAGTTACTAATTCTGACTTTGCAAAAGCCTGAAGAGTGTGTTTCCTTCAGCACAGGAAATGAAAAGATCAGATGCAAATATTTTGAATCAAAACAGTTGAAATTTGTGTGATGTGGCAGGAGGGGCTGTTCAAGTCAATCATCAGTGAGGTAAACTTTTAGCTTTTTTGGATCACTTTTTAACTGTGAAAAAGGTTCTGGGAAGAGTGTCTGAAGCAAACTGTGTCAGGCACATGGTGTCAAATGTAAGTGCTATTCTCTTTACCATCAAAGCATGTGAATGCCCCTGATACATATCTCATGGATGTTTCACAACTGCCAGTTAAGGAGCACAGGGACAGCCTGAGAAATAGTTCACAGCAGCTTGAACTCTGTCACTTGAGCAGAAATAAATGCTTTTCTCTCAGCAATACATGTAGCCTCGTTATTTTCTTGTCAGGTGAGATATTACCAAACCAGGGTGTAAATTCTCTGAGGGATTTGCCCTCAGGGAAGAAGGGACCTGAATGCTTCACTCTGAAATATCCAACCAAAGGCTGCAACTCCTGATAAGTTCCCCCTGTACCAGGAGACTTTTTCTAGTGTTTTTGTTTTGGTTTGGTTTGGTTTTTTTTTTGGTTTTTTTTTTTTTGCACTTGAAAGCTCTTCAGAAGGGAGAGGCAAACATAGCACCCCAACCACAGGGACATATCTAATTTTATCCAGTCTAGGGCAACAGTGTATGCTCAGACAACATAGCCCCCAAGAGTAAGAGGAATAGCCATATTTGTGCATCACACCAATTGGGAAAAAAAAAAAAAAAAGGAAGTGCTTGCAATGAACAAAAAGCCGACAACTCTGGTTAGCTCTGAAGGAACTTGTACTCATATTGCAAGCTGCCAGAAGTCACAGCCGTGATGTTCAGAGCCAGCAACGACATTCCCTAAGAGCCAGCCCTATCTGACCCTATAGATCCTGGTCTGCTGCTTAGACACAGCCCCACATTAGCAGTCTGGGCCCTGTGCAGCATTAGGCTGCAGTTTAGTGTCCAGGAATTAACAGAAGGGCAATGCTGTCTGATGGAGAGGTGAACGTGTCAGTGAAGAAAAGTAGTGCAGAGGGGTGGGAAAGGAGGGAAGGCACAAGAGTGTTTACCATGCAGGCAGATTCTGGAAAGCTTTGAGAGCTTTAGAAAAGCAAGTTAACCCAGCACCATGGCTACTGTATAGAGCTGATGTCATCTGGCTGTGCATAAAAGCCTCCACTTTGTCTTCTTTTGTGCAGTCCCAGAATGACATCACCCCGAAGCACAAGAACGTACCTTTGTGCTGCAGCCCTTCCCCTGCTGGCTCCTGCCACACATCCCACTCCTCCTGCATGTGTCCCTCCTTTACCCAGAAATGCTCCTTCATTCACCCTCCCTGAATGCAAGGCACCACTGTCTGGCCAACGAGAGCCCTTTGGGAGCCCACAAGCGCCAGCAGTCTGTGGTAGGCGCAAGGAGCTCCTATTCAAGCAGCTTATAGAATGCCATACACCTCAGCAACCCACAGTGGGGCCTCTGCAACCCACTTCAGCTGCTTCACAATGCTGTCAAACCTGAATGGTGTGAACTGCTTAGGCAGACAGGGCAACTGGGGCAATTTAATTATTTTCAAGGTTGGATCTCCTTAGATGGGATGTACAACAGCACACGATTTAATCTTGTTACAGTCCACTATTGCTGTTAAATAAGAAGAGTGGAAAAAAAATTGCAGTTGTAGCCTCACTATAAAGAAACTGCAAGCACAGTTTGCAGTTGTACAGTTATACAGATTTGTTTATACCTGGCATTGTTTTTTGCCTGTTTAAAGAGGCCTGTGACAATCTTCATGACATGCAAAAACAAGACAACAAAACCCAAATGGACCAACGTTATTTCATGCAGATAAGTGGGGGGGGGGGCAGCTGGAAGTGGACATTACCCAAGAAAACAAGTACTGCTAAATAAAATTACAGAGAAGCCTGCACAGAAAACACTAGTCTATAGAAATGTGGAAAACTGAGGGCTGAATGACCCCATCAGAAAGCCCATTAGAAAGTCACTCATGGTTACCCTGAAACAGCACCTATCTTCTGTTCAGTACAGACATTCTAGACATGCTCCTCATATCTGTTCCTACTCCTGGAAATGAAAGCATATTTCACTAACAGCTCTCAGTGTTCGAGCAGACAAACTTTGGAGGTGTACATGTGCAGAAACATTGACGGGGAAAATACTTAGAAAATTACAAGGAAATCCAATGGTTTTCGAGCTGTAATGGGTTATTTCTACTTAGATGGCATAGAATGGCATAAGCTGAGACTCTATTAAACATACAGGGAAGGAAACTTACCCTCCCAGAGGAAACGTGGATAACTTACCATTAACACGCCACAGCATCTGGAAGCCACTTCGGGCATTCAGTCCATCAGAATAAAACTCCACATGAAGGCTGGTCCCTGTAGTGCTCCCTGCCAGTGGAAGAGATTGTCCGCAGAAAGTGCCTATCAGGTTGGATTGTACATCAGGCCCATCATAGAGCTGAAATGAAACAAAAATATACACCAGTGAGTAAAAAGCAGCTCCCCAATTCTTACTGTTTTGTACAGGATTTCAAGGAAAATGCAGTGACACTTCTCACACTGGCCACCCTTGCACAGCAATATGAGCCTGAGGAGTGTGGAAAGATTTGGATTAAATAATAAGCAAATATAACTCAAATATGTCTTTAAACCTTGCTGCACACTGTGTACAGCAGGGAGGTTTTGCTGTTTCTGTTATGGTGTGTATTGGGGGTTGCTGGGGAAGAAGATAAAGGGCAAGTGGCAATGAACTGAAATAGAAAGAAAAAGAGGATGTCACAAGTTTGATTTGCCCGTGCCTCTAACTTGCTCAGTGCCTTGGTGACAACTCTGTTTACATCTTCATTTCTCTGAGGCTGTGCCCAGGTGATATCAGGACTGACTGGTCTTCTGATGGAGAAAACCAAGCAGTCAGCATCACGAGGGCCTCCTAGAGTAGTGGGGACAAATTGAGAACCAAAAGTAAAGTAAATCTTTAAAAGCACAGAGAAACTTCATATGTGTTCATTTATGGTTTCATAATCATGTGCTAGTGTCCTGCTTTGGAGGAAAACTGGACTGAGCCGTGCTTCTGAAATTTGATCTACCCTTGTCATATTTTATGTGACAGTATTTTGATAATCAATGTGTTGGCAAATGTAGCCAGCCTGAAAATCTTTCTGTTCCTCAAATACATATGATAAATGCTCCATCCCACTCTTAAAACTTCACCACTCTTTAAAAAAACCACCCCAAACAAGCAAACAAACAAAACAACAAAATGCTAGAGAAATACTCCCGTAGTTAAATATTGACATATGAAGTTAGTCATATACTCACATTTAAATGAAAACACATAATACATGTTTTGATGGAGTGATAGTAGGTGCTTTGAGCTTTTAAACATCTTTACATTTGTTATCTCCAAACAGGTTTAAATTGTCTTTCAAATTCCTTTGTTTTGTACCTTTTTTCAAATCCAGTAAATCACACTGAGCATGCATCCATGTTCCTCACCAAATACCACAATGCCCCAGTGTCATTTTTCAGGCATGAGGAGTGTAAATTTTTGAAAAGCTGATAAAATAAGACATTTTAGCTAAATTGCCTTTGAGTTACAATATCAGATTCCTGGTTATTGTCAAGCTAGGAGTTGCTTTATTATTTCTACCTTGGTTACAATGATTCCTAAAGTTTAGAAAAACATCAGCCCTTGTGCTTTATTATCACTTTGCCACAGTTCATCCGATCTGTCTCACAGTGCATATCTTTCTAACATAACCCAGCAAACTACTGGCACAGAAACCATGTCTGAACATTCTCATTGTGAATTTTTGGCATGCTTCCTTTCAGAATTTCAACAAAATCTTTTCTTTGTTCTGAAGCCATCACTGTAAAGTTCTTTCCATGCAAAGAATCAAATCTATGATCTCCAGAAAAACAGCCAAGGTTTATTTATCTTTGCTCTCCATTCAAATCTCTTTTCCAAATATCTTTGGTTCCACTAAGAATTCTCCTACACTCAGCACCCATAGTATGGAAGAATAATATTACAGAAAATATTGATTAACCATGCTAGCTACTAATTTTCACACACATTTTCTGGCAGACTCAACATATGGGAACGAGTAATTAAACCCTCAGCTTTTCTATTCAAGATGTTGGCCTTGCAGAATCTTCAGAAATCTTATTGTTCATTTAAAAGATACTTGGGGCCAACAAATCTAGTCAAATGCTTTCAAACCCTCAAGCACACAGTCTACTTGAAATGTCTTTAAAAAAAAAAAAAAATTGGAAGTAGTTCTGCCAGAAGTTAGGGGCAAATTGCAAGAATAATTCTATGGTAATATTCCATGGCCTATTTTATGACTGGTACGCATGAATATAATATAATGAAAGGCTCAAAGCATGATAAGTGTATTGTAACTTGAGAACTATCACCCCATTTGTTATGATTTCTCTTAGTGAAATAAGAAAAAGATTGTAGGTTTCTAATTGCAGACACACTGCTGGTAGCTCTTGCAAAGCCTTGATCAGATGTGTTTGCTAATAAGTATTAAATTTCATAAAGATTAGATTCTTATATATTGAATATCCACTTGTATTCTTTCCAAACATGAAGTTTGAAGGATCATCTGATGGAGAGGTGAGCTGTCCCATGCCCAGCATTACAGCTATGACCTTCTTCCAAGCCAGGGTGAAAGCTTTACACATTCTTTTAAGGCTTAAGTTCAGCAGAGTGAAATCAAGTCAGATCCAATTAGATTTTTTAATAGTACTACTTCCTTTGACAGCTTTGTGGTATATAGTACTCATATTTCTGTGGCTTCAAGCCATGGAAATCTTACACCAGAAAAATATGAATGGTGAAGAATAAATCATTGTGGAGATCATGAATCCATGCTCTGAATAGAAGCAAAAAAACTATGTTAAGATACATATTCACTATCAGCCATTAACTCTAGAGATTACAAATGAAAAACCATTCTAATGAACTATGGACTAAATCATACCCAGAAACTTCCAAATTCAAACAAAAAAAAAGCAAGCTTCTTGAGTCTCCTGCAATTTGATTCATCAAGGAAGTATTATTTTTATCTAAGACAGCTAATGCTGCATTTCTATGTAATTTCCTCTGAAAACAGTCTGTCAGTTTTTCGAGACACAAAGAATGGTTACCATGGCAATCCCTTCATGCCGTGCTGCCCTGTGGGGTTGGGTTCACAGCAGCATTTCGAAGGGAATTTGAGTGCCTGGCCAGCTGTAACTCATTGAGAGAGGCAGAACCACGACTGCTAGAATTACAGACGGGTTTTTTTGAGCTGTCGTTCATTTCTAAATGAAGGGAACAGCTGTGTGTTTTCACAGGGCATTTTGAACTTCACAAACTCCCTTTTGCTCTCACACAAACACAGGCAAGTGAAACTGAAGCTGAACACAGCTCTCATGAGCTACAGTTTCTCTCCTGATCTCAGAGATAGTGTTTCTCGGTAAAGTCCTGCTTTGTCAGCTGTGTTATCTTAAACTGCTGCAAATTGAGGCAAGATTCTTCTCCAGGCTATATGAGGCAAGGTACTCCTTAGGATTGTGCAAGGCAATTGGATTTTGAGGCACTCCTTTACCATACTGACTTTAGGAACTGGTGATTTGCCTCCCTTCCAGCTCCCCATTGGGAAGAAAGTGCTTGCTCCCTTTCTGTGTATATATTTGTTTTGTAATATATTTATTTGTTTAGACCTTTCAGACTCCACCAGAAAATCCAAGTGCTTCATAATAATTTTGGCAGGCAATCGAACAGTCAAAATATGCAAACAGCTGCAGCACATGTTCAGATCCTTGGCCTCCCTGCTTCAGCCAAAGAATTGCCAAGCAGCACCCAGAATGCTCCATTTTATCAGCCTGCACCCCGGCACTGGACCCGGGGGGGGGATGCAGTACGTTCAGATGAATTACTAGGCATGAGCTCAAAAACTGTTAAGAGAACCTCCTTATCAGCCTGCCTAGGAGCAAGCCTATAGGCTGACACGAAAGTAGAAAGGGGAGGTACCAGCTTTCTAGGGGAAGAATCAAGCTGTGTGACTGTCCTGCAGCGAAGGGGCAGCTGAAAACCATCTGCTGTACATTAGAGTGGGGCTGGGAAAGCAGGACTAGCCAAGGCTGCAGGAAGGGTTCAGCTTGGGTAGCTCTCCCAGGGGAGACACCATGGTCACCAGTATGACATTTTGGCTTTCTGACTCTTCAGCCTGGAAATATGTTGCTGACACGAAGAATGATGCTCTGGAGGCCACAGCTGTTCACCCCTTTTTGGAGGAGCAAAGCAAAGCGGCATGACCTGTGTCACAGAAAAGCTCATTACCAGAACTGGAGGAAGGGCTCAAGAACTGAGCTCACTGGAAAATGGAGGTTTTGCCGCATGGAAGAAATAAAGACCTCAAACAAATGGGAAAAATAAACTTTAAATGTGTTCTATTTGGGCATACTTGAAGCAAGGACATTTTTCTACCTGAGCACCTTGTCAAGCTTATTCCTTCTTGCAAAGTAAGCCTTCCAGAAAGGTAGTGAGACTCCATCTGTTCAGTTTTCCTGGCAGAAAACTGAGGGAGTGTTAGGGCAAAATGTCATTTTTCTATTGAAGAACTTTATTTGTATGAAAAGGCATGGGGTTTTTTTTTCATCAGGAAAAACATTACAAAGGAAAAACCCATGGCTAATCTGCTCAGGAAAAAAATTGCTTACATATACTAGTTAGTCATAACACATAGTCTCGATGCAGAGATGATGGAGTCTTCAAGTCAAACTTTCAGTTTCATATGAGGTGAAAATCCATCCTATGAATACTGACAGTTCTCACTTTTTTGTATTGTTAATAATACTGTTATCAGATATCAATAATTCATTATAATGATGAAAAATTATATTAATCATTGTCTCAATTTGAGACTGTTTGCAGTCAGAAAGTCTTTTTACAGGGACCAGCGGCAACAGTTCTGGGCTGTATTTGCAGAACTCATGAAAGGAGGCTGTGCCTTGGATCAGACCAGCAGAGCTGCAAGTGTCCCACCCATGGCCAAAGCTTCCAGGACAGTCTCAAAGAGCTTTTCTGACACACAAGTATCCCTTTCCTCTTTGAAGTGGGAAACCTGATATGGGATTGTTTGGATCTAAATACCAGACTCAGTGATTACAAGTTTCTGAGTAACTCTTCCTGAAAGGAAATGAAAGAAGAGGAAATTATGGAAAGGAAGTTTTGATGGCATTACAACAGGTATGTTACCAGAAAACAAAATGAAGCAAAAACTATACAATATAATCATCATCTAAGTAACAGAATGCACTCCAAAGATAGATCACCATTAATTGTTAAAACAAGAGTAACAAAACCAAAACTAATTAATTTCCAAGCAACTTGTTTCCTTTCCAGAAGACCTGGAGAGCAAACTTAAGAACCTGCAGATCTGTCAGTCAGAGGAAAAAAATAAACTAAAGCTCCAGAATGTGGCCCACTGTGCTCAGCACCACAGCAACATCATCTCATAGAAACAAAGGCAGCTTAAGACTTTGAGGGGCTTACTGCATGGGGCTTTGATACTTCTGAACAAACAGGAAAACAAAATAAGGTTATGTTTGCGCTCGCATGTTGAGAAGTGTTTGCAATTGCCATTAGAAAAAAAGCCCTCCTTAAGAACACATTCTTATTAATACGTTAATATAATTATTTAAATATGTTTATGCCCTAGATAACCTTTGATAAATATCCTTGCTTTGACCACTGGAGGCAACTTTCTTGTCTCCACACAAAGACACTCTCACTAATTAACCACTTTATTCTATAGAACAATGAGGTTTCACATGGTACATCACACTAGACATGTAGGCACAGTAGTTACTATCACTGGGATTTATCTCAAGTATGAAAATGTACAAATGTCTAGTTTTTGAATAGTAAAAGTTTTACCTGAGTCTGTTTTATCTCATAACCTGAGCCTGAATAACTCAAAGCCCTTTGAAAGTTTCAAACAATGTTAAATTCCAAATTAGACTGCAGTATTTTTTTAATAATTTTTCATCTCTTACATTACCACTTACTACGTTCTCAAAGAAAACAAGGGTTTTTAACTACAGTCATATCAGCTTATTCTCATCTTTCTAGTAAGGTTTATTTTGCAAATTATATAAAACCAGTGGTTTTCTTTAGCAATTAATAAATTATAAGAATGTAAGAAACGCAGGACATATCTTTGGATTAAATTTAAAAAGTGTTTTAGGTATAGGAGTAGGAAACAACTGCTGTTTAAGAAAGGAATGTCTAGGAGACTTCCGTCTAGTTGGTCAACCTTAAGAAATGCACTAAGAATCTTATTTGTTCAGCATGGTATTTTAAATCCCCAAGCCTGTATCAAGAGAGCACCTCCACCTAATCCCCATGCTGTCATGGACAGAATCCAAATGGGTCCCTGAAGTGTCTCTGCAGCCTTTCCTGACCAAGGCACTGCCTGGGGATCCATGCCTTTGTGGCAGTGGGATCATATATGCCCGGTGATGAGGCTGCAGCTATTTTGGTAGAGCACCTGCTTTTCTCAAAGCCTCAGAAATTGAGGCAGTTCCTCTGCAGTGAGAATCCACTCACGGTGGATGAAGCAGGACTGCTTTTGAGCTTGGGACAATAATATTTCCAAAGTTATTCTTCAGCAGAAAGCCGCTATTGTGGGAAAAGCTCCTTACAAAGAGACGGGGCTGTGCCTAAGGACACAGCCCTGAAAAGCCCAGGGTGATCTGAGCAGTTAGCAGCCCTGCCGACTCCAACGCAGGGCTGAGTGCTGCTCCTCCGGTGCTTTGCCAGCCCAGATGAACTGAACTGACACTATCAGAGGCCCAAAAGGGCAGGACTGTCTCTGGGAATCCCCCCTCCCTTTAAGAAAATTTGCATGACACATAACTATGGCAACTAAGGAGAATTGCAGCTGGTCTCAAATGAAGACAGGACAAAAGGGAAATATTCCTACCACTTAGGCTTTCAGGCTTGCTGATGTGAACAACTGGAGGGGGGGAAGGAGGGGGGCAGACACAAAACCTTCCTAAAAGTCCAGTGTGGTTTTCTCTGAGCTGTCTGGGAGCTTCCCTCTGATGAGGGGAAGCTTTGACTGATGCAGAGGGGGTTTCTCCTGCCACCATGTAATTTTGTATTGCAATGCCTGTACTGAATGGGATACACAGTCTCACACATGTTGGCCAGGCTTTCCAGAAAAATTTGGAATACAGAAGAAGAATAGAGGAAAGAAGAATCCAGCTGCAACTAGAAGAGTCCTAAATGCTCTGTTTCCAACAAGGGGCATGCACACTACCATCATATGGTGATATTTCACAGTCACTTCATTGTACAATGGTTTTTTTTTGAAGGAGCAGGCAAAGTCACATTGCTCTGAGCTGGCAGGGTGTGGAAAACACCAAGTCCATGAAGGTCTGACTCATTTTTTGAGTCCAAAAGTGGAGCCTGTGCTGGCTTCACTCGTGCTTCTTGTCATCTGAGGTTTCTGTAGGCACCATGCAATTCTTTCATCACTATAAATTTAGCTGTCTTGAGGGGTGGGGGGTGGTTTATGTGTGTTTGTAATTTTGCTTCTACATAACCTTTCAAACAGTGAAGCCAAAGTCTACTTTGATTCTGGCAATGCAGGCAATTAGGAGAACAAAAATTTAAGCCCTGAGCCAGTGTCCTTTAGGTGAGCAGCTTTTTGGCCTGACACTCTCCTTTTGAGTACCCAGACGTATCATTGAAAATCAGTGCATGGGCTAAGACTTTGTTGTGTGCCAATGGTAAGGTCTGCCAGAGAAACCTGAGGAGAATTGTCACTTTTATCCTTACAGCCTTACACTGAAGGACTTTTTGTAGAGGCCCATAACCCACTGAAGGAATTCAGGGATGGGCTGGCATGCTGCCAGCTTGCATGGTAATACTAATAGATACCACTGCAGTCTGGCCAGCAGGCTGTAATTTGATGTCTGTGTGCAGAACCTGGAAGGGTATATTTTATATACCATCTGCATCCCCAGGGCGATGTACCACCAGTAACATTTTGTAAATCAGTGCACAGCCAAAAGCAAAGCCATTGTCTGTGCTTGGAGAGTTCCTGCATTACTTTGAAAGGACGCACCCATAAATAAAATGTAATAATGCTAATCTCCTAATATGGTTTAAGCATATTTACTAATTACAAGAGGGAGTAATACTAGAAACAGCGTAAGATATTTTTATGTTAAGATAATAAAAAAAAGTATGACCAGATGAGTGTGAGCAACAACTATCTAATGCAGTATTCCCAGATGGAGAAAAAGGATATTATGGCACATCCCTGGAATGCTACTGTGGTTTAAAAAAAAAAAAAAAAAGACATCCTGTTACCACCAGAAGGAAATGAAACTGTTTTCAGGAGCAAATGCCATATTAACTGCTGTATTCATCTGATAATATTCCACATGTAAGTGTGCAATGGTATTTTAACTACCTCATTGCTGAAAGAGTCTTACATACACTGACAGAAAGCAAGCAAGGAAGTGCTTTAGTCCAAAGAGAAATTCTGTCCTGCCCTGCAGCAGAAGAAAGGCATTTGTTATTATCAGGCCACTCTTTGCCCCCATAAGATGTACTTTTGCATTAACCCAATGATAATTCCATCTTTGACACTAGATCAAAAGTGCACAGACCAAAGGGGTGAAACTCAGAGAGCTCTGAAACTTGTCTTGCTTCATGACAAGTTTGCTATCTGCTTATCAGGCTGGTGGCATCTTGCAAAAGGCTGGGCAAACTCTTTCCTGTCCTTATTAAAAGCAAAGACTAAACGGACTGTACTTCAAGGGATGGTTGTACTTTCTGAGAAGAAGAACAGAGAGTCAGATGGTGATTGAAAGAGAGAAAGATTAGTGGTTTTCAAATAATATTTTTCTTGGATAAGGAAGGAGTAAATTTCCGTTCTACCACTAGACTGATCTTCAGAACAATAACATGACATTCTCCTTACTTATAAAAGAGCTTTGCTTCCACAGAGATTATGCTTTACCATGCAGAAGAAGAAGGTAATTCTTAATTAAAGATGGGCAATTAAACACATGCTTGTTCAGCTAATAACCTGATGAATGTAGAGGAAAGAATGACATTTCTATGGCATTGTCTGCAATATCTCACTGGTTACGGCCTAATGGCTCCTCTAGAAAGACTAATGTTAGGTCATTTAGCCAAGCCACAGCATGCAATATAATTTAAAGATCATCCAATCTAATTACAGTTAGTGAAGCATCACTAGGAACCAGTCTGCTATTTGGTACGTCTTGTATCTTATCATTGCCACTTCTGTATATGTCTTTATCAGAAGCAATTAATCTCATATTCTTGAAACTTTGCTGTAAAACTCCTTCCAAAATGTCACACTTTCTATGAGCAATGAGCCAGCATCCTCTGACAGGCCAAAAAACACTGCACATTGCTCATTTGTTGAGAAAGTCCTTTTATGAGGTTCATGCTATAGACTGACATTATAAAGAACTGCAGCTTTGACTCCTTCCCACTCTTCCCCTTCTCAATTTCTGGCACTTAAGCATGGGGGCAGAAAATTGCCATGAAATCAGAAGAGCAGGGCTTTTTCCTTCCTACTTGAACACAGCATAAATAGTAGTAGATACTAAAGTGGTGGAGATGCAGGCCCTGCCCAGATCAGAGTGAGTCAAAGCCCATAAATGTTTCCTGTGCAGAGGGATTGCTGCTTACCATGAGTAACACCAGCCAGCTGGTGGTACAGTGGCCTGGCTGACAAGAAGCATCCCATGATCAAAGGAGAAAAGGAAATGCATAACACAATACACAGCTGACTTCTCATTGCACAGCTGTCACTGCATTTCAGTCTGGGACAGCCACACGTTGCACTTGCACTTACTCATCCTCTCTGGACATCTGACTATATTTTTCCTTGTCCTGTATGGGAAACAGTTATTTGCTCTACAGGATGACAATGACTTTGGTAACTGACAATCACTAGGAATACTCCTATGTAGAAACTTTTGGTGTTGTCATCACTCTACATATTCCATTTCTGGCTCATATGTGGACTAAGCCAGGGAGCAAATAGCAAATTAACATCTTCTGTGTATATCAGATTGAATTAGTCACGAGGCAAAATTTTCTTCTTTTATACTACATGTAGGTTTGGGTCAGAGTGTAAGTCATAATTAAACACAAAGCTGAAGAACAGGCCCTTTTCCAGTATGGAGACTGGGACCAAAACCACAGTGTCCAGCAGGCCAGGTCCAGCAGTACTCAACAACATAGATTGCTCAGTCTAGCTGTCTCCACCCCATGATTTTCTCCTTCAGAATTCAGAAATATTTCAAAACAATAAGAGCGTTATTTTGAGATATTTGCAATATCATGAAAATATGTCCACGTGCATTAAATCTGTTTCTTATACTAACTTTTTTAAGTGCCTCTGCTTTTTTTTTTTTTTTTTTTTTTTTTTTTGCAACTACCATTTCTTGATTGTAATCTGCTAAGGCAGGTAATGTCCCTGCCATAAGACCTCTGCAACATTTAATCTTGTCCTTTTCCATCACATACAACCCTCCCTTACTCCTACCACTACAATTGTGATCATTGCCTAATGCAACCTGAAAACTAACTCTTGTCCTTCCTATCCCCAGCCTCCCAGCAAGTAGCAGCAAATATTGTCACCAAGCCTGCCATCTGCTAGCTGCCACAGTGCACCATGCTGCTACTGTCAGAGCTGCCACAGAGCTAAGAGGGCAAACAGGGTGTTGCTGCCTGCTGCAAGGGGCTGAGGTGGCAGAGCTGATGCCACCAAACCCAAAAGGAGATGGGAAAAAGGACACCTAAAAGCTGCCCAGGAAAAGAGCACTTGGATCAGTGCCAGTGGGCACTCTGGATTGTGAGTGCACCCACATGGAAACTGTCTGAGCAGCAGCTTCCCATTTCCTTCAAGAAAATGGTGAATGGCTCTGGTGTATGATCCATGTATCAACCACTTAGACTACAGTGAGCAGGATTATAATTCTATTATACTCAGCCAGACCATTGGATCTCTCCCCTCTTAGGCCTCTTTGCAATAAAGGAATCTCAAAACTAGCATGTGTCAAAAAAGTAATCTACTTTAGCTGAGCAGCTATGAGGTTTCTTTTAAATAACCTTTTTTCCAATTTGCAGTGGTGTCAGACTCCACATGGATTTCAATCAGAAAAGTCCCAAGTGTCTGCAGTCTGCTTAGAAAGTGAACTGTACACTTGTTCCAGATGACTCCTCCTTTCCCTTACACCACAGAGCACTCCCAGCCTTGACAATATGCTCCCCTTTCGCAAGAGGCAGGGTGGGAGCAAACAGTGTTCAGTTCCCTGGCTGGTTCAACCTTGTTCTCCTTTTTACACTATGGCACATATTTGTACAGCATGCAACAACCAAATGAGAACATCTTTTCCAAGTGGTATTTCTTAATGGCATTTGGAGAAAGATTTGTAAGTAATGTCACAGGACTGACAAATTAAAGCCTCCTTAACACACTTCCATGATTCTCTTTTCCCCTTGTATTTCCCTTTTTAAACCTCTTTCAGTCTGTATTTTCTTTGATTGAAAGCACTGAAAAGTTGTTAAAACAAAGAGTGCTCCCTGTCTCCTCACTCCCTCAGATATGTTTTATTTCTGTTCTTTTAAGTGCTTTGGATCAGGTTCCTTGCCTCTGGCATTATTCTTCCAGCCTTGACTTACATCTAGAATAGTGTCTTCTGGCAAGTTTCTTACTCCTCATTGGCTGGCTACTGTGTGCAAGGCTCCTGCTTTTCATGGGTCAAGGGCTCAGGCATCTTGAGACTAGCACTGGCTCCAGTGTTTCTTTTTCAGCCTCCTCACAAAAACAAAGCAGGGTTTAATAGTTCTCAGTATAAAGCTCCCTTATTTATTTTCTTCAAATGGCTGTTCTTTCTTACCATTCCTGGCCACAAAGAGAAGAAAGCTGGGAGAACATCACTTTTGCCAGTTTATTACCAATTTTGAGCTGTGAAAGCTGTCCCAGTAGGAAGGCAGAGGGAACGAGAGAGGATATCTACATGGAACAGATTAGCCCAGGCCTGTTCATCATCACCAGGCCTGCTGTTGAACTTTCTGCAAGACCCCAGTGTGATTAAGTATCCCCAGAAATATGGGCACTATTCCATAGCCCTCTTCCTGGCTATTAGTAGTCTTTCTAACAGTTCTCTAAATTTCAGCTCCTCTAAAGCAAAAACCCAAGTAGAGCACAGCAGCTACAAGCTGGCATCCTGTACAAGGGTGAGTTCTGAAGGACAGATGAGTTCAGCAAAACAGCAAAAGAGTAGGCAGGAGATTATAACCCACAGTATAGCAGTGATCATGACTACACTCTACTTCCCACAGTACTAAGCACAAAATTGAGAGAAAATATCTTTTAAGTTATCCTAGAAAATTTTAAAAAAATATCTTCTCTGTCCTAGAGATTTTTTTTTTTTTTTAAGGAAATGAAAAAAAAGGGTACTTGTCTTTAGGTTTCCTGGATGGCTTTATTTGGCTAAAAAATGTCACATTTTATTTATGGATACCCTAATTTTCTTTCAGTCCCTTTAAAGAGGCAGATGAATTATGAAAAGAAAAATATAAACAGGAGACACTGCAACCCTCTCTTTAAAAATGTAGAAATAATACATACTAAAGTTTTTGAATCCACCCCGCTCCTTCTCAGATAAAAACAAGAGGAAAATAATTGGGCTCATTGCCTTTTTGCAATCAATTTACTAATCCCGGGATTTCTTCTGCTTTACATGAAGCTGGAATCATGACATCTCATTTCACCCATAAAAGCCAATGCCTCTAACCTCAGGTGGTAGCCAGAGTATAGTAAACCAAGGCACCTGCAAAGGGATTCATCCTCCCATTTGCACAGACCTGTCTTAGGGCAGCAATGCTTCTCTCCCTACTGATCGCAGAGGAAACAGGGTCAAATCATTCGGATCTAACACTTGAGTTTTAGGGGTTAAATTTAGATACGATAAATTTCCCCTTGCTCTTCTGCATCTTTATTATTTTTCTTTATTGATGGAGACTTAATTTTTCTTGTTTCTATTTACCTTCAAGAAGTCACGATTACAGTCCGATCCATCTTCTAAATCAAAGGCCGTGAAGCTATAGTTGAGAGTGTTCCCCTTGGTAGTCTGGATGGTCCAGCTGCAGTGCTCATTCAATGGGTAATTATTTGGATAATTTAAACTTTCCAATATGCCATGGCTACGATTAACAGTCAGTACGTCATGGCAAACTGAAAAAGAAGTGATAATAGATCATATTTGTGCAATGATCCAATAACTCAAAAAGTTACAAATTTAAGTTACTGATAGTATTACAAGGTGAGAAATAATTTTATTCAGATTAGAGAGGTCATATAGAAAGAGAACTGTGACCTGATGAAGAACATATTTATATGTTCCAAACCAGATCCAGACTTTCCAAACTCGAATCCTTCATCTCTATTATGACCTTCTTTTCTGACACTTGCAGCCTCGTCAGTATTTGTAGTACATATATCTTTTGGCAGTTTCCTTTAATTCTAAATACGTGGTTATGCTTGAACACATTCTGATAGATAATGGCAGAAATTTGCCCTGTTGTTTGAAACAATTTGGGAAGGATGCTCAACAAAGATGAACAAATAGATTGAAGTGGTTCATTTCAGCAAACTAGGAAAAAATTATCATCATGGCTAAAACAATAAATGGAAAGTATACTACGAGTATTGGGCTTTCTGGCTCCAGGAACAGGAAGTGATTATGAATTTTTTTTAAAAGGAGCCATGATTTTTCTTTTGAGACATCCAATAGAATCCTAGCATAAGAACCAGACACTTACCTGCAATAATAAGAGCTTTCCTTGAAGTGCCAAGAAAATGAAAATAAACTAAACTAGACAAAGAATGAAATTACAGTTATGGCATCGAATCAGTGAGTCTAATTTTCCTATATTCACCTTGCCATAAAGACAGAAAATATCAGTGTGGGCAATCCCTTGTCTGGAAGCAGCATGCCATGTGTATCAGGAGCAGAGCAGTGTAGTGCACAGAGAAGTGGGCAGCAGGAGGGGAGTGGGACAGGTTCTTTGCTTTGTACAGCAAATCTGAAGTGTTTGAACAGTAGAAATGGCTGAAATTGACTTGCACATCTGTTCTATTGTCTGCACGCTTACCTCCTGCATATTTTTTATTCTTTCCAAACGATTTAAAAGGCAGCAAGGTCTATGTTTTTAGGACTTTGAAATGCTCGGGATACAGCTGAAGGTCAGGGTCAGGTGGAGAGGAGCTTGTCTGCAAAGCTACACTGAAGCAACAACTCTTTGAAAGGACAGAACGAAGAGCACAAAATGGATTTTGAAGAATGCAAGATGGGTAAAATCTGTTACCCCCTGCCACTAAGATTTTATCAGAAACATATCAGGCACAAAGGTGCCTTTGAATGTTAACTTGATACCATGTTTTCCTTGCAATGTTTTTCAGTTCATCATTACATTTCTTTCATGTATGTGTAAACGTATCTGGCATCCTTATTTTACACCATACTACCTACATAATTTTAGCTTTTGGGCAAGCCATTAAAAGCCTTCTCTGATGCATCTTCAGGAATTAAATATGAATGTAAATCACATTATCTGATAGCTCAGGTTCTTCATCTGAGTGCTTTGAAAGTGCTCTTTCTGTTTAATTAATGAAAGGGAGGGGGAACCTCTTCTAATATATCTTCTTGACATTGCAGTCTGAAAACTACATGGTAGATGAATCTGTGATATCTGTAAGGAATTAGGGAGCCAAAGCTTCCCCACTCTTCTAATTATTGTATGTGTCGTGTGAGGATGAATAGCTTTTTGTTTTTTTGTAATCCATTTACTGTTGTCCAACTAAATGTCTGTAAATCTACAGCAATCCCTGTCACTTGGGCATGTCATATTTAGGGTACACAAAGATGCTTGCAAATAATTTTGTATGTGGTGAAGTTATTTATCTTCCAATGTGCATTTAATCATATAAAAAGTATGAAGTATATAAGGAGAAAAGTAAGTACTGGGACTATATTCAAGATTAGGACTGTGAATAAAATAACTTAAATTTGTCACCTGTCTTGGATTTTTTTCTCCAAATGTTATTATTCTGATATTTCTGGGGTAGAACTATTTTACAAAAAATCGTTTGCAAAAAAAATATGACCCTTATCACAAGATATAAAAAATTAAACTTTTTTAAAGTGTTCCAGGTAGGCTAACTTATCCCAAGCACCTACAACGATGCAGGATGGCTGACAGGATCTCAATTATCCTTTGCCATCCTGCTTCACAAGCAGCTAGAAAATCAGAGAAGCTTGCTGTATCTGCCTTCCCTTTTTAGAAGTCAAGAGACTGGATGAGCAGAAGAGGAAGAACAGTCCAATCTATCCTGTTATGGACTTCCAGCACTTGTTATTCTGAGTAAATCTGGAGTGGTAAGTGCCACGGATGCTGGTAATAAAAGTAGAGACACCTCACCAGCTTTCTCTTAAGCAGGAGATGATCTCCAATACAAGAAGATGGGCAGATAATTTTTAGCTCTCTGTTCTGTAACTGTAGCAGACTAGAGAATTTGGGTCAGTGGTATGCTGTACACAGTGTCCTCTGCTCATGAATAGGTAAGATCGTGGGCTGCAAGAAGTTTCATGAACAACATGAACTGATGAAACTTGTTCTCATCTTCTTTTACTTACTTACCCTGTTTGTATTTGGCCAAGAAGCCTCCACCTTGCAGACTGTTGTCTGTCCTTAGTTTTACAAACACGGTGTCTCCACTGGAATGGATGAGTTCTGGTATCTGATTCCCACAAAATTTACCTAGCTGTCCAGCATTACTGCTATTGCCATCATATACCTAAAAAAAAATTTAAAAGATAAATAGAATAAAGCTGAGGGCATTACAAACCCAGGTAATTTCCCACTGCGAAATGTCTGCTTAGGGAATTGTTACTGGGTATACAAGGGGTTAAACTCTATTTCTGTGCAGAGGAAGCCTGACAGGCATTTCAGAAACAAGCAAATCAGTGGAAAAACAGGAAACCAGTAACTGAATACTGGTGGGTTTTGAGGGGCTTGCTCACCAAGAGGGGAAACCTTCACTCCATTTCAACTTTATTAAAAATATTCAAATTTACGCAACAATTGAAATACTAAATTTGGAATTAACAATAGGGTTATTGACACTGCTGTGCTTTTTTTCATGTAATTTACTAAGAAAACATACTAAAGCCTTAGTTCAAAACACAGGACATTTAAAATATATAGATTCTTGTTTCAGTGGCCTTTCTATCTAGACATAAATTCTTTTCTTACCAGCAGCTACACAAACACTGCTGCCTTGCCTCTCACGGCTCTGTGATATGATGGTAGCACATCAGCAAGGAGCTTTTCTTTTCTGGGTCTGTTCACCCAGTAACACTTGAAAACCAAGGCTCTGTGTTTTCCCTTGCCTGTGTGCCCATCATACCCCCTTAGAGAGCAAAGCATCACGGGGTACGTACTGCAAGGTAATCGAAGGTGCACTTGGGGTGATACTCTAGATGGAACTGCTCAAACTGGATTTCATATGGGCTTCCTCGGCTTCCTCTGAGGAACCAGTAGCACTCTGAATTGTGGTAATATGGCATAGGGTAGTTGGGAGACATGAAGATGCCAGAAGCTGTCATCAAAGTCCCGCCACAACCTGAAAATGGCGAAGAAACCAAACCAACACTTAACATATATAAGAGTAGAGAACTGGACATGATGTGTGAGATTCTCATTACTGACCTCCTTCACGTGCTCTGAACATCTTCAGCGATGCCCCAAAAATCTGCATCTAGCCATTAGTATTGTAAGCAGAAGAGAGCCCACAGCACATAGAAATATTAACTATCTAATTTGAAAAGTGCTTCTGATAGGCAGTTAACTTTCAAATAGAAACCTCTCAATTAAATTCTTGATTGCCACCTTCCTAAACATATGAGATAATTGATGCAACATTTTATCTAGTGAACAGTCCGTCCTTGCCTGTAGTGAAAAAGAAAGCCCAAGGATCAAGAAAGTTGGATCCTTTATCTTCACAACATGCATAGATTAAGTTACTATATAATTGGAGAACAGATTGTAGAAGATGGGAAGCAGAAAAGATGTGGAGAAAAAGGTGGCAAATTAAACACAAAGGATCAAAAATTAGATGTGTAAAATAGTTCTGTACTTGATGCAGTCATTTTACCTGCTGATGTACCATCCCACTCTGCCGAAAATCCCTTTTCGGTGCCAAATACATCACTTACAAACTTTATCCACAGCTTGTTACCGTGAGAGATTATAACAGGAGGCAGGTCTGTACCACAGTATTTTCCAAGAAGAGGAGAAGTTTCATAGCCTCCATCTCTAGAATGAGAGAGAATAAAAACCTTGGGTCAAAGAGGGAAATCATGAGAAATCTTAACAAATCCAAAATATTGGGATTCTTTCAAGCCTGGGAAAGCCTCATCCTGGCTCTTTATCTTCCACAGCAATATCACTACCAAATACTAGAGGATTCCTGCTACTTGCAGTAAGAAGCTCTACCACAGTCACCTGCTTGCTGAGTGTGTCACTCTCTCATCTGAGCAGCCTGTCCAGAGGGTGTCAACATAATAACAGGCTCAGGAAGTGTCTCAGGTAGAATCAGTGCTGCAGAGAGCAGGACTTGCTCTGTATTCTACTGGGTGGTACCAAAGGTAATCCTCTAATTTGAAACAATAGTTTCATTGCTCACTGGTTAGCCTGGCACAAAACTAGATGAGGTGACTTACTAAAAACTCCCCGTGTATATTTGCCACCACAAAAATGGGAATTGATTTCTGAATTCATTTTACCAAATGATGCACATTTTGAAATATTTTCTGAGTCTTCAAAATATTTTGCACAACCGCTTATTTTCCTATTTTTAAATTAAGTAATTTCCAGCAAGATCCTTTAATATTCTTTAATTTATTTAAATTCTTTAATATTATTTAATATTATTTAATATTCTTCCAGGAATATTTTTTAATACTGTAATCAGGATGCACAGTTAATGCTCTATTTTGCCTCCTGCATACCTGTCATGGCAATAAAAAAGATGGTGACAATGGCTTTATCAATTGCTTTCTAACCTTATCTTTAAAAACTTTCATACTGCAAATACCCTATGGGTCATTAGGACAATAATAAATACACTTGCATCTATATATGGGTGTGATCTTGATATGATGCTTTTTTAGTGGACAGTAATACTTTTAATTACATTTTGACAGATTTATACCTGCTTTTGAGAGAAATTTCTACTTAGACCTCGCCACTGTTTTCTTGTCATCCTCCCAGCTTAAACTGCTTGCTCATGTTACTGGCAGTTGAAGAACTGTGCCAGAACATTCTCTCACTTGCATCTCAGCCTCTGCAGCTGTGGTCAGATGAACAATTTTCGTAGTTGACTGAATGCAAGTTATCAGAGGACACCTCAGGACAAGAAACCAGAGTGACACTTCACCTAAGACTTATCTAGCTTCCCCTTCTAATGGTATCACGTTTGATGAGACACTCTGGAAATCCAGTTATGGAAGCAGCAATGAGCTGAATTGCACTTAGCAATGTTCTGGCTGTATTTTAAAATCTCTGTAATACTGCTGAGCTCTTCACAGTCAAAACAGAGTTAGATTTATACAATAAATGAATGTTTTCAGTTCTCAAGGTGAAAAAGTGAAAAAAAGGTCACCCCTGTTACAATTCAGGTTGCCTCAAACAAAGTGCTAATTGTTAAAATAAAGTTAGATTAAATTTAATCTCAGATTGTTGTTTTAAAAACTAAAAACCGCAACACATTGCTTAGAAAATATTGAAAAAGCTTTTCAGGTTTTCATACTTTTCTCCAGTTTGTATGTACAGCTGAAAAAAACCCACAGCTAATTCAGTTGGAATTCAAAATCTCAATACTGCAACTTCAGTAAGAAGATTTTTGTTTGTTTTTAAAAAATAAAGTACTACCTACCAAGGAATAATCCTTAGAGAATATCTGGTATAATGTTCAGAATCAGCTTTATCATGGTGCTTAGTGGGGTAGTGGAAACTCATGACATGCTCAGAGTGAAAAAAACACTCCGGCATTCTGCAGACATGGTTCACCCAGAGGGCTGGCTCAGGAGGACAAGAATGATGCACCAACACTGCAAAGTGCAAATCCCATCTACAGCCACATGGTAGAAAGGGCATGTACTTGGTGCTGCTGTATGTAGGCACGCAGGTAACCTTCCTGCATTTCTTCTGCTTATCTTTGTGCTGTAAAATTTCCTCGAAAGCACTAGGTAATGTCCTAAGTTTAATGGTGATGCCAGTGTAGACAGAAATACCAGATTATGTACATGTTCCTCCTGTTACATCCCAGAGTAACAGCTGTCTAAAGACTATAAACATACAACAGAAGACAGAATCATAAATCATAGAATAATTTGGGTTGGAAGGCACCTTAAAGCTCAACTGTACTACCCCATCTGCAATAAGCAAGGAGATCTTCAACTAGACCAGCCTGCTCAGAGCCTTGTCCAACCTGATCTTGAATGTTTCCAGGGATGGGGCATCCGCCAACTCTTTGGGCAACCTGTTCCAGTGCTCCACCACCCCCATTGTAAAAAATTTCTTCTGAACAACCCAAACTCTCTCAGCCCTTTTTCATATGAGACTGCTCCAGTCCTCTGATTGTCTCCATGGCCCTCCTGTGGACTTGTTCCAACCTATCCATGTCCTTCTTATGTTTGGGGCCCCAAAGCTGGATGCAGTATTCCATGTGGGATCTCATCAGAGCAGAGTAGAGAGGCAGAATCACCTTCCTCAATCTGCTTGCCATGCTGCTTTTGATACAGCCCAGGATATGGTTGGCTTTTTGGGCTGCAAGTGCACATTGCCAGGTCATGTCCAATTTTTCATCCACTAGCACCTGCAAGTCTTTCTCTGCAGAGCTCCTCTTGATCCATTTGTTCCCCAGCCTGTACTGATACTGGGAGTTGCTCCAACCCAGGAGCAGGATCTTGCTGCAGACCTTGCACTTGGCCTTGAACCTCATGAGGTTCACGTGAGCCCACTGCCAAGCTTGTCCAGGTTCCTCTGGTTGGCATCCTGTCCTTCAGATGTGTCAACTGCATCTCTCAGCTTGGTATCACCTGCAAACTTGCTGAGGGTGCACTCAGCCCCTTCATCTATGTCATTAATGAAGATATTAAATAACACTGGTCGCAGTAGAGACCCTGAGAGACACCACTTGTCAGCAATCTCCACCTACACATCAAGCCATTGACAATCCAACCAATTCCTCATCTTCTGAACCATTCACCCATCAAATCCATTTCTCTCCAATTTGAGGACAAAACTGTTGTGGGGGATGGTGTCAAAGACCACGAAGACTCATTTCACTCATCCACTGATGAAGTTGCTCCATCATAGAAAGCCACTAGGTAGGTTAAGAATGCCCTTTTAGAAGGCATGCTGGCTGTCTCAATTCATCTTCCTGTCCTCCATGTGCCTTAGCATAGCTTCTAGGAGGATCTGTTCCATGATCTTCTCAGCCACAGGGATGAGGCTGACAGGCCAGTAGTTCCCCAGGTCCTCTTTTCTACCATTTTTAAAAATGAGTACAGTGTTTCCCCTTTTCCAGTCATCTGGGACCTCCCTTGACTACCATGACTTTTCATATACCATAGAGAATATATCACAAAATAGTCAATAAAACTCTTTGTTTCTGCACTAAGGAAAACAACCCAAATGCAGTGCACTTGCTCTCTTGTAATTCATCAAGTGGGAAAGCTGACAAGGGAGCAGGATGAGAGGAGGAAAAAGGTAGCCTTTAAAGTTCTCTGGTAAGTCCTTTCCAACATTAACTGCAGGGATGCGTAGTTAAAACTAAAGCTTATGAATGTGCCTAAGTGGATTTGGACAATTTACATGGTTATCAGTAATAAGGACAAGAGAAATAATTAGCCTTGCCTGATTTCTACATGATCCTCTGTACAGCGTTTATTGCCTTCCAAGGTAAAGTCGGTGAAGTTCAGCACAATCTGTCTGTTTATTCCCACTGTGATGGTGTATATGCACTCAGTCCGGACAGGGTACTTATTGGGATAGTTTGGAGATGTTAGCACTCCAGTTTCAGAACTGTAGTTGTGTGAGCAAACTTTAAAAAGAAAAGAAACAAGGATGAATTAATTTAACATGTATTCTAAATTAACAGGAAATTTCTATTTTCAGCAGACAGAGGAGCAAACATCCTGAGCATTATAACTCTTCCTGGACACAACTTACTGCTGAACATCAACATTATAAACTAAAACCAGAATCCAGCTGTTTCATGGGATTTCTTACATTTGAGTTGATTTGTTTGGCTTTTACCAGACCACTGTGTCTGTAATAAATACGCAACATAAGAGCAGTTTCAGCTGCCTAAGTTGGCTTTGTCCCAAAACCCAGGTAAGCAGAGAAAGGAAATCAAAAGGGATGTTTTGCTGAACAAAAAAGGTAGGATTCCTGAATTTCTGAAAAGCAGTGGTGGTGGAAACTGAATATAGTCTCTAGCTATGAGGAAAAGCTACATTGTTCTCAAACATTCCCCATGATCAAACCTGGCAGACAGAATTTTTTATCTAAATTTCTTTTTCCATTTTCTGGGCCAAAAGTGACAATCAGTTGGAAAGTAGTATAATCCTTAGAATCTGAGGACAAAGTAGTTCCACTTAACGTTCTATACTGAAATCAACTACACTAATATTTTTGTGAGCAATTTAGAAGCACCTTGGCATTATGAGCTGGAAAGAAGAAAAGAGTGTGGACTGATGCTGAGTCAGAACCTAAGCAGTAATTTAAAAGAAGCTGTTTTGAAAGCATGGACATAAGGACTAGGAATAAAAATATTTGCTGTAGAATAATACATAAGACTTGTTTTGGAAAGAAGAATTGTTGTCTATCAGTTGATCACAGTCAACAAGCAAAGTTTGTGATCTGGCTGCAAAAAGGGCAAGAAGAAATGTGAGCTGTGTCAGGTGTTTTCAGGCAAAACACAGAATCTTGAGACCAATGCACAAGGTAATGGTGACATTTCACCTGGAAAAATGTGGATAAACATGGTCACTGATGTTCCAGAAAATCAAATGTGAAGAAGCAAGACAGTGACTGCGGAGATAGCAGGACATTACTAGATTGGTAGGCAAGAGACTCTAGAAGAGCATACCTTGTCAAGCTTAGCAAGTGCAGATAAACATCAGCAAGCATGAAGAAAAGAAAAATAAAACACATTCTCAGTGACAGTAAAAGCTCTGAAGCTAAAAAATGTCTATGCATATGGATGCACAGAAATTAGGAAAAACTTTCTATCAGGAAGTGAGTTTCTAGAGCAATTATGAAGCCAACATAACAGATGTAGAAGGGAGGAAAAAGTCCACGTTTTTTTAAGATACAGTTTGATTAATTTAAGAAAGGGTTCACATTATGTAGCTCTGGGGGGAAAAAGAAGAAAAAAAAAAAAAGAAAAAGAAGAGGGCATAAAATTGTGGTCTGTATTTGATGCCCCTCGAGACTCACTCTGGTCTTCCATTCCCCCATTTAAGGTCATACAGATTGCAACTATAAGAAGTAGATTTCTTGAACAGTTCCTATCAAATAGACAGGTTTAGACTAATCATAAGTACAACAGAAAGAGCAAGAAAAATATGATTAACCCTCCTCATTTAAGCTGGTTGCCATAGATCTCTGAAATCTGTTTTCTAACATATCACAGATGCAGTGTAGTAATACTTACGCTTAACTCTTCAATTGCACAACAATTTAGGGGGAAGGGGTGAAGTTGCAGTTCAGGCCTTTTTTTATCTAAGGTTGGTCATTTCCATGTCTGTTCTCTATCCATTCTACCACTACACTTTCACTTTTAATGGTGTCTTTTTTTATGGTGGTTTCTTCTGTACTCTTGGTCATCTGAAAGGCCTCTGTTGAAAACATTTTCTGTGGGATAAACACTCCCAAAGCTAGCTACCAGACTCATGTTCCTAATTCATCACAAGGAGAACAAAGAAACATGACACAGAAACAGGTCAATAATTTTCTGCCATTGGGTTGTACTTCGGTATTGACAAGTCAATAAGGTTTCATGCACCAGCATACCTAAAATCGCAATCTACTAAAGTCTTTATCTAAAATTTTAGTCATTTGTGTGATCCATCACAGATATGCTCTAATGCACACATACAACAAACAGGTTAGTCCTGATCACCTTAAAAACCTTGTGCTGCTTTATAAATCCTTATAACACCCTAGCTGTGCTGCCAGCTTCTGTAGTGTTTCATGATATGTAGGGCTTATCATCAAACCCCAGATCCGTAAGTTGTATGATTTCTTGAGAATGCTGCCTGCAGGGTTAGAAATCTGACTTAGAAATGTGACCCAAGTTTTTCCTAACAGAACATTATAGAAAAAGCAATATAAAATTAAAAAGAAAATGTCTGTATATTTATAAGGTTATTTATTTTTAACTAATTATTTCCTCCTGATTTTGGAGGGGTAAATCTCTGAGTCGTGCACACTTAATGATTAGAGCTGTTGGAACACTGCCCTTACTAATTCACTCAGGGTTTGAGACTCTGAATACCAGATTTCAGCCTGTACAACATTAAAACATGTACTAGATCAGCACTAGTAATCAGTAACAGAGACTAGTGCTGTAAGGGCCCTTACAGTAAAATTAGCAACACAGAAGCCAAAATGGTTTTATCAGTCCTTCTAATAACAATTTCCACAGAATACTCCAGGTTCCCTCCCTCACTAAAGCTTTCCTTCATAGGAGGAATCCATACAGAACCTCATATCCCAAGTGTGCCATTTTAAACTCGATGCTGTGCACTGCACATAACAATATTCTTTATGAGCTAAGGAGGAATAAATGCAGAAGGTAGAAAAGTGACTGCCTTAGAAATGTCAGACTGTCAGACTTCTGGCTACAGAGAAATAAATCCAAGTGTAGATGGTGTGTATGCTGGCTGCTATGGGGATTAAGAAAAGTATAAATGAACCCATGTTTTTTGACAGACAACTCTCTTCTGGTAACTGGATTAATTTATAGTGTTCTACTTTCAGCAGAGAGTTGGCACTCACCTCACTAACAACATTTGGCAGGGGGGTGCTTGTGCAGTAAACAGTTCCTTCAGTGAACACTTAGCAAAGTTAGCAGGAAAAATGTTCTATGACTCCTTTGCCAAAGTTCAGAATGCAGTCTACTACTATATGTGATTATTATATGTCTGGAAAAAAATATTAATTCAGTTTAGTTGGAAGACACTTGTAGCTCATGAGAAACAGAAGGAGGCAATTGTTGAGGACAATCACACCTCTTGTTTTGCCAGTGTGTGAGGTTTTGAAAGCTATTCAATCTGCTTTCCGATTTTGGTACTGAATGTGTTTGCTCTTCTGAAAAAAATGCCATAAATGGCAGTAACCCACTGTAATAGCCAACAGAAGAGAAAAATGCCAGCTTTTGTAACACTCACTCATGCAATCATGCATAATGCAGAAAAATATATCCATGGGTTTTGCCATAAAGAGATATTCATCAGTTGCCACAATTTTAATTAATCAAAAATCAAGCTATAGTGTAACATGGGATTTTTCTTTCAGTCTCTCCGTACTGAAGGAAAATTGGGATCCCTAACAATTAGATCTTTATGTAATAATATGTATGTTTAGAAAAGAAAGGAAGAAACTATCACATAAAGTACATGCCTCTCCAAAGGCAGTGGAAAAGCAAATCCACACTTCAGGGCCTTCTGTTACTGCTGCTGACCGATGTGAATAGGCTTACTTTTTACCAAGGAGGCACACAAAGGTCCTTTATAGGGTTTCAGACCCAAACTCCTTTGAAACACTGGATAGAACTGTTCAAAAAGAATGTCCAACTGTCTTCTGCTGATTTACAAATAAACACACATTGTATAGAGTTGCATACACATATATTGGCATATATAGGCAGATTAATACCCTAATCAAACATAACCAAATTACAGTGGCCTAAAGAGTTGCCAAGTGCCAGCTAATTGAGCCTTTTTCCTGAGAGTCAGGATGAGCTGAGCAAGTGCCCAAGACACATGTGGAACTTTGGCTTTGTTTTCTGTCTTAGGTCAGCCTCGTTCAGCCATGCCCTGTACATCTCTGCACACACATATTTGTCAGACATTACTTTCCATTCTTATCTTTGCTTGTTCAGCTGAAGAGCAAAGCCAGGCATTATACTCCAAATAATTACTGGGTTCAGTCACCAAGATGGGAATGAAGATCTCAAGTTGTACTCAGATATCAGTGAAGACACACAAATCTATACAATGCTTTTCGAGTGCACTTTTAAGTCCTTAGGTTCACAAATGTTTTTCTCTCTCCCCATCCTTCTCAAACTCTGACTGCTCCAGTCAGTCATTGTACCTAACGTAAACCACACATGAAGCTATTTAAAACCAGCTTACCCCTCTTGATAAATAATATAATTCACAATTCAGGACAATAATGAGGAAAATTATCTTTCACCAAAGCCAGACCAGGAATAAAAAGTATATTAGGAAAGCAATCTGCTAAAAACCTTGTTAAGGCTCACTTTTCCAAGCAGAAAGAATGACATTAAGCATCTTTAGAAAATAAAAAAATTAGGAAAAAATAAAAAAACAAACAAACAAACAAAACCACTGCCAAAGTCCCAATTCGAAGTAAAACAAATGAATTTCCAGTTATTTGTGAAGAAGTTGAGGACATAAAAATACATACACTGATTTCAGTGCTACTCCTATTGGAAAATTATGGCCTGGTTCTATCAGGACCCTGAGCAAAAGTTCCAGGAGAGACTGAGCCCTTTCAAAAATGTTTTCAGTAATTTTGCATAGGTTCTTTGTGATGTGGTCAGCTAACACATGCAGAAGAAAACCCTAAGATCTATCATAACATCTTCATGGCTGTTGTGACATTCATTTATGTGGTAGTTGAGATCTGGACTCTTGGAAATAAAAGCATTACCTTGCTTTCCATGTGACTTTCCCCCTTCCAAGACAGAAAGATGACCAAGAATTAATCATCCAAGGTACATTTAGTTTAAGTGGGCAATACATGTTTTAAACAACTGAGTATTAAGTGGGCATGTCTGACTGAAGGATTTTCGTTTTTATTGCTGCCATATGAGCTATTCACAGCTACTAACTGGCAGACTGCTAAAACAATTGTTTGCGCTTTATGGTCCATGGCCATGGCTGTATCTCATGGCATTCAAATATTTTGACAGGAAATATAGCCTTGCCATTCTTTTCAGGCTACTTTTCAAGTAATTAATATATCACAGACAAACCATGCTACTTGGCTGACAAAATGCATGGAGAATAAAATTTGTTTTGTTTTACATAAAAAGAAATTTCACCCCTATTTATCCTTTTTTTTTTTTTTTTTTTTAAACTCCTGTTTATTTGGGGGGAGGGAGAAAGATAATCTTGTCCATGTTCTCAATAGCTCATTCTCTAAAATAACTCTAGGCAAAAGACTATTGAAATGTGTAATATGAACCAGAACTTTGACAAGTTCTGATATTGGTTACACTCTAGCTGGCTAAGAAAACATAACTTAAAATATGAAGGATTCTTATTGCACAAGAAACATTATTAGAACCATATTTTCACCAGCAGAAAAAAATGAAAATAGGCAGCAGATGTAAAGAAAAAAAAATCATAGTTTTGGTAAATCTCTCCGATATGATTATGTTCAGTAATTTGCTACCTTAGTGTAACTGGATATACATGACATGAATATCAGGCCTAAACATCTCACAGTGGGAAAACTAAACTTGATATTATTGCAGGGAAGTGGGGAGTTGCTTCTCAGAGCAAAGTCCACATACACACATGTGGTAGCCTTCTCTCAGGCCATAGAAACTGTAAAACACTTTATTCTTAATTTAAAAGATAATTTTAGCAGTCTGATGTATATGAAAACATTATAGTACTGCTATGCTTGTTCTGAGAACAAGAGAAATAAATCTGTGTAAAGAAAACAGATGATAGTTTCAACCTCTCTGTAAGTTTATTACTCTCCATTTCAATACCCATGTCCTGCTTTCCCATATTTATACAAACCATAGTGGTTGAAATTACAAAGCATTTATTATAGAGATCGTCAATCTAGGTCAGAGTGAGAATAAATTGAGAGTTAGCCCAGTTCAGCTGAAGAAAAGATATCTGTGTTCAGGCTGGGAAAAAGAAGTCATATGTTTTGTATAGAGTTAGAATTCAGATATTACATAGTGCTAATTTCATACAAACATATATAGTTTTTAGTCCTTTAGAAGCACTGAAGAGAAAGAAGACAAGCATTTTTAAGGCACAGTTTGAAATCCATTCCATAGTAATCAGAGGTAAAGTAAAAGGAAAAAATACAAGCAATAATCATATTTACAGAAGTTACAGTTGGCAGGTGCAAACACGTTTATAACAGACTTTATAAGGACTATAATTTCACAACTTCTCATTAGTAATAACTTGGATTTTAAACTACAGTTTTCTTGGAAAGACTTTTAGAAGTAGAATTTGGGGGTTTTGCCTATTTTTTTCTAGCAAATAGAAATTTCCCTTTTGAAACAGTTCTCATTAAATCTTAATTGTTTGTACTGTCTTTTTGGTTTTCATGACAGATAACTCAAATACAAATGAAGGCAGATAAGAAAATTAATTATTTGGATTTCTAAGTTATCTGGTAGTGAATAAAACACCAGTGGCAAAATCTGTACTGGTCTGGCCTACACACAAAGATGAAATAATAGCCAAAATTTCCAAGCTGTCACCAAGAAAGCAGTTATTTTTAAAATATAGGAATTGGAAATTTTTCTGATTTTAAACAGGTTGAATAAATTTAGGGATTAGGAAAACCAAAATTATCGAAAGAACTAGGAGCAAACAATGAGCAGCCACTGGTAATTTATGACTGCATGGATGAGTACTATGAATTTCTGGTGTTCACCTAATAAATCCCTCATATTCTGCACTCACACATGCATCACACTGGTTGATGATAGATACATGAACATCCTAGCTAAAAATGTATTCTCATTTTTACTTTTTTTCCCTTGTCCCACTCTGCCTCTTCAGTGTTTTAATTCTGCTAGGCAGAACCTGCCCCTCCATTCCCCATAGCACTATGACATCCAGTCATTTCTTGAACACCTCCAAGAATGGTGACTCCACCAACTCCCCAGGCAGTCCATTCCAATGCTTAACCACCCTCTCTGTGAAGAAATTCTTCCTGTTCTCCAAAAGAGAAGAGAACTAAGAGAATGAACAGTCATTCTTTGTTTACCACACTGATATATGTCTTGGCCCCTTAGAAGATACTTAAAGAAGATAATTAAGGCATAACAGGACACTTGAAGTCTTGTGGGGACAGAAATGCTGCATTCTGTTGTAATGAAGAAAACCACTTGTGCTTTCGGGTTATTTTGCTGCTTTATCAGATTTTATTCTATGTGGCCTTTCTCTAACCATCCTTAGTATTGAACCTTATAGGGACTAAATTAATTTTTTATGGCACCCAAGAGTCTCCCATTCAAGTGAGTTGTCCATCATCACTATGTTTCCTAGATCACACATACTCAGCTTAGAGTGGACAAAGCAAATTCAGAAAATACTTTTCCTAAATAATTCATGCAGTTCTGCCATGTCAGCTTTTACTGACTTTTTAAAGAAAGCAGCAGTGTTGCTTACAGAAATTGCTTTCTGCTTTCCTAGGGAGGAAGCTTTTGAATAAAGCAGGATGAATAAGAAGGGGTAGAAGAGGCACCAGGCAGTCTTCAGTTAACACAGAAAACAAAGTTTCTGTTTCTTGTAGTGGTTATTTATGGTGACAGCTGAATACATTTAATTTGCATAATGAACAGACTGACATATTACCTTTTGATGCATTCAGGGAGATATAATTAGCTGAGAAGCCCTCAGATGCAATTCTGTGATCTGTCACGAAGTACAACATCATCATGTTGCCACCACTAGTGAGCGATGGGGGCACTGATCTTCCACAGTACCTGCAGCAAAAAGATACCCCAACGAATGGCAATACTTTATAAAGCATCTGTGTTTCTGGAAGAGGATTCAGCTTTCCTGAGAAGTTTGAACAGCTACACATTCACAGTTCTCTCTTTTGAGTGAGATGGATCCCAGATATATATCCTCTATCACGGGACTAAATAGCACGCTACATTTAATAAGGGTACAGATCTAAGGTGTTGCAAAGTCAAAGAAGAAACTGTTCATCAAGTTGTCAAATTCTTATTGGACTTATACTATGCTGCAGCTACAATATACTTTGTTCTTTGTAGGAGTCAGAGTGGCTGGCCAAACACTAAGGTTGCAAAATGCTCACCATTATGAGAGTAATTTGTTCCTTATTTTCCAAAATACTGCCATGTCAGCCAACTATTTTACGGTCTGTAGCTGCAGCTGGATACTGTTCCTAAGTAATTCAGATGTTCTTGAATTTGAGGGCAACAAGAAAACCCTGTGTATACACCAACTGGAGAAGAGGAATAAAAGAAAAGATTCTCCCTTAAGATAAAATCACATATCCAGGAGAAAGTGAAAACTAAACCCTACAAAACGCAGATTTTGGTTTTGTTTTTGCCAAGATCCAAATGCACAGTCTTTTAAGTAATCTTTCCTTCACTTCTTCAAGTGTTTAAAATCATGCCATTTCTAAGCACAGATATATTAATGTTTTTAAACTTATTTCCCATAAATAAAGATGTTAATGGAGCTGGAAAACGCCAGCTATTGAAACTTGTCCTTAATAAAGCTATCCTTTTAACACAACTTAGTTTCTCCTCGTATAATATTTATTAAAAGTGCTTCTCATTCCATGGTCAAAGAAAGCAAACCGCCTTTACTATCCTAGCAGAGAAATTGCTTCTATTGTTTTTGTAATTAAGAGAAAATAATTTATACACAAAACCTGAGAAAGCAAATGGGATGTCAAGATCTACAGATCAGTGCTCGCTCCAAAGTAATTCAGGTTTGTAGGCTAATGGACATATTCACCTTCCCAATTTTTGTGCAGTGCTGTTGTCATATATGTCAAGATAATCTTTTTTGCAACCATAATCAAACTCCAAGTTAAATGAAGTAAATGTCAGGCGGATAAGGTAGCCGGGTTGAATGTTGATAATCCAGGTACAGTTAATACCATGTGGGTAGATATCTGGATGACCAGGACTTGTAATGGTTCCTGATGGTCCAGTGAGAGTCTCTCCACATGCTGCAGAGATTTAAAACATCAGGTTAACTGATATATTCATAAAATAAGTTAGGCACTTACAAAATTCACTACTTTTCTTCTGAAATTTCGTACTCTTTTTTTCCCTTGATCCATACTACAAAGTAAGTGATTCAGAATTTATATCCCATTGCAACATCATAAAACTTGATGTCCAACTGTTTTCAGCCTACACAAAAATTTGGCGAGTCCCAGTGCTCTACACAGAAAACAACAAAACAATTCTTACCTGTATCTAATGGCCAATACTCAGCTCTGAAGCCAAGGTTGGTAAGAGAGGAAGCTCTGAATTTGATATAGAGATTGTTCCCTGTGGATTGCACTGTAGATGGTACAGCTGTACCACAGTATTTCTCCAAAACAGGAGAGTCCCCATTGTTGCCATCTCTGACCTGAAAAAAAGTGTATTCAAAATATCCCTTAGAAATTTCTATTATATTCAAGTACTAAGCACAAATTAATTCATTAGAACTCTATAAGAGATTCTTAGTAAGTCAACCCTACCCTTTCTTCAATGTGTTTTCTACTACAGGCACATACAATGCAACCTTTTGCCCATCAGAGAGGTATGTCAGATGGAGAAACGATGAGATCTTACACCCTCAATAGTAACTGGCACATAAACCTCCCATACCAGGCCTATCTGTTTAACACACACAATACTTGTCTCTGATTATCCATATGGTCATAATATCTTTGGAGAACCAAGAAAAGCTTTGGGATTCCACTATGAAGCTGGAAAAGGTTTTGTGACTGCTGTAAGTAGTGCTTGCCTGTCAAGCCGTTCTGCTTTGGTAGAGATGAGTATGAGAAGGAACATACAGATTATGTATCTACTATTCACAGTATATGTATATTATTCTTTACCTCAATATAGTCTGAGTCACAAGTGGTTGCATTTCGAATGTCAAAGTTGATAAAGTTAAGAATCACCACTTGACCAGCTGGCTGGGAGATGATCCACTCACAGGTCTTTGGGTGAGGAGACATCCTGGGGTAGTAAGGTGAATGGATTGTGCCTGCTCCAGACAAGGAACCTCCACAGACTGCCAAGAGATACCAACAATCAGTACTTGTGATGAATGGTTTCAGGGGATGTATCATGTGATGTCTATCAAATATGACTATGAAATTAGAAAAAAACTTACAGCAGCTACTACAGATCACCTAAGCACTAGAAGTGCATGTTCAACAGAACATATTACTATAGGTATAGCATAAACATGCATATATACAGAAGACACTAAATGCGTCCATGAAAACTAACATATTTGATTCATTTGTTTCAGACACAGATAGGTTTGTTGGGGATTAAGAAGTAAAAGACATGATAAATGAAAGCAGAAAGGGTTAGGCAGGGTTGTAGCTACATCATCTTCGGTATATTAGCACTAAGCAATTCATCATTAACAGAAGCAATGAGGGGCCCACTTCCAAGCACGTTAGGACTGTCTGCAACAGCCCTACTGCAGATGACATCTTAAATAAATAAATTTACTCATTTTTTTTTTACTTCCTTTTTTTGAAGTTTATCTTAAAGCTATTATATGAATAATATAGCACAGAAATTACTGAAATGTCCAAATTACAGATCAGTTCACTGTGAAAGTCACCAGTTCCCCTTACCAACTTGATAAATGGCTCTGAAGCTAGCTCTTTGCACAGAAGCATCAGACTTGAATTTGATCCACAGACTGTTGCTGGTAGAAGTGATTGGAGACATGAGTGTACTGTGACAGAATTTCCTAATAAGAGAAGATGTCTCACTGTCACCATCTCGAACCTAGTCATGGAAAAGAAAAAAGAAAAATGTTAGCTAATACCAGCATTGGGATCTGATATCCAGATAAAATTATAATCTCACAAGAGCTGCTAAAAAACAAAAGGAGTAACTTTTTTATGTATTTATAAGAGCGGCAAAGAGCTACCACGGTAATTGGCACAAGGACAGGACTTAAGAAAGCTCAGAGGAAGGACTGGATGATCAGCACAGAAGAGATACACATCCTGTACATGGGCATTAGGATGAAAACGGGGCATTAGGATGAAACAGATCTTCTCTGTGAACCACAGTTTTAGAACTATATGGGCCTATGTTTTCAAAAGTGACATCTTTGGTATGAAAGAGATAGGCAAGGTGCTCACCAATGACAGCTATGAAATTTTTGCCAACACTAAAATCTGCTGGAGAATAAAATGGTATCTGTGATTTTCTTGCTCTGGCCATGAAGTTTCTAGTGATTTTTCAATGGCATTTCTCCAGAAAAAGTATCTATTCCAACACCCCCATACATCAGTGCAGCCAGACAAGTCATGAACAGGAGATGTAACTCTAAGTCCCTAAAGCAGTGAAGAGACCCACTGACATCTTTCCATTACTTTATCTGAAGGGTTCAATGCATGATAATGACAATGAAGCTGTATCAGGGATCCAACTTTTACCTTCTGCACTGCCACTCTACTGACCTGAATTAATTTGTTAATCATAGGAGAAATGTATCTTATATGTTTTCCCTGAAGTTGAATATAAATCCTGATTATCAAGGGGACTAGAAGGAAAAGAGGTGTTTGTACCTCAAAACTTCAAACCCTGAATCCATAGTCCATTAATCCATAGGTACAAACAGGGGACCAGGCAGAGCACTGGTATATCTCTGAGATGCCTGTCTCATTCCAAGAGGGCAGCCAAAAAGATAAGGTTCAAAAGACAGGTCCTTTGCACTTCGCCCAAGCAACAAATGCAATTTTTCTCACAAAGTTTCTCCAGTAAACAAAACAGCTCTTTTCTCCTATAATAGTGAGGGCAGCTCATGTAGATGGAACTGCTTGTAAATGCATCCATATGCTGTCAATCCCAAAAAACCATTACAGTGAAATCACTGGCAAAGCAGGGACATCCAGCTTTCAGATCCCCTCTCATCATCAATTCTTTCTTCCTCAGCTGTATTCATCCACGGGCTGGGAGAGAAGGCAAGGAACACTTGTTGGTGTCCTAGTGAGCAGGCAGTGGCTGGCCCACTTGCCCAGGTTTGGCAGTCTCAAGCTGGTGGGATCGTTTTCTGACTAATGGATATTTTTAATTTCTCTGGAATTTGAGTTTAAGGTGACAGAATTATTCTGGATTTACAGCAGAGCAGCTAAGATCAGAATTTGTGCTGGAATATTTAGAAAATCTTTGGACAGCAGTGAAAGTTTCCAGAAGTATAATTCACAGGAGTTTACACATTTTTCTCGAGCTGATTTTCCTTACATTTTTGGTTTATATAGCCCAGTGAGTAGTGATAAAAATAACAGGTTCCCTAAACCATGTGAGTAATGTCTCCTATTGCCAGTTAGAAAGATGGCATGGAAAAGGAGCAGTTTCGGCTAACACCTTACCTCTGCAGCACCGTGTCACAGCCTTTCCTAAATAAGTTTTGTTGTCTCTATTTTCTTACTGCAGATGTCTGGTCCCAGCCTGTTCCTTCCTTAGTAAGACACTAAACATCCCTCCTTGAGCAAGTGCCTGTGAGCTGTCCTATGAAAATTCTACAGGTTTCCCGGTTTCACCAGGGATGGGAACAATCTGCACCTTTTCAATGTGACAGAAGAATTGCTGGAGAGTGACTTAAAAACTAACTTAAACCAGAAAAAGCTATCTAGCTCCCTAGCTATAAAACCCTTCACTCCCTTCACTATAAAACCCAGTGAGAGACAACTTTACAAAAGCATTTGTGAAAAATCAGGCCTTGATAACAGAGCATTGTACTTTGGTTTTACTGACTGTCCCAGCCAGAAAATGTTGGTCCTGTTTCTCTGCTCTGGGCTGAGCTGCCGAGTAAGAAGGCAGGAAGAAGAGGAGGGCAGAAAAACAGGGAAACTGAACAGTTTGTGGCTGATCAGCAAACAGCGAGGTAAATGCCTTGCTGAACTAATACAAACCGATGGCGTTCAACAGAAATGGTTTTGTTTCTCTGGCTGCTGTGAATTTAGCTGCTGTTCTGCCAGCAATTAGGCAAGAGGAGTACCAGGCCAAACAAACAAAAGCTGTCTGTTTTCATTAAACACACTTCCCCTCTCATTTCAGAAACTAATTACACTTCATTCCAACCAAGGTCTTTGAATTAGAGGAGGAGGGAAGGGAACGATGTCAGCACAATAACATCTTTTAAAAATAGACTAACAGCATGGAGCTCACAGAGGCCTGTTCCTGACTGGTCAAGAGGAGATTAAACACAAAACCAAACCTGCACTGGACCACATGGCCAGCAGCACTGGATCCTTCTCTTGGCTAGGGCCACAGGGATGGCTCCTGCCTGCTTCAGCTGCAGCAGCACCTTCACTAATCAGTGACTGTGCCCAGTATTTTTTACTTCTGTTAATCTTTGCATGGCACAGCCACAGTTTGTATACAGACAGTGGTACCCAGCACTCATCCCATGTGGGATGTGGTATTTGCGACTGTATATAGACATACAGGTTGAGCACAACAGCAGATACCTTGAGACGTGGCAAGTCAGAGTGCAGTGCAGAGGAGAACAGGGACAGGGTGACAGAAGGGGCAGAGGCCACCAACATGTAGAGCTTGTCAGGCCCTGAGGGCACCACCATGACTCCCCTAGGCCAGCCTCACCCACAGCCCAGGACCCCATGTCAGTTCCTCAGGGCTGCCAGTCCCTGCCCCAGTGAACCCACAGCTGGGCCAGTCTCTGGCTCCCCCCAACCCTGCCCTGTCCAGCCACGGGCTCTGCTGAGCCAGGCTCCCCTGAGTGCCCATGTCCCGGCCTGGCCTCAGTCCATCCCCATTCCCTGGGAGATGCCCAAGGCCCAGGGCTGCCCTGTTCCCTGGCCAGGGCTGTGGGATGGCCTGGCTCTGCCCCCGGGAGGAGCCTCCCAGCCCCCAGGATATTCCGGCCAGCACAGCACCACGCCAGACCTTCCCCATGGGCAGCTTGGGAGATGCAGATCTGGAGCTGGGCAAAACTGGATTTAGGGATAACAAAGAAAATGAGGAATTGGTATCTCCAGTACTTTAAAGGCACCCTATAGTTGTAAAACTGTATGTAATATGAAGCTGTAGACCATTGTAAAGAGAGCTAGGAGGAAAAGCAAACATAAAAGCCACCTCAAGTGAATTTCAGTTAGTACTGACATTGCTACCGTATTGTTATTACATTTTCCATATAGAAACATTCTAACTACACTATTTTTAAAATAATAATTAGATTTAGACTAATAAGAATTCTTGAATTAGACTTGTAAGATTTCAGTTATAGCAACACCAAACTCTTGGCTTTACATATGTATATAGAATCATTTAGGTTGGAAAAGACCTCTAAATCATTGAGTCCAACCATAAACCCATCACTGTCAAGCCCACCACTAAACCATTTCCCTAAGTGCTACATCTACACATCTCTTTAAATGCTTCCAGGAATGGTGACTCAACCACTTCCTTGGATATGGACATATGTACATGTATGTACAAACAAAAACTTCTATGGTGTGTTTCCCAGCAGTGTCAGAACAAGGTCTTCCACGTAATATCGTGACTCCAAGAAATGTTGCACAGTGGCTACGGCATTAATTCTATTTTTCTTGATTTTGACGTGCAGGTACCCTAATAACATACAACTGATTAAGAATTAGTGTTAAGTAGACAGATTTTCTTGTTCTCTTATCTTTGCTTCACTCCAAATACACAGTCCTGCTCTTTTAACACCTGTGACTTTTGCATCCTAATAAATTTGTATACTTAGTCCTTTGATTAACACCTATTTCTGCAGTATCCCTTGGGACGGAAGGTATGTGTGGTTTTGTACACACATGTAATCAACGCTTCATATCAACTGATTAAGGGAAGTCACCTCTATATAATTTGCTGAACAACCAGTATGACTCTCCAGCTCCATATGGGTGAAGTTGAGGAATATTTTTTCATCCTCTGGCTGTCGGATAATGTAGATACATTGTCGGCTGCTGATATACGGGTTAGGCCAGAAAGGGGATGTGATAACCCCTTCACTCTCTGTGTAATTTCCTCCACAACTTGGATCTGCTATATTAAGAGAAAAAATAACCAATTGAAATATTCACAAATACAGTAACTGTTTTTCAGGCTGCTTCTGTCCAACAGCTACAAATCAAAGAGAATTACTATATTATTAGAGAGCAAGTGTTTTTACATTCATTCATGTGTTGTTGGCTCTGTCTTGAGAATATCACAGACCAACCTTCAGTGCTGAATTTTACTTACCAGGAGATGTTGTATAGAGAATGTGGAAGCCTTTATCAGTAACTGAGTCATCAGAGTGAAAGTGAATCCATGCATAGGGACCAGTGGTTTTGAGTGGGGGTGGAGATTCAGTGCTACAGTATTTACCAAGGACAGGGTCTTGCGAAAGAAGACCATCTCGAATCTAGACAGAATGATAGATCAGCATTTAGGATTATTAGATGTGTGCCAACTGTGAACAGTACCAACGCTCCTTAAGTTATCTTAGAGGCCCCAGGAGATATTATAGATAGTGGGTGGAAGGAAAGCTCACAGGAAGTTTCCTCCAAACACACAGGAACCAGGAAAGAGATCCACCAGCATGGCTGTGATGATGTTCCTAGGAGTCATCAAGGGTTTTGTGAAAGGGAAATAAAGTATCAGGATATCTACTCTTGAACTGTTTTCTTGAAATCATGCTCTGCATTGAACAGAACTTGCTGTTCCAAAACAGCTTCTCATTTCCATGAATAGGTACTGATGAATTCTGTGAACATTACATCACACTTGACAAAAAGCCCTAAGCTCACACATCAAGTCATGGACTATACTATGATATTGACCTATTTAACTTAGATCACTTTCTTGATTAGTTTCCCTTAGGCTGATGAATTCTCTGGGGGTTGACATTTGACAATGAGATTGGAGACTGAACATTGTAAGAAAGAGAAATCTTCCCACCAGGTAATTGGCCTGAATCCCATCCTTTCCACTCACAAGACTTCAATGACTTCAGTGGAGGAGGATTTCCACCCCTTTCTGTTATAGTGCCTGTATCTGATTGTGCATGGATGTCTGGAATATGTAAATACAAATGAGCATTTCAACACAGGAGTAAATTTTCACACACACCCCCTTCTGCACATACAGAAAATTTTGAAATAGCTTGTTTTGCAATAACATAAACATAAAATATTATCATAATTCAGGATTACACTTTACCTCTAAATGGTCATAACTGCAATTTTCATGGTGTTCTAGGCTCAGTGTGCCAAAAGCAAATGTGATGAGGAGACCAGGACTGGTTGAAATGGTCCAGACACAATCTCTGTTTACAGGATAGTTACCAGGATATCCTGGAGAGCTTATCGAACCATAAGTACCTGTCAGCTCGCCACCACATTCTAACAGAAAGAGACACAGAAGAACACTCTTTAACACTATGTGTCAGGTCAGAAGATGAATTGTCCCATAGTGTCAAAACTAGATACCATGTTAGGGTCTAGAATAAATTAAAAAAAAAAAATCAAGTTGAACAAACCCTTGAATTATTTCTTTCTGTAAGTTTTACAATTAATTCTGTAACTCAATTTTAAAAGCAGAACTCCAAATATTTCCTTTCAGAATTTCTACACGTTGTAAATAGTAAAGAGTAAATTTTTTATCACAGCACAAGGCCGTTTTCATTTAAAAAAAAGTGTTGATTACAAGTAAAGGAATTTTATATACCTGTAATAAAAAAACATCCATCTCAGTGCATCAGTTGGGAATGAGAGGGGTAACCTGTGTGTTATACCTAAAGAATAGCTACTTTAATCACACCTATACCACTCTCCCTCTTATTTTTTTTGTCAGTGTTATTTTTTTCCCAAAAAGATCTGCTTCACTGTTCAGTACCCAAATTTGATAATTAATAATTATCTATCTAATAATGACAATTGAAGGGGAAAAAAAAAGAAAACACCAAAAATCATATTAAAAGCATTTCAATAAATATTTCTAGAAATAAGACAACTGTTCCTCCCCTGAATTTTCTGTACATTTGTACCATATGGTTCTTTCAAGCCACAACCCAATGCACTATTTTGTTTCTAAACTAAACACTAAAGTGAGCTTGATGCTACATTAGATGATTTGGAGTTCATTTCTGGAAATGAACTGCCAGACCACCTGGAGGAATCATCCAAGTGGCATTACCAAGAATTCAGGCAGAAACACACAGCAAATCATACCAAAAAGTTCACATATTCTTTAAAATCAAATTCCCAGTAATCTCTCATTCTTGGAAAGTATGTTTCAAGCTTTTTAGCCTGTTACAAATTTTCAGTGGCAAAAAACATTAGCTTGCTTGCTCAGAGTACTAGATACTTCTGTGAGAAAAGAGAACTGATCAGATGAATTGGCATCTCCAGGAACACATGCTTTTTGGGGGATTCCTCACAGGAGGCGAAAAACAGCCTTAAAAAAAAACCCAGAAAGCTATTCATGCAGAGGCCTAGAGTTGGATTTCGAATATTTTGAAGTTGCATATATGTCTACATTTCAGCCTCACTCCCTATTGTTTCCTGATCAAAGGAAATAAGGCATTGATTTTGCTCCAAAGCCATGAAGATGCTGAATTACTTGATGTTTCATCAAACTTACCAGGATCCTGAGATTCCCAATGAACAGTAAAACCTCCAGATGTAAAGGTGTGGTTTGAGTAGAACCAAAAATACAGAGAGTTGTGGGAACTGAAAAGCTCTTCAGGAGCTGAGGAGCCACAGTATTTTCCCAGCATGTGCCCTGATGCTGAAGGCCCATCATGGATTTGAAGGAAGTCAGAGCTACAATCATTGCTTGCCTCCAGTTGGAAGAACGGGAAAGTAATACGCAGAATCTAATAGAAGAAAAGAAGAAATGTCTTTTTTTTCCATCTGCTGAGGCACTGTTTATGCAGAAACTGTATAGAGCAGACATATGTGTTCATGCATCTGTGAGAATCTGTGAGCTTTAGAGTCATTTACTGAATTGTTCCAGAACAGAAGAAGATATTAAAGAATCTTATGTGTCAAAAGGAAAGAGAAAAGATAAATAGACATATATAGACAGAAAAAGAGAGAGAGAGAAGAATGTAGACAGTGAAGTTTCTAGAAAGAGCATTATTTCTATAAACTAATAATTGAGACCATTTTTGTCATCAGATAATTAGCATTTCTCATCCTTGCTATGGTTGAAAGTATTGTAATGGGAGTTAAAAGATCAAATGATCTTGTTTTGCACATATAAAATCAGTGTCTCATAAGCCTACTCTGGATACTTAGTGACATGCACAGCTTTAAGTTTGTTCCGATTCTTCACTCTTGATTGCTTTAATATGCTCTGCTGAAGACAGAAGTGGCTCCCAGGCTTAAAGATGATAATATGTACACATATATATATGTGTGTATATATATATATATATATATATAAAATACTGTATAAATGACTAGCAAGCACTGATTTACAAAACTACTTCATTTATTCCACAAAATGTCAAAAATACATTAAATATTTAGATCCCAAACAAGAAGTTCCATGCTAAATATTCTGTAGTTGTTATTTATAATGCAGGTGGAATTGTTAGCTGCAGATCAGAATCAGAATGTACATCTGAGTGCAACATTTAAAAGCTAATCCTTAAAAAAAATCAAATGCTGTTACAACACGAAGTATTGACAATATGAATTCAGCATTCTACATTTCTGGAAAATCAGAAACATCTGAAAATCAGGAGCATTAAATTGCTCTGAGGTCATTTAGTTCAGGGACCAACTGTGGAGCCCATCAGAGCACAGCTTTTCTCATGCAGCTATTCACAGATCACACTCTAAAGCAATGTAGAACGGGTCCCTGCTGTAGCTGGAGTTAGGTGAATAAACTCTAACCCTCAGCTGGATAGGAAAACCTGGAAAATCTAACCCAGGCAATTTCTCAGGCTAAGGAGCCTGAAGGCTTTTAAGGATCTGAAACTTAGTCTTTTGAAAAACTATTTATTCCGAGGGGATTGGATCACAATATTGTAACATTGTAATATGAAGGCACTTCTGTTTATTTTGTCAGAGCTGAAGGGTCCCGCGGAGTGAGGGTTTCTGTAATCTGAACTCTATTTTACCTTGTTGGGATTAGTTTGAACAACCCAAGCACAGCTGGCCCCGCTGTTGTACCGCTGGCTGTTTGGATTGTTAGGGTAACTGAAAGTCCCCCTGGAGCCTGAGAGGTATCCTCCACAAACTGCAGAAAGAGACAGAAAATTAAAAAGGTTACTTTCTGCTGTCACTACACAGACTTAAACAAAACCTAACTTTCTTGCATAGCTTTGGCATCTGACACATTTAAAACAATGGCGAAAGATAATTTCTATAAAAGATTCTTCAAGATTTCCTCTAAAGTGGAATGATATCACAAAAAATGAGCAAAATTATTCCCTGAGAGAAAAGTAGTTCCTGGAAAAAGATTAAGTAATTTCATCTGGAATACATGAATACTGCCAAAAGATGTGAATTCTGTTTCAGGACTGTGTCCATAAGCTGCTTGGCTTCCAGAACATTACCTCCAGATTGAATCTTTAAATTTTTCCCCATGATGAAATAACATTTTGAAGATAACATGATGTAAAATTGTCTTTCTGAGTAGTGGTGCATCATAGGAGTTATCCGTGAGAATTTTTATTGTTCTGATACCTTGGAGTTTTGATGGTTTGATTTTTATAATTTTTATAGATCTTAGAAGTAGTTATGTAGTAAATGTAGCAGCATATTATCCCTTTACCCTTAACACACCAGCTCAAACCCCTGTTACCCATTTCCATATCAATTCCCTAAATTCCGTAGCCTGTTTAGTCTTTTTTTCAAGGCAGAATTATAGCAGAACATCCTAACAGAACAAGATATAGCTGTAGATCCAACAACCTTCAGGCCTAGAATTCTGGAAGGCTTCCAAGGACATTACGTGCTCTGAGGAAGATGAAGATGAAGAAGAGGCGGTCCCAAAACACCTTCAGACCCAATTTCCAAGAGGTGTGGTAGGGGCAGAACCTGGGTGGTGGCTGGACGGGATTGGGTGAAAATCATTATAAAAACTAGGAACATCTCGATTTTGGGAGCGTGCACTGGGGATATTCCAGAAAGCCTGGGGGCTCATTAAAACCTTTGTATCCTTATCTTATCTCCTACCTAATTTGGTTTGGAGTCTTTTTTCCCCACAGCCATTTAGGCAACAGTTTCATTTATTCTCTGTAGTCAGATTTCTGAGCCTGACAATACCTCTTATAATATACCATGGTCTCTTCTCTCACTGAACCATTCAATGCAAGGGAGAAATCAGATTCAAAACTATCATGTAATAAAATATATTCTTTTTTCCTTGATTAGAAACTAAAAGACCAGTTGGTACATTAAGTTTTCTCACCGGGTAAAAACTAGTTTTGTATCCCTTCATTATGAAGGGTTAAAAATCATTTTTTTTCAATGTGGACCTAATAATAAAACATTACTGGTTAGATTCTTAAGGGAAACATAAAAGAGCTCTAAAATACAGCCAATTTTACAGGGGACTGGTGGAAGTTTTACATTCTATATCCCGTGAAAATTTAATCTGCTTCCTTCACAGCAATCTGCAATAAAAATGAGCCATCTGACAGATAGTTGCCACAGTGACACTCACTAGAATGCTGTCCTGACCTTGTTTAATTAAAACTAATGGGAAAAAAAAGCCCAAACAAAGAGAAAAAGTGATAATAATAAGAAATGTTAAAGGCAGGACCTTGCAGTCACACTACAAAACTCAGAGTCCCTCATTTTCACGGCTAACATTTATTTCATTACATTTCTGTTTGAAAATCTTTTCTGGCTTTTACTCTCGATGTCAGGAGCTCTCAGCTTTGCAACAAATGAAATAGTATATACAAAAGAGAAACATCAATATATTCTCTTGTTCTTATACTGGATCCTCTTTCTCAACAAGACCACTTTCTCAGGAACAGAGATCCGATTTTAGGATGTTAGCATCTAGCCAAGGCCAGTGGGTCTGCAGATCAACTTCACAGTTGCGTTCCCACTATTAGCAAAAACAGCTTTAAACAAAACTCATGGAAATCTCTGAGGGAATTTGGACAGGGACCTGTAATGCCCCCAAAAGAGGGCAGTTCTTATTCAGATATTAGTGCTATACACAAAGCACCTTTGTGCTAAAGCCTGGTGTCCCATTTCTCCTGGGGAGGAGGTCCTGGCTGTACCTTGCTGGGCAGTCTGGCACTGTGGTCCTGTCCAGGCGCTGGTGCACTCGCAGGAGTAGCCGTTGATCCCATCAGTGCAGCTCCCCCCATTCTGGCACGGGTTGCTAAGGCATTCATCAATGTTCTCCGTACAGTTAGGGCCTGTCCAGCCCCCATTACACAGGCAGAAATATCCAGAGATTGTTGCCTACAGGTACAAGCAAATCAAATAAACTTATTGAATCTGAATCACCTAAAGGAATCACTATAGTCAGCAGAAAGACTGATATTTATACTTATTTTATGAGGAGATATTGGAGCAAAGAAATCACAGGATCACAGAATATGCCAAGTTGGAAGGGACCCACAAGAATCATCAAGTCCAACTCCTAGCCCTGCACAGGACCATTCCCAAGAGTCACATCATGGGCCTGAGGGTATCACTCAAAGGCTTCTTAAACTCTGTCAGGCTTGGTGCTGTGACCACTTCCCTGGGAAGCCTGTTCCAGTGACAAAGGGGGAAGAACCTTTTTCTTATATCCAGCCCAAACATCCCCTGTCATTGGTCCCCAGAGAGAAGAGATCAGTGCCTGCCCCTTCTCTTCCCCTCATGAGAAAGCTGCAGATGCAATGAGGCCTCTCCTCATTGTTTGGCCTTGATGGTCACTGGTGAATACCAAAATAAACCTAAAGCCTAATAAGATTACCTAGCTCTTGGGGTTTTTTTCTATTAAATTATTTCTTTGTAAGGATCTTTCAGATTACTTTCCAAAGAAGTCAGAAACAGAAAACAAAAACAGAAAAGTGTTTGCTTGGTTTCAGTCAATCATATTATCTGAAAGTGTGTTAACTTTCATTTTTATCCTGAGGAGTGTTAAATGGGAATAATTTATTGCTTTTCCTGTATTATCCCTTATTCCGTATGTCTCTTTTCCATTTCTGTTGTCTCAACCTTTACTACTTCTTATAATCAAGTCTTTCTATATCTCTAACTGCTTTAATTTCATATGTTCTCCTACATTATACTTCTTGTTCTGTAGACACAATCTTACAGGCAAAGCTGAATACGGTATTTCAAGGCATATGCTAAAATTCCACCATTGATGGCATACCATCAATGTGCTACATTCTCTGTTTTCCTTTGTATTCTCTATTCGCATCCTCTGTGTCCCAAACAGAGATTTTCAGTATGATGGAAGAGGATTTTTATGTGTATTTAGGGCTCTGAACATTGCTTTAGAAGGTGAAAAGTAGTTTTCTGATCTGCATTGCCTGATATTTAATTAACATTACATTTCCTCTGTCATTATGCTGGCCAAATATAGCTCTGCTGTTCCTCTATCTTATTAGATGCTTCTGTAGTCCCATTATTGAACTATCTGACTGTGTTACTATCTCTAGGTAGTAGTTTGTAGCCGTGACTACCTACTGTTGTATGTTAGGATATACTTAGGGGAAGATGTCATATCTTTTAATAAATTGACTAAAAGGAATACTTTCTAAATAGTCAGGAAAAGTAGATTAGATCTAGTCACAAAAGACCCTTTAAATATCTGAGAGAAGACACAATAGGCATTTATAGAATAGAGAGCAAGAAATTCTGGTAAGGAGTGGGGTGGAAAATGGAAAAAATGGAAAAAAAATTGAAAAAAGGGATAGGTAACATACCATAGAATCATGGAAACATTTAGCTTGGAAAAGACCCTTAAGATCATCAAAATCCCACTGTTAAACTAACACCGCCAAATCTATCTCATATGTCCCATTTTCCTTGTGCCTTTAAGGACAATCAAAAAGAGGATATCTGCAGATCAATTTGGATAGATGGGAAAATATTTTACTGGAACAACAAATTTAGTATTTGTGAGCATTTCTCCAAAATCATTATCATAAATATTCTCTACAACAAAATTCCCAGGTCTGCAGTATGGACTTCACTAAGCACAGCACTCCTCACTGAGGAAGCCAAAAACCCTTGAGAGGGTCCATGTGGACAAACTAAATGGTCACTGTGCATGAGAAAGAATTCCCACCATTGATCAGTTTAGGTCCAAAGCACTTGGTTACCAGCAGAAGTGCAACCAGTTCCCTTAAAGCACCCTTTCCAGATCCATATAAACAGCCTGAGGCTCTAGAAGTGCTCTCACAAGATCAGACTAGAAACACATAACTAACTCTGCTGGATATAAACGGTCTGAAGGTCAGCAGAGGTCCTGGTTTATTATCATGGGCAATTCCTCCATGATCCAGGGTGGTAAGTGACCTCCCTGTCCCACCAGGGGCAGTCATTCATGAGATGTTCCCCACCAGCACTAGGATTCCATCACTAGCCTGGGATACCAGACAACTCATGTCATGAGTACCAACAATGCTGCCTCTACTTTACACACAAAGAAAACAGCTTGTGTGCCCTTAAACTCACTTTGTTTTCCCCAAATCCATTGATCTTGCATTCCCCACTGACCTTTCCTCATTTCCATTTGTGTGTCTGCACTCAGCTTTCAGTCCCACCACTCTCCCTGATGTAGTGGTTATAACTACACAACCTTGCCACTGACTGTGAGGAGCCCAGCACTTACCAAGCACTGCCCATTTGCACAAGGGTTTTGCAGCTGACAGATATCACTGAGAGGAGAGCACCCGTTTGAACCATATCCACTTCCAGTGTACCCAGGCGTGCAGGAACAAAATGGCATTGGTCCTTGGGAGATAAGATACAGAAGGTAATTCAGTCCTTGTTACAATAACAATACCAATGACCATAAATGTCCTTGACATTATATTTTATATAATTCTAACTTATTTAATCTTTTGACACCTTCCCTGGTCAATGCCCAGTTTCATCATGGAAAGATCCCTACTATTGTTTTGCTGTGAGTACCTAAAAGTCCCAGGTCACCTTCATGGGAAGGGGTGGGAGTAGTCAAAGGGTATTTATGGAGAGGAGAATAGCAAAAGCAGATGTATAATTAGAAAACCACATCATAGAGAAATGGTGAAGGTCTCCATCGTTTTAGGATGAAGTCTTATCTTTAGTGAAGCCTAAATATGCTTCTCTCAGTGTTCGTGGAAAGGCCTGCAGGCTTTAGCTAACCTGCCTGTAAACTCCTTTTGGTGAGGCAAAACTGACTGTAGAGAAGAGGCTGCAATCTAGATATGTTTCTACAAAGTGGATTCACCCTAACCAGCCTCTCCTTGAGAGACAGAGGTCTGGTGTTATTTATAGTGTTTAAGAAAGCATCATACCTGGGGCTGAGGTACAAGTAGCCAAAGGATGGCACCCTCCATTATTTATTGAGCAGATATCAACCTGGGTACAACTTCGTCCATCTCCTTCATAACCTGTTCAGAAGTAAACCTCAGTTAGTCTGTAACAAACTATGTTCTTTGAGAATTGACAGCTGGTGAGTAAAAAAATTAATTTACAGTGTAAAATCATAGTCTTCTGAAGTTGAAAAGGTTGAGATAGCCACTGAAGTAAACCCTGCATTTTTATTGTGGTTTCTGCATTGCAGGGATGGATTCCCATTGTAACTAAATCCTGCCGTGGTTGTAGAAAGGAAGATATATTAGTGTTTGCCAAATACATGTGAGGTCAGTGAGACCATAGAAACCCATGTCTCTCAGCCATAATGTGCTGCCCTCCTCACACATCCGCACCCTGTCAGCCCTAATCACATCCACACTTCCTGCTGCATGCCAGAGCTGTCCTTTGGTCTCAAAAACAACACCCAGTTCCTCCCAGGAAGTTCAGCAGGACCAAAGCACTGCAGCATGACTCTGAGTGACCAGAGCTGACATCACCAAAACTTGTCTGAGGCCACATTTCCAGCATGGTGATACCCTTTAGTGCTCAGTAACTGAGGGACTTCACTACCTGCAGCCCATTGCCATTTAAATAGCAATCAAAAGGTCAATTAAAAAGACTTTTTCCTGCTAGTGCTTCTAGTATTTATAGCATGAATTTCAGAAAACATTTTAAATCATAAACCACAAATTATGGAGACGTAAGTTGCCACTTCCACTGCTTGACCTGTGCTGGAAAGGAAATTCTGCTGCCTTAGACAGCATTCAGAGCGTGACAATTATCAAGGCCTTTTTTTATGATAGACAATACAGCTGATTTATGACACAGAGGATACTCTTTCAATTAATACAGACAATGAAATCACTATCATAATTATGCAATCCTTGTTTCCCTTTAATGATTTTATAAAGTAAGTACTTCATCAAATCAAGGCTCTTATACTGAAAGGGGTTACCCAGTATAAGAGAAACACGCATCAGAGGATCATCTTTAGTGACATACTCTATACAATGTCCATTAATAGCTGAAGCAGTTTGAATATATTTGGACTCTACATTCTGTATTACAGTATTGTATTGCATATGTGACACCTTCTATAAAACCAATTTTCAGCTTCTTGAATCTTCCACAAAACGGAATCAAGTGTGTTCAATCATCATCTTTTAAGCCCTTCCATACTCTTATCAACAAGAAATCCATTTTACCTGGTGGACAGAGCCCACAGCGGAAGGATCCAATTGTGTTGATACACTGAACCATCGGTGCTGTTGAGCAGCCTCCATTACTACTTGCACATTCATCAATGTCTTGGCAACTGTGGCCATTTCCTTGCCAGCCTAAAAAGCAGCACAGAAAGGACATTAGAATAGAAAATGTCTGACCTTTTCGGTTTTTATTTTGGCCAAATCTTTTCATAGAGCACAAAAACACAAGTTCTGAATTTCACTTCATCAACACAAGAGAAGACCTGTCCTTATCATAACTGATTAAAATTAATGCCAGTCAGCAAATTAGGTTACAAACACAACAAGGTGGAGCTGTGTTTGCAGGAATGTTTTATTTTAACTGCATTCTGGTTATTTCAGAATCAAGCACACTTTTATCTAAAGAGGAGGCAGTTCTGGTCTAGTGCACATATGTACGATTTGCAGCAAAGCTTTACCGTAACTCCAGTTAACTACTTCAAAACCTCCTCCCACCTGCCCATCTCCAGAAGAGGAACAGTAGGCTGTATGGTTTGAGGGGACAATCAGACTTTTATATTGCCTTAGGGCAGTAAGCATATGGATATTGAAAGTACTGCAGACCTATTACACAAATGGACATGAAGGTACCTGCGAGCATGAAGGTACATCAGACCTACTTAGATGTTCAGTTTAGGATGGGATAAATCACACATTAGATTCCACTGCCTGTGTTACCTAGATTAAGACATAATCTATAGGCTTTTATTCTCTGGAGTACAGACCAAAGTATTTCATGGATTTACTTCATCTTGGTTCTTCGTCTTTGTTTATGGCACATGAGCAGTAGTACTTACTGCCACCCCATCCCACTTGAGATCATGGATACCTGTGGGGCAGGGACCACATGAATAGGAGCCTGGAGTGTTGTGGCACTGCACAAAGGGATGCTGTGAACATGGATGATCAGGGAGGCTACATTCATCTATGTCAGCACTGCAGGCAGGGCTGCCAGGAGGGGACATCCAGCCAGTGTCACACATACAGCGGTACTTGGGCTGCCACAGAAAACATCACATTGCATATTTAAGACATTTGAATGTCAACAAAAAGGCAAGAGGAGTCAATTTTATAAGATTATTTTCTATCTATAGCAATAAAGCTTTCAGAGGATTACACAGCTTGTGTATTCTGTTTTATAATTTGCTTTGATAGTTTTCTCAGTCTATTTCTTCCTCTGAACTTACCTATTTAGATTATGGAAGCAACTCAGGCTCATTCATTATGCTCATAAAAGAAATCTGTCATTTACCCCAAAGCTCCCAGAGAAAATGAAGAGCAATTATGAGCTGTACATAAACATAATTAAAAGTCATCTACTTGCTTTTTAACCAGGGTAAATAGATCAGTGTAAGCAACCTTAAGTCGTCTTGGCTGTTTAATCAAACTATTCAGTAATCTATGCAACGTGCAGCACTTTGCATTACATTGCAAATATATGTTTTCTTTTAGGAAAACAGTTTTATCTCTAGCAAACTTTACTAATGGCCAGATTTCAGCATTTATTTAGCTTTGGTCCAATTAAAGCTAATGGGAGCTTTATTGTTGACAGTCACAAGAGCAGACACTGTTAAGCCAACACTGAACCCTTTTGAAAAGCTTTCTCCACAAAAAGTGGGCAGAAAATAAATAATGAGTTGTGAAACTTCTACAAATTAAGCAAAGAAATAATTTTACACCATAGCACCAAAAAATATTTGCTGTGACTGGAATGGTGAATGGATGTATAGCATCATTAAGGAGCACAGGCTTGGCTGGGTAGTTTTGGAGGGCTGCTCTGAGTGGAAAGAGCAAACACTAGCATGTTCCATCTATCTCTTTGGAATTAACACCCTGTACCCAGATTCTTGCCCAGATAGAATGAGCTTCTTTGCTCCAGAAAAGTGCTCAAGGGTGTGCTAGCATCCACCCAATGCAGATGCTTGGAAAGATTGAGCCTGGAGTCAGAGACCACTTCCAGCTGACACTGAAGAGCACCCAGGATGAGCAACAACCACCCAGTCACCAGACAGCCCTGGCAGATTCCAGGCCACTGGCAATAATGTTCCACTGGTATACTTTTTCCCAGGAAAAAAAAGATTCATGACGTTTGTCCTTCTCAATCATTTAAGTAGTAAAATATTCTAGTAACTTAGAACTCCCCAAATAACAAAGTCAGAATATTGTATTTCAAATAAGACTGACTTATTCAAAGAATATTCCCAAGCTCCCTATGAATGTAGTAGTAGATTTAATGTTATGACAAGTACCTTTAACAAGACATAAGACATTTTTGATTCTTTCTGCTGTCCTTGGGGCAACAGAGAGGTTATTTTGTATAGTGGCATTTCTTGCTGTTCTTCAGCAGCCATGTGTGTTGCACAGTTTTGTGGTGCTCAGTATTATTTGTTGGTTTTTCATGCTGTGCTGTATAATGAGATTTATATGTTGTTCCTTACCCTGTTGTGCTGATCCCTTTCTTCATCTATGCAGAGTCCATGCTCACAGAGCACCTCAGATCCTTCCTGGCAGTCATCAAACTTCAAGGCGCAGTAAGGCCCATAGGTTTCTGGAGTACAGGAGCAGCTAATGGTAAAAGTGGACAGAAAAATCAAAATTTTGTTTTTCTACAGCTGTTAAAGATTGCATATTGCCATAGTAAGAGATCATTCGCTACTCTGTGAGATGTTCCTTACAAAATACATTTAGCTATATTGACAATCCCATTAATAATCATGCACAGAGGCAAGGCTCCTGTTCAGCAAGGCTCCTGTGACTCAAAAATCGTGTGGGACTTGTGTATATCCATGACTGCCAGGCCTATGGAAGAATCTACAGTCTTTTGTTGCATTCATAAGCGCAAATCCAGAAAAAAAAATGTCTAACATGAGACTTAAACAGAATATGAGCCTGGAAAACTGCACTTCAGTCAAAGAGCACCTAAACTGTCCATTGCAATTTATGATGCCAAGTCCATAACATCCTACCTCCAGCAATATGCGAAAATGCCATGTCTGGCCTGTCCCAGAGAGTGGGGCACACCATAACAAAGCTTTTAGGTGAGTGTGGTGTGCAAGAGATGGCATTTGGGGCTGATGGGAAAAGCAAAGTAGTGGGTTGAAGAAATGCATTCTACTGGGATGATCTGGCTTGAAAGCTGCCAGATGTATCACATTTTTATTTATAGGGCAGACCTTAGTTACAGCATTGTACATATGTGGTGGAACTGAAATTGGGAACTTCTAAGCCACTGGGTAACATTTCCTTTTTCTCTGGCTCTTTATATCCACACAGACCAAACCCGAGGCTCTGAAATACAACTGAAAGGAACCTATATCTACAGAAAACCTATTAAATCACTGGTTTCTTATTAAAATGACAGTGAAACTCTCATTTGGATGCAAATCATATGCTGCAAGGTCTGCACCTCACAGAAACATATGGCAAGTACACACCTTTTTGGATTGCTTTTCAGCTGTCTAATGAAAAATCCTCTATAAAAGCATTTCTGTGCTTTTTGATTAGGGTATTTGATTAGAGTATTCCATGAATCTGATCTGGACTTTGGAGCAATTTATATACAATAAGCTACTGCCGTCCCTGCCACCGTGTCACATGCTCAGTTGAAATAGCAGTTTGAAAAGCCAGTTGTAGGTAAAAAAAATTGCACCCAGGACAAGCAAGCCACATGAACTCAGGCTTCAAAAACCCACAACAGCTTAATGCTTAACTGCAGTACTGCAAGACAGCATGTCCATTACTGTAAGAGATGGCAGACAGACACACACCATCCCATCAGTGCAGCAGCTCAGCCTGGGCAAGCACAGAGGCAACAGGTCAGAGAACCAAGTGACTTCTGTGTGTTCAAAGTACATTCAGAACTTCATGTTCAACTCCAAGCAAGGCAACCTGACCATTTCCAAAGGAGGAGGACAATGGCACCGTCTCCTGCCTAGTCTGGCAAAGATTAATCTGCTACTCATCTGAAGTTTCTCAGAGAACAGATTCAAGAAGTAGGTCACACTGCAAGGAACTTCAGCCAAATTGTGATGCACTGCTGCTCGGCACTGCCCTGGTGTTGTCACATGGCTGATGACATGTTGTGATGAGGCCCCTGTTATTTTTGTTGTGACAGAGATGTCCAATAGACTTGGGGCTCTTACGGCTTTCATCCAACTGACGCAATGTCCCCTTAAGGTTCTGACTGAGGAAGATGTTTCCTGGATACCTGCTCTTCTTCCTCACACTTCAGAGTCATCCTGAATTACAAGAAAAGCATGGAAGTAAAGAATCTGAACAGAGAATGAAGATTGCATTATGTTCCATTTCCTGCTACCTAATCCTGTACTGCTCATCACCTCTTGTTATCTCTGGGGGTTGTGGAAAGTCAATTCTTTACCCTCTTCTTTACCTGCAGTCCACAATCATGTACATAACTACACCACAGCATGAGTGGGGTGACCTGGGCTGCTGGATCTCAGAAAGCTTAGCAGCACAGTTGCTGGAAAATGATATGCCACACTCTACATGGGGATGGATTTAGCATCGAGGAGCACTCAGAAATGAGTAAGACAATATGTGAAGGATACAGTACAATGGACTTGGGGAAAGGACTATATAATAATCCTGCATGTGTTATACAAGAACAGTAATATTAAGACTTGGATGACTTATGAAGAGATCTTAGGTCATTTCAGGTAGCACTGATTCAGCAAGTACCAAAGAGGGCAAGGGTTATGTTGGGGAAGAAACTTATAGGAGTCATGACTGCACTAACACAACAAAAACACTTACAAGAAAGGCAGAAGGTTTGTCCTATCAAATCTTAATTTAGTCACACACCTGTACACCACACCTCTGAGCACAGTAAGAAACAAACAAAGGCAGACTGCTTTGTCTGTTGTTGCCTTGACAAATATCTGTGTTGGGGACAGCTACAGACAAGCTAGAAACATCCTTTAAAATCAAAGACAAGCTTACATGAAGCATCACACACCAGTGAGGCTTCTCCAGACTCTGTTAATGCTGAAGCGTGAGGACCACTGCACGAGCACTTCCCTGGTGTGAGGTTCCTCCAAGAGCTGACAAAGCACTAAAAGCTGGTGTTACGCCAAGCAAATATTTGTGGGGGCTTAGATTTTCATGCTGAAGCAGAAGACAAAATGCTGTGCAGAAAGCTGTGGCATGCTCTCCAGCCTGCTTGTTCCCATTGCACAGGGATAGCTTTGTATTATATCTGAAAGTTATTTATTTACCAGATTATTTGACATTTTGGAAAATGAGACGGAACATTCAGGCTGGCTTGCCCTGTAAGCAACTGCAAGTTTCCTAAGGAGCTGGGCACAGCCAGAGAAGGACATGCTCCAAGGGCCTCACGTCTGTGGGGTCTGGCACATACGCAGGCCAGGCACCCTCTTGGCCAGTCGGCTGTAGACCACATTTCTCCTTCCTTTATGCATGGCAGGACTGTGCATTCCTTGCTCTGCTGCTGTCTCAGCAGTGCCTGTGTTTCTGGAGGGGGTGAAGGCATTTCACAGAACTGTTTCTGATTTCACAGAATAGGCTGGAAGGGACCCACAAGGATCACCACATCCAGCCCATAAGTGAATGGCCCATATGGGGACTGAACTGCAACCTTAGTGTCATTAGCACTATGCTCTAACCAACTGAGTGCACTGGGAATGCCACTGATCAAGGCTGCCCATATATTCAGGAGATTTCCAACAACTCAAAGCCTTTGCTGGGCCGAAGCTGTTCACCTCTTCTATCTCCTCAGTCCCTTTGATCAAGGGGTAGGTGATAACAAAAGGATAGTAGCATGGTTATGGTAGGGGGGCACATTAGTGAGTGCTGGTTACAGACCAGCATGCTGCATCTCACCACCCCAGCTGCATCCTACGGCGCAGTAAACTTCCATTACAGCATCTGCACCTACAGCAAGTAGGGTGGGCCACTGGAGCCAGTGTTCAATTTGCAGCCTTCTCCCCTGGCATAGCTGTGTTCCTGATGGTTTTTCTGTGTCAAAGCAGGCAATGGCTTTGCAGGGGCTTCTGCGTCTGCAGCGGGCTCAGTGTACAGTGTATTAAGGATTTTATATTTTCTCAGACTGCAAGGAATTATAGTGCGTAGATACTAAAAGACTTCCCTCTAGAACTTCTGCTACAGGGGAACAAAAATAACAGAGTGTTCTACTCAGGGTATTTGTGTCTAGTTTTGAGAAGTTACCTGTAGTTGCCTGGTGTGTTCACGCAAGTAGCTCCATTCTGGCAGCCTAGTGCAGTTCCAGCAAAAATCTGGCATTCATCAACATCCACTGAGCACAGGGGGCCCTAAGATGAAATGGAAACCCAGTTTATTTTCCAAATAACTGAGAATTGAAGCAAACCATGGAGCCAATGTTTAAAATAGTTTTCAAAGATACACAAACCATGGGCTGTTATCAGCACAGCTTCCCTTATGAAACATAATAACAAAACTCTATTTTTCAGCTGAGTTTCTGTGACCCTTGTTATCAGTCAGATGGGGATAAAATGTTTCAGATGTAGAAAGCATATGAACAACACATTATTGTCGTCCCCCCTACTTTCCAGCTAGCAAAAGGCTCAGAAAACTTTCTTTCAAACTGTTCCTATCAGGAAAGCACAGCAATTTTGACCCAAATCGTGCTGGGATAACTTTCAAGTTGACAGCCTTCAAGAAAAACATGTAACTTTTCCATTTCTAATGCATTTAACAGCACCATTAAAGCATTTACCAGTAAATTCTCTGGGTTTAAAAAATTCAGAATGTCATTGATTGCTTACACCCCCATTTGTTTTACTTGAGATTGAATAAATATCCATCCCTTCCCCCATTCTCTCCCTATCCTTGTGTAAGGTCAACAGCAAGGCATGCAGTTCAATTCACTGCTCAGCAAAAACCAGAGACTAATTCTCTGCTGTGGGAACTGCCAAGAATCACTGACTTCACAGGCCATTGCCTGCATATAACAGTTCAAACACACTCTCTGTAGTCAACGAGGCTAAAGACTCACCTGCCAGTTGCTGGGACAGAGGCAAAAGAAACCATCCAGTGAGTTTACACAAGTCCCTGAGTTCTTACAGGGGTTACTACTGCAGGCTCTCTTCTGAATAGTCTGAAACCCAGGAAAAGAGCAGAAAATGAGATTTCTGCTTAGCTGGTTTTCCATTAACATTTATTTTCAAAACAAACCTTTTCTTTTTCCTTTTTTTTTTCCCCTTTTTTTCTTTTTTTAACATTCTTTCTTGGATCCCTCCTCCCACCTTTTTCAGTAAGGTTGATTTGTAAAGGTTTTGAGCTGTTTCACTTATCCCTGTACAAAATAATGACACTATGTTTGGTCATACACAGAATGACAAGCACTAGGATGAGAAAAGCCCTAAAAAGTAAAAAGTAACTATTAAGAGACTGTTCTTTGGCAGCAGCCTGTGGGTCTAGATGGAGGGTTATCTTGTCTTTTTGATTCCATGGGCAACTCATCTGACAACTTTTTTTTCTGGTACCTGTTGGTGTGGCTTGTCACAAGCTCACTGGAGAACCAGACAACAGTTGAAAATTAGCTAGTTCCAGTGCAATAAAAATCCAGTTTGAATCTTCTGATCTTTGTCTTGACAGACCAGTGAAGGAAAAGCTTACTTGTCCTTGGTATCTAGTTGTTGTTCTTGAGTATACAACTGTTTTTCCTTTAAGAAATGCAGGCTCCTACACAGTTTATATTTTCTAAGAAAGTATTTAAACTCTTTAACAAATCTTAGCTTTTTTTTTTTACCTTATGTTACCAAAAAAAATTTTCCTGAGGAATGCATGAGATGAAATAAATCATTTAGCTATTTAATCGTTTTAACCTCACTTTATTTACTAAGGGCTGGGATTTTCTTTTCTGATCTCTAGTTTGCTTCCCATTTACTTACCTGCTCTAAGCTTTGAAGTTGATCATCAAGACTCATGATCTGCAAAAGAAATGCAAATCACATTGTGCTTGGTATGACAGTGACCACAGAGGTGTGTTGGAGGCTGGCAGGCTAACAAAATATTTTCCTTTGAGAAAAGGGAATATTTGGTTTGTGAAATCAGGTGACACTCAGTTTCAAATCAGGCCCCATTCACTGAGATTTTGGTAGTTTATGCTGTTCAGGAAATGACAGCTTAAATATGTCCCAGCTTGAATCCAAAAGGCAAGACTCAGTCTTGCAAAGATGTATTCAGATGCTTAAGACTGAGAATGTGAATATTCCTGTGGGACTGTGGGCATGTATGTGAAGGACGGAGGTCTGGGACAGTACAACAAAAGCCAGAAAGAGGATCACCATATCCCAGTGGGTTGTAGACACAAACAGCAAACTGACACTGAATCAGGAAATATCATAGATATGCACTATCACAATTTTCCTGAGGGAAGGTTTCTTAGGCTACAAAATATTTTTCTATAAGGAACTTGTGGAAACACTGTAACAAAAGAAACTTAAATCAGACAAAAGATTTCAAAATCTTCTGTTGGAGAAAAATTTTAAAGAGCATGGAAAAAACTAAACTACTGCATAGGTCTTTTTTTTTCCACCGCAAACCCCTATAGTCCATTTCACCTATGGAATGGAATGTCTGAGTAACAACTACAAAAACATATATGGTCCACTTCCAGAATTTAGTAGGATTACACTTCCATAAATATTAGAGGATATAGTCTATTGACACGTTGACAGTGAATAAAAGAAGAATCACAGTAACTGGAAATTATGGGGGGATTTACAGAAATATTTCCATCATTTCCAGATTTTCTGAGTAAGTATCTCAAAATTAAACACAGACTCGAAGCTGATGTTAAGTATGGACTCTACTTCAGTTCCCTGAACTGAAGTCTGGAAATATCAAAATTAATCAGGTTGTTTAATGTCAGTGTGAGGAATAGAAAACTGGGAATGTTGGAGGAGGATAACACAAAGGTATGGCTTACCTTGGAGGTCAGCAGGGCAAGCTGCTGGGACATGTTCTGAGAGGCACCACTGGCTTTTTTAAGTTCTTGAATCTCTGTGTGACTCTCTCTCACCTGAAGTTAAACAACAGAGCTAATGTGAAACAAACTTTGCTTTTTCAAAAGCTTTGGAAAGTTTTGTCCTTGCATAACCTTACTATTATAAAGTCCGCTTAAATACGGAGAGCTCTGCTACATACGCAATTTAATCTTTTCATTATCTTCTGTAATGACATGATTACTTTACAAGTCTGCAATAGCTTACTTTCATATTGGACTACAGATATAGATAATACAAAATACAATCATACAAAATGCAACAAACATTTGCAAAGACAATTTAACTATTAATGTGCAAACCAGAAAATTAAAATATATTAAGGAAAGTAACTATATCACCTGACTAAAAAACTCTGCGAGGTCTTCTTCATTAACTTTTACTTTCCCCAGTGGTCCAGTTCTAAATTCAATATTTTTGCTGGAGCCAGCATGGAACACCAAATTGCCCTGCTCTGAGGACAAACGAGGCCTGTTGTATTATTGGGGGGGGAAAAAAAAGTAAGAGATCATTTAGTTACACATATCTGCCAAAGAGTATGTAAAAAATAGCTGCAGTAAAGCCATTCTGTTCCCATTACCAGCACTTAGAGGGGACCATATGAACAAATGAATTTGCAAGCAATGGTACTTACTGCTCATCATAAGTGGTTCTTTTCTGCCTCTTTTTTTCATGGTGGTTTGATTCACAGCTCAGTCCAGTCAGTAATAATAACACAACTAAAAGCACAGGAGCAGGAGAAGCCCAAAGCATTGCTCTCCTCCAGCTGTCCTGCGTTTGAAGTGAAACCTTCAGTGCTGGATTGTGCTGTTGTGAGCCCAGGTGCCCTTTGCTCTCATTGTTCACAAGGTGCCCATTCTGCTGCCTTGTCTTGGAAGGGTGAACTTTATCTCAGATATCTTAATTAAAGATTGACAGCATGCAAATCCTCTAGACACTAAATGCATTTTTTCTCATTTTGTCTTTTGGTTTCAGGAGCTTTGAGAGATCACCAATTGACATCTGCTTGTATTTTACCAGTTTGTCTTTGACCTTTGTACAGCTGAGCACCCCAGTGTCTCCAAGCACTTTGTAATCTGAAGCTGGTTACTGCAGAAATGGCTGGCAAGGAATATTTGTATTGAAAGAGAAGCTTCCAGGCAGTAATTTAGTGGTCAGATGACACAAACAAGTTAAGCAGTACCAAACACCGTCCCAAGGATTGCAACAGCAAAATACAATTTTAACCAAATATGGCTGCTCTGACTCAAGGGTGACTCAGTCCCCAGATGCTGAGGCCCAGCTGTTGCTGCTGAAAGTCCTGACAGAGCCCATGTCCTACCTCCCCTCTGCTTCTGCCTGTCTCCACATTCCCCTTGCTCAAGACTTTCCTGTGCTTTCTTCTTCCTGTTTAGGGGAGTTCTGTGCATGTTTTCCTTCCTCATGCCAGGAGCTTCCTGAACCTCCAGGCCCAGCACCATTCTTTTTTATTTTCCTTCTTGCTTAGTAGATAACTTATTCAGTTGGTCACATTTCAAACCTCTACTGAGAAGAAAAGAGAAGCAACAGTTTTAGCCACTCTTTCTCAAAGATAACAGCAGCCACCATTCACTGATACTTTAAGTCCCAGACCTTCCTGGAGGCCATGGAGCTCCTGTACTTCCTAACCCTGCCCAGCCTTTCTGCTCCAGTTTGGACTTGTCATCTACAGATGGACCTGCCATGGAACTGAGGAATTGAATGAACTCTACAGCTTTCACATATGAAAGCATTAAAAGGTCAAAGAAACCTGTGAAGAAATTGGATGTGGTGACAAAAATATTAATGTCACCTCAATAAGAGACAGATGTGGACTGTAAACATGAATTTGAAGTCAGGACAGCTAATGTGGTGCTGCCACAGATAACTTGATCTTTGCTGTGGATAACTGTAATGCCTGAGATTTTATCAGCTCTATCACACCACCTCCACTGTTTCCTTTGTTTGCATAAAGACTAGATTTTTATTATATTTTATTATCTGTGTTTTCAGTAACTTACCTTAGAATTCAGAACAGCATCATCCTGCTGATCACTTTTCTTGTACTCAGACAGACTCTGATGCAGGTGACCCAACAGTCACTGCTGCTGCCTGGGGATCTGAAGGGCAGAGGTGAAGCTCCTCCTGAACCCACGGGAGACAGCCTGTCCCATGTACCTGCTGGTGTGGTAACAGCAGCTCAGCTCTCTGGATGTTCACCTGTAGCAGCCTGCAGCCTCCAGGAGACTAAGACTATCACCCATTCCTGCCAGAACAGAGGAAAAGAAGTAGCAATTTCTATGTGTTATCCTTTATCATCATCAGGGATAGTGTTCCAATAAAAATACAGAATTGTGTCCTCAGTTGTTGGAGATATCACTGCTCCATTCAGTCCAAATGAGCTACAATATTTTATACCAACTGAGAATCTGTCCCTCCATTTTTTCTGTTTACTGTTATGCTTTTTGCTCTGAAACCTCTGTTCAGGAATAGGACAGCATAGATGAGTTATCAATGATTCTGTCTAGTCGACTAGACACCTTCTGCCTCTGGGTATCCTGTACTGTCCATTAAACTAGTGCTCATTAACATTCTTCCTCTCAGTTCCAAAGTCTGTCTGGTGGGGTTTTTTGCTCTTTTTGTTTTGATTTGCTTTTTGTTTTAACAGTTTACTGGGTTTGTATAACTGTCAGTTGGGTGTAAGCTTGAATAAACTGTGGGCCAACTACACCCACACTCCTTACCAGGCTGGTTGAGTGTGTGCATACTCCAGGAACTTACTTCCACAAAGTCCATTGTGTGCTGACAGTTTCCATCTTGGCTTTCAGCTGTGCACCACAAAATCCTTCCTTTTCTCTGTTCATTTCTTCTGCATACTGAGCATGCATTGACTCTCTCTGCTGCCTGTCAACCTTTGATTCAGGCTTCCCTTTGCAACTAATTAGCTCCAATATACCAATAACCAGTAAGCAATAAACCATGAAGGATGAGGAGAAGATTGCTAATGCAAGGAACAAGAAGAAATTCACTTTCTCTTCCTGCAGATTTTACAGCTTAGAAAATGGTTGGCTTGAAGACCAGCTGACTTTGACTATGCACTGATTATAGCATGGAAAGAGAGCACTGGACATTCACCCAAACTTTGCATGACACACTATTTTCCATTTCATTAGACCTTCCAGATTTTAGTTAATTTACTCTTTATTCCTAGTGAATGCACCTTAGGCTGGCCAAATTAGGAAATCTAAAAACCATCTTCAGGGAAAAAACAGGTCCACACCTTCTAATTTTACTTTAATTCACTGGATTGAGACATCATTTTTGGAGGAACAGAATGGAAAAGCTGCAAATGTCTGGCACAAGAATAGGGGCTGTTCTTTCTAACAAGAGCTGGCATGAACCGCTCCTCCTGGGACAGGTTGTTTAGTACCTCTCTAACATGATGGCTCAGGAAACAGCTCTAAAGAATATAGACTGTGTGCAGATTTGGCAGAGAGTAATGGATTGATTGTCTCTAATTCTGGTTGAAGTTCATCCTGTACTAGCAGGGACTACCCTTTACCACCTTCTTGTGTAGCTGTATGAAATGAAATGGTGGTACCCCTCTACTTCTCCAGCAGTGTGTGTCTGCAATGCAAAGACACTGGTGTAGAAGACAACAGTTGACTCAAATCATGGACAAAAATTCAGTATACATTAATTACTTCTAAGAAGTCATCTCAGATGCACAGACATGACACGAGTCTGTGACAATGCTACCTTTATACATGGAGGAAGGGCAGCAATCGGTGCGAATCCAAAACTGGCAAATTTTTAAATGGAAGGCTAAGAAATAATAATTTTTTTTTGCATAGAAATAGATCCCTGCTATTCAATGTTATCATTCAAATATTTGCAAATAATTATGCTTAAATCCTAAGAAGAGCACATTTACTCAAGTTTTCCCTAAGCTGAGGTCCTATCTTCCAGTATTTCCATCTTCACTTCCCTGGATTTTCTTTCATCTTTCCTCTTTCTAATAATATTCTAGTGCTCAAAAGTGATACATAACACACAAAGTAGCGCTTTTGCCTCCATGGTACAAATGTACAATTGTTCTTTGCATATTCATGGTGTGAACCGTGCTCTATATTAACTCAGCACTTTGTGTATGTCCCTACAGCTCTGAGACAACCAAGCACTAAGCTATCAGGCCCTGTGCAGAGGATCAATAACCACAGGATTTATACCAAACAGGGATGACTCTGAAAAATAACATTCCCCTTTCTGTCTCTTACCTATAACCACCTATCATCACCTCCTTCCTTCTCTTCACGAGCGTCTGGAGAGTTTCATGGCCACGGCACCTTCCCCACTGGCTGCAGCAGCTGCAAGTTTCCATATTCCACACCCCTCCTTGAGGATTTCTTTTCTTCTCAGCATTCTGCCTTCTGACACCTGATAAGATTCTGCTCCCTCAACACAGTTGATGAAGTTCATCAGTTACCTGCTAATGAAGTTAAACTAAGTGTCCAGGAAGTTAAGTTTTTTAGTGTTTAATAGCAAATGACAAAGGTAAGAGTTTGACTTAGTTACCTACTTCAGCTGGAATTAATCTACTGTCCCAATTCTCCCTAGATTCCTTTATCACAATGAAGGCAGTTTTAACAATTTTTTACTTTAGCAGTTTTTACTTTCCTTAGGAGACTTGTATTTTGGTTCTGTCCTTCTGATTTTTCTTCCTACACATTTTATTTCTACAAACCACCAACCATTTTGATGCTTCCTATTTTCCATTTCATTCTTTTTTGAAATAAGGTTCATGAAAAGTTTCCAGTCAATTATATTGGCTTTGTTCTTTTCTATTGATTATTCCAGTCCTTTTAACACATTCCAATTGCTTTAACACTGGGGTTATTTTTAGGGACTTCCATTTGCATAGCCATCCTTCTTCACTAATAACCCCAGAGCCATGGCTGCACAATAACCTGGCTGCACAACCTCCCTCACATTCATTCTATTCTGTACTGTTGGCTTTTATTGAGAAGCTTAGATCCGAGCTAAGTGTGTAAAGCCACTTCCTGTCTGTTGGTGGTGTGATTATAAGTACTGGCATTCTGTCACCACAAAAACGTTAAGAATGGTAATACTGGGTTAGAAGAAGATCCATCTAGGTCAGCACCCTGTCCCCAACAGTGGCCAAGAGCAGATAGGAAATGACAGGTACACAAAGCAGAAAGCTCAAACGCTATCTCTCCTACCTACTCTGTTGGCCTCCAGTTATTTGCAGCTCGTGCACTTCTCAGTCATGTCTCCTTAGTGCTCTCAAAGGAGTTTTCTTCCATGAACTTGTCCAGTCTTTTCCTTCGCCCCATGCTTCACCTTACAACACATGTACAAAGAATGAGCAAATATGGTTAAAATACAGTCAAAATGCCAATCAGAAATAGCATTTCTGAGAAGAATCCCATTTTTAAGTGTATTATTTATAAACAGAATGGGATTAGTTTATTTTTAAAAATATAGACAGGGCAAATATTTGAACTAAGCAAAGCTATCTCCATATGAGAAAATATATCAGTACCATCAGCATACTTTGCTTCCAAATGCCAGCTGGTAATTCAAAAATGAGTTACAACAGCCCAGTGCATGGAAAAAAGCACATGACATACCTGCTCTCAATGAAGTTGGGAGTTCAGGATGCATGTAAAAGCAGAAAGGTTCCTCACTGGAGGAAATTTCAGGGACTCCTTTTGCTGCAAAGTTTTCTGAATCTTAGTGAAGGATATCCTACCAGAGCAGCCTTCCGACATTCGATCCAACAACCCTCTCTCACTAAAAGTGGTCTCTTCCACTCGATTTAAACTCTTCCAACTCTTCACTTCACCAGAGCTCTTACCAAAATATCCCTAGTCCAGCTTCCTCCCACTGTCAAAAGCACCAGGTCGAGGAAAGTCAAAGAGAACAATCGAGTTTTCTTGCCTTCACAGATGGCTGCCTAGTCCCCTAAGGCCATGTATTTCTTTTCTTCAACAGCTGTATAAATTCCCCTAAACTTGTCATCAATTAAAAATAAAAATAACACACATCTCTTCATACTCTTCACACTAACATTTGAAGTGACATACTATCACTACTCAGTATTTCACGAATTCCCCCTAATGAGACTGCAAGACCAGAATACTCATGTTTGCACAGGCAAAAGGAAAATGGCTAATGGAATTATTTTGGGTTTCATGTCTAGTTTTTTATAATTTCACATTATTTCTCCCTGAATATTTCTTTGACCAGTTCTACTTTATACAATAATTATATAAGACTGCTCAGAAATGCCTAGTGGTCTTAACCAATTATTACTTTGTATCCTCCAAATCCTTTCTAATATGGGATATTGTTTAAACACCACAGAGAATCATACAACACTTAAGAGGTTGCAAATACATACAACATAAAATACATTAAATTGCTAAGGAAAAGATATATAATTCAGTATTTAGACAATAAGCCAAGTGTTAAACTTTAGTATGAAAAGCAAGAAATTAGAGCAGCGATATTGAAGGGTGAGCTGAGAATTGAATCTTTGAGATGTAACATGTATTTTGTGAATTTTCTATTTATTTTAGATATGCATGACAACCTCTACACAGAATTGCAGAGTTATCGAAGCACTGGGCCTGTTCAGATTTCTATTAAAACATCCCTGTCAAAACCAAAATGGGCTTACCCATGACTAAGTTTATGACATGTTATAGTGTTATCACTGATCAAGGTATTCCCAGACTGCGATACAGAGTTTCCTGAAAATCCTTATACTTCTTCTATGAGGGTCAGTAAAATGTGACATAAAGTCGTCCCTGGGCAGGAGCCTTACATTCACTGCACTGAAGGATGCACCTCCATTAGAACACTTGGAGTTTGTGTATCAAAAAATTCAAACTCACTGTGCTAAACAAATGGTATTTTAGTAACTTTGCTGCTAGACAGGTTTCTTTATGAGTGTGGGGAAACCTCAGATTTACTCAGATAGGAACCAGCTGATGTAGGGAAGACATTTTCTAAGGCAATTAGCAAGCTTCAAAAATGACTGCATCGATATAACACCTCATGACCATATGACATCCTTTTTCTCAGTGGAATTCTCAAGTTTGAGGGAACACAACTACATCATCCAACCCAGATAATGAAACGTGTTTCAGATGAGCACAGTGAGTGAACTACAAAACCAAAAATCAGGTTCTGGAAATCTCCTTCCCTTTCCAAAGCTGTTTTCCAGATTTCACTCCTTCACCTTTCACCTGCTTTTGTAATCACATTTCATTGCTGTGAAAATGCTTAAGCTGAAGTTGCAAAGTACAGCACTGATGTGGGCTGCAAAGCACTTAGGATTAGGAGACTGCTTGGAAAAGGAGGCAACACCATCATCAAGTGAGGTCAAGCAGGTACAACCCAACAGAGATCAGTAAACCAGTTCATTAATGACAAACCGAGGGGATAAGAAGCAGTGGCTCAATTTAGCTGCGCTGGTATTACAGGGTTAGTGGGGGTAAAATACACACATATTTACAACTCTGAAATCTGTTCTTTCAAAGTATTTCCTTCAGAAACAGCTTGGACTAGCAAACAGATTTCAGTCTTCACAATCACATTGAATTAAAATTCACTGTCAACTTAGGCTGTACTATTGTAACAGTTTTAGATGCAGCTAGGTAAGTTTCAACTTATACTTCAATACTGCTTGCTTACAAGTGACATATAAATCATTTAAATATGTTTTACACTTTAAAGATTTGAAAAAAAATTGTTAATAGTAATATTTTGCCAAATATCATTATAGCGAGGCAAAGTGAACAAATTATTTACATGGTTTACCTGAAAGAAATTCCAATTTATACATAAAACTGACATCCTTTGTTTTCATACCAATGTTTAGATCATGCTGGAAAACAATAGATCTTCACATTACCGCATTTCTCCCAAGAACAAGACCATATAGCTACTAGTTATTGATGTGGCTGATAAATCTACAGAATAACCACTGTGTGGACAGATCCCTGTGGTTCACTGTCAGAACCACACCTGCTTTCAGTTTAGGAGCCAGCACAGACTAACATTAGTCTAGTACTTTTTTGCCATTACAAGTATGGCACAAAATACCAACACAGACTACAGCAGATGAGAGTAACTACAGCACCCCTACAGCAGCTCTGTTCTCTATGGTCTTCAGTCTCTCCTGCATTACCAAACCCAGATAACTATTCCTATGTCATCCCATGGGCTGGAGGGGAGAGAGGGGAAGAAAAATCATTCTTTTTCAGGATTGGGAACTTCTACTGCTTTGGTGCAGAGGAATGACAATCATTTTAAAAAATTGTTCTGGTTTGTGGCACATCAGCTCCCTAATGGATATTACTAGGTATCATCTCACCTTTTTCTCCCTAAAGCTTTCTTTTCTCTGCATTCCAATATAGTATTATCTGTAAGGGAAAATCACAACCGAAACACATGCCTCTTTAGAAGGCTTTCAGTTTTCCCATCCTTTTCTCTACTACTTCAAAAACACTAAACTCACAAGACTTGATTAAAAAACTATTCATTCCGACTCTGTGAGGTGGTATACAATGGTGGCACTCTGGATGGCCACATGCAGCAGTGTCATCCCAACAGATACTCCTAAATGCATCCAATACTACTATCAAGTTGCATAAAGAAATTTTCAGTAGGCTGTATAGTTTTTCTCCAGCTCTTATGCCATAAGAAGCTAAGCATGAAGCTCTCAAATTCTTTATGTCTTTCATATGTAAGTCTTTGGTAAGGAGCAATGATCTTATCCTGAATAATGTGAGAATAGAAACAGGCAAGTTATTGTTAGGATTGTGATAATCTTGACATATTTTTATTCAGCTGCATGTGAACAAATCATTCCAGACAGATACCACTGGGTTCCAGAATCCTACAAGTATGTAGAGAGGATGAGACAGCCATAAAGAATAACACCGTGTCTTCTTAAAAAATGTACACAAAATACTGAATTTAATAGTTTCATGAGCTACGAAAAACATATCAAAAGTTCAGAACATATATACAATACATCTTTTCAGAATGGAAAATTCCTATTTACAGATTTACATTTTACATGTAGAACTTGTTCTCTGAACTTAATTAATACAATTTTGACACTTAGAGCCCTTTCATATCATACTGAGAAAATGGTTTTAAGATAAAATAGTCTTATCCAATTTAATTGAAGTATTTGTAAATGCTGCCCGTTTTCATTTTGCAAAGTAAAAAGGACATTTAAATAAAGCAATCAAGTCCTGGAAATGTCCATTTGAATAAAACATCTCTACAGTTCAAATCCATCACGAAAGCAAGTCATTAAAAACATATCAGAAGTGTTCAGCAAAATGTGTGGACAGATACTTTGGTAAGTTCTGATTTTTGTTCAGCTTCTATCAGCACTCTTTTGAAAGATGGAAGTATTTTCTGTCACCAGTCCATATGCATCAGATTCAAGTTCTAAATTATCCAAGTAGAATGGAGATCAATTTTGCCACCACATGTACATTGAGGCTGTTTCCCAGAAGACGATAGCATTGCTTTGTTGTTACTTTTTCAGGAAAGCCTACAACAAAAAACATACAGTGCAACACCATTAGTCTGGATTTGTTCCCAGTTTTCAGTCTACTCCTTTTTTCAGTGAACAGTTCTTAATGCAGTTACCACAGATTGCAGCATGGTTCACCCTCCCCCCTGCAAAAAAATTCATAAAGTTACAAAAACAATTCCCAACCAATTCATTGGATTTGGATCTGTTCTTCCATTAGCAAAACTGCAATCTCTAAGCTTTCACAAAAGGCTTCAAAATATTCCTTTGTTGTGTAATTAATGCCTATATACCTTCTCTTCACAGAGCTCAAAACATTCAGCAGTCTCAGGGAGGGGCAGCAGCCACCTAAACCACTGCACAACTGCTGCTCTAGAGAACATTCCCAGAAGAACATGGCAATATCAGAAAGAAAATGTGATGATTCTGCAAACGGACTAAACTGCACTTTACAATAAGCTTTACATTGTACTTCCCATCTGAGCCCCCCCTAACCAGTTCAGGCAAATCACAAGTCTCACAGTGCAATATACCACCAGGAGATTAAATGATGAGCAAGGCTTATTCAGTGAGTGATCAAGCAGCTGAACAATTTTCCATGTAATTCAATGCTAACCTTGTTAAACACATTCAGAAATAGAGACAGCATCAGAAATATCTGTACACAGTAAGTGCATGGACCGGCAAAAAATAAGGAGAGCCAGAAAAAAATTAAAACGGTCCAGGTGTTGTGAAAGGGCTGTGTTGTGTACTAAGAGCACAGCCAAAGGCGACCAAGCTCCTGAGAACGAAGTTCTCAACGGCCAGCTGGTCTGCTCTGTTTTTGCTTGCACTCTTACCTTACTCCACCTGTGAGGTAAAGTGCATTTGCTTCAACCTGAGTGAAAGACTAATAGCAGTGCTGACTTAACTGTGAGGGACATTTACTAAACTGCTGAAATGTGACCATGTTCAATTATTTGATCATTTCCTAAAAAGAAACATCCAACTTTGACTCTGAGGTCATCACCATCGTAATTAGCTTGGATGCATTTGTTTGTGCAAAAAGTGATGTGTATGTTCTGAAATTAGCACAGCACCTCTGAAAAAATTCTCTTCCTGAGAAAGCTCCGGAGAGAATGTGGTTGGACAGTTGTTGAGCCAAGGGAGGCTCTAAGGAGCAGGAGGTGTCTGGGAGGAGTTGTTCCATCCTTCTCTGCCAATTATTAATGCCTCGAATGTGGACTGCTTTGGTAAACACATTTTCTGCCAGCTCCATCCACTCTGCCTAGCTTCCTGGCACTCACATTTCGGCAACCGTTCTCTCTTTGGAACAATCGCTAGCACTCCCACACACACTTCCTTAGATGGAGCTTTCACATTCCATCAATGAATAAGGTATAGAATCAGCACATATTTAAAGAGTATATGAAAATAAATATGTATTTATGCACACACACATGCATGTACTTGCATCCCAAGAAGCATAACTGAACCCTGAAAATTTCATGGTTTCTCCTTCTGCCTCTTGGCAGCTGAAGGCCAAGAATTAATTTTCAGATCTCACGGTTTCCTTTATCCCAAGCCTCCTCCCTCGGGCTGTTAACGTTATCTTGCATGGTCTATCTTCTTGGCTCAAGAGCAGCCTTCATCAGAAGGTCAGATTCAACAACTCATAGTATGCTGGCACTCGCTGCACAGCCCTCACTGTACTGTTTAGGTCACACACGCTACTGGATGATATTGTGGTCTTGACTACTGCACCGTGCTGGCTTTGGTTCCTTAATAGCTTACATACACTGCTAATAAGAAACATATCCTGACATCACCCTCATGAAAGCAGGTCACAGGTGCAAGAATGCTCTGATCACTTTTAATGATATTGCTGTGGGACCCACAGGAGGGACAAAGACAAATGACTGCAGTATTTCATTGAACTGTAGTGCAATTACTATTTATGTATTTAGATGTTAAAAGCACAAATAAATCTGATAATGTTGAGAATGACCTTAACTCTGGACCTTATATATTGAAAAAGGCTATCAACTTGTTAAAACACAGAGCCATTCAGACACAATCATACAAAACAATTTAGACACAATCATATTTCTTCTTCTGATACTATAGCTGTAGCTAGTAACAGCATCGGTTACAAAGCTCCTGACAGTCTGTTCACTGTAGTTTTCAGCTTATAGTTTTCTCATTCTTTAGCTTCTTGGACCAATAACATATTTGCAGTGGGTACATCTCTAGGCTTTCTGTTGTTGAAAATTTTAGCCCAAATGTTGCTGTCACTAGAGAACACAGGAGCAGAGAAATTATAGCACATTTTCCCCCTGAAAATACCATATTTCACTATAATGAGTTGAAGTTTAACACGGGAGAAACACTGTGAGGGAAACACCCTTTGCTGCAGCCATAAATATATCCTCTTTCAAAAAACCCCACAGCTTGCACTTTCTCAAAAGAAACTGAGATCATAGTACCTAAATTTACTAAAGATTTCAGTCAGCCCACAGATAAGTAACATTTTTTTAAGCAAAAAGTGGGAAATGTTTTAAACACAAAGAAATGCCAGACTTGTGAATCAGACCAGGCTTGTTCTGCCTGTGAATCAGGATTATGAGGAAGACACTGGAGAAGAAAAGCCTGCTTTATGTGTTGTGAAAGTTGGAAAAATGGTATAGAGAGGGCAGAGAATGGCAAGAACTGTAAAGCAGTTATAATAATAACTGCCATAATTATGGCAGAAGGGTACTGCCCTCTGGCAGGTAGAATCTGTCTCTGTCCTTCCTTCCACAGTTCCTGGCTGGCAAAAGACAAGAATGCTAAATGAGCACATTGAAGATGGTGATGATCTGGATGATGCTCAAATTCAGAAGCCTGACTTCTCTTGAGAGCTCAGTTCTGGTTTGCAAAAGTATTGAACATGACAGCTGCCCCTGAAGATAAGCTCTGAACAGAAAGCATGATATCACTCCTAGCACTATAGAACAGTAAAAAGCAGGTTTCTCAAACTGCTCACCCTAAATTAACAGAGTTTTCCAAACTTTTCCAAACTTCTCCAAACTTCTCCATTGTCTTAGTTCTCCCTTTGTAAAATAAAAGAATGTTAACCCTACTGCACCTCTCACTGATATTGCAGAGACTAATTTAACAGTTGGAAAACACCAGCTGTATTAAAAAAAAAAAAACAAACACCTACAGAAAAAAGGGAAAATGGGCAATTCAGTGCTCAAAAGAGATCCTGAACAGCATGATAAACCTCTGCAAGCCCAAACCAGCACTGTTTAGTTCAAGTATCTTGACGTCAACCTACATCAACATGGAACAGAGTTGTGCTATGAAAAGGCTGTCTGCAAAAAGAACACATCTATTAAAGAAGAGAGGCTATGAAAAAATACTGTATGTTGGCATGTAACTCAACAGAGCAAACTCCTGCAAATAAACAAGTAAGCTCAGTCTGGCAACTCTAGAATTTCACTGTGCAGCCTTGATAATGTTCTTCAAATGTAGCAATTTTGAATATAACAGTAACAAAAAGACAAACTGAAACATCAAAAGAAAGAAATATAAAGAAACAAGTTGCACTCCTCAGAACTCTAAGTCACTGAGGAAGTCAAAGAAACATATAACAAATTACTCAAGGTCAGTGCTGTCACAATCTCTGAGTAGCCTGGTCTAATGGAAGGTGTCCCTGCCTATTGCAGCAGGGTTGGAAACCCTGATCTTTAAGGTCCCTTCCAACCCAAACCATTCTGTGATTCTACAATTCTGTGGATGCTTTTATTGCTGTGTGACAAAGTGATAAAGTGATCTGCTGTGATATCAGCAGGCCAGTTTCTTAGCAGATAGTAACAGCTACACTTTCCTGCTTGCCTTGCTTTACAAAGAGAATTCTGATTAATTTATTTCAGGATTAATTCTTGTTGATGTGCATTCAGTGTACTGGTATTGCTGAGTCTTGTTCCTTGACTCCCTCTTCGTCACAAAAACAGTAAGAAGAATAAGTAACTGACCAAGGGTTAGGGCTGCCTTTTCTAGAAAATAGAGATGACTTAATAGATTGGTTACTCCTGAACAAAGAACTATCTGTACCTTCTGAAATTCCCTGTCAGCAGCTGTAAATGTGTGGAAGGGAGAAAGCAAGCAGCTCCAACTCTGAGAACCACAAACAGACCCCCTAAACTGGCAGGATATGTTGACTTACCACAGTTGTGAGTAAGGCTGGCTGCTGAGCAAATAGTTTCGACTTTAAACAAAGGTATTCCTTCATTGTGATTCAGTAACAGACCACTTCTCATGCCAAAACTTTTCTCTTAGCTTGTGAAGATAAACCTAACCACAGAAGCTGGCTCTTTCGAAACATTTAGAACTAGTGGAAACTCAGAGAAATTCAAAGTTAGCCAAATAACAAGAATAAATCAATCATAAGAACGGAGTAGTCCAAAAAAAATTGTAAAACGAAAAGAATGCACTAGTCCCCAGTTAAAAAAAAAAAAAAATACATTGGCATTTCTGAAGAATGATGTAGAAGCAGTACATACCAAATTCCAAAGGGAATCCATGAAGATTTGCTATTTCTCTTGGGGTAAAGTACCTCAGTTTAAGTGTTGACAAATTCATAAGCTTCTCTTCTTCTGGTAACTCTTCAATGTGTTTAAACACTGATTCAAGCTATGAAGAATACCCAAAACAAGAGATATTACCAATGCAGGCCAAATATGTAAAATTTACAGTAACATCTTAACAGAGTATTTCTTTAATTACACAGTGCCAAAGACAAAAGCATGTTTTGCTTGAAAGCGTAACTGGTGGTATATTTTTGCAGCAAACATCTCAATACACAGACTTGTAAGAAAGAAATCAATGCTACCACGAGGGTGCTCATCATTTCCTCCTCTAGTCCCAAGCTATACTGATAGTTAATGAGGCAATCAAAAAACTGTAAACATTTGTTAATGACAGGACAGTGACTCAATATAACTCAACAGCAGACCATTCACACAAATAAGGCTGTTTGGATGCAGCTGTTTTAATACACTTGCTTTAGGATTATCCTGAATTCCAGAGCTGCATTCTTTTTATGCTTAGAAATGCCCTATAATATTACTGAACAGCACCGAAAAGCAGGAGTAAGTGCTTGTGTACAAAACAGGCTTTGTGAAAGGTAGCTTTGAATGCATTTATTATTTATTTACCAGTGCATTTACTATTACCTTTCCCAGTGCCTAAATACCACTCTGTGCTGAACTTAGTTTCAACAGAAGAACTTCTCAAAATATTCTTCACAGACAAATAATAATTTTGAAATTCAAACGTGAAACATTTGGTAATATTTACTGGATCATCTGTGTACAAAGAATGGCCCTCGATTCACAGCACTGTACTGTAGTTTGTTTATGAATAGAACTAGTAATTCTAAATGTTTTCACATGCTCCTGTGAAACTTCTGTGTGATACTACAAATAATAAAATAGTAGCAACTCATATTCTCCCCACAGAGAGGCACAGATATAATTTATAATTATGGTCTAAACAAACTGCTGTTAAGGAACACAAAGTAAACCAACTGGAAACTCAGTTGCCATAAAATGTACTTTTAAAAGCTTTTTTCTTACAATATGCAGAATATCAAAGGAGAAGACAGGGAAAAAAAGTTTTAAAACAACTCTCAAGTTCTAAAACAAGTGATTCTAGTATGTTAGTCTACACACTCACCTGTACATCTACTGCTGTCTGCAGAACTGAGCCTGTCCCTTCTACATAGTGTCCATACCTTAAAACAACAACAACAATTTTAAATTAATATTTTCACTGCATCTCATAGCACTGACAACTGCAAAGATGCAGGGAGGTTACTTAGGTTCCTTTGTTTTGATAAACAATTAGCCTCCTGGATAGATAAAGCAAAAGGCCTTGTTATAAACAACACTAACCCCTGGGGTGCAGTACCCTCTGAACATGCTCTCTGGGGATGAGTCTGCACTCAAAGCACAAACAAGGGTTTATCCACACTAATGCCTTACTAAGAGGCAACTAGGCAAGACCCAGGAAGTCAAGCATAAAATCACCAAAAAGACCCATCTACAGTGCCTAAACAAATTTTACAGTAAGGCAAAATGTGTTAAAGGTCAATGGTCCCAGTGGTTCAAATTAGCTCTCCTTAATCAAAGGAGGGCCATTAGTGTGTGCCTCCAGCTTTCATGTCAAACCATTAGGAATGAAGTGGTTCAGTCAGATTTAACTTTCACGGCTTGTGGATTTTCCACTGAGGGAGGGGGATGGCCAGGCATCTATGCAGAGCATTAGCAGAAAGAAAGAAAAAGATTAAATCCAACTAAAGAGTAAGCAAACTTACATTGTAAAACCATAGCCGTTTTGTATGCTTTCTGGTTGATTGCATAAAAACGTTTACTCTGTAGTCTCTTCAATGCTATCATTTAAATGTAATTGTGGGCTTTCAGAAACATAATCTGTTGGTCTAACTATGACACTGAACATCCTGAACAGAAAGAGGCTGAGTCAAGACAACAGATGGCTTTGTACTACGAAAGAACTTCAGAAGATGCCCTGCATTAGAGGGATGTGGTCATCATTAACATTACTTATTACATTAACAGATAGTATTCTTTCGTTTTATCTCTACATCTGTAAAGACAATTATAAAGGTCTTTTGCTCCCCTGGGGACCCATTCCTAAAGAATGGCACTGAAACAAGTTTCAAGCGTTTCTAATTCCACAATGTATAAAGGAATACTCTCCCTTCAGTACAGACACAATGACCCAGCAAGGCTCAGTCTTGAGTGTTTAGTCCTCAGTCGAAAAAGCTTACAATTAGTTCTGCCAATAACAGTCAGAGCAGCACTCATTTTAAAATAAAGTGCCTGCAAATATTCCTCCGGATCAGAACAGAAGACCTAAACACTGAAGCAGATTAAAACCATGTGGAATCGAACTGTTTTGTAAATACATCATCTTTAATTGGTTAGTTGCATTCTGAAGATTCCCTAATGCCAAGTTTAACAATGTAACAGACACAACACTGAGGAATTCTAATCTTCCTCTTAAATAGCAGCAGATCATATTTTAGTTTAATATATCTGAATCAAAATAAATAAATGAGGTAAATTTCAAGGTGGTATTTAAGAGTTTTATTTAGGGGAAGAATCTTTTAATAGGATCCATTTTCCAATAAATACTCCACTCCAAATAACTGGCAGTACAGAGCTCATATCCCCAAAAAATCTAGTTGGAGTCAATGTGGTTTGTGGGCTCTGTGTGTGTGTGTTGGTTTTTTACCACAACTGTGGGCAGATGGCCAATGCAATGCTAGCTGGATTGTTATTAATTATATTCCAGCTGCTGACTCAAAAAAAAATTAATATTCCTACCTTAGACCCAGAATATAATTAATTTTTATCACAGTAAAAAACGATGCATTGATTTAGTGACATTTCATTACAGTTATAATGAAAGAAGTTGGCTTAAGAAATTACAGTCTTCAATTTTCATCTGATCCAAGACTACCCCCCCCCACTTTATTTTTGGAAGCTTTAAAAAAAAATCTTTCCGTTTCATACATATATTATTTTGGGTATATTGTATCCTATACTACAACTGACAAAAAGTAATTTCCACAAAGTGAGAGAGCATTTCTATAATTGGTATTTACTCTATTTTAGAAGGTATTGCTTCTCTTGACAATAGCATATCAAGAATTTGAAGTATGTCCAGAATGATTATATCTAAAGAAGCATTTTTCATTTCCTCTGTCCTTTAAAATGGATAATATCCTCCCATAACTTCAGTCACCACAAACATACTCCTCAGAAAAACCATAGTGTTTGCAGTCTCAAGGAGCTCAGCAATCATTTCCCAAGTGCCTAGAAGTCTAATGTTAGAAGGGAACACAGAATTATCTACTTGATCTCTCATGCAACCCAAACCATGACATTCTGCCCTATACAGCACCAAAGCCTTTCAGAAGACAATACTGGTATGGCAAAGGCAGAAAGGCAAAAAATACGGGTAAAACTAGAGAATTTGAGGTCCCTGGAGAAGGTATACCCGGATTATTCCCATCACAGAAAGCTTGCTGGAAATATCTGAAAACCAAACAGAAATGAGGGAAATTCTTCTCCCACACTCAATGCTGATGGCCAGTGAGACTTAGAAGAAAGACACCAGACAGGCATAACAGCAGAGGCAATCTCTGTACTACCTGGAGTGCTGCCCCACAAAGGGGCCTCTTTCCTGAATCCCATGCTTCAGAGAAACATAAAACCAGAACTCCTGGCACAGATACAGCAGGGACCTATTCTTGGCCTCAGAAAGTGACCTGGATGAAGCCTGAGATCTAATTATAATCATTCCCTTAATGCAGAGCTGTAAATGAGATGACCAAATTGAGAACCATGTTGGCAACCCTTCTTCCCAAAGGCTCTTAAAAAAGGGAACAAAGACAGAAAACGAGATTACTACATTTTGAGCCAAGAACTACCACCACAACTATCTGGCCTGTCTCCTTCCACAGCAACAGAAAGCCAACAGTCACGTTCTCTATGAGATTTCCCCCCACTGTGCACACAAACTTCATATTAACTACTAAGGAGCCTCCTTCACTGGGATTTTGATAACCTGGACCACAAACTACCACAACACATTCTAGTGAAACCACAAGTGACCACTCTAGTTTTGATGATATTTAAGGCATACATGAGAGACCATTCTGGCACAAGGTTTTTGTTTGATTATTCTAGTTAAGAAACAGATCTCACAAGACTCTGACTCCCCCACAACTCAAAAGAATAAAGGCAGAAAAGAAGGCACATATATGTCAATGAGAGCTAGGAGAAGGGCTTTCCAGTTGCGCAGATTTTGAACTTTTAAAACTTTTTTTTTTTTTGGTCAAAAAGTTAAAAATCACAAAGTCTGCAGGAAGACTGTCAATATGGCAGTCCAATTTCAACTAGTAAAAAAAAGCTACAATTGGCATTAACTCATCATCTAAGCCATTTTATTGATACATTCTGAGAACCCAAAAACTAATCTAATTAGAAAAATTTGTCAATATTAGCAATATTGACAAACAATATTATTCCCACAAATTTCCTGGATCCAACTGGAATTTTCAATACAAATGCATTCAGTGGAAAAGCTCCTGACCAGCTGTCCATGGAGTTTCAGAACACTCACCAACTTCAAACAGTCAAACTGAAAATTGCAAGGTACAAATTGGAAAACTACTAGACAGAAAAGCACTGATGTTCTGCTCCATCAAATATGATTTATAATACAACAATCTAACTGGTTTCATGACATATGACCAATCCACAGTTATTCTGATCTACACAGCTGAAAAATCCAAGAAATCAATAAAATGTACAGTGGAGACAGATTTAATGAGTAATGGATCTGTCATGCCTGACACTTTGAAACTTCACTGAGCAATATAAAGAAATTCATTAATGAATCAGCACTATACCAGTCTACTGGAACCATATTTCCGCAGGGTTAATTAAGCTGCTGTGAAGGTCAACAACAAATGGCAACTGCCTTTTGTGAAAGTCTTTTTGGAGTGGGCACATGACGTTCTGCCAGACAGATTCTCATGCTGGCATTCCACTGGACCAGGAAGCACACAATATAAGGGGATTTCTTTCAGAGGCCTAGGTTTTTTTGATGAAACATCTCTCTGTGTTTCTACAGGACATAACAAAAAATACGTAACTAAAATTTCAGGACGTGATTCAGCAAAACATTTTCTTTGCAACTTACCCTTTTGTAAAGCACGTGGATCTCCGGCAGGTGGGTGTAACAATGTCTAGCAAGAAGGCATAGCGCAATAAGGACTTTGGTGGTAAGAAATACTGACTCATTTCTTCACTTTCCTCTTCCAAGAAATCTTTTAACATTTGAATAGAGGAATCATTATCCTGATTGTGTTTCCTTTCCATTTCTTCTACTGTTTCAAGCTTAAAAAGAAAGGTCCCTTTTGGTAAACTCTTCTCGCTGCTGCAATCTGGACCAATGTTTGGATCCAGATTCTTCTCTCCAGAAGACAAGGAAGAACTGGTTTCACCCACTTTGTCAGCAGTTTTGTCCTTGAGCAAGTCTTCTGGATACTGATCTGGGAATCTTGTCAATATCTAAGAAGAAATTGTGACCAAAAAACATAGCTGTATTTAATCAACAACTTGGCAGCCGATCTTGCGGTGAGTAAGAATTCCTTCAGAGATACTCAGGCTAAAGCAAGTAACCTTCCAATGTTATTTCCATGAAGATTTCAAAAACCAGTTGCATCAAGATTTGCTGACCTATCAGCAATCATATCAGGAACAACTCCAAATAATTGTCTTTGCAGAAAGACCTTTCCCAGGGTGTGAAACATGGAGCAGAATGACCTGTTTTCTACCCCACTATCAGCCACAGTCCCCCAGCTGTTTAAAGCCATCTAAAGTCACAGGGATGCAAGTTGGTCCTTAAAAAACTCAGTATCCAGGCTGAAAAAAAAATAGAATTAAACTTTTTTGTTGGTATCACTATCCCTCTTCTCCATTCATCAACACACACCATTAAACTGAAAATTTAACCCTCGATCTTCATTAAATGAAGCAAATTAAACTAACACTAATAGACTCACCTGACCAGGAGCTTGAAAGGAAAATGGTTCTTGGTGAAGCTTTGCAATTAGAAAATATCGCAGCCTAGAATTGGGAATGCCAAGCTGTAAGCAAAATTCACAAGCCTTTAGTCCATGTGATAAAGTGGTCTATACCATCATACAAGTTATCTACCATTATACACAATAACAGAATTATGACAAACTAATATATTTGTGACTTCAGACATATCAGTATTAACTAATAATATCTAAACACTTGTAACTTCCATACCCAGGTATTTTCAAGGAACCAAGCAGGCAATTATTCTTTGTACCTCACAGTTTTGATTTTCTCTGTAAATGAACAAGAATCCAAACAAAATTTTATGTGATGTAAGAAATAAAATTACATGCATGACGATGTCTTGTGATAGGTACTACTTGTTTTCTATTAAAAGCAAAAGGGCCTCTCCTTGCCTTTCTGAACAAGGAATTGTAAGACATCTAACAATGCAATAAATTCACCACAACCAGTTTTCAAGCTCCACTCCGTTAGCTTCTCTCATATATTTATGGTACTTTACTGATTCCAGTTAGTCTTGCACAATCTGAAATCTCTCTCAAACTCTTTTTTCAGTTGCCAGGGAAACATGGAAACAAAGCTCCTCCTCCCACAAGTAACGGTCACAGTTTCTGTGCTGGGATATTCATAGGCACAACACTTCTAAAGCAATGAGGCTCTCACAGGGAAAACCACCTTCCTGGTTACAGTGTAAATTCATGCCTTCTTAAAAATACCAAATAGCAGCAATGCAATATGGGACTAGGATCTAAAAACAAACAGCAACAGGATTATGCAAGTATGAGAAATCAGAAGTCATGTCAGATAGTTTTCTCATCAAGAATAACTTCAGCTTTGGGCATGACTCTCCCTTTTAATACAAAAGATCATTTTTAAATGTTCTTGGACTCAGTGAAGTTTGAACAGGTAAATAATATTAGAGCAATTTTAGTACTCACACAGGTTGGAGACAAGAGAAATTCTTGGTATTTAAATCCACATGTTGCAAGCGTTTGCAAAAGTTCATTTCTGGCAGTGAAAAGAATCAGAAAGCAATTACTCCCTTCACACAACCCTTAGGCTCTTTTTTTATCTCAAATAATAAGACATTAAATGCAACATCATATGTTCCAAGGCATTCAGTGAAGGAATTGGGACAGCAAATTACAGATACGATGCCATTCTTTTCTGAACTTAAGAGACAACACAAAAAGTTCAGTGTTAGTGACTATTACACATTCACAGGCACCTCACTCCTACTATGGTGCAAATGCCCCTTCAAAAAAATATCCCATCTCTAGGAGAGTGTGTCAGCAAGGAACATAATCAGAGGGCAAAAAAATTCTCTCTATTTGGAATCATAAAACAGGAGATTAAAGCCACTACTAACAACTCACTACTTCCCTGTGCTCACATACACAGCACCAGCTAAGCCTAATGAAAAGGCTAACTCAAGGGATGATAAAAACTGGTGGCTTTGATAATAAAAGTGAGGTAAGACTGTACTTTATAAACAGTGGAAAAACACTGTCATGGAAATAATTTTAAAGAGACTTGTCTTTTCTATTCCATGCAGACTGCACTAGGCTGGAACTACACAACAGGCTGGAGCTGTGACCTGCACGTGGCATTGTACATAACACTGTATCCCGAGTGCCATAAGAGAAAACAAGCATTCTAACTGGGGTGTTTTCTGAACTACAGCTTGTTCCAAGCACTGGCCAGCAAGGCATAGCCTCGGAAATTATAGGGACTAGAGCAGAGAACCATGAACACTTAATGAATGAGAGAGGTGAGCATGACTCTCAGCTGCCTGTCAAACTTGTTAAGGAGCATGATATCCAGGGTGGCTGCTCTTGGTGCTTTAAGGAATGCTACAGAACGATCACAGTCTATTCCAGAAAAAAAATGAGAGGGAAGACTGGAACCCCCTCTCTCCTGCTTTGTCCACAAGAGAGGAGAACGTTCCTGCTGTCACTGGATAATTAGATATTGACACCCTTCCTCTTCCACTTTTCAGACCAAGGCTATATACAGTCTTCATACTGTATCTATGAACCATTTGCTGGCAGTCCTGAACCAGGGATAACCTACTATAACCAGAGGTACTCAAGAAAGCCCCTAGACTGTACTGGGATCTTAACACAAGATACTATGGGCTTCTATCATGAATAAAACCCTAAAACCTCTGAGTGCTATACCTATTGTTATTTCTTTTTGAAAACTAGTATGAATCTCTCTAAAGGAGACAGGATCATCGAGATCAGTGGAGTCAACTTGTTACAATGTATTTTATCTGCTTAGAGAAACAAATAGTTATTTAGCAAGTTTCTTTCACAACTTAAGATTTTAATTCCTAAATTTAAACCATATTTTTAACCCATGGCTGCTACCTGTCCCATATCACTATTTTGTTAACTCAAATTCTAGGAGCTAAAAATCCCACCTCCCCTTGCTAAAGAAAATATCCTTTATTACAAACTAAAACCTGCATAAATTAATTTGACTTTACCTTGCAGAAGAGGATTCAAATCCTTTAACATTTTCTAAAAGTAGGTATTTTGGAAGCTTCTGAAGCCTAAAAAGAAAAAAAAGCAAATCAGAGTAACAAGATGTAAAGTACATCATATTCATCCACGGATTTGCTCAGCTATCAGAAAGATCAAAGTATTTCCACATCATGCTAGCTGTTGAAGTTTAGCATCCTTTATGTACCTCAAACCATTCTCAAGTGCACTAATAACGTGGACTGCTGGTAAAAACAACAAACCCTACTTTATGTTTAGATGAACAGCTGCACCCCATGCATATACTTTTGAAAATGCTTATCACTGTTCATTTCCTAAAACACAATTATTTTTATTCAACAGACTGAGTTTGTATTAGGAAAGATAATTGTTGGGGGAAAAAAGATCCCTATTTAACCATAAAACTTTTGTTTTCAAGTGCTTATATCTGCAATCAATGCCAAAATGTCACATTACCTTTAGTGATAACACATCAGACCTAGTGTTCATCTAACCGATTTAAGAAATACGACATGTTTAGAGCTCAAACTGCAGGTAACCTTAATTTTCTGTACTTAACTTCTTCATTTTCACGGGGGGAAGGGAAGAAGGCATTTGAGGTTTAGCAAGATCAGTGCAAAGGTCTGGAAACAGGCACATTCCAAAACCAGCACGTTAAATCTCTGGAGAAATGAACATGCCCAAACTGTGCCAGGGATCATTCCAACAGTTTAGAAGCATATATGATTCAAATTCAATTCTCTGGGAACATTCTGTGGCACTGACTAACTCTCTGGTAAGGTTAATGTAGATACAGAATATCTGTCACACACACTGGGATTTCAGAACAGCATACAGAAACAGGATACTTATGCTCCCAGACAGCAGCTCCATGATTATTTGAGTCAATAAGTGACTTTGGACTTCCACTGCTCCACATCACAGCAGAATTTGTTTTAGCACATTCTTAACTATCACCAGATATTGACATTCATATGAAGAAATAAAAGAACCAATGCATCTCCCAAGAAACTGGAAAATGTACAAGATACTATGCCAAATTTAAAAATACTAAAAAAAAATTGTGGAAAAAAATAATACTAGGCTGAAAAAAGCAGCAGCAGCCAAATTCCTTGCAGAGGAGTGGAGAACGTACCTGCTGGTATGTTTACTCAACCTCATCATCACCTACTAGGAAACTTCTTTTTACAATAATGAATCCAGAGCATAGCCTGAAATGCAAGAGCTCTTACAGGATCAACAGATCACAAGACAAGTAATCATTATACAAAGAGTAAGTGTTAAGTACTTGGCAGGTATCAATGTTACAAATGTCTCTGTAAAAGCAGTACTTCGACATCTTAGCATTGGATTTCCCTGGTTATGGCTTGGACATGATAAGCAAGAAACAGGTTATCTGGACCACTTGGGTTAGACTTTGTTTGCTGGCTGGGTGCTCCAAGGATTTCCCAGGTCTTTCCAGATCTTGAAACTGTCCTTTTCATATCTCTAGTATTTGTCTTCCCAGGCTACTTTTGAGGCTCATTTCAGTGATATTTCATTATAAAAGGGTGAACAAAAGGTAAGAACATCCATGGGATGAGAAATTATTTTACAGTTTCCATAAACTGCACGCATGCCATACCAATTTAGAATGTAAAGTGATAATTCCTATATTAAGAATTTCCCTTTTTTGGGCTGTAATACTCCAAACTCAATGTCTGGCAAACATATCATATTTAAAAAAAAAAAAACAAAAAAACCCAAATGCTATCTCACTAAAACATAAAACTGGAATCTAGAAACTCTGCAAAAAGCCACCTTTTTGAACATACTACAGACTACTCACATTAAGTGCTACCTCCAGACACAACCTGCCTAAGGGAGATAAGTGACATGAGCAGCGTCTCTTGGAGTGTTGAGATAACACAGTCACAGCCAAGCCCAGCTCCTGTGCATCGTCATGACGAAAAACAGAAGTCCTGTAGTGTCTAAAGCTTTGGTTTTGAGAAGGAAACACTTCTGCTCTTTACCCAGCTAAGCCCACAACAACCAGGCAGCGATGTTTCCATATTAATGCACAACAGTGTTCTAAAAGCAGCCAGCCACTTAACTGTGTCTCAGTTTAATGGAAAGGAATCCTGATGTCAGGATTCCCCCAAGAGAAGGTGCTCCTATTTCAACGAATTAGAAACTTACCCACTACCTGCTGGTTTTTATTGTTTTGAAATTTCCGGGGACCTGCGTTACATCCCTTGTTCCACAAAAGACATCCTTTGCAAGTTCTGAAAAACCCATGTTCTCCTCCTATTTTTGTGTCTCTGCCAAAAGCAGGGGGAGTAGTAATAACCATTCTTTTTACCTATTAATTGTCTGACTTACTGGGCTACAGAATGTGTATTGTGTTCTGTTCTGTGTTCTCTGCGATAGATTTCTTAGGTAATCCCTGCCACTCAGCTCTTCTGTGTCTGTGTTCTCTATCTGCTGATGACAAGGGCAAAGACATAGTCCCACTTAATGTTTTTGGCTGCAAGAAGTTTCTGGATGAAAGATGAAGACTCTTTTCTCCCAGTGTTAACAGCAGTTAGAAAGAAAGGTTGTTTGGTACTGGTTTCCTTCTGTGCTGAAAGCATTCATAAAAAAAAAAAAAAAAAGAAAAAAAAGAGAGAGCAAACATCCCTTTGTCCTCCTCCAGTCCTGAGAACAAGATTAACTAATGGAGGAATATAGAGAGAACAGCTCTCCTAGCCTCCAGCAGAAGCAGCACTGCCAGGAATGGTGTCTGGTGGACTGTAACTGATGCAAATCCTCAGGCTCATGTCAATTGGTGCCCACTGGACATCTCAATCCAGAAGCACTGATTTCTGCTGGATAATCTCCCTGAACAACTGCTTGTTCTCCTTCCCCAGGAAGAGTTCTCACTGTATTATGCATCCCTTCCCAAAAAAGACTACATGCATTCCGTGGAGCTGATTTTTAACACTCTCAATAAGAACAACTTAGATCAGCAAAAAACACTTCGCTTGAATTTACTGTTTCAAAATTTAAGGTATCACTTATGCAAATAATTATGGTTCTTTTATTAGGAACTGGGATCTGACCAGACAAAACATGACAGATGAATACAAACATAAGGATGATGTTCAGACAATGCAGTGCTATTTAAATTCTGTAGTATTACTACTCAAAGCAAGAGATTGTACTACAAACCAAAAATACACAATCTGCCCCACAATATCTAGAAGTATCACCAAAAACATAGAACAGAGACTTCAGGAAAGAATGGAAGGGGGTGGAAGATGCATCACATTGTGCAGTCAGTAACATATTTAAACAAACTTTCAAATAAATGTTGCCTCTTCAAAAGATGACCAGATGTTGAATCTAAACTATTTTAAACTGGTATTTCAAACCATTTTCATGTTTCCTTGAGGCTAATTGGCAAACTATTATATTACCTACTCCGGCTTCTACACAAAATCAATGCAAATCTGATGATGAACTAAAAAGAATTCAATTTTTACATTTATGATGCAGCCAGAGTTTAAACAGACACACGATAAAAGGTAAATCAGACAATGAAAACATATACAGCAACTATGAGGTGATTAAGGCATTAGTGAAAAACAGGTATTTGTAAGTTACATATGATCATGTGAAAACAAACAAGGAATACAACACAGTACTGGTAGTATCCCTATCAAATATTAGATGACCTGTCTCACTGAAATATAGACCTACTTATGTTGGCGGGGAGGCTCTTGAGAGACATACATACATGACCTATGAGATCTAAAATATGTCTGATTTATTAGGATAGCTCAGGGTTTTTATAGCATCAGTATACAAGGTCTCGTGACAAGAAGAAGATAATTGGTTACAGATCACTGACCAGACGTAAACATTCATTACAAATACCTTTATAATTGGTTATTAACAGGTAACAAGGCCATTGTTTACTTTATGGAACTCCACCTTCTTCTTGGGACTGAGTTTCTTTCGTTCTAACAAAGACACCTGTGGCCATCTTGACACCTATAACTTATAGTACTTATAAAACTATATGAAAGTTTATAAAAGTCTATAAAAGTATCTCACACAATATAAATTGCTCACACATTCATCATATTTCTCCCACATACTTAGCTACAACAAAGACCTTGGAATGGAGCAGAAGTTCATTTATACCTTGGCAGAATATCAAGGATATAGAGAAAGCTCTTTGTCCGTGGATCTGATACATCACCTTGCAGGCCAATTCTAAGAGAGAATAAAGAAACACCTGTATATTACTTGGAGCAGACTGACATCTGAGTTACCTTTTTCTACAGAATGCTGACACTTTTTGCTTTGAGTTTCAAAAGGGGATTCTGCAAAAGCATCATGTGGCAGACATGAGGACTTGCTCACAGGGGCAGTGTCCTAAGAGATGCTCTAAGGAAAGAGAGCCTGCCCTGGAATCCATCAGATCACAGAAAAGTTCAAATTGAAGCATTCAGTAATGAAATCCACTCCCCAGTCTGCAGAGTGTTTAGCATTCTGGTCTTGTCCAGCAAACCCTTTGAACATACTTGGCTCTGAAAGAACAAAAAAACCCCACTGGGTTTCTGGGAATACCCTGCCATTTTGCACTGAATATATTAAATTATGTCTATGAATTAAAGCCTCAGTGCTCACCATTTTGCAGGATTGAGCTCCATGTGAATAACTTTGTAACCAATTTCCTAACATTAAACTGGACAGATTATATAGGCTATAAAAACGATAATGATTCCAGGCCTACCTTTCCTGAGCTTATACTTGTATTAGCTCTTAAAAAAAGAATAAAACTTTTGTAGAAGAGCCTGAGCATGTCTCTAAATTAATCAGTCACACACAGATTTTGTTTTTCACTATATTATAAAAAAAAAAATCTGAAGAAATGATTCCTGTATACATCACAGTTTGCACTAATAAATTTTTACAGATCAGCACTTTAGAGGGATTCCTTTTTAATCTCAGAGCATTCAATGAGATATATTTTCTTACATAAGCAGTTTCATCACCATCTTTTCCATGAAGCCACTACCTTGAGTGTGCTTACCAGAATCTCATCTCCACTGGTCACTGCTGACAAATGATATGAATTACAAACTAATAGGACAAATAACATCTCAGTAAACTCAGTTCTTAATCAGCAACATATTTCTCTATATTATCCACAAAATCATTTCAAAGCCGATATCCTTCTGCTCTTGGCTAAAATAGAAATATTCCTTAGAATAAACTATTTGTGTGCATGTGCAACTTTCAAAGTACAAATAAAAACAGATTACGCTCTTTAATCTCAGGCAGAGCTGAGGAATTCTAATCCTCCTTCTGGATTTGTCTCAGGAAAATATTAGATTGATAACTAAAAGGAAAGGCAGCACTCCTAAACAGCAAAATCTTCAAATTGCACTATAAGAGGAACTATACCGTACACAAAATAGGGGGTCTAAGAAGCTTACATAATTAAAACTGAATTAGCATCTACATAGTACAAGAAATGTGATCAATAATTAAGATACTACTTGCAGCATTTCTTTTACTTCAGTAAATATCACAGTGAACAGAGCTACAACATTTTTGCTCAGGAAAATACACAGATAAACCACACATAGTGTCACCCTTGAAAACTAATACAGCCCTCTCTAAAGGAGGCAGGATCATCAAATAAAATCAATGGAGGCAACTTGTTATAACATATATTATGCCTTTACAGAAATAAATAGTTATTTAGCGAGATTTTAATTCCTAAATTTAAATCGTATTTTGAACCCGCAGCTGTCCCATCTCACTCTATTTTGTTAGTTCCTCTGACAGTATATATTGCAATAACTGCACTTTTTTCCAAGTGTGCTACATCTACCTTGTAAATGGCTGACAGGGAGGACTCATCAAAATCATATCAAAAGATAATCTGTCAAATTCTTTCAGTGTTATACCCTGAAAAAGGAAAAAAATAGAAGAATGTTAAGTGTTGAAAACTGTATGAAACTCATAAGTCATCTTTCAGATCAAACTACCCTGCTTACTTCCACTATGTGCTTCATCTTGCAAAAAACTACCTAATCTCCCCTTTGACCTAATAATTTCAAAATCTTCCCTACCTTAGCAGACCATACAATGCAAATATGCATTCATTGCTTGGAATAGGAAACAAAACACTAATAATGTTAGCATCTATACATAATCTTGCAGGTTTTACCTACTCATTCTTTCAGAAGGGGTGTCTAGTAGTTCTTTCAGGAGACACTGACCCGTTACTTCTCCCCAAATAAAGTATCATTATTCAGATATGAAGTCTTTGCACATCAAAACCAGTGCTTACATATTCAAAATATGTGAAAAAATATTAGATCTTCTTGAAAGAAAAAATATCTGAAAAGCAAAGTAGCTCAAGTACGAACACGATAATTTTTACAGGTCCAAACTATGGGTTTTAACTCATAGGACCTCAGTGACAATGCATCCTATAGAGTTAACTTCATTTTAGTTTTTCCATGGTAAAAATTCCTTTAAGATATTATATGGCTGAAAGGTCTACTCTGCAAAAATATTTCTCTTCAGAAAACAAAGTATTAGGTCTGTGGTATGAATTAACTACGCAGGTAGAAATTCCCCTAGACTGAATTCTAACCAGCTCTAGAAGGACAACATATTAAGGGGTTAGGAGGAAAGAAGAAGGAAAATTATCAAGTAACTAAGAACTGCACAAAGTTCTGGACTGGACAAAGAAGTGGACACTCCCTTACATATTTTGAGGATACCTATATACCAAATATACCATAACTACCCTCACAAACTAGACAAAAACTTTTTTCCAATAAATTTGAAGAAGGTCTTACTGACTGTAATAATCTGCTCTTATCTACTGTAAGCAGACACAAGTAAGCATTATTCTTCTTTTTCCATTATAAAACTGTAAACTATCATTTAGCCTGTTAGTATTGTGTGCTGAATAAGCATTTAACCTTTAGCCACCTACTTAACTCTTACTTAAGCTGGTGTCTTAAAACAGACATCTTTCTTTTACTGTCTTTATCTTTCTTTTACTGTCACATTGTAAAGCCATAAAAGAAGGTTAAGAAGTTTACAGTAATTTCTAATTAATCCAGATAAAATTACATGCCTAGTTTGCCCCTCATTTATTTAAACAGAATCCAATTTTACCTAATTCTTCTTCAAATAATTTGGAAAGGGACAGAATTCCTAAAATATTCGATCTGTTCAGTCCATCAAAAGAAAAAATCAAAACTGTTCCATCCAATATATTTTCTAGTGTTTTTCTGAGCTCAACTATAACTACAAAACAAAGGCATGCCTCCAAATTCTTTCAAAGTACATGAAAATATTTTTTTTAATATAAAAAAATGATTTTTGACATTCCTTTATTGGTGGTAAGCGTTCCTCTTGACATTTATGTAACCTTTCTTGATGCAGCAGTCAAGACTTCAACTGCAGTGTGAATATCCCTCTAACTTCAACAAGCAACCACAACTCAAGTAACCAAAGTTATTGTAAAACTGCTTTACTCATAACAACACAAATATTTTTGTTTCTCTTGTTACTAATAAGGATGGTGAAGACAAATTATAACTACAAATGCCAGACTACAGTAAAAAATACATTTATTACTCACCTCAATAGTCTTTGCCCATAACGGCGTGCTGGGAAAGTTGTGCTTATAAACATCATTGGCAAGAGTGTTCACATCAACAGCAGCAACAACTTCTGCATCTGTGCAGCTTTCTAAAATTAAAAAAAAATACATTGAAAACTGTAGCTCCTCTTTACTACTCCTGCAAAAATGTGTTTGTTGTGTTACAGCTATGAGCAAAAACAAAAGGCAAATTACATAATCAAACTCTGCTGTGTTGCCTCCGAGACTTTGCAAAAAAATACACTCTTTTTCTAATCATGTGGACAATACTTCCCTTCCTTATACATCAAAAAATGTTAATTAGTACATACATAACCTCCAAACAGGGTGCATCTCCACAGCATTCTCACTTGCACTCTGCTGGTCTCTGTGGCCAGCAAGTTCCTCAGCTACAGCAACACAGCCCAAGCCATCCTGCCAAGCACCCCCACCACTGCCTGAGCCTCTTACAGGAACTAAACGTTATTTTAGAAGTATACTATTTCTCATTATGAAAAAAATGGCACCAATAAATATGTTTGAGGTACATGCACTCTTTCAATAAACCTTTTAAGTTGCCTGAAAAACATTTGTGCTTATATTTCAGCAAAACTTTAGGCCTCAAACCCAACTGCTGCCTCCTTTAAATTCAAGGTCTCCAAAATAACGAGTTTGGCAGCTCCTCCTCTCTTGATATCGAAGGAATTGCTTCTGGACACTTCGAGGTGTTACTGAAAAGATGAGAGGACAGTGTACCAAATCTACTGACAGCTAAACCCTGAAAGAAAAATACACTAAAAAGAATGTAAATAACCAATAGTTAATTTATAGAGTAACAGAACAGAATAACAGGTTCTACAGAAGCCAAAGAGATAAAAAGAACAGTGTTTATTCCACTGCTCGTCATGTCACACTATTTATTAATTACTAACCACAATACCTTCACTGAGGCTTTTTATCCAGGAAGATGGGCTGTGGTCACTGTTACAGCCGCAGGCAGAAAGCACTGACCCAACTTCCTCATACACAAGATCAGTTTCAACCACCAGGATATTTATGTTATGGTCAGCATTACAAAGACCCAGATGAAACACAAGGAATTTAAAAAAATTTCTAAACCAAAAGAAACAAGGCAAATAGCCACATGCCTTTGAATAGTCTCACAATATGCTCAAGTAACACATTAACAAATGACCTTAAGAGACAGCTCATGAATTACTGCTAGGCAGCTAATTATTTACAGTTTGAAAGGATGAAAACCAAACTGTGATGACCCCAGTGAACCTAAATCTGAATGATGCAGTTATCATCCATCTACTACCTTTCAGGTTTTCAAGGCCATGTTGTTCAAAACTAAGATGGAAGAAAAATCTGGGTATTGGAAAGCTTGTAGCAGATGCTTCTACAAGGACAAAGCCGATTCTTCTGTGTTTACTTGGTGTGATAGAGGGCAAAAAGATAAGGATTTTCACAAGATAAATATTTACAGACCATGAAGGGTCAACATACAAATCATTATTTGACATTACTGTCTTGACCTTTTGACCATAAATTGTAACTGAGGATTAAACACAGGTGTAGCCACGAGGACAACGGAATGACTACACCTGAGATTACAGAACAGGTATGTTAACACTGACACCTAGCGTGAAAAGAAGCTGGTTGATTGTCTCAATTTACAAACATATTCAAGAACCAACATTTTCATCTTCCTAAAACAAAGCTGTAACATCTAAGTAACAGGAGCAAACTTCAAATACTGTTTAAGAGACTGCTTTTCTCAATTTGTTCTTTCAATTCTTACATATTGTCCTGACAAGCTGACCCTAACTGCATTTTCCAGGCACTCCAGAAGAAACATAAAATTAAAAAAAAAAAAAAAAAAAAAAAAAAAAAAAAAGAACCTCAATTATTATCTAAATCAACATATAGTTCGAAAAGGCCAGTTGGGATGGCAAGTTGTGTGCTTTCTCTCACAACTCATGACTTAGACCCTCATCTTTATTACTGCCACAAGAAAAAAGAAGTACTGGGGATTTGCATCAAAGAACTTCACAAGCCCAAGAGCACATAGCTAATAGTAATGCACCGAATCCCCTTGCAATACATTGTTCAGTCTAAACCAGAGATGTGAACCAGCATGGAAAAAGGACAGGAACTTTTCCTAAACTATTTCACCAGACATGCTCTCTTTCCAATTCAAAGACCTGATAATTTTTTCAAAGCTTCTCCTCCTTTTGACTCAAAAGCTGTGGCTCACTTGGGAGTCCCTGTTACAGAACAGACTCCCTCTAAAAGCTGATTAAGCGTATTTGTGTGGAAATACCCTGGAAACGCATGAAGGAGCTCGAGCAGACAAGCAGATCTCACACATCCAACCTAACAAAGAAAAGCCTGTGCAAATTTCAAACAATGTGAGAATACAACGTTTTTAAAGAACTCCTGAAATTTAAATAACTTCTATTCGAACTGTGATATTCTGCTTTGCTACAGCAATTATATTTACTGCTTGAAAATTACTATAAGGAATGTATAATAAAAAAAGCCTGAAAGCAGAATCTAAGAAAAACAAAATCATGACTGTGTTTAACTATCCCCACTGACAAAAGACACAAAACCAACTCAGGAATTGCTGACTTGGTGAGATGTTAGATCAACTCCCTGAAATACACAGCAGAACTTCAATGCAGAAACAGCTCTGAAGACTTTTTTCCCCTCCCAAACAAGTACATTCAATTTTCAAAACACAGCCATTTAAGACAATTATGACTATGCAGAAAACAGTAAAATTTTATTCAGACTAATGAAAAAATAGTACACATTTCCTAAGTGAAACTAAGAGGCTGCTGGAGTACTTGATTCACAAGATTCCTCAACTCCACAGTTTCTGAACTGAGACTTTGCATTTCTGAACAATTTGTAGCTCAAACGGAAGCCACAGACATGATGGGGAAGTTACAGAGGGGGTGTTATGGCTTATTTTTAGGCAGACTAGATTGTAGTATTCTGTCTTGGCTGTGTCGGTAAACCCAAAAGAGGCTGAAAGCAGGTGAAAACAAATTTGTATCATCCTATTAGTAAAGTACTGGTTTTGCACTTTATCCTTAAAACCTCTAGGACACACACATCAGAAGCTCTTTACCTGTTATTTAAATTGCCTAAAGAGGCAGCAATCAAATTTTGGGTCCCAGTTCTCTACTTTGTTGTATACACAATGCTTACAAGCCATATCAGCTATGGAACAGTCGCTCCTGAGTGAAAGGGACACTGCTGTAATGACTGGAAGGTGTGGCATTTGGAACAAAGGAAGAGAGGATGCATTAGCTTCTGATTTGGAAAAAACAAACCTAAGGCTGTAATTTTCAAATGCCGAAAATAAAATTTCTGACACTAAAATATCTGCCCTTCTTCTCTCCAGATTTGATGCCTTTGTCATGTGTTTCTAGTGGACCTTAAAATTTGCACAGATCTGTTTATATTCACCACTGTACTTTTGTAACAAGAGTCATCAAGACAACACATGAACCACACTGTGTTACAGCAAGGGCAGTCTGGTGGATTTTAGCATAATGGAAAATCAGAGCCGGAACAATTCTCTTCTAACAGGTATATGGAAACAGATGGAAAAGAGGAGATTAGTCACATGTTTTGTCAGTCCTGTTTCCTTCTAAAATAGAGAGCAAAGATTTGATTTCTCAGTGGTCAGCTCTAGGCTGAGCTGCCCACGGCTACAGTAAATAGGACTATCAGTAAACTTGATACTTCCTGCAGGATACTTAGCAACTTTTTCCCCCTGCTCTATTTGCACAGGATTGGTTCATGTTCAGCCATATAAACTTACATGAAAGCACAACTGGCACCATCCTATGCTACAAAGGGCTATATGTTGAAGAAGCATTAAATCAAAATGAGTTTATGTGTAAAAACTTGCTCAAACTAGCAATATTTTTGTTTTGCTTTGTGCTGAATCCTAAAGCTGCCAGCCAGTTTTGTCTCCTTCGCCTCTCCTGGTGGGATAGCTATGCTCAATGGAATTACACACACCAGTTCATTATACTGTGCAATTCACAGAGACAACCAAATAAAGTGAATAAACAGCCATGACAGAGCACAAGAGACACAAATTCTTATTCTGTAAAATTGAAATGCAACAATTGCAGGGGAAAAATATCACCAAATATGTCCTTTAGTCCTTTAGCAAGCAGACTTTTTTCAGTGACCTGGCAGATTACAAACGCTTGTGGCAGATATGTGGAACCCATTTTTCATGGGAAAACTGCCTCAATTATTAAGCTAATTTAAGTTTGTTTTTGTTGGGAATTGGGAGGAGCAGGCTGTTTGTTTGATGGAAAGTTGCTAAGGAAATGAATTTGTAGCCATAGATTTTCTAAAAATAAAACATTATTTTTCACTTCAGAAACTCTGCATTTTATTTATAAAGAATAAATGCACTCACACACATGAAAAAATAACATGTTTAGACGTATATGATTTAAACATCAACATTCACAAATCCCATAAGGTTTGGAGTACAGGGTGGGAAGAAGAAAGAACTGCACTTCCATCTCCTTGCTGCCTCAATCTTTCAAGAGTATGAATATGAACACACTCAATGACTTCTAACTTTAATCAAGTCCAACTTTCCAAACTGTATTTTTTCACAGGTCTTTGGTGTTGCATTCAAAACCTAAACCAAGAAATTCTGCACATGCTGAATTATCTACAGCTAAAGTGTCAACACAAGCTAGACAATCCCCAAGATTCTTCTTTTTCAGCTTTGGACTGAAATCTTATTTCAAAAACTGCCTTCTCTTCACTGTCAAAAAGAACCTGATTTAACCATGAAACTATACACTCATAACTTCTGTTATACTCTTGATAGATAAATAAAAGATAGTATAAAATCCAAGAATATGGGAAAATCCAATTAATTCTTACTGTAGAATCTCAAAACCAAGTGCATACTATTTTGGTGCCAATTATATTCTACTTTAATGACAGCTGCCAAAACAATGAACATCACCATCCTGCAAGCTCAAGCATATGCTATCCTAAATTTACGTTTATGGAAGATCACAGCCAAAATGGGCATTAAGGTAGAAAAGGCAGCATCAGATTTCTTGAAAAATACCTATTTGCCAATTGAAAACACTGGCAATTTCACAGAAAAGTAGACAGCTGGATCACCTCTGCTAGCCAAAACTGGCCACAGAACATGGCCAGGAACCAGCACTGAGCCACTGCTTGCCAGAGCTGCAGAATCCCTTTTGTAGAACAAGGAAATTTCCTGGTGTGCTGCCACTGAAATATTCCATGCTCTTTCTGCTTTCTACATGTTCCTATTATTTTTCTTGGCCGTAGAGATTCACTAGAAACCATACCAAGAAAATATATTATTATACATAATCTTCATCTCTTGTGTATCTGGCTTTATGAAAGCACTGGCAAAGTGCAGGCCTTTCTTTCAAGCTTCATATTCATATGGAAAAAAACCACCACCCTCCTAATATTTCCATACTTGATCTAAATGGGAGATGCTGAACAATCTGCCATTTACTAAATGATAGCCAAAAAAATGGAACAGAGACCTTTCTAAATAGCATGGTTTCATGTACACATATATGCCTAAAACATATAAGAAGCCCTATTATTAAAGTACTTACAGAGGAACATTCACTTTTTTCTGTTTGACTTGAACGTAAAAGCAAATACTTAAATGCCCCTTGCCTTTACTTGGTTCCTTTATAAACTGTGTAAGAAAACTGAATCCAGATGTCTGAGGACTTAAAAAACCAGCAGAAATTATCAAAATGCCCGAGGATGTCTATACCATCAAATGAAATCTAATTCATGAAACCCAGTTCTATATAATAACCTGTCATTTAATACGTAATTCAGTGCAAATTCCGTAAAACCCTTTTTATTAAAACTGCCTGACTATTATTTTTAACAACACTCTAAACAATATTTCCATCCAGAATTGCATGGTTTGGATCTTTTCTAAGACTATACAATGCTTATGGGCCAAGTTCTCATATGCTTCCCAGAAAAATTCGACCTCAGATTTTGCAACTGTAATGCAAATAATGTTGTGTCCATTCACTTTGCTAATTTCAATTGGCAATTAACCATTTAGTACTGTTTAGGATCATTTACGCAAATAACACTTTAAATGTGATCTTACACACAGTCTTTTCATGTTCTTTGGCTGCCATCACTACAGAAAAATCTCAGTCTCACTATTCATACATATGCAATTTCATCAGTTCAATGTAAACCCAGAACAAAAATTACAACATACACTGACACTGAAGCAGGTGTGTTTAGCGAGTTTAGAAACAGTAAACTTGGAAATAAATTTACCTTTTCAAGAAATAATACAAGGGGTCTGGTTAATTCCTTCAGCCTTGTGTCCCCACTACACAATATAGGTGACATGATTTCAAGCCTCATGTAGCAATTATCCATTGGGGGTTCACCAATTCCACATATCTTTTCAATAAAAGTTTACAGCATTCTGACAATCTAATGCTGCATTCTCAACATTCCTATCCTTCTAAGTATTTACTGAGTTGCAAATAATGCTTTCTTAGGTGGAAATCCATGGGGTATCACATCTAGCACTTCAATTTATTAACAATTGCAGCACACTACTCAACAGCCCCAAGACATCTATAATTACGTTAAGAACATTGCTAGATAATTCAGTGAAGAGTGAAGGACCATGCTGTAGGCTAAGTTTCAGGAACCAGTCCACTTTCTGTAGAAATATGGAAAGCATCTACAACTCACAAATAGCTTCCCACCACTTCAGAAGAATAGCTACTAGAAAAGCAGCGTGTTACCATTAAAGCTATGCACACTAATATACAAGGCATAACACACTCCTTCCATTCTACAAAAACTCCAAAATCTGCAGTTCCATACAAAGATAAACTTTCCTCTTAATATTCCAAGAATGTCTCTGGAAATAAGAAAAATGCATCCTTAAACAGGTGGTCGGGAACAATGTATGAACCTATTTTGTTGTGTGCTTTTACATATTATAAATATATATTTTATATATTTATACATAAAACATATACACATTCAAGCAAAAATAGGATAGCAGAAAAAATGCCACAATAACGATAGTATGTTTTAAGCAAATAAATGATGCTAAATGGATTCCACTCTGTAAGCATAAACTTGTAATATGACATAGCTCCCTGGAAAAATAACAAGATAAGGTGAGTTTCCACCTGTTATTTCTACAACAATGCTCTCTTATGTAGAGTAAAATATACGGGCTGCTGATGTTTCTGAAGGCTGAAGGGTTTTAAGGATTGTACCTAGTTAAAATTATTGTGATTCTCATAAATTATACTAATGTGTGTTGAAATCTGGACTTCCAAGTAATAAGGCCCAGAGCACTTTACAAAGGAAATCAATAGCACTGCCTCAATTTTTTTATTTAGGGAAGCCAAGTCACAGAGTCTACAGGACTTTCTGAAAGTCACCCAGTTCATGCTTTAACAATTCAGCAAATGAGCTCCAGGGTTCCTTGTACCAGAGCAAAAACTCACTGGGCACATGGGCTGGTGTGAACTCTCGATACCAGTTCAAATTCCATATCCTGTTTTCATGCTTATAAAATGTTATACCAGCCTCAGATGGTCAGGCTCATATTGGAGCTCATAGCAGTTATACACCTAACTACGTGCCATGAAAACCAAGTCCACGTGCATGCCTATAGGATACCCTGGATAATTAGATTATCAGTCTATGCGCTTCAATGACCCCGATCACATTTGCAGCAGGAGCGCGTCTGTGTTAGAGCACATACTAACAAACACAAAATCAAGGCCTTGCCAGAAGCAGCTGCCTGGGCCAGAGAAGGTGCACGGATCCCTCATTTCCATCCCAAAGTGTCCCTCGGTACGTGGTGCTCACACACGGGCTGAGGAGGGGGCTGCGGGAGAAGAGCGGCCACCTCAGCCCGCCCTGCACATGTGCCCACCCTCAGAGCCCGGGTCCCCTCGAGGAGCCCCTGAGGGCGGGGCGGGGAGGCAGCACCGAGTCCCGCGGACCCGCCGGTACCTCTGAGGGCCTGGTGCATCCCCCCGATGCCGCTGTAGAGCTCCAGCACCCGCAGCGGCGCCATGCTGGGCTGGGGCTGGGGCAGCCGCGCCCGCCCGGCCGCTCCCCGAGCGCTGCCCGCCCGTTCCGCCGCTCTTTCGTTCCCCCCTCCCGCCTGCCCCGGCCGGGCGGCTGCTCCGGAGCCGCGGCTACCCCGGGCACCGCTGATCGCTCGGGAAGCTCCGGAGCGGGCTCAAACCCGGAGGATGAAGCCACCCCCTGCTGCCTCGGAGGTGGCCGTGGGGCGAGGGCTGCCCCCGGCTCCGCCACCTGCGCCCTCACGGCCGAGAGGGGTCGGGAGCAGGGCCCGCTGCCCGCAGTGAACCCTCTGGGGTCATCCGAAATCAATTCGGGTGGCTGGAACCAGGGCACAGGGAGAAGAGGGATGCGGGTTAGCAGAGGAGGTTTATCCCCATGAGGGAGCGTGTCTGCTGTCCGGCTGGGCAGCTGATGGAAATGGCCTCGAGGGTGATTTCGGCCGTAGGTGATGTTTTTGAGAAGTCATTTCAAAGCCTGCACCGATGTTGGAACAGGAAGGAAGGAGATAACTGATGAAACTGTACTAAGTTGCCCCAAGACTGCGAAACTGCTGTTGCTAAATTGAAGAGGCTACACAATGACATTGTTGCCTGTGAAAAGTTGTTTGTTTTTAAAACAAATGTTAGATAGATGCATTTATATATATATATATATATGTCTGTATATATATACATATATATATTACATATATATATATGCATATATGACTCAACCAAAGTGAATAGCTTGCAGACTGTTACCTGGGTTACCCACCACAGACAAGCAGACCTTTGCCTCAGTTCTCAGTTTGCAGATTCACATTGTAAAGTGAAGATGAAACATTAAAAACCAAACCTCAACATGTTTCTCTAATAGTTTCTTGATTTAATTATATTTTTGTGGGGCCTCTTAGAAACCTGTCAAAAATAAGTTAGATTTGAGGAATATATACAGCATGTCATAGTAGCTCCTACCTTGACTTGCAGTGGAGGAAGAATTTTTGTCTGAAACTGGAGGGCAAAAAAGAGAGAAATCTGCTGCTTTTCAGCATACTCACGCAGCATATGGGATGCATCAACTATGGAAAACGGTAGAATGGAAAACAAAATTTCAAAGTAAGAATATTGGCCCTTGCCAACTTTTTCAAAACAGTTCTGTCATTCACCTGTGGATCTTCATTAATAGAGTATGGGGCTGCTTCTTTATTTGTCAGCCATGGAAATAAACAGGCAACAAAAACAAGAAGTCCAAAGTCTACTTCTTGGATTTGTGATAGTAAGTGCAGCAGCCGAGGTATCGGAGGAGAGCAGCACGCATTGCAACCAACAGTAGGCAGGTTTCCTGCACAGGTGGTTGACAGAGAACTGAGAGAAACTGAAAGAGCCAGTAATGTGCTGGCTGGAGAAAACAGTCTTGGGATAAAGATGCTGAAGGCTCTGAAGAAAAGGGTTCAAGATGATGAAGATGGCTACAAAGAGCAAGGTTATTACCAGATAAGAAGATACAATTCAGCAGAACCCCTTCAAAGTATAGATGCAACGTGAAACTAAAGAAATTAGCAGCTTTTAGACTATTGCAATTAATAAAGCTGATGAATGAGTGTGAGCTTCTTGCCTTACTATTGCCATAACCTACAGATCACAGCAATGTGAGATACTCTGAGGAATGGGAGCTGGAGTTAGCCAGAACAGTTCATTTATTTGGAGCTTCCAGTACCTGGAAAAATTAATATCAGATAGGGAGACAGAGCTGAGACCTGTTTTTCCTTATCCTTTCCCTGACTCCAAGGTATTATTGCCATTCACACATAGGAAAAATGGAGTCTGATGGAAAAAGCAGCAGAGACATCTCTGCTATGCAGAGGCAGTATAGAACGCTCCCTGCTTAGGGGAAATCCTCCAGCTACCTCCTCCACCAGTGTAGTAAATTGGAGAATCCAATCAAAACACCTACACTCCGGCAAAAAAAAATCTTAAATAGGTTTGGGTTTTATTGGCTTCCTTTTGCAAAGAGTGGGAAACACCATAATTTCCCTAGTGTTCATTTTTAAACAACTCCCAGTAGTCGGTTTTATCGTTTTGTATGACTCTGTCTGCCCTAACCTGGTTCTCATTATTAATTGACAGCCATGAAAAGGACCAAAAATGCAAACAGGGAATCTGGAAACAGTTACTTGTAGTGCTCTTCACTTTATAAATGTAAAGTCAGCATAATAATAACCATACCTTTTGGATCCAACCTTACATAATAGTATTTAAGGTATGCTGCTTATTTCAGAAACTGGGGCAACGGCCGAGAAGTGCTGAAATCCATGGTCGTACATATCTTTCTTCTTACAAAAAGCTGAATGATGGCAGAGAGTGGATAAGCCCTCTGAAAGCATTTGTTCATACTTCACTCAGGAAATCTTGCTAACACATGCTGCCATGGCTATGGGGCAGGCTAAACGTTACTCACACTTTGTCTTGTGACCCGAAAGCAGCCACATGTCCGCAAGATTTCCTAACTGGTTCTCTCTGACTTACTGAAATTTGGATATTGTGACAGATCCTTCTTACTCTGTTCCCAGCACATAGCAAATCTCAAGCTACATTTCATTTTATTAACAGAGGAGATTAATAACAGAGTTGAAGTCCAGTGCTGAGCTCTGTACTCCTAACATTTTTTAGGGCACAAGTATGGGCTGTTTCAGATGTGAATTATGGCTCCACAATATAGCTGACTTTAAATAGCAAGTGACAGGCTATTCTAAAATTATGTTAGTTTGTTTGTTCTAAATGAGCCCATCTACATAACTATGACAATGCATTGATGAAGCAGCTATTTTCTTGATTCTAATATATTTATAGGAAAATGTATTTTAAGCAAACGGATACATTTAAAGTTTTGACATAAGCACGTGGTATCAGCATTTTCATTGAGACAGCTTTTGAAAACCTCCTCCTCCTACCAACTGGCAGCATTTTCTCAGAAGTTTCCAAAGTTTGCCCACATAGCTGATGAGTGGTATGATACAGGTAATCATGCTAGATTTGTAATTGTTGCCCTGGTAACAAGAAACACATCCAGTGAAACAGTTACATGTGGTAAGAGGAACATGCAGATGAAACCACTGCAATATTTTCTCTCCTTAAAATGCTTTAGAATTGTTAAAAACATTACAATTAGCACTGCTGCTAAGGAACATCACAGAAACACGCAAAAACTACTGCCATAAGATTCATCGTTGTACTTGGCATTTGAAAGGTAAAATTACAAAATAGGAGTGGACTGTGTACTCTTGTTCCCCAAGTGACAAGAAAAGATTTTCACACTTATGTTTCCATAACTCACACCGGCAACAAATGCACATAACAAACATGCACAACACTTTTCATAGGCATCTCAAACCTTCTGCAGTTACAGGTAACTCTGCTCCCTGCCCTCTCATCTGCAGCAGAGCAGACGGGAAGACACCAGGAGGGCCTCTCCTGCCCCTGGCTTTGAGCAGCAGGTTGCCAGTCTGTGGAGTATGTCACTGGGTTTTACTGAAGCCAAGAATCTAACCCCTCCACATAAGGCTGGGTGATGAAAGGTAGTAGACTTGTAGCTGGGGAGTATTTGTGAGCATTTCCTCTATATTTAAAAAATGGAGAGACGGCAAGAAAATCTCCCACTGCTGATACACCAGATGTTTTAAAGGGCCTCAGCTAAAACTTCAGTACAAGCAAATATCAGCGGTGATGGCTGAATAATGAAAAATGCTGCTTGTGTCTGCATGTCCAGTATAACCTACTAAATACCTAAGTGTGGATCAGGAAGATTATACAGATATCTCAGCTGTCTAGAGGGGAAGCTCATGTTCTGAGTCAGAAATCACTGTGGCCAGGAAAAATGTGAGGATGTCATACCCTTGCAATGCAACCACTGAACTGCAAAAAATACTGAGACTGTACAGCATGAATTACTGTTTCCACAACCATTGGTCCAATAGGTTACTAATAAAATTGAAAACCTTTTGCAGTTTATCAAAAGCAATCTGTACCGGATGTAATGTGTCAGGAGGGAATTTATCAGACTCGGTTTCTGCTGAAGTGATGCTCAGTAAAAGTAGCTGTCAGCCACAGATGTGGTGTTTCCAGGAAGCCTTATGGGCCATGCCCACATGGCTAAGGAAACCTATGATTTTCATTTATAATGCCATGCCTCTGCAAGACTAGAAATGAAACCCACATGAAACCAGGTTTGTCAGCCTCTCCCAATGCATTTCTAAAAACTTCATATAGGAGAAATTTGTATAGCTGAAATTATTGGGAAGAACGAAGAGGCACAAACATTTTTAACCTTTTGCTTTTTAAATATATGAATAGCTCCATTTTATTTTATTTTCAGATCCTGGTGCTATGCATATACTGTAGGAAATAAGGAATAAAAAGACAATGCTTCTCTAACTAAATCTTCACTTTTCTGATTTAAATACATTTAAATCTAAATAAATCTGGCCTGTTTGTTATGTTTGGCCTGCAGTGGTCATCCTGACTGGATGAGAGGCATATGTTTACATGAGGTTATTGACTTTCTTGTTGTACTTACACATTCCAGTGCTTGACCAAAAAAATAAAGGATAAAAAAAGGCTAGTAAGCAAAGAAAAAAAAAAATTTAAAAATCGTATAAAGCCTTCGCTGAACAGAACTAAACAGGCTGAGCTCTAAAAGGCCCACTGCAGTCAGTCAAAAGATTGCTGGTGCAACAAATGCGTTTTGAATCAGACCCTTGAAGGGTCACAGGAAATGGGTGACAGCAGGCACAGAGCCAGACCTTGTTAGGGGGGAATCAGTTCAGGATGAGGTAATGGCGTGGGAGATCTCAGCTCGCTTGCAGGGGCAGGAGAAAATGGTGTGGTGCTTGCTTCTCTGTTGGAGGAGGGGCGGGAGGAGGGAAAGGAGAGAAAAGGAGCACAGATGATGGGCCTGGATGTCCCTCTTAACTTTTTACTTAAGGCAGGACTTTTCACCTCCAGTGAAGCTTTTGTACACCACAGTCTTGTCTTTTAAGGAGTTCAGCCCTTGCCCAAACTTTAGTTTTTTTTCATTCAGTCCCGTGTGATGAGTTTAATATTTGACTAAGACTGTAGGTAGCACAGGAAATGAGATCTTTTATGCCATGGTGGTACTATTTCAGTAGTAGGGTATTTCCTCCAGAGAGAAAGAAAACCTTTAATGCAGTCACAGCAGAGCTGTAACTTTGGAGTTGCTGAGCTGCCTTCAGATTAGATAAACCACACTTGTACCCAGTAAGTGCAGTAAAATCGGCCCAAGAAGCTGAGCACTTGGTGCCTAGGCAGCACAGAGACGGCTTCCAATGTGGCTATATTGCTGGCATTTGCAAATGAGTTATTTTGAAGCTAATTTAAAGCTATTTGATACCACTTATTAACTGCAATTACAGAAGTGATTGTACTGTAAATATACTCTCTCTCACTTTGTATGTGTCTACAGATGTCTGCCAAACACACCAATACACTATCTACCAGAAAGTCTCTCGGAAAAAAGTCTATAGTAAAACACAGAAGAAGATGTGAAATTTTGTAAGGATAAGCTGAAATTAAGGATAAATTGACAAACTGTTCTGAAAAAAATCCTAGGTAAAATATAACAGTGTAGTTTTTCGAAAAAGGGCTGTGAATTTTTAGTTATTTTTGCTAAGACAGCCTGGAGAGGAAAGCCCCAATAAGCCTAACCTGAAAAGGTCAGGAAGTCCTAAAATAATTATTTCTGAAGAAATCATCTTGCAGAAAACATATGCAAGTATGGACTGGGAATGTCAATATTCAGCTGTAGAGAGCTGGGCTGAATTAAAACTCCAGCAAACATGTTTCACATAATTCATAAGAAAAATACAATGGGAAATTGCTGAATTGTCTAATGGATACCCTGCATGTCAGATGAAGTCCCTGAGGATGATTTCATTGCAGTTTCAGTGCCAAGTCAGATGTAGCACTCACCTCCTACGGTATGGGGCACTATTGTTTGAAACCTAACATTAAACTCAAGTAATTAATTAACCTGAATTGTGCATAATTCCCGTTATCATTGCTAGTCCAGGCATCATGTGTATTGTAATATAATAGTATTGTGTCCTTCACCTGCAGGATATATCTCAAGATTCCTCTTGATACCACAGAACTTGATTATTTTTGGAATACAACTGCAGGACATTGGCATTACCATATCCAGGGGAAGCCACGCCTCTCTCTTTAAAAATCACAACATCTGACCTGTATGTTGTTTCATTCTGATGTGCTTTGGATTTACATGGTAGACTTGGTAACTTCCATGTCATGGAGTTCATGGCAAATGCCTCATCCGTGTCAAATGAACAGCCACAAACACTGGCAAAAGTCTGAATCAGCAAAACTGAAACATCTACAATTGTCTAAAGAGATGTTAGGTCTTTCCTTCTGTCATCCTACACAAACTCTCTCCCAACCAATGACCATATACAAGACCACATTCTTAAGGAAAATGTCAGGTAGATAATGAATTTTGTATGTAGTTGAAAACAAGACACCTTTCAACCTGAAAAGGATGGACACCTCCACTCTTAGAGATATTTGCTTTCTTCCTTCTCCAGCCACATGCATTATCTGTTCAGTATTTAACAAATTTTCCACTCAGTTCCTTGTAGCCCACAATATTTTAGGCATCTTAAATCTGGATCATTTTACCTCCTTAATCCCAACTGGGCAGAGTATATTTATGCTTGGAGATTAGGCATAGAGCTGGCATGTAAAAACAATCTGTCTTCTCAGAAACTCAGTCTTCTCAGCTTTGGGGTGTGTGCACCACCACCTCTTCCCTTTGAAAGGAGCCAACTAACTCCAGAGTGGCTAACACAATGTACGCTCAGTTTATGAGTCTCATTGGAACCAAGGGTTTGGCACAAGAACTTGGATGGGGAATCCACTAAAAACTTGGCCTTGAGGAACTAGTACTGTTCTGCTTGTCCTGGGCATCTCAGAGGAAGAATGGAACAATTGCTGCATGCAATTAATGATTCCATTGCAGAGTCCTGCCTCTTCCTCAGAAAGATCATCATTTCCTGGTATATCATGGCACGAAAACATTATGCTATTTATGCTTTGTGTAAGTGATGGAACTGAGGGAGAGAAAAGAATGAAATCACTCCTCAGATTTAATTGTTTTTTGGCTAGAGGAGCTCTTTAGGCAGTTTGCTTCAAAAAAAACCTAGCCAAAAAGAAGTAGTAAATGTTTAACCGATGGGGTTCATTAATGGCATGCTAGAATCACTTCTTTTAGCTTTTTCTGAAAGGGATAATGGATGACTGATCTTTTAAAAAGGTTGCAATCTCAAAATTTAAAACCGTGATCGCAGACTGATACGGCTTCCCATTGTAACATGACACGTGAATGTTCATCCACACTGTTGACTTCTACATGTGCCAACAGTTTGCTGCAGGGGTAGCAACTGAGCTCTGAGCAACATCAAGATGGACAAGTTGGCAATGGGACAAAGGACAGAAAGAAGCTACGCACACTATATATTTTACATAGATCCTACTGAAAAATTACGCTATCAATTTAAATATTTTATCTGATATTTAAGTTAAATGTTCTTTATAAAGTACCCGTCATGATCCTTGAACAATTTATTGGTCCTTGAAAAAATACAAATTTCATGAAACAAAGGACAGTGGAGAAATAAAATTGCAAATTGTCTATTGTTGGGCATCCAAATCAAGGCTGAGAGACTTTGTTTATTCTGGAAATTGCTTCTGCATAAAGAGTTTCAGGTTGAGCCTTAAACCATGCCAAACCTCTTGTCAGTTGGGAAAACATTGTCCTTTATGTCCCAGTCATTGTTAACCATATTGCTGGCATTCAGCAGTCAGTGCTATTGCTATTAAATGAAGTGACAAATGGAGTATACAAGTTGTTATCCTTTTTTTGCTTTGTTTTCTTGTTTGTTTAAGGGATCAATAAAATAAATTGCTACACCTATGATAGAGCTGAAAACCTTACCTTTCCCTTCCTTTCCCTTCCTTTCCCTTCCTTTCCCTTCCTTTCCCTTCCTTTCCCTTCCTTTCCCTTCCCTTCCCTTCCCTTCCCTTCCCTTCCCTTCCCTTCCCTTCCCTTCCCTTCCCTTCCCTTCCCTTCCCTTCCCTTCCCTTCCCTTCCCTTCCCTTCCCTTCCCTTCCCTTCCCTTCCCTTCCCTTCCCTTCCCTTCCCTTCCCTTCCCTTCCCTTCCCTTCCCTCTCATATTGCTAGAACTGTACATGGTGTTTGAGAAGAACTCACTGTATAGGGCCATACTGGCTTTGAAAATGAGCACCCAGTTTGGTACAGAAATGTCTTGTTTTGACACAGAAAACATTCTATTCTGGCAATTAGAAAGCACAGTAGAGAGGAACTTAATGCATGACAATAATAATTCTTTGGAAATGTAAGTCATGCAACTGGGTGGCTTGAGTCATGTTCAAATCACTTCCCTACTGATGAAACCCCTGCCAGTTTCATATAGTTCATTATACATTAAAATAGAGTATATTAAACAGGGTTGGTTAGTTTTGAGTATAGTCATTTGCTTGAAAAAATCAGCAGCTTGTCACACCTGTTTGATATGCTTTGCAACACTGGCAATGACTATAGGCAACAATATTTTTAAAATACATTTCATAAAAGAATTTGCAAATTTCTTTCTTAAGACCTCAATTAGTCAAGGAAGTTACTCACAAGGGGGACTTCAGTGCTTGAACACTTAGATGTTCTGCAGCCTGGTGATATGCACCAACCCAAATCAGCTCTTCCCAGTCGGCATGCAGGGAGATGGAATCTCTGGGTTCAGAAAAATCATCTCTTCCCTTGATGCACTGGCCTTTCTTGGAGGCTTCTCCTTCCACTTGGCTCCCAGCTAAAGGGAGGGACAGGTCTCGTGTGAAGATTTAGAACCAGAATCCATTTTTTTTTGGAAACATGGACCTTTCTGTTTTCAAAACCATAGCAGTGTTTTCAGGCTGTGGCTGCAGGAGGAAGTGCTCTTTGGCACTGAAAGCTCAGCAATCACTGAAATGATAGGACACAGCACTTGTTGTGGCTGAGCACTTCGGAGAGTTCTTCTTCAGTTGTCTATGGGGCATTAAGAGCTTTTCATTTCCTCATGTTAAAGCGGGTCCCTATTGCCCAGGGTTTGTCCAATACTCATGGCCCAGGGAAAGTGTGAAGGAATGCCTCTACAGCCCCATCCATGCCTGGGTTTAAGACTGCTGTATGGTACTGACAACAAAAATGATTGTATTTGCATAGCAGGATGTTTTTCATGGTTATTTAATATTTATGGGTCCTGGAATACCTCCTGAAAGCAGGAGCTTTGAAAAAAAGAGCATAAATCTGATTAATGAAAACATTCACATCTGTTTGGTCAAGGTTTATAATAACTGGAAAGCAAATTCAATACTTGGACTAAATTGCTGTAGTTTCCTACTATTTTAATGAAATGGTAAATAAAAAATAAAAAATTAAAAAAATAATAAAAAAAAAGGAGTGAATGCCACTCTTTTCAGTGATGTTTTCAGACCAATGGATATTTCTGCAAGAAAATCATAGAAATTCTGTTACGAGGACATTTTCATTTTTAAGGCAACAGAGATTCAGTATAAAGCCATTCATGCATCTGTACCCTCTCCCTGTGCACATCCATTTTACCTGCTAATGACAGTTACATGCAATACAGGGGCTTTTTGCTAAACTTCTATGGCTTGATTCTGTATTTCATTCCTAGCAGTGAACCAATACATAATCCTCTGGAAAAAAAGCCCAAAAAAGTAATTAAAAATTCTGTACTGTGAACTGAAAGTCTCATGATAAAAATACCTGTTTCTTTTTTTAAGAGTGCCATTGTCTGACCTCAGATCTGCCTCTAAAGAGGTAAGTGGTATTTCAGACTGACCAGCCAGCTACTAAGTACCAGAATTGCAAAGGAAGGCATCACAGAAAACAGCACAGATAACAACTAGTAGTTTATGAATAATCCCCAATGTGGTGCTGAGCAATTCTATTAGCTGTCAGAAGTGGTCAAGATCTCCATCACTAACTGAGAATACCATAGCATTTTTCATAAAACTAGACTGATTACTGTGATTTCATTTCCATTCAAAGCACACTTTCTATGATTTTTATGGCTGCACTGAGATAATCTTTCCTGAAGAGTGGAGTTCTTTTTGTATTCAAGGGGACATGTTTGATTTCCTTTGGGGTTTGGCATGAAAATGCACCTCTAATCTATTACAGCCTTACAAGAAACTTAGAGCTTTCTCCATTTATGCATCTTTGTAAGTGCCAACCAGCAAAAGGCACCTAAAGTTTTACTGTAGTCCCAACAGCTGACAATATCTGACCATTTCATAGTGAGAAACAGCAACGGGGCAGGTGGCCAACAGTACATATGGCAGCGGTGACATAAACATATGGATATTTGAAACATGAGGGGGGTGGATCATATTTACTAAAAAAAACACCTTGGATTCTGGGGGCAAAGTACTTCCCGAATGAGGATGACTTGCCTATGTCTGCCATTGAAGGTTTAATGAAGGATAAGCAAGTTATTTTCTGTTAGAAAAAGCATATTGGGCACCAGCACACCTTTAAAAAACCAACAATCTGCTAAAACTATCAGTATTTCTGAGTAAAACGTCTTTAATCCATGAGGCTGTTGATTATGTGCTGGTTTGCTTTTTGCCTGCTCATAGAATCAGTATGTGCTTTTGTGCCAGGGCTCACAAAGGCTTACAGCTCAAACTTGATGGCTTACATAGAGCTCTGAGAGGGCTGGGCAGCACATCAGCGTCCAGGCTGGGCTTCAGGAACCTTTAGCCTCAGGAATGCCGTGTGACCTCTGCCTCTTATTCAGTGGGTGAATGGATCGAGCTGTAGCCCAGGACTTATGCTGCAAGCATTTCAGTAGCTCAACCTTGTCAGCTTCCTTTGCTTGAGTGAATAAAGGAAACTAAAACCTCAAGGACCTACATTTAGAAACAAACTGCATTCCTGCACTTCTGGTTGCCAACAGAATAAAACTAAAGCACAGTTTTCTTTAAAGAACTAAGATCTTTAATAAAATATATGGGTTCAAATTCTCCCTTGTAAGGTACAATACCTGAAGTACAATAGCTGACTTTACTATGAACTGGAGTGTAAAAATGACCTTTCTCTCCACCCACTGTTCATGTTCAGGTTTATCAAAACTTCCAGTGCAGATACTTGCCTCTGCAGGACTGCAAGCTAAAAAGAATTAAAAATCAATGGTAGTTTTGCATCTCCTAAGTGCTGAAGTAATACATTGCAGATAACACCTCTACATTGTATCGCTCACTTCCCATAGCAAAGAGGAAAAAGTTGTCCCTTACCTGATGCATCAGTGCAGAAGGAGAGAATATGAGTCGTGCTTTGGCCACTCGAGTTTAATTTATCTAAATGGCAGGGATTCTGTCATCTCCCTTTAAAAACTTCTGCATTCATACTGAAAACAATCTGCTGCTTCTCAATCAAAGTTTTTCTATGCTAACTCATATGCCATTGCTATTGCCCTGTACCACCTACATCATTCTTCTCTACTGTTGGTAGCCCCATTTTGATAGTAAAATTGCTCTTGAAACGCTGGGATTTTTTTCTGGCCTTTCATGTCCATTTGCAAATCATGTCTAATGAATAATTATCATTTTGCCAGGTGCTTTCCTAAGACTCTGGCCATGTGCCTACTGAAATTATAGCAAAAGTCTGTTGGGTACAACACTGCAGAAACAAACCTTTGTTAAAATAATGCCTGCTACTATACTAGTTAATATCCAGGAGCAAGACCCTGAATGCAGCTATTTCAATACTGTACTGCCCACGCTAAAAAAAGTAAGTTGTTTCTGGGATCACTGTTACAATAACGGCAGAATTAAGCCTCACTCGTGTAACTGTTCACACAGCTAGAGGGGAAAACATATTTAGCCTGTAAAGTCTATGTCTTCAGCATAGAAGTAGGAGCTGACATTGCTGTCATGGGAGGCAGCTAAAGAAATGCATGTAAGATTTTTCTGGCTGTTTATTTTGAAGATTAGGCAGCCCTTTGTGAATAGTTAGCATCAGTCTCTCCTACTTTTACTCTTTCAGAAAGCTCAGAAAGGAAAGAAAGGTTCTCAGAAAGTTTCTTTTACGTACATATTTATATATATATATACATACACATCATACCTATAGAGAGGTTTCAATGGGTTGTTTTGAGTATTTTGCCAGTGCTGTGACACAATATTAAACCTGCCATCCCCCCCCCCCCCTTGCAGTCACAGCGCTCACTCTCGAAGGGGGACAGCGAGAGGCAAGGGGAAGCTCAGCGCGGTTTCCGCGCAGCCGAAGATGCCGCTGCCATCCCCGCCGTCCTCCCCGGGCGCGCCGTGCCGGGGATCCCCGCGCCCCCATCCGCGGGCCACCGCCCCGCCGCGCCCTCCCTGCCACGTCCCGCAAGCCCGGCGGAAATGTGCCGTCCCGCGGGGCTCAGAAAGGCAGAGACTGCTGCCCACTCTCCACTCCCCGAACCGCCCCGCTCTCCGCCTTTGTGTCCGCGGCCACCGCCCCCTCCCCGCGGGCCGGCGGCGGGCGGGACGTGCCCGGCGGGGCGGGCCCAGCCACGGGCGGTGCCGCCCCATAAGAAGGGGCCCGGGTGCCGGCCACCGCCCTTCTTCGCCCGCAGTCCGTTCGAGTTGCCCCGCTCCGCTCCGCTCCCGGATTACAAAGCCCGCTCCGCCGCCGCCATGAGCATCAGCACCAAGAACTCCTCGTACCGCCGCATGTTCGGCGGGGGCAGCCGCCCCAGCACCGGCACCCGCTACATCACGTCGAGCACCCGGTACTCGCTGGGCAGCGCCCTGCGGCCCAGCACGGCCCGGTACGTGTCCGCCTCGCCCGGCGGCATGTACGCCAGCAAGACGACGTCGGTGCGGCTGCGGAGCAGCATGCCGCCCATGCGGCTCCACGACTCCGTGGACTTCTCCCTGGCCGACGCCATCAACACGGAGTTCAAGGCGAACCGCACCAACGAGAAGGTTGAGCTGCAGGAGCTAAATGACCGCTTCGCCAACTACATCGACAAAGTGCGCTTCCTGGAGCAGCAGAATAAGATTCTGCTGGCCGAGCTGGAGCAGCTCAAGGGCAAGGGCACGTCCCGCCTGGGCGACCTCTACGAGGAGGAGATGCGGGAGCTGCGGCGGCAGGTGGACCAGCTCACCAACGACAAGGCACGCGTGGAAGTGGAGAGGGACAACCTCGCCGACGACATCATGCGGCTGCGGGAGAAGTGAGTGTGCCGGGGGGACGCGGGTTCGGGCTGCCGGCGACTCCCGCTGCCGCCCCCCACTCCCCGTACGCTGGCGAGGAGGCGGCCCCTGAGCATCCCGAGCGGTACCGGGCCGGCGGGAGGCTGGGCGGGGGATTTGGGGGACCCTTTGCTCCCTCCTCACCCCTGTCTTACTCCTTCCAGGTTGCAAGAAGAGATGCTTCAGAGGGAGGAGGCCGAGAACACCCTGCAGTCCTTCAGACAGGTTAGCGGGGGCTGGAGGGAGGGAGCGGTCGGAGAGGAGGGACTGAGGAGGTGGTGGCGGTGCCTGGGACGGAGGGTGGGACTGCAGGAGTTTGCTTTCCCCGCACAAAGAGATTCCGTCAGTTCTCACGCAAACCCTCCGTGTTTTCTTTAGGGGGATGCTGCCGTCTGAGGGGAGGGGAGGGAAACTATTGTCCTGCTTTATCCAAGTCTAGCCTGTTTTACAAAAAACCCTCCAACGTGGAATCACTTTCCGATCCAATAAAAGTGAAAGGGGGCCATCTGCTCGCTTGGCTGAAGGGTATTAATGGTTTCTATGGGATTCACCGTGGAATGCAGATACAGGCATTCTGGCAAGTGTGGTGGCAGCAGATTGAAATAATAGATCCCTTTGTGTCGGAGAGGAGGGCGCAGTGGGCTGCATTCTTACTAAATGTGTAATGGTGCGGGCATATTTCTAGCAAAATGGGTCTACCATGTATATTGTCCATTTTTTTATACAAACCAGAACTCCTTTTTGATGAATCACTTTGGATAGTGCATCACTGGACAATAGTTTAAAATTTAAAATTTTTCGTGTGGGTGTTGTCTGCTGACAAGAAGTAGACAATTTGTTCCTTGGGGTGAGGTCACAGCAGTTGAGCCTGCCTCCTCTGGGCGTCTGTTAAGAACATGGAATTTAATCCTCTGTAAAACAAAGATGTTAACACAGGAAAAAAGTTACATTAGAATTTATTCTCTGTAGGATGCTATGATGTTATCCAGATAAACTAAAACCTACATGACAGCCACAACCAACTGTGCAAACAGTGTTCAAAAATTGTTAAGCTCAGGTTTTCACTTATGCAGAACCAGCTTTCAACTTGGATTAAGCCTTGTTTGGACTAGAAGATATTTAGGAATGTGCCTTCTCAAAACAAGGTCTCTTCCCTAAAACTGCTGGTGTAAAACAGCATTGCTAGCATTCCTCCAGGCTGGAAGTGACTGCCCTTATCTCCAGGCAGCTGGGTACAGGCTGATATTGTTCCAGAGCTCTTCATAGGCATTAGAAGAAGTCACCATTCAGGAAATCACCGCTTGATTGTCAGCATTTCTCTGGGCAAGGCTTTTGACGGCAATATATTTATAGTACTTGAAGGATAGCAGGTGTCTCCATGAGATAATGTGTGGAAACTGTAACACCTATTCCCATTCAGAGCCTGGGAATTCCATCTTCCCAGGCATTCTGGAATAAGAAGTTTGAAACAGAACACTTTAAGATACTGCCGTAATTAGGCTTATGGTTTTTTTGCGTGCTAAGCCAATTTAACAATGTGAAGTTCCATGCAGAAGCATTTAAGTTTTAAGAGAACCTGATCTACTCTGATTCATTGCTGAATTCAGTTGAAGGGTCAATTGACAAAGTTGGCTTTTACATGATCTTTCATCCTTAACTGGGGCACTTTAAGCATGTCTATATTTCAAACCAGTTGAACTTTATGAAGACTCTAGGCTTTAAAGTGAACTTGGCTCTGTATGTATCTATCCCACACTCATTCTCCAGCTCTTCCCTGTACTTTGGAAAGGGATCATTCAGGAGATCAACCTCTAGCAGATCTGTATGTGCAGTACAATCAAAACTGCATCCATTTAACTTCCTACAGTGTAGATTATGCATAAGAAATGAAAATCCTTGTCTGTGGAAACTCTAAACTAAATGAACTTGTGATATAACTGTTGGATGCTGGTGTGTTTTATTTGAACAACAGTAATACCTCGGTTTTCCTCACTGGGAAGGGTAGGGTTAACATACAGGTGTTGAAAACTAAATGTTTCAGTATTGTTCTCCTGAAAGTGAAATGAAATTCATAGAACGCTGAAGCTGAAATATCCTGTTGTGCTTTTCATTGTTAAAAAAAAAAAGCCAAGCTTTTTATTAAACCATTATTCTTCCACTAGAAAGTTTTATACATGGATTCAGAACACTTCAGCAGCTATTTTGCTGCTCTGATGTAGCATCAGAAATACTTTCTACTTGATGGAGAAGCTGTATACTCCATTTTTTTTAAACAAGGTGAAAAAATATTTGAGTTTTTATTTCCAAAAGCTACCTGCTTCAGTGACTGTTCTACTCATGTGTACTGAATTTTAATTTAATTCTCCTGGGCAAAGATGTGATTTTACTCATGTGTTGAGGGGTGTACTGCATAAAATAAGTATAAAGGTTCAGTGAGTTTTTTCCTTTGGGGCAAAGCAAGCATCACAATTAGTGAGGAAGTTATTTATTGCAGTGTTATCAACTCCATTGGCAGCAAGGAATAGGTCATGAACCTATGACAAGACTAACAGGTCAGCTCCTGGATAACTTGAGGTGTATTGGAAGTAAACAGAGATGCTCAACCTGTGAATTATGTGGCTTGCATTAAAGAGTCTTGTAGGATAAAATCAGTGGGTACTCCAGTTGCATGTATCTATGACTCATACTTTGCTCAGGATACAAGTAGGTTATTCATTTATGTGGTTCTCCATAAATGTAGGAAATACTGATACACTGAATCTTAATGATAGGGAATATATAAATGGTAGCATATAGTAAAGCACATACAATATATTAAGTGTCTTCAGTTGAAGATTCTTTCAATTTATGATAAGGTCCTAAAAATCCTGTAGATATTCAGTTGTTCAGAAAAAAAAAATATTAGTCTTCAGGATGAAGATTTCTGTAAAATCTGCTAGAAACTCTTGGGATATCTGACCAACTGTGTTGGGTCATAGCCATGTAATTTTCTGCCAGAGTGATCTTGAGAGGTTTTTGTGGGGAGGAGAACAAATTAATTATGAAATTCCTTCCCTGAACAGAAAAACAGAGCCAGTATGAACTGTGGGGTGGAAAACTAGATTTGATAGAGAAGTTGTAGAATAACACATGAAAGAGGTATTTTGCTGGATAAAGAAAACAGAGGAATTCTTCAGGAGCAAAAACTTTACCCCAGAGTAAGAGTGATCCAAGGAATGGCTTTCTGGGAGGCTAGGAAAACCATGCTTTATTTCAAAGGTGTCATAATGGTAAGAACTGGTGATTAGGAATTTTGGGCAATCCAAAATAGCTTTAGAGTAAGCTGTGAAAACCTGATAAGTTAATACCCTGTGAGCACAATCATGCGACTGTGTATGTAACTACTGTGAAAGGAACAATCGTCTCCTTTGCAAACTAGTTGTCCTACACATTTAAAATGTAAGAAGTTACCAATCAATGTTTAGTCTTAAGGTATGTTTTTGAATTATTTCAAGCTACTCCTGTGTGACACTCATGATGTGTCTTCTGTTATGCCCTAAGTGAATTTTTGCTGTTGATTAAGACTATCTCTGTCCAGCAAAAGGTGGAGTGTTTGCCAGCAACTATGAGGGTGTAGGCAATGATGAGTAACTCGATTTGCGTTTATGCTCGTACCCTCTTTTTCTCAAGGGAGGCTTGTTGAACTGTTCAGAGAGGTAAATGCTGCAGTTCCTATACATACCTCACTAGCTTTTACAAGTATGTTTTCAACTGTGGTCTGTGGTCCTAAAGGGCTCTGTGTTTGGTCACCAAGGAGTCCATAAACCAAGCCCACTGATAGGCACGTAGGCACACGGTTTGCACTTTTAAGCCCTACTGGAAAGAATGGAAGTTTGTAAATTGCAGGACTCTTTCTCAGTGTAGTCAAGCTAGAAGCACTTATTGCTGGCTTCTGACTCAAGTATCTGTTTCATTTTCAAGCAGGATTTACTCCATGATCTGTGTTTTCTTGATCGTGCCAATATGTTGTTGAAGATGCATAGGCTGTATAGTTCACAGAAATCACAATAAAGATGTATATAATGGTTTCAGCTAGGGTAAGAGATGGCAAAAGGCTTTCTTATAGCTTTTGGTTTCTTATTGTCTTGCCAAAAAGCTCAGATCAGTCTGTGTATGCTGCTGAACTTGCTGTAAAAGACTTCTCTACCTCGGTTTTGTAAGACTGTGAATCATTCTTCTCTCTGGTCAGGATGTTGACAATGCCTCTCTGGCACGTCTTGATCTTGAGCGCAAAGTTGAGTCCCTGCAAGAGGAGATTGTCTTCTTGAAGAAGCTTCATGATGAGGTAAGCTGGATAACAGGGGCTGTGTTTAGATGTTGACTGTCTGGCATGTAAGTAAATTCTTTACTGGGTCTGTCCCAGAGTCCCTGCCTGTGTATGTTCTGTATGCTTTTGTGTAATAACACTGAGTGTCTGCTTCTCTCTTAAGGAAATCCGAGAACTGCAGGCCCAACTCCAGGAACAGCACATCCAAATTGATATGGACGTTTCTAAGCCTGATCTCACTGCTGCCCTGCGTGATGTTCGCCAACAGTATGAAAGCGTTGCTGCTAAGAATCTTCAGGAAGCTGAAGAGTGGTACAAGTCCAAAGTAAGTGAAATGTGTCAGGCACTCAAAACAATTGTACATAACAGCTTTGCTGTAGCACTCAGTGTTCCCTCTGTCTCTACTGGACATGAACACAGCCATGACACAAAGTAATTTTTAAACTAGTCTGGAGAGAATACAACTGAAAACATTCTGTGCCGTAAGTAGAGTATCAAAATCATGGATGCATGCTTGGGGTCTTTCCTATGCTTGTACCTGAAAGCAGATGTTGGATGAAGTACTGGAGAAACAAGTGAGCAAATGGGTGAAAAAATGGTGAGATGATGGAAACATACAGGGTAGGGAAACAAGTATGAAAGTTTGCTACAAACGCTAATATTCAAATGTTTTGGGTGTTAACACTTGTAATGGCTTCAGACGCCCTCAGATGCTGAATCCACAAAAAGTGTGTTTTACTATGTCTGTTGAAGTGTTGTGCTAACCAAACTGGGGCTTTCCACAGTTTGCAGATCTCTCTGAAGCTGCTAACAGGAACAACGATGCCCTGCGCCAGGCCAAGCAAGAAGCCAATGAGTACCGCAGACAGATCCAGTCTCTCACCTGCGAAGTTGATGCTCTTAAGGGAAGCGTAAGTAGAAGGCAGCAGTTGTTGGGGCATTCTTCCCTGTGCAGCTTTAAGCACTCCTGCAGTTTAAATGTTGATCTAGATGTGAATACAGGTGATCTGCCATGCAATACAGCAGCTTATTAGTACTTTTTGAGAAGGATGCCATGGGCTTATTTTGCCTGCATGCATGACAGTGCACTGGTCAGATTGATACACTGAACTAGTCTTATTTAAGCTATAAACAATGAGTTCATTCTCTTGCTATAATATTCACTGTTTATGTAGCACTTTCTGGAAGTGTTTATGCCTCGTCGGTCAGGTACAGCTGAAGCCATATAAAAAAAGCTGGAGGAGCAGTGGAAAGGAGACACAAATTTTGCTGCTGCTAAAACCTGACTGCCCTAAAGGCTGTCTTGAAATGAATTTAACAGTGTTAAGTACACCTGCAGGCCCCCTCCCTGAGGACTGCTTGCATGCTGACTTGTACTGCATGTGTTGGGCTTACTGTAAGGAATTGCTTTGCCACCTGATAGAACAAATACATGGCACACCTCAAATCATGTAGCAGAATAACCCTCCTTGACTTTGCAAGGGGAAGATAAGGAGATGACAAATTTTGGATGTCTGGGCATTTTCAGAAAGGACGCTAATGTAGCATAACTTTCTTTTTTTAAAATGCTGAGAGTTTTGAGAGTGGGGAAGAGTGGCTGAACTGCAGCAGTGCTTGATTTTGTTGTTCTCTCCCAGAATGAGTCCCTGGAGCGCCAAATGCGTGAAATGGAGGAGAATTTTGCTGTGGAAGCTGCTAACTACCAGGACACTATTGGCCGTCTGCAGGATGAGATTCAGAACATGAAGGAAGAAATGGCTCGCCATCTGCGCGAGTACCAGGACCTGCTGAATGTAAAGATGGCTCTTGATATTGAGATTGCCACCTACAGAAAACTGCTGGAGGGTGAAGAGAGCAGGTAATCGCATGCAGACTCTTTCTAAATGGCAGTTACTAGAAGACACTCTATACCCATGTCTGATTTTATCCATTTCTTTTTTCCTTTAGGATTAACATGCCCATTCCAACTTTTGCTTCTTTGAACCTGAGAGGTAAGGTGTTTCTGCTATTTCATTTTAGCCAGTTTTTCTGTCACTAGCAAGAGGGTTTTGGATAGTTCCTTTTATGCTGGCTTTTGAACTTGTGTAACTGCAGTTGGTTGTGAATGTTTTTCTTGAATAAAACTAAAATTACAACTTGCAGTTACTTAACCTTGAATGGTAAGACTCTTGTGTTCCTGGACACTTGTTTAAAAATGTCAATACACAGGAAGTGATTAGATGCCTGCTGAAGGTGCTTTAAGGGCAACGGGGAGAAAATGTGGCTTATTCAGAACCACAAACATGTTTGTGTACTCAATTGTTACTCTGAAAGTACACACTCAAATCTATTACACCTCATTTCTTTGAGGAGGTCCTTCATCCAGACTGTTGGTAATAATACACTTTCTTCTACAGAAACCAACATTGAGTCTCAGCCAATGGTTGACACTCACTCAAAGAGGACACTTCTAATTAAGACCGTCGAAACTAGAGATGGACAGGTTGGTAGTAACTTTTAATTTTATTTCTATCACAGCTGGTTACCTTAGTGCAGCCTTTATATTGCAGTTAGTATTGAGTAGAACAGAAACTGGAAGTTCAGGCTGTGTGACTTAACATACAGTTGTAGCAAACAGGCTTCCATGGAAAAGTTCTTAAAATTCATCTGACAGTAAAACCTTGAGTCTCTGACAGTTACCTGTCTCTTGAGTATTTAAGTTCACCTGAGTTAGCAGTTCTCAAAAGATTTCCTTAGGAAAACATGGCAGCAAACAGAGGTATTTGTATTTGTTTGGGACAAGATGCTGTTGTCAGTCTTAAGTCAATAAAGCTTAAATGGTTTGCTCTTTGCAAACTAGAACTTCTCATTTAAAAGTGAGAGCTGCTACCCATTTGTTCAGATTTTGGATGTCCTACTTCTAAGTCTAAAAAAACCCCAGCAATCTTCCTACTAAAACTTAATGCAAGTGTTTCTGTTTCTCATCAGGTTATTAATGAAACTTCCCAGCATCATGATGACTTGGAGTAGAGCTGAAGTGAAGATGCAAACTTAATTAATGCAGGAGAAATTCTTACCAGCAAGATTGAAAAAGTCCATGTCTTAAAGGAAGAAACAGCTTTCAAGTGCCTTTCTGCAGTTTTTCCATGAGCGCAAGATGATTATGCTAGGAAATAGGTCTTAGATCTTGCAAACTGACTCTCCCTGAAAGATTAGAGTTTACAATGGAGTCTAGTTTACAAATAGCAATATCTTGTGCTGCAATACTGTTTTTAAGTATCAGAATTCAATAAAACTGCTTTTTTCCAGCACAGTATGAGCAACCTGTCGCTACTTCAATAAATCTTTGGAAAATGGCTCTTGATGTGTTCTAATTTGTTAACTTCCTGACTTTCTGGAAAGCCATAACAACATTATGCTGGAATTACTATACGGTTGACATCTCTAGTACTGGCTGTGTGGAATGCTGTTTTTTCAGTTTAACTAGATAAACTGTCTTACTCATTTACTGCTTAGGTTTTGGAACCAACTAAAATGGACTATAACTGGCAGATGCATAATGTATTATGATATTTCTTATCAATTGAATAAAATATGATACTTCAAGCTAATAAAAGTTAATCTTGCTTCCATATACTAGTTAACTCGGTTACTAAGAGCTAAGAATGCTCAAAATACCTTAAAACTCAGTTTTATAAAACATACTAGTTATGTAGCAGAAAAATAGTTCACGCAAGCCCTTATCTCAGACAGCACCTTTGCAAGTTAACAGCTGACTTGGTGTATTGACTTCATTTTCCAGGAAAGACTAGTTCCCAAAGGCTTGTCTGTATTACAGAAGCTAAATGAAGTTTTCATATGGAGTGGGGGTTAGGAGACACTAACTTGCCTTATTGCTGATTTGATTCTAGAATTTAAACTCCTTTTTAAAAACAGAGAGCCACCATGCATGATGTTCTCTGCTGAACATCTGCATAAGTACAGAAGAATGGGAAAGAGAAAGCTCCCATCTGGCTTGTGGAAGGCAGAAGTGAAAGGCTGAGGTCCTCTGTGAACACTTAAATTCTCTTTTGCAGAGCAAGGAACTTCTCAAATTTAAACATTTGAGACCACAAGACAGCCTTATCAAAGTAGTTACTCTGTTCCCCATCACGCCTGTAAAACCTGCTTCCTGTAAGCTTTTACTGAGGTAACAATTTTTGTGAAATAAGTAAAAGCAAATGAGTTGTTCAGTAAATATGGATGGCATTCAGTGCTCATTCAAGGTAAGGGTAGTAGTTTTGTGTTGTACAGGCACTCTCAAAAGCACTTGAGAACCAATCTGTAAGAAAAACATACTATTACCGTACCTGGTAGGGATGAAAACAAATTGCTTCTTTTCCATCCTTATTAGTTCTTCCTTTGGCTCAAATTCAGGACTAACTGGATGCAGTGCAGGCACTAGAGTGAGGGGGCAGTAGGAGTCAGCTTTTCCCGTCTCTGTTGCCTGTGGCACCAGATTAGGAGACCTGCAGCTAGGATGCTAGTGGGCAGTGCCTGGGATGTCCTGAAACCCTCTGCAGCTCAGACATCCAGGTGTCCCACAACCTGAAGGTAGGGGCCTGGGTGTGATGGCAGTTTACATCTTTGAACCACCCAAGCAGAAGTGCTGAAGCTGTTCTTCACAGCAGAAAAGAATCTAAATTTTCAAACAAGGCGTGGTGCTGCTGTTCAGTGTTCACAGAGGACTTCAGCCCCAAACTTCCAACTCCTGGCAGATCAGAGGGGAGTTTTCCCTGTTACACCACAATTGGGCTGATGTTCAGCAAAACATACAAATCCATTAGGGTGGGATATGTGCAGCTTGGTGCTTTAGGTGCTTACCCAAGAGAAAGGTCTTGAGACTGATCCTGTGTTTGTTCTGCTGACTCTTCCATGCGAAGAGCCAGAAGCGAGTCTGAGGAGAGTGCCTGGCATCAAGCCTCAGCTGCTGCTTGCTGCAAAGCAGGACAGATTCAAGCTGGTCCACAGCATGGTGAGTAGGGGAGTCTCACTAAAAACTGAAAGAGTGAACCCAGCTTCTGCAGAGATGATGCTGCAGAGACTACAGACACCAGGTTTTCTTTTACTTTTCAACATCCAGACTGATTTAAAAAAAACCCATAAAACCAAGCTTGCATGGGAAATGCTTTATGTGAAAGTGACAGCTCTGGCCATGTGTAATATCTCATTTTGAACACTGAATAGGCACAGGTGTCTACACCCTTTCAGGATAAGAGTGGGATAAGAGGCTGATGTCCTGCTTTTTGAAGACTACTGAAGTATTTCTTGATTTGGGTATTGAAAAGGTCAGGCCAATGTTTAATGTAATTTGTTTAATCTGAAGCAGTGTGGGAGCCCTGGTCAGTGGCATCTGGAAGCGTGTGAGCAGGGAAAGCCAGCTCCACCAGGGGACAGTAGGGACCCTCAGTGACTCTGGGCAGAGACCCACAGCACAGTGTGCTTTTTGAGATGCACATTCACTGCTGGAGGTTACCTGAATTGTGATAGTCTTTCAAATGTTGCTCTCCCTCTGCTGCCAGCTACCTGGCTCACTGCTTTCTGCTGCCTTTGATCATTTCATTCAGTAGATAAAAGAAGTGACTCTATCAAGCACTGACAGTGCAGCAAAGGAATTATTCCTGGCTCTTCTGTGTTTGGGTTTACTCAGAGCACAGAGAAGCATGTGGCAGAGCTTTCAGCCCTGGGAATAAATAGAAAAACAAATAAAAATAAATAAACCTAGTTGCCAAGGGGATAGGAATATTGCAGGAAACCTCCAAAACCTGCACTCTGTGCTAGTGTGAGAGTATCCTTATGGTGGAAAGGAGAGCAAATGATGATTGTGTAAACTTCTCAGTGTTTGATCCAGGGGCACCAGCCCCATGCTCACAAACAGTTACTGAAAGCTGCTTAGTGTTGAGCCAGCAGCTGACCTCAGAACTGTTTCACATCCTAATAACTCCAGGCAGCAGCCCTACCAAGCGGTGCAGCCCCCACTGATGGCCGGGTGCTTGTCCTGCCCTCCAGCAAACACGGAGAAGCTGCTCCTGTGAACTTTAGAGTGACTACCTTTCAGTGTGTGAGCTGTTCCTACAGTAAATAACATTAATTCTCCAGATAACTAAGAATCCTCATATTTAGTTTATTTTGGCTCATTTAGCTGGAAGCTTACTTTCTTTTTTTTTTTTTTTTTTTTTTTAAGAATCTTACAAACCACAGAAACTGTTAGCAGAGACTTGATATTCCAAGCTCTTGGGAACATACAGCTAAATGCACTTCTGCCATCCAGTGGGTCTGCTTTAGTATACAGCAAACATATACCCTGCCTCCCTCCTCTCCTCTATTTCTTTTTCTCTCTTTTTCTTTCTCTCTTTCTCTCCTCCTCTCCTCTTCTTAATCTCTCTGTCCAGTATTTCAGTGTTGAACACACGTATTTGACTCACAGAATGCTCAGAGTTCTGGCCCAGCTAAAGGTTCTGGCCTTCTCTCTTCCCTTCTCTATCGCAGCTCTTTTCAGCTGTTACCTCTATAAATGACTCGTGGTTTCACTGCTGCCCTGCTGTGCTCAGTGGGAGCACCTGTATTATTCAAAGTGCATGGAGGAAACAGTTACAAGACTGCTCGGAGGTCCTGAATGTTTACCTGTGAGGTTTAAAGAGCTCAGGACACTTTGGGCGAAGCCTGATGGCAGCAAGGTCCATCAGGGCTGGTGGTGGGGGCATGGCATCGCTGTGCCTCAGGCTGCAGGGTGCTGATCCACAGGCAGACAGGTGCCTGGGCACCTCATGCAAAGCCACAGAGGCACCTGAGGAACTTTCAGAAAACTGCTTACAGGAAACACTCATCCTAGCTGGCCGTTAGACCTTCAAATGAGGTCTGAGCATATCCCATCATACCAAGTAGGGTGCCCAGTGCTGCCAGTGATTAGAGCACTTACAGGGCTCATACTTAAAGTCCTATTTGCAGGTGCAAAATCCCACAGGAAAATGGGTTACTGGGTGCTTTGAGACTGGTCTGTTCTCCCATTAGTCCATTAAAACATATCCTGTAGACTCTCAATCACCTTTAGGCACCCAAGGAGCATGGAGAGACTTGCAGCTGACATCCCTGTCGTGGGCCTGTTGGTGGCAGTGACCACGGACCCAGGCTGCATGGAGATCACACCCTGTGGAGCACACCTGGTGTTGGGAGGTTCCTGCTCCTGACCAGTGCTTGCTTATACCAACTGGTGAAAGGGAAGGTACCTATGGGATATAAACTTCAATGTTTGAAGAGGATGAGCAGTTGAGTGGCAGGATAGAGATTTTTGCTGGTGCTCTAACAAGTTTTTAACTATAAAAACTTTCTACAGGGGAAGGAAAGCCTGGATATTGCTGAAAATTTTTAAGTAATTTGCATACAATAAACTGCTTTAAGAGACATTTACTTGAGTGCAGTCATGCATGCAGAATTAGAAAGTGCCAAAAATAAAATTAGATCTCCAATCTTTATTTGGTCCCTTTTTTCTCATGCATAATGCTAAGGATTTCAGCTGCAAGTTCATGGACCTTGTTCTCATGCAGTGCACACACCCAACTGCACTTCAGGAATCATCACTGCCCACTGCCAGAGCATTTCACACCTGCATGTGTGTTTCCCCAGCTTATCTGCTTTAAATAGTCTGAATATTAATTTCCTGTAGAGTACCCTCTGCTGTTATTCCTGGTTCTTTGCAAGACCCCTGCAACAGGTGGGTTATTATCAGCCCTGTTTCAAATGGGGGCCATGGAGCACAGCAGTGCTCAGAAGTGGAATTTAACCTCAGGGGTCCACTGTGAGGGCTGTTAGCACTGTGTACTTTTAAGACACTTGCTGTTTTCAGGTCCAGGTACTTTTCCAGTTTTGATTTCAGAACAAGTCCCCGCAAAATGAAGCTCAGGCATTATGGGGTACCAATGCAAAGCATAGTTCAAGTGAAATTCCCAGCTTTAGCAGGAAGGCTGTAGCACAAACAGGGGAAAAGCTGTTTCCCTAACAGCATAGAGCTACCTTAATTGTAGTACTCCTCTCTGCAGCATATTGCAGCCTTCATTCCACTGTTCCCTTCTTCTGCACTATGGACAGCAATGCTCTGGCTAACAGACGCCCTCACAACCCAGTCAAGGCCATTCCCCCGGCCCATGAGCTGGCCAGAGGTAAAAACTGTCTGTGGGATTCAGTCTGCAGCAACCAAACTCATTGCTTCAGGAAAGGGCAACTCCACAGCAGCCAACATCTCTGCACAGTGGTCTGTCGTAGTTTCTGCACAAACACTTCAGCCTGACATTTCTTTTCCACAGACGTATTGCAGCTGTCTCCCTGTGGTGGGTGGCATGAACTGCAAGGAGAAGGCGGCCTGCGTGGAGCATTTCTCCTCGCTGGTGGATCCTTGCCCACGGTGAACCATGAGAGACTGTATGGCTGCAAAGGGAAGGACACTGCTTTCCCCAAGAACTGCTCTGCAGTTATTCTCTGCTACTGGCTGTGATTCTGAAGTCCAGGACAACGTCACAGACTTGGCAGACAGCAAATAAAAGCACGGTCAGGATGGAGAAGAGTGGTGGGTTGAACGCAGCCAAGCGGCCAAGTACCTACACAGAGGCTTGCTGCCTCCTGTCCCTCTCAGTGGGATGGCGGAGAAAACACTAAAAACAAAGGTAAGGCAATTCAGGAGTGGAGATGGAGACAGTTTAACAGGTGAAAAAAAAAGTGGGGAAGAAGTGCCAGGAAAAATAAAGGCAATCACGCACTATGCCCCACTGTGCACCCAGACAGATGCCCAGGTGGTGTCCCAACAATGGCCACCTTGGAAGCCTTTTTCTTCCTTTACCTCAGTCTTTATTGCTGGTGATTGAGCTGATTAGCATGAAATTGCATGATTAAGCATGGAATGGCCCTTTGGCCAGTTCAGTTCAGCTGTCCCAACTGTTACCTCCAGTGTCTTTCCCACACCCAGCCAACGTGATGGTGGATCAGAGAGGGAAATAAAGAGAAAGCTTTAATGCCTTGCAAGCACTGCTCAGCAACAGCCAGTGGGTCAGTGTGTCACCAATACTGTTTTAGTCACAAATCCAAAGCACAGAGCCCCAGGATTGCTATGAAGACAGTGAACTCCCTCCACTGCAGACCCAGTGCATGAATCCTGCAGATAGGTACCTGGCAGTAGGGTGGAGGCCATGTGTGAGGTCTGAGAATGACCCAGATTTAAAGTCCATGTTTTCCAAAGTAGGGGATGGTTTTAAGCCCAGATTTCCCAATAAGACACCCTATAGATTTAGTGGATGTCGAAACAATGTACAAGCTAGAAAAACTCTGCCCTTTTATATAACCAGCTTTACCATAAGGTAAAAGTGAGTAATATGGGGAGTTTTTGCTGGCTGAAGTGTTCCATGTCCAGGCCAGGTTTCCATTCTAGCTAATACTTAAATACTGCAAAACTACCTTGGCTCCCACCTACTGAAACTATTACCGTCACACTTTTAAAGTTTATTTTTCAAATTGGAGATGGCAATTGCAAACATACTTTCTATTCCAGCAGTCCTTCTTTGATGATGCTTGCTGGAGTGTATGACAGCTTTCCCCCTCAGCCCTTAGTGCCCTGCAGCTGGGCAGCCGTGGAATTGTGTGCCTGTACCACTCCTGCCAAACAGCACAAAGCTATTTCCCTGCTGCCTTAGGCTAAAAAATACTGGACTGTGATCTAAGAGGGGTCTGAAGTGGGAAATTCTTGCATTGGTAGGATATGTGTCTATACTGGCCAAATACTGTTTGGTGTTCAGTTACTCTCAAAGTGACAAAGTTGTGTCTTGTATTTAAACAGAATTTCTTGTTCTTCACTTCATTGCCTGTTGCTACTGGATTGCACTGAGGAGAGCCTGGCTCTGTCTTTGGTATTCCTGTCATTAGTTGTTTATACACACTGATGTGATCCCTCTGAGCCCTCTCCAGGCTGAAGAGTCCCAGCTCTCCTCTACTTTTGTGTCAGGTACTCCAGACTCTGCATTGTCTTTGTGCCCCTTGGCTTGACTTCTTCTAGTAAATCCATCTCTCTCTTGTACTGCAGAGCCCAGAACTGGACATGGCACTGCAGAGGGATCTCATCAGGGCTGTGCAGAGGGGAAAGATCAACTCCCCCAGAAAATTTAGCTTTGTTATATCAAGTTATACTCAATGGTCAAGAAAAAGATCCATAGGAAGTGGTGGCCTGGCAGATGGGAGGTGAAGTAAAGGCCAGAGCTCTAAAACAACATATGAACAGCCTGATTGGGTCAAATCAGTGATCCACCCAGTCTCCTACAGATCTTGCTGAGAAAAATGGTATAAGGAACATGGCTCCAATCCCTGGAATAGCTTTTATTTCAGGCAAATTAAAATTCAGGGACTTTTTGTGTCAGTGGCTTTATCCAGACCATTGATGAATTTGTCTGACTTGATATGAATAGTTCTTTATTTTTAGCTTTTAACAGCCTGTATTTCATAATATGAAAGTATACCAGGGAAGAACATTTGAACATTTTCTTTTGATTGTTTTATCCTTATTGTCTGATTATTTTGTTGTCTTTGTAGGAGTTCTTGTGTTATGAGGCATGGTATTCAACCCCTCCATGTCACCCCTCATTTGACAGACTTCCCACCCCTAGAAGTGTTCGAGGACAGGTTGGATGGGGCTCTGAGCAACCTGGTCTAGTGAAAAGTGTCCCTACCCATGTCAGGGGGGTTGTAGCTACATGATCTTTAAGGTCCCTTCCAACACAAACCATTCTGTGGTTCTCTATTAGCTCTCCTCCAGCACTTCTGCATTTTCCAACATTTATAGTGTCTTCTCATCGAGAAGTCATCCTGTAACCCTAATAATCCTCATCACTTTACTCCTCATTTTAGTTCTGCTACAATCCATTTAAAACAAGGTGACTAAGACAACATGCAGTTGTGCATGTGCATTGGAGCAACAACAGTGACATAATGGGAACTCCTGTTTTGCACTCAGTTACCTTCGTAAGTAAAAATATCCTAGCTACATTTTTGATCACTGCTCAGTACTGTGCTGATGTTTTCAGAAAGTTATCCACTGTCACTCAAAGATCTCTTTTCTAAGGACTAATAGCTATGACTTTTTTTTCCCCCTACTTTGCCGTCATTAACATTAAAGTTTCATTCCCTGTTTGATCGCCCAGTTAACCAAGACTGCCATACCTTTCTGCAGCTTTGAGCTTGGCATTAATACTGATTGCCCTTAATAATTTTGTACCAATTGAAAACTTTTGTCAAGCTGCCTGGCATCCTTGTCTAGGTCACTGAGGACTGAACTGAATGGTAAAATCCAGTGTGTAAGTACTTATGGCAGCCCACTGACAGCTTCTTTCTAAAGTGAAGGCTCTCCATTATTTCTGTCATTTTCTGCCTTCTAGCCTAAAACAGGGAGAATATGCCCTCTTAGGGTATCTTGTAAGAATCTGAAGTAAGCACTATACAAAAGTTTTTGACAAAAATCTTCAACTGCATCACCCTTACCCACAAAGCTTGTAAAATCCTGTAGATGTTTCCACCCGATTCATGAGGCATGACTTCCTCAGGAAAAAATGCAGGTAGTCCTCCTCAGCACAGTTGCTCACACAGTTCCTCCTGATGTTGCCAGGTAAAAACATTAGATTTGTTGCTCTTTAGATTTCAGCATCATCCTGGAGCCTTTTTTTAAGAGCCTGAAGTTATGCAGCCCATTGACTGTTCCTCTGACAGCAGATGCATTGCAGCTCACAAATTAGCAGTTTCATGCTGAGTTGCTACAGAGCTGTTTGATGGTTCCCATCCTGCCTTCTCTTTACCTGTCAATGTATTGATTTGTTTCAAAACCTTTTCAGTTTGAGATTGTTCTTCAGCTGTCTCAGGGGGCTCCTTCACCTTTTTCTTAATGAGCTGCATTCATCTAAGTTTTTTCCTATGGCCTTATCTTGCTGATTAATCCTTCTATTCTTGACTGTCTTGATTTAAGCTGAATTTCTGGCAGACACTATGGTTTGGATGTGTTTGAAAGCATTTTTTTTTTTATTAGCAACTTGCCTCTTGAACTGGTATTTAGTCCATCCCACTAGAGATTGACTTTTCAATTGTCAGACTTTCCTGGGCTTGTCATTTGGACATGACTTCTCTCAGCTTTTAGTAGTTCCCTTCACTGTCCTTTTAAATTTGGGTGTGGGGTTTTTTTTGTTTGTTTCTTTGGTTGTGGGTTTTGGCATTTTTTTTTCTTCCCCCTCCCCTTCCTCATCTTCTTCCCCTTCTCCTTCTCCTTCCCCTTCCCTTTTCCCTTCCCTTTCCCCCTCCCCTTCCCCTGTTGACCAATGCCCAGACTGCTCCTGAGTTGAAATCAGCCCCTCCTGGCCAACTCCCCCAGTTTAGACACTGGGCATGATATCCTATGGTGTGGAATATCCCTTTGACCAGGTCAGGTCAGCTCTCCTGGCCGTGCTCTGTCCCAGATAACTGTGCCCCTCCTCACTGAGCATGAGACGCTGAAAAGTCCTTGATTTAAGGGTAGAACTGCTCAGCAACAACCAACACATCAGTTTGTTATCAACTTGATTCTCATATGGAATCCAAAACACAGAACTGTGCCAGATACTAGGAAGAAAATTAACCCTATCCCATAAAACTAGGACATAAAGTGTCTCTAAAAATCTCTTTGTGTCTAATCAGCATCTTCAATTTTTTATCTTCTAGGGTTTGTTGGTTTTTGTGTGAGGTTTTATTTATTTCTTTTGCTTGTTTTGGTTTTCTGTTTGTTTGGTTTTGTCTTGTTTTATTTTGGGCATTTGTTTTGGTTTTCTGTGTGGTGATTTGTTGGGTTTTTTTTGTTATTGTTGTGGTGTGGTTTTTTTGGTGGTTTGTTTTTGTTTTTTGTTGTTGTTGTTCGGTTTTTTTTAGGGGGGGTGGGTTTTTTTGTTTTTGTTTTTTTAATTGCTGTCCACTTCTGATGAAAGCTTTATTCAAATGGACTTCCATATAATTCTTTCTTCCTGGCTTTATTTTGAACTTTAGTACATGCAGCTGCTATATCCTCTTTACCACTAACCTCTCCATTTTCCTCAAAAGCTATAAATTACTTGGTGCTCTGTCCTTTGCAAGATCTGTTCTTAGCTTTTCTCTCCCTTAACTTATAGTTCTCTAGCTGCCTTTTCCTGTAGGTAGTGGAGCTCCTATACACCTAATTGACCTTGGAGCAATTGCTTTGAACTTCATGGCATCTATTTCAGAGATGAAGATAAGCTTTCTGATGAAAGCTGGTCATTTTCTCCCAACCTTATTAGATGGACTAATAAAATACAGGACCTCTATCCACAAACCTTGACTTCCACTGTCGTAAGATGAACAGGCACTGTAAGATGCTCCCCATACAGACTAGCAGGGAACAACTTCACCATCAGGGGCTGTCCCACCTCCCCCAGCCAGGGAACAGGGCAGGCTGGTGTGGAAGGATGGATGGGGCAGCCCCAGCCCCATCAGGCACCTCCATCCCAAGCTATCAGACACCTCCATGGGGAAGGAGGTACCTGATGTAGAGGGTGTCTGCTCTGATCAGGAAGAAAAACTAGATGAGGCCTTCCACAGCCTCACATTCTCTGGCTCTGGTCCTCATGGTGGACTTTAATCACACCAATATCTGCGGGAGGGAGAGCACACCCTTGGAGGGTCCTGGGGAGCACTGACAAAAACTCCCTGACCCAAGTGACAGAGGAGCCAGCAGAGAGAGGTGCTCTGTTGGACCTCACACTTACAAACAAGGGAAAGCTCACTGGGGATGAAAGTCAAAGGTTGCCTTGACTGCAGGGACCAAGAGATGGTGGAGTGGAGTATCCTAAGAGAAGACAGCAGGGCAAAGTCCAAGATCCCAACCCTGGCCTTTCGGACAGAAGACTTTGGCCTCTCCAGGGATCCTCTTGAAAATGGGATAGAACCTTGAAGGTAAGAGGGGTCCAAGAAAGCTGGTTGATATTCAACAATCACATTACTTATGTTTAAGAACAATCCATCCTAAAGAACAGAAAATCAAGCAAAAATGTCAGGAGGCCTGTGTGGATTGTTAAGGAGTTGCTGGCAAAACTCAGACCTAAAAATAAAGTATGCAGAAAGTGGGATCAGGGTCAGGTAAACTTTGAGAAATACAGAGACACCATCTGAGCTTACAGGCATGGTTAGGAAAGAGCCAAAGCCACCTTGAGTTGAGTCTGGCAAGGAATGTCAAGAGCAACAAGAAAAGCTTCCATAAATATGTAAGATGAAAAAAGACTAATGAAAATATGGGCCTTCTGCTGAAAGGGGCAGGGGTTCTGGTGACACAGGATAAGGACAAGATTGAGGTACTTTATGTCTTCTTCACCTAAGCTTTTGCCAGAAAGATACAACTTCAGGAATCCTCAGAGACCAGGGCGAAAGACTGGAGCAAGAAAGGTGTACTTTTGCTGGAAGAGGATCAGGTCAGAGAAAACCTAACTGGACATACGTAAACCCCTGGCCCCTGACAGAATGCATCCTTGAGTGCTGAGGGAGCTGGCTGATGTCACTGCAAGGCCACCTTTAAGTGTTCCTTTCCTTGCATCTGATGATTCTCATATTTCCAAGCAAAACAACAGGCATCATGGGCTTCTCACAAGAGATCAGAGTCCCTTATATTCCGTATCATCAGCGTCCAGTTGGGGACTTGCACTTTACTGCTTCACACTTTGAGATATGCTGACATTAAGGTAAGATATTATGTGGGTAAAATCCTACACAAATAAATTCTGCAGGGTTTATTTGCCTGCAGTCTGAACAGAGCCTCCTGGAGCTGTTATGGGGGTAAGAAAGAGAACCAGAAGTGCCTCAGGACTGAGAAAAGACAGATTGGTATAGGCTTGGATATAAAAGGCTTGGAAAACCACTATTTTATGCATGAGACAAAGCAAAACACTGAGCTAGCCGTCAACCTTTGTTCAAGCTCCTTTCCACATACACAAAGCAATTTCAAATAGAGGATTTGCTCTTTGTGTCTCAAATGTTATTTCTGTTCATCCAAGAAGCCTTTCCCCAAATGCACTGTATATCACTGGGGACCTGCTCCACACTCCAAATGTTTTTTTCATGTAATAAATACTTGACATTTACAAAAATCGCTTCTAAATTCACACAGTGCAGAGCTCACAGTTTGAGATCACCCTCTAAACACCCTGAAGTGCCAGGCGCATAAATAAATATGCTCGCAAATAGATTCTCATTTATTAGTTTTGCAAGTATATTTTCATTTCTTGGAAATGGGTGATTATTACAGGAAGACAGAAGCACCTCTGGTTTAAGTTAAGAAAACTCAGGAAAAAAGCTAATCAAAAATGTTAAATTCTCTCCTTGTTCTTTTGATCTGGTTTTTTATCTTTGTAATTTAAATTTCTTGATAATGGTACTCTGCATCTAAACTGTCCAGTTATGCTTTATGTCATGGCCAACCAAGCATAGATCAAGCTGTGGAACAGCAGCAAGAGATAAGCTGCAGGTTTTAGGGAGAGGAAATGCTGTCTGTCTGTAGGTCACACATGGTCTTCATCATACAGGACAAAACCAGATCTCAAGATGTACTATCTACCCCCATAACACTACTAGGAGAGGACCAAGCATTGTTGGCCACATTTTGCAGAGGGAATAATAGAGGACTTGGCCATGGAGAAATCCAGAGACTGCTGTCTACTTTCACTACATGAAGAACAAAATGATCCCTGCAAAGGCATCCTTCCCTCTTAACTGCAATGTCTCGCCTCATTTCCAGGTGTATAGAAAGAGAGAAAAGATTCCTGATGGCCATGAACTGGTTGGCATCCCTTCTCACTATCACCTATGGATGGTGCCTGTGCTGCACAGGCTGGAGTACTGATGGTCAATGGTGCCATGCAAGGATACAACCTTAATCAGTGAGCAAGGTGATCTTTTGATGCTAAAAACTAAACCTCTTGTTTAAATTGGCTCTCTTTTGTCACTGGAGGCATAAGAGCACTGTGATGGATGGGATAAAGGGCCTGTTTCTCACTACACAAGGTGGCTATATCAGCCCAGATGGTTACCCTGGGGCAGGCTGTATGGGCCAGGCTCTTCTTCAGTACAGGATGAGCCTTAGCAGCCAAAACCACAGGGGACCAGGGATCCTTGGACATGTGCTCAGAGCCCTTGAGCCCAGGGCCTTCAGCTCAGGGACTGCCTGTGTTTTTCCATGAAGTCCATGAGTCAGTAGCAGCAATAACCACGATGAGTACAGACTTTTGTTTTGGTCTGGGTGTGCCACAACGTTGTTTCTTGGCCAAGTCAAAATTTTAATGAAACTAAAGTAGTTTGACACTTTTTGTGGCAAATGACAGGCGAAGCCATGAGGAACATAATGAGTGTGGGGGTCCCTGCACAGAATCATGCTTTTACTCCTGCTTACCTTTCTCTGAGTGTGGATATCCAGATTCAAGGAACACGCTGCCCAGTCAAGTTCATGACATCCTCTTCATAGTGTTGTATTACACTGAGAACTGGCTATTACTTATTTCCAGTTTTTGGTTCCCTCAGGAAGATCTAGCCCATGGCTTAACAAAAGCCCTGCAGACTCACAGTGACTTTATGCCTTGCTAATGAATTTATTCAAGCGAAGTAGCGACAATCCCTAAGTGAAAGCAGTTTTACTTGCATTGCTAGATTGCTGAACTAAGCTAAAGCCAAAGTACAATCGGATTAAACTACTTTTAATGTATCTATTCAGGGCTGCACAACAGTTCAAGTACATAAATCCAATACTGATTTCTACTGTGAACATTTGATAAAGAGCTTTTCCATTCTGATTAACTTTTTGTGACCATGAAAATTGTTTTAGAGGTCAAAGAAATTAAGTTCACTATGTTTGTTACTCACAAAGGCGAATCTATCCGTATTCTCTTTCAGAGAATCCTTATCAACCTGATCTCCTCACAAGCTATTTCTAAATGATGTTAGATAGTTACTATTTCCCTGGTGACACCTTTGTATGAATAGGGTAGATGGTAGCTCAGTCTGGGGTCGTATCTGCATTTCACCCACTCCAGTCGCTCAGGGTGGAACACTGAACTATGGACCAGGGTGGCCCAGCTAGTCACCCTACACTCTATTCATAAACTAGGAAATCTAGGGCATGATTTATCACATCCCAACATAGACACCTAAAACAAGCCAGATGAATTATACTCCTCACCAAGACCATAAAGGGAACCCATAGCGGTGACTTTGAACTGCAGTGATGACACCTGCATTCAGTTCCATGGAAACCACCTTTGGTGCCAGAATGTCAGATGTCAGAATCCGCTTCAGTTCACTGCTAGACTGTACAGCACTGAACTCCTCAGCTGGGCCACACTACCCCCTCTTCCTTTTCTTTTCCCCTGGTCTGAGGTCACTTTGCAGTGATCTTTCATCTCATCTGATATCTTGCTGTCTGACTTTTGAAATTAATATCCTCAGCAAATCATTCAGCTCCTGCAGAGCATATACAACACAATCAGTATAATTACTTCATGTCATACCTCAGTTGTCACTTCACTTTAATGGACTGCAAGTAAGATGAACTTGAAAAGTGCTCTAAGTTAATGTTCTTAGAGTTTCTATTTTAGACTCTTCTGAAAGATGTTAAATATATTCAGAGAAAGAGATTTCATTCTAGAAATTATTATCTGTATTGCAGCAGAGCAAATAGGGCCAACAGAGTTCAGAGCTCTATGATTAAGGCACTGTAAAAGAAACATCCAGTGTAGATTGGGAAAGTGTAGGACAGGAATGATGGGACTGATCTAATAAGTGTAGGTTTTTATGATGTAGAAACTTATATAAAAAGTAGTCACCCTGACAATGAAGTAGCCTCCTGTACTTACGGACCGTGGAGCTGGGCATACAAATCTCCCTGCCTTGAAATGGAGAGTGGTTGGTGAGATTCCCAAGGACACTGGTAGACCTGTGCCCCAGCTGCTAGCTTTGCCTCTTACTCTGGCCCATTCAGTGCTTCAACATGTCTGGCTTTTTAAAAAGAAATTATTTTATACCAGTATTTGATGGAGAACCATGTATTCAATGTCAGAGTACTGCAATTTCCCACTTTAGATTACTCCCTCTGCCACTTAGTAATCACACCCCCCTCATCCTCCCTTCATAACATTTCTCCATGATTTATCACACACAAGGATATCCAGAGTATCTTAAATATCATCCCTTACTCCTCTATTCCAATGCCTCAGAGAGTATCACTGTCTTTTTTGGATCCTGGATCCAAATCTGGAGCTTTAAAATCCTGTATTTCTGAAAATACACCAACTAATTTAAAATCCATCCAGGGTAGGAGTCCTTTTGCTTCTCTTTTATATCAAAATCCAGTTTTAGGGCATTTACTGAGGCCAACTGCCTCAACTCCTTCCTCTCCTACAGGTGGTTCAGACCCATCAGTGCTGCCTTCCTGGTAGGACTCCTTGGCACGTCCCAGTGCTGGGTGGGAGTCAGCAGCAGCCCACAGGCAGGAGCTGTGCCTGTGCTCTGTTAGAGGGCAGAGAAGGCAGGGGGCTGCAGCCCATTCCCAGGGCCCAGCCTGGGTTCACAGCAGGTTTTCCACAATGCATATTGTTCAAGGGGAAGTATTGGTATTAGAGGGGCAGTTCGAATTGAGGGAACTTTTCTGAGTGATTTTACTCCGTTAAATCTCCACACATGTAATACGAGAGCAATTTTTGTCCTTACAAAGAAGATTAAAAGCTAAACAAAAAGATGTCCCTGCAGGTTTGGAGTTACACAAGCAGAACTGCACTTGGAATTCAGTCAGATTATTTTTGCCCTACCAATCTTTCAAATTACCTAATAAAAGTAATTTCAAAGATGAAAGTTATTCCATTCTAATGCTATATCTTTTTCCCAGCACAGCCAGCATTTCTTCCTCCAATGACAGTGGTAGGATGTGAGCTCCTGGAATAATTCAGCTTTGCTTGCCTGTGCTGTAGAGAACAGACAGCAGCTTAAATTCAGTCCTCAGTGGGCTCTCTCTTTTATCACTTACATGATGAAAGATCTGCATTGCTATACTTAAAAACTAATGCTTTCATTATAGTATCTCCATTAACCAGATGGTTCCATCTATCAGTTTGCAGAGACCATGAGACCTTAACATTCCTATTCACTACTAATTTGCTCTGGTGCAGAGTGAGAATGACACAAACACTTGATACAGGATTGGAGAAGCAAGGTAAAACTTAGCTGTGTATCTCAAAACCCAGGCACATTTAGTTACCTGAACATGGTTCATACTGGAACTCGAGAGAGGAAGGCAATCTTCCCTCACTTTTTAAAATTTTTATGACTTCCTCAGCCCATATGTGTATTTTTCCAGCTGCTGGCTGTGCTGTGGCTGTGACCCCAGCTTCTCTAATTCACTGCATGGCTTTCAACTTGTGGACTTTGGCCATTCTCTTCTCCTGGACTAACCCAGTGCCCTCATGTTTTAACATCTAAACGTGGCAATTTTTGCCTAACAGTATTTTGAGGCAAGAGGAAAACCTAACCTGGGCTTGGAAAATATCGCTGCTCATGGGAAGAATTCCTGTCTTAAGCCCTTCTAACACTGGTGGCCATGTGTTTCCACAGCAGGAGTGCCATCTTGATGGGAGATGCTCTGCCTCTAGGAGGACAGTTTGTGCTTGGTGTGATCCAGAGGTACAACAACTGCTTGACAGGCACAACCTCAGTACACAGCAGCTCCCACTCTCCTCTTGCCCAGATGACTTTTCCCAGACTGATCCCCTTTTAAGCAAGAGATGAGGAAAAGGCAATGCTTTGTCTAGGGCAGCACTCATTCTGTACTTGGACCAAGTAGTCCTGAGAAGCAGGCAGTGCTGCTCTTTCAACATTTGGCTGTTCATAAATATTTGAGATGGCTAAGCTCAATCTCAGACACTTTCCACAGCAGAAATCCTACTTCTGCTTTAGAAACTGCTCTGACTATAAGCACACATTTGCATCTGCATCACTCATAGATGCAATTCCAGGTGTCAGCATAACAAACAAACTCTTCGGTTTTGATCATCTTTTGCAGATGGCACTAAGTTGGGGGGGAGCACCGATCAGCTGGAAGGCAGGAGGGCTCTGCAGACGGATGTGGACAGATTAGAGAGTTGGGCTGATTCCAACGGGATGAGGTTCAACAAGCCCAAGTTCCGGGTCCTGCACTTTGGCCACAACAACCCCATGCAGCCACACAGGCTGGGCACAAATTGGCTGGAGAGCAGCCAGGCAGAAAGGGATCTGGGGGTGCTGATCGACAGGAAGCTGAATATGAGCCAGCCCAGGTGGCCAAGAAGGCCAATCTATCCTGGCCTGCATCAGGAACAGTGTGGCCAGAGGAACAGGGAAGTGATCCTTCCCCTGTACTCAGTGCCAGTGAGGCCACACCTTGAGTGCTGTGTCCAGCTCTGGGCCCCTCAGTTTAGGAAAGACATTGAGGGGCTGGAGCAGGGCCAGAGAAGAGCAACCAGGCTGGTGAAGGGACTTGAACACAAGTGCTATGAGGAAAGGCTGAGGGAGCTGGGGTTGTTGAGTCTGGAGAAGAGAAGGCTCAGGGGAGACCTCATCACTCTCTACAACTACACGAAATGAAGTTGGTCTCTTCCCCCAGACAGCTATCACTACAACAAGAGGGCACGGGCTTAAGTTCTGCTAGGGGAGGTTTAGGTTGGATATTAGGAAGAAATTCTTTACAGAGAGAGTGATCAGGCATTGGAATGGGCTGCCCAGACAAGTGGTGGATTCTCCATCTCCCTGGAGGTTTTTAAGATGGGACTGGACGTGGCACTGAGTGCCATGATCTAGTAACCATGGTAGTGTTGGATCAAGGGTTGGATTTGATGATCTCAGAGGTCCTTTCCAACCCAGCTGATTCTATAATTCTATGATCTTTAAAAGACTCACGCACTATGAGAAGGAGGGAGGCCACAAAGATCCAATCTTAATCTTTAGGCAGAAACCACTTGATGGTCTGTGAGGCCAAATAAAAGCTTTCAGTTCTAACCCTCTGTTCTGTCTGCAATAACATTTGCCAATTGCAGCTCAGTCCCTAGAGGGCCCTAAAGGATAATAGTCCTCCTCACAAAACAGCTGCATGAACATATTTGACCTGATTTAATGAGGCAGTCAGCTTCTATTTGGAGAAGTCACAGTAAGTAGCACAGAAGTTAAACAGCTGCCTTCTGTCCAAAAGTAAAAAGTGCATGCTTGGAGCGAAAATTCTTTCTCTGAACTTTATCTCTTTGAAATTTGTTCGCTCTAAGTATCTGTTTATGTGACCAAAACCTATATTAAGAAAAAACCCCACATAAGCCACTAAAACATGTGTAGAAATCTACTAGATGCCCATCTATCAGACATGTATTCATGGTATTTTGTATGAAAAACTTTTGCATCAGTGGTTTTAAACATTTTCCATTAATCATTGTTTTCAGTGTTCAGTTATTTTTATAGTTTTCAAATTTAAGAGCTATTTTTAAAGGAAAATGGTAACATTAGTTTTTTCTTGTTTGGTTCCTTTCTTCATTTGATTTTCCTTCAATAAATAATTTCTGAAAAGTATTTCAAGTCATTGCAAGTAACAAAAGATGGTTAACTGTGTTGCCATTCAAGAACAGAAAAGACTGAAATCACATGGAGATATTATTTAAGAAACAGATACATGCACCAGTGCCCCAACCCCCTCCCCTATATCTGCTTTTAAGCACAGTTTGCTTTTTTCTTGCACAATTTCAAGGAATTGTCTGCCTTCCTACTGTTAGTTGCTAATACTGCTGCAGAAGAGTGAGACTAATGCATTTTCTATGCTGCTGCTTCAGAAGACTGATTTCTGATTGTTTAGTCACAGGAATTCACAAAAGAAAAACACCCCCACAATTATGCCTAATAAGTCTTTATTTCCAAACAGAAATTGCAAAAATATTCTATTACAGAACAGGTAACAAGTACAGAATTCTAAGTATGCATTATAACAGTGAAACCATTGCCTCCTTGACAAAAAATCATCAGGCACTTAAAACATGAAAACAGAGTACAAATTAAATGAGCTGTAACAGATGATTCAACAATACAGCTTCATCTTGGTTTTCTGTAATAAAAGCACACACACAGCTGAGGGGCTCCTGCCTCCTCCTAAACCCTGTGCAGAAACATTTCTATATTACGCTGCACACATTCTACTCGGACAATATCAAGTTCACATCTGAAAACATAAATAAGTTCAGCACTGAGAGAATTTGAGGAACCTTTTTGGAACAGCAGTAGCAGAGCCTACACTAGCAGCTTCACACAGAGCTTGGAGCATGTGGAGGAGCACAATTGTACCAGCTCCATGGGGAATAAGCTCTGCTTTGATAATTGCATTGAAAAGAATGGAGCTAAAATTAATTGAAACAATACACATTTTTAGAGACTATGAAACCTCTGGGCTAATGCTATCATGGCAACTTCATGGAATTACATTTTGACATGTGGAATAGTCTCTGAAAAGAAAAACCACGCATTTGCCATCCCTTAGGAGCAGCCCTGTGCATGACCTCTCCAGTCACCTGTCTTCTCACTTGCAGATCTTGAACTAAATCAGAAGCAGAGGTGGCCTCTTAGACCCACCTTAGAAAGGTAAACCTAAGAAGCAAGTGTCCAAATGACTAGTAAAAATACTCCTCCAGAAATCAGTCAGATACCCTTAAAATTATTTTGGCTTGTATCACTGTTTTTTAGGTGACATTATGTAACTTCCCACACAATTTACTCTGTTGGCAAAAAATATAATGAATATTTAAAATAACTTTAATTAGGCTCTCAAAGAAAAGAATATCAAGAATATTAACATAAAGAATACATATGAAGCTGCTATATAAAATGTGCATATAAAACATGTAAAAATGTTAGTTGTTATACTTCAGTGTCATAAGAATTTAAGAATGGGTTTGTCTGACAATAAATACATCAAGGGGGAGGTGTTTTTAGGGAAACACATCACAGCCAAGCCAATAGCTGAGAAGCCTAGCAGGTTGTTGAACTACAGACTTACTGTGAAGAATTTCCTCTTGTCAGGGACTAAAGTGAATAGTGAGGAATTTAAAACCAGCAATACTGTCTTAGAGTAGGCTATCCTGTCACAACTATTAGCATGATTCATTCTGATGGGCCCTTGCCTTGATGCCATGAACTCATGGTAGGATCATTAAATACTTCCATCATGCACTGAGTTTTCTCCCTCGCTGGAGAAAAGAGTGACGAAAAAAGATGAGACACAGCAGTATTAGGTGCAGCAACAAACACTGATGTATTGCTGAAGGTACATCAGGATTTAGCAAGAGACAGACTTGACTGTTCTTTTGATGGCAACATGAGGATGCCACTTCTTATATTACACAGCCAGACTCCTTTCATCCTTAAACTAGTATTTGTCAACACCTGCCACCAAAGGGCAGTTATTGTTCGTGCACAGAGTGATGTGAGCTCAGTTATCATACACCACAGTACTACATTTACTCCCTGGTCTACAGGAAACTCAAGCTGTTTCCTTGAGTACTCCCACCATGTTCAGCTCTTGCATTGCTGGAATTTGCTTGACAGCAAGAGCATACTGACAGGCTGTTACCGCAGCTGGACCAGTGCACGATAACCCAGTAACCCAGGGTCATTCCCTTGGTGAGCTGGCATTCCCAGAATAGGAAGGTATTGTGAAATGCGCCTTTATGAAAGCAGACCACTAAATAATAGCAATAGTCCCTTTGTTTAGTGGCATGCTGCAGAGTGTTTCATGCTCTACTTGATCGTAATGATAATTTTGAGCCAATTAAGAAACAATTTGTGAAAATCTGGAACAAAGCTTAATAAATATAAATCTGGCCATTTGTTGTATGCTGTAGCTGGAAAGCCTGATGGATTTCCCCATGCTACCCTGAGAGATCAACAGCCTCTGAAACTCAGAAAAGGATGATATTCTTGCCTAAAATGACAGAATTCAAAATAAAGAGAGTTGGTTTCTACAGTAGATACCATATGACATCCCCCTGTCAGTGTTGCTGGCTAGCAGATCTAGAGATTAAAGAAACCAGCTGCTGAAGTACCACAAGAGGAAGGATTGCCTGGCTTTGAACATTTCAGACTAAGATACATGTAACTAAAAGGCTCATGTGCAAGAAGTCTACTGCTCCAGAGTGTGCAACAAGCGGCTGTCAGCTATTTGAGATCAACTTGTTTCAGAATAAAGTACTCCACAGAGTATTCCTTGGGCTTGATCTCACACTGACTCCTGTACACAAGCAGATCTGTGCTTTGTGGACCTGAGGGTCCCTGAAGAAGCTACTGCGCAGATATTCAGGATTTCCCTCCACAGATTTGTCCCAGGTGAGCAGGTGACAGGACAAAAAAAGATCTCTAGGTCAAACGTTTTTATACCTAGATTGCTATGTCAGGCTGTAGCTCCATCACGGAGTCTGTGCAGGCTGAAGGTATACATAATCAATTAACCCAGACCAATCAACTTATCCATACTTGCACTTAACAAAATCAAGTAATACATAACAGCAGGAATATTTTGATACTAATTTAGGGAGCCACAGAGGGTTCTAGGTCACCTAGATAAATGAGTTTCTTTTCCCGAATCACAGAGGACAGAGAATTTCATCTTGTCTCAAGCCTGGTGCTAAGGTCAGTCATCTCACTACTGTACAAAGGAAAGAGAATCAAAGTGAGAGTAACTGTTCTCAAACCCTCTAGACCTTGTGCAGCTCTGTTCTCTGCAGATGCTGTTTGAGATGCTGGGATTAGAACTGACTGACAGCAAAGGCATGCTGAATAACAAGCAAGTTTATATAAATATCCCATCATTGAACTGAGAAATTTTTACACTTATCATTACTAAATGTTTTGGCGGCAAACAGCTTGTTAAAATGACTGTAATTGGAAAGAGAGAAGGGGGACCAATAATCCAGCAGTGTAGACAGCTAGAGTCCTTAGTGTAGCTACCGTCAGCACCTTTTGGCACTACAGGGAGGGATGGGCTCCTGCCCACCAGAACAGCTGTCATGCTGCGATGCCCCCCTTGCAAGAGCCCATCTCTCCCTTCTGACCAGGAAGGCCCCCAGAGGTGTTGCCTTCTGCACTTGAGCAAGCTCTCAGGGAACCACTGGACCTGCCCAACAGCTGTCAGGTAACAAATGGCCTCTGCTGTGCTCCTACAATCCCATATGCATAGTCTCATCCCTTCCTTTCTTTTGAGTCTGAATTCCCCTGGCTCTGCTGGCATGAACAAATTTTCTCTTTCTGTTGCCTAGTTAGGGTTTTACCATCTCAGTGTGCCACAGTAGGATCAGGCAGGAGCCAGAGACAGCACAGAGGAAGGAGTGCAGCACAAGAATGAGGACTGGACCGCGTTAGCCAGGCGTTGCAGTTTAAGTCACCATGCAGCTACAGACTAAATTTAGCACCTCCAGTTAGGCAACATGAATATCCCACCAAGCTGCCTTCCTTGAAGTGTTAACCAAGTCACTTAAAGTATGTTTTATTATGCTGCAGGCATAGCAGCATTTGATTCATAGTCATACAAATTCCCTAACAGACACTGAACAGGACTAAATAGCACTCCATGGGAGAAGACAAGAAACCAACTCAAGGCAGGGCTGGATGCTAAACGAAGATGCAACATTAGAGATTAAGGGGAGAAGAAGGAATAAAAGTAGCTGAGCAGGCTTTAATGTAATAATGCGGTGATGCAGTCATGTGCAAGGACACTGTCAGCCTCTGCAGAGGTACGATGGAACTATTAGCATGTTGTCAGTGTCTCTATATTTAGAAAATCATTTAATCTCAATATTCATTCCACAGCATGTGACAGCACTGGAGGCCCACAAACCCTAAAAATGAATATTCCTCATGTGAAATAGAGGGAACTGAAAGGTCCTTCCTAACTTTTGGACAAGAATCCTTAATCAAAACTGTAGTTGGCTCAGTCTTGCAAAAGCATCATAAACATTCCCAGCCAGGTGCAAGATCCATTTATTCAACATTAACCTGGCACAGATGTAAAATAAATGGGAAATAATTTATTCAGCTACCCAAGAAAACATCATTTCCCACAGTTAGTGTACTTCAGCAAGTCTTGATCAATCTAATTGTACCCTGTCACGCAGAAATGCCACTATTAACTTTCCAGTCTGTGCACAAATTAGCACTACCCAGCCACCAAGCACACAGCACCAGTAGCTATAATAAAGCTGAGTACAAGATTTGCACTCCTGTAGAGAAAACTGGATGCAACTAACATCTCATAATAACTTCATGTCTGGAGCAAGGCCTGAGGTTCTTAATCTAAAGTGTAACAGAGCATATTTTTATTCTACAGAGAGTTAACAGCATTCTGTAGAAAAGGGTAAGAAAGGTTAACAATTCCTCCATGCACTTCTTATCAGTCCTGTGCTCCACACAAATCACTGAGGGTTTTGAGAGCATGACAGATCAGGTCTTCAGCTCAATGGCAAGTTTAAACTTTGTGGGAACAGTGCTAAAAAGTCAAAGTGTCTGTCCATGCTACAGAGCTTTCCATTTGCTCTTATTTGTGAGTGCTACATCAAATTTCTTCAGTTAAGATCTCATCAAGGAAACTAGAATAGGTTTCTTCTTTTTGGCTAAACCTCTCTTAAAATGTATCACAATAATCTTTTCAGTTACTAATACAGGTGTGTTTTAAGTAACATAGCTGCACAGAAATAATGCAGGCACACAGTAATTTCAGCTCATCATGGTGTGTCATGGTATACTATTTAGATTTATTCACTGAGATAATGCAATATGGTGTTAACTAACAACTTGTCTCTGCTGCAAGTAAATTTCACTTTCTCCTCTCCCCATCTTCTACTTCACACAAGCAGGTTTTGTCCCTTTACTCATGTCGGGTAGTTAATTGAATTTAGTCTGGGCAATAAATGATGCCCTTTGCATTATCTCTATGTACACATGGAGAACTTGAAATTGTTCTGGATACAAAAGATGCAAGAACCTCTGAAAAATGCATGAATTTTCCCCAAGACAAACCATGTAGCTGCTACACAGCCAAGATCCTCTCACTGCACTACACTAGACTGGAATAAGTTACAGTCCTTACCTGAACACAGGTGTGCCTTTGTCTCTCTGAGAGAGATGACATTTGACATATTTCTCCTCAGCCTGGGCTATTTGCATTACCCAAAGGACAACTAAATCACTTTGCACAGCTTCTAGCTACAAACACTCAGGGGCAGTCCATATGAGTGATTTATAGCATTGGAGGAGCTCTTCTGGGAACAAATGTGTCTTTGATCTATAACTAGGATGTTGCAGTAAGCAATCATCCATAACACTCATAACATGGATGCAGGTTCTTGCAGCAGCCAGCTCTCTACACATTAGTAGCAGGTGCCTGTGGTCAGAAAATGACAAAAATCCTGCTGTTGGTGAAGAAAAAATGTGGATGTGTGGTGCTGGAACCAGAACAGACCAGAGTGAATCAAACTGTTGTGCTCTCCTCTTTCAGTCACCAGCTCGTAATGCAGATGGACCCATCGACTCAGTTCTGCTATCTTGTTTCTGCTAAAAGCCCTTCAGAGGTTTACACTGTATTAGTGCCATCAGTCAATGCCTCAAAGCACTACATATTTTTAAAAATCCCTTATTTTCGAAAATTGACTTTACTGCTGATATTCGCAACCAGGATTTATGGACACTTCTGCTGGAGTAGTAGTAGTACTGGATTCCGATACCATTATCTTGGAAATGGATCCAGATGCTGAATGTGTCTCAGCTAACAGACCTGTAACCATAATGATTGATTCTAATACTTCTGGGAGTGTTTCTGTGATTATAAAACTGCTGCAAGGTAAACCTTCAAATATTACAATAGCAAAGTAATGCTCTTAGGAAGTATCAATTTAAAAGGTTTTTTGGACCTTATTTTATAAGGTTCAATTCATTTAAGTGGGATTTTTTTTGCAGATATAATCCTAAATGACTGGAATACTGAAAGCTCTTTAAATCAGTTGATTTGGGATTTAATGCTGGACTAGCAAAAGGAGTTTTAGTAAATAAAATACCTGATAGTATCTGGCTGTAAAAGGAGGAGAAGGACACTATCTTTGAACTGAGCATTCAAAGGACACTCAAAAAATTCAGTGAAACTCTTAACAGCATCTGGTTATCACAATTTTTTTGTTTTGTTTGCTTTGTTGTTTGTTTGTTGGGGTTTTTTCCCTGCAGTAGAACATTTAAGCACATAAGCAGTAACATACAAGCAGCCATAGCTAGGGAACAACTGCTTGTCAAGGCTCCTGTAAATATGAATGTGATTCACTTTCTTTTGTTGCAAGATGTTGCACCACATGGATCATTGGACAACATGGAAAACTGAAAGCTCAAGAACTGTATAGCTTATAAATTAAGTGAATGTAGTCACTTTTCTCATATACCCTGGTGTATGAGAAGAGCTTGAGGTTGATTGTAAGAGGAACATTCTTCTAATAACACTTAATACAGTTTCCTTATCTGTAGTCACCTATCGATAAGATCTATAATAGGTGAAAAGAAATAGAAGAAATTAAAGGTTTGGTACCTATCATCTTTCTAATGAAAATTCCATTCCATGTATCTGCCAAGCCACATGGCTGGGATAGCAGGAATATGTGCAAAGTCATACTCTACCAGGACTCTGGGGTTGTAGTGTAGAACCTAGTTCACTGTCCTCATTTGGAGCTGAACTAGACCTTAGACAGGAACACAAGCAACAAGAGTGGTTTATAAATAACTGTACAGTTCTGGTCCTTCATACACATGTTCCCAAAATTACCATCACTCACATGAGTGATCCTATTAAATCCACAGCACCATTTATTGCTCACAAAAGGAAAGCCCATTAAATCCACAGCATTACCTACTGCCCACAAAATGAAAGCCCATAAACCACTTGACTGTCTCTAACCTGAGGGATTTTATCATCTGTGAAGCCTTGGACAAGCTAAGAATGGCATGGTTCTGAATTAATTACTCCTCTGTAGCTCTTCTCATTGCTTTTCACATGTAGAAAAATGTCAGTATTTACAAGATTAAGTTCTTAATTGAAAATGTTCACTGCCAACTCATGCAGCCACCAACAAAACCAGAGATCTTATATCAAAATATTTTAATGATCCTTTAAGAAGCAAAACATGATCAATGTCACATATTGCCACCATCCTGAGATTGTGCTTTGCTACAATTAAACCAATAGCCAGGAGTTTCAGAATTTTTGAAATAATCATTACTTTGTATTTTAAAAATGATTACTCAAAATTCATAAATGTAGCAGTCACTATGTGAAAAAATCACTTCCTTTTCTCTCCAAGTGTAAAATATTTCTCTATTGTAATAATGCAGTTTAATGCTCACAAAATCACATCAGATCAAATCCAACACAGAACTGCTGAGATACACAGAATTGTCTTCCTTAGGATCATCACCCTCTGGAATTAAAACAATAAAATATGTTATTGATATTCCTTGCATAGTAGAAAAGCTGTTTGCTATACTTGAAATAAGCAAATAGCTCACTCTTCTGTGTATGCATTGCACCCTCTGCATCTGCTTTTTCATCCTTGTTTCAGACTGTGAGTCTGTGAGATCTATTATACAGAATCATCAGCTCACAGAATTCTCCTGGGTAAGCTGGACTGCTAGTGCCTGGTCTAGCTCAAGCATCTGTTCTTTCTGAAGGAGGACTCCTTCATTTGAATAACCCCAGAACTGCTCACGCCTACCCCACCTGCACCACTATCTTCAGGCTTCCTAAGCTAACCAAGGCTGGGTCTAACCAGTATCTTCATGGGAACACATCCACTGTTAATCTGAACATGGAGATGTTCCAAATTAAATTATCTTAATCATATTTTGAAATAGCTAAAGATTGAAATGATTCTGTGTCTTCAACAGGATAGTTCTGCTGTGGAGAACCAAAAACACCCTTCTAGATCTGTAAATACTTTTCCACTTGAATTGAAATCTAACACAGATTCTAATTTGATTTAATCTATATTTTTCTATTCTGGTGGGTTTTAACTGAAAGAGAAGCAACCCATCTCCACTCATTTCATTACTGAGATTATTCTTAATGCTTAACTTAGTTTACTGAATGCACGAGCAAAGTGTGTGCTTGAAAGCTGTACTGCACTATTGCAGAAAACCTTCCTTTCAATATTACATGTATCTAATAATTTCATGCTGGATAATATTTGCCCAAGTCAAGGATAGGCTGAAATCTGTCAGCCTGACAGGAATCTAGAGGAGTCCTTATTTTAAAATGTGGTATCATTTTTCTCAAAGTAATTAGAAGTGAACTGTGTTCATATTTCTCTAGCTACACTGAGACACCACAAGGATAAAAGAATTTCAGTAGAATTTAAGGTTATGCTGATATTCCAGTGTTACAAATAGGTTATGTATAACTGTATTTATCACTTACTTGGATTGCAGCAAATTTCAAGATTAAAAAATATCGCATGCTGACAGAGTTTGGAATAAAATGATTCTCTTTGATCTTAATCCCTGAGCAAGTAAGCAGGCAGCCCCCTGCTCTACAGGATGCTGATCTGCTAGTTCCACTTTGCGTGGAGGGAGTCGCTGGTGTTCTCCCTCAGAAATAGATGGTATTTAATTGTCTGGTTGGAATAAAAAAACCCCATACCTAATTTTTACTTTCCAGTTAAGATACACTACACACAGTTGAAGGTTCAGCAGTTCTTACTTCCTAATCACTGACACACTTCTGCTTAACCTCTCCTCCCTCAGTCCTTCTGCTCAGAAAATTGAGCATTTTCTTCCCCAGGTTCAGAGTCTCAGTTTCATTATTTCTTTTGGTGTCTTTTTTGTTGACATTAAGCAGCTGCTTAATGTCACTGTTCTGTATGTCAAAAAATCACATACTTATCTTCCCTGCTGTCTTTTTCCGGCAAACAGAAAACCCAATGGATTCTTGGTCAGACAAAATCTGCATTTTTACCAGGCTTCTGGGCAATCAAATTTATGCCAGTCTGATTAATTTATCATCTGACAATTTTTCTAATCAGATTTTTCTTTCTATTTTTAAATATGAATCAGGTCATTTCCCCTCCTTGAACCTATGTTTACTTGAAGCTCATGACATGCCCTTCAGGCTTATCAGGTTAACACAAGGAACAAACAGGACTTCCTTCAGCTGCAGGGCCATAACAAAAATGATGTGGTAATCTAATACAAAATAATAAAGACCATTATTTTAATTACATTTCAAGATTTTGCTGATGTTGTATTTTATATTTTACCCTTTGTGATAGGTATGCACCTTCTGTAGTGCAGGCATGTACACATCTATTGAACATGACCATAAAGGTGCAGGAGCAGATATTAAGGCAGATGGAATTTCTCAGGTTGAGGGACTCCACATCCACAAGGCTCTCGCATCTGACAATTCTCCCTATCCCATAAGAAAAGTTCACCTTTTCAATGGCAAGGATGGTGTTTTGGAGCAATATTGCTAAAAACAATTAAATGAGATGTAGTTATACTCTCCCTATAGGTGCCTGCAGCAGAGCAGCTTCCTTCACTTCCTATTTACAGCAGAAAACCTTTGTGTCCCAGTGCTGTGTGAGAAAAGTTCTGCCTGAGCCTTCTATGGGCACCCAGGGATGTAAGGAACCTTCAGATACTCAGTAACAGGAAGAAGAACATAGAGCAGGGAGAACATAAAAGGGAAATTGAAAAGAGAAAGGAGATTGTTCAACTTTCAGAAAAGGTTATCTTCATTGAAATATAGTAATTATAGAATTTCAATTACCTCTAATAGTTGATAATACTAACAGAATGGTAGCTCATACTGAAAACATTTAATTTCTTTGGGTTTCTCTTTGGAAACGTAAGTGTAAATTAGGGCAGCACAAATTATTCTTCTTATGGCATTTTTTTTCCTTTACAGCTTATTTTGCAAATTTAGCCACATAAGTGATTTTCAGTCTGTCAAGCAAGGACAGCATTTAATTAACAGATACAGATACTTAAACGTTTTTGTGGCTTCTATCTACTTCTCTCTAGAGTAAGTATTTCTAAAGAGCTATCTTTAATTTTCTTAGCTGATATAGTTACTACAATTAAAACTACACTGTATGTCTCCAGGGATTTATATTACAGGAAGAATAAATACAATGGAAACAGCTTAGTGAGTAAGAAAAATACATTATGTATTTCTTAACCTTTTCTATATACTGCAGCTTTTTACAAGCAAAAAAGCATACCTTTGCCACATGAAACTGCATACATACACAATTCACCTCCTCCTAGGTAATATTCTGCCATGAAATAGGAGAATGGATTCACTATGTCCCTTCTCACAGGTTTTATATTATTCTAATAACCTACAAGAGCAGTTTAGTTTTGTATTTTTTAAAAAAACCCTGAAACTGGATAAAATTGTGCCTTCTTGGTACTAGCAATTTGCTATTTTAAAACTTGGCATTCTCTGACAATAAACCAAGTGTGAATGTATCTTTGATAGCATGTTTTCTAGATACCAACAAAGGATATTTTCAAATACATTTCAGAATCTAGCCAGAAGAAAAGCTCTTAGCTTTTAAACTTAAAATTTCTGGCTTGAATAAATGATGCTATTTTAATTTATTTAACTTGAGTAATACAGTCATGAGATTACATCAGTAAAATTAAAGCATATTCTATACAATGGCAGTTCTATTGTACACTTCACTTACTGTTATATTAACTTGAACTCCCTGGAAAAATGGAGTTCTGTGAAAGGCAAATCTGACGACAGTATCATGAGCTCAGGAATTTCTGAGTTAGGTTAAAGGACGAAGAAGTATTTATGCAAATTGGTCTTATTTTGTCAACAGGGCAAATCAAGACTGAAAACATGTTGAAACATCTTTTCAGAGTCATCTGTAGTCTGTACACAGTAAACTGGCTCAAGGTCAGAGGCCAGACAGTGCTGCATTTCTCTGAGGCAATACACAGAAGGTCCAAGGGGGATGGGGCAGAGAGAAAGGACAGAGGAAAGGGAATAACAATTCATCCTGTATTTCAAACTCCCAGGTTCTGAACTGCTTCAAGGTAAAATCTTCAGCAAGATCTGCTGTAGTGTTTAGCAGCTTCCTCACTGCTGCCCACAAGCTGTTCTGCAGGATGCAAGAGCACACTGCTTTGATTTTTACCTAACAAGAGGGAACAAGGCCACATGCATGATACTCCTTCGAGGAGCAATCTTAATCCTTACTCTGCTCTCTGTATACATCTGGAAAGGCTGTGCCAGGATTACTTGTCTTTTTTTCTAGATTACAATATGTGAATGTTTTTAATAAAGCAGTTCTCAAAGGGGGCTGGTTCCTGGGAACTGATATCAAAGCAAACACAGGTTGACAAGAGACATGCATCTGAGATAAGGTGACAGTACTGACCGTCTGTTATTTATGGGGATAATCTGTATTTACCTATACTTTCCATCTAATGCTCACATATTTATTCACAAAGCTCCAAACTTCCACTTATTTAGGAACACAATTTTCATTGACTGTAAGGTAGAAATGTCTCTCTAAGGAAGAACAGACCCTTGACTCATTACTGAAATAAAGACATTTTATGCAGTAAGAATGGGACCTACCTTTTTTAGTCTGCTTCACATTTACCAAACTGCAACTTCAAAATGCCTTTGCCATGAAGCTGAAGAATCTGGTTGTATTCTTTGGGCATTGCATGGAAGCCCGGTTTAGGCAGTTGGTTGTCGTAATAGTGGTGGCTGATTGGCATCTTCTCTGTGGATTTTGAGAAAGGCCAGAAGCCATAGAGCTTCACATTCTCACACAGCTCAAGAGCAGCACTAGTGATCATAAAACCAGATGACAACCGGTAGGCTTTCACACCCTTAGTTCTCCAGAACTGGGCAAGGCTTTTCAGATAAGTGGGATGAAAAAATATTGCCCTTTGGGTTGCTTTGAACTCTTTCAGAGTGTGATATACTTTAAAAGAAGTGGCTGTGTTGCTTCTGAAGGAAAATGCTGGCAATAAAAGAAAAGCTTCTCCATAGATGGCAATGTTTTCCAGAAATTCTGTCTTCTTTTCATTTAGCTTGTTGTATCTGCAAAGTACAACATTTTAGGAATGGAATGTACTATTGATATAAATAATACAGACCAAAACAGCACAAATGCACTAGAATATACGAGTTATGAACTCCTCCGCTGCACCAGTTCAGCCTGTCTACACTGCAAATTTATACCACACTATTATATGTTGTTATATGTGCAGTTATGAAAATCTGATTATTGTATAATAAGAACACACTACACAGGACTGGACTGGCAACACAGGAACTACTGATACAGATCAAAATCACTGCTAATGAGACCAGGCCCTGTTTACAGAATTGATTGATTCAAGAAATTTCAAAGGAGAATGCAAAAAAATACTGTATTAATACTTCCTCTATTTAAAACTACATGCACTAAGATATGTACTGCATATTTCTTGCATCAATAGGTACACAATATTGTCTTTTCAGAATCTGCATGTCTGCCCTGTGTAGAAATACAAGGATATTTGTGAGCAGTCCTGGAGTGTTAAAGTGTGCTCAACTTTTGCAGTGTTTTACTTGCATTTGATATACTCTTAAAATAGATAAAAATACAGGCATGTCTGTTTATCTCCTTTGACTACCATGGGAACATATGGAGATCTAGAAAGACTTAGAGCTCTAACTTCACAAATGAAGAGCATTCATTCTCAGCTGCTTTCGGTCCCGAACAACCAACAAAGAGACAGCTCTCACTATTGGATAATTCGAATTTGGTCCTCTCAAATACTGAATAGTGAAATTCACAAGTTATCCAAGAAGTGATACAAGAAAGGGCATCACTCAACTCATGTCCTCTACAGATCTGACTATTCTGAATCACCTGAACTTGTACTTGCAACCACCTTTGGGATTCAAAGCACTAAGTCCTTTTTCTAGGGAGTCGTCTATTTGAGCAGTCTATTTTCACTTTTTAAGGGCTACCAGAGCCCACTTTTCACAAATGACTCCAGCAAAAACTGGAAAAATTAGTTTCATTTCCCTTCACAACTTGAGTAGGTTCAAATCCTCTTCTCATGCAGCACTTCAAGACAGAGGACAGCAGATACTGCCTTTTCCATTCAAAACCCTCACACAGGAGTTATCAGCTATCTCTTGCACAGCTGAATTCTGCAAGGAGTGATACACTCCTTCTCAGCCCGAAGGGGTTTAAACTTACAGCTTCTGCTTCCCAGAAAAGTGCCATATCACCAGACTCTGAAACAAAATGAATGAGAGAGACTCAGGCCCTCCTGTTGACCCTGAGCCTCTGTGCATGCAAGAGTCACACAGCCAAAACAAGCAAGAAACCCCTGAGCCTACGTGGAGGAAAAGTGTCTGAAGGCTGAATTTCTGGCCTCTCCTCCAAGAATGTATCTGTTTCTACTCAGTGTAAAGTACATAAAGAGCTTCCAGGACAGAATTCAAATGCCTGCTCTTCCTTAGCTAGAAACCTGGACAACTCAACTTTGTCTCGTTCTCCTTTCCAGCTCTGCCACTGTTAGAAGTGCAGTCCAGCTCCATTAGAACACATTAGAACTGTGTTTTTGTCCAAGAGAGTTTGCCTACATCATACACCCTGACAGACGCAGTTAAAATGCTGATTAATCTTATCAAGAATAACATCAGACGAACCTGGTACGCAAACACAGAAATAGAAATTACAGGGCATAATGTCAGAATAGGCTTTCTGAAAGACGAAACAAAATTAGTTCTGCTAAACAGTACCAAGTTGCTTCCTGCTCCTTCTTCCAAAGCATTTACATTCTTCTCTGAATATTTAAATAAATAACTTTTTTAAATCCTAAAGTCTTCTTATAATCTCATTTCATCCTTACACAGGTTTAGCTCCTATTTCCTTCAGTGTAACTCCTATTAACCCTGGTGTGCCTTCATTTGGCTAAAAATGAGTTCATCTGTGGCAGAACACTTTGATCAAGCCCAGACAAATTATGGATCAGGTCAGTAGTCACCAAGGATGCTGAGTCACTGGACACTTTTCCTTCCTCATGTTCCTGTGCAGCCCTAGTAACATCAATGACCTAAATCTATTTTGGGGAAAGCAATAATTCATCTTCATTTAAATCAAAAAGGTCCAGGTAAGCATTAACATAGTTAGTACTCAATCCAAAAAATGAAATTCTGTCCCTGAATCAATGAAAAATGCGTCTTAGTAATTTCTGTCTACTCACTGTACTTTTTCCTTCTTCCTTTCAAGGTGAAAAAAAAAGTTTTGCCTGATGTTGTCTTTTTGACAATACAGTTATGACAGACAATAAGATACAATAAGATACAGTAAGATCAGTAAGCAGTAAATAACATGGCACAGCAGTCCTTTTCATAGATAAGCTGCAGTTCTAGCCTGCTGAAGATGTCAGATTAGTCATCTGGCCTTATTGGATTTTCTTTTCATCAAGAAGGTGAAAAAAACCCACCACAACCTCTACTGAGAAAAAAGAGCATCTTTCATATGGATTGAGAAAATGAATTAGAGAAAGTGAGCTTCCATTCAGGAAATAGCCTTCATCAAAACAGCCTCTAAGCACATTACCTAAGAACATGTGCTTATAATGCTTCTGATAGAATCAGACTTATATTTCCAGGGTTTCCCTATTTATGATTACAATTCCTTTCTAAATGTTTGGGGTCATGACGGTCATGGGGGGAAAAAGAAGAGCTTTGGGCCTAAAATCATCAATTTTACTCTGCCATTAATAGTTGACTCTGCCACAAATAGCTGACTTGTGTCAGGCTCTTGCTAATCTGGGTACTGCTGACTCCTTTCTGCTACAAAAAAAGGCCAGGTTTAACAGATTTCCATCTAGTCTAGTACATATTTTACATGGGAACTAAGCCTTAATGAGGTAATCTGCATGCACTGCTCTCATGATGGTATCCCACTGAATTTCCAACAAAATTTAAATCACATCAAACAATTATACACGATTGCACAGAAATAGATTTGCAGTGGTACTCACTTCTGAGCTATGATACTCGGATTAACAGTCACAAGGTTTGTTTTATTGCCAACATCTTTGTTAATGCTTCCTGTTGTTGGAGGAAGGTTACACCTGAAATGGAGAAACATTTGCTTAAACAGATGTGCACCAGAAATGCTTTACAGTTATTATTTGCAAATTCCTCTCTTGTGCAATGACACTTTCACGTCAGCTTCCAGGGATGTCTAAGCACTTTACAAATATTAAATAAGGCTTACAGCACTTCTAGTAAAAATATTTAATCTACTGTACAGATGGTTAAAATAGGGCACAGAGAGCTCATTTTCATAAATCGTACCACAAACCAGGAGCACAGTCAGTCTATGAGTGCCCTGCACTAGCTGCTAGGAAATACCTCTTGCCTAAACAATGCATTTCTACTGCAAGTCTTCTACTGTGTCTTCTAACAACAGTGTAACTTGCCCTATTGCAGAAACAGTGATTTCTGTAAAATGTAAAACCAGCATTTTTTAAAAGTTGGTCACTTAGTAAGTTTAGTATTTTAGTATGCAGATTTTCCACTTTTATTAGGACAGTTTTCCAACTGGAAAGACCTTTTTTTAAAAAAAAAAAGTTTTCAAAAGCCCAAATATTAACCAAAAGTAAGAAAAGGAAACAAAGTCCAGCAAACTGGCACTTCCTTCTGTTACTCTGTTCCCTTGTAAGAACTACAAAGTGTGACTCCTACTGATAGAGTGGGCTAAATTATGCTCTGAGGACACCTGATTTTCTCCCAGTCTATACAGCAAGATAAAAAATCCTACTTCAATAGATGCCTAATTTTTTAGATAACTAACAAAGGTGAAACAAATATAAGGACAGTTAAATGATTAAATGAGTGAGACAAACTATGGCTCAGTAAACCCTTTGTTAAACAAGAGGTAAACATGGCATTTAATACCAGTCTCCTAAGGGATCCTAAATGACCAGAAATTTCATATTCTGAGATGATCACACTTCACTGCAAGGTGTCTTTGTAATTATAGATCATACTTGTATCCATTTAGACTCCTCTTTAATTAGGAAGCAGCATTCTGAAAACTACAAAACAGTAGTATCCTTAGAGAGGCAGAAAGAAAGAATTGTAAAGGTCCTTCCTCATTGCTACAAACTGGCATTGGTAGGCTTCCAAGCCTGCCAAGTTTTTAGAAACATAGGACACACTCCAGTAAGATGAAGCAGCTCCTACCTGAACACAAAGTCAGAACGATCGATTTCAGCTCCACAGCTGGAATTTTTCAGAATGCCTCCATTTCCAACCACAGCACAGGTCTTGAAGGGGTAGACTGAAAGAGGTGAGGACTGCAAACAAATAAAAAGACACAGCCAATGCCTTATAAATCTTTTGATTGTTTCTTTGTGTCAATTTGTCATTGACTTTCTCAGCTCATAGAAGGGAACTTTGTAAATGCTCGTCACTCGTGTCATCACACACTACATTTGAAGTAAAACAATGAATTTAGGAAAACCTGAAGATGTTGAAAAGGATAATGATATGCCTTGGCTTAACTCATGGTGAATGTGAGGCCTCACTGATGAGGTTACTGTTTCTGGCGGTTCACCTCTCTGCTCCTCTTGTTACAGCTCGCTGTCTTGTGTGGGGAAGCTGAGAGGGAGCTAAGTGCATCCACCTGAGAACCAGCACAGATCACAACCTAGCAAATGAATGTAAATTGTTGGCTATTTCAGTTGACATTAATATAGTTGGCTGTTATCCCAGCCTCAGAAACTCTTCTTACATGTTGTTCACCCCCTTCTGCTGTGGGAGCATTGACATTCAACAGAGATGCCAACAGCTGGATAACTCTGATTGAAGAAATTAAACCCAGTTGTAAGATTGAGTCAAAACTTGCTTATGGAAAGCATTATCCTTCCTCCTCTCATCAGCTTGCCTAAAGAGAAGCAGGATGGGACACTGTTATGAACAAGACAAAAAGTGTGGGGAAAGCAGCAAACATCATGTTGCCTGACAATATATTACAAAACAACATGTTCAAATATTTTGTTCAATTCTGAAAAGGCAGTAGGAGAATACAAAGGCCAGACAACTCTGGCTAGCTTAGCACACATATGGGCACATAAAACACTACTGTTCTCTTTCATTAAGTTTAAATTTGGAACCACTGTAACCTATATTGCAATGAAGTCCTTAATGATTGACAGCAGCATTAGGAAGAACTACATGGTAGCTGGGATCTCACAAATTAAGAAGGCCAGAGATGGGTAAGAGGGCTCCCATGTGCTCTCCATTTGGAGAAACCAAATACAACCTCTTTGTCTAGTCTCAAGAACTTTTATGTCTTGGTAAGTCCTGAGCTACAAAGTCTAATTCCTTATCTCAACCTGTGTTTCTGGCTGCAAATGCCTCATCCCAGTGGGCAACAAAGCTGGTGAAAGGGCTGGAAGGAATTTCCTATGAGGAGCAGCTGAGGACTTTGGATTTGTCTAGTTTGGAGAAAAGGAGGCTGAGGGGCCTCAGTGCTCTTCACAACTTCCTGAGGAGGGGAAATGTAAGGAAGGTGCTGATCTCTTCTCCCTGCTATTCAGTGATAGGACACATGGGATTGGTTCATAGCCACACGAGGGGAGGTTAAGACTGGATTTTAGGTAACATTTCTTTACCAAAAGAATGGTCAAACACTGGAATAGGCTTGTGGTTGATGCCCCCAGCCTGTCAATGTTTAAGAGGCATTTGGACAATGTTTTTAATAACTTGCTTTAAGTTGGTCAGCGCTGAATTGGTCAGGCAGTTGGACTAGATGATTGTTGTAGGTCCCTTCCAACTGAAATTATTCTATTCTATTCTATTCTATTCTATTCTATATTGTGTTTATCACCAAGATAATTTTCATAAATTATATGCCAAGACAGCACTAGAAATGGCATGGCTACATGAAAAATGTGAAATGTTCTTCCACACTGAAATGTCTTTAAAAATGGGAATAATAAAAGCGAAGCAAACATTTTCAGAATATTCACTCCTGAATTCAGCTGGCTGCCAAGCTGGGCTGTAGCTTGTGTTCTGTAGCAACTCTACCTCTAATCTGATCTATGATACCCTGTCCATGCCTCCACTACAGCAGAGGAAGGCTGAAAAAAAATCTTGCAAGGTGAATAAAGAAGTTCATACAGCATCTGATGGGTCTTTTCCAGAGGAATCAAAGCAGTTTTATTACTAGCCCAAAATATATATCTATGATACTGCAGTTATAGTAACAGGTAAAGAAATAGTTCTTACCACAGGCAGCATCTTAAAAATGTCCTCTGTAATGAGGATGGTCTTTTTACTGTCCACTTCATAACTCATGTTACTTCCCAGTGGGCTGTTGTTTTGAGAAGCAATAAAATTGTGAACTGCATCACAGCAAGAAGCTAATTCTGACCTGCAAAAAACCCAAACAAAACCTGCTCAAAGACAGGCAAATAAGCAGGAAAGCGATGCTGGGGAATTAGATCAATGAAAACCAGTTGAAATTAACTAAGTAACAAAAGCCTATATGAACCTTCTATAATATAATTTCCCTTGACTAGCTTTGCAGAGCAAGTCCATTTTCACAGCAAATAATCAGAAACCAATCAGACCAAGAACTTACACTATTTTTCTCTCTTGGTCTCCCTTTCCCACCAAGAAAAATTTGTAATCAATCTCCTCCACATTATTAATTGCTAAGATTATTATAGAGACACCGAGAGACTTCAGTTACCAAAATCAACAATGTGAGATTTCAGTCATCACAGAACAAGTGATTATAAGAAACTAGAAGGCTGAAGAAAGAAAAAAACAATGAGATGAAAGAAATGACGATGAAAGGTACTGGAGATAGTACTTGGTGAACAGCTAGATGGTTGCAAGCCAATTAATTAATAATTAATTTCTGCAACTGTTCAGCACAGTTTCCTGTGCACATTATCAAAGGTGTTAAATAAATTAGATCACAACTGCCACATAAAGAAGACAGATACTTTTTTGGTTGAGACAGGCAGCCTAGCTGCTCCCCAAAACACCCAGCTGAAATCCTTAAATACATAAGAGTGCAAGGGATTCACTCAAACTTTTTGTGTGAGTGAAGACTATCACTCATCTTACAATTTCTGTTACCTCCAAACTTATGAAAATATGATGTGTGCAAATATCTTGCATTATTAACAGTGAAATGTAGTGCAAAGCCCCAGCAGACCTTTGAAATCAGACCTAAAACACTGTAATTCATTTTGCTTTAGGCAACAACTTTCCCTCTGCTGCCACGGGATCTGATTTTCAGACTGTAAGGCTGAAATATTCATGTCCAGACATTATGTATCAATTGTTAAGACATAGCTTTCTCATTGGGTGAGATACTAAGAAAACTACTGACAATTTAGAGAAGATAACACATTTATAACAGAATCGCTTGGAATTTTGAAGATACCACAGCAGGGAAAAGACAGTAATTCTTATCCTAACAACGAAGGTTAATTGGGAAGAAAAAAAATAAATTTACAGTTAGAGTCAGAGGAACAGAAAAGTTTTATTTCATACTTTTTCAGTGAGTAAGGTAAACCAAACTGTTGGAACTAGTTAAACATTACAGGACAAATCCTAGGTAAGCTCACTTTAATAGGGTAAGACACAGGGAAGAGAAGTTGCTTTATTTCCCTTTATCAACAATGTAGACAGAAAAAATATTCTAAGAATATAATTTTATTTCTGATGGAGATGAAGCACAGAAGAAGAGCCCAAGCACTATGTTTCCTGGAAGACAGGGACCAGAATGAACAGGTCTGGGATAACTCCCAGTCTCACTTCTCCTGAAAAAATTCTTGCCAAAACAAGAGAGGAAAAAAAAGGTTGGGAATGTTGGTTTAATTCCTATATAAAATACTAAAGGAAAGAAAGAAAAGAGTAAAATTTCAATAGTCAGATGACTTACTGGTATCTATAAACCCATTTTGAATACTGAGCTCTGAAACTCCCTAAAGATAAAGTTTCCAGATGTGTGAGGAACACTGGGAATGACCGAGTGCTGGGAAGGCACAGACCTGAAATAACCATACTAGAAGAGTAACTAGGAAATGTTAATCCTGAAAGAGGATTATACATACTACATCGAGTAGGGTTCAAATTTCCACAAACTGCATTCTGCTCCACCCCCTGAATTCAGTGAGGGCACTACCAAGCCTCACTACCCCTTTCCAGCATTCTGGGGCTGTCCCCATCCTGTCTATGGCTCAGGGCCCTACTTCAACCCTCCAGAGCCATCAGTCCCTGCCCCAAAAACATCACAGCAGGGCCAGTCTCCAGTTGTGTCCACCCTGTCCCCAGGGATGTGGATGTGCCCATACCCAGGGCTAGGGCTGACCCACTTCTGGCCAGGGGTGGGATGAGCCCAGCTACCAGTTCCGGCTCTGCTGCCCAGGTTACTGTTTTGAATCTCCCACCCTGCCCCTCAGGAAGAAGCCGTCTCTTACTGTTTGCTGGCACTTAAATGGAGATGAGGAATCACATAACCCATCATTTTTATTTGTTTTGGTTTTCTTCTTAAAGTTAAATGGAGCAGGCCTAAATATTATCTGTGTGAACCATGGGACATTCAGAGGAGAAGGAATAATGCCAGAATATTCTTGACAGCTTTAGTGAAATAGCTGTTTTGGTGTGATGGCTACCAGACCCTGAAAAAGCAAACTGATAATAGATACCGTTTGTTAATAACGATGACAAGGTTTTGCTTTTTATTACTCATTCCACAAGAACGAGTGCTTCAATAAAAGCAGAAGCAGCCTGGAAGAAAAACAGATATCACAATTAATACGAAAGTAATTGTTTAAATTAATATTATGGATCCACTGAGGAAGTAAAACATAGCCAGGCTAGCTCAGAAATGTAGTAAGAACAAGAGAATACATGTTGATTAATGACATAGTCTTAGAGCACATGTGCTAAAAATTTGGTGGTAACAATAGAAACCTTATTTAGATCAAATCATGAAACAGAATCCCACTGTGCCCAAGCATCCCTGTGCAGAGCTCCAGTGGGAATGCCTGTAACTTTCAGACAGCAATACCCACTGGCAATGTATTTAGCAGTCTGTTCATACAGGATTTTGTACAAGCTGTTACACGTGGTAATCTAAAATGGACAGTAAATAACGAGGGAGGGACAGAGACTGGGCAGTTCAAGCAATTTATTACTGCAATCATCATCAGGGTATTAATGTCATATGTGGTCTCTGTCATCAGGTGATGACACCTCTAAAAAGCATGTACTTCATAAGATTAAGATATATATCATACAAGCCAATTGTTTTAACAAGTGCTATAGGCAAGGTGTTGCAAAGCCACAACATTTTGACTTGTGTACCATGCCACCTGGGGAGAGGGAAACTGTTAAAATCTACTGTACAAAGAAGTTCTTAAACAGATGGTGGGATAAGAAACAAGGGGCAGAATCTTAACAGCATCAAACAGTACTACATTAAAGTCAAACTCTGCTTTTTTATTTCTTTTTTTTTAAGAGTAGAAAGTGGTCTATGTTGTCTGTTCTGACAAGGAGAAAACACTGAGAAGCAGCTCTTGGAAGATGGGATGTTGCTATACAGGCTGAGCATCCACCTCAGATACATGTCAGAATAGGTTTGTAGCTTACATTAAGAAGGTTTAAGTTCCAGATTTTACCAGAGACTGGGAGAGTCAAAACACCAGAGACAAAACACTTTGCCCTCGAATAAAGTGTTTTTATGATCCAGTCACAGCATCAGAAGTCCAGAGGAAGTTAACTTTCTTTACAATGGCTAGTCATCATCATCATCATGGCTAGGCTTCACGAACGAAGATTTGAGAGGGACTCTACCCATGCTTGCAACAAGCGCGCTGATGGCTAAAAAGGCCGATGCGAGATAGACAAGTCCGGTTGCAGAAGGTGCAGCAGAAAGACTCCCCAGGTGATATCAATGAGACGCAATTCTTTCTGCATTGTCTTTTCTCCTCAAGAGTGATCCTGTATGTGTTCTCAAAAGCAGCAGCAGCAGCGTTATAGATGGTGTGTCTCCAGGCCTCTCGATTCGAGGCCAGGGTAGACCAATGGTGGTGATCACTATGGCCAAGGCTGAGGGATTGTTTCAGGCACTCCTTGTATCTCCTCTTCGGGGCAGCCAGTGGCAAGTTCCCCATAGAGCACAATCTCAGGGAGGCAGTGGTCCTGCATCCTGGAGACGTGCCCTGCCCAGCACAGCTGTGTTCTCAGCAGCATGGCCTCAATGCTCATGACTGCTGCCTGTTCAAGGACAGACGTGTCGGTCACAAAGTCAGTCCGGTGGATGTTTAGGATTGTACGGAGGCAGCGGTGATGGAAATGTTCTAAGAGACGCAAGTGGTGCCGGTAAATGACCCATGATTCAGATCCATATAAAAGAGTAGACAGTACAATGGCTCTGTAAACACTGATCTTAGTACTTTTCTTCAGGTGTTTCTTTTGCCACACTCTTTTATGGAGTTTACCAAAAGCTCTGTACACCTTTGCTAACCTGTTGTCAATTTCTGCATCAATCTTACTGTCTGAGGAGATGATGCTTCCCAGGTAATTAAACTGCTGGACTGATCTGAGCTCTGTTTCACCAATGGTGATATGGGGATGATGAGAGACTTCCTGAGGAGCAGGCTGATATAAAACTTCTGTTTTCTTCAAGATGACTTCCAGTCCAAAAAGCTCAGCAGCCTCTGCAAAGCAGGATGTTAAACATTGCAGAGCTCCTTCTGTGTGGGCGACGAGGGCAGCATCATCACCATAAAGCAGCTAGTATGGGGCTATGTTTTGGACTTGTGCTGAACACAATAATATAGAGATGTTTTTATTATTGCTGAGCAGGGCTTTCACAGAGCCAAGGCCTTTTCTGCTTTTCATATTGTCACACTAGTGAAGCAATTGGGGGTGCATGGGAGGTTGGGAAGAAATACAGCCAGGACAGATGACCAAAGGCATATTCCATACATATGACATCATGCTCAGGATACAAAGCTGGAGGAAGAAGGAGGAAGCAGGGGGGACGTTTGGAGTAATGGCATTTGTCTTCCCAAGTAACTTACGTGTGACGAGGCACTGCTCTCCTGGAGATGGCTGAATACCTGCCTGCCCATGGGAAGCAGTGAATTAATTCCTTGTTTTGCTTTGCTTATGTGTGTGACTTTTGCTTTCTCTAATAAACTGTATTTATCTCAACCCATGAGTTTTCTTGCTTTTACCCTTCTGATTGTCTCCCTGAACTGGTGGGGGAGTGAGCGAGAGGCCGTGTGGGGCTTGGCTGCTGGCTGGGGTTAAACCCCCATACTCTTACTAAAAGTACCAAGAGGCTTTAATTCATCCTTCTGCAGTATGTGGGATGATTTTCAGAACATCTTTCACTAGAAATGCTTGGCTGAAGTAATTTTGTTCTATATATATTTTTTAAATATTTTAGTCAGATACATACCTCGGTGAAAAGGCACCTGCTTTTACACCCAACTTTACACAGCTTTGTACTTTGGGACACTGGAAAGAGATTATACCACTGGAACTGCTATACTCGAGCCTACAGCTGGACCACTGGACCAACACAATTATTTGTGATTCTTAGGGGACTGCAGTACCCCCACAGGGATGTGAGCCTGCAGAGTCTGATGAAACTGCATGAACTTAATAGTATTTCTTTTGTGAAGACTACACTTCAGTGTGACACCAGTGCCTGTGGATCTGGGGCCAGAGAGCATTCGTCATTGCTGAGAACAGTGTGAAGAATTTCACTGTCATTATACACTGGACTAAACTGAGGTGGGAGGAGGGGAAAATGGATGGAGATGGACACTGCAGAAGTGTCAAATCATTCAAAACACTGCTCGAAATAGAAGATGATCAACTCTCCTCTAAGGTCATGGTGGGGAGAGTGAGGAAAATAATTCTAATTTGCTCTAAAAAAACCTTAAGTTCAGTATTAGGGAGCACACCGAAACAGGTTGCCTAGGCAAGGTGCAAAGTTTCAACAACTGGGATATTTTAGTAGACACCTGGACAAATCTTTTTGAGTAATGGTCTAAGTCTATTCGATTCTAAGTCACCTTTTACAAACATCTATAAAGTGAATGTTTGTTTGCAGAAAGAATATCATATCAGTCGGTCCTGTTATAAAGCACTTGCACATTACTGACACCAGCAATGCTTATACAGACATATCTCCTTGTGCTTTTTCAGTTACCCAACACACAAAAACATCACACAAAAGAGATAACCAAAAACAAAGTAAGACCAGCAAATATTTAAAGCTGTAACTTCTGTAAGCCTGATGCTAAAGTGCATTTCACAGCACACTTTGTAATGTCATTTGAATAAAAGGCATTAAGGTGACAAAAGTCTTTGGATTACTAAGAACCAGAAAAGGCCTGTGCTTGCCTAACAGCTTGTTTCAACAGTTCACCTGGCTTGGCTATTTGTAATCATTAGTTCATGTGAGCTATTATACTGTATAGGTGAGGACATCAAAGACTTTGAGTTTTCATGCTGACGAGAGTCATGAAAGCACAAGAGCTCACAAAAAATTCTACTACATAACAGCAAAATTTCAAGGGCACAACTACAAACAGCAAGACTGCCTTTTATCTATGTCCACTGCTGTAATGTTTTACAATGAGCAAGCAATTATTTATTGTACTTCACTGGGGGCTCTAGACAATGATACAGGTTTCTCCAGGCCCTTGTCAATCCAACTCTATAGTACTAAAGTACAGTGAGGCATATTATGGCATGTTCTAAACTTTTAGAAAAGATTGGTTAAATTTGATATCTGAAATACAACATGTTGAAGAGGAATGCTACACTGACAGCCCTTGAACTGTCTATATATGAAGTAACATCAGAAATGTCTAAGACAATGAATGCCAAAAGGGTTGAATATGAAATCAAGGCTGAATATTTAAAGAGTGTAATAAAATTTTCAAACCAAAGACTATTTAAAGAGTCTGCCATGAAGACATAATTAACTCAGACTGATCCAAAATTAGGTTCTGCTTACAGGAATTCTCCAACCTTTAGAAAAGTATACAACAGTCTGTAGAGAAATTATAAGATTCAACCATTTCTTCAAACTGTCATCAATTACTCTCTCCACCTTTTTATCTTTTGAAATAAAATGTCTTTGAATATATAACCATTATTTTATATGATCTAGTAAACCTGTGCAGCAAATGTACTCTTAAACCACACTGCAGTCTCAGAGTTCTGTATATGCTTGTATACTGGAAGATTTCAGAGATTACAGTGGAATTATTGATCTGTTTAGTGTTAGGAAAGCTATTGACTATGTGGTGGTGTGAGTTTATGTAAGCATAAATTGGCCTTGCAGGGTATTTTATTTGTATTTCAACTGGGGTTCATGGCAGTACACAGATGTGATAAGCAATACTGTTATATAGTTTAGAGTATAGCTCACGACAAATTAATCTCTTCAAGAAGGATTGGGGTTTTTTTTAATATGCAGGAATGTTTAACACACTTTTGAGAAGAGATATTGAAGTGGGAAAAGGGTAATAGAGGTCAAGTGGAACAAAAAGCGAGAGGAAAAATAACAGGACTAAGAAAATGGGTTGATCTTTAACTAATCTTTTTAAAACTCTGGGTTCATTTTTGAAAGTGGTTATGTTTTCTTTTTAAAAAAGTAAAAAATATTTGCTTGGAGGCAGGGGGGAGCAGTGTGCCAGCTAAACTGCAGTGTAACATCAGGAATTTTAAAACTATATTTTACACCTAGAAATTTCCTTCTCCCTTCATTATCAGATGCAAATAAGGTTTGTCTGGAGTGGTCTTTCCTGGGGAGAGGGCCCAGTACCCACAGTTCACACAGGGCTATTCCAGTGTGATACCACCCCTGAGGAACTGTTACACTGCTTTGCCAGGCTTCAAGCTCAGGGAGATAGCCCAGAAATACAATGCCCAGAGGCTTCTCTGAAACACAGCATCTGCACAGCCTTTCTTTCTCCATATCCTTACTCCCCTCATTTTGACGGCTGTTTTAACTATCTGGTAGGTTTCTGCAAAAATGAGAGTCACAACTATGTTGAAAACCTGCAGATTATTTGGCACCATGGGTGTAGAACCCAAGTGAGAATAAATCAAGCTTAAAAGTCCGTAAAGCAAAGAGACATGAGGTGTAAAAGACAATTACAGCTTGCACCTAATTGTGCTCTGTAATTTGTTGCCCTAATGAAACATTTCTTTTAAGTGGAAAACCTTTGAAGAATACTAATATAATAATTAATATTCAGGTTACCTAGGGAACCTGAGACTCTACTGAGTGTGGCTAGAAGAGCCTTTGCAGAGGAAGCTACTCAGCATGGCTTTTTTTCCTGGAGCTTAAAGGATGACACTTTCAGGCAGCTGTGAGCTTATTTCCCTTACCTTTCCAAGTTTCTACCAAGTTTCTCTCTTAGAACCAAGAAATCCGAGGAGTTTCTCTGTCTAATACAAGCTAGAGCTGATGTAAAACTGAAAAGGAAGGAAGAATTCAGGTGGACTTAGAAACAAATACATAATGTGGAGATGTGTAGAGCCATAAAGAACAGGAAAAATAATAATAATAATAATAAAGAACAAAATACACTGAATTTCATAGAGGAAAAGTCTGAATAAAAAATCAGTTTTCTATATATCCCTACCAGTAAATGTCAGAGCAGACTTTTCCTAAATCACAGCAGGATGCTATTTACACCACTTCTGGTATATCACCCTTACTAGCTTCTAATGTGAAGCTAAATAAAACCTCTTTATCAACGACTAACAGATGCTACTGTGGGGCACAATAAATCTTAACTAGATTTCAAGAGCAGTGAACCAAGTGCTTGCACTTCCTCCTCTGAGGGCAGTCTAAATCTGGCAATGCTGATGTCACCATTAGACACTAAACTGAAGGGCCACAGTAGATAGGGGCTGGACAAAAATCAGCTAGATAAGAGTGTCCGCGGATATAAGAGATATCAAAGAGAACATCATGGCTTCTACTTGCCTCCTGATTCTTCTTGATTTTGAGAAATGCATGTGTAAACATCACGTAGCTGTCAAGAACCACTGACAGTTGCCAGATAGCAATCAAGCCACCTGCAGAGCAGAGCAGCTTTGGAGGAAACCATTTGGTAAAGGCCAGCTCTCTGACAAAAAATGGACACAGTATGCACAGCTGCATGGCAAAAGTAATAGAGGGTCGACCTGGAATCCAGCACTTTTCTCTCCAACAGTGAGTTGGCAAAAACACTGTACTTTGTGCCAGGCACGGCTGTCAGCTGTAACACTTTGGCCAAATAAGAAGACAAGCGTTTCTTTCCTGCACTGCACTTCTAATTCATATTCTTTTATGTGGCCTGGATCTGCTGGGAGAGCTGCTTACAAAAAGATGGATGTGTACTCATTGGCACACCGTGCTGTCTTCTAGGAACGTTAAGAGCTACTGGCTTAGATCACATATTCCTTCACTCCACTAGCAGTGTGATGGCTGCCAACAGCAAAAGCTGCAAAGGAAAACACAGGAAAGCTTCTCTGAAAAACTGACTACCCCAGGAGAAGCTGCTCTTGAACCTTATTAATTAGAGGTTAGTTTATGCCCTGAAGCATAAGACATTAAATCCCTTATAAATATGCATAACTGTTCTTCAGAACTTCAGGATAATAGAGAGATGTCATAAAATTGACACCATGCCCGAGAAGCATCTAAGTGTTCACTCCATTTAACAGATGGGTAAATGGGAAAAGAAGTCAAGCAGCTTCTCTGCAGTCTAGTCAGCAGGCGGACTTCTGGTGGCACTGGCAGGTGACTAATGTGACACAGGCAGCTTCAAGTCCCCCTCCGAAAGGTGGCTGGCTTTAGTACCCGATCCCTGCTGCACAGCCCCTCTGAGATTAATTTCCTCTCCTGCAAATGGGTGTGTTTACCTACTTAATGAAATTTTTAGAACTGTATATTTGTGTTATACAGCTATTACTAACAGTAGGGTAAGTCAGAAAAAGGAAGAGATGTACTGCCCATGGATTATTAATTCATTTATTTCATCACAATTCTAGAAACTTTGTTCCCCACAGAGCTCTGTCAATGCATCATTTCTCAGCTAAAGTGTCCTTGCAAAGCTAGTTCCAGGCTCTTGGGCTTAAGTCTGATAAATAAGTTTGGGAGTGCTGTAAGCATGGACTGTATACAGATTAAGACAGTAAATTTTAAATGAAATTTGGGGTTCTATTTTTTAAATCTCTTTTTTAAAGCATCTATTGACCAGCTGCTAAGATCCTTGAAAGTCTCCAGTATGATCTGGGATTAAGGACAACTGTAAAATTTTGATACCGTATTTCCATGAAACAATAGAGAAGAGTTTGAGGATAGAAAATGAAAGAAAATACTTACGCAAATGCACGCATCTTTTGTAAAATAAAAAATCCACAATGCCCTATACCAAAGTACCAGTCCTTGGTCATACCAGTGGAATTCTTGCATGACATCAAATCAGATCAAACTTCAGGAACAGAAGAATATACAGTACTGTCATCAGAATTGTAGCATGGGTTGTGTACATATGATCTAGCTAATGCTCTAGCTAGTTTGGATGGAAAACCCAAGGAAACCATAACAGCACAGCCCTGGAAAGCGGAATTAGTAACAAGTTTGCTTGGTATTTGAACTAAGGTAAAGCTACAAAGATCACCTCAATGTACATACAGTCCACGTTTTTTCAGTGACTTATTGCAGCCCACAGTTTTCACTTTTGAATATTTCCAGTTTCATCATTGGTTGTATAACCCATCTTGACTACTTAGGACCCACATTCCTTGCTGGAAGCCAAAGACAACAAGAGGAACAGTAAGCATCTTGTACTTAAAATCCAACAGTCTTATATGATGGTTTGGATGTTTGATTCCCATAGGCCTAGAAGATGTAGAAGTCAGCCCAGTGGAAGGGAGACTGCAGAAGCAATAAATGAAGAGGTCTAGCTGAACCAAGGAGTGGCTACTCTGCCATTGATTCATACAGCCAGCACAACAGAAGCAGTAGCAAATTGCTGGTATGTGGTGGCTGGTCTGGAAGGAAGGGAAGTAAAAAAGAGATTGGAAAACAAAAAGCCTAAATGTAGGAGGGTGAGGAGCAGATGAGAGCAGCTTCACCTTTTGTCAACTCTATACAAGATGTTTCTCCATTCTGAAACAGAATGGGCTGCTTTATAGCTCCTTATCATGCTCTGATATCTTTGTGCACAGCTAAAGCCTGCCTGAGTCAACACAAAGTTTCTAAAACCTTAAATCTATGTATACTCCTACCTCAGCATCGGGAAACACTATTAGTCAGTTATGATACACAGCAAACACAGCAATTTACGTTACAATTTATGCTATCCTTTACCGTGCTTCCCCACCCCCCAAACTACTTCTAAAGGTATCGTGCTGAGCATGTGCATAGTAAGTTCTCAATGCTCATTAACTGTAAAGAGTTGGAAGACAGGCCAGTTTATTTATTTTTAAAGATCATGACAGCATCTTTAAATCTGACTCATGTAATAATATAATTAATAGAGATTTTTCCCCTGGATAAAATAGGGATAGCACAGTGAAGCTGTTCTTTAAAACCAGCATTTTCAAGTGAGTGTTTAAGCTTTTCAGGGATCACTGTCCCTACTGAGGATGTACTTATGTCCTATTCCAAACAAGATGTAACCGCGTGCTGAGGTGCTCAGGGGCCACGACATGCCGCATCAAACCTAATGAGTGCCTTGGGCACTTCTGTAAGAGAAGCAATAGTCTTGGGATAAGAAATACACTGCTTCGTTACACAGTCTTTTACCAGAGTGCTATTTTAGATGGACAAAATGACACTACTGGTGTTTTGTTTTGTGGGGTTTTTTTTTGTTTGTTTGGGTTTTTTTAACATTGAAGGTTTTGTGCCAGAAATCTTTTAATCCATTCTACTTGAGTAGTGGAGATAGGTGATATTGCTTCATTTATGTAGTTCTTTTATTCTACTCAGTTTGCACAGTTCAATTCCAACAAACAAGAAGAGCCTCAGCATCAAAAGAATCATAGAAATTAGTAAAAGCAATACAAAATCTGTTTAAAAGGGAAGATTTAAATTTATGGCTTGTTAGAAAAGTCTAGGGTAAACAGTTTTTCTAAATAAGATTATGAAAATTACCTGAATTTTGTAGATTCTTCTGGTCTCCTTACCCAGGTGCAGTTCTGCAGTTTTGTAACTATGTGAAGATAATAATCCTCTGAGTATCTAAAAAAGGAAACAACATCAAACAGTAGAATTTATATGTATGTATATTTAGAAGCAGTCTCTAAAACATTCAAATGATGCATGTATTAATAATAATGAGCATGGTGCATATATAATAGATTGCTTTTAGAACTTCATGACCTATTTTATTTTTGTAATTTTTAACAGTACTATCCTCATTTAATTAGCATGACCTATTAAACATCTCTTCTTAGTAGTGATGTCCTAATGAACTTTTCAGAAACTTTCAAAAGTGCATGGGTTTCAAACTTAAGTAATTGACCATAAATATCTTGAAGTTATTAAAAATCATCTCAAGTGCAAAATAATAAAATAATACAAAAAACTCTTGTACTCGGTGGTTTAAACTTCAAAACTGTTTTGAAAAGTGGCTTTTGCAAGCCAAGATGAAACATCGCACTTCTCATGCTTTTTCTTTCATTTCCTTTATCCGAGTCCCAAAAGCTCAATTCAATCATCTAAGACCATAGACCAATATTTACAAATGAAATTTTTCCTTTAAATTATTCTTAAATAAAACAATCTGCCACTTTACATCAACCAGCACATGTAGCAATGTACATTGGCTACATGTAAACAAAAACCTCCCCGCTCCTTTTAAACCTTCCAAGAGATTTAAATTTGTCCATAAGTGAAACACTTTATAACACGCAAGTCAAAAATTTGATACATTTTTTCCTTCAGATTCAATGTTACTAATTCTCCCATTTGTGCTTGTATCATAATACAGGGTTTTTTAAAAAATAACTGACTTATAAGGAGGACTGGGGGAAGGAGAAGAAGAGATGGTATGGATGTCATGACTAAGAATTCTGTGGTACTCAAGTCTCCATAAAAGATCTACCATGTATTATTTTAGCAAAAATAGCTTAGTGTTGACCCAAACCAAATGATCAGTACTTTATTTAAGCTGGAACTTAAAAGTGTATATTGTGAACAGTTTTATAAGAGGTGGGATGGCAAGAATCCTTGCTTGTTTTTAAATGGACCATGAGAACTGATAAAAGGGAAGGCTGTGGTGGCTTGAAGCATCACAAGTCAATGATCTGAAAGCTTCTCTCCATCTCTGTGTTCAGCATTTGAAAAAAAACAGATCTCTTTTTTTGTTTCCTTCAAAAAAGTACTGTGACTGCTAAAGGTAACTTGTTTATCTACCCTTGAGCAAAATCTTGTCCAATTTGGAAAAATAAATTATACTGTTAAGAGGAATACTGCATTGGAACTGGTCTCTGGCTCAAGTTTGCACCTGTGACAAAATGTATGGTTTTCCTTCTCCACACCTAGAAAACTCTTACAGGAACTAGATGATTGTGACTGAAATTATTTTACTGAGCCCTTGCACAACTCAGGAGGAATGACTGGGCAGAAGTGGGCGAAGAGCAAACTAGTTTCATTGCAGCTATAGCTGATCTGACCTGGTGCAGTACATTCTTTTTCCTTCCAATCCAACTCCAAATCAGTTCTCTCCCTTGTGTCACTGCTGGTACTTACTTGACTCCACCTCTGTTTCCCTTTGGCCAGTTTTTGCACTTGTCAAATGCCTCCATAGGCCCCTTTAACTTACTACCTCAGCAAAAACAACCAATCAACCAACCAACCCACCAACCAACCAACAAAAAAAAAAAGAAACAAACAGAAGGAAAAAATATATACATATATATTACATATACAAAAATACTAGATACATTTTCTTTTCCCTGATTGTGTTAAACCAGATCAAGAGAGCTTCCATCAAACACTGCAGCTAGTATAAGCAACGAGTAATGGGAGCGGAAAAACTGGGAATAAGGCCCTCCTATTTTGGCAGCTGCCTGCTGGTATGTTGCATTATCAACTTTGGAACTGCAGTCAGAGAAAATGGAACTACTTTCCTGCTGAAGCTGCTACCTAAATTGACTCACCATGAGGTCAGAGAAGTGTCAGTACCAGCACAGGCCAGGGTAGGGAGTGTGTGTAGGGGGAGGATGAGAAAAAAGCACAGGACCAAAATAGCCTATTCTGTCATTGAATCACTCATCTAGTTTTATTCCTTAAGGGAAAACATTAAATAACATTTAGATGCAGGGACTTAAGAAAAAATTCCAAAAATTAATAGGATAACAGAGCATGAAGAGTTACTTAGGCTATCATCATCCAGGAGAAAAAATTTATAGAAAAAACAAAGTCTAGCCTACAGACATTGATAAGATGAAGATCAGAGTCATAAATTAAAAGAAAAATTACCATCAGCTCAGAAAGAAATTGCATGGACTGACAAGTTATTAGCAAGTTGCAGGGAAACATTTGGTAAGGAGAAAAATGAAAGTGTCACCCATAATGCTGGTTCTGAGGGCTCATGGGAAACATAGGCACTCACTGTCAGAAACTATGGACCTTCTTACACACATAACAGAAGGTGCACACAGGGTAAGAACACTAATTACAAAGGCAAGAACACTGCAGCTTTTCCACTGCTGTCTGCTGGATGGAACTACTCCTGCTTTACGAGGAGTTAACCAGCTCCTCCAGAAAAGCACCACTTCCAGGTCTTTACAAGTCAGAACGCCACCTCTGCTTGCCCTGTGCATCCAGTTTAGCTCTTCTTGTGACTTACAAAGGCACTCCAGACTGTCACAACTCATCCTTGCCAGCTGGCACAGTGCTACAGGGAGCAGAGACATCCCAGCATGCTGTCCTGGGGGACAGAAGCTCCCAACTGTGGCAGCTCTGCAAGGCATCTGCTCACATCAATATGAGGCTTCCATGAAATGAACTCTACTTGAATACAGGCAATATTCCTATAGATAATTTTTGTAAGACCCAAACTGAAGCTCTGAGATTTGCTGCAGCTCAGTTTACAGCCCAGAAAGCTTTGTTTTCTTCTCAGAAAGTCAATTTTAACATTTCCTGCTTTAAAGGAACCTTGGGGACTCACTCCTCCAATGGAATCAGACCAGAAGGTCATCAGGGAATCATTTCCTGACTCTGCTGTAACCCCAGACAGTCGTCTTCTCCACTGATCCGTTTTAAAGAGCTGGGACAATACATATATTTCCTCTGGCACCCAGGAGCCTACAGCACATATTCACTGATGCTAAAGGGGTTTTATTATTAAAATAAAAAGGCTCAGGTAAATTGAACTATAAAAATACTTGGCCAAGACAATTATTACAGTGCTGAGAATAGTGAATGAAACATGTTTTGTCCTGTTTTTGTTTGCCACATGCACCACAGCCATTATAATAACGTGCTGTCATAGAAAACTCATACTGTATGAGTTTACTGACAAATAACATCTGGAAGGTGCTTTTTTTTGTTGCCTTCAGTATTTGTCAGGTACACAGTGACCTTCTACATTAACTGCAATGGCTAAGGTGGAATTATTATGCACAGTCAAAATATTACAAAATATATTATGACAAAATACAAGTATCTTCTGATTTTTGGCAGATATTTGTAGGACAACAGCAGGGGCAGAAGTGTTGGGATAGTATGGAGACAACAGGTAAAATGTCAGAAGAGAGAGACAGATGCAGCCTCAATTGCTAAAACTATACACCTACTTGTTAAAAAACTATTTTAATTAAAAGGAAGACTAAGCGGCAAGAGTTCCTACTTAGCAGGTTATCTTTAAGAAAAAAAAACAAGTAAGAAATACAATAGCAGGATATGCAAGAGACGGGGAGGATCCATTTTGCCTTTGGACACTTTACTACTACTAAAAAAAACTATCAGTTTTAAAAACCCTCGGGAGAGTGTGCACAGGGCTTGCTCTAGAATAAAAATGGAAAACTGCCAGCCAAACTCAGTATTTTAGGCTTTTTATCACCACCAGCACATACCTGCTATAATAATAACTTCCCACTTACATAGCATTTTTTACTCTCAAATCATTTGACAAGCTTTAAAGTAGTAATTTTTTCCCTTTCTGCCAACTTAAGAGGCAAGAGTGTCCAGAGCGTCCCTGAAAGTCTAGAACTGCAATACAACGCATTTATATACCATGTTTGTGGGTCACACCTTGAAAAAGCAACAAAGATCCCTGCAGCTCCTCTCAGTGAAGGGCAATAGCTACAATATTCGTGGCAAAAAGCAATCCCTTGCTCCTTTGCTCCAAGCATCCGCTTCTCTCCCTACCTGCCCCATTCCTCTTTTCCCTCATTAAATGGTGTGGTCCCTTTCTCTTTAGCCACAGAATAAACACCTTGCACTTCGTAAAGTTTCTCCTATAATCTCAGCTCCAAAATGCTCTCAGTATGAAGAGCTCCTCTCCATTGTTGCAGCCTGTACAACTTTGTAATCTGTGGGATAAACAACAGCATTGATATATTGCTAAGTGCATTTTGAAGGCAATACAGTGACTGGTCATCCTTATCTTGCTGTTACACACTCAAGTTTTCAGCATTCTTTGACCTCTGTTTTCCAGTCTGTGTTTCAGTTCTCACTAGCAGTGCACCAGTAACATAGTGGTGTTCCACCTTTCAAGAGTAAAAACGTTAATGATAGTGTTGCTAATGAGGTGGAATATTCATGGGAGAAGACATTATAGAGAATGGAAGTGACGGGAAGGAGAAATAAATAGAGAAATAATAATAGTAAGAGAGATTGCTGGAAGTATGGTGACAGAAAGAGGCGAAAGATCTTTAAATGAAAAATGAGGAGAGGGCAGAAAAATTTTTTGAGTTTCAACTTGCTGTTCTGTCTTTTTCTGACATGAAAAAAACCCCAACTTTGGTATCAGCCCTGCTAAAATTCTTGTCACTCTCTAAAGCATCGCTTTCCAAAGTAACCTCACAGATTCTACTCCATCTTTTTGGGAACAACTTAGAATATGATGTTGCTAACTGACAAGAAGAAATTTTGTTGACTTATGTTCTTAAAGTAAAAAAGATTAAATCTAACCTTGAATAAATCTTATCCATGCATAAGAAAAAATTCAGAAAATATTAGTTGAACAATTACAGTTTCCTGTTGAATACCTTCACGTGAATATATGAGTAGTTATGTAAAAAGGACAATGTCTTACCCTTCTATTTAAAACAAACAAAGCAGAAAGCACAGAAAACACCTACCTTTTCTTCTTGATAGATGATGACAAAATGTTGTCCTGAATTGCCTTACACTTTGAAGCCTGTTCAAACTGGTAAATTCCATTGTTATTAGCAGTTGTTCTGTTAAAAAGGGGAGGGGAGTAGAAGATAAAGCAACAAACTTTAAAAGAGAGAACATATTCTAACAATGCTGTCACATTTACTTTGCTATGACAACAAGATTAATAACTGTTGATTTAGCTGAAAACATTACCAAACAAATCTTATTGACTGCTTTTGTGAAGTTCTTGTTATAAACGGGGAGTTTGCTGCTAGGAACTATAAAACATCCAATTCTTTGAAAGAGCCCTATTTCATAGTTGGAATTATATTTTGTGTTTTACACTGTAATCAGAAAATGTAATTTTTTAAAAAATAAATTAAATGGGAAGCATCTTGAACATTATGTTTTGAAGATGTTTAAAATATTCACTAGTAAAATATTTAGCAGATGTGATTTCCTAAAGTTGTTGACAAAATGCAATGTTCAGCGCCAATATAATATGTACAGAAAACACCACAGGTGAAGTGGATCTTTGTGCTTGGACCTTAACTTACTGACCTGAGTGTAATACTTCCTGCCTTGTTTATTCTTTATTTACACAGAGAGGGTAAATATTTGTAAAACAAACTAAGGCAAGTGTCAGATACTGATCTTTAGTTCCTGTCTTATTTTCACCAAACTCCTGTGTGGTCCTCATGCTCTGGCAGCCCTGGCAGAAGACTGAGATTATAAATTACCAAATGACTGAGATACCAAGTTTTATTGCATTCACCTCAGTTCACCCCTTATCTATGTTCCATCTCATACAACCACCCTCTTCTGCCATCAGCCTTCTGCTGTGTGGATTGCCATTTACCATGAAGATTTTTCCTCCAGTGTTTTTATTCTGCTTGCCCCTCACCATCTTCCTCCCTGCCACCTCCCTGTCCTTTTTGGTTCTTTCCACTGATTCACTATTTACAGAGCACCTGGACATTGCAACCTGTTTGTCCAAAACAGAAGTAGTAACACAGAAGACAGAAATGCTGTGTCATTCCCTTCTAGGTGTGAGCTGCAGCAGAGAGGAGAACTCATGCTGTTCTGAGAAACAGAGAACTGAGACATCTCTGTCCAGAGGCACTCACACACAAAGAGAAAGGGTCTTCCTGCTTTATACACAATGCACTCTGCTTCTGAACCATCACTGCTTTTAGTGAAATGGACCAAAACTCCATTGCCTTCATCTGTTAAAACTCAAAAACCACTTAGTAACAAGATTTCTGACAAGCTGATTTTGAAGACCTTACTTGGGAAAGATGCCACTTCAAGCCACAAAACCACAGAGTGGCTGAGGTTGCAAGGCACCTCTGGATGTCACTAGTCCAATCTTCCTGCTTAGGCAGGGCCACCTAGAGAGAGTGGCTCAGGACTATGTCCAGATGGCTTTGTGATATCTCCAAGTATGGAGACTTCACAACCTCCCTGGGCAGCCTGTGCCAGTGCTCAGTCACTCACAGTGAAGAAGTGTTTCCTGATGTTCAGAGGAAACCTCCTGTGTTTCAGTTGGTGCCCACTGCCTCTGTTCTGTCACTGAGCACCTCTAAGAAGAAACTGGATCCATCCTCTTTGCACCCTCCCTTCAGGTATCAATAGGGTCCCCTCTGAGCCTTCTCTTTTTAAACACTTCAAATGAGAAGAATGACTGAAGATGAAAAAGAATATATGCTTGTTTATTTTGCTGCTGAACTCACTGTCATGTTCATAGCTGATGGGAGGAAAAGGATGAACCATCTTTCCTCCTCTTTCTACTCCACATGAATGTTCTAGTGAATCAGTCACTTCATAGGAGCAATTCACATGGGATGTAGGCTGCAGAGGAGAGACATCAACTCTCTTCCTTTCTTTCCACCACCAAGGACTTCTTCCAAGTATACACTTAGTGCCCCCGAGGAAATATCCAGTCTGCACACCCCTTGTTGAGAGCAATAGTAAGACAACATAACATACACCTCTGTCCCTTCAGTTCTGCAGTGACTTTATAGTAACAGCTCACACTGCCTACTGAGAGCTCCTTGGCTGTCTTTGCATACAGTTCCTTATTTAATTCCTTCTCAAGGAGTGACATACAAATGGCAGAAGGCTCTCAGAGAACACAGTTCAAAGCTAACAACTCAGCAGATTTCACAGAGTAAGTGCCAGCAAATATTCTGCCTATGTCATTTATGCACACAGGTTTATTGCAGCTTGGTCTGAATGGTTCTGCTAGGCCCTTAAGAACCTGGTAGGCCATTTCTAGTTCCCAAACAAATTTAATTAGCACTAAATCATGTTTCCTCTCTTACTTCTTTAACTCAGTAATCTCAAGTGATTATTCTGCAGTTGCAGCTCGAAGTGAGAGAAATGGCTACAGGCAAAGTTTAGCAGCATCTTAAAAAATAAACAAATAAATAAAAAGAACTATTGATATAAGCCAAGTGCGTGTTAGTGCTGCAAATAAGTCTTTCATTATAGCTAAAACCTAAAATGTTGGATGCCAATTTGAGAAGCGGCCCCATCCCTCCTGAGCCACAGCTGGTCAGAGGAGACCTTCTGTAACACACGAAGCCTGCCAGGATGACCAAGTCAGAGCAGGCTGTTAGATCTGATCAGCTCCTGAGAGGTGCATTTAAAGGCATCGGTGGAGAACCAACATTCTTTCAGGATTGGGTTTCAACTGGGTGCAGAGAATCGTTACTATGCTCTTGTAGCTTCCTAATAACTTATGTCCTGAGACCCGTGGAGCTATGAATAAATCTTCTCTCAAATACAAGCTTGCTCAACAGACATTTAGTCCTTTAAAATATGTAAGATCAAAACAAGCAAGTTGCCTTATTTTTTTAATAAGTAATTGTTTTTTATGCACACATTTTCAAGATTTGAAAAACTAAAAAAGGAAGAATTCAGAGAAAAAAAAAGCAAAATAAATCTTTGATGTCATTAAATCCTCACTATCACTTTTACAGCCAGCAAGGGAAGAAAAAAGGAACAAGGAATCTTTCCTTCCCTTTCCATGACATATGTAAAGATTGGTTAAAATGACACAACTGTAGGGAAAACCAGACAGGCACTTTAATCAAAATTGTTTATTCATATAATGCAGAGACATTGTAGATCACCGAAATGATTCTTCTGTGGCTTTTTCCACAAAAAAATTACTAAATGCTTTTCATACAGTGAAAAAAGTATGAAAATAAGACATTTTATATGCAAGGCAATGCAAAACAATGACTCATTCTATTAAAAGTTAAATGTCTAAATTTCTGCTTTATTGTCAGAGTGGCCTCTGCTTCACAAGCGAAATCTTTTTGCGTTCGGATAAAAAGGGGTGTGGAAGGGGCAGTCCAGACTTCCACTGCATTATTCAGGGCAGAGTTGTGCAGACATCAGACTCAGAATAAATTTCTGATCACTTAGGACAATTATGCTAGGCAACATTTATCACTAAATGAATTTACCTGAATTAGTGGATGACAGTCTTTGTTCAATACTTAGAACTGCGTTAAAACTTCTGCAATGAAATTAGATAATATGTCTAATAATGCACATAACAGCCTAGATTCAACTAATTTTGCAAACTATTAGGCTAAATGAGAACCTGAAGTAGAAACCTTGTTATATTGTTGGCTAGAGCTCATAAAACTGACAATACAGGGAAATTTCAGCTGCATTTTCCTTAGGGTTTAGATGTTCTCAAAGCCAACCTCATTGGCCAAAATCTGAAAAACAGGGGTTTTTTTTAATCATATACAAACAGCTTGAAGACCACATACTTCCTATGGTAATTCTAGGAACTCAGAAAGTACACCATCTGTACTTTAATAAATCCACAGTAGATTAAGACCATGTGCCATATTTATCAGCATGTTTTGATTCTATATCTTGTTCTCAGGAAAACAGCAGATCTTTAAACTGTAATTCTTTTAAGACAAGGATCACACCTTTAGAATAAGAAACAGAGAAACTATTTGGAAAGCCCATGGTCCCTTTTGCTGCTCCTGTAGCATTCAGTCCTGAGACATACGGAGCCTTAGTGCAGGGAATTACCAGAAAGTACATCAGTTAACATGGAATTCTGGGGAAGCAGGGAGGGAAAGAAAAAGGAAACCCTTTAAAAACAAAACCAAAGTCAATCCCAAACAATTATCAGAGTAAGAAAAGGGATGGGCATAAGATAGATGAATGGTAGGCAAAGAAAAAAAAAAAAGGCAGATGGAAAAAGGAAATATAGTGCTGTATTGTACCATAACAAAGATATGCCCAAGACTGCAAGACCACTCCTCTAGAATTCCCACAAAATCAGCTGGGAACAACTGAAAGAATGTGAGATGAGATTTTTGAGAGCTCATAACTGGACTGTCTGGCAGTAGTGAAAGCAACAAGAATTTCACCTCCCTAATAAGTCTACACTGAAAGTAAGGGATAATCCCGCTCATTGGCTTTATTCACTCCACTCCCAGCAGATCTACTTGTTGCTCTTTCTTTCTTATAGCTTCCTGCTCTTGTGTTTCTGAAGCAGCACAGAAACAATGAATATGTTCCCGATGAGCATCTCCAGCTATAAAGGATAACTTGTGCATGCAAAACTGCACATTCATATCTTTCTACCAAAGGGGCACTGAATAACACTATCCAGATTGTGAATACCTTCTGTCTTAATCTCTCCCTTGAAGAGACTAATTTATATTTGAATTGCATCATCTATTAGTTGAATACTATTAAAAAAATGTAATCCATACTTCCTTAGGAAGGGTGCTTTTAAGTGTTCTGTCTTTGACACTATTTCAGATTAATCAGATGATAAGAATATAGTGATGTTTTTAAAATTCACAACACCTTGATTAATAAGGCAATACACAATTTAAATTCTTGGTGAAATGGACTATAAAAATGGCTTTATCAAACCATGGGAGTAAGAATTTGTCTTGAGACATTAATCACAGTAACTGTGAAAGAGACTGATCCTACTATCCTCGTTCTGGTTCCCATGGAGGTTTTGCTTATCCAAGAAATGCTAACTCAGGTCTTTAAGATAAGTTACATTTTTAGATTATTTGAAAGACCCTCCAGTGCATTCACCAAAGTTACACATAATATCAGATACTTTTTATTTATAAAATCCATAAACTGCATGGCAGGTAACATGACAAGCAACATTCAGAGCCTCATGGTGGGTAAAGTGAAAAGAATAAGGTACTTACACTAAAATCATGTTACAATAGCACACAACTGACAGAATGACAGAGCAGTTTCACTTGGACCAAGTAAACAGAAAGTCTGGGAAACCTTTCACCACTGTCAGAACATAAACATGTCCTGGCAGCAGCTTTCAGCTGAACACCTATTCATTTAGACAAAACTAATACATGAGACGTGTTTAAAATGTGCTCTTAGAATAAGTCTGCATGCATCACTTGGGAATGAAGGGACAAAATACTAAGAAAGCAGTAGAATTAGCAAAGTGGACACCACTGCTGACTAATCTAAACTGTAGGAAATTATTTGTGCAATACACTAGGCTACTGTTCATAATTGTGGTATTAGCCTATCTCTTCTTTCCCTTCTGAGTGCCCAAATGCAATATTTTGACAGGAGGCAGAATGTACAGGTCTCTCTAGCATAGTTAATTTAGTTAATTAGGTATAGCTGTTTTATTTTCTAGGCCTTCATAAAGATCCGCTGGTAAGAGAGGAACTGAAGAAATCAACACTAGCAAACACTGTATCAGTACTAACTTGTTTACTCATAGCTTCTCAATCACTTCCTCCCACTGTTCAATTACCCCAACAATCTTGTGCTTGCCTCGGACGTGCGAAAACAGAGGAAGCTACAGAAATAGTAAGTGAATGCAACTTGCAACACAAACAGAATAAGAGAGTAATGGTGGCCAGTTCTTCAGGGTAATGCTGCCTTGCTGTTACTTGTACGTAAAGGATATATAAATAGTGCTTGAGAAAATTATTTTCTCTTCCCTTGCAGGAACCAGCATTATTTATCTGCTCTATGTTCTCAGCAGTACAAAAGGAGCTAGAATTTCTGTCTACGCTTAATATAGCACACCCTGGCCCTCATAACAAAGAAAAGACTACCTATCTCCTCTTATTATTGTCACCTTCCCCTGATAAGCACTACTAGAACTGAGTTTTCTGATTTGCTATTAATGCCGTGACTTCAAAAACGAATATGCTAGCACAGACACAGCTGAGGAGGGAAGGACGGTGGAAGGGAAGACCAAGTGTCTAAAGGTGCGAAAAGTGAAAGACTACCTCTTTTCGTTGTACTGTTGGCTTAAAAAAAAGTTTAAGCTCTACTTGCAGTTACAGCTTAAAAATTGAGAGGGTGATATTAAGCAGAGACATGAGAATTTGCCAGAAAACCACAGTATTGCGATATAAATGATGCTGATTTCATGAATAAATCTGGGGACTATTAGACAAATCTTACTAACAATGGCCTTTTTTCAGTAACAAAACCCTACTAACAGGCTGGGAAATAAACCCAAGCAAAAACTGGACATCACAGTCTAGGGGCAGTCACATTGCTCAGGTTATCTAACACTTAACAAGAAAAAGTGGTAAGGAGCGTCCTGTAAGAGGATCTTCAAGGTTATTTACTAAGACGCAGGTCTTCAGAGAACTTTAGGTGCCTGGTCACCACCTAATTAAACACTGCTGCGCATAATAGCTGCCTAAATATCTATGACAGTCTGATCCAATTCCTTGCTTTTCATCCTTTCATCTCTCAGTTTTATCCTTTTAAAAGAATTACTCAAAGTAAAAGAACAGATTAGCTTTCAATACTGTGAGGCAACAGAATAATAGGACCTTAGAGATTCTTCAAGAGATGTCTGGTTACAAATATGCCTCCAACAGCAAAGTAAATCATGATAAGAAGATTAGCTGGTGACTGTCAAGATTGTGTAGATTACTTATAGTGAGAGATCAAGAAGGATAACAACCAGGCTTGATTTTTTTTATTTTTTCTTTCCTAGAAACATCCATGCACATCCTCTTACTCTTATGCAGAAAAGGACATTGCTGTCAATAATACAGCTGTGCCATTCAAATGATCAGGGTAGCTTAAGAGAACTATATACTTTGGGAAGTCTGCACGAATAGATTGTTCTTAGTTTTATGCATCAATATACTAACATAGCCTCATGCAATTCAAAAGTTCGCTAACCCTTGTACAACCTATTTCAACAGGGAATTCTACTGTCCTTCTGATGTACTCATGGATACTACAGCAAAACCCCACTGCAAACTGGAATCTAATTTCTATTGTCCAAACCATTCCTCTCCATCACTGAGGGACTCGTCTGAATCTCCTGAATGAGTCCAGATGCTCTCTGGATCAAACCTCTCCAATATGGCCTTTAGCCAGGCCCAGTCCAGCTGCTGCCTGGCTAGATCAAACCTCTCCAATGTGGCTCCCTGCCCAGTCTAGCTGCTCTCTGGATTAAGTAATAGCTCCTGGTCAGTCCAGAAGCTCTCTGTCCTTCCTCATATGCCAAAGGTGCACCACAAACTCTTGTCAGGCCAGCTTACTGAGCATAGTCACAGGTAAGAAAGCACATCCACTCTTGGATTTAGCTGGGAAGCCATTCCTCCAAAGACACTACAGTTATAGGAGCTAGAGTAAAATGCAACGTCTTTTGATGAACTATTTACTTGTCAAACTTTTGCAGTCAGTCATAAGAAATACAATTTCAGCTTGATGAAAAATAGATCTAAATTGGTGCTAAAATCCTCCAAGTAGAATAAGGAAAAACACGTATTTAAAAATCTCAAGCTCACTCGCCTTTTTACAGAGGTTAAAATCATGTCACGGATTTTCAGCTCTCTTTGGTATGTGTTGCTTCCACTTTCTTTGCTCCAGTTGTGAGTGTACTAACAGCAGATGGGAATTAGCTAGACTGTTCTCTGAAGTGCTCTCTGCCAGCATTTCTAGTCAATTTGACTCCATGGTTTAGCTCACAGAGCTGAGTGGAAAGAGATGTAGCTCAGAAACTAGTAAGGATGAGTGTGAGAAGGCAGGCCAGGGGAAAACCACAGACATAACCCAAACCAGAGTGGAGAGAAGAATGGGGTGACAGTTAAAAAAAAGAAAGAAGAACTGAGTACATACTGCAAAACCAATACACTATAAAGAGTGGAAAAGAAGAGAAAAAAGGAACAGGAAAAATGAGCACAGGAAAGAGAAGCAGGCTAGAAGCACATAACAGCAGACAGAATTTTCCAAATGTTCCTCTTCCTTTTGTTTCGCTCTAATTTTGAAATATGCTATAAACTTACAGCTTTTGAAAGCTCTCATTTTGAGGCAGGGAGCAAAAGGGTCTCTCACTGGAAATGTGTAAGAAATGTACTGTTAGGGCACACTGCAATGGCTACTAACATCACTTGCGTTCACTTAGGGAAAGCACTCAAATTTGAGTAAACTGGGTGAGATGATGGCCTTAGTAAGGTTAACTGCACTGTCATCATTGACTTTAGTACAACCAGGACATCACAGTTACCATGAAAGATGCAATTCTTAAGTTCTTTCTAGTTTTTATTGGGTGTTTTTGATCATAATATATATTAACATACAGTAGTCATTCAAATGTAATGTTAAGAAGGCCATATAAAGTAAAAGAGAATAGCAAAAAATGTTTGCAAACTACTACTTACGTCTTATTATTTCATGTGTGGATTACACCACCCTCTTCTGCACTATTAGTTTTCCTACAGTGTGTAAAGACTCAAGAGCTCAAAAACAACAGTTGCCTGCATGTAAGACACGACTTGTTTCACAGCTAATTTTACCAGCTATCATCCTATTAGACTTCACAGTGTAAAATACCAAGCTGTAAAGCAAATATCTACACTGATGTAAAGATCAAGACTCAAGATCAAGCAAAAGGGCTCCCACGATGTAAGATGCCACACCATATAAAAAAGGCTTCATATGTCTCACCTTCACTCTATGGATTTTAAACGAGAAATCTGTATTTATAACTAAATACACGTTACAAAACCAGTAACAGTATTACCCAGCCCCAGCTCCATCTTCCTGGAAAGAAGAATAAAAGATACCTGGAGCATGCCATTCAGCAAGAACCTCTTGCATTGTACATTAACAAAACTGCCCTATGGAACATTTTATTGGGCTCAAAACCAACGTCAGAGTGATACCCGTCATTAAGAGAGCCCAAGAGCAAATAATTCATTACAGTTAAAGCAGATTCATTTTCTCTAATAACCTCTAACGCCCTCTCTGATTAAGCTGCCAAACCAAAAGGAAGAATGAACTGAAGCGAAGGTGAGTTTCTGCTTCTGCAGACCCGTCCTCGTGGACCCACCTGCGGGCGGGCAGCCCGTACCTGTTCTCGGTCTGAGGAAGGGGCGTCAGGGGGGACCTGAGGGCTCGCACCACTTTCGGCGTGACAGCAGCTACTCCTGCCTCCTCTTCCTGCCAGCCCCTGGCAAGCGAGACGGGAAAACAAAGTTGTCAAAACGGGCGATGGAACATCACCCGGCGCGACCGGCGCCGCTCTCTTCCCCGCGACCCGCCCGCTCCCCGCGAAACCCCGAGCCCAGCACCGCCCGCGCCCTGGGCACCGCGCCGGGCTCCGCCGCGCCCCGCGGGGCTCGTCCCGCTCCCTCCGACCTCCCCGGCCAGCCCCGGAGCTCGGGCGAGGCCCCCCGGCCGCCCTACCTGGCGCGGAGGGGCTGCTGGCCGCCCAGGCGCAAGAGGCAGCCGCCCAGGAGCAGGCTGCCCAGCGCCGCGGCCAAGGCGATGACAGCCCGCATGGTGCGCTCGGCAGCGGCACCAGCCGCAGCTACGGCCGCTCCATAGTATTTAAGGGAGGCTGCGGGGAGGGGGAGGAGGCCATGGCAGCCACAGGGTCTCTGCGCTCCGCCCCTCGCCCGCAGCCCTGCGCCGCCGCCATCGGCTACCCCTGCGCCTCACACCGCGGCCGCCGCTCGGGGCCCGGCCTTGCCCGGCCTTGCCCGGGCTCAGGGAGCCGCCCGGCGTGAGGGCAGGACCGGGGCGGCCTTTAGAGCGGCGCTCAGGGCGGTTCTCGGTAGCGAAGGCGGAGGGGCGCCCGTCCAGCAGTGCGAGGGAGCTAAAGCTGCCCGAACTTTAACAGGGGAAGGGGGCGCCGTGCGGGACGTGCGGCGGGAGCAGCGTGCGGGGTTACCCGGTGAGGGTGGCCAATCCTGCCCTGTGGCCGTAGCGGTGAAGACACTTCTACTATAATAGCTCTTAATTAAAAATAGGCAACTTGTCGTGCACTGTATAAAAGTGACCCCACCTGGGGAACTCTAGGGTCCCCAACGTAAGAAGGATGTGGACCTTTTGGAGCAAGTCCAGAGGAGGCCAAGAAGGTGATTGGAGCAGGGCTGGAGCACCTCAGAAATGGAAACAGGCTGAGAGAGTTGGGGTTGTTCAGCCTGGAGAAGAGAAGGCTCTGGGAAGACCTCATTGCAGCCTTCTGGTATCTGAAGGGGGCCTACAAGAAAGCTGGAGAGGGATTTCTTCACAAGGGCCTGTAGTGATAGGACAAAGGGGAATGACTATAAACAAAAAAGGGCAAGGTTAGATTGGATATTAGGAAGACATTCATTACTATGAAGGTGGTGAAGCACTGGAACAGGTTGCCCAGAGAAGCTGTGGATTCCCCATCTCCAAAAGTGTTCAAGTTCAGATTGGATGGGGCTGTGAGCAGCCTGGTCTAGAGGAAGGTGTTCTGCCTATGCAAGGGATTTGGAACTAGATGATCTCTAAGCATGCCTACCATGCATCAGAGGAAGAGCACAGCACCAGCTGTGATAGGGTATGCAGGGAAATATCTGATGATTTTTTGGGGGCATTCATTAGCTTGCTGGTGACAGTGCTGTGGGTGCTGGTGGGAGGCAGCTAGAAGCCATTGGCTGGTGTCCCAGGGTAGCAGGCATCTGGATGGCTCAGAGCACTGTCCCCTTGAGAGCACAGCTCAGTTGTCTTCTTGGCTTTGAGATGCTTAGTTGTAATAGAGAAACAAAGCCATTGTAAAGACTTCTGAACTCCTGAAGAAGTTTGTGATTGTTGTGAATCATAAATGCCTTGAACATGAAGATGTTTATCACCACTTCCCAAAAGCTTGCTTCAGGCTTATCCTATAAAACCAAGTGGCATTGTATATGACCATGTAGGGGCCAACAGTCAAGCTTTTCAACTTACCCATATGTTCACTGATCAGCAGATACTAGAAATTTCAATCTCACCATTACCTCTGTAAAACTTGAAGGCTCCTGCTTATGTTAGTAGATAGCATCAACTATTTCATAGTGTCTATTTAATACTCTGTGTAAAACAATAAATCTTTCATTTTAGACAGTCTAGTTGTATTCAGTTTTAGCTCTGAATGAAAGAAGATTAAGAATTACAGTCCTGAAAACAATTTAGTTTTTTTCCGTCACTGTTATTTCCCTCTGCCACACAGTTTTCCCATGAGTCCTGAAGTATCACTGTCAGCTAATCCATGGGTTATTTAGTGATGTCAGTGAGGACATCGTATTTCAAGTTAGAGGTCTGCTGCCAACACTAGTCTATAATACCCGTAAAGATTTTTTTTCCCCAAGATCAGAAGGTTAATCTTTGTGTCATATAAAGTTCTTGCAAAGAAAATGGGAAGATTATAAATCATATCTGTTTAAATTAGACTTGGCAGTTGGTGCTTGTTGTTTACCAACAACTTTACAAACATGTATTGATTGATCATCACAGTATCTTTAAGTTTTACCAGTCTTAATTTCCTGGCAGAGCAGCTTAGTAGAGAGGTTAAGTGACCCTGCTAAAGAGAGAAATGAGAATCCGTGGTAAATCAGGATTCAAATTTAGGAATGCTGGATTCAAAAGACCAAGTTTCTCTTACATGGTGTTGTCCTGTCAGAAGCGATGGTGTCAGGTAATGTAATGTTGAGGGTCAAAATGATCAAGGCACAGGTGCCAAAGATGCCACACAGGAAAAGACAGAAACATAACAGTGTGTGCAGAGTCTGTGTCCCATCTTGTCCTCCTCCTCACGGCTAGAAGCTGCTGCATCTTAGCATCCCCCATCCTCTGATTTCCATTAGCTTCTGAAGTCAGCGGGAATTGATAATTGCTGGCTTGCACAGAAGGAAGAGATCACTAATCAGCCAGGTGGTATCATCATGACTTTGTTGCTGAGTTCCTACAGCCCTGCTTAACTGCTAATTTGGAAAAGCAAAATGCAGCTTTGGGTATCATCCATGAAAAGCTTGTTGCCCCCCCCAGGTTGGCAGGATTGCATCTCAAAAGGAGTCTGGTGGAGGTGCCTGTAGGGCTGCCGGTCACATGGAGCTAGTTTAGCCTTCTTATTTCCAGCAGCTAAATCATATTAAGAAGCAATTAATGTTCATTAAATGCTTTCCTAGTGCTGCCTTCTCATCTAAGCAATGGCTGTCATAGGGATGTTAGTTATTACAAATAGGAGGAGAGATGACTGTTATAATTAGGAAGAGAAAGAAACTAAAGATATTCAGTGGAGTCCCACATTGTGCCAAAGCATGAGAGACCCCAGAGCGAGGTGTTGGTGCGAGACGACTGTTTTGGTATTTTTAGTGTAGTCACTAATGTGAGTGCTTTTAGCAAAAAAATTTCCAACAAACTCACAAAACGGAAACATATGTGTTTCAAACCGGGAGAAAGTCATTGGTTCATTGCGTTTCACAACTTCTTCATTTATTTCCACCCACAGTTTTGGGCAACATGGTTCATAATGGTACATAATGATAAACAGGAAAAACCGAGGTGCCGTCTGCCAAACTCCAGGACATCAAATTGTCCCAGTCATTTCACAAAAGAAGAATGGAAAAAAAGCAGTGCATTCCTATATCCCATTAAAACAAAAACAAAAACAAGAAGTCAAGTCCAAACCCAATAACTACCTTGTGTGGCTGTTGCTGCTAGCTTTTTTTCTTGCCCTAATGTTTTTCACTATTTTTTAAGAACAGGATTTTGTGGCCCATAACTTACAAATTAGGCTTTATTAAAATAATAATTTAATAACTAAATTCAGCTACCAAACAGTCCGTTAAGATCTACATGAGAGTAGCCAAAGTATTAGGTATTTAAAAGCAGCTATTTGTACCCTGGGTTTGAGATGTTTGTCAAGTGTGCCAGTGATGACTCATCCAGTCAGGCACTGTTCACCCTCCAGAGAAGGTCAGGGTGAAAAAAAACAGGGCATGTGGAGAAATCTTCGAGTTTCTCAGAGTCTCCTAAGATGTCATACTTACAGAAACAGAGAATATTCTGTGTTAGAAGGGAACCACAAGGATCATCGAGTCCAACTCTTAAGTGAATGGCCCATGAGGCGATCAAACCCATGACCTTGGTGTTAATAGCACCATGCTCTAACCAACAGTAGGACTTGCCTCTTCTGCACAAAATTAACAAAATTTTCACTGTTGTAAACTATGGTTTTTTATTTGTCAGAGTAATGTATTGTGTGCTTCACCAGATTTCTTTATTCAGTTTGAATGAGAAACCAGCTTCTCCTCTTTAGCAATTGTGATCCAGCCCCATGGCAGATAAACGCTCATTGCCAAAAATGCATCTTGTAGCACAAGCAAAGTCTAGGCCAGTAACTACTGAAAATGAGTGCTCTACTGCCAGCCGCTGTGCAAACCTTCACTCAACTGAGGGCAGTGCAGGCACTGTGCCTGTGACAGTGGTGCAGACTGGTGTGTATGCTTTTCTAAAGGAAGCTTCTGGGGACAAAAGGATCTGAATTACAATTAGATACAAAGCAAGATTTTAATGCAGAAACTCCAAAACTTTCAAGTTGTTAACCTGAAGGGAGATTATTTTTTTTTCACCATTCTCCTTTCTTCCTAAAGGCTCTTAGCCTTGAGACATCTTAATATGACACCATGATAAAGGCCATTTTGGGTCAGACTAGAACAGCGTGTTCTTCAGGCAGTGCCCAGTAGCAGAGTCCTAGGGAAGAACTGTGCAGTGATCCATCCCTAGGACTCTTTCTCAGCTTCCAGCAATCAATGGCTTGGGGAATTTCTGTAGCAGAGCTAGCTGTGTGTTTAGTTGCCTTTCATGGATTTTTCTTCCATAATTGTGTCTAATTGCTTTTTGAAACCATGTAAACTTTTGGCATCGACAGTCACTTGTGTCAATGATTTCCCTCCAAGCTGAAATCCTTCCATTACAATTAGCCCAGGAACAATTTGCTAAGACAAGTCTCTGTTGTTATTTGGAAACTCTGATCTCCTTTGCTAAAAGACATGATGTGTTAATATTCTTTTGCAGAGAATTTCACTACAGTTGCACAAAACAGTGCTGCTGTTAATACAAATTCACAGCATCCATTGCTAGAATTCAGAGGGAGTTATTACAGAGCACACTGTGAATGCAAATTAAAAATAATGCACAACTCTCAACCAAATCCTAATGGGCCAATGGCACAATGTCAAATACACCAGGAGCAAAGACTTTTAATGCTATTATTAAAACCCCAAGCAAACAAACAAAACAAGTAAATTAGCACTGACAAAAACTGTTGGAGCAACATTTACTCATCATAGATCAGCGTGCAGACTGACTGCACAGCTCCCAGAGGCTTTTAAAATGCCTGCATGGCTGAAGGGGGAATATGCCTCCAGGGATGTCACGTCATGGAAGGGTTCTCATTGGGCACTACGGTCAATGGTTGAGGTAATTATGTCAAGCTAAACATATTTCTCCATCAGTGAGTGTGGCACAGTGTGTCCAGCTGCTTATCTGTAGAAAAATCCAATTTGAGATCACGTGTTTTTTGAAGTGTGAGTATAAAATACACTATGACAGAAATCAGAGGCCATAGTGGAGTTCAGAGTCATCCTTTATGATACATGTGATGTGCTCCAGTTGTCAGTCAGCAATGTCTATGTTTATGGAAAATCAGAGCAACAATATAGGAAAATAAATGCATGATGTAAGCAAATAGCAAGGATTACTTGGAAGAAGGAAAAAAAGGGATGGCTGTATGAAGGCCTAATCTTGGGAAGACTATCTATTGAGTTTGATCCAGGAGAGTGGTCTGACAGTTCAGCTCCAAAGCGTCTTTTTGGGATCACAATGCAAACAAAAAAGCTAGAGCCTTTTTGTTTTGGTTTAGTTTTTGCATTCTTACATTTCCTGTGCTGAAATTCACAGAGTACAGTAAATAAAAAAAATAAGGAAGAGTCATATGCTGATGTATAGGAATAGACTACTACATTGTTACCAAAGAAAACAACCGAAGTGATACTCATTGCCATGAACTCATGGATTTGAGGGAATTGGAGGAAGAAAGACAGGACCACTGTCTTTAAATTGGGGAAAAGCCATTAACCTCATTATATAGAGTTAAAAATATAACTGTCCAGATTGCAGCCTAAACATATTCTTACATAATACTGATTCTCACAGTTTCTTCTGCAGTAAACACTGTTGAATACTCCATAGAAACATAGTGGCTGCAAATTGCAGATTTTTCTTGTTTCATCATCAGGTACTTCTTAGGCTGTTTGCAGCATTGTGATGTTAATGCCGATGTCTTCAGTGCAAGGGAGGTGCCAAATGGGTGCGGGTTAGGGACGAGGGGATCCACAGTGGGGACAGACAGACAGGGCTTGCGACTGTGGGATGCCTCACTGAGAAAACGGGATCACCTGGAGAAGAAACAATGTTCCAGAAGTCATGGGGCTGTGTAGGCAAGTAATCATGAGGGTGCTTGAGAGAGAGCCAGGGAGCCAGCTCAGCAAGGTCCTTTAGCTCAGATGCAGCTTTTAGCACATGAATACTTCTGGTAAAGTGGGGCGAGTCTCACTCTTCAGGTGAGGCACCTGCGAAGGCTTCTGTAAGCACAATGTGTCTCTGTTTGCAAGGGGCATATCCACGCAGGGACGGAAAAAAGCAAGGCAGTCACCGAACCTTCAGCACACCCTGGAAACAGAAATAGTGTAGGAAAATAAGCCATACAAAAAAAAAAAAAAAAACACACACACAAAAAAAAAAAAAACCCACACAAAAAAAAAACAAAAAAAAAAAACCAAAAAAAAAAAAAAAAAAAAACCACACCCACACCCACATACACACACAAAAAAAAAAAAAACAAAAAACACAAAAACAAAAACAAACAAAACAAGAAACAAACACCCCACCTCTTAGCATCAAGGTGGCCTTCCTGTTTCAGGATCCTCAGGGAAAGCAAAAGGGGAAAAAAACTCTACACAATTCTTTATTTCGGTTTGTCTAGTAACATCTTGAGCTATTTATAAACTGGAACTGAAAGCCTTTACCTTCAAATAGAAATACACCCAGGGTTCTTTAAGAGCCAGCAAGATACACAGGCATCTGGGAAGTCTTGTTGTAAACTGCAGTTGTCTTAAATGTCTTTTTTCTCCATTCTGAAGTAATTTTATGTTTGAGTGATACCAGTCGTAGATCAGAGTCTAAAATGGGCAAATACATGATGGGATTCATGCCAATATATGAGAGTCACCTCAGCTGGTGCACAAGCATCGTTGGCCAGCTGGGGAGGGGGCTGGTGCTGGGGGAGCTGGACTGGGGCTGTCCCTGGCAGCTGTGGAGCAGCACAGCCCCTCTCTGGCATAGAAAGTGAGTGAGAAACATTGGAAGGCCTCTGCTGTGGCCAGGGAGTGTGGAAGGCAGCAAGCAGAGGCCAAGGGAGGGAGCTAGGACATTTTCCTTCTTGTGGCAGATCATCATCAGTTGGGCTCAGTTCCCTGTCTCTCTGTCTCTCTCTCCTCTAACCATGTTGTGCTAGGTAGAAGTCCTCTTCAGTAAATATGCTGATATCCCACGCCTCAGTGACAGGGCTTGCTGATCGTATTGCACTCCTGGCTCACTTTCATTAGGCTCTGCAAATATACTGCCATTCCCGCAAAATCTATGTGCTGGGTAAGCCAGAGTCTCTCTTGTGGTCCTCAGATAGTCACTTATCTATTTGTCTCCCTCTCAATTACTGTACTTCCAGAGAAAGCACTTTTTGGTTTATTATATCCAGTGCTTTTGATGGCCTGGCAGGAGAGAATTAAGGTCTAGCAGAGGGGAAAACCAAATGTAGCCTAGAAAGAGTGAGTGCCACCTGAACAGAAGGGATCAATAACAGCTATTATATTTAGCATTATTTTCAGAACAGACATTTAGTACCTAGCTCCCAGGTGAGACTTTCTGTAGCACATGGTCATTTTCTTCTTACAGATTGACCAATGTAATTTTTAACCTTAAGAGCTGTAACACCCATGCTACTTATTTGGACATACCCCATAGTCAACAAGTCCATCTAAGCAGACTAAGATTATTAAGAACGTGGTTTGCATACACCATTTCTGAGCCTTCTTTATTGAACAGCCTTGGCCTCACCATTAGACCTGAAGAAATCTAAAAATGCATCAGTGTCTGGGAGGATGAACTAAAGGGAAGAGCAGGAGCAAGCAGGGGAGGATGGAGGCTCTGGGGTGGTGAGGAGGTGCATGAGGAGCACCAGGGCTCAGCATGGGGGACAGCATGCTGGTGTGGAACTCAAGTTCTAAAGGCAGAGGAGAGGGAGGAAGAAGGCAATTTCAGCTGAGGGGAATGCTGATGCTTAAAGTACCATTATCGTGTGCTGGGGAGATGTGCATTTTAAATACCAACATTTAAAATCCTTCGCCTTTAATGCCGTGTTTGCATATTGCATGAGTATGCATTTGGCCGAATAGCTGAGTGTGTGTAAAAGTCAATTCTAAAGCAAGGAATCATCACTTGAAACCTGCAGCTGGAGAAAATGTATTCAGGCTTCCCAGATGTACTCAGGCTCAGCTTGGCTGGGCTTAAGAGCAAACAGAATTTAACAAGTAAGCAATATGTGATTTTTTTTTTAATAACTGTTGGGTATGGTAATGAAAAACTGAATGAAGCCTGCTCACAGCTGACCAGAGAGTAACACAGAGAGCAGCAAGGAGACACAGCAGCACCTCCCTGAACTGCCCCAAACCACTCTGCCTGGATCTGTCTCAATAAGAGACGCTGCTTCAGCCTATGCACCACTTCTTTCCTTTTTGTGTGACTCAGTCTTCAGTAATGTGTATGGTACAATAACTTTTGAGGAAAAAAACCCAACCAGTCATTTTTTCACCAGGAATGAGATTAAGACCACAAATTCAATCCACATTGGAGCACTGGTAAATTGGAGGTAGCTCCATTTGTCAACCACAGTGAACCAGATTTTCAGCACTGAATTGCATTTCTGTGGCATGTTAGCATGTAGCTAAGGATGAATAATGTGTAGTGGCAGGTATCTGAAAGATCTGTTGTATGGGATATTTGCATGTAGCCTCCTGAGCCCTGCAAGACAGGAACCAGTGCTGTCAGGGGGCCTGTTTCCTGTCTGACCCAGTGATGCATGTCAAGATCTGAAGCAAGATGATCTCTGGAAATTAAAAGGTGCCAAGTAATTCAAAGTTGTGACATATTGATTTCTTTGTTCAGACACCATATAATTCGCAAAGCTGCAACGCAGCACTATAACTCAGTGTTTTGCACTTTAACGACTGGCCCAGTTATAAATACTGTTTTACCATTTACTGACATTTTACATTTATTGAGCACGTATTTTATCTAAACTCATAAAAAGGGTACAGGACATTTTTAACTAACAAAAAATTTTTCAGGCTAAACAAAACCAAGAATATGAGTGCCCTCCCAATGAATGATGAGAAGGTGCCGCCAGTTATCCCACAGGAAACTGTTGAAGGAGGAGTGGGCCAGGCAGATGTAGTGGAGCATGGAGAATTGTACTGGTAGGGCTCTGGTACAAACTCATGCCCTGGATGCCAGCTGTCTGAGGTCCTAATGAGGATGTGACATGACTAGCGGGGCTTTGAGCTGCCCACTTGTTTCCCCCACAGAAGGCATCATCCTAATCACATTCTGCAGCAGCTGTTGGAGGGGACAGCAGGGAAGGGAGCTGTGTTTTCCCCAGGCTCTGGGTGAAGAAGCACTGAAGGAGCTCTGCAGTGGCCACATGAGGATCACTTTCGGGGTTTTTTTCTCATTATAGTAAGCAGGTATTATTTTCTGTAGACTACAGTATCTACACTCCCAGCTTAAGGTAATATAAGAAAAAAAAAGTGACAGAACTCTCCCTTTGGCCGTTTTAATGTACTGATCTATTCTGTAACGATAAGGTTAAAATTGTATAAACTTTTGAAGTTTGTGTTAGATTCCCAAGTCCATATTTAGTTACTTCTCTCTTATTTAGGCAGAGAACATTTTTAGGAAATTAAGTTATTAAATATAAACTTAGCTTCCCATTCACAATTTTTTAAAATAGCCTACAGATACTGTGTTTTCCTAGACAGGATATAAAATGACTAAATGTTGTACAAACAAGCTGGTTTTACCTGTTATAGATATAAAACCTTGTAAGGGCTTCCTTTTAAAAGGAAGCTGAAATGATAAATTTTTCATGCAAACCACGGACCTCATTATATCTATGTATTTAAAAGATCTTTAAAAAAAAAAAGGTACAAAAGTCTACTGTTATGGGACACAGGTGGGGCATCATGGCTGATTTTAATAGGATCAGATATAGTCATATGAAATATATACATCCACATCTGAACCATTCACCTTTGTTCCATTTATACTTAATGGAAAGATCCTCACTTCTGGGCAGAAATTTATTTCACCCAGAAGTGAACATACTTAAGCTGGATTTATTATCATGTGTACAAAAAGATACCAGAGAGACTGATTGCACTGCAGGTGAGGTAAAGTCCTCCTTCCTGATGATGAGAAATATTTAGGGGAATTAAAAGCATTCTGAAACCACAGATTGTTTCATTTATTCAAACGTATTGTGCTGTGAGATGGCAGCAAGCTTTTAAATGAGTTATTTCTTACATAGTCTTGTACACATCTTCTACTGGAGACACAAGGTTGAATCAAGTCGTATTTTGACACGGACTAAGCTTGACAAATCTACAGTTTAATTGCACTTGCATATTTAATTATCTGGGAAAAATAATTTATAGACTTGTTACAGTGCATATTCTCATGGCCGTACTGAAGTGAGTCATCCTATCAGTGGACACTCTGCTATATTCACTCTGCCTACTTCAGTTTCTCCTGAATTTAGAGCTAAAATTTGTCCTTATCTTTCCTATCCTTTTCACGTAGAAAATATCTGCCACACTCTCACACGTCACCCTCTACTTTACTGCAGGGTGGAATTTTTCAAGCATATACCACTGAAATCAAAGGCAGATTTCTATTCTCCAGAGAATAGAAATAGTTGGTAGGAACTACTCAGAGAAATCCTGTATCCACCAAAGTAACTCATCCATCATCTGTGAAGGGCTCTGGTACCCTGACTCTGGATGGCACTGGCATGCAGAGCACCACCAGGCTTGTTGCTCACCGTGTTTGTATTAAGGTCACAACACATGCACTTGCTTTGGGGATTCAACTGCCAAAAGCCCATTCTCCTCGAAGTTATAAGAGACTTGGAACAAATACTGGGTTAAATTTTTATTTACATTCATGAGAAAAAAAAAACAAACAACCTAATGAATGACTAGGTTCAAAGCAATGAAACATGGAATCATTTAGGTTGGAAGACCTGTAAGGTCATGGAGTCCAGCTGTTAACCGAGCATTACCAAGTCCGTCACTAAACCGTGTCCCTCACTGCCCTGTGTTTTTAACTCAAATTCTGTCAGGCTGAGCACGCTCCTTCAAGAAAACAAGATGTCAGAGATTTCATTGTACTGAGCCATAAATGTGCAAGGTGATTACAGCAGATAAAGCCCCTGGACAGGCTCCTGGGCCCAGGCACGAGGAGTGTTGAGATCCACAAGGCATGGGGAGTACAGACACAGCCCAGCCACGCAGGAGGCCTTCCTGGGTGGCATTACAGCTGGAATGTCTTACTGAACAAAAAGGAGCTAAACTCCTTAAAAAAAGAAAAAGGTTGGCAACAGTATAAAAAACCCTCTTAAGCTGTAAAAAAAAAAAAAAAAAAAAAAAAAAAAAAGAAAGAAAGGCTTGCTCTGTGATTCCTGGAAAATGACAGTCGAATTAAAGCACGGTAAGAAAGCTGCTCTTAAACCCCTCCTGAGAACCAGTTTTATGAAGTTTTGTCTGTTGAATTTGAGTCATTGTATTGAGTTACAGAAGTGGAAGTGTTAAAAGAATTTCCATCATGCAAAACATTCAAAGCTATTTTAATTTTGTAAATTCCTCCTGAAGAAGTGACTGTTGCAGGGAAGGGGAACTAGTAATTAATGTAGAGAAGCATAGCGAGCTTGGCTGCACAAAGAGCTTGTTTCATAATTGCCCAGCTATTGCTTTTTCTCAAAAAATATTTATTGAGGAGCCCTCAATATAGGAAATAATAGTTTTCTTAGAATTTCTTCAATGCACATGCTACTCTTAATTTGAACAAAACAGACATTCTTTGAGTAGCTATTCAATACTATAGTCTAAGCTTTATGTAAATAACCTTTATATTTATACATGAACTGGGATCAGTAATTTGCCCAGGATATAGCAATGGATTATACTGCCATGGAATTAAAAAGCAAACAGTTTGGTCATGAGTTAGCTTCAGTGTACACCCTAAATTAAATTAGATTAGATTAGGGATGGTTGCCTTTCCCTGGCCGGGATTAAAATGTTAGCTGCTTTGGAGATCAAGAAAAAATTCTCAGGACAAAGTCTGAAGGATGCCTGTGATTTAATTATGCATCTTGTGTTATTTCATGTTTTTCCCACTGCTCAGTCATTGGAGTCATGAGATTCTGAGAAGCTGAGCTTTTCCTTTAAAAACTAAATTATTAGTCCTTAAACTTGCCTAGGGAAAGAAAAAAAAAAAAAAAAGAGGGTCCTCAGTGTTTAAGAAATAAAAAATAAAAAAACAAATTAAATATTTTGTAAGAACTGGTGTGTTGCTACGCAGGTTCTGAAAAGCTGTATTGCATAATATCAGCCATTAGTAAGCAACTAATGCGGACAAGAGACTGTATAGTTCACAGGAATAATTTTTAAACCATTTTGCACCCCTTGGTCCTTAGAGGAAAGCCCCAAACAGATGAAAATCAGGCAGAAGAGCCCCAGCCTCTGTTGATGCAAAGCCCTGAGCCTGCTCCATCCCACTGCAGCAGACAGTGGGTGGCACACACGCCAGGCAGGAGTGAACTGGTGCCTCCTCCCTGGCAGGGACTGACATTTACAGTGCTAACAACTGAAAGTCAACTACCCTTAATCAACAAGCAATTTCAAGGGTTTTCTACAGATCTCAAAGCTGCGCTCATGTTCTGGGACCTGATGTTTACGCCAGACTATCCTGAAGGCAAGAGGAAAGATGTGGGGAAGGGACCTCAGGGCTGATGCACACACCCCTTCCCAACATATATTAGATGGCACCTGATCTTCACCTCCAGAGTGAAACCTGGGAAATGACTGAGACATTTAAGATCATAACAACAACCATGTGTGCTTAGGGTAGCCTCAATACCTCTCTCCAACCATGTCCAAGAGGAAAAGCATAAGGAGAAGAGAATGCAGCCAGAAAGATTTTCTGTAGTGTAATCCCTCAGCACTGTGCAATCTCTAAGTTACTGATTATCTCTTGACTATCTTGTTAAAAAACACTAGGAGTTTTCTCTTCCAGGAACTGGCCCAAATTCCTCTTGAACTCACTGGCCACGTGGAATTGAATTCTGCACTTTGGTTGGTAATCATGTGGGAAAAAAATTCTGTTATTTCATTTGCATTGAATATCTGACAATTTCACCACATGATCCTTATGGTATCCAAATAGTGACTAACATTTTCTCACATCCTCAAACCAAGCAGTGATTTAATTATCCTTGTCTTAATGCTTCTCAGCTGATGAGTTCTCAATTTTTTTTTACATGTGGAAGCAATTCTCATAAGATCTGAAAAAATTTAGGAGCACAGCTTATGAAAATCCCTTTTTTCCAATATCTGTCTTTAGGACAATTTTGCATTGTCCTTGGTAATTAATTTGCCTGTACCACATGCCACATTTCTAACAAGTTCTGTTTTGCACAAATTCAAAATACAATAAAAAAGAAATGGCCATCTTTCACCTGTGGCTGGATAAAAAAATTAAAAAATAGCCAAAATCTAAACAACAAAAGTAATGCTTTATAAAGGAAAACATGTGATATCAGATTGTATCTTTTACCAGCAATAGAAAAAAAAAAAAAAAAAAGCAAAGAAATATCACTTCAAGGTTTTGTAGAAGAGTCTAATTTGAAGCAACTATTTATAGATGCTGCATATTATGGTAATTTGGCTTCTCCTGACACACAAAGACTTCCTTTGAGGGCTTTTATAGTAAAAGAAAGAGGAAAGCGAGGGACCCTCACAAATAGATTTATGATAAAAGCTGCTGTCATTATAACAGATCATGAGAAAGAGAGAAGGAAATGCTGAGATACCATTCATCACTTTGAGAAATGTTCATGAAAAGCTCCTGGTTAGGTAGGACTAGCTACAGTTTTTATGAAGGGGGATATGTTATCAGAAGAGTGCAATTTTTCCTTTTTTTCAGTCTGTTAACAAACTCTTCCCAATTTCTGCCAGTCTATTTGTTATTTGCAAGAATTCATTCACATACCTCACTCAAAACAGTAAGAAAGAATGCATTTCTATTTGAAAATAAATTTAATTTCCCTGAAATGTTGTTGAGTTGTGATTTTTTGCATAAATGGGACGTGAAATTTTCAGCTTGTTGACTGACTGCAAACAACTCGTTTTCAGTGGTTTATTTTCACTGTATTGAGGTCATTGATTACACTATTTTTTCTGCTCCATGGCTGTATGCATGAAAACCAAGCTTTTTGACATGAAAAAAACAGGCCAGAACTGATGAGATATTGACAATGCATATGAATAATAGATAGCAAACAGAAAGTAGCTGTGCATCACAGAATTTCAGGTGGTTGTTTATTTTTGATGTTTTAAAGGGGACAGTGGCACCCTGGCCACCTTCACTGATTGTTTTACTCATAAGAATGCCATTTTTTCAGTAAGAGAAAAACAAAATTTTTACAAATTAATGTCTGCAAACAATATGGTTAGAGAGTAAATGTCAGAAATTATGTGTTCATGGATGCTGCTTTGTGGCTAAGTTCTTTTCACTCTCACTGCAGACAGACATCAGGCTTAACCCTTTGTATAGTGAAACAGTCCACTCCCAATGAAGAGATCCTCCAGAATTGTGGTGTTGGAGTTGTTTTATTTAAAAATATTTTTAAAAACCCACTAGAAATAAATCACTTGGAGATTATTACAACTTTTTTGTATAAAGATGTTCTCCCATTAGTCTGTACTAGTGGCATTAATCAGACACTCAAAATACCAGTCACTTGGGCAGTGTTCAAACAGAAGCTCACATCCCAGGACTCTGGCACAGCAGCATCAGCCACCAGCTGCTCTGGCTGGTGTTTGTGGGGAAGGGGAGGGAGGGCAGGAGATGGCAGACCAGCTGCTTGACCACATGTGAAGTCCATCCACCAAGTGCTGGGGCTGGCCTGGAAGCACCCTGGAGGATTTGCCTGGTACGAGCAGGCATGCCCAGGGAGGGCACAAACCACAGGCAGACTGACAAGGTTTTAAAAATTACTTGTCTGCACTTCAAAATCATCAAGCATATCACATTTTGTATATTGCCCGCATAACATAGACGTGTAAGTTAACAGCTGAGGCTCAGAAGATCTGATGTCTGTGCAGGTGCTGCTGGCCAGGAAGGCTCTGCCAGCTTGCATGGGGATTTTGCTGTGGTGTGCCCTACATGGTGTTGACTTATCCTCATCCCAGATATTACTTGACTGAACTCATACCATCAAATGACACTTTGGGCTAGGTAATCTGTGTTTAGACCAGATGAAAAGATGTATATAAAGCAGCCTCACCAACTCTTATAATTCTTTCTCCTAGCAGTAGTCTGCAGTCAGGCTGGAGACGTATAAAATCAGGGGCCTCATCATTTTTCAGATCAGGGATAGAAAGTGATCAGTAGCCTTGAAACATCAACATCACACTCATCTCTGAGCTGGCAGCTGATACTGAGACTGGAGAATCAAAATGAATCCTTCTGGACATATTGTTAAGTCAACATAATTTCTTATCACCCCATTCCTCAGGGATAGAGGGAGGAAACATCCTGATCTCCTGCATCCATATTATTATGGATGTTATTATAATTACTTGCTGAAAAGCAATGTAGATTTAAAAGGACCTGCCTTTAGTTTTTATTTTAGCATTGTTCAGGGTAGAGGGTGTTGCTATTTAAATGAGCTTAATTCTACTGGGATAATTAATTCATTTATATTCTTCTACACCACTGCCTTTACCACAGATTGTCACTGAGACACTCTGAATTTTCAGTTGATGCAACCAGATAGAATTGAATTGGAAAAAGCTGACATTTCCAAACGTGTCCAAGTAGGAAATGATTCAGTGGTTCCAAGGAGTGGAGCCAACTGTGAAAGACCATTTGCAATATGATATATCTGGAACCCTAAGCCACCCTTTTGTTTTAGGAGCTTCCAATCTTTCTATTTTAATGTGCAGTGCCTTCCTTTTCCATAGAAATATTTTGATCACATGCTGGCTTCTTCTGCGTCTGCTGGGAAGAATTTGCATGTATCTTTCTAGGGGACTTATCATAGGGACAGCCACTGGTCCCTGCCCTCTGCAAACCCCACTGGATCCCAGTCAGCCCAGGGCAAGCCATTGATGTATGGTGAAGAATACATCTAAGAAACTTAAGAACATCAAAGACTGAGCCTCTGCCATTTCAGTGATTAGATTTTGACCTTGGATTCAAAATATTCATTTGCATTTGTCACAGAAGTGGTCACTGAGGTATGCAAGTCATGCTGGCTCATTTTCTAACAGCCCATTTTGCAGCATATTGAGGTACTGTACGCCCTGGGAGAACAATCAAAAGCTTGTTTTACCTAATAAGGAAACTGCTGAGGCACATGAATAACCATTCTGTTTTCCAATACATTTCACACCGATTAATTTTCAGTTTTATGAAACAAGCTGCAGTTATCTTTGAGTCAGGTTCAGTGAACCAGTGCTTGACTTTAAATAGAAAACTACTGATGTCGCTGGGCAGATGTGCACAGGCTTTTGAAGGACCAGGGCTCCCATCAACACTGAATGACACCATCCTCTTCAATCTCCCTCTTGAACCCCTTGCTTGCTCGTTGGCTACAGAAACACTGATTTCCCTTGTAAATAAATTATATTTTTGTTTGATACTTGCAATATTTTTTTGTAAGAAGTTATGTATCTGGTCTGCAGAAGTTCAAGTTTCATAAAAGAAAAAATGAAGCTCAATTTTACTTTTATAAGTCCTTTTCTGCACAGTTTACAGGTTTCTCTGAATCAGGTACTTTGCAGTATAGAATCTGAAGACATGTTTGGCAGGCTGGCTGAAGGAACAGCTGAGCTGTTTGCTCCTCAGATGGTTTTGCGTTGCAACTCTGTCCATGAAGAATGTTCCATAAACTACCAATATTAAATACTTAGTCTTCTTTCTGACATCTGCACATCAGCCTTGGCCTCTCTATTATCATTAAATAATGCCAATCTTCAGTCTGTCATCTAAAAATTGCTAGTGGCTTTGTCTTCTTTAAATTGCTGCTAAACAGCCAAAGAGAATATATCATTCTCCTTTTTCAAGCATGCTAGGAAATTAGACTGGCACTGAGACATTAATTAATGACCTGTGATGGATGTACAGAGCTCAGACCTTTATTTTGATCACATATAAACAGTTCTGCTTTTGAACTATACTGTACACTTACATATTCAACTCTCCCTCTTTTATTCAGAGCTTTCCTTGCCAGCATCCATGGAATCAGTCCTGGCTGTTTGCACAAAGAGGTGGGAATAGTGATATTTATGCTTATTAAGAATCATGTTTCTTTTTGACATAATGGACCGATCTGTAGGCTCCTGTAGAACCTGTTCTTTTGCCCCATGAGCTCCCCTTTTGTAATTAAAGCATTAGGGACACTCAGTCAGTGCATGATCAGAATGACAAATTTAGGAAGGGCATTCACATTATACCTTATTTCATATTTGATCTAAAATGCCATCTTTATTTTTCAGGAACTTTGCAGTCTACAGTAACAATTTCCATAAATTCATCATATCTCGTCTTACTGAGCTGGGACTAGTTAGTAGCTGGGTGAGAAAAATCACAAATAAATTCAGCAATGGCTACAGAAGGTGATTCTGAAAATTAGAGCATTTTTCCCACCCAGAGCCTGTGTACAATTAGGATATGCATTAGTGAGGAATGTAAATGAAAAATAAAGCAAAGGTACTCTTGGACAACACAGATAAGCAAACATCCCAAAGATATTACTGGAAATTAATGGAGACTATAATATATAACATAAATAATAGACCCAACATCATCAACTCCGATCAAACAACATCTCTTTCCTTTGCCTGATTATTTCTAGTGGTGCTATGCATATTAGTGGCACCACATTCTTGAGACAGTAATTCATGCTTCTAAGGCACACAGTCAAGTCTTGCTTATGTTAAGCCAGGAGGAACAGTATGAACATAAAGCTCACGTCACTCACCTTTTCATGCTCAACTGCCTGGATCTCCACAGTACCCAAGAGAGCACTGGTGTGATAGAGGATGGAGCTGTTGGCACTTCACTGTTTGAAGGGATTAGGAGAGTTGACAGTGATGTGGCTGCAGGACCCTTACCTGAGAACTTGCAGTCCCTTCCATCGCTGTTCCCTGCAGCATGGCACGTGAGCACCATAACTCCCTATGTAATACTTGACTCCTGCCAGCCAGGTCAGATGGCCTCACACACAGATCTTTCCAAAGCAGTAGTGAAGGGTGTTGAATCCTCAGACAGAGATCCCCTGGTCTGTGCATGTAGAAATGCTCTGGCATCGTACTGACAGCACAGCCAGCAGCCAGGGCAGGATTCCTCACATAGGTTTAAACATTCTTAGCATGAAAGGTGCCGTTTAAGCATCAGTCATCATGTTCACTGTTGGCAGAGGGTTAGGGGACTCATTTTATCACCAAGTCTATTCCTAGAAGAAGAAAATGTAAGTGCCTCAGAAAGGCAGACGGGCTCCAAGTACAAAAAATCTTACAGTCTTTATAAGAGTGCCTGAAGTATTGCAATCAAGAACCAACGAAATCCTGAGTGATTAATGATCAGAAGAAATAGCAAATAGCAACAGGTTTATGTTACTGGCTATGCAGCATTGCCCCAGGACCCACAGGGGGGGCAAAGGTCTGCAGGGCCAGAGACCAGAGACACAGGCACAGGCGATCGGTGTTTGCCAGAGTGGTGGGTCCGTGGTATATTACAAATTGCTAAAAGCTGGGTGAGAAAGATTTCAGCGTCCTAAATAGGGAACTCTGGAACAAGTATTGCTTTGTTTCCCACGAGTACTAATTTACCTCTTACCAAACTTTTTTGTACCTAATGGGCTTCAACCACTAATGGCATTGGTAACCTTCTCCATCCCCCTCTACCACCCCACCCCAAATAGTGTGGACATTGGATCCCCAGTGCCAACTGTTTCACTCCACAGATCTACTCCTCTTACAGGGCACTATCCATTAGTATGGGTATCCATTCAGATGCTCCAGCCAGGTTCATGCTGATTTATGTGTCTGCTGATCTGGACAGCAATATAGGGTCTCTGATGCTTCTGGTTCATTTGGAGCATATCAGCTGACACATCTTCAACCTTGCAGGTTAAAAACTTCAAAATCTGTAGACAAAACTGACAGATTATACTTCAGGGTCCATGCATTTCTCCTCTTATACCCCTCTCCTAAACCTCCAGCTCCTTACTTCATGATTCCCCATAACTTTTCCCTGTCACTTCTTTACACTGGTGGATGTCCCCAGCCCTATTCCTTCCCAAAACATAACTTAAAATTATGCAATGTGGCAAAGCATAGAGAAGTTAAAATCCATTGAGTTAACAGGTTTGAGAGAGGGCATTATTATGGCAGAAAGCATTCTGGATATTGCTCAACAATTATTTCACCTATTTCAGTCACTTTGCATGTTGCAGATCTTGTTTCTATCTTCTCTGAATTTCCATTTCCCCTAAAATGAACCAATTCAGATGTAGATGGCTTCCTGAAATCTGAGGACTGGCCAAAAGTCCATATTAAAAAAATGGCTCTATTTGAGACAGAAAAAACCCCATCAAGGTAATATATGGACTTGACAAGTCAGCTATAAGCACCTGTTCGTCTCTTCATAGATGAAGTTCAGTTGAGTCCATCTTGCTTCTAAAATTGTCTTGACACTACTGGGAATGTTGGCTCAGAGTAAAGGAAATGAACAAACCCAGCAGCTCTGCCAAACTCAGAGCTATGTATGCTGAACGTACTGGGAAGCAGAGGGAAGACTTATTATTTACCTCACAGTCACTGGCAAATTTTACTCTCATATTTCATTTTCCATGAAATTATACTCAGACACAGGAGAAAAGTATCAGAAAGAGTATTCATGTATTAGCCAGGGTCTACATGATAGAGGCTATCAGAGATACGAGGTCTTAGTTAAGGGGTTTCTATTTTTCACGAATGAGGACAAGATTTTTAGATGTGAGGAAGTTGCGGTCACTATAAAGAGAAGGGAGTTTTATTATCTCAGATCTCCATGCTGCTGCCAAGTTCTTTGCAGCTGCTGCTTCTCAGAGTAATCTCCAGTTAAGGAGGTGCTAAAAAAACCAGTGATATGAAGACAAAAGTAAGTAATTTACTAAACGGGAAACATTGTAAAAGTAAACTCATTGGGTCAGAACAAAAATCCCTGATCTACAGCATTTGAACCAAGCTTCTCCTGAGACTGCCAGTGGTAGAAAACAAGGCAAGAATGCATCCTTGACTAAGAAGGTTGCTTCTAAGTGCTTTACAAGGCACCTAACATATTATATGCCTTGACAAAATCCACTTTTAAAAAGCAACCAACTAAAAAGCAGGATAATAGAGATGTGCAGCGGTTTATCCAAGGGGAGAAAGCCTATGACTCAAATCCAGGTCTGTTTGCAAAGTCTGTAAATTCAAACATCACCAGAAGTTGTTGCCAGCTTCACAGAATTGTGGTGCCTGGTTTTCACTGAACTCTAGGGTCGAAGTAAAAAATTTTTGTTCCTCATACTCAAAAGCTAAACTTTGTTTCCATTACAAAGTTTGCTTCTGAAGTGAGCAGCTAAAGACTCCAATGGACATTGGTGCAGTTTTGTCAATGTGAAGGGAAGATCTAACCTTCTGCTTCAGTAAGCTGGGGAGTGGGACATGAGAAGATTCCTGACAGAAAAATGTGGCTTCACTAGAAGGCTGGTAAACAAAACCTGTTTGTTCAGATGTTATTATAGAACAGCACAGCCACATGAAAGATAAAGCACGTCTTTGCTTCTGCACTGATCTCTCAGTTGCGAAAGGGTTCAGATTCGGCCAGGAGGAAGAGCACATTTGTGTTTTCTTTCAAAGTGCACTCTTGCTTTTGTTGTCCCAGTTCGCTATTCTTAGAGCCACTGGAGGCCCAGAGCCTTTTCAAGTCACTTTTCTTATTTACTGTCATTTGCTGATCATCCCAGCTCCTTCACTCTCAGGTACTCCCTGCTGCTGTTGCTATTGTTGTCAGCTATTGGCAAAAAACAAACAAGCAAAAAACAAACAAACAAAAAAGCAAATCACGCCTCCTCGCAGACCTCTTATCCTCCATATTTCACATATAGAGGCTGCCTTTCACATCATTAAATTGCTTCACCTCCTGCTGTTAGTATGCCTGCAGAGCTTTTGGTAGGTCCCTGTCTCTCCTGCTGAATGACGTACACCTTTCCAAATAGCTGTGGCTCTTACCTGGAACAATAACCCTTTGTCTCTTTCATCCCTGTTGTCTCAAGGCTTTCAATAACAACCTTCCCAATAGTTATTTATTGCTGCTAACAACGCACTAGTCACTAGTCAGGTTCATCCCGCAAATGCAGAAGGGCACATTTTGGGAGCAGCTATTAAGGTAGCAGCGCAATTTTTCTTCAGTTAATGTGAGTCATGGGGCTTAACTGTGTCTCACGCAGTATGCACACCCCCACCGGAATTTAAGAAGCATCAATCTCCAGAAGCACAGATCCTCTTCACAGTCACCTTACAGCTCAATTTTACTTTTTTTTTTTTTTTTCATCTGACTAGTATTTTTACAAACAACTGAGAAAGGTTTCATATTTTGCAACTATCATGTAACATCTATCAATAGCTGAAATAATTACCTACACCTTCTCAAGCACAAAGAACTGTATTACTTTTCCTCAATGTCCAGAATATTTCTTTAACATGTTTCTAAGCTACCTGAGTAAGTGACTATTTTTCCTTGAAGGTAGGTGATTATAGACTGCACATGAGGACAAGGGGCCATGACAGAGTGAAACATGCTGGCTTGGAGCAATCCTGTCAGAGCTAGCTGTCTGCAGGCAGGCTGAGAGTGGGCTACATGGATTCCTCTCCCTCCCTCATGAACTATTTCTTCACATTGTCTTACTTTTTACCTTTTGTTGTAATAATGACTCACTGTGCTTAAAAGCTGTAATTCTGGAATCTGAAAAGGCTCTCAAGTCAAAAAATGCTCCTCAAAGGAAGGAGAAAGAGAATAAACAGAAGTAGACTCAGAAAAGAGAGGTTTTAGAAATAGGAAGAAGTAGTGAATCAAGTATCTAATGGAGAGGCACGAACTTAAAACTATAAGAAAGGTGACATTTTCCAGAAATGTATCAGACAAGGGGAAAAAGTTCAAGTGACCATTATGTTTTCTGGGAATACAACAGGAAGGAAAGATGGCCCTGAAGTGGGTATTTTTTTAAATATTGCTAAGAGACAAGTACTAGATTTTCATCTACTCAGGTTTGCATAGGAAAGTGCTGAAGTTGGAGCCACTGATCAGGCACCACAAAAGATACTGAAGGGGTACATCACTTCTAGGATATAGAAAGTACTCTTGAGAGGTATGAGCTTTATAAAAGAAACTAATCAGAGGGGAAAAATTTCGGGGCCAGGTATTGCAGATTTGTAACTTAACTCAGAATGCATCATATACTGTTATTATAATCACTGTGTCAGAACAAATTGTAATGGGGATCAGATACCAAAATCAAGGGGAAAAATCTAATCAACAGTTCTGATTTAACCTGTGAAAATGCAGGAATTATTTAGCATTAGCAAAAGAGAACCAGGTCTGATTGCAAGAGTTAGAAGGAACAGAAAACAGAATTAGAGAACAGAGAGTAACCAAACCCAAAGTCAGTGGAGGTCAGAGGAAAATAAAAGAATTCCCAGATTTCTACAGGCCAATGAAAATCATAGCCAGAGTCAATGCAACCTGCAGCCCTCTGAAAGACCAGGCAAGATTTGTGTGTTTTAAGCACCCCGATTTTGGCAAGAACTGTTATATTTGTAGGGGGAAATATTTTGGAAGAGCTTGTGGAGCCAGATTTAATGTACCAATTAGGAAAAAAGGACTGATTCACAGTCTGTACAGTGAAAAATAATTTCTCAAAAGGGAATGATGTGAGCAGAGCATCATTCTGTTTAAGTTTTTATCAGCTTGACACTGGCTTTTGAACTAATCTGAGATCTCAAAGAGAAAATCTCATACTGCTGAGCACAGGACATGCTGTGCACAGACAGGATGGCTGCCATAGTGGGTGTTCAGAGCTCCATGAAAAAGGGCAATAACATCTTCAACATTCATTTTTAGGGAATAGACTACTGCATCTGTTCTAAGGGGGAAAACAGGTCAAATATGCAGGATCATTAAAAAGTAAAAGAAAAGACAGACAGAAGGCATAAAGACAGAAGGTAAAAGCACAGATAAAAAGAATGATGGACACAATAAGGTCTAGAAAGGGCAAAAAAAATGTTTAATTCTGAAAAAGGAGACGAAGGACAAAAATAAAGTAAAAAAAATAACATTAACATTAAAAATGTAAAGAAAAGAGTATTGTCTTTTATGGACAGTGTTCAATATAGCATTAAATGAACTGATTTATGCTAACCATATATATATATATATATATATAAAACACATCTGAATTATTATTCCCACTATTTAGAAATAGCACTGTGACAATGCAAGACATGTAATCTCACCCTTCTCTATTGGCCTGCACATGCCAGATATGCTAATAATAAATAATACACTACCACATGATTATGACAATTTGTGATGCTTTTCAAAATAGAGTAAGCCACAGTCTAAAGCCTTCTTAGAAAACCACTGAAATTGCCAGAAGGACATTTGAAAAGACTGGTGGGTAAAGCCCTTCTGGCTTACAGGCAGACACTACCTCCTTGCCTAACAACCAGGCTTAAAAGCAGGGCAGTAAAAAACCTTAAAATACAATGAGAAAACAACAGAACAGAAAATGCACATCACAAAAGTCTTTGTCCTTGTCATCTTCAAGGGAACATGAATTTATGTACAGGTTTAACAGTGAAGCTGTTTCTTACCCCAACATGGTAATTAGAATGGGGGAAAGGGATAAAATCAGGCTTGCTAGACATAAGCACACCAGGGTTTGAGGGATGGTGTGTTAGTGAGGTCCTTCAGTCTGCAATCTCAGTGGAGGCAGAGGATAGAGATCCATGCAGCAAAAAAGACCCACGTGTTAGAAGCCACAGAAGCACCTGAGATTAGTCACATAGGAATTAGGGCTTCTGCCTGCCAAAAGGTGGCAGGATCAGTGCCATTACAGAAACATGGCAGGATGGCTCACACAACTGGAGGGCTGCAATGGGTGGCTGTAAACTCTTCAGATGGGACAGGCAGGAAAGGAGAGGCAGTGGGGAAGCGCTGTGTGTGTTAGGGAGTGTTTTTGTTTTCTGGAGCTTACTAATGGTGATGGCAGGGTTGTTAATGATTTAGACTCAGGGGGAAGGCCAACAGGACAGATACCCTGGTGGGAGTTTGCTACAGACCTCCCAACCAGGATGAAGATGCAGATGAAATATTCTGTAAGCATCTGGGAGACATCTCACAATTGCTGGCACTTGTTCTCATGGGAGACTTCAACTTACCAGGTGTCTGCTGGAAATACAATACAGTGGAGAGGAGGTTCTAGTAGTCTAGTAGTCTAAGAGGTTCCTGGAGTGCATGGGAGATAAACTCCTGACACAATTGGTGAGTGACCCAACTAGGGAAGGTTGGACCTGTTTGTGAAAAGGGAGGACTTGTGGATGATGTGATGGTTGAAGGCTGTCTTGGGCACAGTGATCATGAAATGTTAGAGTTTTTGTTTCTCAGAAAAGTAAGAAGGGGGTCAGCAGAACAGCCGCCTTGGACTTCTGGAGGGCAGACTTGGGCCTGTTCAGGAGCCTGGTTGATAGAGTCCAGGCAGTTCTGAAAAAAGGGCAGGCTGGGCATTCCTCAAGGAAATCTTAAATGTGCAGGAGCAGGCTTTAACAGTAAGAGGAGTTGTTCTGCAGGTACTCAGTCCCCCGAGCTAGAAGACAGAGAAGGGGAGAAGAATGAAGCCCCCATAATCCATGCAGATATGGGAGTATATGGGGGTATATGGGGGTCAGTGACCCACTATACTACTTAGACATGCACAAGTCTATGGGGCTGGATGGGATCCACCCAACGGGACTGAGGGAGATGGAATTTTTCAGCCTCAAGAAAAGGAGTGGTAAGTCACCATCCCTGAAGGTATTTAAAATACATGCGGATGTGGCATTTAAGGACATGGTTTAGCAGTGGACTTGGCAGTGCTGGGTTAATGGTTGTACTCATTGATCTCTAAGGACTTTTCCAATCTTAAGGATTCCACGATTCTATGATTTCTGTGTAACAAAAGCCTTACAGCCAGAGAAAGGAACCGGATTAGTTACTTTCAGAGATAAAGAAGGAAAAAGGTATGCCCAAATCACGGAGTCTCAAGCAGAAGGGCCAAAAAGTCAGTCAACAGGACAGGGCAGAGAGTTAGGACTGAGCAGAACAGCACAGGGAACAAATTGAGCACATCAGGAACTAATGCCCATGAGATGCTCTGAATATCCAGGACTTACTCAAAGACTGAGGAGTTTTGTTATTAGACATGATAGGGGCATGCACATGCTGATTTTAAGAAGTAGTTAAGGTTGGTTATAAGCTTGACAAGTGGATGTTTCAGCCTGGATGTTGATCCTCTTCCACACTGAATTTGTGTAGTATGCCTTGCAGAATTTCCACTGTTGAGCTTTCCCTAGCTCTGTGATAAATTGCTCGGAGGAACCTCCTTTCTATACCTTTTTCTCTCATTAAGATGTTTAAGTAGACTCATTAATATAACATTTGGACAATACCCAGGCAGTAGCAATGACCTCTTCTCTGTTAGCTGAACAGAATTGGAGATAGAGTGCAATTGTTTTTACACTTTTAAGTGTTTCAGGGGGTTGCTAAGAAGATTTCATGGCAGGAAATTGGGGATTGCAAAAAATGATGCTGCAGGTGAAGGCAAGTCAATCGTTTGCTCCAGTTTCTGAACAGTATGTATATTTTACGCTCTCAAATTGTCCCAGTCTTCCTTTGACCTCTAGAAGTGAACAGTATTTACAATGTTACAAGTGATTAGGAATGACATGTGCAGAACAGTCAGTCTAAACCTATATTTCTATGGATTTTTATCTACCTAGCATTTCACCACAGACACAGCTATTTCCTAGGGCCTTTCTGTCTCAGCAACCTGAGTTTCTGCGCCTATATTCCTGAAATCCTTGCTTTCTATTGCATCCACTAGGTACTAGCTAGAGAAACAGCAGGGTGCAGTGGCTCGTCCAGAGCATGTTGGTGCTGGTAAGGGCAGCTGGTGTGTGCACCCCGGTTTAGCCAGCAGAAAGTCAGTGTCCGGCTGATGGTGCTGCCTTCTTTTATGGTAACACTCATTTGGCCCTTCCTTCTCTAATCAAGCACAAGTTTTCTAAAAAAAAAAGTTAGGAAAAAAGTGTCCTTGAAACATCACCGTCTCTTTTTCTTGTGGCTCGTAGACAAGGCCATGAAAAATAAGGGACTGATTTCCCTCTTTAGAGATAATCTGCAATATTTTCCTTCATTTGCTTCAATTGGGGCTTACAAGCTCTGGAGAGTGATCAATTTTTGAAAGTTTCTCAAGTGAAAGCTGTTATGCAGCAGGGGATACAACCAGTCTACTCCTGATGTGGCAGCCTGTGAACAATGTGGAGGCTTTTATCAGTGTGTATCTAGGAATACTGTTTGCAGAGCCAGGTACAGGATGATATTTATAGCCAAAGAGGCTGGAGTGCGATTCACCTCAATTAAAATTCAGTGTCTACAAAAGGTAAATGAACCACCCATTTCTCTCTCCTGATTCTCAAGGGAAGCTGCCCTGGCTGCAAACATCTGCAGCATAAAAATCTAAGGATAGGCGAAAGGAATCTCACCCTAATATCCAGTCAATAACATCCCTTTTATTTTACTTTCATGTAGCAATATTCTCAAACAGAAAAATACAGGTAAACATAAAGCAACATGGCAAGATATTTTTAAAGCACAATCTTGCTATAAAATGCATGAGTGCCAAATAAATCTGTCCCCTTGGTGACAAAGTTGTCAGCATTATCTTGACAGGATGCTATCATTCAGCTTGCAAATGCTGAATATCTGGTGGAGTGAGTGGACTGCACTTCATCAAAATCCACTTCTCAGTACAGCCACTGCCAACACCATGAGTTCTCACTGTAATTAAGAAAATGTAAAATGATCCCCCACAGAGAAGAGTACAGTAGCAATGAAGGGAACAGAGTCAAGTCCAAGCCTAAGCCAGCAAATAATTTTCTTTTTACAGCTTCCCAGAAAGGACTTGGCAAGGGACATAAGTAGACAATGGAGCACAGTGAATTGATGAAGGCTTTATCATGATTCTACTTCTCTGTCATGCTGAAATGCATTTCACTGAACTGTACTCCAAGAAAACCCAACTTATATAAGGATGTAGCACATATATATGAATATGACTATGTATGAATGCATGTATTTCTCTCAAAAATGAGTACTTTGTAACTTACTTGAAGCTTGCAGCAGTCACTGTTGTCAAGACTGACCACTTCTACCTTTTTGCCTTGTAGAAGTCACTGACACCACTCACCCTGGGAAACTCTCAAATTCAGTTCCACAATGTGTTTTTCTGCTAGATTCTCATTACCACACATTCTGATTTGCCTGAGGCAGCTATTAAACCCCTTGTCAAGTCACAGCTTACATCTTGAATCCTATCTTCTTTTAGCCCAAATTACTTCTGTATTTTTAATAGTCTGAAATAGATACTGTGCAATTAAAGCATTTTAAAAACATTAATTGACACTTACAACAATAACTCATTTTGTTGTTTTGTGTCAGAAAAGATATTTGTCTGCAGATACAGGATTATTGCAATTGCTTTTAGTGTCCCCTTTAGTTTTATGTCCAATAAACAGCATCAATCCTTTGTGAAGACAATATAATGTTCTCAGTGTCAGAAGGGAACTCACATACAATGGCAAGGAAAAATTGTGTTTGCCGTAGCCTTAAACCAAGTAAGATCAAGTATAGTGAAATGAGTCACTGATTTCTTTCAGCTTTCAAAAGAATGATCTAGAGAGATGGAACTTTGAAAATTTAAAGCAACATAGAAAAGAGAAATACATGTGGACACAAAGGGCCACATATCAGTCGGTGTAAACCAGGAACTTAACTTTCATGGCACTACACTAATTCCCACCAAATGACTGTCTGGTCCACTTTAAGTGCCAGAAAAAAAATCTGGGTAACATGGAAACCTTCTCCTTTTACCTCAGATATGCAAGATAAGCATTTGTAGTTTGGAACTTGTAGCTTGTTTTTACTGTGCACTGTTGTTAAATCCCATGTTCCTACTCTTTAAACAGTTCTTGATGTCATTTCATCCAGTTTCTTGTCTGTCACAACATTAAGCCTCTTTCTAAGCTTCTGAGAACAAAATACGCTTCTCTCAGTCAGTCACCCTTCCCAGAGGTCATATTGGTAAAATATGAGATGGGTGAACTGTTCAAGCAGTTTGAATTATTTTAACTCCATCTAGACTACCAGACTGAAAGCAATGAACCCCTGCAAGAGTCCAGATTCACAGCAGTGGCTGGTTTCTTTTGGAGATATGCCCCTTTACCAGAAGGGGGTTGGAGCCTACCCAAGTGTGAAGCCAAATCTTTGGCAGAGATGGAACTCAAATTGCTGGATTCTATCAAAACTCTACTTCAGGGATTTTCAAAGGCTTCAGGGAAGTGACTGTGTAGGTGTTTAAAATGGACCCTAGGGAATTTTCTCAGCACAGAGTTAAGGTGAATCAGGGTTAACCTCCTGATGCACTGAACAAACCAAACACTCCCTTGGAGGTGTGCAGTACAAATGCAAGAAAATGATGGTTCCCCACTCAGGTTCCTGCCACTTTTCTTCAAATTCCACGTCAAATGCACCAGGAACGAAAACAGATGCCATAACAAGTCAGAAGTTTCCATCCTGTTACTTATATTGGAAAGAAATAGATTAATTCAGAACAAAAGATAACTCTGTCATTGACAGATGGGGATAAATTAATACAGTGAAATCTCATTGAATGAGACTTCTTCTCAAGTCTGGGATTAATGAATCCTTCACTCCTTTCTCTTCCAGCAGCATTTCCAGCAACATTACCTTTTTTTTTTTTTTTTTTTTTTTTCCCCAGGGCAGACCGGGGAAATCTTTTGTTAAGTGGCTGAGGACTGTTCCTTTCTGTCCCTCGCCCCCTGTGGCCACTCGCTGCTTCCTTGGCTTTGCAGGCTTCACTCAGTAGTGCTCCCTCCACAGCTTCTTTCAGCTGGTATCTCTCCAGCCTACCCCTGGCAGCTGGGGGTGTCTCCAGCCACTGACCCCGTTCTGCCAGGGCCCCAGTCCTGCACTGCAGCCTCCTCACTGTGGGAGCCTCTGCCGGCCACTCACCCCTGGGGAGGCAACATGGCTTTTCATTCACCTTCTTCCACCCTACTCCCTATACCCACACCCCCAGTCTCGGGACTTGGAGACTGCACTAGCCAAGAGTCTCCTAGGAAAATAATGCATTTTTGACAGAAAATTGCATTTTCACATTATTGCATTATTGAGGAAAATGTATCATCTAAAACCTGTTCAGAAGAAATCCCCTCACTGTTTCCAACTATGTTAAAGAAACTTGTTAAATTAAATAAATTAAAATTCTTCTAAATTAAAAAAGAAAAATATCACATGTACCACATATTTTAAGTTTGAACTATTCTTAGAAGGGCTCTTTAAAAGTCAACTCTTCAAATTTGTGTAAGTCAGCACAATGCCACTGAGACACAGCAGCAGAGAATCTGGTCCCATGATCTGTGTCTCCAGACCTACTGTGAACTGCAAACCCACCCAGCTGTGACATTTCAAAATGAAAGCTCTTGAAAGCTTTTGTAAATTACCACATCCTGCCTGCAGACAGTCTCAAGAGGTATTATTTGCAGACAAAACCTCTTGGTAAATAGTATACCTAAAGAAAAACAGCTATTTAGAGCTCAGAGTAGTTACATGGTAATTATTTCTCAGTTTCCCACAGAAGAGGAGCCACAATGGGAAGTGACACTGGTTAGTGCTCTGAGGGCAGTTGCTATCATCATGAGACCAGTAATTGTCTACCTGTGGTTTCTCAGAGCAACATACTGAAATAATAGCTTGTCTGCAGCTGACTTTAAACATATCTAATTATCTCATTCAACATGCACCTGTTACAGTCTCAGAGGTTCTAGTAAATAATGAATTTAAACCCTTCCTCCAATTTAAGGTTTCATTGCAGATCTCATAGCTTTGAAACTACGTATTCCTTGATACAAAACCTCCATGGTTACAATCACCAAATCAAGTGTAATAACCTTTCTCAACCAGATGAAATACTAGGTGATCTTACTTGGGCTGTGAATATTTTTAAGTAGAAGAGTCTCAGGGAAATAAGAAATAACCACTGAAGTAAGATCATCATTGGAGGGATGCTATGGGCCTGTAATGGGAATATAACTGGATCACAGAAAGGTTAAAGCCCCTTAAAAGATAGAAATCTTAGTACTAGTACAAGACACCTTGAAGGTTTAAGCATCATCTCTGAAGTGAAGTATAAACACCCTTCTTAAAGCAAAACGACCATCCCAACATGATTTGGGAAAAAGAGCTTGTGACTGACTTCTTAGCAAGCACTCACAGAAAACACATCCCTGAGCAGATTCCCCTCAAATTGTTTCACCTGGGAAACTTTTAGGCCAGTGTTAGTGACCAACAGTTTTACTATTCCTCACAACTGTTGGTCTGACATTCCTCCCACAATTGCCACAAAAGATTGCAGTAAGAAAGAAGAGGTCCCAGCTTTAAAGTATGTAGGCTCATATTTATCTTTCATACATATTTTATTTTGTTTAATGTGATTTCATAACACAGAATGAATTAGAAGACTATACTGGAAAAGACGGCATCAGAAAGATGGGAGACTGGACTAAATTAGCTGCCAGAATTTACAGAGGGCACTCAAAACCCTAAATAGATTTAGTTCTGCTGCTTGAAACATTCACGCTCTCAAGATGGAATCAGATCAGTCTAAGGTGCTATTTCTTCCAAGAAGTTCTTGACAATTCTTCAGAACTAAGCTACATTAAAACACCGGAGGAAGGTGTTAACTCTTTTAATATGTAGACCCGTGCAAATTGCAGGCACATAGTGTGCCCAGAGATGAAAACCAAGAGCAGATATATAAATGGTACCTCTCATCAGTGAAGCATGTCTCATGTGTCTTCTCAATACCAAGGGCTAAATAGCAAGCTTGTTCCAGTCACAAGCACAGCAACCATTCAGGCATGACTGACTCAGAAACAGAGTCTGTGTTTCAAACACACAGTTTTAAGTTCCTTAAACATATATCCTACATACTACTCTCAGCACATGGCTAAAGCTACTCACTCTTCATCTAACATACAGTCTTGGTTCTTTTGTCCTTTACTGGCTTTCTGCCCTCTGCACAGTCTAACCCTGAATACTTCACAGACCACAGGAAGGTGACTGAGTTATCTCCAACTTAGTCATGTTTAACAGCTCAACAACTGTAGAAAGTGTTCAAATGAGTTAGGGGAGTGAAATGAGAACTAACAACCACCCGACGTTATTTACAAGAGATCTCATGATTGTTCCCTCTCGGTCAGTATCCTGCACAGATCAGAAGAAAGCAGGACGAAAAGGGAATCATGTTTAAACATTGAATGCCTTCAGAAAGGTATCCCAAAGTATAATTCTCACTTCAGACAAAAGGTGAAATCACACAAAAATCTGCACCTAAGAGTTGAGGCTAATGATCAAAAAAGTGGACTACAAACTTGCCATAAACTCAAGGAAATCACATATCTGACAACCACAAAATTCCACTGACTTCATATTCAGTAGGCAATGGTGTAATTAGTGTTTAAGTAACTACACAGGTGGAAAGAAACAAACAAGAAAACCACACAGCCCCATTCACACATCGTAGACATTTTTCAAGAGGCAAGCACATTCATAAAAAAGATTAGCCTTGAATATTTTATCTTCAAGGCTAATCAATATTTTATCCTGCAATTTGTGGGAGAATAAAGTTATTCCTAAAGAATGCAGCCATTGCACCAATTTAGGAATATCATGATCAAGTGTATTTCCAGCTGTAGACTGTGGACTACTGCTGACTTGTAAAATAGCAGGGCCCTGAGACAACTGAGGAAATCATCTAGACCATAGACTTATTTCCACACAGCAAAAAAAGTTGTGGGAAAATAATAATGTAAAAAGTAGCTTAATTCTGGTTTCATGGCAAAAGAAAAATATCATGGCAACGCTGTCTAATATGGCTCTTAAGACAATCTTTCAATTTAAAAGGGGTAAGAAATGGAGGTACCATACCCTCTTTTTTTTTTTTTTTTCCAACCCAAGTTACACATGGCAGTGACACATTTCTACCAGGAACTACTTATGTCTATTGTTTTAAAAAAACCCCCAAACTTCTGTATTAAGTATGAACATAACAAACAACAGCAGACACTGCCTATGGATTAAACAGAGCTGAACATGAAGCTATGAAATTTCAGAGACTCTTTCCATTTAAGAAAAGTTAGTTTGTGCCTCTGCTTTCTTCCTCGTAACCCTAAGATATGGTCATCTTTTTAAAGATTCAATACCAGTATATTTAGTAGCTGGACATTTTTCTCTACATTTCCAACACCTTTTCAAGCACTCTATTATTGTAGTAAGAACAGAGAAGAAAATTAATTAATAAGTCTTTATATGATTTAAATTATCATTTCTGAAGTGTATGAAAACATTCAAAAGTGTTTATATCTCATGAACTCTAAAACAAATTTTCTATTTAGGAACATCTATAGGAATCGTTTCCAGGGTCTTTTTTTCTAGAGATAGAATTCTTTTGTTAAAGAGTTGGATGGATATAATGTAGAGATTGCAAGGTTAAATCAATTGAGCCCCAGAGATGATCACTGTAAAAGACTCCTTCTAGCAAGAATTACATTCTTTTATTCTCAGTAAGATCACCTCACCTTGAATGAAAACAGGAGTAATGTTAAATACTTGCTTTCAGTTGGCTGCAAGTGTCGGCTGCAAGATCCACAATTCTGTCTCTGTTTTGTTGCTCTCAATCTTAATGGTCTTCCCAGATTTAATTTACACAGTAGAACTTAGTTTGCTCTCTTCAGTACTGAAATTCATTTCTTTTCTTCAAGAGTTGAAGGTCTACCCTGTTCTACTACGCAGCTTCATACACATGGCAAATTAGGAGGCACAGAAATTTGACTACACACCCAGGATTCTCTTCTGAGTGCAGGAGGGTGCCTGGTGAGTGAAGCAGTACACATCTGAATCTTTTCTTCCTCGTCATTTGCAATTTGTTCTACTGAATCTGGAACAGCCATTTAAGAGCAGGCAAAGTGCCATCTTATGGGAGTGGTATGAGGACAAACTCCCAAGAGACTACGTATGGAAATCAAAGTTGTTCAGTGATGGCAGTATTCCAAGCTAGGAATGTCCAAGCAGCTGTGAGGGATGATCTACCCTGCCTATTTTTAATGGGATGTGTCACTGGGCCTAGATTAATTTCAGAAATAAAAGATATTTTTGCAGATATGTGAAGGGATTTTCTAGGACTGCTGAATTCAGATCAGTATAATGCAATAGTGGTGCAATGATGGAGATTTCCAGGTCTTTTGGTGTGTTCTGCAGGGAGCACTGCTGGGCACACTGTAAAGCTGGGAAGAAGTATGCCATCATGCATCAGTGAATGAACAACAAGCACATGCTTTCTCCCAGACTGTTCTAACAGGGAGGATACAGTTTACCCTTCTCCTTGCAAATCCAGATTTATACAGAACAGAACACACGAATGTCTATGTCCCATCGTATTCCTGTTGAGATCAGTGGATACTCTTCCATAGCTTCTATGGAAATCTGAATAGTTTAACCTTGGTAGAGGGCCAGGATAAGTAAATCCTGTCCTGCAAATTTAGATCAGAAGACCATTCCTGTGACTTTCAGATTAGGAGATCTACGTCTCCATTATAATACATCTGACCAACAGGATTTAAGCTTTGTACGCAGTTAAGCTCCTTGGGGTTGATTTCTAATTCAAAAGAATAAGGTGTGAATGCTCACATACTGCTTTATCATACTGTCATGGCAATGAAATCCTCATAGCTGCAATGTCATTGTTAGTCACACAGCAAAGGACAGTCAGAGGATGTTCACTGCCTCCACTCCCCTCAAAGGTTAATACCACAAAAAAGTCCTGTTCCAAAATACTGAAACATCTACTACTAGAACATCTATTTCAGGACCACTGTACTGCAATTTTCTTCATACGTATTGACATTCTCTTTAATGCTCTGTGTTTTCCCCTTTTCTATGATAAACCAACTTCACTACTGAAACCTACCTCTTTTTTTTTTATGGCATATATTTTAAGAAATATGAAAAGGAAAGCTGTCTAATAGTAAATATGTTACAGGGGACCTCAAGATTATTTGTGAGATAATTCTAGATAAAAAACTTTAGTATTATAACAGATACCAGGCTGGTATATTATGCTGAATAATGTTTTAACTTACTTTTAGATACTTAAAAAAAAAAAAGAAAAAAAATCAAATAGAACGTACTTTAGAACATGTCTTTTAATTGATGAATTATTTCTACAGTGCTGCAGTATTAACAATCTCTAAAACAAGTATCTGAATCTATATCCAAAAAAATCTTATAATCTTTGCAAATAAATAAGTTATTAAAGTGTCATATCATGTTGTTTTCCTGTCTCTGTAAACTGCTAATGATAACATATTTCAGAGGAAATAACAGTAATAAGCAGCTGCAGAGCAATTATATTATTAAGAATCTTTAAGTACAATTCTATACATGGTACACTTAGATAAATGTTTTTGTACTTACACTTTCACAAAACCATAAACCGAAAGGACACTCAATACATTCAAGACCGACCACAAAAGCAAGAGAGGTATGAATAAAAAGACAACATGTTTCAGGTGATACAACATGACACAGAAAGCATCGAACTTTACCAGCGACTACCAGTTGCAGGCCTGAACCTGACAGCGAGTTCCTATGAGAGGGCTAGAGTTACCCAACATCCAGGTTCTCCACAGTTTGTCTTGGTATAGCTTTAAGTTCACTGGCCAGGCTTACTTTTGTGACCTAAGAGTTCATGAGACAGGTCTTCTCCATTGAGGAAGTCGTAAGGATGACTCACTTAGGCACATCTGTAAAGCCTTCAGTTCTACTGAAGGCACTCAGGACCTCTAGAATGGCACCAGTGGCGTACAGTTTTACTCACTGAACCACTGTGAAAGCAAGTTTAAGGACCTAACCCTAGCAAATAGAAACCTGCCACTTTAGCAGTCTTGCAAAGCACTGTAGACAATAACAATACTGCAACTCACTTGAGCAAGAGAACACAGAGCTTTGCAGAAACATGAGGTGTCTGCTTTTTAAACAGCCATTGTAATAAACACAAAATGAAACATTTTAATGGGCTACAGTTAATCATCTATAAAAACTGTACGTTCAGAATGAATTAAAATTGTAAACTGGTAATAAATAATACAGTATCATTCAGCACATTTTAAAATATACATTATGAAATAAATTTTAATTTTCAGAAAAGCTTTCAACCTTTTTGTTCAAAAACACATTTAACCAATCCTTTACGAACTGCAGCCAGTTTGCCTGCATGAAAATTTTGATTTATGAAGCCCTTACTGCTTCGTGCAGAACACTTATTTATATTAACACTTATTTGTATTTCCTTCCTTTTTTTTCTTTCTAAGGTAGATTAAGTAAGAACTGAATTGACAAAAACTGTTCATGTAGCAACTATTATAAATTATTATATTTGTAATTTGTTTTCATTATAGTTTATGTAGTAATCACATAAATATCCAAATATCCACTGAAGTAAGCTACTGTGAAGACTTCAAGTACCACAGTCAGAGCAGTAGCTAGACTTAGATTTAAAATATTCTATCTGAATAAGAAGAGGTAGGTTCCATCTGGTCATGGAAACACCTCCTGATTAACTAGCCATTGCAATCTATCCATTAACATGAACCTGGCTAAATGTTATGCTCAATGGGAATTAGAAGCAGCATGCTGCACTATTTATCCAAGGCAGTTAATTTTCAACCAGATGACTGAGAGCAGTGTGGCATGCCCATCCTGGCACACCAGTATAGCTCAGGATATATAGGCTAATAAATAGTAAGTAATAAAGATAGCTGAGTGGAGCAAGAAAGCCCTTTCTGCAGCACACCCTTTGTCACAGAGATCCTCCTGAGCTCCCTAGGCAAAAGCTATGAGAGCACACTGAGCTTCCTCTCTTCCCACATCCTGCGTGGTGAGAGAAATTACATCTATCAGCTACTGTTCACAATGGCCCCGGTGACCCCTTGGCAGCTAATGCAGGAGATGCAATGTCTCAGCATCATATTCCTTTCTGCTGTCCATGCCCTGAGGCCAGGATCTGGCTTCCAGACATTCTGGGCAGAGTTGTGATGACACAGGCCACCTCAATCTGTCTCAAAACAGCCTTTTACAGTGAGAACACTGTGAGAGTGCTGGGGAGAACCTCAAGAAATCCAACTGGTTTTAGCTGGATTATATATGAAGAATGCTGTGTTTCTGTTACTACCAATAGTAGGCAAGATCACCTGATGAAGAGGAATCTCCTTCCAAAGGCATATTCCTGTGTACTGTTATTAGAAAAGCTTCATAAGGCTATGTTCTGTATAATTTCATTTCAGAAAGCATGCATAGCACAAGTAAGAAAATAATTTGTTAAAGACTACATGAAAACATTAGAGATGTTTATGTTTGAATACATTTCTAATCTTACATAAGCAGGAGGATTTAAATGCTTTAGAAAACTAGGAATATTGCAGAGAAGACTACAAAAAAAAGTGTAAAAAAGAAGTTGGAAAGAGAGCACCATATGAAAATCATACTTAATTTTAATGTCTATTTAACTAGCTAATTAAATGCTTCATGATGTTATACTGAAATTTAAGTAAGCTACCTAGGAAGTCTGAAGTCAATAGCAAGAGGATTTTACTTGCAATTCTAACTATCTTTCAGAAGATATTCTAACAATATAGCAACTACCAACTGGAAAAGAGGAAAAGGCCTCAAGCTGTGCCAGGGGAGTTTCGATCTCCCTGGTCTATGAAACATTGAATGTGATACTATAAGTAATTTTTAGATTTATTAGTACTCATTTATCATGACTATATTGTAGCTGTAAATCAGTTTTTAAATTGTATCATTATGTTGTACACTGTTGCTTCATGAAAGTGCAACACAAGATTTTAGCAAACAGTGCTGTATTTTTTTCATCTCATATATGCAAAAGGATATAAAAATAGCTCCTTGATTGAACATATAATATCCTTAGGCCACAACAAAAACAAATATAATACAATATTATAGTGCAAGTATTCCTTTTATTGCAGGAATAGTATCTGTGGGATACACTCATCTGACCAAGGATTTCAAAATCACACTCTTAAAGTATCCAATGCATTTTCAATTAATTGATAGCTATAGTCTTCAGTGAGCTGCCCTGACAGTAAAAAAGATACAGAACTTAATCTAATCTTAGTTAGTTATATTTAATCACACTATTCTGCTTGCTAACAGATTTATTTCTGAAAAATGCCATGATGTTCCTCAAGGATCAAAAAGCAAGAGAAGTTTATAAAACAGTACTCTAAGAACTTTGAACAAATACAACTGCTAGTCTGAACATGTGTAACACACCTATTTTGTGATTCAGTGTTGTAAATATAGTTTATATTTTAAACCTTTAATAATTTTAGCTGCATACAAAACAGAGAAGTAGTATGTTAAATTATAGCACCTTGTGTGATATTTGTTTTAAAGAATACAAAGATTCCACCTTTTAAAAGTGAAAAAAATACAACTATTCTATTTCAAGTCCACTATGCACCTGTTGTTTACAAGGAAACTCATTTATGTGTAACAAAGACATGCATAAATATCACAAATTTAAGGCACAAAATGGAATTTGAAAGTCAGAGATATAGCAAATCCTTGCTTTTTTTAATCAAATTACCTGATACACCAGAAAAAGGTGCAGCTACAAATTTCAAAAGAGCCGCATTACCATAGAATCATTGAAACTAAAAATGGAAACTGCCTGTTCAAGTGCGTAGTTTAAACTCTTGTGAAATCTAGATGAAAACTTCCCAAGAAATTGTATGCATTGATAAGCACTACTGTGTCATTCCACAACAGAACTGATCTCATTAGCAGGGTCTTTCTCCCGACATTCATTGGTATTTACCTTGTTTCAAATTCATATAATCAGTTCCAGTTGCACCTTCACACTTAAAAAAGCCTCTTCCTTTACATGTATTTGTCATATAACAAAAAATTATACATATTAACGACTCAATCTTTCCGACTTCTTTCTCACTTAAACTAATTATAGTTTTGTTCTGTAACTTTCCAGAAGATTGTCTCCATTCTTGAAGTACCCAAAAATATAAGACTGTACTCCAGATACCACCTCAGCCATCACAAGTATTCTGATTTCCAGCTGCCTAATGCAGCGCATGTGCATATATATTCTTCTTTTGACATCAGTGATGCCAGAAGCAATTTTGCTGCCAACGTTATCAAAGCTGCTTACCACATTACTACATTTCAGTCTTCTCTCTCTCTAAGTATCCAAGTTTCCTCAAATGCATTACCTTCTCTCTGAATCTCTTAGGCTCTGTCTAATTTGTTGAACCTCTCCCACTCAGGTATCATATAATGCAGTATCATCTGTAACTTTCATTAATATACTGTAGCTCCTTCTTGCAAATTATTGAAGACATTGAATAGAATTAGGTCAACACAGTGTAAACAATTAATGGAAAGCGAGCAATTAAAATTGCATAATGGGATGATTCAAAGCACAAATTCTATTTTAAGATGTTATTTCAAATATATTTTATCCCACAGAGTTATTTATAAGAAGTCAAATATCTCACTATAGCTACAGTTTCTAAATGCAAAACTGAGATTTTTCTGCATACATAATTTGTGTAGAATAGAAAACATGATGATAACCAGACTTCCTCTGCAAATGAGGCCCATTCCAACTACTGATCAGAGAAAGGTAGGCACATCAAGTCTGCTCCTCAGCAAAAACTCAATTTGATATCTGTTATTCTATGTATTTGTAAAATTACAAATGAAAATACAGTGAGATCCAAATTTGCACTGACAATCAAGGATTCAGCTGCTATCCTAAGTCCTACTGTAATTCAAAGATTGTTGAACACTGTGCTACAGTACTTATAACAGGAAAGATATTCTTTAATATAAAGCTTAAAAAACATTCAAGCTGCCTAGACTATAAAAACCACAATTACCCAATTTACACTTTGCTGTTTTCCAGAAGACTCACTTTCAGTACAACTTATCAACTCTCCTTCTGTTCTTGACGATGACTACAGGTCATAATACAACCTTCTGAACAGAAGGCAAAGTAGCCAACTATTCCAACACTTAAAGCTATTTGTGAACCTATTGAAAATAAGAAAATAATTTGTTTGAAGAATTAAACCATTAAAAACCAAGGTGAAACCAAGGATGAAAAGGTAGGTCTGAAAATATATCAGTTGTAAAAATAATAGAGTCCATGCTATTTTATGCACAGTTGTTTATTCTTGTTCTATGTTTTAAAACTTGGACTCAGAAAAATCACAGGAAGTACTGAGGTTTTACCCTCCTTTTTGTTTTCCACCAAAAGCACCATAGTTACACATCTTGATTCAATCGTCCTTTTCCACAATCACTTCTCCATGAAGCACCCTTCTTCTCTGCCGCAGCATGTGGAAGTAGAGTTGTGGAAATACTTGATAAAAGCATAAAAGAAAGCAAATTAGATGACAAAATTCAACAGATCACATAAAACACAATTTTGCAGAATGAGTAAAAATTATGGCACGCAGTGCTACAGTTGGTTAAGGTAAATAATAACAAGTCGTTAATATTGCAGTGAATTACAAAACAATGATTACTCAAAAGTCAGACAAGGTCCCCCTGAATACATACCTTGTGTTCAAGGACCCTTGCTTCAACACTTTCTTTCTAGAAACAGGACTTAATCACATTTGGGCAGTGCCTGAAGTCTTCAAATGTGTGCTAAGGTAAGCGTGTTTGAATTAAGACTTTGAGGATACAAATTTAACCTACTTGTTCAAGTCTCAAGTGAGGATATCCCTCTCTCTTGGCCCTCTGTCATCTATTATATTACTGTCCTGATGACAGATTTGATTCTTATACTTACTGGCTAGAAAACAGGATTCATTCCTGAAACATTAAGTTATATAAACAGCTGTAAAACCATTAATAAGTTATGACAGCTTAGGTCATTTTTTACTCACATCAATCTCACTTGCTGGCCTTCATGATTTCTTGTGACAAAAAATTTCACAGTGTATGTACATATTATGGAAGTCCATGCTTAAGGTCTCTTTTTCCCTTTATGAATGCAGATCACAGACCTTTTAACTTCAGTTTTCCTCCTTCTCAGTTTCTCTCTTTAACCTGCTACCTTGTTTCTAACCTCAGTCTAAAGATTATCCAAAATATTCTATTATATATTCTGTTAGTAATGTTATCTAAAATGTTACTTATTCCTAGTTTGATCTAGCCCCATTCGTGGCAGTGTATCAGAATCAGTTTGCTTTCTCCTTGTCTCCACTGCATAGGTACCAGTGGAAGAGAAAGACAGATAGTCTCTCTACTCTCAGCTTAGTTCAGCCAATTGATCTGTGGCTTCTGGTATCCATTAAGCACAAAGACAAACTGATTAAACCAGGGACTGAAGATGCTCTGAGAGATCTGAGGGGCAGGGAGAGAAGGGTTGATTTCTGTGAAAATGAGATCTTGGAGAATATAATTTCAAGTTTTTCCCAAGCATGCTTGAAATGTGATTTTTCAGAGATAAATGTGCATTAGTAGCAATAACAACACAGCAAATCTCTGGTACTACTTGCAGGACCATTTTTAAGCTGTTGCTTCAAAGTGGCTGAGGCACTGGAAGTCTCAGTGACACAGTTACAGACATTTCTGCGTGTAAGCAAAAAGTTTTTTTACTTTGTACAAGTCTTAGAAATGCTTTTAGCATTTTCACTGAAATTTTTGACAGCTTATGTGCTGAGACAGGTATCAGGACAGAAAATTTCAGTCTAACCAATTAAAGCATAGCAAAGCTTGGAACAACAGAAAGCAGGCTTTTACAGTAGAAAATGTTCAGCAAATTTTACTACAGGCAGTGCTTCCAGCTTTGCTGATGACTGATTATTAAGCTGTTAAAATGTTTCTACAGTTAAATAATACTTACACGGCACATAGGAGAACATGACAATAATTAGGAAGTAATAGTAGTCAAAGGAGACATTATATTTGTTGGGAAGTCTCAGTGAAAACATTCCTGTTTTCTTCACATAGGGTAAAGCAGCATATATGGTTAGCAGTTCACCTGCAACTCCAGCAGGATACAAAATGATAAAAAAGTTGTATCTGCATTAAAAAGTAAAAAAAAAACTTTGTGAGAAACACCCCACGAATTGAAAATTTTCTCTTGTTATTATTAGTGGCACAGCAATGTATTACAGTAGTTCCTGCACCAAAATCAAAGACCACATCCTGACTTGGCACAGAACACCAGTTTCATTTACTTTGGATAGAGTTGCTTAGATTTACAGAGCATGCATTCCTCAGTGCTTTTACTTAAAACAGTGAAGTATTAGAGTGTTTGTACGTCTTTGTAATAAACAATCCTAAAACTTGTAGTCTCCAATAATGATTTTTTTTACATGTACTGATCTTGCTCCTGTTGTCATTTGACAGGATTCAGACCAGGACTGAATCCCAAATTCAGATGATCTTACATATTTTCATCACAGTGCATGCACACTCGGCCAACTGTATGTATTTTAATTTATTTGAAAAGAATGAAAACATTGAGAAACATCAGCCTGTTTAACTTGCTACCACATGGGAAATTCAAATAATACTACATTTACCACTAATGGAAATTGGAATAAAAAAAATAAAAGAAAATGGCAGTGCCAGAAACTCATCATAACCATTTTAAAGGGAGAAGAAGATGTTCAAATCAAAGGCAAAGTTTAAAGAAAATGTGGTTTTAATGGCCAAAGGCCACATAGGCAGTGACAAAATGAAAAACTGTAATCAAAAGGCTTTGTGCTGTCCTTACACACAGTGCACCGTGGATATGCAGGTTCTCCTAAGGAAAAATTCTCCAGTTCATGCAGGGAACAGCAATGACAGCTGTTGGACAGAGAGAAAGGCACAGTGTGCACTCTCTGACCAAAAGAGATGAGATACAAAACAGCAGCAACTAAACATGAAACCCTCCTAGAAGTAAATGGGCTTAGAGGACTTGCAGATCAGAGTACAGATTAGGGAAATCACAAAATGGGTCAAGTTAGAGGAGATCATAGTGGGTCATCTGGTCCAACATTCCTGCTCAAACAGGGTCGTCCCAGAGCACATGGCACAGTGTCCAGACAGTTCTTGTGTATCTCCAGTAATGTAGACTCCACAACCTCTGTGGGAAACCCGTTGCAGTGATCAGTCACCTTCACAGCAAAGAAGTTCTTCCCCATATTCAGGTGGAACTTCCTGTGCATCAGTTTCTGTCCATTGCCTCTTGCCCTATTGCTTGGCACCATTTGGAATATTGTAGATTAGGGGAGGTATTAGAAGGAACTGATGCAATGACTTACACACAGTGTGTCTCTATGCAGTTAAAAAAACCCCAGAAATTCTGAACTAAAATTTGAAGCATACAAATTCCATTAACAACAGACAGGAGAATCTTTTACAATTATAAGCTAAAGATCAGAAATTCCAGCTCTCTTGGAGTACTGAATTTATGTCCAGTTGTGCTGTTTGTTTATCCATAAATCTTGATGGGATATTTTGGACTCTATGAAAAGATAACACATTTTCAAGTGTTTTGTTTATAATATATTTCACCATATATCTCTGCTATTAGAATATCGATTTTCTCTATTGTCTATATTAGGAAACAAAATCTTGTCATTCAAGACACACTGACCTGCTGGCAAAAAGTATGTCTGTCAATGGATGCATACTTCTTCCTGAAGCCTATATGAAAAACTATTAATGACTGCCAACCTGATTATTTTTAAGTTTGTCATTTAGTGCTTAAACATAACCAAGTCTATCACCTTAGGTACTAGCAAAAATACAACATATTATAGGAATGGACATAAATATCAGACATACCAAAGAAATATATTAGAAGCATCAAAACTGAATTTTCTATAAAACAAAAATGAAGCAAAATAACAAACTCTTTTAAATAAGAGTCACCTGCACTGAATGTAGGTTAGATATTTTCCTTTTAACATCCTAAGTCTGTCTTACGTGTATTTTAAAAATAATGAATACAGAGAATACTCTTCCAGTCTCCTGATAAACAGGCAGTCTCCGTAATGTATGTGATCTAGTGGCCAACCCTAAGTATGCTTCAAAATCCAAATAGTTTTTTGACATGGAATACACTTTTTATGTGTGCTAATAAGTCAGTATTTAACTTCACTACATGGATATACTCTTACAAAAGCTCTGATAAAGCAGAACTTCATATAAAGTAATAATATGCACACAGATTGAGTGACAACAATGCCCACGTTTTCAAAGAACTGACATCCACAAAGACTAGCACAGGTGCTTAATTTTGGGCATAGTATTCAAAAGCATCTTAGAGTCACACTCAAGTTAAAAGATGACTCCAAAAATAAAGAAAAAAAATTAAGAGTAAGCGAAAGCAGAGCTCAAACTGTGAGGCACAGAAAGCAAAGAACAAATCACACCCCAAACATCTCAGCTAAAATACTTTTAACATTTAAAACCAAGCAACAATAATCCCAAGTACAGAAAGCAACCAACTTGCACTTTGCTGGCACATAATGAAAGCTCAGAATTCTGCTCTCCTGAGTGTTAGCTCAGCATGCGTGAAACTAACATGCACAGAACCATGAGAAACTGAAGTGCAAGACATCTCCACCTGGCCCATTTAATGAAGTATGGCAAATGGTTGAGCAGGTTGAATGTGTAGAAGGAATATCGAGTAATCTCTGTCACAGTCCATACCACCAGAAAAAGAATAACGCTCTCCTCATTCTGGATCTGCAGAAGTATAAAGAACCAACATTTTCTTTATCCTTAAGCCTCTTTTCTGGGCAAATGCAACAGAATTCTTTTTAAGATTCATGGAACAGAACTAACACCTTGTAGAAAAAGAAAATTTTGTCATAAAAGTGATTTGCTGAAACCATTACCAGGTACAGTCCATTATCAAATGTATTTACTAACAGACATTTTGCAAACTGAGCAATCTTTATCTATTATGCAAATATCAAATATAAAACCCTATAATTATGCTTATTCCTCCTCTTTGTTCTCTACCTGTATTTTCACTACACTAATGGCCCCTCTCTTTTATTTGTGGTTGATTTGTTTATTTTCTTACTCCTCAAAACAGCAAGAACAAAACAATGCTACAGAAGATATGTACTTTTCATAATCAGTTTTTAACCATCCTGCATTTCACTACTCTGTCTCCCAGACTTTCTCTTACTTTTTATCTTGCTTCTTCCTCACTATATAATGCACATCTCCATGAAACTTTAGATGAAAGGAATTGCTTTGTATAATCTGCTAACTGGAACTTGGTCACAAAAGATCAAGTTTGGCAGATTTCAGAGAGCTCTAAGATAGTTAAGTAGGTGGATCACAGATGGCTCATTAAACGAAGAGTAGTTGGTAGATCAGGAGCTTTGGGTAAACCCACTCAACAATCCTGTTTAAGTTCTGAGTCATTAAACTGCCTCATCAGTAGGTAGCACATCTACTTTTTCAAAACTTCGGCTTTTTCACTCTGAGTGAACAAATAAACAAAAGTCCCCAAATACAGAGAAGGCACCTGGGGATCTATTACAAACACTACCTTCTGAAAGGAAGAATTACACGCAAGTAATTTCTTTTCTTTAAGTGGGAGGAATTTTGTAATACACTTCCATGCCTGAAGGCTGAAAAGCTCCAGGGATGTCTGTGAAATAAAATAAAGTAACACAAGTTTTGTTAAAATTACAAAAAAGGGAAATGATTTTTTAAAATAAAATCCAACACAGTGACAAAGCTTACTGCTATCTCCAGGATGCTCAAAATTCACAACTCTGTCAAAAGTCAAGAAGAATGGTAAGTGCTCATAAAATCACCCCCCTGAAATGTGTCAGTTAGAGAAGGTGCATTTTTAGTGGATTTCACCAACATCATAGAAAACATGGGGATATAAAAATAGTACCAAAATCACAAACAAAATAGGAACAACTGAAATGCAAAGACATCCAAACTAAGAAGCAAAAGTAAAGACAGAATTAGGCTGTTCTTTGCCTCATGAAATTAGAGACAAACATAGATAACCCAAGCTTGGATTCATGTCAGTGCTAAATCCAAGCTGAAGAGCTTTTAAATAAGTATGCAGAGAATTTCTATCTGCTGCCTTGCAAATCTCCAGTCAAGTGGAGAGATCTGGGTCTGGCTATTATCACTGACATGCCTCTCACCACCTAAAGTGACCCTGAACATTCATGCCTGCTAAGCAATAACGGCATGAAATAAAATCAGACATACATTCGCATGTATTTTTTTCTTGGACACAGCTTGACTTACTGTACTGTAGATATAGGAAATAAAATAAATTACTGGATATGCTAAAGATCTAATCCACTGCAGATAATAAAAATGGCAAAATGCAGTGCTATAGTTCAGCTTCTATGTAAACATTCAATATAAACACCTTGTTAATCTCTGAGACATTTTTCAAAAAAAAAAAAAAAAAAAAAAAAAAGCTATGAAAAGCCTATTCCATGTTAAGAAAAGCAACAGTAAAGAAAAAGATGCAGTATGGAAAATTAGTTCTCCGTGAACTGAAACAAAGAGATTTGGTAACTGAGGCAGGTGCTAGGATGACCCATTTGCAGAAAGGCCTATGCCATCTGCTGGTGAGACAGTTTAATGGCTCAGCTTTTCAAGTTCTGAAGAGACTCAAGAGCACAAAATCCTTCACTTAATTCTTACACGCCTTTCACAGAAAGCAGACCTCAGAAACTGACCCGAATGTCCTACCTACTAGCTGTAAGCAGTCTGCTTCTTTCATTCTGCTAACGAACCACTAGCTTTACCATAGCCACCTACAGCAGGGCAAACAAACCATAGTCATTTATACAGGACCTGAACTGCCACTGTGGAATGCTGGATATGAATTTACACATGTCATCAAATGTTAATACTACCATAACGTTTAAATTCTGAGATAGTTTCTAAAATCAACTGCAAAATCACAACCATGTTTATCCAAGTAAATTCAATATGAGATATCAATTTAAAGACATAAATTTATATTCTATTTAGATTAATTCAGCAAGTGCTAATTAAATTTTTTTAAAGGGAACTGGTAACACTGTGGTAGATTTGCTGCTAAATAACAGCAGCAGTCACTGATCTCGCCTAGGCAGACCACAGCCAGCACAACACCAAAGACACTGCTGATTCACGGGTAAGACCCAGACTCAGTCTCCTGGGAAGAAGCACATAAATTCCATTTTTTAACTCCAACTTCCAAGATTGCACTCGAGTATGTAAGCATACTCATTAAGGATTATTATTCGTTTTTAAATTGGTCTTCCTTGTGATATGAGAGCTGTATTATTAGCTTCTCCTTAAAAACAATCAAAACATAACTTGCTTATGCACATACCTGTTTTATACTATGTGCAATGAACCACACCATGAAGATTCTTGAACTCACTTGGACCCCAGTCACAAGCACAGACGTGCGAACTATTCCTTAAAAAGAGAAACATGTTATCTCTGTTCCACAATTCATGTTGTAACTACTTATAGGAGAAACTAAAACAAAGAACTCACCAACTGCACAGTGGACTACCTGTAAATAAAAATAAGTTAGAGGTTACTGATGTGCAGCATGTCACTAGCTACACTATAAGCATGGCCTTTTGATATTAATATAAAGCTAGGCTTAATTCTGAAGGGAAGGTTCTTTTGCCTCCAACTAAGAGTCTTTAAAAGAAATTCACGGCCGAGCCCTGGCAACCAATAGGCTCAGGATTTCAGCTGTGCAAACACATGAAAGACATTTAATTTCAAAACTAATTGTATATATCAGACAACTAGATATTTACAAAGCATTTCATTTCCAACTAGTAAGCTTCCCTTCCATTACCTTATTCAAAGAAGAATCTTACAGGACAGAATTTTACTATATACAGCTATCGACATGATTTTAATAGTTTGAACTAGAGGTGTTGTAGGCAGATTGAGGAAAAAAGTTAAAATGTAGATAGGCACTCTTTGTTGTGCCTAGGAAAGAACTGCAAGTGCTCAATAATCCCAGCAGTTTCCTTCCATAGATGTACGTGAATCCGGTCCAGAAATGAGCAGAAACAGAAAAGGCACAAGGGATACTAAGTCCAGTATAAGGAGTAATAAGTAAACTATAATCTCTGGAGATGGTGGTGAAATACCTACTATGCTAGAGGGTTGATCTGCTGACTGGAATGCTTTTGAAATTTTGCTTTTTTCATTCAAGATTCTCAAATAAAAGCAGTTCTCAGGCACTGTTTGATTTAAAGAAATACTAAAATTAAGTTTGAAAAAAATGTGCCTACTTGTTTCAAGTAATCACCTTGGCCCCCCTTCATTAAATAATAAAAAGCCTTTATGAAATAATAAAGTTAAAAGGACTTCTAGTACTAAAATAATACTTCGATTTTAAATTCAGGATAATAATGTGTTTTGCCTATGATATGCAGTATCCAGTAAAGCAAACTAATGTTTAAAATTTACCTCAAGCAAAGCAAATGTCTGGAAAAATTTAAGCGTCTTTTGAACGCTTCTGAATAAGCCTCTATGTGTTCCTTTCTGTATATAAAACCGCACCATGGCAATACCTAATACCAGCCACCTACAAAAGAAAGAGAATGGATACATTTCAAATTAGTATTCTAAAAATATCCATCCGCCATAAATAATTTAGTAGAGTATTTTTCTTTACAGAACATCTTTGCTTCTTCACTTGTCAATGTTCTGAGATCATAAAAAATATCTTTAGACATAAATATTATAATGTTATGTAAACATTACACTCTTATCTCTTTACTTGGAAAAGGATGGAGAATGACTTGCTACCTTTAGAGGATTGACTTGAATTGAGGGAACCTCCCAAAACCACCTGTCCATCTGACTTTTCACTAGTAGGGACTACATATTTTTACTATTAAATCCTCATGCATCTCTACCGCAAATTACTGTTATTTGAAAACACACAATGAGCTTGGCACTGAAGCCACTGTTTGGGTGGCAGGTTTGAATGAGTAAAGGACCAGAAACTATGCACATCAGTTTTACATTTTTCACAGCCTCTCAACTCATCAATTTCGGGACTGAGTAGTGATCCGAATACTTCTGTTTGTGATTGTCCAACTGAAGTTACCATTACTATTATGTTTTCAATAGTGTCGAGAAGTGATCTTTAAAAATCAGGTGGCAAAGTGGTAAAAGATGGGTGTTCTATGCTCCTGGCTTCCAGAGGCAGGTATATTTAACTAGCACATTTGAGGATGCTGGAATTTTTTTTTTTTTTTTTTTTTTTTGGGCAGGAAGCTGAACAATGATGCCAACTAATAGCCCTTCCAATGTAAAAGAAAGAGAGTAACAGTATCTTTTAATCATACTAGAATTGGATACAAAACTTAAATTGAATGTAAATTGAGATTAAAGAAAAGTAAACTTCTAAACTGTGGTGGATTGATCCCCACTGTCAGCCCAAACTCTGTACTATAACCCAAGGCATGTGCAGTTCCTTCCACATAATAAATCTGTATTTATATAATGAAGATTTTCAAAAGAGTGTACTATACATTCCTTAATCATAGAATCATAGAATGATTTGATTTGGAAAGGACTTTAAAGTTCATCTACTTCCAACTCTCCTGCCATGGGCAGGGACACTTTCCCCTGGACCAGGTTGCTCAGAGTCCCATCCAACCTGGCCTTGGATACTTCCAAGGATGGGGCAAACACGGGTTCTTTGGGCAACATATGCAAGTGCCTCACCACCTTCACAGTAAAAGATTTCTTCCTAATATACAATATAAACCTGCCTTCTTCCAGTTTAAAGCCATTCCCCCTTGTCCTATCACAACAGGTCCTCGTGAAAAGTCCCTCTCCAGCTTTCCTGTAGGCTCCCTTCAGGTACCAAAAGGTCTCAGTAATGTCACCCCGGAGCCTTCTCCTCTCCGGACTGGACAAGCTCAACTCTCTCAATCTTTCAGAGCTGCACCACATTCAGAAGACATCAGACTAGCAAGATGACTCAAAACTTTCCACACAGACTAAAGAAAGTACAAAAATTCTTTAATATAGACACAGACATAACCAGAGCTATGGATGGCTATTTTGAGAGGTAAAAATAAACCCCCCAAATTATAACAATTTTAGTTTAACTTCTCGTCTGATGATACTGGGAAAAATTACTGTGTTCTTTCATTCTCCATAGGCCATAGCAAGCACGCTGTACAGTCACATGAGCTCTGGCTAAGGAAGGGCCCAAGTGACAAAGCAGAGGTGTCTAAAAAATACTCAGAGGCAGATTCAGGGAGCACATAAACATTCAGAGAAATACCTACATAAACATCTGGATAAATATTTAACTAATCTGCCATTTCTATACTCCTCCCTAAGCATAAGGTATTGGCTAATACTGGAAACAGGGCACCAGGAAATACTAATCTTTTGGTCAGATCTGCTGTGCTGTAACAGCCTGAGAGTTGCATGGATCGTGATAGGCCCCCGTTCACCTCGGATGGCACGTACTTCAGTATCAGCCCCTTAACAACTCTTACGCAAGGTGGCTACTGCTATGCAGTCACTTGGCGTGGCCCATTCCAGCATTTCATGACAGCATTTCAAACTCACATAGTTAGTAAGGCTTACCCACATGGTAGGAATGATTCCCCTCCTTGATCCCTTCTACTTTAAGCCCACGAATCCGATCTGCCAGAGCTCCAAAATTTTCCCCTGCTAGTGTCGCTTAGATTTTATAATGGATTTTAATATGAGTGGATTTATTTCAGGTAGTCTCCCACTATTGTGGAAATGAGGAGTTACTGAAATATCACGTGTAGCTCTCCATAGTAAAGCTACTCTATTTTATAGGGAAGAGTCTAACAAGAAGAGGGTGACAGTGAGTTAACATCCAGTTGGCAGCATGAATGGTGACTCTGTCCTAGCCCTAGACTGAGAAGTCATAATACATCTTACCTAACAAGACATTTTCTGTATCTTGTTCCATTGCAGAGAAGTAATCTTGGACTACACTCAGTAGCAAAGAATTCAAATATGATTTTCTTAAATAAATTTTTATGTGGACATGAATTTCTGTAGGTGGATTTATTTAGGTGTCAGTGGCTTTGACTTTGGGTCTCAGGAAAGCCCTTGTACTCAGTATTGCAAATCACAAGGAAATGGAAAACACTTCCTAAAATAAAGGTAGCATTTCCAGTTGTGGCTTCAGTAAGACTGGGTATTCATCTGTCACTTTAGTCTCTTAAACCTGTGTTAGAAAGATAAGCTGCAAGTTCTCTTTATTATAATGGTTGTTAACATGCTGTTATGCATTAGTTTGTTAAAACTCTGGAAACACTTTGCTGTATAGCACTGTCTGGACAACTGGACAAATATGCTGTTCTAGCTACTTATTTATCCTGGGTAGTACCTTTGTTAAATATTGCTCTGTTTCCTAAGTTTATTTTTTCTCTTAAATTGTACCCATAAAAGATTATAAGAATTTGTTTCTATCTCTTTTTTTTTTTTCCCTCCACTTCCACATAAAATATCCAATTTTGCATGTCTTAATCCTTTTTGATAAGAATGGCAGATGGGAGAGAAGGAAGTGGGAGATACTGAAGCTGCACCTAAGGTCAAAACTAATATGGTTCGATAATCTTTTAGAGACAAATAAAAGTCTGTGGCAAGAGTCAGTGTTCATTAGCAAATTCACACGTGGAGCACAAGTCTGGGAGTTCACTGAGGTAACTGTAACATGCCAGCTAGAAAAAAATTACGTTCATTAAAAGCACTTTTCAAAAGGTGCTGCAGCAATATATGAACCGACTCAAATACATGCTCAAGATTCACAGATGATAGAAGAAAGCCATTAGGATCATACTCCTGGCTTTCTCCATCAGTACATGAACTCCTGCTTCAACTACAGGATGTCAGTTTTGCATTATGGAATTCAAAGGACAGAGAGTTCACTCACTGGTAACCAAAGTAAAACTATTCTCCTGATGAATATCATACTAGAAGTTATAAAATGGTTAATTCCTAGCTTTCTTTTAAGCATGTGGAAATTAATAGGTTGGAGGTGTTTTCCCCCAATAATTAGTGAACAGGGCAAATTTTCATTAAATGGAAATATGTGCGTCAAGCACTAATAGCATAAATATGAGTGTTCTTGTGATCTGTTCTACTTTCCTTAGAGCAAAGCCTCGCAGCACAAGCTCAAATGAATTCCCTGGGCTGCTGCAACGCTTTCCCCTCCACCCGTCCCCGCTCATCACTGGGGACCGCCGGTTCTGCGGGCTGCGCTCTCCCCTCCGGAAGCCGGAGTGGGCTTTGCTTGCCAGAGCCGGAGCTCACGGAGCCGAAGCCGCTGCCCCACGCGGGACCCCGGGGCGTGAAGCTCTCGGTGGCACCGAGGGGCGCTTTTGCCTTCCCATCCGGAGGCGGGCGGCGGCGGCTGTGCCGAGGGACGCGTCATCCCGCCCGGCATTCCGGTGCCGGCTATACTTAACCTCGGCGGCGGGCGCCGGCGGCCGGCAGCGCTGCACCGTATTAGGCAATACCCGGCGGGCCAGGGTAGCCTTGCTCCCGGCGGCTCTCCCGCATCCCCGCTCTCCCGCCCCGCAGCCCCCCGGGCCCGCCGCGCCCCCGCCGCGCTGCCCCGGCCCCGCCGCTCCGCGCCCCGCGGAGCCGCCGCGCTGCCGCCCGCGCCCGCTCACCCCGCGGTCATGGCGACGTTGTAGAAGATGAGCCAGGCCGTGGCCAGGGCGCCCAGCTTCCGCTTCTTGCCCTTCTCCTTCTCCTCCACCGCGCCGTTACCGGCTCCGTCCTCCTCGCTGGACGCCATGGTTGCCCCGGCCGGGAGCGCACGGCGGGAGGAGGGGCTCCCTCCGCGGCGGGGCTCGGCTGCTGACAGCCGGACCCGCGCTGTCTCTCACCCCATCTGTCTTCCCCGAGGCCGCTGCCGCCGCCAGCTGCTCACATGGCCTTGCGCGCTCCTCCCTTCGCGCCGTGGGGCTCCCCGGGTCAGCCAGACCCGGCGGGGGCGGGCGAGCCTCCGTCGGGAGCGAGATCCTTGTGGCGTGGTACCCGGCCTCAAGCGGCAGCAGCGGACATAGCCCACCCCAGCCAAAGTGACAGAAAATAGTGAAGTTCATGGAAACACAGAAATGTGTGCCTGAGGCTGAACATCTGGGAGTCTGCTCAGAGACTGAGTGGTGGGAATATGCCCAAGGTCCCCCTCTCAGAGGCCAAACAGGGTGATTTGCCAGGGTTGACCTCGGGGAGAGAACACCTCCCAGGCTGGTAGATTTCCATAAATACCATCCTCAGAACATGAGGAACACTAAGGCCCACACCTGAGAAGGGGGAAATTTCTTCCAAGGGACTGAAGAGCACCCAGCTGGCAGACTGAAGGATGACATTTGAATATGCATGTTGCCTTGTAACTCTGCTCTCTGTGCACACGCACAGGGAAGCTAAGCCAGCATAGGGAGACTGAAGGGACTGTCTCTGGAAGGGGGACAGCCTCACTCTGAGCTAAGCTGATGTGACATGACCCTTCAAAGGTGTGGGTTGCACCTGCTATCATGACACCTGTCTCAGTCTGTGCTAGCCTGGGGATGCCGTTCGCTACTTGGGCAGCGTACATGTAGCCACAGGCTCCTCATTTCCGCAGCTAACCATGGCCGACTTAGCTCTAACACCACAAACACAGGCATATACTGACAGAAGAATTCCAAAACTGGGTCAGTATATTTTTGAAATGCTACTTGGTCAATCCTAAAGAATTTCAAGAGTCCAAGTCTCTCTACTTTAGGATGAAGTAGGTTATCTCAATGTTGAAAACATCTAGATGGTCTCAGTTTGAGGGCCTTCACAGAAAATATGTTCCATGCAAAAACTAAGTCTCCCCCTCCTCACAAAAGTACACAAGAAGATCTTCATCTTTCAGCCTTAAAATATATACCCAATGGCAACAGCAAATATATGTGTATGCAAAATGAATACTTGGCAAAACAGCACAATATCTATGAGAGTAAGATTACTGTAGGTACGAATATTATAAATACACAGATGCTTTTCATGTTCAAGTCATAAATATAACCCAGTTTGAGAATCCTGTAGTTAAAAAAATGAGACAAAATAATGTACACACAGGATTGTGTGTAATGAATGACCTAACTCAAAATTTTTTGCCAATATGGGATAATCCAAGCCTACATTTTATCTCAGTGTAACTGTTATAAATTGGTTTAAACTCTAGCTTTCCAGTATTTTCTATATTTACTATTTTTATTCTGGATATTCCTGCTATCTTACTTAAACCTTTTCTCTGCTCAAATTTCACTTCTCTCTTCAAACCTTTCTAATTCTTGGTTTGACAATGCAGTGTGAAAATGGGCATCACAAATTAACCACCTACTATGAGCAAAGTGGTTTTTGTCTCATTTGATTCTGTCAATTTATGACTTCATTAACTGATGAAGACTTCCTCATTTTTAATTATGATACATGGAGACAGGTGTGACCTGATCCCAATTTTTATTATTAGGTTTTATTTTTTACTACTTTTAGCTATCTTTTGCCATTTTCCTCTTGAGATTTTTTGCACCACAGATTTGAGGGAACAAATCTGATTTGCTTTCTGAAGTAAACATTTTCCATTTCAAAATCCCTCCTTGGATGTTTTCCATGCTTTTGCATACGATCTTTTGAAATTTGATAAGCAGTATTTGATACTTTCTCATTAAAATTCTGTATTACTTTCCTTCCCCTATTTATTTGCTCAAATTTATTGATTTTGGATGCACACACTATCTGTAAGGATGACCAGAGTTGAATAGAGTTGATTTAGTCAATTAAAAACTTAGGATAAGTATCTCAGTGTTTTTTCTCTAATATTGTGGTTGCTATTTATGAGCTTATAATTTTTCTTGCTATCACACTTACCCATTCACCCAACTGATGAGAACTTTCTGATTATCTCCATAATCCTTTTGGATTTGAATAAACTAAATATTTAGTGCCATTTGAAAGTTTTGCCATCCCACATTTGTTTATGTTTCCCAACCACTTATTAATGTGTTAAGCATAAAACTTATTACAGAACTTTCATAAGCACCCCACAACTTTCATTTTGCTATAATGAACTTGCTCTTTTTCTTCTGTTTTCCATGGTTTGATCCATGGAGATATTTTGCTCCTTACTCTGTAACTACTTCATATCCTTGGGAGTTCCTGTGTGACAGTTTTTCAGCACATTTTCAAAATGTGTTTGTTGTGTTAATACTATTTTTTTTAAATCTGTTTTTGTAATTACGTGTTCCAGGAATAACAATAGATTAGTTGAAACGTAATTTCCTTTTCGTAAGTTTCCTATTGTTGTTCTTTTAATGATGATTTCTGTCAATTATATTGTATACGTTTGTGGTTTATTAGTCTGTATTTTCAGAATCCTTTATTTAAATTTGATAAAGTGCCAGCTGTGCTCAAAGCATATAGTGGCAAAATTATTTTGTCTAGTATTTCAACTTTGGCTAGCACCTTTTGACTCCATAAAAAATCTCAAAATTATTCACAAAACAGATTTTGTTTACATACAGAAATGTAATCAATGGAACTGAACAGGCTTGCGCATTAATTGCACTATCTAAATCAGCTTTTAAAATTAATTTAGACTGGCTTATCAATTGAGTTCAACTTTGCTGTTATTCAAGTATAGTGTGATATCAACCATCCCAGTAAATTTTAAGATGCTCAGATCAAGGTCTTTTGTGCTGTAGGTGAAAACATCATTGTGTTTCATATTCATTCTCCACCTTCCTAGGCAGTTTTTCACAGCTATTCACTCAACACAGCTATCCTGTTGTTACAAAAATGAGTGTTTTTTTCAGATCTTCTTCATGATTGATATTGTCAATATATATCTTTTAGATTTGTATTGCACATGTAGATATTCAATACTTTATAAAGCTGGATGGGTTTTATTTCGCATCTATTTCCAGAAATACAAAGTGAAGCTTTTATGAGATTAATTTCTCATGAAGTGCTTTACAATTTTTTTTTTTTTTGTTACAAAATTTATCCATTCAATATGGGAACACTTCTATGAAACGAAAATTTTAGTGCTCTGAAAATAATATAATGACTTTTCAGCTTCACTATCACAGAGGAAGGTCATCTACTATGAAACACTGCAAGAATTACTTGGTGTGAGCTGTACAGAACCCTTATACTTCAGAGTAGTCAAATGCCAGACAGTGAGTTAAAATCCTGAGGATCATTTGTTAAAAAAATAAACAACTTAAATTCTGCTTGTCCTTCTGCCCTGTATTCACTTAATATTCTCAACACACTACAAGAACGTGTTTAGACAACAGACTTACATATAGTACTTGCACACTATTTTAGGTTTATGGTATGTAGTAATTAGTGAGGTACTCAAGAATAAATCAAATAGAAAGGATTTGGCTATGTCTAAATTGAACAACACAATGTCTACATGTCTTTTTGTGCATTCCTCCAGATGTGTATATCTATTACTTTATTTACTACTCTAGGAAATTTACAGAAGATGCTTTCAAAAGATGTGGTGTAGAATGGATTCCATAAATCTTGTGGGAAGAACTAGAAGCTGTGCTTGTATTTGGCACATCTGAAGCAGCTGGAGCTGTGCACTGCTACTGCAAAATAAATTATTCATATTAAGCCTTTGACTGTGCAGCAAAGTAGTCAGCAAAGGAAAACAAGTGTCATGAACACAGTCTGAAGGGGAAGTTTCTCTTTATATTAAAAAATACAAAACTTATGGTGTTAATATTTAGAAGGCTTTGTATGAAAATTATTGATTCTATATATCTGAAAACCACTGATATGTTTAATATTTTCAAAAGCACCAGTCAGAGATGCCCTTGTGTATTGCTCTATTTAATCCTCTTCAGGAACAAAACTATAACACAAACTGCAACATTGAAGAAATATGTTAAAGGGAGAGGAGTATCCTGCTTATTTAAGTTTGGTTTATCTGAGTTTTCAGTTTATCCAAACTCAATGTACTTTTTGCTATAATAGACAAATTGAATTCTGTACAACTATTAATTTCTTTATGGGATATTTTAGACTGTAGCACTGTTGAACTATCCCAGTGTTTCATTGCATTGCTAGGCTTGGATAGATTTATGTATAGACCCATCCCACAGAGTGTGATCTGTGCAGTTGGCACCTTTGCACACTGCAGACTGGGTGTATCAAGAAGGTATCTCCACTCTAATGTTCTAATGGCATGTATATATATAAAATGCTCACACCTTAATATAGTACCACTAACTTCAGTGGTACTGTTCATGTGAGTTAAATAAAAGATATACTGAAAATTAACTGCTAGCATAAGCGTATTCTTAAATTCCCTTCACCATATTACACAATAAAAGTAATATTTTTCTTAAATAAAGAAGGTTTGCTACCTTGACAACAGATACTAGGCAAATTTTTCACAGGATTTCACAAAACACACTTCAATAATTCTAAAAATACCTTCTTGTTTTCTGTATATTTCAACGGTAGCTTGCTTGTGTGAGCACTACAAACTCTACATAGGAGACTGCTTCCCTTATTAGTTTCAGAGTACACACAACCCAAGCTTGTTATTTAGTTTTATTTCAAGGACTTGAGTTAAAAAGGGCTCTTTCTCAAGTGAGTAGTGTTCCAATCTAATGCCCATTATGGTCAGTGGAAGTATTTCTATTTCCTTCTTCAAAGAGTGGTGGACAACAAAAAGAATAATTTTTTAACCATCATTGGTTGAAAACTGGTCTGAGATATCAGCAAGAAAAAGTGACCATATTGGGTGTAGTCAGTTTGGCCACACTGAGAACAGGTGTTTGTGCCAAAAAAAGCACTAGGACAAGTGGTTCCCTATGGCAGTGTCAGGAGGCTGGCACAGAGTGATGCTCTGGCCAGGCAAGCCCAGGCACCCAGAGATCCCAGCAGTCAGCAGCTTCCAGATGATCTGCCTCTTACAGATATATCACAATACATCACTATAAGCTTACCAAAGCAAATGGTATAAACACATTTTGTGTTTGACTTCAGTGAAATTGTTATCCAAAATCATTTAACAAAACTGCAGTGTAAGCATATGAACTATTACTCCATATGACTTGGTTTGCAAGTACTGCTTTGGATTCAGAGATTGAGGAATATATAAACAAAATATTAGGACATGTACAATAAGATTATAGATAGGAAGTAAATCACTGTATTCCAGTATTTAGAACACTTACATGTGCCCTGTGACAAATTTTGTCTTAGTCATATCATTGTATTATTATGCATTACAGCATCTCATGTGCCATCCAAAACGTCTTGTACTTGCCCAGTCAAAGACAAAAGCTGTGATTAAATGGACTGCTGGCACTTTCTCTATTCTGAACCTTTCTCTTTTCCTTTGATTATCACTTCTCCACAGCTTGCAGTTCCAAAAGCAATGTACACAAGTGGACTATAATGAAAATGCAGTTAGAAGAAAGGTCAGTGGTTGTCATGAGATAACTACTGTTCTTCATATCTATCTTCATGCTAAAAGTGTAGTGGCCTAACTTTTTCCTGGCATTTTAAACCTTATCTTTACAATGCAGTAATCATAAAACTAATATGTGCTAAAATAAATGGGCAGGACAAGTAAAATACTCCCCCAGTAAACTGGAACTGCAGTTAGCATCCATGGCCACAATGTTTTTGCCTTCCTCTAAGAAAATGCTTAACTAATGCAGATGTATGCCAGTTGAGTGATTGTAAAATATATTAGAACTTCCCTAGCAGATTGTAATTTACAATTTGCTGTTCCTAAGTATCCTTTTCTACCAGAAGAATATAGGGAAATGAATCATTGCATTTCATCAGAATCCAGAACTAACCTTTCTATGGATAAACTCTTGTCATAAGGAAAAAAATTAGTCATAAATTATATAAACAAACAACATAAATAAAACACTTACTTAAGCCAATTTAGAAGTATGTCACATCTTTAAAATCCAGGAAGTAAGTTACACTGGAAATTAACTGAATACATGCCTTTATGAGCCCCTACCTGGAGTACTGCATTCAGCTCCAGGGCCCCCAACATAAGAAGGATGTGGACCTGTTGCAGTGAATCCAGAGGAGGCCACAAAGATGATCACAGGGCTGGAGCACCTCTGATACAGAGACAGGCTGAGAGAGTTGGGGTTGTTCAGCCTGTGGAAGGGAAGGCTCTGGGAACACCTCATTGCAGCCTTCTGGCATCTGAAGGGGGCCTACAAGAAAACCGGAGAGGGACTTTTGCAAGGACACTGCAAAGGCACAGGTAAGACAAAGGTAATGGCTTTAAAACTGAAAAGATTTAGCTGAGATATTAGGAAGAAATTATTTACTGTGATGGCAATGAAGCACTGGAGCAGGTTGTCCAAAGATGCTGGAAACGCCCCATCCCTGAATGTGTTCAAGACAAGGTTGGATGGGGCTCTGAATGACCTGGTCTGGTGGAAGGTGGAAGGATCCAACCCCATGGCAGAGGGGTTGGATCAAGATGGTCTCCAAAGTCCCTCCCAACCCAAACTATTCTATGATTCTATGATCACTTAACTGTACCCAAACAACAGTACTACATAAAAAAAAAGGAGTGTGCAAAGAGAGAAGAAATGTCCATACCAATCATCTGAGACTGTTCACTTTGGACAAAAGTAGCACATATTTTTAGAAAATAACTTATTTAAAACTTGCTATAAGGCTTTCTAAAGACAAGTCCTATGTCAGAGAACTCTTGGGAGATAAGCTCTGCTGTGAAATCAATAGAGTCACTGTTGCTGAGGCCATCTTTTGGAATGAGGTCTGAAATAGAGCAGATGAATTATCCCCTGGATATGCCTGTTTTTCCTCACCCAGTCTTCTGAAGTACTGTCCCTAGCTGTGCCTTCCCACCTCTTCACTTGCCTGATCTAATTCCAAGGTGAGTCAGAAGCATGACGTGATCCAACAGGGAATTTTCTGCAGTGAGGTAGTTTTCGTCTGGATCAGCTGATTGTGCAGCCACAAATGAAATGGATCCAATTCCAAATCGAGTACGAGATCTGTGGTGGCAGCACATAGTTGTGGGCACAGGGAGTGCAGTGTTGCTACATTCCCTATCAGTTGTAGATACCCTGAAATTAGATGCAATTCGAGACTGTACCTTTGAACTAGAGTCCTTACTTTTAGATAGCTAACTTAAGCAGCAGTAGGAAATAATAGAACATTTTGAACTACATCCAATAAAGGAAGATTAACACACCTGTTTTTAATAGCACAGTCATTATGCTACTCACACGTAAGTCAGAAAAGCTAGTTTCTGTAGCCATTTGTGCATAAGAGGGCAAACCCCACACTTTGTGGAAAAGTGCTCTAACCACCATCCCTTGCTGTGCTGTGGAAAAATACTAGAGCCATGATACAGGGAAAAGATGGAGATACAATAATGAGTTTTCAAAGGACTCTTGTACTTCACACTGTGTTCAACAGTAAAAAAATCATTGCAGAATTAAAATATGAGCAAAGACCACAGAGCCTTAAGATGGTCCCTGAGTATAGATTACCTTTTTCAAAATGTTGAGTAGGGTGTTGGAAAGTAAAGTTGGGTTGGAGGCTGAAGACAGTCTAAAATCCCAGTTCTCCATGACTTGTGCTTGCTCTTCCTGCAGAACTTCTGCATAAAAGCTATGCTTGTTTTGAAAGGATTCTTACAATTCCTTTTGAAAGCCATCAGAACAGAGGGATGGAAAAGGAGGGGATAAAAAAGGCTCAGAGAACATCTACCATATGTCTTTTGTGAACATAATGGGGGATGATGAATGGTGAGGAGGCAAAGCATCCTCTGAGAATAGCAGATGTCGTCAAATTGAGGCGGAATCCAAAGAAAACATGCTATTCCTTACAAGCAGTCAATTCTAAGCAGTAGATAAATGCTGACCTGCATCACCTACTGAGAACAGCTGTTGTGGACAGGTAAAGAAGCAGACCTAGAGATCACCCCCCCAAAAAATTCAGTAAAATACCAAAGTGCCTAGTGATTGTAAATACCTTTGGGAAAAGGCTTGGTATGCAGTTTTCATTTGATTTGTCAGAAGTCTGCCTAACAAAAGCAATCACATTTAGCATGGTTAGTGCTATTGATTGCATCTAGTATTTCTGCACTTCAAACAGTAGTAGTAGTACCTTTTTCATATCTTTTTTGCACTCGGGATGTGCCCTCATTGCTGTGTGTCTGACTCTTCCCGCAAGTGTATATATGACCCCCTTTTTACTTAATTTACAATGCAACTACTTCACAGTGATCTAAGAGTGCTAAAAGGCCTTAAGGATAATGACTGAGTTTTCTGTGACAGGACAAAAATGAAGAACGTGTCTTATCCTATTGTTGCCTAAAAGGCATCACTGTGAGTCACATTGTTAATGCGGGACACACCCTATTGAAGCCAGCAACATAGTCTTACGAAGTGGAGCAGCAAAACAGGACTGTGCAACCAAAGGCCACGGGATATTCCAGGCCTTGTTACCAGCTGTCAGCTACTGATCTCCAAGGGATGTAACCCTGGAGAAGTGGTAAGGCTCCCATACCATGCTGTGAAAAATGCTGTCAAAGCTGCCAGCCTGAACCTTTGCCGTCAGGATACCCACGTCGCAAGCACGACGGCAGTAACAACAAAAAGATTCAAGTCAGCCCATCATATAGGGAAGCTCCAAAAATTTTCTATGGGGAGCAGACGTGTCTGGACACAAACACGTCTGGCCTCCTAACTAGGGAGGCACGAAAGAGCTCCGCAGATCTAAATAGCATAACCCCCTCCCCTAGAGTCGCCGTGCCGACCCTACGACGGGGCCTGGGGCGGTGGGGCCGCGGGGGGAGCCGCTTGTGGGAGCCCCAGCGGAACGCGGGGTGCCGGTGCGGCCCCGCTCCAGCCGCGGCTCCCGGCGTGCCGTGCGGGAGGCGGTGCCCGGCGCGGGGAGGGGGTGGCGGCGGAGTGCCCGGGGCTGGAGGAGGAGGAGCCGCCGCCGCCGCCTGCTCCCTCCGTGCCCGCCGCCGCCTGCTCCCTCCGTGCCCGCCGCCGCCGCCGCGCTGCCGGGAGGGGCGGCCGCCCCGCGCCCCCCGCCCCGCGATGCCGCTGTTCGCCACCAATCCCTTCGACCAGGATGTGGGTAAGTGGCTGCCGGGGCGCCCTGGCCCGGCCTCCCCCCGAGGGAACCCCGCGGGCGGCCGGCCCCGCTCCCCCGGCCCCGCTCCCCCGGCCCGCCGCAGCCGGGCTCGCAGGCGCCCCGCCGGGAACCGGGAATCGGGAACCAGGATCGGCGGCGGCCCGGCTGGGAACTGTTGGTCAAGGTGCGGCCCGGCCGGGGCCGCCTCCCGCTGGGGCCGGCGGGGGCTGCGGCCTGGGCGGTGACAGCGCGGGGCTCCTGCGGGCCCTGCCAGCCTTTGGGGCCGGGGGCGAGCGCGGGGTGCCCGTGGGGGACGGGCCGGCCTGCCCAGCACAGCAAAACAAGCGGTGAGAAAGGTCCGCGCTGGAGCGTTGCTGAAAGGATGAACTGTAGAAAGAAACATCTACAGTTGCTTCACAGACAGGCATGAGAAAATCGTCAAAGCGTTTTGTATTTAGTGCTTTAAAGTGAATTCCTGTGGGAGCTTTCTTTTTCAAGTGGAACTTGGCGTGCTGTGATCAGGTGTCATGCCCAAATTGCTTCTTCCGAGGCCGGACTAGATGGAGAAGAAATGTCTGGTTTTTACTTTACAAAAATTATGCTTAGTACTGATGTGTCCGAACTGAAGATAAAATGATGTATAGGCAGTTAAAAATTAATTTTTTATGTCTGATTTATGATTGTGTAATATGGTTTGTCTTCAGCCTGCTGCTGACATCTGTTTTACTTTGAGCGGTAAAAGTTTTGTCCGGGGAATCACATAATAAAGGGACTTTTTCCTCATATGTGGCTCAGTATCCCACCTTCCCCATCCACCTCCCCATTATTTTCCTACAGCAGTTTAACACGCTATAAGTTTCTTGAAAACAATTTCTTTGTAACTTTCAACAACATCGATACTTTGTTTCTGAAGATTTAGCCAACTTTAAAAGTCTTGGCTCCAATTTAGTTCTTTCAGCTCTTAAAACAAAACAAAACAACAAAAAACCCCACAACAACAACAAAAAACCCAAACAAACAAACAAAAAACCAAACTATCTGAAAATTATGTATCTTTTGAGGGTAAAGGATTAGTGCATAAACAAAGTACTGTGACATGAATTCTGCATGTATGTTTTCAGAAATTCTTTGTTGCATCTCAATAAGGCATAGCTTGCTCTTCTCATTTTGAACTGTTAAGAACACTTTTAACCTGAAGATTGCACTTCAAGTAATGATTTTGTTGGTCACAAAGTTGACTGAGTTATTTGGAAAGCAGTAAATAATTTTTTTCTGTCTTCTAATGTAATTTGGCAGTTGAAAGTGAGGAAGAGATTGTACTGCTTGCCAGTTTTCCACGGACCATTAGAGGTTTGAAACACTGGTAATATTATCTGTGAGCATGATTTGAACTAATAAGATTAAAAAGTGGTAGGCTCAAGTTCTGGCAGATGTTCACTTTTTTTACTTCCTAAGGCTGCTGGCTGGCAGCGAAGCTCAGGCTGTGTGAATGGGCTTCTCTAGAGCTCTGTCCAGTGGATGTGCTTGTCAGCACTGGGAGTCTCTCAGTGCAGGGCAGTGGCACTCAGAAACTACTTTAGTGGTTTATTTCCTCTTCTCTGTATGCTGAGGATGCCAACACCTTACCTACTGTGCTTGCCTAATATGATCACCAGTTAATATTTTTCAAAAGCATTATTCTATGTACTCTATAAGGAGAGGGAAATAATCACTCAATCACAAATTGTTCTTGGAAAAGCAAATAGTGGCCTATAGGCTAATTTTCACTGATAAACACAGTTTCTTTCTTTTGAACCCTTTCATGGTGTCTCCTGAGGGAGACCTGAGGAGCAGCAGGCTGTTCTGTTGGTGACAGTCTACTTTCAGGAGCCTGCTGCTGCCTTTATCCATCACTTAACTGGATTTGTGCCAGGGAAATGGGAATGAAGTCTCCCGGAAAGTGTCTCTGGGCTCTTCTCCGAGGTCCGTTGGGAATGTGCTATTATCTGGATGAATTTCTTGGCAGGCTTCATGAAATAAAATCATCTGGTAGAGTAAACTCTCATGTTTTCAGGAAACTTCCAAAAGTTGTCAAACCATAGTGCTATTTCTCAGTTCTTTTCTCAGAATGAAAATTGAGTGCTCTGCTTTTGTTCTTGTCTAGCAAGAAAGTTTTCTTTTGAAAATCAGATTCCTGAAGCAGAAAAGCAGTCAGAAGCTATTCTTAATTTCATATAAATTTGGACATTGGTGTAGTTGATAGTACTGATGTGATAACTGTGCATTCTCATCTACTGGACAGCTGCTCAGTATTGTGGAACAGTTGGATATTATTTTGGAACCATTTAGGATGATGGATTGCAACTAAATTGTTTTCTGTTGTTTTGAGGAGTATAAGCATCTCTTAAGTTCAGGAGAATTTTTTTCAGTTTGTCTGGCCAGTTAGCAGCATTTGGCTAGTCCTGCTGCCCTGGAAGCTGGTCATCCAACTTACTGTTTAGAGTCAACTTTGTACAGAGATTTTGAGGGGTGCAGCTTTTTTTTTTTTTTTTTTTTTTTTTTTAGGTGTGGTTGGCAAAAGAATGTTGTTTAAGACTGCTATTAAATTAATAATATTAAAGAATGCTTTAAGCTGCCCATTTATTTGGGGAGGTTAGCCATTGTCATCCTCAAAGAGTGCAAATCTCTGGATGAAGCCCAAATAGTTTTCATTTTCTGAACCTTCTTTTTACCACACTTAGGAATATTTCAACAGGAAGGGATGCTAATCAGTGGTGACACAAGTTGGTGTGGGTTTTCACAGTCAAGTCAGGGAACCTTTGACAGTGTGTCCAAGTAAGGAACATAATATTGGAATTTAACAAAAGAAAAAATCTTCAAGACACTGGGCCTGCTGAGAGTATAATTAAGAAACTCTAATCCTCCATTTAAGGGGTGAGAATTAATGGTGTTCTTATTAGGTCCATTGGTCATCTGTTTTTGCCATATTTCACAACCTTAATTATAAAATTACTCCCAGAGGGTTGTTTCTGAGAAATGCAGATTTATCTGTAAGTTTGATGCAGGCACAATAATGGTGAAAAAGTGCTTTAAGAACCAAAAGACTGTCTCCTAATCTGTCATGACAGGCTAATTAGTAATACAGCTAATTAGTAATATAGCTTAGGATAGTTTCGGTGAAGAACTTACTACTGAAGTCATTCTGAAGTATCATTTAGATCTTATCTCAAGAATAAAATCTGTAACTCTGGACTTAATGTGCATACTTTATTCTAACATGATGTCAAGCATTGTAAACCTAATTTACATTGCAAGAAGAGAACTGGAAAAACATTTACTCCCTGCTGTAAGCTTATTATTTCTGAAGTTTTAAAAGCTGCAATAAATGCAGGTTCTGGTGTGAGCTGTCCTAAAAATCACACATGATCTTAAGAGGAGGTGTTTAAAAAACACGTGGGTTTTTGTATGATTTTTTTTTTCCTTTACACACAGTAAAGGATGAAGGTACTTGCATTTGCTTTGGATGTTAGTCTAGTTCTCAGTGTAGTGGTTTGAGGCACCACAGGAATGGGAAGAAATTCAGGGTTACTATTTATAGTAATAGGAAATTAAGTGGGTAGTTTAGTACTGTAGTAGAACTGTCAACCTGATGTGACTTGCAATCATTTTTCCCATGTTTTATTAACTATAGCAGTTGTTGATAATTTTATGCTTACAAATCTTCAGATATTTATAATATGCATGAATTACATATGCTTGTACATATGAGCAGCCTATAATTTGATGTTATTAGAATGTAAAAAATGGTTTGACCATGTGCAATTTCTTGAAATAAAATCCTCTTGCTATTTAAACTCATTATTCTTTAGATTTCTCCCCTTAGTTAGTCAACATCTTCAAAACAATCCAGTTATATGTCTCTCTGAGCTGGATTTTCTCTGTTAGACCAGGTTTGCCAAAAGGAGGGAAAATTGTTACAGATGAGTTTCTCAACCCCAGATAATTATGGAGACTGCAGACTGTGTTACTGTCTGGCTGCAAGGGAAGATGAATTCCAAGGATTGGTTCAGTTTGTCATGAGGCACATTTTTGCCTCAGTTGGCCCACTGCTTTTCTCAGCATTGTTTTAAGAAGGACATTAACTATGAAGTAACAGGGAGACTGAGCAGAAAATGTGTGGGAAAGGAGCTATAGCCACCCCCCTTTTCAGTTATTTATAAATGTTTATGAAAAATGAGAACTTCTTACTAAAAGATACCTTTGGTCTATGTTCTCAGTGAAAAGTGGCAATGTGACAGAATAAAACTGAGTGAAATACCCCTTCTGTATATCAGCCAACAAAAAATTCACTACTAATCACCAGACTGAGTTCAGCTGGGCACTTCGAAGCCAACACAGTATGTTTCATAGAGAAAAATAGTACTTTCCTGGTAATTCTCTTTCTTTCCTCCCAGGGAAGAGCTGTCACTTTAAGTGCTTCTCCTCATTTCAACTGTGACAGTGTGCATTACAATATCAAAATTCAGAAAAATCAAAGTACATCTCCAACATGTAAAATCTGTTCCTCTGACTGATTAAAATAACACTACCTATCTGATGTGAAAAGTTAACTCTCTTGCTGATCTTCTGAAATGCTCCTTCTACTTGTGGCTTGATTTGTGGGGCTTTGCAAAGAGATCCTGGCACCATTTATTAGTGTAACGTGCCTGTGATACACCTTGTTTATAGGCTGATCATCCTCCTCATGTATCTCTAATGTGCTCACCTTCCTGCTCTGTTGTAATATTTCTGGGTGAAAGGTACTTTGAGTTCTGTGGCTTTGTTAGGGTTTGCATGAGACATCTGAACATCTAAAATATTTTTGCTCAGCTGGTCTTACAATTTCAGCATTGTCTTCCCAGATCTTGACTCTTTTGTCTCCATTCTTTTGGGTTCACTGAGTTGAATGATTTTGGATAGGCTGCCTCCTGCATGGTGAGACCCTACGTGGTCTTCTGAAGGAATGAGTTGAGGTGGCTTCACATCAGCTCAGTCACCACTGCTTGCTTTGCCTTGTATCAGCTAGCAGTGCTTTCATAGGACACCTCCTACAATGGCTCCCTTAAGGACTTCTTAGGAATACTGTAAATGGGGCTACAGTTAAACTGCAGAAGTTGGTTAGTAGCTTTGCCAAGTCCATGATTTCTCTCTCTGGTGGCATTGCCTTTTAGAGGCTATTTTCAATCTTATCTAAATAGAATCTGGTTGGATGTATTCTTCTTGTGCAGTTCTGAGCATATTAGTGAAATGCAGAGTGGTTAATATTCTGTTGGTGGCTTTTGTAGAATAGGCCAACAAATGCATTTGTTCGTTTTATTTGACAGACAAAAAGAATGGAATTTAATGGCATTTCACTTCAGTGATGTGGAATGGTATGTAATCCAAATTTCTCAACAAGTGCCTGCAAAAAAAAAGAGAAAAATTTACAATCAGTTTCAGTCTTTAAGGATTATTTATATTGCTTGGAATGTTACTATTTGCAATTTTATAGAGAAGGAGAAATTAATTATTTAGTCTTGGGAAGAAAACAAGACTTTCAGTGGAAATGGAAGAGAGAAGACTGAGGGGAGTGTTGAATTTTTTATTAATTCTGTGGTGTTTACAATGTTATAACAGATTTTTGAGGATTTTTTTTATCATGTCAGAAACTGATTGTAATATGAGCCTGTAAGCTGAAGACTTTTGAAGACTTTCTGTAGCCATTCTTTTCTTTGTAACTTTGGTTACTGAGAACTTCAGTATTTCATTTTAGAGATGTCCAACTGTGAAAATAAGATTATGTCCATGAATAAAGTAAGAGCAAATAATAAGTAGGATGGTTAAAAAACTTAGTAGAATTTTGAGTTCTTCCTTATATTTATATGCTTTAAATCTCAGATTGTGTACATTTTAAGTGTTGAATTTGGGGGTGTTCTGATCTGGAATTGTTATTTCTTGAAGTTCTAGCTAGTTTTAACATCTTTTAGGCTTTGCAGTAGAAAAATAGCTCAGTTCTGAGATTGGACTTTTTTCAAAATAAACATCAGTAAAATCTAAAGCTTGGAGAGCTCCAACCTGCCAAGACCTCCTTCTGAAAACGATGTTAGCAATGGGTAATCGCTAAGTTTTCTGCTTTAAGAAATGCATCATGATATTCAGTGCAATATCTGAACATTGATGAGGGTCTTTACTCTTGCAAATTTTGAATAAGGTAGTAAAATGCTATTGTTAAAATGCAGAAGTAAGGCAATCAAGTGACTAGCACATGTCTGCATGGAAAATTTGCAGAAGTATTTATATTCCTCTTACCAGCACCTAAGGGGTCAACCACTAATCCACTGGTGGTGGATTTTTTTCAGCTATGTACTACATTTTTCATCTGATGAAAAATTTCTTTTAGGACAGTTATGAATTTTAGAAAATTTTTATTTTTCCTGCTGAGTAAAGTTTTTTTCCTTCTGTCCTGAAATGATCATTTGTAGTTGTGTTTATTGTATACTTCAAATAGAATCACAGTGCAAATATTTTTGCTTTGCTTAAAATTTCTAAATAATGCACAAAACCAGGGGAGGAAACGAGATTTTATTGATGCTCCCAGGCTTCAGGTTTATGTATGTTTTAGGGAAATGGGGCCTCAACAAAATTAATAAACTTTACAGGCAGGTTTATTTAGGTATCCCAAAGGAGCCCAGGTAAGAGCCTGTGGACTTTTTACCGCAACCAAAGTATAAGTAATTCAACTTGTTTATTGAGATCTTTCTGGCCTTGCTTCTCATCAGTAGGTGTAACACTGTCTTCTGGATTTTGGGTACAGTACTTCATGAGCATTTGTAAAGAGGAAGGGCTTCTTTAAAAGGCAGATGATAATGTTTTGTATAAGTTTTATTCAGAGGTTTAATTTATAAAAGAAAGAAGATAGAACCATATGTTTGGAAGAATGATTTCAGCATCTAGGTATTTTACTTGAAGGACTTGATGTTCTACAACTTATTGAAAAACTTCAAAGATACAAACACAGCTAAGATTTCTGTCACAGACGCATTTGACTTCAGAATACTTCCTTAATTATTTATTCTATTTGTGATTTTTGACAGTGTTTGTGTGGTTGGAGCACTAGTTCTGACTCAGGAGTTACCAAGCTGCAAATCTGTTGGTCACTGAAAGGTGTGTTGGTAGGGAAATACAACTAATGCTTACCTTATTCTTTTTTTTAAATGTTTTCCTAGGCATCTGCGTGAGGTATAATATATGTATTAGAGACTGAATGTTGGGCAAGATGGAATTGGTCTGGCTCAGTATGGTTAGTGTTCTGAATACAGAAGTATAAAGGGAGAGGCCTTCTGATCCCACGCACTGTGCCTTGCAAAGTGGCTGAAAAATGTGATATAATTGGTTTTGTGTGTGTTGCTTTTGTTTTAGGGTTTAAATAAATTGTTGAAGTTATTTAGAAAGGTACACTTATGTTGTGCAGGATTGTTGTTGTTGTGTTTGACCAAAGAACCCATAGATCCAAGTATTGTTTTCCTCTGAAATTATAGTGTTTACCACTTTGTCTGTCTCTCTTTGTGGTATTGCTTGTAAGAAAAAAAATATTCAATAACTTCTAGAAAAATAAAGGTGAGAAATGAAGACATGTGATTAAAAAAAAACAAACAAGGAAAAAAGCCAATTGAAAAAATTTAAAACTACTATTTTACTAACTAGTCTTAATACTAGTTTGTAGTAATTAATAGTTATTATTAATACTAATTATTATGACACAATATAAGATTTTACAATCTCGCACTGGTTAAAATTACTATGCTAATTAGTAAGCCTTGCTTGTGCTCAGAAAACAATGCCTCGAATTGGTACAGCTTCATAGAAGAGAGCTGTGTCACGTTGTCCTGTTGTCCTTTGTGTTTGACATAGCATTAACAGGTTTTGAAGAATGCTGATTTCAGGAACCAGCACTGTCTTTTAAAGTTGTTTTTGTAAAGCTTGAAACATTATCTGATCCTGTCTTGGCATTCACTAAGTTGAGTAAGATTTTGAAGCAAGGATGAGTTGGAGGGGTAGGGCCTGAACTAAACATTAATATTGTTATGTAATTTTTTTCATAGATGGAAGATAAAGAACATTTCTTCCGTAAGTTATCTTCTGTGTGCTGTGCTAACCTGTCCTAAGACCTTAAACACAAATGTCTTTTTTCTCGCTTATCACAGTCCCTTTCAGTATTAAGATAGAGTCTGCCAGTGACATATCAGCTGTACCTGAAGGCTGGGAGTGTGCCAGCTGTTAGACAGGGTAGGCAAATACTGAATGCACATAAACCTTTTCTCAGCTGTGAATGTGTGCCTCATGGTAGAAGGGAGAGTATTCATGGATTTTAAGTGATAATAGTGTAAGTAATTTCACTTCAGTAGCTTTCGTACTTTTGTCTACAAAACACTGATGCATCAGAGGAATTTTGTCAAAGTGTCTTTGTTGCTCCTGTTCCCAGAGTGGTGAAAGGCAATAGTCACTTACTAATGCTCTGACAGAGATAGTAGCCTTTTTTTGTGGACAGTCAGCATCACTGTAGCATCACTGTGCTGATAACATTCTCAATATGCTGTTAGCTTTTAATTACCCTTGTCTGAGACAGAATTTCACTAAAATTCGAGGCGATTTTTTTTAGTCATATCTTACCGTAAGTTTTATTTTCTAAGGGAATTAATGGATGATTGTTATTACAGAATACAGAAAGTATACAAAGAAACTGGGTTTCAGGCTGAAATTTAGTAAGAAACTATCCAGTGTTTGTTGGTGGAGGAAATACCCTGACTAACAATGGGGAAGGCATTGCAAGCAAATGGCAGTTTTTATGTAGAACTAACTCTTCAACTGCCAAGGATTGTAGCCACGGCAGAAAACTTGTAATTGTATTCATGGATAAATTTGAAAAATATTCTTATTGAGAATTAAAATAAAGGCTGTAATCAGTGTAGTTGATATGTGTCAGGGATTTCATAAGCGTCCATCTTACTTGTAGTTTTAGCCAAAGTATTTAAATTAGCATAAAAGGCACAGTTTGCTGTTATCTTAAAACATTAAGCATGCATTAGTTTACTTCTTTGTTTGTAGAAGACATAACCGATTGCCATGACACTTCTCTCTGATGACACTGTGAGGAAAGAAGGATCAATTGTTGTCAAAAATACAGACAACTGTCTGTTATATAGAATAAATGAGAAGGTTTCAGTTCCACTGGATTTCCCAGCTCTCTGCTGAAGGATGTGCTCACTGAAAGGCAGCATTAGTCATGAGTGAGCGGTGTGGTTTTGTGAGGCTGTATGTGTGAGCTCTGAGCCTGGCAGGAACTTAAGGCTGTGGAGGGCACTGTGCAGACACACTTTGACTGGAGCTGGTCCAGCTCCAGTAGAACTGGCAAAACTGGCAATGAACTGAATTAGTTGAGTCCTGAAAGTAAACTGCATCTATGTGGTCTGTTTTGTGTGTCTCTGGACTGTGCTTATCAGCTGTTTTCAGTGTGGGGAGTGCATTTTAGCCAGCTCAGGCTCTGTGTCTCATGAAAGCAGTTCTGATGCTCCAGAGTTGATGCTGGCTTTGGTACCCGTACAGCTGCTGTGTGCACAGACTAGGATTTCAGAACACTGCTTTGGCCTGTGATGGCTCTGACAGGCATTCAGTTTAGGTGTCTTATCTGAACATCAAGAATTTCTGTGGTTGTGATTGTTAGATTTACTAGTCATAAGCATGATTTGGAACAATAGCAGACTGAAAGAAAAACAGTGGTTGGTTGATCAGCTAGTCTGTCGTCGTGCTAGATGTTAGTATGGTCACTACCTATAATTTTTCATATTTCTTTTGACTATGCTTTTTAAAATCTAAGTAATGTTTTGGTTGAGTTTAAAGAGAAGAGGCAGTGCTCTTTTACTTTAGCTGAGAGGTACAGAATTGTAACTAGCTTCCATTTAGGATTTCACTATACTGTTTTGCTATTTTCCTTGCATCAGACAGTACAACTGATGTGTTATCATTTCAGTTGCATATATTTCAATGTTTAACTTTTGCTCAGAAATACTTTGAGAGCAAATAACCATAAAGTTTTGCTTTTCTGCATTTTCGTTTGGAATTAAAAAACTAATTACTGAAACCTACTTCACTTTGTAGGACACAGGAACTCATTCATAAGAAAAACCATTAACTTTGAGATGAATAATTCCTTGTAATTTTTGGAGAAGTAGTTGTTTTGCTTTGTCTTTCTCTTCTTTGCAATCTTGCAAGTGCTAATATAGATAATGAGGTTTTCCTGACAGGTAAGTTTTTATGGGAAATCTTTCCTTCCTTTCAAAAAATTAAGTAGTCTGAGACATTCCCTGTAGAATGGTACTCATTGCTGAGGCACATTTTGTGCTTTGTAGATTAAGATGTGAACATTAGATGAAACAGGGATGGGAAACAAAGTTTGTGTACTATTCTATGCCCGTTCACCTTCTGTTTGGTTACTAACGGAAAATCCTTGTGTATTCTCTTATGCTCCTTCATCTGATCCATCAGTATTTAGATAATCTTCTATTCAGCTGCAGTGTAAGCCTCAGTTTCCTTTAACATTTTTATTTATTATCCTTGGTGTAACTAAGCTTTTCTGGGGGAGAAATAGGCAGGGAGTCTTTTTTTTTTTCCTTACATGAAATCTCTTTCTTCTCCACCTACTCTCTCTATTTCTTTACTTTTCAGCAGCTTCTATGAGATTAGCTTTGGTTTAACAGCCCTTATAGCTGAAAAGAAACAGTGATCCAAATATGATATGATCCAAAGCAGAGATGAGAATGGGGAGATAAAAGTTTAGTGATTGTTAATGAATTGTGAAATCCTCCTTGTTGAGTTGTAGAAAGGAAATGCAAGACATAGCAGTTTAGTGTCTGAGAAAGTGATAAATTCAGTTGTATCTGACTCTGCAGTGAACTAATGCTTTAGGTATTCATATCCTATTAAACTTTATAGTTTCAAATCGAAAAAAAAAATCTATTGGTAGCTAAACTACTTGTGTGATGTTCTGAGTGCATCTTTATTATGTGTGAAAACAACCCCAAAATTGAAACTCATGGCCACAAGTGAACATTCAAAAATTAAAAAGAATTAGGTACAATAGTGTTAATTTGTGAATTTCATTAAATATAGGGATTTGTCCTATATTTAGCTGTATAGACAGAGGTAATATTTCAACATATTTGCTGACGATTTTGTTAAGGGTTTTTTGTTTAAATTTGTGTTTTGATTTGCTTATGCTTTATTCATCAGAGAAAGCAACCAGTGAGATGAACACTGCAGAAGACTGGGGCCTCATCTTAGACATCTGTGATAAAGTTGGACAGTCACGCACAGGGTAAGTGACGTAAGGATTTCCTCCCCAAACTTTCCTCATGTTCAGGTGAGGAATGAAAATTTTGTTATGTTTTGTAGACTTTTGCAACAGCTCAATTTAACTTAAATTTATTACCAGTAAAAGGAAAATATATGGTGTTTCTGCTGAAATATTTTGCAATTCTTCCTTTGGAGATACTAGCTGATCTGTTAAAATTAGGACTTGTGAAGAGCAGCTTTTCACTGATGTAACAGAATAAACAAAGTGATGTATTTTAACAGTATCACTGTAAACCCAGGAGACTTCATGAGGGATTTTTCCTACAGAATCATAATCTAGGTTGGAAGTGACCTCCAGAGGTCATCTAGTCCAACCCCTCAGCTTCCAACAGGTCTAATTAGATCAGGTTGCTCAGGACCGTGTCAAGTCTTGAATACCTCCAAGGTCAGAGGTTTCACAATTTCTATGGGCAACATATTTTAGTATTTAACTACTACTACTACTTACTAAGTAAATAAAAAAATAATTGTGCAATCTGAGTACACTTTTTCCTGTTCCAACTTGTCTGTTGCATCTTGTCCTATGACTGTGCAGCTCTAAGAAAGAGTCTGGCTGCACCTTCTATGTATTCTCTGATTAATTAGTTGTAGAAAGCAGTAAGGTCCACTTTTTGTCTGCCTTTCTCAAAAACAGCTCTCCCATCTCTCCTTGTACGTGACCCTGTCTGACCATCCTGGCAGTCATCCATTGGACTCACAGTCGTGCATCAATAGCCTTCCTGTACTGGGGAGTCTCAAACTAGACAAAATGCTCCAGACGCAGAATAGAGGAGAAGGATCAGTTTCCTGGCCCTTTTGGCTGTGCTGACCACTAGTTTGAGCCAGGATGTGGTCGGTTTTTCTGCTGCCAGGCTATACTTGCTGACTCCTGTCTCCCAATATGACCTGCAGATCCTTTCGTACTTTTCAGGTGGTCAGTTCCTTACCTTTGCTGGAGCAGACCATCCAAAATGCAACATCTTACCCTCGTTCTTGTTCAACTTAAGGAAGTTCCAGTCTGTCCATTTCTCCAGCCCGTCCAGGTCCCTCTGCCCTGCCCTCCAGTATATTGAATGTTCTCCTTCCTTTTGCTGTGGCCAGTAAGTTGCTGAGAGCAGTGGTGGTCCCAGCAGGAATCCCTGAAGGATTCCATTAGCTAATGCCTGCTAGCTGGAATTTGCACCATAGGTGACAACTCTTCGAGCTTAGTAGACCAATTTTCCACCCACCTTATCATCCTTTTATACACCCCATATTTCACCAGTTGTGTGATAAGGAGACAATAAGGCCTTCAACTGTAGGTCAAAACTTTGCTAAAACCAGGGTATAAAACATCTGCTGACCTTCCATTGTCCTCACCACCAGACCACCAGTGTCTTTGTCACAGGAAAAAATGATGTTTTGTGTTTCTTCACCTTGTTTTCAGAAGCTATTCCCTGACATCAGGGCTTTGATAAATTTACATTTTGAAAATGGGATATTAAATTAAAGACATCTTAATATGGGCCACTGATGTTTCCATTATTCATTCTTTACTGAGCTGTTTCATAGAATTTATACATGAACTTGCTTTTTGGACAAGGAAAATTAAAGTGTTATTTGAGCTAGCAACTAAAAAATGCAGTTTAAAGATATGATCAGTGTACTATAGTGTTTTTGGTCACTGTAGTATTAGGCTTTGGAAAACTTTTGAATACATCTTCTTGGAGCATTGCCTGAAACAATTCAAGTAAGGAACAGACTGAAAAAAAAATGTTTTGTCATTGCTACTGTTTAGTGAAAGGCTTCTCTGAGGTTAACCTGAATGGCTGTATAAAACTATGAGAGGCAGTATGAGATGCCAGACAGCAAATTCTCACCTGAGACTTTTGTTCCAAAGGACAAGTTTGAAACTAAGCTTATTCCTTGGGATTAGAGATGGTCTTATAATTAGCATGGCATATTGACTGAGACTTCTGTGCTGTTGTGTATAAATGTAGTTAACAGCTGGCAAGTTGTTAATAATGTTTCATGTTAGTCTGTGTATGTAAAACTGCATTTCTGTTCCTTGTGCGTGTTGACGTTGAGCCTGTAACAGTAACTATATTGTTGAAGGCTTCAGTTTTCTATTTAATCATGGAAAGCATTTCCACAGGTGAGATTTAGTCTCACAGTAGCACAGCCTGAACAGTGCTCAAATGTGTGTAGCTGCAAGACATAACAGTACAGACAGAGATCTTCTGGTAAATCCCTGCAGCTAAATCCCTGTTACAGTTTGTGGGGTTTGTTTGTGTTGATTTTGTGTTTGGGTTTTTTTTTTTTTTTTTTTTTTTTTTTTGTTGTTTGTGTTTATTTTTTTATTTGTTTTGTTTTGTTTTTTAAATAAAACTGTTAAAAAAAAAAAAAAAGGAACTTAACCTTTGTAATATTCACCTTGCTTGGAACAGGCTGCCCGCCGACTTATTTAAATTCAGATTCTGTTAAAACTTGCTGATAGTTGGTTTTCTTTGTTTTGATGGATTATGTCATGCCATGGCAAGGTAAAACAAGACAGTGTTCCCTATTAAGAAGTTTAAATGACATATGCTTAGCTGTTTGAAATTCTCCTGCACTTTAAGTTCCTCTCACAAGGATGCTAGTCTTCTTAACTGGGATTGGCTTTAATCTTTTAACCAATTCTCCTCCAGTACAAGCTGCCTGTTACTGTTTCTCTTAGAAGTTTAGATTACAAAATCTCTGCTTTATGGGTTTTCCTTGTACCAGTCCGTAAGCTCCGTTGCATGTCTGCAGCCTTCTAGATGTGGATCATCTTACACATCAAGCCACAGTAGACTAGAAGGACTGTTGTTCATTAGGTAGCATATTTGTCCCATAGTGCTGTATGGTACATTGTCTAATTTAGGTCTGCAGACTTGTTTGTATCCAGATGAATTGCTGGAAACCTGTCACGCTGCAAAGGTGCTATATTTTCTCTAAAGATAAATTAGTTGCAGTTCAGCTACTGTTAATTTTTACATTGTAATACTTTCCTTATGCAGAATTGCAAATAGCTGAAAATGTTATCTTGCTTCCTTTAATCCAACCAAGACAAGTTTTTGTATCGCTTTCTTTGACTATTTTCTCTATTTTTGGTGGATTTCAAAATCAGTTCAAGTTCATATCAGAATTTTTCTAGAAAACACAGGAAAGACAGAAAATGCAGTAATATTTTTAATAATATGATTTGTTTACAATAGTGTATGTAGAATATTGCCATAAGTAGTGTAGAATTAATTTGATACTTTCTGCATGTTTCACATATCAGTTAAGATGATCTAAAATTTATCTAACTATGAGAAAATCAACACAGTTTTTTAATATCTGAATTTGTTTTAGGAACTCATACAGCTCAGCAATTGCATATCACATCGTTTATATCCTGCTTTTTTGGCAATATTATTAGCTCAGTGAGCAAGTTGCTCTTTCAACACGGAAATGTGATTAAAGCATAGCTTTTACCATTAGAGGCAATCTCTTTTTTCCCCTGTTTTTTTTTACAGCATTATTGAAAACATGCTTATTTTAAAAACTTTAATCACATGGTGTAATTCTTGGGGCTATCCTGTGCAGGGACAGGAGCTGAACTTTGATGATCAGTGTGGGTCCCTTCCAACTCAGGATATTCTATGATTCTATATTTGACTGACATTTTAAATCTGACTACAGGAAAGGTGTAGATTTTCGCATAGTGTTACTTTTCTGTGCTGAAAATACACAACTGAATCTATAGTTTATCAGCTCAAAATAAAATAAGATTGTAAAATCTGAATGATCCATTAAGCAGAATAAAAGGAAAAATTAAAGGCCATGTGTAGTAAATTTTAGCATAAGGTGTCCCCCCTTCCTCTGTCAGTTCAGTGCTAGCCAATTCCTAACTCTAATTGTGTTTGCATTTGACTTTGAGACTGTTGTACCATTTATATTTATTTCAAGAGACATATCAGTCTACATGTGAAACTCTCACAACTTGAGTTTTTCTCCAGAAAACTTACTTAATAAAATAAAAAAGATGGCTGAAAAAAAAATTAAACCAGTGACTGGGGGAATACATCAGTGGTTAAGAAAATAGAAACGTTCATGGCAGCACTCTCTTTTGGGGGTAGATATTGGAAAATTGTCATTGAGAAATGGTTTGTATTGCTGCTTGCTTAACTTTGTCCTGATTCCTTAAGGATTAATCACTGCCTCAGTGAGCCAGTATTCTCATTAGCTGTTTCTTCTTTGGTTGTTTTTGTGCCTGTTGATGCAAGAGAGAACAGCAAAATTGCTTACTTGATAGTTTTCCAAAGTACCTTCTATTTTTTTCCCCCCTCAAATTACACAATCTCAATAGCATTTTATGTAGTCACTGCAGTGTACGTCTCACAGGCTGACCAGGAAGCTTTTTGACTTGCTTGTTTCTGAAGGAGCAAGGAGGAAAATTGAGTCACCTGTGTAGTGCTGAGCGCCACAATCAGTTAACTTAGACTGTAAATGAACAATAAATTCCTGAAAATACATGAAATGTTTTTTGCAGAGTCATATTTTAGATTGCAATTGCTGCTAATCTCGTCTTTGTTAAATAAAATACCATCTTGATTTTTTTTTCTAACTTTCTAAAACTAAACTTGAAATTTATTGTGAATATTTTCTGGATATATTAGAATGTGATATAATATATGATACCATATATGATACATAGCTTCAATTGTATCTTACCATATTTTTGCCCTACTGATTTATTATTCCTACTCACTGTGGTGCCTCTGAAATTTTGATTATAGAATTGTTGGAGCAGAACTACGGCCCAATGTTTGTATAGTATGGTCTGGATAGGTGCTAATAAGTAGATGGAATTCTATACTCATAGGATGTGTGCTTTCCTCTGCTTTCTGCCTAGTGCTTCTCATAATTTACACACTAAATTGTATGATGAATCAATTTGAAGTAAAAATAAGGATGACAGTTCTGTCTAGAACAGGTTTTCTTACTCTGACTAAACATTGGTAAGCTTGGATAATTTTTTTTATGTAGGTGTAATCAAAAATTTTCTTTTTTTAAACATTCGAGCATGTTAACACATTTAACACTCAAGTATTGATCATTTCTGTTAAATATATGAGCAAGTAGATTGTATTTAATGCATGTGGATAATCCTTTGGCTTTGAGGCTTTCTTACTTTGTTCCTTTTAATAGGACTTTGGATTCCTTAGTAAAAAAATCTTAGGCTGATGGTCCTGTTCCTGAACTGCTAAGCTCTTGATCCTGCACCCTACCTTTATAAATACTGGCTTTACAATGGAGATGCATTTTTTTGGAGCTTGCACTCATCACGTCAGTCCTGTGATTAATGGTTAAAAAAGTAGTTATATTTTAGCATGTATTCTTTCTCAACTAAAGCAAACATATGGGAAATCTTGCATAATTAGTAGATAAAAGGTAGTACTTGTCTTAGAGCCTTCATTTGTAATAATTGGTTATATGAAGGTATACACTGAATGATATGTACTCATCCTGCCTGAGAGCATTTTCTATAATTAGTACCACTAAATATGAGATGGACATTTCTGTAAAATGTAGACACTGCCAAATATAGTATAGCCAAGCAGTGGTGTAACTTATACCTAAGTTTCATGTTAGTTCTTGGATACCAGTTCAAGAGGAAAATACTTCTGCTTCCAAAAAGACCCTTGATGTGTAAAATCTCTTAGTTTAGCTTTTCCTTCTGTTTTCCTTTTCCCCTACTTACCCTCCTTCAGGTTTATCTTTTCAGGGCTATTCACCAAATAATGCTTGTATGCCCGTGAAAATTCCTAACCCAGCCCTGCCTAGCTTTCCACTACCTTTAAAAACGGAATAAAATTAAGTCACACAGATTTTAATACACTAAACTGTCTGAAACTCCCTTTCAAATTCTTTCTTGAAGTTGCTTTTAATGTTACTTCTATGTACCACAATATAGGTAAGACTTGAATTCTATATTTAATTGTTTAGAAACTTTGTAGAACGTCTAACAGGGTTTTTTTTAGAACTTTTTGGTTCATTGCATGTCTTTATAAATGTTATTCTGTAGATTAAAAGAGTCTCTGAGGAACACAGTGGTGGTAATTCAAAATGGAAGTAGCAAAAGAGTGTTGGTAAATCAGTATGTAAGGAAATGTTCTTTCCTATGTGTGTGAAATATAAAGGAGTAGGTGCATGGACTGCAGAGAATTTCAGTTATCTAATTGTAAGGGATTTCATGCATTTCTGGAGTATTTACAGTAATTTTCTCTAAGTACAAAAGGTAACATAAATTACTGAGAGGTTTTGATCACTAAGAAAGCTACAAATCCTACAGATAGAAATGGCTACAACTGTTAATGGTGTTAATTTATTTTTTTAATGTTATGCTTACAAGCTCCTAAATAATTTACTGACAATGTTCAGGAGATCTTGCTGTTTGCTAAAATCATCAGCATTGTTATATATGCAATAGGAAATGTTCATTCCATTCCATTTTTTAAAATGTGTTGTGTTTTTTAGACCTAAAGACTGTCTCCGCTCTATTATGAAGAGAGTGAACCATAAAGATCCTCATGTTGCTATGCAAGCATTAACGGTAGGTTCTTTCTAATGTAGTGATTTTTCTTCCTGGGAAGTTATATTGCACAAATCTGAGTGTTAATCTTTCTTTCATTAGCTTCTAGGAGCATGTGTATCAAACTGTGGCAAAATCTTTCATTTAGAAGTCTGTTCAAGAGATTTTGCCAGTGAAGTAAGCAACGTGTTGAATAAGGTAATGTATTGCATTGATTTATACATTTCATCTTTAAGTGAAATCAGGGTTGGGTTAGTCTGAAAGTGGAATGGGATCTACTTTTGGAAGACTGGAAAGGGGCTGGGAGTGGGGGGGGAAGCATAGATTACTGAGAAGACTGTGGCTATCAGAAATAACTTCTTGAATGCGACTTCACATTAGTTACCTAGGTATTCTGTTTGGGGGAGGTGTGGTGTGTTAATCTATGAATAAACTATTTCATTTTCACATTAAATGACAGCAGTGAAACACTAAATACAAATGTGGTGAAATGGCGATAATACAGGGCTTCAATGTTACCTTATTTTACTTTATTTTGGGCCTAGCACATATTGTACTACTAGTACAAATATGATGCTGGTGTACTATTCTCCCTTTCCAATAAACATATCTTTGAGTGCTAAACTTGACTGCGAAAGAAAGAGTCTGTGCTATTTATATTGAACTAACATGAAAGTACTTGAAATTAAGAACCAATTTCTACATTACTTAACTAGTTTCTACTGTCCATGCAGGGTCATCCAAAAGTTTGTGAAAAGCTGAAGGCCCTTATGGTGGAATGGACTGATGAATTCAAGAATGACCCACAGCTTAGTTTAATATCTGCTATGATAAAAAATCTTAAGGAGCAAGGAGTTACTTTCCCAGCTATTGGTTCACAGGTACATTAGATCTTTGTGTTTGTTCTCAAAGGGTATCACAAATTCTTTTTATGCTCAGCGCTGTATTTTACAGTTTGTAGTCTTGGGTTCTAGAATGTGCTTGGCAAACAAAATGAAAACTCTCTTAATAAAACTTTTCCTTGAGGAGTGAAATGCTTTCACTTACCTTAGATTTTTATATTGCAGATGAATACAAATCAAAGGGGTGAACTTAATGCATTGTCAGTTTTTTGTTGGATTAATTTTTACATCTTTCACTTTTGGCTAGGCTGCTGAACAGGCAAAAGCAAGTCCAGCTCTAGTTGCCAAAGATCCTGGTACAGTAGCCAACAAAAAGGAAGAGGAGGATTTAGCTAAAGGTGAGTACATTTACTTGCTGACATGATGCATATATTTATAAATATCAAAAAAGCAAGAAAAAATGTTTTGCTTCCTTCCTCTATGTGAATAGTGTACTTATGAATTAGAATTCCTTTATTTTCATACTTTTCTTGGAGGGTTAGAGATTAAAGATATTCTATGGGTAAAAAAAGATGTAAATGTTCTGATTTTTACCTTTTTTTTTTACCTCTTACCAAAGTGAAACAAATCTTAAAAAATCTTGTGTTAAGGACATGCCTCTACTGTGGGAATCTGGGTATACTACTTTTATTCCTTTGAATACTGCTTCTGTAGTATACCTTCAGCTTTGGTTACCGTAAGCATAAATGACTGTTAAATGTCTCACATCAGTCCCCATAAACAAAACTAGAATGGTTTCTTTTGATTTACTGTTGTACTAAAGTATATTTAAAGGTCATTTAATGATCCTATACCCATATGTGTGAAGAGTTATTCTTACAGTAGTTGGATATTTATGGTTGAGAACTGTTTTTTGAGGTCAAACTTCAGCAATATAAGGGCATCAAATGTTATGTTTTGTACCTAGGATGACTTTGGGCTTAAAGTTGCAACAATATGAGTTTTCACTATATGAGCGTTCACTATATGAGTGAAGTTCTTCCACTAGTAGCTGGTGGATGTTTGGAGTTTCTCATCTTACTTCTTTTTGTTTAGCTATTGTCTAATATAACATTGATTTGTTTAAATCACCATTAGCCAATCTGTATATGTTACTAGTGGTTTCTTCAACAGTCAACCTGCCAATGTCTATTTAAATCTGTGTCTCAAAAGTTCATACTCCACATGTTTGCTAATGTTTTTCTTTGGTTTTGTCTCCAGTCTGTCCTTTCTTAGAAATGATCAGGTTTTTTTTTCCACAAACTTGGAGGGGTTTAAGATAAGTGAAACCCTTCTGCTCAGTCAAGCTATATTGAAAATGACCCAGAAATGTGAAATTATTCAAGGAATAATAGGGATAAAAAAAAAAAAGGAATGGATAACATTTTGCTTGTGTAAGCAAAAATAATTTTGGTAATTATGCATTAAGGAGATGCTTCTTTACTGTGAGGGTGACCAAGCACTGGCACAGGTTTTCCAGGGACATCATGGTCTCTATCCTTGGAGATATTCACAAGTTGTCTGGACATAGTCCTGGGCAATCAGCACTAGGTGACCCTGCTTGAACAGGGGATTGGACACAATGACCTCCAGAGGTGCCTTCCAACCTCAGCCAGTCTGTGGATTCACAGAATCAGAGGATTACAGGCTAAAGGCTCCTAACAGAGAAACACTGTGTACTGAAACAGCTGTATCCTTTTAATGTTTCAAGCAATCTGTAAAAGTTCAACATAGTGTAAGAAGATGTAAAGTAAGTATGTAGATGTTTTACATCAGTTCAAGGTTATAACAATAATATAATAATAAAAAATGGATGACTTCACTGGGTTATTCCATTTGTGCTTAAGTGCTATTTATTCATCCTGTCCCTGTTGAAAGCCTCGGTAAATCTACAGGCAGAATTGTGCTCTCCAGTTGTAAAACATCTGGTTTTTTACTGTTATTTCTAAGAGAAAGGCAGAGAGTGATTAAAATGCAACAGGAATAGAATTATACTAAAAGTTTTCACAGAATTAAATCTTCATATCACTCAACCCATTTTTATAGGGAATTTTCATCTGTGTAACTCTTCTTTTGCAGCTATTGAACTGTCACTAAAAGAACAAAGGCAACAGCAAACAACACTTTCCAGTTTGTATCCGAGCACCTCAAGCCTTTTAACAAACCACAAACATGAGGGCCGAAAGGTTCGTGCAATCTACGATTTTGAGGCTGCTGAAGACAACGAATTAACTTTTAAAGCTGGAGAACTTATAACTATCCTTGATGACAGGTAATTTATATAGAATGTCTACTAGAAGTATATTAGACTGTAAAAGTGATTTGGGGGTAATGACATCTTCTATGTAGAAGCATACCTTGGAATACAATTGCATGGAAACATATTAAAATATTAAATACTGTAGTTATCACCTAGATTTTTTACAAATAAATGTAATTGCATAAATTTTTTTATGTACACACAACACATTCTCTCTGTATACACAAGTTGTATTCATGTACAAGTAATATAAAAGCCTTTTTTGTGCAATTCCTAGGAAAATTCCATGTGAGTATGGGTTTTATAATGTATGGGGTTTTGTTTTGTTGTATTTTTTATCTTTAGTGATCCAAATTGGTGGAAAGGTGAAACTCACCAGGGTATAGGATTGTTTCCATCTAATTTTGTAACAGCTGATCTTTCTGCTGAGCCAGAAATGAGTAAGTAACATTGTATTTATGTATATATGTTAAATCCTGCCATCGCCTAAGGTATATTTCTACAGTAATTTCCTTTCCCTTATGATGGAGTTCAGTTGCAAGTTAATGTGATAACTGAAGTAAAACTGAGGAGCTCTTGCTATGATCTCACAAACAACAGACACACCTTTGTGTCAGACCAAGTTGCCCAAGCTGGCTTCTGCTGAAAAATATGATGCTGTCAGTGGCTTTCTTGAGACTCATCAGATCAGTCCATTGAGACCTGGATAAATGTAGGCATTAGCAGCTTTTTTTCAAATTGCCTTTTTGCCTGGTTGCCGTGGTGCATATCTAATCGTGGTAAAACTGAAGGCCCCTGGGCAGATGTGAGTCAGATTACAAGTGTTCAAATAGTTCAAGAAACCTACATACTGTAGGTGTGTATGTGTGCATAGTGGTTTTCTGTACACTGGTTATCTACTTGTATTTATTTATATCAGTCTAACCTACTCTAAGTATTTAATAAAAATATTAAAACATTAAACATGGCTTTAACATCCCAGAACTGATTCCTGTAAATCTCATGGGCTTGCAAGATTAATCTCCTGTGATCTCAGTTTGAGGGTGCTAAAGGTAAGAGCAGGTCAGCAGAATTACATGCTGTAGCAGTCATTTGTGATATGTTTAGACTATCTAGTAAGGGTAATGTGATAAGAGTAGCATTTGGCTTTTTTGTTCTAGCTTCCACTACAGAGGAACGAGATGCTTTGCAGATATGATTTGATGGAGAAGGAATAGTGAAATTTGAGAACTTTTGATTCTGTACTTTACTTTGTAGAAAAGAAGATCAGTTTGTCATAGATGATTTTATCAGTGTTCTCTTAAACCTGACTCATTAGCCCTATTTCTTCCAATTGCTCTTTCTTGGTCTTTTTTCCTGATGACTCATTAGTAAGTATGTTATGTGCAGGGAGACTGTAATAAAGACATTTATTTGATAAAACATGCTTCAGTTGACCTTGCATGAACTGTTCAAATGCAAAAAACCTAGGCAATATACTAGCTATATTATATTAGTCATTGTTTGTTTATTTTTATTGTATAAAATTGAGTCTGCCTGTTTATTTTGCAGTGAAAGCTGAGAAGAAAACAGTGCAGTTCAGTGATGAAATTCAAGTAGAGACAATAGAACCTGAGCCTGAACCAGTTTATATTGATGAAGTAAGCATGCAAAAGTACTGTTTTTCAGCTGCTGGTACATTTAAATATGCGATATTTAAGCCTTTCATCCTTTAGTTCAAAAACAAAAATCAAGAGAGAATGGGAAGGGAAAGTTGATGTAATTAAAATAAAAAGGTATCTGCAGTATTCTCATTTCTTCAAGAGTCTTGAAGCTCTTAGACATTTTTGAAACTGAATTTGGAAACTAATATCCATTTAGGGCCCTACTCCTGGATTGTACATCTGTTTATCTCCAAACTACAAGCTTGATGTTAAGTGACAAGTTTGCTTTCAAATTTTACTTTAAGTACTTCAGGATACTTCAGAGATACCCATCTTGACTCCTGTCTTAAATTTATTTCCAGTGTAACCACCACTGTCTACCCTAAGAATCAAAGATCTATTTCTATCTCTGAAAAAGGAATGTTTTTTCCCCTGCCTTTTTTTTTTCTTTTTTTTTTTTTGTTTTCCCTTGACACAGTTTCTGTCATTTTTGAAATGAGAAATTAGTTAGTACCTTACTAAAGTCCTATTAAAGTCCCACCTCAAAAACTCTTCTTCCCAAGAGATGTTAGTTTGTAATCCACCAAAATAGCTTATCTCAGGCCTTCCTTGAGGTGCCTTCCAGCTTTTGTCTTCTGTGAGTCCATGCTGGTTTTTTGTTTTACTGTCTTCTTTTATTTTTAAATTTGCCACAGTATAATATTTAAGAAAGCAATTCATTTGGCTGTTCCCTTCCTTTCCAGGATTTAGGGACGACAAAACATGGTTTTATTTTCTACTTTGATACAACCTATATAACTCTGGCCTGATAAAGGCTATTTATTTGATAGCACTAATCTAAAAAGTGATTTAAAATCTTTAACATATAATGTTTCATTAAGCAATATAATTCACTTCAAGACATATTTTTCAAAGAGGTTATGTCTGTTCATTTTCTAACCTTTGGTATTTTTATTATAAGAGAGTTGCACTTTACCTGGTTAATTAAGGATGACTTATTCTGAAATCAACCATGCAGTCCCTCCAAACGTCATCTTAAAAAAATGGGGTATGTGTGTATATATATGTATGTGGGTGTATATATATGTAGGTAATGACATGACATACACTTAAAAATGCAGGATAGATTTTCAGTGAATCTGAAGTACTCTCTCTACATATTGTGTCAAAACATTTCCACTAATCCCACTAGGTGGTGTTATTGCATATGTAATAACAAGAATGGAAAAATAGAGGTTGCTCAGAAAATACTGTTTAGAAGGACTTTTAGGAATAAAGGAGTATTCTGCACATTCCACTTGTTACTACTAATAATTTTTCTCTATTGGCTTTTCCTTGTTAAATCATCTTCACTCTTATAAAGTAGCATGTATGATTTGTATTTTCTTAGTCTCGATGATTCCTAAGTGCCAAGAGATCAAAATGGCTGTAAACAGCTGCTTTAGTTTACTATCCTGAAAGTGCTAATTCCCTGCCCCCCCTGTATGTGCCCTAATTATACAACTTGTGTTCTAGGATAAAATGGACCAACTCTTACAGATGTTACAAAGTGCAGACCCATCTGATGACCAGCCAGATCTCCCAGAATTGCTTCATCTTGAGGGTAAGAAAATATTGTTTTGTTGTTGTTTTCTTCTCTAGTAATTATCTAAATCAAACCAAATTGAAACTAAGCAGAAACTACTTCAGCTTCATATGCATGCAGGAAGCATGCCTGAGAAAAGTGTCTGAGCTATAATTATCTTCTCACTTCCTTTTTTCCACATCTAAGAGACCAAATTGCAAAATGTTAACTTAAAACAAGCCCACTCCTCTCTCAAGGAAACCATTTTCTATATTCTTTTTCTTTTCAAGACCCAGAAATATTTAATTCAATCATATTCATCCATTATTTTTTTTTCCTTCATAGAGTAGCACAGCATGAGTGGCAAAAGGAGTTTAAGGAAGATTCCGTGAGAGGAAGCAGGAATACTACTAAGGTTTAGAATAGACCTGTAGGTGTTCCACATGCTTTTCACTTGCATGCATATTTCTGTAGGAGTTGCATATTAACCAGTACTTTATTGACTGCTACAAATTATACTAGTCTTTTAGAGTCAGATTATTCAGGCTACCTCTTCACAGCGGCACTGTAGACCATTTTACCTGGGTTGATATATGCACCAAAATTTTTGGGAGGGAACTTGGAGAAGGAAGAAAAGAAACTTTCTGATTATGAGACAGAACATAAACTGACAATTCAAATAGGACCAGACTTTGCTAAAAATGACAGGTTCTACGTCTATCTAGAAGTTAATCATGGAAGTGTATAGGTTTATAAGCTTTTGGGTATGTCCCATCTTTTCACACCCATCTGGTTCATTATGCCTGTAAATGAATCCTGTTTTAGGAACTGCACATCAGTGAACTGTCTGCACATATTCTAGTTCCACTAAAGCTAAAGAGAGGTAAAAAGAAACATGACTGGTTTTATTCTTTCAAGTCCCAAATATAGCTATAGAGGCTGTTATCTGAGAAGCAGATTGCCTGTATCTGGTCCAGGACAAAGACAAAGAAATTAAAGGTATGCTTGTCCACCAACTGCCAGATAGGGCTTACATTAGGATTTCCTTGCAAATGCAATCATTAAAACAATGCTGAATTTTATACTGAACTGTGGGACTGGTCCTAGAATCTGAAAGCAGTAGTGGGGTCAGATGATTGCTCCCCAGCTACCTATAACAGCATTTGCTGTACTCCTAGAATGCCAATTCAAGATGACTTGCTCTATACACTTTAGTAGGCTTTGGTGAGCTACTGTTTTTGGCATAGGTTCTGGGAATTTTGTTACAGATGTGTTTTGAATCCTTGGTTCCTACCAGTGGTGGCAGGTGCTGATCAACATTTGACGGAAAACCCACTTCATTTTCTTCTGCCAGCCACATGTCCAGTTACAAATTCTTTAAATTGGAGAGCTCATCCTAACACGTTCAGGAGCCCAGGGTTTGTGGTTGGCAGCAGTGCAGTCATTATGTTACCATACAGACATCAGAGCAATCCTTGTCATGCCTTTTACCACACTTTATGCTGTACATAAAAAATAGGCAGAACTTAGACCAGGTTTTACATCTTTTCCTGGCATTTCTGTTGATGTGTTACTGATCTGAAGTTCAAAGAACCATATGGGTATCTCTCATACAACTCCTCTTTCACCTGGAGTTGCCTTTGAGGAACCCAACAGTAGTGCCCTTTGATGCATCACAGCCCAGACATTTTCAGGACCTTCTCTATTCCTAATATCCAGAACTTCCCTTTTAGCTTTCTTGTCAGTTTATTTTACATTTGACGAATTCTGTCTTTCTGTAATTAACTGTGGTTTGCTTGGCAGTTGGGTGACTCCCATGTCCTTGTGCTGAAAGGAGGCAGGGAGTGCATTTTTGTTTATTTTAATGCTTTTCTATTCTGCTTCTGGTAAGTTTTTGTGTTGGCTTTTGCGTGTGTTAGTGGTTTGAAAAAGCCCCCTCCCTCAATTAGGATTCTAGTGAGAGAGAAATATGCTATTAGTGTCTTTGATGTGCAGGTGATTGAATCATTGCAATCAGTTTTCTCCTTCATTGTTTTCATAGATTGTCTTTTTGTAGTAATGTTAGTTGAGCACATGATTTGCAGTGGCAAATTTTCTTCCTTGAAGAAGAGATCACCTATCAGATTTATTTGAACCTTTTAATGCAATTTAGTTTCAATTTTATGCTTCCTAGATGTTGTGTTTTGCTTCACTTTATTTTAAAATGTACTTTTGAAATTGTACCACTAGTGCAAACTTCAGCTGTATCTCATTCTTTATTGTTCATGACACTCCCTCTGTTACTATAAATTTTTGGCATGCAGATTATAGTAATGAACTAAAAAAATGGACTAGCATCTACACATTTCTGACTTGCAATTTTTTTTTTAAATTGCTTTTTGACTTTGCAGTATGGAAATGTTTATTACTCTGTTATATTTTAATGTATTTCTATTCTAGCAATGTGCCACCAGATGGGACCTCTCATAGATGAAAAGTTGGAAGATATTGACAGGTAAAAAAAAAGTCATATGTTTTGACTCAAAATTGATTCTTAGAAATACCAGTGTTATTACTTAGTAATATCTTAATAATTTTTATAAATATTGGCAAAGAAAATAGGTATATGTATTAGTAGTTTCTCCTTTGGAAAGAGGTCTGAAGTGTCTTTCCTCCTAGTCACCTATTTTATAGTATTGTACCATTTGATGCTCTGGCACTTGTCAGGCATCACTTCACAGCAAGAATATGCTGCTTGTCACACCTCATGAAATTTCTCTGTATTGTCTGTTCTATACTGAAGTTACCTAAATTGTAGAATAAACTGTAAAATATATTTTCTAGGAAACATTCAGAACTTTCAGAGCTCAATGTTAAAGCAATGGAGGCTCTTTCTTTGTATAACAAATTGGTGAATGAGGACCCAATGTATTCCATGTACGCAAAACTACAAAACCAACAGTATTACATGCAGTCATCTGGTGTTTCTGGCTCTCAGGTATGTCTGTAACCTTTAATAGCCACTGACCTTATCAAGTGCATTCCTACTGAGCAGTATTTTCTCTCAACACAATATGTAAACAAATAAAAATAAAAATGTTTGATTTCAGCTGCAAGCTTTGGATATTGTCCTTTCGCAGGTTCTAACACTTTTAGTTTTTGTCTCTTCAGTTCCTTTTGATCAAGGAAAAAGCCCATCCTGGGCTTTGAGTTGCACATACAATTAAAAATTCAAGCTGCCAGGGCTTTGCACACTGGGTCAAAGAAAGTAAAGAATGAAGGGAGTTCTATTCCTGGTTAAGATTATGCCCTCCCCTATCTACGCAGAGATAGCCTCTCAAACCTTTTAGTTTCCTCTAATTTAAATGACTGAAGTTAGAAAGGGTAATTCTTTCATGGCAGCATTTCCATGTTGATGGCTATCTTTAAATTCTGATGTCACATAATAAATAGCAAATTTTCTTGTATTTATTTCTAATATTCCTTTATTTAACTTCCTAGGTTTATCCAGGGCAAACTCAAAGTAATGCATACTTGGTGGCAGGGAGTGCACAGATGGGCCATATTCAAGGTTACAATCTTCCTCCTGAACAGCTCCCTTCTCTCAGCCAAGGCACAGTTACTCCATCTGCCAGCTCAGTACTGCCTGGTCAGCCTGCACAGACATCTTACACAAAGTAATTTTAAGTATTTTCCTGTTCAAGTTTAAATCTATTGAAACATAATGGACTGCAGATAATATTTAAAGGAGACATTTTTCCTTTCAGAAGTATAACTATAAACACAACTGAAAGATAGTTTCGTGCAGTTATTTCCAGTGTGTCAGGTATTCGTTAAAAATTACTGTCAAACGTCTAAATTGTCTGTTGTTTCTATCATTTGCTCCAGTTTTTCATTTTCTATATGTGAAATATGTGATTGATATAGCTCTATATTTCTTTTATATCAAAACCAGAGAAAATTATATAGGCATGACTTGGTAGTAGTTGTAACTTTTAATATACATTCAATGATGAAGATTATCTGCTGCTCTGGCTGGCTTAGCATAATATCTGTATATTCTACAGTTCTTTTTTTTTTTTTTTTTTTTTTTTCAAATATCTTACCATAGAAGAATGGAGAGAATTCTGCTCATTTTGGAAAAGAAGTGAATGGGCTATGATTGCTTACTAAGGTTTATGCACCTTGCCCATACAAAGGATTTACAAGAGGCTTTCTACATTGGGTAGATAAACAAAGATGCTAAGCTTTGGTTAAGCTACCTATATTGTGAAAAACTTTTGAATTGCCTTAGAAAAAGATGAGGGGATTTGGGGTTTTTTTGATTTAGTGGTTCTTTTTTTTTTGGTTTTTTTTTTTTTTATTGTCTGTGTAAAGTAATTTTATTCTATGAAGTTGGGAGAGACATCCGTCTTGAGTCTTTAATATATTTGATAGTTTCTGACCCCCAAAGTTACTTTCTTGGTATAATAAGGCATACCTTGATAAAGTGAGTTTCTGAATACTTCACCTGACCTGTTTTGCTATTTAAAACAGTTGTTTGGGTTTATGAAACAGTTTGGTTGGGCTTTGTTTTTTTCCGTGAACAAAATAGAAGACAGATGGCACCATCTTGCACCTGGATTCCATGTTGCACCTTAAAATATTACAAAAGTATAGATTCTAATTCTGAAAGTATAAATTCTAATTTTAAATCCATGGGAGGTGTCTTATGTGTGTTTAAATCTGAGGAGTGTGTTTGAGTTTTAGTGGGAATACTCATTGACCATAGTTTTAAATATGCAAGGTGTCCTGAGTTTAGAGATTTTTGTGTGTATATACAGAACTGAAGATGCAGTAAAGTTTTGCTCTTCTGCTGGTAAATTGTTTGTAAACTTAACTTTAAATTTTTTTTTTTTTTCAGTGCAATGGTTGGTTCTGTTGCTGGAAGTACTTACTCTAACCAGGCTTCAGTGTATAGTCCACCACCTGGTACTGTTGATGTTGCTGCTTATCAGAATGCTGGAACTAATATGTCCCAGGTGCCAAACTATAACTTAGCATCTACAGCTCTGCCACAGACAGCAGGCAGTCAGCAAGCACCTCCACAACAACCACAGCCTCCACCACCTCAACAACCACAGCATAGCTACTCACAGAAGGCTCTGCTATAGGATCCAGGACTTCTGATTCCTAATCTTCTTTAACCTCTGCTAAAGGCAGTTGGTGATTCTATGATTTCTTCCTTTAATCTCTTAAACTTTGTTTATCCTCAGCTTAATAAGAATCTCTCTTGGTGAACAAGTTCAATTTGCACTGACTTTTTAGGATTTTTTTTTTTTTAATTTTGCAGAGGAACTGATATATTTAGGAAATTTACTTCCTTTTAAAATGCCTAAAAATTGGTACAAGATTATTTATGTATGGTAAAATTGGCTAGTCTGTGAAAACTCAACATTTGCAAACTGTTGTGGCATATATGTTATGTACATATAGTGTGTGATTGCAGTAGTGCCCATTTCGTATAGCTATGGTGGTTGTGTGAATATATTTAACACAATGTTTAAAAATAATTTAGTTTACTATTTTATTTTAATCATGAACTGACAACCATATTTCATAGTTTTGTGTAGTTTTAAGACAGATGTGATGTCTTTTTCCAATGCAGGAAAAGCAGTAATTCTGCATATCATGGTTACAATTACGAGTTAGGGTCTATATATGAATTTACAAACTTATCTGAGTCTAGGTTTCACTACTTCTTGAACTGAACACAAGTGTATCATGACTATTAGATAGCTTATCTACCAAAGTAAACTGGTTAACTAGTAAGTGATTTGGGGGGATAACAGCAAATTATGATTCTGCTTTGGACATAATTAATAACTTAAAACTACTATTCAGAGGCTGCTAAACATATGGGACCATGCAACAGATCAGGATCTTGCATTTTGTCATGAGAAGCATGTAATTTATTTTTTCCAAGTTGTTTTTTTTACAATGAGAACCAGAACTATGTTCTATGTGTGTTGGTAGAGATTACACCAAAGAAAGAGGAATTGAATTGGAAGAGAAACAATGGAGTTTTAAACTGGAACACACAACATGAATTACACTATTTTATTCAAGTCTTCTTAATTAGAACATGGAGAATTATGGACATTTAAATCACTTTGCTGAACAAACTTTCAGGGCTTCGTTTTATCTCTTGTGGCCTTGCTTAGCAATTTGTTCTGTTTACTGTTTTAACACAAACACTTCTGCCTTAAACATCTGTTTCAATTTTCAGTTGTACCATTTTAATTTACTAGCCCTTCTATAGCATCAATAGCTTATGAAGCATCTCATTTCAATCCACGTTCAGGTTACTTTGAATTCTCTTATGCAGCAACATGTATTAGCCTGTTTAAACCCTTGTGTTTCTCAGTAACTTAGTCAACTGGCTCTTTAAGGCATTGTATTTTCTTTCTGTGGCTGAGGTGCTACAAAAGAAACATGGTAATTGAAGGCAGCATTTTAGGCGTGCTTGATCTGAGTTTCTTTTACAAAGACTTGTTATTTTGCATTTGTATTCAGTCTAGTAATGCATCATGGTTTTGTCTTTTCCAGCTACTCTAATTCCTCTTAAAGCAATACGAGATGGCTTCAACATCAGATCTGTGTTTTTAGTCTTGCTACTGTGTGTGTCAGAAATTGTTTGCTTTTGTGTACTATATTTTAGTGTGATGCTTCTGGAATTAAATGTCGCAACTGTACATTATACTATAAAAGGACCTCAGTTATCCCATACACTCCTGTTTCTGCTCACAGCTACCTAACATGCATTTGTTTCACTATTTTAATTGACACTGGTGTTTTGCAAGATGCTTTCAGATGACTACTTTGCACAACTTTTGACGGGGGTGGTTACAAAATATGCCCATAGCTGATTTGTTCCAGTTGGAGATGTTCTAGCCAGCTGATTGTTCTAACACTAGTATTTTCACTTTTTTTTTCTCTAGAACTCTTAAGCGCCCTCGCAAATTGTCATTAATTACTACAGTACTTGGTGGCATCACAAAAGCCTTTGGAATTTGAAAAGAAATACTAAAGAAAAGGATAATAATCCAAGATACTGTGTCATAGATAATTTTTTAAGGATTGAAGAAGTGATCTCTTTAGAAAAGACATGTAGTATAATTTAGTGTTCGTTGTATGCATTCAGTACCTTATTCCAAAATCAGATATACAATGTGTATAGAAATGTATAATTTATGTACAAAAATGAAAATAACATTTGATTCTATAGTTCTTAGTCCCTGATTCAAAGAGAAGCTTGAAGCATCAAGAGAGTCTGGCTGACATTGACAATTGTATTCTTAGGTTTTCCCATGCTGTACCACATGTTCCCTAACAAGGGCCTATGGAACTTCTGTACAGAAATGACCCAGCAAAAATACTTTTTGTTACTAATTTATCATTGTTTTAAAAATTTTAAAGTCTTTTCTTGACATACAGCAATGCTCATTCTTGGTTTCTCATTTGAACGCAGAAACCTTAGATGTATCTTAAGTTTTTCTGCTTTCCAACTTGCTTATTTTGGGCGTTCAGCCATGTTTATGAAAATTAAAATCACCTTTCATTTATATTCATCATGACCAAAAAAACCACTTGCTAAATTCAATGCCACTCTAAATTCAATAGAATGAAAGTTGAGAATAAAAGATGGACACTTTCTATTTTCCTTCCTGCCTTTACTAAAGTACTGCTCTAAGGTATCCCCTGTAACAGACTGGGAATTTTAGTTGTTTTTGAATCAGATTTCATTGTCTACACCTGGTGCAGTAGATCACTGTTTTTAGGTTCAGAGTCTTAGTGTTTCTGCTGCAACCTACACTTTCCATTTCACATGCAATGTTCTGATTAAATTGAATTTGGAGCTGTATTGCTTTATGTTGATTCTTCTCATCAGGAAAGTTAATTTTGTCTTCTTGCTTGGTTGTGTCCTGTATGCTCAATATTCCAAAGTGATGCCTTCTCCTACCTTGCTAGATGCTTTCATTACATGAATTCATTCAGTCATCCTCTTGTATTCTCTCTGATAACTTAGAAATTATATGTCAGTTCAGCTCCTCTCTATGAGTTTGGTATCATGAACCTGGAGATGCCGTTGCTGGTCCTTCTCTGCCATGATTGATTCTCAGATTCCTCATTTATGCGTTGTTTTGACCAAGTTCATGTATGTTCTACCTTACTATGGTATTGAACACAGAAATGTGGGTGAATGGGGGAAAGTACACATGCAGCTACTGTGTGGAAAAACTTTTTAGCAATTAAATAAAGTGTCAGAAAGTTAAACTATTTGAAAGTTAAGAACCCCATGGAAATGTTACTCATGTTCCAATAGAAGACCTAATTTTTGAATGCCTTGTTTCTTTACATGTATATTGTCAATGTAAGGCTAAAATGTTTTCAAAATATTTTGTATAACCCTTTGTTACTTAACCCTTTCATTGAGGAATACAAAAATGCTAATTAACTTCAGAATGGGTATTTCAGTGGCTTGGTTAGCCTGAACTGGAGCAAAATCTGGAAAGTGCCTTCTGTGCATTTCACTTCTATAAGCAAGTAAACTTGTTTACCCCTGTGTATCATCTCAGTTTATGTGGGCATAACAAAGGTGTTAAGATTTACTGTAAAACATCCCAGGAAAAACACTGAGGCAGTGTGATGAAATTTGCTGTATTGATGTCATGGCAGTGTGTTCCAGAGTGCTCAGTTGCAGGAACAGTCAACTTATTTGTCCACTTCTGTTTAGTAAATGGTACTGGTGTAGATGTGTATTTAATGTCATTGGCCAAAACACATATAGACAGCAGTAAAACAACCGTAAAAAGGAGCAAAATATAAGAATTCCTGCAGGCTTCTCAACAGGTGTGGGGCAGCATGCTGCCCTCATGGTGCAGTTACTGTTCATGAACTTTGAGTTGGGGGAACTGAAATGAATTTGAACTTCGGATAATTCTGCCAGCTAGAAAATGATTAGAAACAAAGGTGATAAATTTGCTCTTAATACCATGTACATATTTGCTGATTAAATTTAGGCTGCTATTATAGTTCTCTGATTTCATCTAGATGGCAGGAACATCAGATTTACACTGGAGAACTGCTTAATACCTCATTCTCCAATTTTTTTTAGTTGTTTCTCTAATATCACTTCACTCACATTTCAAAGGTATCTGTGCAGTCTTTACATACAGAGGTCTTACCTTATTCCTTCTCAGCTGGGTTTCACAGAATGAAAAAGGAAATCTCTAATTACAGGAGCTACACTGGCATTTTAAATTACACAACCGCAGCTTCCTTTGGAGAGATGCATGCATCTATATTGAAGAACAAGGGAGCATAATTTTTCCAGTTAAAAACTTGAAGGAGATATTTTTAAAGAAAAAGGTAGAGTAAAAGTTACAGAAACCTCCATTACTAACAGCAGGCAGAATAATTTTTTCTCTGTTACTCAATCTTAGTAAAGCTGACCAACTCCACACTACAGCTACTCCTTTCTCATTTTTAGCTGCAATGAAGAATAGTGACCTTCATACATGGACTGTCCAACACCATAGGAAAACATGGAGAAGGCCTTGACATTTGAACTTTTTCCCTCAATCTGTAAAAAACACTATCTACATTTTTAAAGCCTTGTTTCTTGAATTAGGATGGTTGTGTTTAAAAACATTCCATTTGCTACTGTGTAAAATTGCAAATCTGAATATCCCTTTTTACGCTGCTACCTTGGCAAAAAGGTGGTAGGGGCTTTTGTTCTTCTATCCTGCATGTTCTTCTGGAATCCAAATAATTTTTGTCTTTGTCATGAAAAAGAAACCTGCTGCAGTCTGCTTTGGTTTTAATAAAGTGTACACAGTAGCAAAGTGCATTTTTGTTTGGCTTTGTTTGTTTTGATGCTGCCTTTGATGTTGGCATATGTATATATTTAGATATACTGCACTGTTGTATAAGAATTGTTTTAGTAAATAACACTATTTGTAAAAACTGTTAATTGTTTTTGGTATGAATGCAAAATATTAAAGTTGGAGTATTTAGTTCATTACGTTGCAAAGTCAGTTTATAAATTTAATGGAAAAATAATCTGAAAATTACTTCCTTTGCTGGAGAGTCTTTTGGTTATCCTGGTTGAAGGCTTGTGGGGTTTTTTGGGATGATGCTTACACACATTACATTATTTTTGCTTTAAAATCTGTCATTAACTTCCTCCTGCTAAGCCCAAGTAATACATTGTACATACTATTTCAAGTATGCTGCATGTCCACTTTTGGTAAATACAGCATGAATATTTTAAAGGGATTGTAAAGAAGAAATGAAAACAACTGCATCTGTACTGTCTAATGTATATCTTTGGTTACAGATCAATAAGCAGATACTATGGTAGCCTGACAGGTAATTTACACAGTCGTTTGGCAGTTAATTCCATTTCTCATGACAGTAACACAAGCATAGAACTTGGTGGTTTATCTATGTGAAATGAGTTGAAGATCAGGCTAAAACCTGATCATGAATATTAAAATACTTAAAATGCTGACCGAGTTGAAACTTAATAGACTTGACAACTGTGTTCTTAAAGCAATCTTAAACATATATTTCTTGCTTAAACCAATGTAAATATCTGAGATCACTGTGGGACTTTTTGTCTTTCAAGAGAATATCTATTCTTTGAATCCTAGAATCAACCAGCTTGGAAAAGATCTCCGATATCATCAAGTCCAACCCTTGATCCAACACTGCTTGGTTACCACACCATGGCACTAAGTGCCACATCCAGTCTCATGTTAAAAACCTCCAGGGACAGTGAATCCAGCACCTCCCTGGGCAGCCCATTCCAGTGTCTGATTACTCTCCCTTTAAAAAATTTCTTCCTAATATCCAACCTGTTCAGTTGATGGAATTAAAAGTCCTACAGCTTGTGTAGAAATGAAGCCTGTTTTGTTTTGGAACAGGGAGGGGGAATTAATGTTGAGGTTACTGCCCCTTTTGGATGGAAAGCATTTCTGTTGAGATGCCTCTGATGAAAAATACAGTTTGAGAGTTTGTTCTGTAGTATTTAAAGTTTGTTGTAAAATCTGCTGCCCTGAATCTGGGTAAGAGGTAAAGTAAGCATCAGTCTGTATTTAAGAGGATGAAATCAATTACCTTCATTAAAACTTTTGAAGAGTTGTTTCATGTATAATCTCTCTTCATAGCCCTCACTTCAATATCACATTACAAAGCTGAGGACCTGAATGACTTGTCTAACTACTGTAACTGTTTTCTGAAATCTCATGTTTCCAGGATTGGTGACTGCTACCTTAGCAGTTGTACTTTGGACCCTCATAGAGGTGCAGAATCCAGCAGGAACATGTTGGGTGGTCGGTAGATTTGGTCATGAGTGAGACACTGCTCAGTAGAACAAACCCATTGACTGATCAGTGTCTCTATTTACCACTTTCTGGGTACAGGAAGCACATGTATAAAAAGAGGAAACCCTCCAACTTTATACTATAACCACTCAACTTTATACTGTAACAGTTTTGTAAGCTTGATTTACTAATAAGGAAACAAATCTTCCCTGTTACTGAAATCGCACTTGAGTCTATTTCTAGCCAGTTGTGATGGCTCGCCCCTGTTGACTCATGCACCCTCAGGTGTTTGTGGATTATGCAGACATATTTTATTTCGCAGTCTTTGTGCCAGACTGTCCTGATTTACTGGTCTTCACAAAGGAGCATGAACATTTAGATAGCTTGGTTTAAAGGCTTTTAGACTTGCAAGATTTCCCCCAAATTAGCCTTTTCCTTTCTCTGGTGACATGCTCTCATAGCTGATGCTGAAGAATTGTGCTGAAGTTAGGCAAACCCTGCAGTGAAAGTCATGTGGCCAGGGGAATATAGGTAATATAATGATTTTCGTAAAAATATGTTGGTTTATGTAAGAAAAAACAAATCTTGGCTTAGCCAAGGGCAGAGAAATCATGGTTCTCTGAACCTATGTATGAAAACGGGGCCAGCACCAACCACCTAACTGAAATATGCTATTGAAACTTCCAAAATTATTATTTGTTTGGGGTTTTTTTTGGAGAAATCAAGGGTGGTGAGACTCTTGTTAGGAGTCTGTTTGTTCAGAGGGCTCTCCTTCCTCCTGGTGGGGTGAGGAAAAACAAATAGTGAAGAATTTTTTGCTTTAATGGAGTTCACAATCTCACTTAGTAACAAATTTCTTGCAGCTTCTGTGGAATCAGGATTTACATTATCTGATTGTGTGGATAATGACACTCAAGTAGGATATAACATTTGTAATTTCTAAAACTCCTCCTGCGCACTACTATAAAGTAGGAATTTTAATTAAGTAGTTTATTTTAGTAAGCTTGTTCTCTCAAAACAGGTGTGCTTTCTACTCTTGAGCACTTCTTATCTTCTGTATAATCAAGGTTTACTGTAAATGGTAGCTGTTCCTTCCAAGGTTTCAGAGTCTCTCTGATCACTTCAGGGGGCAGCTATTTGTCCTAGTTGCTTAAAGGAGTTCCGAACTACCTCTTCCAAGAACTAGAATCCCTTGAATTTTTCCACTCATGGGGCTCAAACTGACCTGAAATTTGCTCCTCAGGTTTCTTTATTCAGGACAGATGGTAGGTAGCAAGCAGTTAATTGTGTATCTGTGAACAGTACTGACCCGAGCAGCATTCAGTGGGATCCTGTACGGCAGCAGAAATGCAAAGCGTGCAAATGCCAGCTCTCCTGTACATATATTCAATCAGTTCCATGTAGTATATGTGTTTCTGAATGGTTATCTTATTAATATGCTTTCTCATACTCGATCCTTAGAGTAAGCTTGCCCACAAGTACTAGTGGTTAGTTAATCGTAAATCTAAATAATTTTTTTTCGTATCTGTCTATCTATCTTTGGACATTTCCATTCCAGATTGTCCTTCTACAATAACGCAGGTGTCTTATGGAGCCTTTTACCTTGTTTTCTGAAATGCAGACAGTGCCAATTGGTAACCTCTGAAGCACTGCCTCCCTCATCTCTGGTTTGGTCACACAACTGCTGTAATTGGGCTTTGTATTTTTCATGTTTCTGCAGTGTCCTTTTGGCCTAGGGGGTATTTTTTACATAGCATCTTGACATTAACTTTGGATCATTGTTTTCAGATTCACTTTATTTTCTGTTCATCAGTGGTACAATGTGACAAGGAAATTGGCCAGATATCAACTAAGGAAGGGAGCACCTCTGTTCTTGTGGAGCAAATTTTGGTTGCAAATGGTTCAATGACACATGCTGGTAGTTGCTAATTTTATTCATTGCAGTATTCAGACTCACAATTACTGTAGTATGTGTGGCAAGTCCATCATAAACTTTTATGTGTGGTTTACCTTCAAAAATCATAGAATCATAGAATGGCCTGTGTTGGAAGGGATTTTAAAGATCACCTACTTCCAAACTCCCTGCCATGGGCAGGGACACCTTTCCCTTGACCAGTTTGCTCAGACAGACATTCAGCCTGGCCTTGAACACTTCCAGGGATGGGGCATCCACAACTTCCCTGGACAACCTGTTCCAGTGCCCCACCACCCTCACAATAAAGAATTTCTTTCTAATATCCAATCTGAACTTACTCTCTTTCAGTTTGGAACCATTCACTCTTGTCCTGTCACTACATGCTCTTGTAAATAGTCTCTTTCCATCTTTCTTGTAGACTCCCCTTAGGTACTGGAAGGCCACAATTAGGTAACTCCAAAGCCACCTCTTTTTCAGGCTGAACAATTCCAATTCTCTCAGCCTTCCCTTGTAGGAAAGGTGCTCCATTCCTCTAATCAACTTGGTGGGTCTTCTCTGGACTCGATCCAACAGGTCAATGTCCTTCCTGTGCTGGGGACCCCGGAGCTGGATGCAGTGCTCCAGGTGGGGGTCTCATTAGGGTGGAGGAGAGGGTCAGAATCACTTCCCTTGTCTGTCTGCCCAAGCTGCTTTTGATGCAAAATCTGATTATGTCTGTGCAATCCAACAGATGATTCAGCTTTCATTCCAGCTAGACCATGCACTTGACAGCTTTTGTAGTCTTGTTTGTTTCTGCTAGAGGTTGCACATTCTTTGTGGTTTGTCACTGAGGACTTCATAGGATGGTTGGGGCGGGGTGGGGGAGAATGTGGGTGAAAGTGGATTGTTAATAGCGTAAGAGCAGTCTATTTCAACCCTGAATTTATCAAAGTCTATGTCTAGGTTTTTCAGGTATTAATTTATATCTTTCAAAGTGAAAGCATGTCCTTCAAGAGCATAAGTCATTTCTGCAACTTCCTGAAAAAAAACTTTCCAAATCTGTGGCAAATAAGGATGTACTTCCAGAACACCATAGACTGCTTTGAAAACAGTGTTTTCTTTATTCTACAGTGAATTAATGTGAGCACCTAAATTCCAAGTAGTTAGAAATGATAACTTCTTAAGCATTACTGAATAGCTACAATTTTTACCACACAGGTAAATGAAGACTCTAAGGTCTTCCAACAATAAGTCAGTCAGTCAATGCTGCTGGGACTGTTTTCATCTTTGAAAATAAACTGCTAGAAAAAATATTCAGTTATGCAACTGATCTACAGATTAATAACCAAAATCTCGTAATCAGTTTTTCGCTTCTTTCTCATACTTTACTAAAGAGGGAGGCTATTCTAATTATTGTAATTACACCATTTAAGTAGAGCAAATAGAAGAGATTTAAGTGTTTAAAAGTAAATGCTTTCCTTTGCAGGTTGTTTTAAAATGTTGTACTGTGCTGAACACAATATTCTGATGTAAATGTTTGTCTGCCTAATTAGCTGACCCCATTAAGAAGTAAAATTGGCAATAGACCTTGTAAGATTTTCCACTTAAGAAAAATCCAATGCTTCTGTATTTTTATCATGGTATTTGATAATAATCTGTTTCCACCTCATAGTAATAGAAAAATATTTTGCATAATTATAATGATAGTTTTTTTAATAGAGTTTATATTAGGGCAACTCCCAGCTAAAAGAGAATCATATTCATAAAATATGGAGCCAGCAATGGGTAAAAGCGCAGCACATTTGTAATTATGTTGGGAGTGCCCATCCCGGTCTTCAAAATACACTATTTAACAAGCCTCTTGCACCATCCATTTTTTTTTCTTTAGCATTGGGTGGAAAAAGTGTTTTCTCTCTCCCATATTTAATGTCTGTTTTTCAAAGAAATCAATAAGTGTTGTAAACAAAAGCATGGTGATCTTGGTACTTTTCTTCTATTTTCTGTCTTTCTACCTCCTACACCTTCCTATGGTGTCCTTTTCTTTTTATCCAGACAAACCACAATTGACTGGTCTCAATTCCCAGCAGGTCTTTCAAGCTGCAGTCAGTATTTGGAAATGATGGTTCACTCAATACTGGTTCTCAGTATTTGCAAATAACAGTTCATTATCAGAGATTTGCTGAAAAATCCCCCTGTGATTTTTTAGGAATCTTCTTGCTTTCATTGCATTTATGGTCACTTCATTTGTTTCTGGCTGTTTTCTTTACCGGGTTTAGTTTTTAAAATGCTTTAGAACTCTTATGGGTATTTTGCAGTTTCCCTTTCTCCAAGTTCCAAGTCTTGCCTAAACACTGTGAGCACTGTGGAATCAGTGTGTTGTGACAGTGATAATGTCCCTGCTACATATTTGAATTTTGTATAATAATATCAATTTAACCACTTACACCCTCTTGTCTTGCCTATATAATGCCAGTGCTGACTATATCGAGTTTATAATCTCCTTTTTTTTTTTTTCTGGAAGACACTTGAGTGAGAGTTTTAACCAAAAAAGCAGCATCTCTGATCAAAACCATTTTCAGTTAATGGTTTTGGTTTTGGGGTTTCATTTGTTTGTTTGTTTTTATAAAAAGCATGATAAATGCCACACACAGCCCTAGATGTGTTCCAACAAATCCAAAAACCTGTGCTCACAGAATCATCCATATACTGGGCTACTGGTATGTGAAGGGATGACACCAGAGTGCTCTGGACTGAATGACGCACTGCACATTTGCTCATTCTATTCGGGGGACTGGAAGGTCTTAGATGCTGGCTAATGAGTGCCTGCAGAGTTAAATTTCTGTGTCCTTACTCATAGCAGAACTGTTGTTATTAAGAACTATTGCTATTACAGTTGCAGTACAGTTTCGTATGTAGGTAGGTGTCACATAAAAACAGTGTTGACCTCCTATATATGCAATTTTATTTTTTTAAATGTTCTACTCCTGTATTAAGCAATATGAGCTGCTGGTTCATTATTGGCAGACTGTTTTTTATCAGCAGCCCTACTGCAGCCCTTCTAGAACAGTAAGTCCTGTAGGCTTAAGAATCCTTCTTATCAACAAAGCCTGCAAAAGAACTCCCTTTCATGTTTCCCTCTTAAACCCTGGAATCCTACACGACAGCTGTAGCATTGTCTACAAATTCATGGAGTATTTAAACCCGCCTTGTGCACTGAGTTCACTGGAATATCAGGGTTTTTTCTATTTCCATTGGGGGCACAAAGTTTTAGATTATCTTGTGGAAAATAAAGGACTTGAACCCTGAGGTACAATAGTCTTGCATTAATTCCTATTGAGAATAAGTTCTGCATAAGATCAGTAACAGTAGTGCAAGACTAAAGAGTTTGTGTTTCATTTGAGAAGACTGGTAAGGAAGGATCTGTGGCTTCTTTGATAGGAGGATGCTGTATTCAGGCATTGATACAGATGTCATATGCTTTGCATGAATAGTAATCTTTCCTTTTTTTGATTCTTTGATATTTTGTTGATTGTGACTTCCAGTGCAAAACTGTAAGGGATGTTGTGCCTTTAAATGGACCCCAACTGCAGATCCAATCTGTCATAACTACTCAGAAATATTTTGTCTGAATTCCTCAGCTAGACCAGAGTTGTTATCAATAGCTCACTAGAGGTATTGGTCTTTTTTATTTGTAATACATGTTCGTCTTGCAGAACCAAACAGAAGGGGCAGCTGTTGAAGGTATCTGTGGCAAAATAAGGACTATAGTAGTCAATTTTTTGGGGTAATGTTTTACTTTAGAATTACAACAACAAGCAAGAGACTATAATGAAATGTATTTAATCCCTTTTCTTAGTGCTGCCAAATATGTCAAATATTGCTTCACACTGTTTGGGTATGACAGGGGCTCAAGGAATTGAAAGTGAGATTGAAAGAAAAAAGAAAATGAGAGCTCAAGGTCAATGATGCAACTAGGAAAGACAAAGAAGGAAGAAGACTTTGTGTAAATAAATGAATCTTTAATAATAAAGCTTTGTTTCTGGAAGGACACACATGCTTTCTATAGAGAGGATTCAACCATAGAAACCCTCAAATGTTCATAAAACCAAGGAGTCTTTTACGTGTTAAAAGTAACCTCTTGTTACAAAAAGATGTGAAGTAAGCCAGGGCTCTGAGTGAAATTAGAGTTATGGTATGTTCTGTAATGTCAAGAGATTTACAGAAGTTTTCTGCTTTGGGAGCAGTAGTTAAATACCTCCCCCAGGAGAATTATTAAAACAACAAAAAAATTTAGGATATATGTAGGCAAGCCTTTTTGGGCAGTGTTCTGACTCCGATGGCACGCGATATCCTGAACACTTCAGTGTTGATTCTCAGTTGCTTACATTTACACTGACTACTTTGTAGGGAAAATCAGGTTTTAAGATTTATGAAGCACTTCAGCTTTCTTTACCCTCTATACCTACATTTGCTGCTTGCCACTTGGTTCTCAGCTTTAAGAGTGTAAAGGAAGCACGGGATGTATATACGGAGCATGGTTTGCTATATCCTGCTGCGCTGCCTGCGTGACATTTGCTGATTTGGTTTCCTGTGAAAACTGATAGATCAGCTCACTTCTGGTCATAGATAACAGGCAGGAAAAGCTGCCAGGACTCCTAAGAAGAATAGACCATTAAAATCTTCCATGCAGCACAGAGCTGAAGTGAGTATTTTTATTTTAGGAACAAAAAGCAAATGTCATGTTTTGATACTGCAGAAGGAAGCTGTTCTCAGAAAATACAGATATTCTGAGTTGTTCATGGTTTCAAACCCATTACTCTACAGAAAACTTAGATAAGATGACAATGTTAGTATGAAATAAGGAGAGGACAAAGTTGTTGTCTTGTTGCTGTCTGGACTGCCTGGCAGGCTGCCATAATGGGGCTGCCTGAGCAGCTACACATGGTACTGGTGGGAATAACAAATGGCACAGTTGCCGCTGTACCTTCAGAAACAGACCATGAGGATCTCTTTTACTGAACGCTGCAGACATCTGATTTCTGGGATTGCTTGTGGAAGTAACCTAATTTGGGTTTAAATGCAGATAACACTGCCAGCTACTAGTAAATGAAAAATCAGTTGGTTTTATCTAAGGACTCTCATACTACTTAAAATTACAGAAGTGCTTTGAAATATTTAGAAGTTTCTTCTGTGAAATAGTGGAGATTGCAAATTGCAGAAAAGATATTGATCTTGGCAAAAAAAATCTCAAAAAAGGCAACTCCCCCCCATCACAAAACTATTTTTAACGTAAATGAGTAATTATTTCCATTCAATTCTTTTTTCTTGATTTAACTGCTGTTTAATGAGCTTTGAGACTTCACATTTAGGATTAAAAGAACGTCTGGGTTTCATATTTTAAAGTTATTATGATGCGTAACTCCCACTGAAATGAGGCACCAAAATAATTCAGCCACAACTGTGGCTGATCTCTTGCTGTTAGCAAGGCACCAGGAAAGGCAAATAACTAATCCCAAACTCTGTCTGGTTTGGAATTATTATACATTTTCTCTAGGTACCTTTGTCTTTTACTTGATATTCTTTCCCCTGTGTGTTTTGAGATTTTTGTCTGTCTGGGTTTTGGTTTGGTTTTATTTTTTATTTTTTTACTGTGACTTGCATGAGAAATGTCCATATATGGAAATACCAACAAGAGTGAGTCCAGGTCACCCATAAACAACCTAAATCTGTATAAAGACAGGAGATTAAGCTCTCCTGCTACTGGTCTTTTGTCAGGGAGGAGGTACAGGGCTATTTTGTAGGAGAGAAGGGGAGAGTTCTATGAGGCTACTCAGCCCTACAGTGCTGCCAATATCCACAGGTGTGAGGGCTGATCCCCACTGCTGGTGCAAAAAAGCTTGCCTCCTTCTGCCCCTTTCTCACAGATCATCCTCCTTCATCCATATCTCTTCAGGCTACAACAAAATTGTTGCACGGTTTTAATTTCATTGGAAATAGGCTGGAGGGTAGAATAGTTTTGAGACTCTCTCAGCTGCTTTTTGACTCACAAATGTCACTATATTCAATACTCAATATAGGTATCATTCTATTTGCTCCTCTAGTAAGCTGAGGGAGGTAGTAACTATATTATTTTAAGGGTAAGTGAAACACGGGGTTAGCTACCTAGGACAGCTGCCTAGGACTGGCTTTATGGACAACTGTGTGTGTTCACCAGGACTGGCAATATTCCTGGATGACAGAACATGTGCTGCAGGTCCAGAATCCACTGTGGGAGGCATCTGTCACTGTGCATGTGCCCAGATCTAATGCAGCCTGCTGTGGTCTAATGAGTCACCCCATCTTGCGAATCCAGCATGACACACACTTTCAAAACAAATTTGGTGAACTGCATCAGAATGCATAAACAGTTTTGGACGAAACAAAATTACACTATTTGTTGACTAAACAATGTCAAATAAACACATCACTGTCGGTCTTGATCATTCTCAGGAGAGGCAAACCCAGCACGTCTATGAGAAAAACGGAGGGTGAGCTGTAGTGGACAGGGAGCCATCTCGTGGTGCTGGTGCTGACCTAAGGGGAAGTCTCTGAGAGGGATGCTCAATCTGTTCTGGCACAGACAGAACTGAGGTGTGGAAATTTTTTTCTGTTCTGAAGAAAATATTAGAATGAAATATAAACGTGTTCTGTGAAAAAAGATTCAATTTCCAGCCCGACTATATTGAAGCTGCAATAATTTGTACTCAGTGAGTGTTTAGTTTACATAATACTTCATAATATTTCAGTTTTTATGAGTTCAGTTTTTATTTTTTGAGTTAGTTTTCTGAAGAAAAACATTTAAAAAAATTATATTCTGCAAAAATGATGGAAGGAAATGCAGACAACACAGGCCTAAGGAATTTTTGAGTAAAACATTAAATCATATACTGCAATTTGGACATTAAATCATATACTGCAATTCTCAGTGCCTTCAGTGAAATCAGGTATAATTCCATTCAAAAAATCTAATATTCTGCATATGGATAAACTCTTTACTGTGGGTAACACCTCATAAAATAGAGGCTAGGAATAACCTGTAACAATAATTGACTGATGTTAGGGATAGTATAATTTCTTTTAGAAATACATGCTTTTTAAACTCCTATTATTGTTTCATTTCATAGTTCTTTGGGAGATTGCACTGAGATCTGTTTCCTTTCTTTAAATAAAACCCTTATGTCACATATGTGTGGTATTTTGCTACTGTAGCCAGCATGAATGAATAGCCATGATGGCACAGACTTAGTGGCATACTGTTCATTGATGCAGACTTTTATTTATAATAAAGAGTATTGCAAAATTTCTCAACTACTGCTCAAAAGAATAGTTGCCAAAAGAATGATTTAAAGATTTCTCAGGTATCCTCTTAATACTTAGAGGAGTGCCATAATATTTCAATTCTAGTGAGACAGGATCAAATCTGTGATTAAGGAGTGTGCCCTATGATTTTATCTAAAATTTCATTATTTGAAGTAAAGTTAAATCAAACTAGCAAACAAACCTTTAAATAACCCTCTTCTCTGCAAACAAAGCCAACCCAACTCTTTACCTGATCGATCCCCTAACTTCCTCCTTGGAAATTTCTTCTTAAATGCTTCTTCCTACTGGATTATTTCTTTCATAAAGGATGACGGCTCTTGAAGGACCTCTGTGCTCATGTCATGGCCACATTTTGAGTTGATAAAGACAATGGATATGAAGATAGTTGTTTTTTAATTGAACTGATTTTTTTTGTGGTTGCATTGTGATATGGCAAATAGAAAATACAAACCAACTCTGTATCATTTATACTTTTTCTTGTCATGTATCAACTTTTGCCTTTCATTTCTAAAAAGACCTATTTCCTTGTAAGAAAATATCTTTATCCTTTATTAAGCACTTTAATCTGTGAACTTCCATATTCCTCCTGCATCTCTTTTTAACCATGATTGTACAGCTCAAAGGTAGTAACTCTTATAAGCACATCATGGTAACACATTCATTTCAAGTGGCTCTGCTTGACTCCCACTGAGTTCCAAATTTTGCTAACCTTTGACTCTACAATAATATCCACACAGTTAATTGATTGTCCTGCTGCACTTGGCACTGGTGAGGCCTCACCTCAAATCCTGTGTCCAGTTCTGGGCCCCTCCCTTCAGGAAGGACACTGAGGTGCTGGAGCATGTCCAGCAAAAGGCAGTGACGCTGGTGAAGGGTCTAGAAAACACATCCTATGAAGAGAGGCTGAGGGAGCTGGGGTTGTTTAGTCTGGAGAAGTGGAGGTTCAGGGAGGACCTCACTGTTCTTTAGAACTACCTGAAAGGAAGTTGAAGCGAGGTGGGAGTTGATCTCTTCTGCCACGTCTCAAGTGAAAGAGCAAGAGGAAATGACCTTAAATTTTGCTAGGGAAAGTTCAGATTTTTTTTTTTTTCCCCCTGAATGAATGGTTAGGCATTGGAATAAACTGGCCAAGAGGTGATCGAGTCACCATCTCCGGAAGTGTTAAAGCAGCATATGGATGTGACACCTTGGGGATATGGTCTAGGGGTGATTATGCTGGTGCTAGGTTGATGGTTGGACTCTATGATCTTGAAGGTCTCTTCCAATCTTGATAATTTTGTGGGATTCTGGGGGATTATTATGCATGGAGAAGCTTAGAGACCACTGGTGTACCCTTAAACTTGGGAGGGAGATTAAAGATGTTTATTCATTTTGTTAGTAGAGAAGTAGGCTTATCAAAAGACTTATGGCACCTAGATGAATAAGAAATGGCAGTCCAGAGCTGTGTAATTGTCTCTTGTGCAGATAACAGAGCTGCGGGTCCCACAGCTCTGGTTGTGCACAACTCTTTGCCATATAAAGCACTGTAATTAAAGCAAAACTCCAACAGTTATTACTTAAGAGTGATTTATTCTTACAGAATGAGAGAGAAAACGGAATGGACTGTCAAGATCATCCAATGTTACTACAGTGACTCTCCCTTTCTGCCTCCTGGCTGCAGGGCATTTGTAGCATGGATTTCATGTAGTTAAAAGAAGGTTGTTGGTTTTTTTTTTTTTAAAGAAAGGCATTGAGGGCTTTACAATAAAGGCTTGAGATGCTGCCTTGAGGAAAAAAAAAAGTTGTTTTGATTTAATATTTATCATATTGCTTTACTTTGCACAATGATATATGTATCCTGTTCAGGAATGCAGGTCCAGGCACAAGTTAGGTAAGACCAAACATATGAGCTGTTTCTGGAAGGGTGTGAGATCCAAACTGCTCCTCTATTTCCATCTACTGACAGCAAAGGGAGGTTAGGATGACTATACTGTTGTCTTAGGAGATGTGTAGGGGCTTAACACATTTGTGTATTTAGAGGAGATTTTCCTTTGGTGGATTTAAACTAGTTACAGAACAATGAATCTAATTTCTTGGTTGGGAATTACTACATTACTACATTCTCCCCAGTGGACAAACTTCTTGTTGAGATAATGGTATTGTAAAACTGGTGCTGAACTAGATCCTACTTATGTGCTCTATTGTTCACTGTTCCTATTGTCTCATTTCTAGTCCTTGCAGAAATCAGCAACGAGTTTAAGCCTTGCAAAGTAAGAGATGAGATGAAAAAGCTCTGAACGTTTTCATAACCCTTCTTTCTACTTGCTCCTGTATGGATGAAATGTGTTTGATTCAGCTTTAGCTACATTTAAAATCAGCTATGGTGACTGTTGATCAGCATCCAGAATTCACAGGTTTGTGTCTTGACTTTTTAAGTTCATACACAACAGTGCTATAATTTTACCTCAATTTGATAGTTACATTTACTTTGTCACTGAGAATTCTTAAGAGTAAACTCAATATTTCTCTCCATTTTCTGTGATTTTGCTCTTAGCTTTTAACCCCTTTTGACCCTGAAATATTCTAGTTCAAGTGAAGCTAAATTCTCTCACTCCTGTATATTAATTAGAATGTATAGAATAGTAAAGTTCTTGAAATTATTTTAATAAATAATGTTTTAATCTGTGTCTGTTGTAGTTTAACTTCAGCTGGCAGCTCAACCCCACACAGCTGCTCCCTCATTCCCCTACAGTGGGATAGGGGAGAGAACAGAAGGGTAAAAGTGAGAAAACTCATAGGTTGAGATAAAGAGAGTTTAATAGGGAAAGCAAAAAGAGCAATGCACAGAGCAAAACAAGGAATGCATTCCTTACTTCCCAATGGCAGACAGGTGTTCAACTACTTTCCGAGGAAATCAAGGCTTTGGGAAGACAGACACCATTACTCTGAATGTTTCCTCTCTCTCTCCCTTCCCCCAACTTTCATGGCTGAGCATGACATCCCACAGTGTGGAATCTCCCTTTGGTCCATTGGTAGCGATGCCCTGGCTGTGTGCCCTCCCAGCTTCTTGCCCACCCCAGCCATTTTGCTGATGGGGCAGCGTGAGAAGCACAAAAGGCTTTGAGGCTGTGAAAAACTTTTCATCAATAACTAAGACATCTCTGTCTTATCAACGCTGTTTTGGTCATAATTCCAAAACACAGAACCGTCTGAGCTGCTACAGAGAAAATTAACTCCATCCCAGCCAAAACCAGTACAAGGTCTAACTTTAGTCAGCTCTTTACAATAATACAATCTTCTTGGAAGCTATGTCTCCAAAATCATTCAATGGTATGAGAATGTTATTTAAAAACTCTAGGATGACTAATGAAATGCTGTAATGTTCAAAGGCTTTCATTGCAGGTAATCTACTACAGCACCCATGCAAACATTAGAAATGTAGGGAAAACTATTGAAGAGAGAGACTATCTGAGAGATACAGTTCCCAAATGAAACACCAAAAAAACATCCTGGGTGCAAATGTGAAAGTATGGATAATAACCCAGTTGTTTTTCTTCCACATAAACAAAATAGGCATATTATGGTTCAGTTCTGGATATGACTTCATTTAGACTGAACTTTATATCTTCATGTTGACTATCAAAGTCAAGTACTGTGACTTCAGGATTTCAAGGTATTTTGCAGGGAAGAGTCACCAGTTGCAAGTATTGGATGTGCCAAAAGAAGAGAGGGTAGAGAGGGTTTGACAGAGGAATTTAGGCCTTTCTGTTCCGAGGGTAAATGGCAGCTGGCTTCCTACCAACGGGGAGAGATGAAAACGTGTCTATCTAGGACATGTACCCTGTAATTAGTTATTCAGCAGATTTGGCTTCTGGTAACTATTTTCCTACAAATCACTATGGCCTGAGACTTTGCTGAATGCTTTTGTCTCAAAGGAGAGAAAATCTTTCCCTTTGACTATATCAGATCAGAATGATTCAGGTATTTGCATGATGTTTCCCAAAGAAGAAACCAGATCCAGACATAATTATTGAGGAGTATGCTCCAGATGAGACACAGAGCCTACGTGAATAAGCTCATCAAGACTAGTGCTGCTCTAGGTAGAGGGCATGTGTAGATATATGTATGTACACATACAGACACGTATATATGTATCACATATGTCTGTGTCAGAACATCTTTGAACTGGCAGTATCTCCATTATTTCCAATGAGAGTGAGGGGACAATGAGAAAAAAGGCAATTTTCAGATCATGGAGTCTGGAATATTTCTCTGGAAAGTTGCTCTGTCGAAGTCTCATTTTGGTTGGAAGGGACCTCAGGAATTCATTTAGTATGACCTTCTCTCTAAAGCAGAGCTAACTTGAAATTTAGATCAGGTCACTGAGGTCCTTGTCCAGTTCAGTTCTGAGAATCTCCAAGAGTGGCCTAATATAGTTCCTTCTGCCACTTCAGAGTATAGTTCATTCAAAGTACAGCCACTGATGACCCAATAGATATAACTATTTATCTATTTAATTCCATTTTCTGCCCATTTGTGTGACACACATATGCACTTCAGCTATGTGCAGCCCCCTTTGCTGCACATAGCCATAGGGGTTTAATGTAAAAATTTTTGTGGCAGTTTTACTTTCTTACATTGAGAATGAATTTTTCACAGTGTCTCCCTTCTGTGTTTATCTTGAGCCAGAAGAATACCACAAATTCCCAAACTTTTAGTGATGGTCTTACAAATAACAGTATTGTATTAGGGCAGCAGCACTGCACTGTCCTCAGACTTCTGACTTGGTCCTTTTAGCACTACATGCTTTCCTAGGCCTCCAAGTTTTGCTAACTGCTAGTAAAATAAATATATAAACAAATACTAAGGTGACTAAGGAAAATATTTTTTCTTCCACCTCTAAAAACCCTTATCATACATGCTTTGAATGCCTGAGTCTTTTGAAGGTGGTACTGCTAGAATATAGAGGAATTCAAAGTTCTGAATTGTACTATGATTGAGTTAGCTAGAGTCTCAATACAAGTTCTTGGATCTTTTGTTGCTCAGCATAAAGACCATTGAAAATAGGGAAAAATACATATCTGTCATACACTACAGCAAGAGATTAGGTTTCCCAGATGATTATTCATCAGCATAACAATACAGAACATTGCTGATTATGGTTGAAGTACTTCCCACCTCCTGTCCTTGGGCCAGGCTGTTCCTGACCTTTACATGCGTCTACAGCTGTCCAGAAAAGTTTTGAACCACGTCCTCTTCCCTCCCCTCACATAGTCCAGTAGGGCCATCATAGCTGAAGTGCCTGGCTGGAATCCTTTCCAATTCTAACAGTAGTTAAATTGACTTAAATGAGTTTGGTCTTCATCTGTGTCGTGTCTTCTCCTCTTATAATAGTGCCAAAGTACCTTTTCACTCCACCCTGCCTCTTTCCATACTAATCTCATATTGGTGTTTCCCTGGATGTGCTGTACGTTACCACCCAGAACTTCCAGTAGGGAGGCTTTTGAAGATTTTCAATACTTAGCAGAGATTTCAGAGCATGGGACAGTACAGGGAGAGCCACTGCACAATATGCTTCAGACACACGGTAGGTTTGATGCTTTGCAAATTCACAGAATCTTTAAGGTTGGAAAAAAACCTCTAAGATTGTTGAGTCCAACCACTAACCCAGCACTGCCAAGCCCACCACTAAAACACATAAATACCATATCTACACATTTTTAAACACTTTCAAGTACGGTGATTCCACCACTTCACTGGGCAGTCTGTTACAGTGCTTGACCCCCTTTCAGTGAAGAAATTTTCCCCAATATCCTATCTAAACCTTCCCTGGTGCAACTTAAAGTAATTTCCTCTTGTCCTGTGACTTGTTACCTGTGAGAAGAGACCAACACCCTCCCCCATCCCCACTCCAACCTCCTTTCAGGTAGTTTTTGAGAGCAATAAGGTGCCCCCTGAGCCTCATGTATGCCCTATCACAATACTCAGTAAGTCTCATATGTTACAAAAGCCTCTCTGTGTAAAACAACAGTAAGACTGATGTTTTCAACCCATTTGGAACCCTTCACACCATATATTGATACTGATGCTCTTCACAAAAAAAATGCACACAGGGAAGGTCTCCTACCCAGGACAGCAAGAAGCCATAAAAACTTCAAGGAAGATTGTGCTCTAGAGGAACCTTTCTGGAGAGATCATTTAATTCCATGCAAATGCTTCAGCTTGTGAAAACCCAGCTAGCAGGCAAGGTTCTGTTTTTCTCACACTGATTCAGAAGCAAGATTTAAGTCCTGTTAACAGCAGATAGTCAGTAGAATAAATAAATAAAAAACCCAAACAAACAAACAAACAAAAAACTCAAACAAATTGGTTGTAGTTCATTTACTGGAGCTCAGAAAATGCCTCTTAGTGCCTTTAAGCCCTCGTGTCCCACTCTGCTCCTCTCTGGCAGCCCAGACCCGGCTGCGCCCCGGGCACCCCCCGCTCTCTGCTCCCGGCGGAGCGCCCTGCTCTCGCCTGGAGGAGTGATGGGGACGGGGGCGCAGCCCAGATCCCGGGCTCCCAAAAGTAGGTCTCTGCTACTTCTGCAGTCCTCGCTCCCAGGAGCAAACCTGGTCGTTCGAGAGATTTTCTTCGAGGCTTGGGTTCACCTCAGAAAGAAAGGAGAGGGTTGTCCTCTTCCCTCAGCGCGGGGTTGGCTAATTTTCTTGGGAAACAAACCGCTGACCCACGTGCAACGCTGACAGGGTCGCCAAGGGGATAAAAGAAAAAAGCAAACTCCACAAGCAACGACAATAACAAGAAAAGCAGCCCTCCTCTCAGCTATCACCGCTTTATCACCTGCGTGTGCCTGGAAAGAGGCTCTTCCCTCCGCGAAGAGGAAAAAAAAAAAAATCAGCTTAGGAAAGCAAAGTTTGAAAAGCGAATTCCTGTTATTTCAAAACGCCCCATGTGACAGGATATTTCCTTATCATTTGGAGCCCAGAGCTTTCCCCCGTCCACCATCCCTTCACAAGTGCGGCGGACCTGCCCGGCGAGAAGCCCTCCCTCTCCTCCCAGCCTCGGGAGGATGGCTCCCTCGCTGCTCCTGCTTCTCCTCGGACTTTTCCCCCGCGTTTTTCCGCTACTGGGTAAGTCCCCGCAGGGGCTGTACGGGATGAGACGAGCCGAGAAACGAGGGGTCACTGCGGGCACAAAGCCCAGCCTGACCTGGGCTAGTGAGGGGTTCAAGAGGGGAGCATCCCCGCAGGTGAAGCCCACAACCATTTTAACCCCCTCGGGTGTTAAAGGCGGGCGGCTGATGGAGGCTGTAGCCTCCCCTCGGGACCTCCCCCTCCTCCCTTGCATCCCGAGGTATCCGGTGGGCGCAACTGCCCGGCAGGGAGACCTTTTGGATGCCCATGACATTGTGGGCACCGGACAGGGCTGTCACTTGCAGTGCCTCAGTTTCCCCCACCACTCCGACCAGTCCCTGATGGAATTAATAACGTCACCCAGCTTTCCCTCAGAGAATCCCCCCCACCACCAAGGTCTGCAGAAGTGCCTTGTGGTGGGGCTTTGCCAGTCCTCCAGTCCTCTGGTCTTCAATGGACCCAGGGACCTGCTTTTGGCAGATGGATTTCATGGAGCGGTGTTAAGGTAGCTGAAGTGCTGGTATGGACAGAGGTATGAAAACAGGGGAAAGCTGTGTTGCTTGGTGATACCTAGAATTTGCACCCACTTGATCTGAGATTTATCAGTATTTCCAGTGCACAGCTATTTTTCAGTGAAATTTTTTTCATCTGTCCTTGAAAACCTCTCAGCATTCTCTGCTCTCCAGATTGAGATCTATTGAAGCAAAACTTCGTAACACTGCCTTGTAACCTTTCTTGCCTTGTGTAATTAGAAGCAATCATTGTAGGCCATCTGGTAAGCAGGAGTCTTCGTAGAGAAGACAGTTGTCCAACCTACTTGCTGTCTCCTTGCTCCCCCCTCTCTTGGTTCTGGCATTTGGTGCTTTCTTCTAGCGTTCAGCACTGGTAGCACTTCAGTGGCTTCACAAGTTACTTCTTGATTTACACCTGCATAAAACCTGTGATAGTTTGCAAATGCTGCAGTGCGTGACGCTAGTTTGGCATACTGGAAATTTCTGCTGTGGAAATGATACTGGCTGGTCGGATTTTACTGTACTCAGCACAGTTCTTAAGATATGAGTTGGGCCCAGAGACAGGCAAATAGTCAATGGGTGAAAAAAAAAGCCTTTGAGAAAAACTCTATTGGGATCTACTCTAGAGATTGAGGAAAACAATGCTAGATCTCCCTGAGTAGCTTATAATGGTAAATTGTTTCCTATGCCTGACATGTTCTTAAGCATTTTTAAGAGCTTCCTTCTAGGAGTAAGTTTCAACAGATCAATTACTATTAGGAAGAGGTACAATCAGGTCAAAGTACCAACACTGGTACTCATGTCTGCTGTGGTGGACCCTAAAGTGTGCCACTTACAGCTCATTTATAGTGAAGAATGGCACCTGTTATGGAACCCTGTAACAAATGTGAAACACAGCAAATGGTTATATGTGTAATTCTGCTCAGCCTATTATACAGATACAACTCACCATGTTGACAGGAATGGAATCAAGTGTTTACAGAGAGGGCATAGAAAGTGCTGCACAAATATCTGTCCTGTTTCTTCTAATACTCACATGGAAACTGTTGTATGGGAATCCCCTTCGTGACCAAGCAGGCAGAACAAACACAGAAATAAAGCTGTAAACTAGGACAATACAGTGCCACGTCAGAAATCTGCTGCATGGTCATGGATGAGACAGGAGCAACACTAAGGGAAAGGAAATCTTGCAGCTACAGTCTTAGCCACGGTTGATCCTGTATCCTGCTATCTCCTGTTCTCATTTGTTGGTGTCAACTTACTTTCAATGCTTGATTGGCTGTGTTGGCCTTTTAGCTGCTTACATATGTACTATTCCCTGCACTGGGAATGTGCACTGGGGCCCTTGTATAAGCAACTGTGTTGCATTTACACATTGATAATGCTTTGTAAAGGTGCAGTCAGAATAGTAAAGGGCCAAAGTTTTGTCCCCTTTTCCACCCCCACTGTCCAGACCTTTTGTTTAGCTTTCTAACCTTGTTTCTGAAGCCAAAACTCTGCATTCCTTCTTGCTTGTCCAGAAATACAGACTTTTGATTTTGGGGTAACTTTTTCTTGTACATAGCATTCTCTTTTTAGCACCATAAGTAGCATAAAGCAAGGAATATTATTATAGGCCAGAAATACAGTTTTAGCAGTTTGAAAAACCAGGCAGTGTTTTCCACACCTGAGAAAGTGTCTGATATCTCTGTTGTCCAGAAACTTTAAATATGATGTCAGGAAAAGGAGAGTTGCAAGCGTTGCATATATCGTTTTACAATAACATTGTGCTAAGTGTTGTAGAAAAGCTGAATTAAAAAAAAAGTTGTCACCAGCAGTGATAATTGTACATTTCCTTGTATTGTCTGTGAGTAAAAAAGATTGGCAAAGGACAACAACTTTTGTCTCCAGTACTCATCAGTTTTACATTACTTCCCAGTGAGTTGGAAGCCAAAGGACAGGAGAAGGAAGCTGAACTATGGATGAGATAACTTTAGGTCAGCTCTTTCTCTGAGAGAGATATTATTTGTTCCCAGGTTGTTCTTCTGCAGAAAAGTCTGATCATTTCCACATTGGAGCCTCAGCAAAGAGAGAGGAAAATTTTCAGTGGTTAACCTGTTTTCCCCTTTAAATATTTCACCATTATAGAATTTGTTTTATTTGGTAATCATACAATAAAGAACTAATGTTTTGATTAGTTTCAATCTCCAGAGTCACACAAATTAATATTTCTCTTTCCTAGCTCATAGTCCAGTTAAAATATAGCTTTAAGACCCTGTGCATCCTGTTACTTTATGAGATCTAGAATCAGATCTTAGGGGGATCAGAGAGGAGAAATTCTTAGTCTTTGGGCAGTAACAGCTCAGAAATGTTACGCTCCATAGCACACCCAAGTGTAACAGATGAGAAGAACTTTTCAAGTAGCTGCAGTTTTCATATAAACTTTGAATACATGATTATGCATGCTGTGAAGCACTATTTTTGAAGAGGGAAAAATATCCTGGGGACCTACAAAGATCTTTGTATATTTTCATAAATCATGAAGAGGTGTACCTGGTGATGGCAAATCCCACTGTTGCTGGTATATCATTGATAATGGAGAGATGTAAGAAAGAAGTCACTGATGACTGAAGCAGAGTGAAAAAGAAATGCTCTACAATCAGCTTTTGTATAAAGCTTAGAAACATATCCTCCCCCTCAATTAATACTTTAGGATTTTAGCAGGGCTTTTGAGAACAGGCCTCCCCACTGTGAGGAAATGGAGCCTGAAGAACTTAGAGACTGTTGTTGTCTCCTCATGCCTTAGAACCATGATCAGGGAGCCAGTGCTGCTGGAGTGTTTAAAGTCAGCATCTGCAGTCTACAGTGTGTGTGCTCCCTTGTTTCAGTAACTCCCATGGGTGCAGCTTGGACTAATACTATGACTGTGTTTTCTCTCTTCAGTTTAACCCATGCTTTAAACCTACAGGAGATACTAGATTTTGCACCTCTGCTGCCTTGCACTTTTGCATGTAGATGCTTTCATTGACACAAAGTAGTTGGAATGTCCTTGCATCTGAACGAGTTGCATTGTACTGTCACTTTAACAGGTGTAGGCCACAGGAATGCTGCACCTTCTTTCGCTGAGCAGATGACAAGATTTTAACACCAAGAGCACTGTCCAGATTCATATTCCACTTAGTAGCTTAGATTACTTCAACCCAAATGATTCCACTGTTATTTGCCTTACAGATACCAGCACCTTCTTAATATATAATGAAGAACACAAGCGCTGTGTACTGGCTCAGAGTTCTAATTCAGTGACTGTTGCTCCTTGTGTTCAAGAAAATGAGTCACAAAAATTCAGGTGGGTCTCAGATCACCAGCTTATGAGCATAGCATTCAAATTGTGCTTGGGAGTGCCTTCGAAGAAAGACTGGGTTCCGATCACTCTGTATCCTTGTGACAAGGCTAGTGAACTTCAACGATGGGAATGCAGAAATGAGACTCTCTTTGCAATCCAAGGGGAAGATTTGTTTTTCAACTATGGAAACAGACAGGAAAGGAATGTTATGCTGTACAAGGGATCTGGTTTATGGAGTAGGTGGAAAGTCTACGGAACCACAGACGATCTGTGTTCTCGAGGCTATGAAGGTAAAGTTCTGTAAATTAATTTCTGTATTTCAAACTCATTTTTATGTGTAGCTAACTAAGATATTTATAAGTGTAGGATAGTTTCCTTCCTCTCATTAATGATCAGTGAGTGTGACTTCTGGTGAAATGAGCAATACTTGAGTGCGTGCTTTTCGTTTTTTGAGACATTCATTTTGCTTCTTTGTCAAACTTGTCAAAGTTCTGATAGATGTTTAACAATGCATGGTTGGGATTCATTTGGAGAGGACAAAAAACTCTACGGTTGTTCAAAAAGCTTATGCCTACTATACAACAGTTGATGATAGCTTTTACTATTTGCACATGCACAAGAAGGTGTAGTGTAAGTATATAGTCTGCTGGTTATATTTTTTTTCCTTGGGAAGCAAATATTAATTATGCTGTGAGGAATCAGGTAACTCTTGATATCTCGAGCTTTAATATATTGAAGATGTCTTCCTAGTCTTTGAAGCGAGTCTCAGAGTTGGTGCTGAAATGTTAGATGAAGAAATAAGATATTTTAAATAGTTAAATTTGAAAAAGTTATGTATAATACACACATGCATATATTCATGATAAGTATCTGGGAATATGTTTGACTTCCCATTTAGTATTCTTTGATGAACAGAAATGATCAAAAAGGGAGGTAAGGATGCAGTTTCTGCAGTTTACACAATGTCTGATTACAGTACTAGTCCTTGGCCTGAAGCCAAAATAGAAGAATACTAGAAAAGCAAATTGTGTGAAACGAGGCAGGGGGAGGCAGAATGATGTCCTGCTATTTCTTCCTCCCTTGTTTTCTAGCAGCTCTGTGAGACGGTGACCTTGGTATGTCCCCTCTCTAGCAGCTCCTTCAAGAACTGTTCCTCTGTATGGCCTCCCATCAGTGCACATACATTGTATGAGCACACATAGAAAGCTGCTTCAGTTGCTTCGATAAGTTTCATTGAGTCAGGTTTCTGATGAAACAAAAATTATCTTTAGATGCAAATGGAAATCTTATTTGTTCATAGCATAGGGGAGTCACTCCCTGGCACATATGTTTCAAGCTTATATGCTTACATGCTCTTCCCTGTCTAAAATGATCAGCAATTGAGTGGGTTATTGATAAAAGAGTCTAAAGTTATTTGCACTTATAAAGAAAATTGCTTAACTGTGTGGATTTTATACTTTTAATTGTTTTATATGTAAAATTTAGCATGTCTTGGCTCAGTCAGTTGTGGTCTCCTGTCTCACTGTGGATGTAAGCATTAGTCTAGACCTAGAGAGTAAAATGATCAGTGTCCCATTTCTAGTACAGTTTGTATACTAAGCTAGCAAGTGATCCTTGCTATAACATTCTATAATAGGATCATAAAGATAAACTCATATATCCAATGCTTATTAAAGTTTATACATTTTTGAATTGTTGTGTCTCCTTAGATACCTACACAGTGAAAGGAAATGACAATGGAGCACCGTGTGTATTCCCTTTTAAGTATGGTGGTAAATGGTATGCTGACTGCACAGATACTGGCAGATCAGATGGCTGGTTCTGGTGTGGAACCACATCAGACTATGATGTTGACAAGAAATATGGATTTTGCCCAATGAAATGTAAGCTTTTGTGTTTGAGATTCTGCTGTGCTGTTATTCATCTGCCTGGAAATATGTCCATAATGTGTGCTTTACCATACAGAATACTGTTTGAAATGGTGCATTTTTCAATTTCCATTTAGCCTGCTATCTTCTAGGAATATTGAAATATGCAAATATAGGGCCCAGCATAAAAAGCATTGACCAATTACATCCAGGTGGATGTGTGTTAATCATATGTTGGAATCTGTACATACCCCATCTACTTAAACAGAAAGTTAATTAGATATAAAGATGTTACATTAGTATGTGTAGTATATGCCAATGGCCACGTAGAAATTTATGCAGTGGAACTGGAAGGTAGAATACAACGTAATTGAAAATTAAAATTACTTTGTATAATGAGTTGCCCTTTCGACATGAAGGAGCTTACATGAACTTTTTACAACGTCCCAGTGTTTCCCAAAACTGTTTGTTGGGTTGTAGTTCTCTGTTTTAACTCAGTTAGAAGTATTTATTAATGTAATTTCCCTGGTTTGAGTGTATTTAGAGTTTAAAATGCAGTATTATGAATATACAGAACTTTATTTAGAAATGTTGATAATACTTAAGGTAAACTGGAGTAATTTGTGGCTGCATGCATTTGAATTCTTTTAAATTTAAATGAAGTTTCTCTGAACTTCTGTAAAATATGTAATACACGTTTTGTCTGCAAGTTGCTGCTTCTGTTATGCTGAGAAGGGTAGCACTTCCCCCTCCCTTCTTCTTTATTATTGTGTTTTGTTGTAAAGCTCCAGCTGACCGAGTCAGAGCTAAAGAGAAAAATATGCCTTTCCTTTCATGTGGAGAAGACAGTTTGGGTTAATCTTAAGTGGTTTGATGATGAAGTGTTAGTGCGCTTGCCTGATTTCCATGAATGTCGCAGTCAGAAATTCAAATGAATAAAAATGACACCTTTTTTTCCTATGCCAGTATTATTTTCAAGAAAATAAAAACATGTTAGGAATATCAATCCCATTAATAAAGCAAGATTGACTTAATAATGCTACCTGTCTGGCATTATTTGAGTACAGCAAATAGGAGGCATCATTAACTTTTGTTTAATTCTTTGGCATAATTCAAGGAAATCCATTCTGAAGGCTGTGATTGTTTTTGGAAAAAGCTGCTTTATGCTGATTGCTTGCATGTTTCCTTCCTGATTCTTCAGTACTGACTATAAAATTTCAGGTTTGAGTCATATATTTTAATGAGAGACAGGCCACGGTAACAGAAGTTTGAGTTATCCCTGTGAAAGAAATGAGTGAGATATGAGTAGTAAGTTGATCAGCTTTAATGATTACTTTGGAAGTAGAATGTTTAAGTCTGTGTATGTAAAATTTTATTTAATAGGATTAAAATTTTTGTTGTTTGTTAAACTGGGGGAGCAAAGGGGCCAGTATGAAAATATGTTATGCAAACTATTGCAGCTGTTCATACTGGGGTCTGAACTTACAGAGATATTGCTGTGGCTGAACCAGTCACTTTTCACTGTGAGCAAAATCAGCTCAAGTGTTCTCCAAAATGAAGAGGACATAAGACCACAGTTATAACACTTACTAAATAGAGATATAGAAATTTGATCAATGGAAGTGACATAATTGTTAGTATGACCCACTATTGGTAGATTTAGAAAGAGATGCTGATACAGTGGCAGTAGAAACTTAAATCCCAGAGAAAGGAACTGAGAAGTGTTGTTACAGCAAACAATTTTTAGTACCTTAGGAAATGCTCCTTCTTTATAGGTTACACTATGGGGTTTTTGAGCTGTATGTTGCACTTCGAAGTAGGTGTTGGGGAAGAAAAGAGATTGCACAGTGTAAGACTATCAGGAGAGTGAGTCAATGTGTGCCTGTAGCTGTATTCCAGTGGCCAAAAGTCCATTGAGGCCTCTTTCTTGACAAATGAAAGAGCTAGTAGCTATTGAAGGATTTAGAAAGTCTGATGTATAAAATTTGCAGCTGACTAGAATAGAAACAAAAAGTGCAGAGAAAAAAGACATGCTGAATTCATCTGTGTAGGGATAGAGTTAGGCTTTTTTACTAATTGTCTACTTATGTACTAAAGACAGGTGTGGTTTAACATTAATTTAGCTTAGATGATAAAATATATTATTCCAGAAAAGTGATTAATCTTTTGGTTTCTCTGGGGGTACTAAGCTTTAAAAAATAGCTTCTAGATTTTCCAAAATCTTGCTCTGCAAATGCATTTGACCTCTCAAAACTCAAATGTCTTTAAATGAATTTTCCAAGGTTCAGAAATAAGTTTTATTTTTATGAAAGGCGAAAGTTCTACAGGAGAGTACAGTAGGAAAATCAGCTGTAAATTATGAGACTGGGGGAGTGAGCTGGAAGGTTGAGTGAATGCCCATGACTTGTGTAATAATTGTAATAATTTTACTTCCTCTGTAATAATCATACAGGATTTATAAACCCCTTTCTATCAAGTCAGAGGCAATTTTCTTTATTGATTTATAGATTTTAGTATTTTTGCAATATTAATTTTGTCCCAGGCTTGTGCTTAGGCTCAGAGATTTATGGTCTTGTAGAACATAGCATGGCAAAGAAGTTCTGATTTTGATAGTCATAAAATATTTTGGACTGAAGTTGGTTTGTGGATAGTGATAATGGGACGAAAGTTTCCATTTTTAGTGAGATGTCATTACTGCAGTAGGTTTTATCTGACTTTTTCTTAATAAAGATAATTTGAAAAGAAGGGCTTCATATTACCTATAGACTATCAGATTCAATACAGGAAAAAGTGGAACCGGTTGCTGACCTGCTGACATTTAACATATATAATCCTTTGTCTTGAATTTTGTTTATTGTACTGTTTCCCTCTACTTGCACACTTCAGTTTTCTGAGCTCTCTGAATTCAGAAAAGGAAAAGACCTCTTTCTCTCAGATTATTCACAGATTGCAACTTGAGAAAGTGATAGAGGCTACAGGAATTTCAGTTGTTTTCTCATTGTCATCGGACATGACCTCTGTGGTGTTCTGCTTTTGTCATACAACATTATTCTCTTTACGTGATAGGTAGTTCAGTGCTGAGGCCTCCTGTAGGTTCCATTTTTGGCAGAGCAAGATCATGGTCTTTTCTGTTGCTTGGTTGTGGAGATTCACTTGAGATAAGCCAAGAGAGACTGCAGCAGTGTGAGGAGTGTGGTACCTTCTGGGGCCGCGTCTAATGTTGGGCCCTTTTGGATGATGCTTTCACTGCTTTGGCATTGCCTAAATGTGCCAAGTGCAAATATTCAAAGAGGTCACAGTCAGGCTATTTGGCAGAGAATAAAGTCATGGTATTGCAGACACATGCATAAGAAATCAGAAATTGCAGAGATGTGTGAGATGGATGCTGATAATGTCAGCTTTGCATTCGGTTCTTGGTCTGATCATCTCTGTCACAGTAAGAAAATCCATAACCACTCTACATAGTACCCCAAATCAGTAAAAAAAAAAAAAAATTGGGGTTTCTTATCTCAGAAAAGTGCTCAGCTTGATATACACGTGATCTAGCATCAGTCTTTTTCTCCACATTGACAAATCAACTATTTTAGCATGAATTTGGCCACTCGTTTACCTTAAGCAGCAGCTTTGTTACAGCAGAGAAAATGGTGACCTTGTTTCATTCCCTGTGTACTGCCCAACGTTGCTGTCATGGTTTAGCTCTGCCCTGGGTCCACTAACACCTGAGAGAGCTCAGAATTCCTTTTAAAAATGTTGTCTATAGCTCTGTTTATGTTTTGTGTATTTTTGTTATGCAGTTTTTTCTGTATTGTATCTGGCTTCATCTTCATGGCGAGTCACAACATTTCTTTTTCTCCCTACAGTTAATAGCATTAGTTTGTGGAACACAGATTCTTTAACAAATGTCCAGTACCAGATAAACTCTGAGGCAGCTCTGACATGGCACCAAGCAAGAAAAAGCTGTCAACAACAGAAGGCAGAGTTATTAAGCATCACAGAATTACACGAACAAACATACTTGACAGGTAGGGTAATATTATCAAGCAGTTATTTTTAAAAAGTGTATTAGTGTAACAGTGGCACTCATACAGTGTGTTCTATCTTGAAAATTTATGTTTGTTCAAATCTTGTAATTAGTATATATAAATTGTTATCTTGAATGATTCAGCTGGGAATATAGGACAGATAATATTTATTTATTATTTATTATTATTTATAATATCCTGATTAAATATTTCCATAAACTTACAGTAGCATAAAAATACAATAATTAAGCAAAGCAAGCAATGTTGCAATGCAGGAAAATGCAAAATAGTTTGTAAACCAAAGATGCAGGTACCAAGATTGTATCTTTTTTGCATTCTTTTTGTTGTGTCTACTAGTCAGCATTTTTGGACTATCTCACTAAACCATTGCATCATTACTATGTGCTGAAATATGAAAAGAAAGGAAAAAGAACTAATGAACACAAGGACTCACAAATAGTCTCTTCTAGTTTCAATCTCCTGTAGTGTTTTTTGAAGGAATTTTCAAACTTGTCCTGTGAGAAAATTCTGAATTTGTACTTGAATATATTTACATTTCACAATGATTCTCCACTTTATTGCCTCCTTAGCCTCTGTATCTATGAAATAGCCCACTAATTAATCTATTAAATAGATTAGAAAATATTTTGAATATGTCGCATCAGTTGAAAGGGAAACTATTTTATGCCATGTTTGTCTCTGTAAATTTATGTCAGAGGATTAAAGAATGGTTTGGGTTTGCAGGAACAGTTAAAGATCATCTAGTCCAACCTCTCTGCCATAGGATGGGACATCATGCATTAGACTAGGCTGCTCAAAGTCCCCTCTAACCTGACCTTGAACACTTCCAATGATTGGAATCAATTGCCCTGGACAACATGTTCCAGTGCCTCACCATCCTATTTGTAAAAAGTTTCTCATTATATCCAGTCTAAATCTATGCTCTTTCATTTTTAAACCATTGCCCCTTGAGCAGTGGGCAATTGTACCCTGGTGTCATGGGTTTGCCCTTCTGGGCTGTGAGTGCACACTGAAGGCTCATGTTCAGCATTTCCTCCACCAGTACTCCCAAGTCCTTCCCTGCAGGTTAGTTCTCCTTAGTTCATATTGATGTTGTGAATTTCCACGACCCAGCTAGAGGACCAGGTGCTTGGCCTTGTTGAAATTGAGGTTCACAAGTGCCCACTGCTCAAGCCTGTCAGAGACACTCTGGTTGCCACCCCTTCCCTCAAGTGAATCAAATGCACCACTCAGCTTGTGTCATCTTGCCAAGGGTGAACCCAGCCCCACTTTCTGTGTGACTAATGAAGATATTCAATAATACCTGTCCCAGTACAGATCACTTGTTACTATTTTCCATCTAGACATCTGGACATTGACTATAACTCTCTGGATGCAAACATCCAGCCAATTCCTTATCCATGTAATAGTCCGTCAATCAAATCCATATTTCTCCAATTTAGAGGAATGACAAATGCTATGAACAGTCTGTTCTTTCTAAACTTTTGTTTTCAATTTAAGGATTTGGTCAAAACATGGATCTTTTTTTTTTGAGTGTGATGAAATTATTGTTGAAATTAACTCTCAAGGGAACAAACTGGCACTAACACAGGAGTGTTACTGTGTTTTATATAGTAGGTGTGTTTTAATTGCAAACTAATAGATATGGCTGCCAAATGTATGTGAAGAACAGTTTTTCATTATGCAACTACTCTGGCAGTACCAAAATTTCCTGTCATGCTCAGTTCTTGATTGTCTTAACCACAACTTATTTGTACAGAAGTATTAGAACACGTTAATGTGTTGGCACCAAACCAGGCTTTCGTATGACATTCCAGTGCTTTCCAGTACTTAACTACCTCTCCTTTTAAGTTTGCCAGGCTTCAAGTGCTGCCCATAATCATGGTGTCAAAGACAATTAAAAATTGCAACATCTTGGCATGATCAGTAGAAGCAGAAACAAGTAATACATATTGCGTAATGATTTTCTGTGAGCTATGAAGAAACACATTTCATTTAGAAAAATCAGCAGTCCTCCAATTGGGCTTCCAAGTCTTATATGAAAGACAGAGACAGACAACTGAATAATAAATGACTATGAATAATGTTAGAGAATTCAGCAGGGCCAATACAGAACCATGACATTTCTATATGCTTTTCAAAACTAGAGCAAAATGTTTGAACTGGTTTTTGATGCCTGAATTATTATTAGCTATAGAACTGAAATTGAATCAGTCTGAAAAGTGCACAAGATATGCTGTTAAAAAGATGATGTTTGCAATGATTGCATTTTAATGTGTTTTTTTTGATAAAATGCAAACAGGGTTTTTTTGTATACTTGAAACTCACACTTGTTAATTTTATGGAAGAGAAAATACACACTGGGAAACTTCACATTTCATTTTAGAAAACTCATTTTTGGTTTTGTGACCTTTTGTGAAACTTTATCAATTTAATATTCTATAATTCTGGAAACATTCATCTTTGTGATCATTAGTTTAAAAGGAACATGTAGAAAAGTCATTTTGTTTTCTGTTGTAATAAAATCCTCCAAACTTCAAAATGTGAAAACTCTAAAACAAAAGTGACTCTTGTAAGCTGACATATTTTACAGGTTTAGCAAAACCACCTTAACTAAAATGTTGTAAGTTGTTAAAACTTGTACTGGAGAAGAGGAGAAGCAGATGATTTAACTAAAATTCAGCTCTCAAATATTGAGAAATTGTTTATTCCTGCTGTGGACTTTCAGTATCTCTCTCTGTTACTTAGGTTTGACTCGCACTCTGAGTTCAGCTCTCTGGTTTGGTCTTAACAGTTTGAATTTCAACAGTGGATGGCAATGGGTTGGTGGTGCTCCTTTTCGATACTTAAATTGGGTTCCAGGTAAGGTTAAATATGTTGTTACTCAGTTTACAAATTTGGTCATTTTGTACCATATTTCTTTTCTAGCACTCTATTCCCCTCTAATTATTGAGCTTTTTTCAATGTTGAAATGTGAATAATGGCCCTTATGCTAGGGATGTACACTGGGCCTAATTTATTGTTCCTGTTGGAAATGGCATCCTCATAATCTAGAGGAAAATTTTAAACGTCATCTATTGACACTTCAATTGTATATCTTCTTAATTTACTGTATTTCTATACAAATACAGAATAAATCTGATGCTATAGATGTCATGAGACATAGACTCATGAGACTAGACTGATCATGGTGGCTTTTGTTTGGTTGGTTGGTTTTCTTTAAATTCTTCTCCAATTTGTTTTACTGAGTTTATTGCTGAGTAGTTCTGATCCTTTTTTATGTAGTATAGGGATAAGTGCTCAGAAATGAAAGAAAAAACATGTTACGTTTAATAATATTAGGTCAGATCTTGAAAAGTTCATCTGATTTATTGCAGAAATTTGTTCTGTTATACAGGTGCTACTTTTCTTCAAGATGCTTGTGTTAGTGCTAATGCTAATCTTCAACTGAAAATATCAAAATATTCTGCCATTGTCGAATTGTTTAGACAAGTGGTCAAGAAGTTCACATTAGCAAAATAATTACTTATTATTTTTCTTATACCAAGTGCAGAATTTGACTAGCTTACTGAACAGTTTTTTCACCTAAAGACTTTCCTCTGGAGTTTAGGCATTCTTCATTTAGTAATGGAAAAAAACCCCAAAGAAAATAAATCCATCCACTTGATGTAATACTTTTCATCAAGGCTTTGGACAGGTGAAGAAGCTGTTAAATTGTGAATTTGCAGCTTGCGGTTGATGCGAAAAAATTCTCTTAAGAGAATGAAATTCCCCCTTCAGTCTAAAAGACTATGGAGTATCACAATTGTCAATGTATCTTACATTTAAAGCCTGGACCAGAATAAATGTGAGTGTTGGGAGGGTAACCGTGCTTTGCTTATACTTTTTTGTTGTTATTGAGATTTGTGTTGTTGGTTTGGTTTTTTTAAAGGCCATCCTTCTCCAGAACCTGGAAGAATCTGTGGTGCATTAAATCCGGGGAAAGGTGCTAAGTGGGAGAACTGGGAATGTGATCGGAAACTTGGCTATATTTGTAAACGAGGAAATGCTACTTTAGAGTCTTTCATTATTCCTACAGGTAGGTTTGGTAATAAACTGTCAACAAATTATTAATGACCAGTAGTTTTTACCTGTAATCAAAATAGGTGTTATTGCATGTGGTAAACTAAGCAAAGGACTGTGTGGGCTGTGGTTTGATCAAAATTTTCTGTAAAAGTGAACAGTGTGTACTTTCTTTTTACTCTGTCCTACCTATTCTCTAGGTAATCTTTCTTCGAAAGTCTTGAGTTCCAAATTGCAAAACTGTGGAATTCTCTTTTCCAAAATGAAGCAGAACTGTCAGATTTTGTATATAAATTTAGAAAAAATAATATTTTTAAAAGCAGTGGAATTATCTGAAGCCAAATGTATACAATAAAACAAATCCAGTTCTTCTTCTTCAAATTTTTACTGCTTATGAAAGTAAGTTTGTCAGTGCAAGCCAGCAGTGGATTAAAGAAATTCTTTAAAATTCTTTTGAGAGAGTTACATTGTTTTAATATATCTATATATCTTAAAATAGAGATAGAGAGAAATATTTATATAGAAATATTTATTTGTACACATACAAAATTTTTGAAATTCTTTATGGAATTATTTAAATGGTATATGTACAAACACTTTTTCAGAAAAATGTAATTCTGACAAATGCCTAATGTACATAGGAAAGACAGAACAGGGATAAGATTTATAAATACATTTCCTTATTATCTCTTTGTGTACTATAAACCCCTTGTAACTTATTCTTTTGTTTCGTCACTCCTTTTTTCTGTTCTTTTCAAGTTTCTTTTCTATCTGTCTTAGATCCACTGATATTATTTTGCATAGGGTTTAGAAGCAGAAAGCTAAACCATTATTAGATTTCCGGTTCATTTATTAATATGCATCATTATTGGCAAAACAGATGTTTTGGTAAGTCAGTGTTTGACATTTGGCTTAATAAACAGTTGGTTTTTTAAAAATATTTTTCCTGCTTTTGTCAATACAGAACCAGTCCACTCAAAAACACTTAGGAAAGAGGATTCTGCCTAATTTGTTTTGCTTTATTGATAAGAGAAAAACCAACAAGATTGAGATACTGTCTTGTTAATTAAATACTGAAATAGCTATTTAAAATTTAATTAAATTAATACTTCCGTATTGAAATTAAGCATATTTTTTTGCCTTAGCTGAGAAAGACTTCAATGCATATTTTAATTACTTTTGAAATTAGGGTGTAAAGTTTAGTCCAGGATTTGTATACAAGTGATACCAAAATAGTTTAATTTATATAGGTTGTCTTAGGTCGTTCAACTGGCTACTGCTTGTCTTTTCAGGTTTCATACATCAGTTCTTAATCACTGATGCCTATAAATATACTATCAATTCAATACTGGCCGCTGTATTATTTAGATTTAAATTTAGTTTTGGAGAGGGTCTAATGGCCTTTCTTTTACATTGGCTTTTGATTCTCCTCCTGTCTCCACCCTGCAGTTTGCCAGTAATTTGGAGGAAGAGACAGAAGTTTTCAATTGAACAGAAATTGCTGAGCAAACATGGTGACAGATTAAGCAGACATTGGCAGTGGTTCACTTCATAAAATATTTTCCAGAATGTCCCATGGGGGGAAGTCATAAAAGGAGTAAGCATGGGATCATGCAAGATGTTAAGTGCCCTTAGCTTCCAAAAATGTAAAGGAAAACCCATGTCAGATTATGTTTTCCTGACCACGACTCCTGGGTCAGGAAATGAATTAATTGCAAATTCATACATGCTTAGTTGTTCACTTGACAATAAACACAGAGTCAATCCTTTGAAATCTTAACCCTAGAAGTTACAATTGAGTCTGACAGGGCAGTATATGAGGTCTGTGGGACAGAGAAATACTTTACAACAGAATATAGTCTTGCTTGTATTAAAAAAAAAAATCAAAAAAAATTTTTACAGAACATTTTTTTTTCCATTACAGAAGTATTTTCACAAAGCCAACAGTTTCATTTTTTTTTTTTTTTTTTTCTTTGCAGCAGAAGTATTTTTTCCAGCAGGGGGCCACATAATTTTATACATTAAAGTGATGTAGAATCTTAGGGCTACAAAACATTTGCCCTGTAAACTAGATTAATAAGAACTATTAATAGTAATAATAATATTAAACAGTAATTTCAACTGCAAAACATGCTTATTTTTTAACTTTATTTTCTAAGAAAAGGCTTGCTGTCTGTCTACGTCCACCAAGTGACTGCCAAAACAGATTTCATTCCAAGCCAACAAGGTGTAGTGATCTTAAAGTATTGTTTCCAAATGTTTAATTAAACATTCAATTAGAGGAAATAAATTCTCTTACTGTTCATTTTGTGGCTGTGTGAGCTCTGTCTTATCAGTCCACAGAAGACGAGTCTGAGAAAGAAGTTTGAATGGCTGAATCATGAGACAAACTTCAGCTAGTGCTTTCACCCTTTTAGACACCCAGGTCAATCATTGAGATTTTCAGACCTCAGAAAGTCAAGGTTATACTTTACAAAAGTATTTGCTCTCTATTTGAGAAATAACCATTCTACACTTACGGACTAATAAATTCATCAACTTGACATTTAGAATAATATTTTTTACACATTAATGTAATTTCATTTGTTACATCTTATTTTTTGTAGTTTGCATTGCTTCATTTGCTTAAGTGAAATGAGATTCAGGGAGTAATACTTGTTTGCATTAGGATGAAAAAGTAGACTGTGATGCTTTGAAACATCACGTATTTTCTTTAAAAGTAGAATAGGGAAGAACAGAGTTAATTTTTGCTGAGTAGTAGAAATGAAGAACTGAAGATTTTCTCTTACTAAGAAGTCCCCAGCAATGTAATTCAATAAGACTTACACCACAGAAATGAGACCATCAACTGTTTTTCTTATTTTGTGGCCTGCAACCAATTCCATGGTGTTACTGGGGCTACAAGCAAAAGCTTTTTCCTGCCCTTCCATAGCTGCTTTAGTGTTTACAGGAGTACTCTCAGAGTCTCCAGTGGCTTGAAAAAGAGATGCTCAGGAATCCCTCAGGAATAAATACCTCTGTGACTCTCTGTAGCCATGTCTGAAACACTGATTTTTCTTCTATCCAACATTTGCAGTTGTGCTGTGTTGGAGGTGCATATTCTCTGACTTATTGCAAAGCACTATAAAATGTATATGCTCAGAGTTGAGACCAGGCATAGAACAAATTAGGCAGCTGTCTGAAGCATCAGACCAACCTCTACAACAGCATTTGCCGCCTCTGTGCTCTCTTGTTTCTCCCAGCATCACCATGTACATCCAGTTCGTTTTTCTGAGGTACCCTCACTCTCTTTTCCACTTCTTTCTCTCCCTTGGCAGAATTGAGGGCTTTGACCAGAGCACTGAGCCCTTTGTCCTGGGGGACAAAAAGTTTGGTTTAACTTAAACTTTGTAAGAACATACTAGCACTTTTTAGAGGCAGGTGTGAAACAGCAGATGGAGTTTCTATTAGAAATGTGTGTTTTGACACTAAGTATTGATTAATCATCAGCATATTCCAGTTGAAACAGCATATGTACATGTAACCTGGCCTGACTGGTCATGACTTTGGATTCCTATTTAAATATTTCTACAGAATATACTCCCCCTGTTATACACAAACACATTGCTTCTCCTTCTGACAGAAGTTTTTTTGGCAGCAGAATTTTTGAAAACCTGCTGTCCTTGTTCTACTCTATATATTGGTGTTTTGCTAAACCCATCTGCTGATTATAAGTAAAGAGATGCAAGGCTCAGAATTTGTTTCTACAACAGCAATACTCTGTTTATTATATGTTCTGGTGGCACTCCTCCTAAGGCTGAATTGTTTGCTGAACAGCATGTGTTTGTTGGCAATACTCTGGTGCTGTTCTGCTGAACTTCTAAAAGCAAGTTTTAAGCATAAATCATTTACTTTGAGAGTATATTTTCTCAATGAATCTTCTGAAAAGGTCTCCTTAATGTAGTGTTCTTATTTGGGTTCTCTTGTAATTCTGTAGAATCAGTTATTTCTAGTTTCCTAGTCTAGCAAATGGGGCTAATCAATGAAACAACTAAGTTTTTGGGAAAAAAAAAATTACCCTCATAAATACGTATTGTAAACCCAGGTTTTTAACAGATAGCTGTACAGCACAGAGGCTGAAGAGAGATGGTGGCATGAGTGTAGAAAAATTATGATGCACTGCTCTGCAGACCTTACATTTTAGTATGTATATATGCATGCACATAAAAGTCAAAACTGCTTTAACTATCTTTTTACACATTACAAGCACTTGTTTGCAACTGTAGTGTTCTTTGAAAACAATCTGGAAGTTTCAATTTTTAATTATTCATTCAGATTATTATCCCTGCACATATTTGTGATCTGTGCTGTTGTTCATGAAGAAAATATATGATTAAATTTTTTTGTTAAATATTTCCTTACATGATGCTTAGTCTTGAGTTAAGAATAGAATTCTAAAATTCTTCACGGCAATTTTCCTTTTCAGAAACTAATGTGCCTATTAGGTGTCCTGATCAATGGATGTCGTATGCTGGCCACTGTTACATAATTCATAGAGACCCCAAAATATGGAAAGATGCCTTAACATCTTGCAGAAAAGAGGATGGAGATCTGGCGAGCATCCATAATGTTGAAGAATACAGCTTCGTTATTTCTCAGCTTGGGTACCGTGAGTATTTTTTCATAATAACATACACACACACATATATATCTACATATTTATACTAAGTAAAGAAAGTGTTTTTAATATGTCTCACCTGTTATTAAAATGAAGAGACTGTTTTAAAAAAATAATTGTCCTGATCACGGGGTGCAGAAGGAGTTAAGTTTAAAAAATCATTCTAAGAAAAAACACACAATAAGAGCACAAAACCCAAAGAGGCTTTACCATAACAGAAAAGCTGTGGTTAATTATATGATTTGCATAATCCCCAAACTCCAGTTTCTTAGCATCTGGTTCTGCCTCTCTTTGTACAGATTAAAAAAACTTTAAACTTCTTCAGAAGCTGAAAGGATTTTTACTATTGATCTGCAAAAATAAATGAGGGGAAGCAAAGTCTTCTGGTCAAAGACAGTTTGGGAAGAACAGGGTCCTATTACCAGCACTGCCATGTCCCTACTTTTCAAATAACAGTGTTTGTGTTTCTTCTGAGAAAGGAAGCTCTGTGTCCCACTACGTGGTTTCAGATGTGCCCCTCATTAAATATAGTACTTAGGTGCTTGCTTTCTGAGCACACATTTGAGCTGTTGCAAGGCACGTTAGACTACAGATGCCATGTGTTCATTAGGGAAAACGCAACCATGCTGGCACTGAGGCACTTTTGTGGTTGCTATTGCTTCACATGAACCTGCTTTTGTGTGTAGGGTCAGTTACTGCTTTTTGAGGGGCCGAGCATGTTCACACCTTTGAATGCTTCTCTGCAACAGCTGATCCTATGTGTGCTTTTAGTGCCAGGTAAGAGTGACTTAGTTTATCCTTCACTCAAGGTGCAGCAATCTGCTTTGGGCTCCAGTGCGACAGCAGTCTTGGACTGGCAGTCCTAAAATAGCTGATGTGCTTTACTTTTGTATCCTAGCCAACTCCATGGCAACCTGTGCTTATCTTCACATTCCTGAAAGAGTGATTTGTTGTTCTTTAATGAACAATATGAAACTTTATTTCAAAAGAGATTATTAGGAAAGGTGGGGCCTCTTGATGAGACCTGAGGACATTTGAAAGAAATTAGATTCTAAAGGAAATTAGTTGTATTTTCACACTACATCTTGGAAGCGGATTATTTCATAGTTTAATGCCTTTTACAGAAGGACCTTTCCTGAACTGACTATGCTGCACTGTTTTTGTGGAAGTAAGTGTTTCTGAAAGACAGATAGTCCTGAAGGAAACCAGGCTTCTCACGTATGGCACACTAGCTGCAACAGACTATTTTGAAAGCATTCTTTTCAGAGGAGTAAAACTGGAACAACAAAAGAAGCCTTTTACGGTAGTTTATGACAGTATCAGATTACCCTTGTTCACACTGAGGGGAGAACACCACACATTGCAGTGCCTGGAAAATCTTGTCTGCATCAGAACTCTGCTGCAATAAGTGCTGTACAGAAAGAACAGAAGTCTATCTTTGGGCCAAACAGTTCACAATCCCATCAAAAAACAAAGGAAGAAGGAGGCACAATGAGATGAGTATTGTCATGGTAGCTGAGCTTTTGTTGTCATCACCCACAAAGGAGAACTTTAGAGAGGAACATGAAGAATAAAGAAGTGCATTCTGGATGTTTACACGGAAGTCCAGCATGTGATATGGCACAAACGTGGCGATGTGCATGACTGAGAATGGGAAGCAGCTTTACAAATGGCTGGAAAAAAAAATCTTGGTGTTTAGTCAGCCAGCTGTAGACATGATTGCAAAAAACCAGCAGTTCTAGTGAGGAAAAAATGCTTTGTAGGAAAAAACACCACAGATTTGCATGACTTACTCAGATGACTTTGATATAGGTATTTCATTAAAGAATGCTGTTTATTGTTTGTATTACCTGGTATGAGCCCATCACAGTAGGAGTTCTGGGCATTGATGAGGCCTCTGCTGTGCTAAGTGCTCAATAAATACCGACAGAAAGATTTTAAGAGATAATTAAACAAAAAATAAATTAGAGAGCTTGGAGGCAGTAGACAAGGAGGGACTGAGAGCATGATGGGCAGTGGAATTGGAACAACTTTCAACTGTGTTAGCAGAGGAGAGGTTAAAGGAGGGCACTAAGTTGTAATTTTGGGGGACTTCTGAACATGAAGAACAGTCTGGAAGAGGAGGCAAAGGGCCTGTTTGAAAATGGAGCCCGATGTTCTGTGAATCTGAGTGTTCCTTACTGCAGGATAGATGGTAAGAACATTATGGACAAGCAAGACAGGAGAGGCAAGGGAGAAAAAGAGAAAGGAGAGTTGACTCTGTCCTTAAAGCGACAAGCTGGGAGCGTGATCTTTGCAGCAGCTTGGTTCATCAAAATGGGAAGCTTCCATGTTCGAGAACTAGCAGATGGGAGAAATCAAAGGAGAGTTTTAGGTTATAGGGGTATCTAGGGAAACCTCAATCTGAAATGTGTTAATCAGAAAGGATTGCCTTGGGGAACAGTGACTTTTAGCTTTTTACTGCCACTTCTGTTGCTAGGGACAGCAGCAACACAAAAGCAGTGGTTGTAGTTCCATTGAGATACCTGCTCCTGCAACTGATGACTTTTGGGTGGGCTCCTGTTTTTAATTTCCATGGGTGATTTCATTGTCAGGTTGACTGTGGTCAGAATGGATAGAGTGTGTTAGAGGAAGACATATGCAAGAATGCAAGAACTTTGATAATAAACTGAACACGAAACAGCTCCAAGTGCTGTAGATGAGTTGTAGAAATGCAAGGTCATAAGCAATGGAAAAATCTCTTATGAAGTAGTCTCCATATCCTTTATGAAAAATATTTATAATAATGAATTCTAGCTACCAAATAATTAATACTTTGCTTGGAAAGACTGCTATCTGAGGAAAGGACTGTGCATGTAGTTGCTTAGTGTGGTCTGAGTCACAGTGCTGTGAACAAAAGGAAACAGCTGCTCTCTTTAGTATAAGCTGGATAACAGACTGCAAATAAATAATAAAGTGATACTTTAAAAGATGCCAATTGCACTGAACAAAATCTTTTCTAGAGAGGAATACCCTTTGATGATGACAGAGTTCAGACTGATTATAAATGTCCAAATTTTTTATCCTCTTGTTCAAATAGTTTATTGGGAACAAAACTAGGTATGAACATTACAGTAATAATGTGTTAGTGAGGATGATTTTAAACACAAATAAACCTCTAAGAAACAGCTGCTGTGAAATAACATTCTTGATCAGTCCTGCACTTTTCTTCCAGCCAAAAAACAGCAGCTAACACCTTTAACTGTAAAGTGAAAAAAGTGCAACAACTACATGAATTTCATTTTCCTCTGAAATGAAATAAAATATAGGAACACATGTAATGGGAAAATTTGCAAGTACTCTGATTGTCAGCTCTAAAAGAAAATGCTGGGTGTCTGAGCATTGGAAAATAGGACACTTCTTTCTTCACTACACTAAAAGTAGGAGGAAAAGGGGAGGTAAAATTTTATTTGGGTTTTTATTTATATCTTGTTACAAGAGTTTTGAGTTGGAAAAATATTAACCTAGTTGTGTTGCAGTATAATTCAGCAAAGAATTGCTGAATTTTGGAAAATTGAAATCTGAAAAGCATTTTGGCTGTTTTATGCAAAGTTAAACACTCTTATTGTACTGCCACTGTGGTGAGTGGCCTTTCCTGATTACTGGACTGGATATATGAGGAACAGTTTGACATCTTTATGAAACTAAGAGCCTTAAATTCCTGTGACTGGCTTTTAAACTTCCTGAGAATACATTATTTTCTCTTCCATGAAGGTAAAAGTTAATATCATAAAGAAGAACTGTTTTAGCCTTGTTAATTGTATGTTTTAGAACCAGCTGATGAGCTATGGATTGGGTTGAATGACCTCAAGGTACAGATGTACTTTGAATGGAGTGATGGGACACCTGTCACCTACACCAAGTGGCTTCGTGGAGAACCCACTCATGCAAACAAGAGGCAAGAGGATTGTGTTGTTATGAAGGGAAAGGTAAGGTCATATAGCTATTTACTTAAATGGCTTATAATTTCATTTATCATTTGGGTTTTTTCCTATGCAAGTGTACAAAAACAGGGATATTACTGCTTGAAGCAGCCTGTTTTAGAGTCTTAAAGGTATTACTTTTTTGAAAAAGGATCCCTGTTCAAGGTTGACAGAAAATTTCATTGCCTTCTGTGAGAAGCAGGCAGGTGATGGCAAATTCCCCCCAAGATTCCCATTTCTGGATTTCAGTTTGTGCATGTGGGCTTTTTAAAGAAACTTTTAACTATACTGTGAAGTACATGAACATGTAAATGATTTTCTTCAGGAAGCTACAAAGGCATTTTGGATATGTTTGGATTTTTTCTCCTTTGACTGAATATGGGATTTACCTTAAAAAATGGCACTGGCATTGTTGATGCTAGAAATACTGTCTTTAGAAGAAAACAAAAACCTTTGTTTAATTTTTTTCGAAGCAAAGGTATAAATCTTGTGTTTAGGTGGTTTAGTTGTTGTCCTTTTATCTGCACTGTATGTGAAGAGCTGTAAGAAGAGTAGTTAGCAGGGGCATTAGTGAAAGCCTTTCCTGAGCGACTATATCTGTGAATGATCGATGACCATTACAGAAAGTGAGATAATACATGGTATAAAAGTCAGTCTGTCTGATGTTGCAAAATGGCAGTTTTCCTTTTTGTGATAATTAAAAATATTGAACTTAACACCTCCTTCAGGTTTACTTATTTTATCAGGAGGGAAAAAGTATATACTCATATCAAAGGTATTTTCTTATTTTGAAAAATTGAAATTTGACAGCTTTTCTCTTGCTACACTTTTGGTGAGTGCACTTATAAATTGAAGACAAGAGGAAGTTGTAGGGGACATAGAAGAGGCAACAGGTGCAGAACTAGAAGAAAAAGGGACCACATCATCAGTTCCATGAAGGAATGAGGAAGAAAATTAAAACAGCAACCTTGGGAGAGCAAAACCACAGTACTATCCATGGAAGAAGCAAGCCTGTGTAGGGTACAGCAGTGAAAAAATTGTGCACTAGTCGGAAGCATGAATAAAGTTATAATCTATTAACAAGTCTTCTCCATTATATTAGTGGGGGTGCTCTGGAGAGAAAAGTGTAAATGGATATTTCTTCCATGCCAACTAGGCCATGGTGTACACGGTAATTGAACCAAGAGTCTTTTAAGGGTGTGAGGATTTTTGTGCTCTGCTGTCTGTGCTATGCCAGTGGTGGCTGAGGATGTAGTAGATGTTTTGTCTAACAGAGTAGGGTCACACAGTGGAAAGAAGCTGAGTGCTGAAATGTGAGGGTCATTTAACTGAGGTTGTAAATGCAGTTGCTCCGAGGACTTTTATACTTGTCAAGGCTGGAGAACTTGCTCAGGCATGGGGGGTTTGTAAGGTAGCTGCCCTTGGTGCATGTGGGCAGTGAGTAGCTAGGAGTACATACTTGAGGTTTTGTCTCATCTACCATCCTGTGCCCTTTAGCTACCTTCATCTGCTGGTGTGAACTTTAGGGTTTATGATACTAAACATGAATGTATTGGTGCAGGAAATATGAGAGGAATCTAAAGGCATTAATTAATTAATTCAATGACCAGGGTCTGAAAGTGTTAAGATTTGGGTTTACTGGTCGTGTTCTACGTGCCATGCTGAAAGTGCAGCATTCAGTGCAGCCAGATAACCCAGGACCATTGCTCAGAAGCAGAGTTTCTGATGGCAGGCTGGCATGCTTAATATTATGGTCAACAACCACCTGAAAATACAGGCTCAGGATGCTGGGCCTTGACTGTGGGAAGGGAGGACTCTATCCTCTGTTAGACCAGGCCTTCTCTTCCTTCACCTAACACAGTGCCAGTCACTACAGAAGGATCTTGGGGTCCTGCAGCGCTGAATGTATATCAAGACTTGTATCAAAACCTCAGAGGCCCTTTTAGTTTCCATCAACAATAGATATATTTATGGCTGTATCTATAAATAAAAGTAGCAGCCTGCTCTTCCATTCTACTGCTTTAGAAGAGCTGTCATCCCTTCACCTGCATCAGCACTCAAAAGAATACAGAAACCATGATGTAGGTTTTAGCTTAAGAGATTCCATGGAAGTTGTACTAGGTAATTATCTCTTGGAATCAGCCATCAGCCGACCAAAAAATGCATAACTATAAATTGATCTTCCCTGTTTTTTGCTGAGGTTTGTCTACATATGTTTCCATTCCTGATATCTTTTGATTCATTACTTCTTGGCTGAAGCAATCTGAAACTATCTCTTATTTTTATGGAACAAAGCCTGCCCCTGTCTACAACACCACCTTCTTTTTAAGGGAAGTGTTTGGGTTTAGTTGATGAGGAAGTAAGGGAATAGAGATATATTTGCAAAAGGCAGCTCATAAGACCTGGTGAGAAGTCTCTAGAAATTACTGAATGAATTTCCCAGTGAAGACGCAGTTATGGGAAGGCAGCAAAGATGTTGCTGCAATTAGAGAGTCCAAGCTTCAGAGTAGATTCTCCTCCGCTGAAGAAGCCTGAAGGTTTTGAAAGTTTTGCTGATTTCTCTAAGTCTGAGAAGGTCAGAGTTTTGGGAGGTTATTTGAAGTGCCTACCAGCTTTATGAGACAGAAAGACATGGTAGGAGACGATGAGATGGCCACCAATGGACTTACCTTGCAGTCAGCACAGGACAGACAGAAAATCTATCTGAACATCCAATGCTTTGTTGTTGTTTTAGCCAGTAGTGTTGAGCTTTGGAAGAGTCTTTACCGCAAGTGGGGTTTGTTGAGGCTCTTGAGGACTTAGCATATTGTGGCATTATTTTACATTTCAGGGGAGAGGTGGCAGGGGGAGAAATGGTCACCAACTACTATGATTTTACCTTTAAGGTGGAGTCTTTAAGGCACAGGGTAGAGTGTTCTGCACACAGGTTTCTCTTCCTCTCCCAGTGCCTTAGTTCACCTGTTCAACCAAACTATATGTAAAATGTATTAGGAACGTGATGTGAGGTTTCTTACTTTTGTACGGCTCCCACTGGATGCCATTTTTTCTTTTGAGAGTTTCTACTATGAGGAGTAACAATGTTAATTCTAACTTTGACAAAAGTTTTATATAAGTATTAACTAAGGAATGTATTCTTCTGGTTTGGGGGTTGTATTTCTGAGGAGAGAGATGATATCTGCCTTTCCTCCTGCATGCTTTTTAAATCAGTCGTCTTTGTAAAGATGGTGTAGTGCTGTCACCTTCAAGGGTTCACTTTTCAGAAGGGTAAATAATAAAAAAATGTGTAAGTCAGTAGTGAATCAGCTCCAGAAATGAAACTGAAATAAGTTTGAAATGAAGAACTGAACCTAAATGTGGATTTTACTTCTTTTAAAGCTGGCAAAATAATTAAATGCTTAAAAGCATAGAGTATCTTTTTTGAACATTAAGTCCCACTTAACTGTGATGTTCTGTTCTTATGTACAGGATGGATTTTGGGCAGACCATTCTTGTGAAAAAAAAATTGGCTACATCTGTAAGAGGAAACCCATGTCAGAGGGTCCATCAGAAGAGGAATCCATTGACATGGGCTGCCAGAGAGTAAGTGAAGAAAAATCTGTCTGATTTGAATAGGCTTCTAGGAATGATAAAGAGGAGAAACTGTCACCTAGGTGACAGATAAAACAGGAAAAATGGGTTCTGTGTCGTCATCAACCTAAGAGTTTGCCTCCTCATTTCTGTGGCAGATGGCGTAGGTGATACATTTGACTAAATCTAGTCAATGAGTCTCATTTGGCTCATGATACTCCTTTTCTTTTTCCAGAACTTAAATCAAATCTCCAACCTGTTGTCCCTGCAGCAGACCATTTTCCCTTGGTTGGCATTCAAGCTTCCCTAAGGAGTTTCCCTGTACCAGCAGTTGCTCTTCAGCTCTGCCTCCAATTTTCTATGAAATTATTCACAGCAGGACGAGTGTCCTTGTCTAGATATTGTTCTCAGGGCTTTGCTGTGGTCTCTGGCAGTGCTCTCTACTTTGGAGAATTTGTTAGCAGTTCCCAAGTAAAATGAATTTTTTGTGCTCCTTCTGAATTGCCAGCATATCTATTGTTTACTTGGCAATGCTCACCTTCTGGTGACATAACACTCAGTAATTAAAAAAAAAAACCCCTACTGTAATTTGTTATGTAATAGGAAATATTACTGAGTTTTTGTCTTCCTTGAAGAAATTGTCTTTTCTCCCAGTTCTGCTGCATAGTTGCAGAGAAAGTCTTTGATGATTATTCCCAGTATTTGTAAAAGAGTACCTGGAATCCTTATAAATATTCAACTATTGGAGAAGATAAAGGGTTCTTAATGCTTCTGGATGTTATCATTGCCTATAGAACTATGTGCATACTCTTAGAAAAAAGTCTCAAAAGTTAGAAGTTGAAAACCGTCAGAAGAAAATTTGTGTGAATCGTGGCTGGTCACAGCAAATTCCTTTTCTGAAAGCATATTCCTGAGTAAATGACATTGGAATGATAAAACATTAGGAGAGACTGTTAATGTTAGTTAACAATAAACAAACTTGTTTGGGGTGTCATTCTCTTTCTGAAAAGCCAAGCTTAAATTTGCTTCTCTAGGCTATGCTCATGATTGCACAATGCCTTGTGTGCTAGTTATAATCCCATACTGAGCACAGAATGTGCACAGCAACGCCTCTCATGCATTTGTTAGTGGAATATACTGATTCATTAGATGTGAAAACCTGTTTGAAACAAAATTTTAAAAGGCTTTGATCCTGCCTGTTTCCACTCTGATTTTTTCAGTTCCATTTTTCCTTTGTCTAATGGTTAGCTAACAGTGGTATGAATCCGGTTTTTCCTTTGCTGGTTTCATTTCTTTGTTTCCTTTCCCCTTTCCTTTGCTTTCACTGCAGCATACGTGATCACTTCACATTTATTTTGACAGGGCTGGAAAAGACATGGTTTTTATTGTTACTTCATTGGAAATACATTTGTATCATTTTCTGAAGCAAATCAGACCTGTGGAAGGCATCAGGCTTTTTTAGCAACTGTTGAAGACAGGTATGTAAGAGACTATTTGTATGAGGGGATCACATGAGAATTCAACACCTGCATATCAGAATAAAGACTTATCTGGACAAAAATCTAGCTTAAGAGGACAGCTATCTGTAGATAGCGACGTTCTCACAATTTTTGCATGTATTTTCAAATCCAGATGTCCAGTTTATAGTAAAAGTAGGTCATGGCTGTGAAATCAGCATCGATACAGATGGTTATGTCAAGATAAAAATAGAATAATGTTTTCTACTTCCTTAATTGTAGTGGCTTACGTGAATGAAGGATACAGAATCTAATTTTAATTATTAAATGAAGAAACATGGCTCTGAATTCCATTCAAAAGGTAGTTCAAATGAGCAAGGGGATATAATTTTTAGCTATCTGGTCTTCTCAAAATTGAACTAATTTTAAACAATTAAATGAGAAACCAAATGATGATGAAAGTGCTTGGTACCTGAAAATCCATCACAATTCAGCCGGGGCTCAGTATGTGCTGAATTTCTGAACAACTGGTGCACACTATTGAATGTGGAATACTGGAAAAATGAAGGGGTTAAGAAAGAGCTTATTTTCCTTGCAATTGACTTGATGCTTTATGCATTCCCTTATTTGTTTCTATATAGTTTAAATAGGTATGTTCTAGTGTGAAAGCTCCAGCTGTCATGAATAACAACTCTCTAAGTGTAGGTAGCACTGCAGCTTCCATAAAAATGGTTTGACATTAATGTGGTCTTCAGACTACACCTTGTTAAGGGGAGACTTTCATTTGCTTTGATTTCTTAAGAGTTGTTTGTTTAAACAGCATAATAAACTATGACAGGCTTTACCTCTGCATAGTTTTGTTGCCCAAATGTAACCTTTCTTACGTGATTATTGGATCTAATTTACAGTGTTCCTTAGTTTGATAATTTAGTTTCATACTACTCTACTCTACTTTTTTTCATTAATGCTGAGATTCCTTTTCCAATTTTGGATTCGCCTGAAGCAAGAAGTTGTTAAAATACAAGAGTACTAGAAACTCAAAAAATGCAGTGGTATAACGCTTAAGTCATGTCAGGTTTCTTCTTACCCACCGATTTCATGTCAGTCCATGATTATACCACCGTCTTCATTGGACATTCAAAGAGAAGGCAGAATATTGGTATTGAAACTGACAAAATATCTATTATGTAATGATTTTGTTATATGCTTTGCTCAAGTAAATCCATCCAAGCTATGCTTTCAAAAAGGTACAGAAGTAATTCGGAGAAAAGCCCAGGCCTTTTACAACTTTTAAAAATAAATTTTATGTTATTAATTTAACAATTGTTTTATTTTTAACAGATATGAGCAAGCCTATCTGACTAGCTTGGTTGGGCTGAGAACAGAAAGATACTTTTGGATTGGACTTTCAGATGTAGAAGAAAAGGGAACATTCAAGTGGACTAATGGTCAATCTGTCTTATTTACACACTGGAATTCTGAAATGCCTGGTAGGTATGGCTTTATACTGTTTAAGTGCCCATAATACATAGCTCACTATTTGAATTTTTTTACTTCATTCTTAGCCCTTTTGCTGGCATAATGATTAATTGCTTTCAAATACGTGTGGCTGCTTTCTCCAAGAATCCAGTGTTGTTGCTAAGTTTCTGCTTAGTGCTGAAGTGAGTTTTTAATATGAGCTTGGGAAGAAACTTTAAATTGAAATCAAGTTTCTCATTTGGTCTGGGAAAGTCTGTGTCTGTACTACTCAGGAAGAACAATCTTTGCATGCATATTGCACCCTGCTTACAAATCCTGCCTGTTCAGCCATATCTCATAGTGCATTTGCTCACTGAAGTGTGTGAGATAACAGCATGCATGAAGCACTTCTGGTCCTAGATAAAATGGGGCTGTAGGGAAATACAAGAGGACCAAAATATAGGGATGGGAGAGCATTTAATCTCTGACACGATTTGATATGAGGCACAATTCCGTATCTCAGACGTGGTTGAATCACATATTTCTTTGTCTTTTTTTTTTTTTTTTCCCTTCATTAAATAGACCCATAGAATGGTTTGTGTTGGAAGAAACATTTAAAGATCATCTAGTCCCCACTCCCTGTCAAAGACACCTTCCACTAGACCAGGTTGCACAAAGCCTTGTTCAACCTGGCCTTGGATACTTCCAGGGATGGGGAATCCACAACCCTGGGCAACATACTCCTGTGCCTCACCACATTCATAATAAAAAAATTCCTTCATTTTGCCCAATCAAAACCTACCTTCTTTAATTTTAAAATGGTTTCCCCTTGTTCTGTCACTGCCGGCTCTGGTAAGAAGTCTTTCTTACCCCATGTTAATGTCTCCCTAGAGCCTTCTCTTTCCAGGCTGAACAACCCCACTCCTTAAGCCTCTCTTCATAGGAGAGGTGTTCTAGCTCTCTGATGATTTTCATGACCCTCCTGTGGACCTGTTCTAACATCAGAATCATTTTTGATGCTGTACAAAGACTTTATTTCTTTCAGAATAGAATATGAAATTTTCTAAATTCTTATGACCATCTAAATGTTGGGTTTGTGCATTCTTGTTTACAACCAGGAAGAAAAACAGGCTGCGTTACCATGAGGACTGGAATTGCAGGTGGATTATGGGATGTAATAAAATGTGAAGAAAAGGCAAAGTTCCTATGTAAAGTGTGGGCAGAAGGAGTGACACTACCCCCTGTTCCTCCAACAACTCCTATTCCCCGGTGTCCAGAAGGCTGGGACACAAACAATCGTATTAACTTTTGTTTCAAAGTAAGTATGTTGATTACTTCTTCATTAAGGTAGTTTCTATTTGCTGTACATACACACAATAAAAATTGGTATACATATGTCCTATTATTTCATAATCCTATTTACATGTAGCAACCTTCTTCCTTTCTACTGAAGTGCTCATGTTTTTGTTTATTCTCTTAAAGACCAAACTTCGAGTTTGAACTTCTGTTCTTATTTTTCCATTCTTTTAAGATTAAAAGTACCTTTCTTCTAGTTGTTGTCTTACAGTAGATATTCCTGTCATCAGTGCAGTTTGCTAGCTTGGCTTAAAGACAGTCATTCTAAGCCTGTGTTTCACAGAGGTGAACACTCCTAAACTCCATATTCAAAGTTTCTGTAATCCCCACAGAACAAGGTAATTGTAAATTAATTCTTTTTGTGTAGCTGATATTTCCTGATCTTTTGATCTATATAGTCTATTTTGTCTGACTGCAAAATGCTCTCTTCAGCCTTTTTTAAGAGCAGAGCAAAGAAAAACATGGCTTGAATCACAAGAGTTTTGTCGAGCTGTAGGAGGAGATCTGGCCTCCATTAATGGTAAAGAGGAGCAGTATGTGATATGGCGTTCTATTGCGTGAGTACCTGTCGTGTGATCATCTGCTCACTTTAATTAGCCTTTCTGAAATATTTAATTTTAGCTGCATGTTTTTACTTCAGTGTAAGCCAGTCTGGATTCATTGTCTGGGTCTGTATCAAACACATAGCAAAAAAGCAGAGCTGATGAAATCCCAGGAGTTGTGTGACTAGTGACAATCACCTCAAAAGCTAATGCTGAAATGAGATTGAGAAGATATCTATTTAAGGCAACATTTATCATCTGAAATAAAATTATTTACTGGAGAGTTGGGGATGTTATAAAATTAACACAGGTGCCAGTTTGTTTTCACGTAAATACGTGTACAGTTATGGGAGTATTCATAATATAAATCAGGACAATATGCAGATTTTTGGGGTCATTTTTATGAACTAAGCAGGAAGAAGAAGCAACTTCAGATTATTTTTTTTTCTACATAGGGAGTGTAAATAAGGTTAATAGACTCTAAACTACAAAAAGCAGGTGTGACATTTCTGAATGAGATTAAATACTCCTAAAAAGCTAACACTTGCAATATAACCTGAATAGACCAGGCTCAATGATTTTGTACATCCCTGACTAAAGGAAGCAAGCCTGAAACGTGGTGTCCCTGCAAAATGCTGTGACCATACCAGAATCCCAGCTGTGTACTTCTGTTTGAAAACTGTTAAGTGCCATTACAGAGTAAATGGAGAGTTGATCAACAGCAGGAAATAAGCAATTGCGAAAAAGTATTATGCCACTTTATTTACAGGAATTGAATTGGATCTGGTAATTTCTTTGATTCATATTTCAATCTGTCTGAGTAAATGTATAAAAATAACAGCCAGAAGTAGTTGCATTTTAACCCTGGTTGTTATTGTTTCTAACAGCCTTAAGGACTATTTTTAGAGACGCTCTCTTAACTGTTATAAATTACAGATTATTAAAAATATTGTAATTCCCTGGTTAGTATTGTGTTTATGTTTAAACTTCTTATAAATGGGACATTTATTACTATAATGTGTTTTTTTTAAGGAAAAATTCTTATTACCACAAGACTTTCTGGATAGGTTTATATTACTTGAATCCTGATGATGGCTTTGCTTGGAGTGATGGATCTCCAGTGAGTATTTTAATTTTCCGCAGCTGTTATTCTGCATCCCCTAAGCTTCTCAGTTGTGTGTGGTATATGTGTTTCTGTGTAATTTTATGCTTAATCATAACCCTCTACTGTATCGTGCTCTCTTTAGGAAAACTACTGAATAGAAATTTGATGGCTTGATTTTTTTTCCCTAAAATACTGATTTTTTATGAGAAAATATGCATTAAATCAACAAGAAAACTAAATACATGTAAACTAAAAGGATGTTCTTATAAATGCAAGGATTTTTTGAGTAAAATAGTCTATCTTTAGTATTTCTTTTCTGTGCTAATTATCTAAAATATCCTACATTCCACGAAGCTGAAGGCAGTTTTTTTAATGGCAGTGTGACTTATTGTACTTTAAACTAAGATACAAAACTGTTGAAACAAAAGTGATTTTGGGGATCTGGGTGTAATTCATGCAGGGCTGGTCAGGGTATATTGATGGAAATTTGCAAGACAGAAAACTGGAATCGGATTTTTCATAGGAAAATTAGAAGAGCAGTAATACTCTTCTGAGAAAAATGCCAACATTTTTGTTGTGTCTGAATACTATCCTACTATTTTATTCTTACTGCATATTTAGTTAATTTAATATCTATGTATAGCATGCCCCATCACTGGTATTAAATAAATTTTACAGAATTTAGGTCTCAAAAAAAAAGTCAATATTCTTCCAAGTGTGAACAGAAACAATTGCTATTATCTAAGCTGCAGTCCAGTTGCAACCTGAAAAAAAGTTTGGGATGTTAGCAGTTGCACAGGGAGACTCAGGTTTCCTCTTGTCTAAGTCTTAAAACTGACAGTAGGAACAAGTTGTAGGTCTGTGGTTTGATGCTGTCTCCTCCCTCTGTCTATTATTTTATCTCCATATAGCATAATCTTCACAAAAATTTTTCTGTCATAGGTTAGGTATGAAAACTGGGGCTTTGGAGAACCCAATAATTATCAAGGAATTGAACTTTGTACAGAGGTCAATGGTGATTCCAGCATGCGTTGGAATGACAGGCACTGCGATTATCTGTATGGGTGGATTTGCCAGATCAGAAAAGGTACGGTTTACTTCTGTGTAATCAAAAGAGATTCTCAGTTGATTTTTTTCCCCCTAAATTTTAAGAAGTAAAAAACTTCAAAGAAATTTTCATGAGATTCTCTTATAAATTCTCTTCATAAGAATTCTCTTCTGTGGAATGCGAAATAACAAAGTGGTATAAGGATGTTCATATCTTTGAGGCATTTAAAGATGGAAAGCCTTTGGTGCCCTGCTGGGACTGCTCAGTGAATTTTATGAATTTGGAAAGGGTTATGTGATGCTTCAAAAATAAGGAATGTTACTTTGAATATTCACATTCACATTTGATATTTCATTTAGAGAAGCTCGTGCCTTTTCTAACAAATCTTATTATGGATTTTTTTTCCTTAGTTGAGTTTCAAGGTATTAGAAAATAGTTCGCAAATCACTTCACGTACTTGATATTTTATATTTTATTTTATATTGTCAATAATCTAGTGCAACATCTTTATTTTGCTCCCTCCTTTCCCAGCACAAGAATGCAGTAAAATATAATATAAAATTACATTATATAACATATAAAATAATTAAATAATATTTAAATAAAATATGATATGTATATATTTAATTGCTAAATTCTCTTGAGATGTGGGTTTGGATGCTTTTTATTTACTGAAGACATCAAGAAAAAGTTTATAATTCAGGAAAATCCTGAGTTGCCCTAGCAGTGCGTCTGCCTAAGTTTATAAGAAAACAGGAATCAGGAGATACAACTATCATAACAGAGTTAATGCTTTGGGACATAAGGTTTACTGCATGAAATGAATTAAAAAAAAATATTTGTTTCAGATAAAGTTCAAGATATTTATAACACCTTGCACATAAAGAATAACCTCAGGGAACAAGATTATGTATTTAAAACTGATTAGTGTACTAAAACTAAGAGATTTAGGCTATTTAGTTCCTTTACTTTTTGGTGTTAAATGCATTGCTAACCATAAAAATCAATTAAATGTATTGGAACATGCCTATCTGTCATAAGAAGTATTTTCTCTTACAGCACAAAGTGTACAATCATAATAAATATTTTTTTCTTACAGGGGCAAGTGTAAAGCCTGAACCAACAGAATCTCCTGCACCCGGTAGGTGTTACTGGTATTGCTCTGTGTGTGTGTGGGTGTGTGTGTGTGGGTGTGGGTGTGTGTGTTTAAAAGTACTTTAAAAATTTTACCAAGGAGTATGTCTTGTATCTCAGGAACAATACAGTTAGCTTGGCAATTGTCTTACAGAATACCAGACTACTGAGGATGGATGGATTGTACATGAAGACAGGCAATACTTCTTCAGCAATGAGACTGTTCCTATGGAAAAAGGTCGGGAGTTCTGCAAAAAGAGCTTTGGAGACCTTGTTGTCATCGAGACTGAAAGTGAAAGAAAGTTCCTCTGGCGATATGTAAGAAAAATCATTAATACTGTGGAGTATCCAAAACAAGGGAGCATGGGCAGAAATCCACTTCACCATGGTGTTCTCCCTACAAGTTTTGATAGTGAAATTGCAGTAACACTAAACCAGATTAGTATGAGGAACAAACTCAAGTCAAATTTTTCGTGGCTGAGATGAGGACAGTTTTAGTTTGGGGTTTTTTTTTGTATAGAAATGAGCACAGTAAGCATTAAATAAATCATCTGCTTTCCCTATTCAGTGTGCTGATTACACTATGTTATATCTACTGCAGCTCTTAATGTGCTGAGATAAATACTAATGCTTACTTTTAAGGGATCTGTGGCTTCATTTTAGCAAAAAGTATTGCCCCGGTGAGCTATGATTCTATAAGGTGGGTGAGTTAACCAGGGTAAAGTTTATCAGCAGATGTAAACACATGATATTGTAAGTAGTGAATCAAACCAGCAATTGACTTACATTCAACACTCAGAACAGTGACTGTAGATCTTGTCTGTATATCTGGGATATAGTCTATCCAGCAGCCTCTTTTTGATCCTAAAGTTTGCTTCTTTGCTGCCTTCTTCTTATTGGGAGAATATAATTGTGTAGAAAGAACAAAATGAGGCATTGATTATGCTATGAGAAAGAGCTATGAAACTGGAGTTGGTTTCCTATTATACTGTCTTGAAGCCAACTTCTTTTTAATCAGAAATGTGCTTAAAAGTCATATTCAAGCTACATAGAACATTTCCTAAGCTCACTGAAGAGTGACAGAGAGACAACACAAGGGCCTATATCAATTTATATCCAAATTTAGGGAAGCTTAAATTTATCAGATGATTTCCACTGCAGAGACTTTGCAAGATGTGCTGATATCAGTGACTTTCAAGTAGAATTGTGAGAAATGTTGATACAATGACCATACCTTTTGACCAGTGGTGAAGTTTGACTGTGGACTGTCAGCTTGAGCTGCTTTAACTTAAATGTTGTAGCTAGGAAATATAGCAGTTTATATCCTTTGTAAGTCAGAGGTATATTACTAATTATTAACATAATAGATTTCTATGACAAAAGCGGACATTTATAAGGTTTTAATCCTTGTATTCTAGATATTGAAAAATGGCAGAAAAGATGCATATTTCATTGGTTTACAACTGAGTATTGACCAACGTACAAGGTAGGTATGATCTAAGTTTTGAGTCTTAATTTAAGCACAGTTGTTTTCTCAAGAGGTTTAATTACATGTTAATTTAGCTCTAGATTATCCAGGAGAAATGCTTCATGTTTCCTAAATAGAATTCACCCAAAGCTAGCAGAAAAATTACACAGCAGTTAATGTATTTTGAATTTTTATTCAGGAATTGTAGTTTCTGTTACCCTGTGGTTTATATTGAAAGCATAAATAGATGCCCTAACTGTAAAGATATAAGACTTTTGGCAGCTAAAAACGTTCTTTTCATCCATCCTTAACTGTTGACAACAGACTGCAACAAAGGAACAAATGCAATTTATTTCCTTTTTCTGGAACAAAGATTTTCTTTTTCTGGAACAAAACCTGCTGAGGACCAGCAGGTTTTCTGCAAGCCTTTCTGAACATTAGTGTGCAACACCACATTGATTTTTACACGTGATGTTTATTCAGGCCTGGATTCAGTTCAGTTTGTGTTTTGAAATGCCTGGATAGATGCCTAGTGGTTTTTGCTTCTCCTTATAGTCCATAGTGACAACGAGGAACCTCCGGAGCATAATTAGGATGTTAGGTGAGCCAGGGCACCCTCTAAAATGGAGGAATCTCTGCCTTTCCACTGATTTTGTAGGGACCCTCAGGTGAATATTCTTTTAAGTAGCTTGTGTATGTGCCTGAAAGATGAACCTGGGCACCTCTGTCACTTGCAGACAAATAGAAATATGTCTCCTAATAATTTGCCTGGCTATGATTTTGTTCTTCATTGTCTAATCTGCGCAGATGTACAGCTTTTTTAGTGTTTGTATTTCACCTTGAGGTGAGGACATTGTCACAGGAATTTCCCCACAGGTGGTTTGTCATGCCCTTTTGCCCTGCATGGGGGAATGGTCAAACACTTTACTGGTGTTACAAATAATAACTTTTATCTCTGCAGTAAACACATGGAATGTCTGCCTTGGGGGATATGATGAGCATCTGGGCTTTCTCATGCTGAAATGCTATTGGCCCAGATGGTTATTTTGGGTACCGTCCTATCAGTTGCAACAGTGTCATCATTTTGCTTAAATGACGAGTGAGCAAAACACACACACCTACGTCTTTGTGCAGAGAGTGGGTTTAGTGCAATTAGCAAAGAGGCAAGTTGGTCAAAAAACCTTGTACACTTCAAGCTGTGAACAGCTATATTAAGCTTTCTGCAAAATTAATTTTTGTAACATGGGAGCAATTCTATTTGTATGTTAAAGAAGTGTTTTGTTGGACTGTTTTTCTTAAGGTGGATGGATGGCACTCCAGTGAATTATTTGGCATGGGCACCACATGAACCTAACTTTGCAAATAATGATGAAAACTGTGTAGTTATGTACAAGAATTTAGGTGAGTTTCATATGTTTTTTGATGAATTTAATTATTTGTGTGTTTGTGTCACAACATTTTTTTTTCATTTGAGAGGCCCCTCCATTCCCCCTCTCTCCCCTTTTTTTTTGCTCTTCTGCAATAGGTTACAGCAGCACACCATAGTATTACTTTCAGGACTTATTAGTCTTGCACTCTTGTGCTTACCTTAAGCCTGGCATAGAGAAGCTCTGATAGAGGGCTGCGGCTGTGATTGCTGGTTTATGTTTTTTAAAAATTGACCTAATGGGCCCTATAAAATTCATATTTGTAGTACCTCATTCTACAAAGCTTTCAACATTCTGTAATTACAGTGGGTATAAAATGACATATTTTTCCTAGACACTAATATCGAAAGATAATAAGCTGAGAGATTCAGATTTGATCTTACCTTTCAACTAAAAGCGCTTTGGGTGAGAATCAGTGAAATTGATTTCCATTTAACCAGCTGTGTGGTGTCATACAGTTCCCCATTTATCTTGCACTCAGGATACTGGAATGATATAAACTGTGGTTATCCAAATCCCTACATATGTGAAAGGCACAACAGTTCCATTAATTCAACTGTTCCTCCAACAACATTTTCAACTCCAAGAGGATGCCATCCAACTTGGCTTTCCTTTCATAATAAGGTACCATAACAATTACAGTGCATGCTGGATGTTTGGCAAAACATTAAAAAGAAAAGAAGGGAGTTATTTAATGATATTGTCTCTTATTAGAGTAAAATATTATTATTATTTGCAGAGAGCTGTTTGACATGTGCTTTTCTTTCTTTGCCCATCCACTGTTTTGCAGGAAAGGTGCTTTTTCAATGCTTCTGATGAAGGATATTCAGTTGCAGTTGATGAAAGATGTTCTTCAGTCAGCTCTTCAAATCTTTTGATATGCATTTCCTAAAGAGTTTAGTTAGAATTCCTGAAGTGCTGATGCCTTGATCTTGATGTTTTTTAACCAAATGATAATGTTTTTTATTGACTACATTTTGTCTTCCTTTACTTACATGCTGTGCTTTGTAGAGTCAAATTAATAGTCAGGCAGAGTAGTATCAGTCATGCATAACAGCATTATTAGCTGACTGTTTATAAAAAGATTCAAGCTTTACTTATTTTCTGGGGATTTCAAATCAAATCTAGTGTGTGTCTTGTTGAGCAAAAGACTTTACTGAGACCTCTAATTTTATAAAGAACCAGGACCAACACAAAAAGCTCATTTTAAGCTGAATATGTTTTTTCAGATAAATAGATTTCTTTACTTTTTCTCCATCCTGTTTTGTTTAAAGCAGTGGTTCTCAATTGTGAGGGATATTGGAATACAGATAATATACAAAGAATTTGTTTATATTTTAGTGTTACAAAATATTTGGATCTGCAGAAGAGGAACGTGTCACTTGGCATGCTGCACGAACAGCTTGCATGAATTTAGGAGGAAACCTGGCCACTATCCCTAATGAACAAGTGCAAGGTACTCTGTACAGTTTTGTAGCAACTAAATGGAATGATATTTAATCTTTGCAGGTTGTCTGTTTTATTTGTGTGAATATGAACTGGTCTGAATAATGATTGCACACCTGATTTCTGTTCCAAAACATAATTTTTAGAAATTTACAATGAAGTCTTCACCTGGATCTACCAATTGTTGGCTTTTATATGTATATATGTGTGTGTGTGTATTGTCCTGGCAGTGAAAGTAGTGGGTTTTTTTCTGCTTACACATGATGCCAACTAGACCTTGCAATTTCCATTCCAAACAATGTAGTTTCACTAGGTGGCATTAACTCACTGCATGGCTTTCCTGTTAAATCAAGCAGAACACCTTTAGATCAGAATTTGTCTCTGGGCACTTAAAACAAGTTGACTGCTCATACACCTACCCAGAACTCAGGACATAGATGTGCCACTCTTTTCACTGGAGAAGCTTATTTTTATTAAAATGGGAGCTGCATCCATGCCTCCATCCATGCAAGTTACATTATGCTTGAATAAACATGGCACATGTTCAAATTAAAAATGGGAATACCTTAATAGATGTCAATACCCCCCCCCCTTTTTTTTTAAAAATACTCTTTTATACCACAGTGATAAGAAAGAGATGTTGGGCAACACATACTGTTTGTGCACTCAAAAGAGCATACTAAAAATCAACTATTTTAAAACAAGTCTGTGTTGTAATCTGAACAATTGAACAGTTTAAATTTAAATGCCTGTCATGAACTTAGTACTACTTATGTTTTCCACTTGTGAAGACAGGAAGAAGCAAACTTTCCTTTTTCAAACGTACTTAAATTTTTATCCATCATAATTTCAGCAGTACAGATTTCGAGTGGTTAGTTCATGCATAGGAACTCAAGGTAAAAGAGAAATGAGCAATAAAGATATTAGCACAAAAGTATTGTCATTGCTGGAAGTGAAGGTATAAAGGCTTAAGTTCCTACTACAGTTTCTCGCATAACAGCAATGACAAAGAAATCTACAGGTTTCATTCCTGGAAGAGTAAGTTGCATACATTTAAAATACTGAGGGAAGGCAAATGATTAACAGAGCAGACAGAAATTCATCTACTCTTTGCAGAGGGAAAAAAAAACTCATAACAATGACTGTAGCAGTTGGCAAAACCCACGATATATTCACTTTGTCAAAAGGTTTGATGCGCTGTGGATTAGTGGGTTGATGAGTGCCAGCTGACCTAGCCTGCTCTATTTGTGAGCTAGCCATGTAAGCTAAGACACATAAGCACCCTCCTGGGCTGTGCAAAGCTGTGGTAATTGATTTGCTTGTTTTGTTGAGACTCATCTGAAGCACATCACTTGTGAATCTGTTTGCTGCTAAGGCAGTGCAGGCTATTGCCCAGGCATCCAGGGAGGGAGGAGACACCCTTGCTGTTCTGGAACAACACTACTTGGGCAGGGACACAAATGGAGGTGCTCAGTGGTGCTGTTTGGTGTCATTGCAGGGCAACCACTCTGGTGGGAATATAACAAATCTATGTAATCCCCATGGCTGTATATTTCTAAGTCAGTTGTGGGAACAGGATTCAAAATTACCTTGTAACATTATAAAAAATATTTCTGTCATGCTTTTGGGATTTGTCCCAGCACCAGGTTAGATACTTAGTGGAAGTATTTTGCCCAAAGCCACAATTCTATATCTGTTTTCCTTTTCATCTTATCTGCTTGTGTTGTCAACAATGGCATGTTGTGTATTTCAGAAAAAGTATTTAATATCACTAATCTCACTGAGGCCAAACCTTTAAATTTACCTTCATTAAAATTATTCCTCTTTCTCTTTGTCTTTTTTTTTAATTCTAGCTTTCCTCACCTTTCATCTGAAAGATTTTGATATGGATACATGGATTGGATTAAATGATATAAATCATGAAATGAGGTTCCTCTGGACAGATGGAACAGGAGTTTACTTTACAAACTGGGCCAAAGGCTTCCCATCGGGACATGGGAATTTATACTCCTATGACGGCCAGGTAAATAACAATTACAAATTGTTCACTGAAATTTGATTTTATAGAATCATAGAATCACTTAGGTTTGTAGAAACTTCTAAGATCATCAAGTCCAACTGTTAACCCAGCACTGCCAAGCCCACCACTAATGCCTTTAAGTGCCACATATACACATCTTTTAAATATCTCCAGGGATGGTGGCTCAATCACTTTTCCCTGGGAAGCCTGTTCCAATGCTTGACAACTGCTTTGATAATGAAATTTTTCCTAATATCCAATCTAGCTGTGCACAACTTGAGCCATTTCCTCTCGTCCTATCACTTACTTACTAGGGAGAAGAGGCCAATACCCACCTTGCTTCAGATTGCATTTATGCATTTTTTGTGATTTCAGACGTTCCTGCTTGTCTCACTACTTTCATACTTCTATGCATGTCAGATATAAATCCAAGTAGAGAGAATAGTTTTGAGCCCTTGTGCAGTTGCTCTATCAGCTGGTGACAGGATCTGTGGAATAACAAGGCTTGCTTCAGTTTTCAGTTCTCTGTGTCCTTGAAGGCTACCGTTGTGCCTGAACTTTGCAGGTTTCTCAGTTGGCGTGTAACTTGCAAGGGGGCATTTACAAACTTTTCTCTCAAAGAGGGGTGTCTTACATAGAAGCAAATAAGCACATTCTGTCAGTCACATTTGCAGAAAGGGCATGAGTCTATAAAAAGACAGCCATTCATCTGTTACAAGAAATAAAAAGGAAAACAAAACCACTAGAAAGTCACTTCCCCTATTTCCCTGTCAAACAAACCAATCTGATAGGTCACAGAATTTCTCTCTCTGATCTTACATGTTTAGATAGTTCTCTACTCTGGAACTAAAGCACATTCTAGTACTACCTCTATTCCTCTCGACTGCCATTTTCAGTGTAGAAATCTTATTTTGATGTTTTTGAAAGTATTAACCTGTGAACTTCTTATCTCTAAAGGAGGGAGAAAATTAGGGAGAATTTGGAGTTTAGAAGAAAATATCTTTAAAATGTCACTTCTGAAAAAATATGTTTTTCTGTTTTTATGCAAAGCAGTAGGATTTCTATGAAGTCTTACATGAAAACTTATAAAGTCTCTATTTTATAAATTTCAGATTTATTTTTAAGTTCACTTGATCTTAGCAGAAAGATCAAAATACTATGCAACTGTTCAGTTTGAAAGATTTAAATCTCAATGCTTTTCAATTGCAAGTGCAGTATTTATCTGTGCGTCTCCTTCTGGACAGAAAAAGAGCAAACAAGTAAATAGAATAAAATAAATATGGATGCTTCAAACAAAACTGTTTGAGCCCACACAGGCTTTTGCATTCATCAGAGTTTAATGTGTGCTAACCTTGGTTCTAGCTATCGTGTCCATGTCAGAGAAACTGAAATGTCCTTGTGAGGTGGACAGATAAATGGTTGCCTTTGGGCTGGAGCAGTTCTAACTGCCATCTGTACTATTACAGCTTGCAACAATACATTTGAAGAGGCTGGTAGGTCTGAAATGATGCATCATTCATTGAGGGTCTTTTGTATAATAATTGATCTCATTTCTCTTTGTGACTCCTCTCCGTGTTATATGCCTGGAGATTGAGAATACTGCATTTCCTCTGGTCTACTTACTCACCCCAGTGTTGTGCAAGAGAAAGCAACATTAAGCAATCTGTGAAGTGTAAGAGGAATAGAACTTCCACATCATAAAACTTATGCTCTTAGATGTTACAAAGATATGAATGTAAAACTACAGTATTATTTGTATCTGAAGATGTAAAAGGGAGACAAAAAGTTTTGTATTTGCTTTTTCTAGCTGTTTGTAAATGACTTTATATCTTTTTGCTTCCAGGCTGATTGTGTTGTCATGAGAAACAGTCCTATTAAGGAAGCAGGAAAGTGGGCTGATCTGAGTTGTGATAACAGCAGAGGATATATATGCCAAATTGATGCAGGTACTTGTCATTTTAGTTTAAACACAGTCATACCTTATATTTTTTTTTTCAGGGAATTGCTTAGATGTCTCAATTTCAGCATCATTTCACTTCCAATAAAGATAAATGCACAAATTGTTCTTCAGGCAGGAACACGAGGGTCATATGTGTCAGAGGTCCAGTGAGTCACTGCTCTCACCTGACCCTTCCCGGCAACTGCTGTGTCACTATCTTCCTGAGCTGGAATTTCTATCTGCATCTTTGTGTTTAGTATGACCCTTGGTATGACTTTTGTTCCATGACTTTGTCATTTTCTGAATATACTGGCTTTGAAAACATGTTTTGGAAAATACTGGTTTGTACATGTAACGTGAACTGTCTGGAATGACACTGTAACTCATCTGCACTAAACTTGAGGGAAACCACCACCAAAAAAAAAAGAGATTATAAAGCACTGAAAACCTCCAAATACATGATTGATTTTTAAGAACAGATCTAGTGTGAAGCTTTTAATTTCTTGGGGAAAAAAAAAGAAAAATCCCTGGAAAACAACACAGTTTCTGGAAAACGTTTTGTTTGATGAAAAATATTTTTTAAAAGAAGTTATGAACTAATCCTAAATCATTTCAGCAATCCTATTCTTGAGGACTATGCAGAATGCTCCTTACCTGCTCATAGGTGGTTGCTTTAAGCAGCTCTTCTTCTTTCTCGAGCTTTGTAATTGATTTTTACTGCTATTGCTGGCTTAAAGAACAGTGCGTATAAGCCATGCTGGGTATAAGTCAGGGAATATGAAACCAAGGAGAAAGGTCTTTGTTTAATTCTGTTTGCAACCACACTGAAATCATAATCCCCTTTTGAACAAGTAAATGGATCTTTTTTTATCCTTTATTTTACAGATGCTGAGTTTCTGCCTTCTACAAGCTCATTGCCATCCAACATTGTCCCTTATGGTAACAGCAGTTATATGTTCATCCACACCAAAATGACATGGGAGGATGCTCGAAAAAACTGCAAACGTAATCAGTTTGACCTTTCCAGCATCTTAGACCCTTACAGTCATTCGTTCCTGTGGCTGAAGATATTAAAATATGGGGTGCCTATGTGGATTGGTCTTAACAGTAATGTGGTAAGAACATTAAACTAATTGTTTACATACTGGTCCTAAATACTTTTGTGCGCTGTCAGATTTATAGGTCAGAATTCATCCTCTTCTATTAATCTGATTAAATTGTATATATTACCCATGCTTGCCACGTTTTCTCCTGTGATATTCCACTCTGTGCACTTCCAAATAAGATATTTTAGGCTATGATCTTGAAATATCTCTTTGTATATATGGTCTATTTGATATAAAATCCACGTTTTAAAATGTACATAGAAAAGTGTTTATTCTAAAAAAATACCTTATTTTCAGAAATATAATAAGGTGCTCTTACTATGACTATTTAAACATTTTTGAGGATAGTTAGTCAAATAATTAATTGGTTTACCTAATCTAATTTTATTTGTCTCCCCTCTCCCAGTTCTTTGATACTTTCTGCATGTTAAAATACAACACATTTTCTTCTTGGCACAGACACTTGTCCCATACTCCCTCCATTTGGCTGAGCACATGAAAAAAACAAATGAGTGAGCATAACACACCATTTCCTAAAACACCAAAGATTCCCCTAACATTAATCAACAGGATGAATCACTGAGTTCACCAGCTTTGGTGGAAAAAGATTACAGTTTTAAATGCACTTCAAGTTAAAACAATCTATGTGTCTTAAAATTTGTGAGGAAAAAAGATAGTGCATAAACTAGTCATGTGAATTTTGCTCCTACAAATTATTTTAAATGAAATTGTTATTAGTCCCACATTAAAAGTATTAAGTTCAAAATTAAGACCTACTCGGCATTTCCTGAATTATTTTGCTGAAAATAATTTGTTACACTGCTATATTTCTCAATGAATAGCTGCTTGTCAGAACAAATATTTCAAAGATGGAGCCATTTGTATTTGCTTTTGATTTCTAAAAAAACCCCCAGCCTTCTGGCACAAGGTACTACTTAGACAGACATTTGACTGATGAAAGAATGGTTAATGCTTAGAGTTTAATCATTCCAGTCAATGTGTTTTGTTCTTAGACTGATGGGAGTTATAAGTGGATTGATAACTGGAGGATGAAGTATACCAAATGGGCTGAAGGGGAGCCAAAGCAGAAAATAGGCTGTGTCTATCTAGACATTTCTGGAGACTGGAAGACAGGATTCTGCAATGAAAGTTACTTCTCTGTTTGCAAAAAATCTGACGGTAAGAACTTCAATCTGGCCATTGTAATTGCAGTCAGTATCTCTTAAGAGATGCTGTGTTTTATTTCAACAATTAACTAGAAATCATTAAAATTTACTTAGATTGGATAGGGCAGGCTACTGTAAAATGAGGGCAAACACATACTAAGGAAGGGCTAGTGGGACTGTGAATAGCTATCACTTGCCAACAATAATTAGATATATTTTAGATCTATTTTTTGAAGATAATTTTCCTATTAGTCTGCTATTGAGTAAGCATGCAAATAAAAACCCTCAAAAATCAAAAGGCGATGAATGTTAGGGAGTAGTCATATATTTTTTAAACTTTTTTTAAACAGTCCAAGCTCCCACAGAACCCCCTCAGCTTCCAGGAAAATGCCCTGAATCAGAAGGGCGCAGGGCTTGGATCCCTTTCCGAGGTCATTGCTACTACATTGAATCTTCATCTACAAGAAATTGGGCCCAGGCATCTTTAGAATGTCTTCGACTAGGTCAGTATCCTGCTTAACCAGCACATCTTTCTGACTTGTTTTTCCTGTCTGTGGGAAGCTGAAAATGTGCTATGTGTTCTTTGTGATTTCAAGTATGGTCCAAGTGTTGGAAAAGAGAGTTGCATCTAATTATTGCCCTAATTTGGGAGGTAATGGAAAATAGCAGTCTACCAAAGACGTGTGTGGGACCAGGCACCAGTGAGGAGCTTTATGGCCTGGAATGGAGATCATGAAAGTGGAAAATTTGTACTTTGACCCTTATAGGAAGTAGACAGCCTCATTCATAGCAGTCACTAATGCTTATTTTAATGGAATCTTTTATATTTTTTGTTCTTGATCTAATTTCCCTCTTGATTATTGCAGTTTTATGCCACTGTAATAAAAACTATAGCTCTCTAGGTTGAATAATCTATTAGTGAACTAGGGTTGTTGTACAGTTTCATTCTCCCAACCTCTTTCTCTGGGAAAGGGATGCAAGTTTCCTTTTCTGGGCTTCGTATGTCTGTAGCATTGTTGCCAATAGCATTGATGGCAATGTGACTGGTGTCTGACCTCCCATCAGGTTATGCAAAGTTCTTGTTCGCTTTGCCAGTGGAACAAAATATACATTTATCTTCACTGGAAGTATATCTTGACATAGAACAGGTGAATTGCACTCTAGGTCTTCACTGATAATAAACCTACCAGTGAAACCCATGTCAAATATAGACACCCCAAGCTGGGTAAGAAGACTCTCCCTCTCTGCTGGTACTCAGGTTCATTCCTGGGTTCTCACGAGCTTGTATGTTGACAGGACAATAAGAATGCTTTTCACTGTGGAACTGTCATCTCAAAAAGATTTTTCTTTCCCTGTGTCTCTCAGGTGCCTCTTTGGTCTCAGTGGAAGATTCAGCTGAAGCCAACTTTCTGACCTACAGCATTGAACCCCTTGAAGGGAAAACATCAACATTTTGGACAGGAATGTACAGAAATGTGGATGGTAATTTCTTCAATTTTTACATCTTTTTGTTTAGTGAATAATTGCCACAAGCTGATTGACATAAATGTTGACATTTCCACATTATACTTCTGTAATACGTAAAGAGTGAAATTAGAAAAGGTAATATATTATCCTCACAGGAAAAGCTAGCCAATTGCAATCAAGTGATAACCAATCATATATAACAGAAAGACCAGGCACAGAAACTTCATATTATAGGAAGAAAAGTAATTCATAACAAAATAAGGCACAAAGGTGCATATAGCAGTGTACAGACAGGACCATATTGGGAGTTGAGCCATGGATTCTCTCAAACATGAAGAGGCCCTGGATGCATGTGCTTTTCATTGTGATGCTTCATTTTTTGAGCTACAGAATAATGGGGCTAACATCACCTCTAGTCTTTGGAATCACCATCCTGGAAAGACTAGTCTCTCACTTTAGTTACAGCTGGCCCTCAGAACAGCTTCACTTTGAAGACGGAATTGTTCGTGTCTTTGGAATTGTATATCACAAGTGTTTCTATTTTCTGCCTCACTTTAAGGAGGGTAAAACAAGACAGAATAGAAAACAGGCTGCTTTAGTTAAATCTTAAATTTGCCAATTATTGCATTTGCATTAATACAATTAGTATTCAATTAAATAGATATTTCTGGCTTTACAGTAGATTTAAAAGCTACTTCAGTCCTGCAGTGTTCAGGCTAAAATTTCCAGTATAACTGTCAGAGGCAGGGCTGCAGAATAGTTCAGATGACTTGAGGTGGGGTTTTCTTGAGTTTTGGAGGGGGTTTTAACAACTGTCTACTCAAACACTTCAGTGACAAACTGCTTAGGGAAAATTCAAGTCTTCAGGTACATTAAGTGAATCTTAACCAGTGAAAGTTTTCAGTAGAAGAAAGAATTTGAAAGTAGTGATTTATATGCATGACACCCAAAGAAAAGCTGAGGTTTACTCATGTTTTTAATTGACACAAAACAGGTTTTTTAAAGTGCTTCCAGAGCAGTGCAGAACAATACAGTTCTTAATCATAAACACAAGAGCTGCTTTAGCTCTTCATTATATCACTAGATAATGATTATAGTGATTTCAGCATAACTGCATAACTAAATTTCATATCTTCATGTATGTATCCAGATTGTATCTAGATGTCAAATTATGACACAAAGAACGGTAGGAATTTAAAAACAAACAAACACAAAATATGTAGAATCTTGTAAGAAAACAGAATACAGCTTTCATATTGAGTCTAAGAATTTGCTTGAGTACAACCTGGAGTCACAAGGGGCACATTTATTCTAAATAAATATCCCTATTAAAAGAAAGAAAGAAAAAGGAACAGGAAGGAAGAGACAGAAAGTCCCAACATAGCTGAACAACAGTGATCACAAGATTTTTGAAGCAGATCTATAAAAAGGAAAATTGTATGTGTAAAGCTTGTGGAAAGGAGCAGAAACTAAAAAGAAAATGAAATAAAATTGGACTTAGAAAGACTTCAGTGTAGGCTTTGAAAAGAGTAACACAAAACTTCCCTACAAATTACTAAAATAAAGAAGATTCTGGTGAAGCTAAGTTATATTTTGACATCAGTTGTTTCTATAAACTGAGTAAATAATTTACCTCACACTATTTCAATAAATTGTGGGAGATACTTCTTTAAACTGCCTTGCCTTTGTAACATCATAAGCCAGATTGGTCTGCCTTTTCAAAAATTAATGTTGTATCATGTGCATAAAAACTTCGGGGCAACATGTGTCAGAACAAGAATGTAAATGATCTAGTGACCTGTCTCCAATAGTGGCAACAGGTAAATTTTTTAGGAAGGCAATAAATGTGGAGAATGTGAAGATGCCAATATGGAAATTAATTTTTTTTCCCCCATATTTTTTAATTAGGAGAATGGCTGTGGCTAGACAGCACTGCAGTGAATTTTGTCAACTGGAATGTAGGAGAACCTTCTCCTCAAGAAAATGAACACTGTGTTGAAATGTACGCAGACTCCGGGTACTGGAATAATATCTATTGCTCTTCCTACAAAGGCTATGTTTGTAAAAAGCCAAAAAGTAAGTGCTGCCTTTATGAATTTGCTTTATGTATGGAGTATGCTCCTTGTATGTTAGTATTAATACATGGCCATTACACACAATGCATTTTAGATGGCTGGTTTGCCAAGGGATGCACATTTGCATGCCAACAAGAAGAGTAAATCTTGTCAGTAAGCTTAAGTTCCGCCCAGTGCTCAAGTCCCTTTAGAAGTGCTTTTAAAAGAACACATTTGTATTTTAACTGTACCTAGTGTATGCACTTAATGAGTTTGCATGTTCTATATTGATAATGGTTGAGTAACCACAGTGTAAGGATCATGCCTTGCATACACAAATTTGTTTCATCCATATGAAAACACATTCCTCAGGGTATTCCCTCTGCTCCACCCAGCGAGTACATTTTGCTTATTTCCCTCTGGCATGCACTCTCATATGCATGCATTTTCTGAGTATGAAGTACTGTTTCTGTGAACTGAATGATTATGAACTGTGAATTAATTAACAGCATGGGATCTTTTCTTTCTGCTTTTCATTCATTCATCTTTTCACAACAGGATAACACAAAGCAAGTAGCATAGTTTGAATATGCTAAACTGAAAATGTCCTGATATAACTGAATACAAATTTGACAGCCAGTGCATATGTATTCCTAAAAGGCATCATAATAATTTCTTTCAGCTTATATTGCAATATCAAAATCTCTTACTAATATTTACTGAGAAGAGTGAAATACATGTGAATAGGCAATGAAATACACCCACTTCCTCTACAGTACTGGAAATGAGAGAAATTCTGCTATCCTTTCCATAAATGTGCTCTCAGGCAAAATTATTCTTACTTACTCAAATACTTGTAATGATGACTGTATCTTCTACAGGAAATACTGCAAAATATCCAATATAACAACCCATTCAGAGTCTACTTATCTGTCTTTTTGCACTGTGATTGACAAGACCTGGGCACTTTATTTTCATTCTCTATCCAGAATATTCATAGATGTAGGTAACAAGCGTTAAAATCAATGGCCACCATTCCTTTTTGACCATTCAGTTCAACTGTTTGTGCTGGTACTGGCATTCACCTGTTTTGATGCTGAGCCATTTCTTGCTGAAGCAGATGAAAACTCGTTATTTTTTTCTAGAATTAGCTTCAGCCAGTCTAGCTTACTGATCTGGAATGCCACGGAGTCAGCCAAATGCCAGTGTCACTGCAAGGACTGCATAGCCATTCACTCAAGAGCAAACCACAATCTAGTCCTACATTGTCACGTATACGCAGCTCTTCTTGGCACAGTTTTGCAGAACTGTGACAATGTTACATTTGCAGAATTTAAATAAAATATTAAATAGCTATAGACTATGGGGTGTTAGAAGCATGGTTTTACTGAGTTGCCCTTCCTATGGCTAGTTATGTTTGCTGTTTTCTGAAGAGATAAGCACAAAATAAGGACTGAAGTATTCCCATTGAATAGATGATACTTTCTGTTCCATTTATTGAGATAATTTTTCCAGAGTAATTTGAAATTCTGTAGCAGGTTTATTCCATAAACTATCTATGTTTATTTGTAAGTGAGGAGTTATTCAGCTTGGAAAAGAGAAGGCTCTAGGGAGACTTTAGAGCACCTTCCACTACCCAAAGGGGGCCCACAAGAGAGCTGGAGAGGGACTTTTACAATGGTCTGCACTGACAGGACAAGGGATAATAGCTTTACATCAGCTATTAGGAAGAAAGTCTTCACTTTGAGGGTGGTGAGACACTGGATCAGGCTGTCTAGATAGGTTGTGGATGCTGCATCCCTGGAAGCATTCAAAGCCTCTTTGGATGGAGCTTTGAGTAACCTTGCATGTCCCTGGTGTCCCTGTCCACGGTAGGGGGTTTGGAACTAGGAACAATGTCGTTTCCAACCTAAACCATTCCATGATTCTTTATTATGTTCATGGCATCTCACTCTCATTTTTCGGGAATGGCAGATTCATATTCCTTAATATACTGCTTGTTTAACACGTAGGTAGGTTTAGTATGCAGTCACCTCATATCAAACCCAAGAGCAATGTGCAGAACATACATTATCAATGCTGTACAAAACTTGGTCAATCAACAGTTCTTGGTGAACAACAAGGAAGAAGTGTCTATGTTATTATATTCCAAAAATTATCCAATCAAATGAAGCAATGCAGCCAAAGGATTATTTTCCAAGTTTACAGAATGTCAATTTTTATCTCCTATTCCTTCTTGCATTTCTGAGACTGTTTTTTTACACTTTGCTTTTGGACATAAGGTATCTTCACAAAGTCCCAAACCCACAAAAACAGCTGAGGCTGGAAGGGACTTCTGGAGGTCATCTGGTCCAACCTCCTTCTCAAACAGGACACCTATAGCCAGTGGCCCAGGACTGTGTCCAAATGGGTTTTGAATATACCCAAGTGTAGAAATTCACAACCTCCCTGGGCACTCTGTCCCACTGTTCAGTCACTCTCATAATGAAAAGGCATTTCCTGTTGTTCAGAGGGAACATTCTGTGTTTCAGTTGGTGCCCAGTGCTTCTCTTTTCTCACTGGGCAGCACTACAGAGAAGATTTAAGTGGTAAATATCATTTGAATTCCTGAGCTCACCTTTTTCAGAATGAAACATGGTGCATTCATTTAATACTTAGTTATAGATTGGTTTTATTCCCACATGGAAAAATACATATATTAATTTTAAAGAGTCATTCAATTTTCCCAGCAAGCTAGATTTTTTGGTCCAGAAATGAAATTTTAAATGAGTTGCAAACATTTTAGTTTAGATGTTTAGTTATCTGCTAAGACGCTTTGAAGTTCATGAGTGATTTCAAGTGTCTATGTAGGTAAGCCATTAAGGTCTCTTGGTGAACCAAATTTATTACACTTGCTGTGTTTAGGTCACACAGGTACTGCAAGAATTTGTAAGTATATTGAGGATTATATTTGACCATGTTTATCCTGAAGATGTTGTATAGATTTTCTTGTGGCTTTACCTTGATGTCTGGATCAGTCTCCATGAAGTTTTTGATGTTTCTTCTTTTCTGCTAGTTCCCATAAAAAACCTCATGTGAGACCAGAATACACTAGACCATTGTGCTATGTCTTAGGTTTGAACTTTGTATGAACTAAACCAAAGTGTTTTAAGTATTTAGTGCTTTTTATTACCATATATTTATCTCAACATGATTTTTAGTATGTTCCAAATATAGAAAAAAAAGTAGAAATAAATAACATAATAATATAAAATGATAATGCTTTTTCAATATTTTCAAGTGCCAGAAACTGAAATGCTGCCAGCAACTGAAATATCACCAGCAGAAATGCCTACAATGGGTAAGAATATTATCATTCAAGTAGACAGAAACTAGTCCCACATAAGATCATAAACAGAACAAATCCTATCCTGTATTATGTCTTCTGCATTTTCTGATATACTTGGTTCCTGGCAGTATATTGTTTCCTAGTGGTATATACACTACTATACGATATACTTCATTCGATGGCAAATGAAGGTTTAAAAAATAGTAATTTTTGATATAGCATGCAGTGTTGGCAATTTAAAATCAATTTATTTTATGCTGCTATCTTTATCTCTTTCTGTTTTGGAAAAAATGAAATGCTTTTGCTTAAAATATCATGCATTATAAAGAAATTGTTTCCAGTAATCAGATAAAGAGTATGTAGCATCCTCTTGATTTTTTTGTATTTGTTTTCAGCAATGGCAACGGATAAGAAGGCTCTTACCCTGAACCACGGGAAAACAGGAGTTGTAGTTATTGCTGTTCTCCTCCTCCTAGCTGGTAGTGGCCTTGCAGGCTATCTCTTCTACAAAAGAAGAAAGAATTGCTTGCCAACAAATGACAGCTTTGAAAACAATTTGTATTTTAATAGTGATGGATTTCCTGGAACTGGTGACACAAAGGATCTTGTGACCAACATAGAACGAAATGAACATGCAACACTGTAATGTAATGTAATGTAATGTGTAATATAAAATGTAATAAAATAAAATGTGCCTTGTTTTACTAAAATTATGCAATTAGAATTAAGCCAAAGGTATTTCTCATGTGCAATTGCTGTAGTAGCCTGTTTTAGTGTGTGTGTGGTGTCATATATGGAATTACTTTCTTTTGTAAGACACTATATAAAGTGTAAGATTTCATATCTCAGGATTTGATGATCACACTGGTGAGTGTGGGTCTTAAGAAAAGAGATAATGTTGAGTAATTATTAAATGGAGCAATAGAAATGGATACAATAAAGGAAGTACAACTTCCACTTGAGGAATGCTGACAAGATTTGAAATTTCTGCATCAGATTTATTTCAAACCACGCTAATGAACAGATGCTCAATACTGTTCAGCAAACATCTGTCTATCTCTCTAATTCTACCATCTTTCAGGTGTTTCTAGGGATTTAACTACAGGTATAGTTATTAGATGGCAAGTCTTATTTGGGCACATCCTCTTTGAACTATGTGCGGAAAAAACCCTTTACGATATTTCAGTTCCCACAGTTTCACACAACAGACAGAACCAAGTATGTAGTTCTTGTAGTTTATGGATTCTAGGATTTAATCAGGCAAAATCTGGGGGCAGGCCTCTGGAATGGAAAAGTGTGGTTGATGTGAACTGCCTGAGTTTTGGCTGGCCACAAGTGGGATTTGTTGGTGAGAGGTGATATAGGTCATGGCAAAACTTCCTTCTGATGAGCACAACAGTTACTGAGGAGGGGGAAGAATTTGCCTGTATGTATTCTGAAGGTTTCTGGGAGCACTGGATAGCTTTTGTAGTGATGGCATTTGGAACTGCTCTCCTAGGGCTTCTAAAGCAGCGTAGGTTTTGAGGTGTGTGCTGCAAGAGTAAGCAAGTCAAGAACAACTTAGCTTTATGTAATTTATGTATGTACTATTTATGTAATAGTTACTACTGATTTTATTTACTCTAAAATGGCTAGATCAGCTTCTATTTATGAAAGTCTTAAGACTCCCCAGTGTGGAGTTTATATTCTTAATTTTTTTGTAAATCCTGTAAAATGTTAATCATGCATGATTTCTCACTTGCATACGAAGGTTTGCAAGGTTCGATTTTGTGGTTTCAAGTTTTGCTCTGTGAAATAAACAGTAACTAGCTTTCATTTTTAAATGATTTTTTGTTTTATAGTTTTGTCTGTATAAGACACTGTAAGAGGATAAAGTGAAAAAGAAGATACCACTGTGGAGACAGGTGTAGCTGCTTCTGTGAAATGCTTTGTCACTTCTGCTTTCCTGTCCAAATAGGTACAGAAAAAATAGAGGAGATTGCAAATAAGAAGCTCTACTCTGAAGATGGAGCTATGAAGCCTGCTCACTTTAGAAAGAGTGTGAGGGAAAAAGACTACAGAGATTTTCAGAAGAGGAGGAAATTTAGGCTGCATGGCTTACTGTCCTTCCTATTTCAATACAATGGAATTAAAGCAAATTTCCCATTAAAAAGATAAAGCATGGAAGCAGTGTCATTTACAGCTTAGGAAATCATTATAGTTCCATACAGTAAGCAGATGAGCACTTTACACATGAACCCTAACAGAAATTTTTGAATGGAAGGTAGAGAAATAAACAACCTTTAACACTTTAACCAGTATTTAATTAATATAAGATTAAATGGAAGGCTTTTACCTGGTAACTGAGATGGGGAAATTACATTGCTCTATTTGACTGAAAAAAAGAAGTATGTCTTATTGGAAATGATTCATGGATGCAAGACAATTTGATACTTTATATATGCTGATCCTTCACCAAATCTTTCAACCATTTTTTACTACTGACTGCTATTCCTAGTGCGAATCCATTGTCTTAGAACTGAGTTTTTGCTCTTGTGATCTCTTGTCTCCCACTACTGAGGGAAGATTTCAGGCTGTATGGTGCATCCATATACATTGACAGAGGAAATGAGTTCTCACTTTTCTGAAATGTTCTTGCTGTATGAACAAGGAAAATGATTCCTTGATAAACAAAACAAAGTGATTGATAGAAAAACAAATGAAAATTTTGACTGATCACTAATAATTCGTATCCATAATCTGATGCTGCTAGTATTTCTCATGTTTGATCAGGCAGTTTAGGTAAAGGAAAGCAAAAAAACCCATTCATTATGTAGCATGAAAATATGGTGTGAAAGTGCAAGGTGCTTTATGTTTCTCTTTCAGTATGTTTTGAGTCCGCCTAAAGAAATGGAAAGGTTGCTCAATCTCTGGGTTTTCTTTAGGCTAAAATGTTTCTAATGAAGTTTAGAGTATGTTTTTATATTAAAATAAGATCTTTACATCATGATGGAAACTGATTGTGCTACATGTGGGGATTCCAGATTGAAATCTTATGTCAGGTTATAGAAGGTTAATTGATCACAAAATTACTTTTGGATTTTATTATAAGTATTTTTGAAAATGAATTATGAACTTGGGTGGACTCAGCCATGCATTTCTGTGGGCAGCTGAGGAATGACTTGATGGCAATATTCAATAGCATGTAAAATTTTGTCTCTTTGCACATTTCTACATTTCTTGATACCCTTATGTTTAATTCTCGTTTCCCCTTTTCTCCCAAAAAGTTAGGACTTCAGAAGAAAGGTGGTGAATCTGCACACTGTGAGTGTAACTTCCTGCCTGAGCAGAGATTGCCAAAGGAACAATGCTGACTCAACACAAACCCCAGCAGTCTTTGTTCTTTGCCACTTCTAGAATGTCAGGCTGTGCCCTGCCAAGGAACAGATCCTGGAGTGCATCTTTGCAGTCCTCTGGTTTTCTTTCCCACTTTGTGGACTGTGATGCAATCTGCAAACACTGACAGAAAGCTGCCTGTAGTATGTTTTAGTCTTTCTCAGCTTCTCTCAACAGATTGTTGATACCAGTCCTTCACCAAACACTGATCTTTCTTCAGAACAGAAATAGTTTCTTTTTCTCTCTTGCAATTGCGCTTGTTGCCACCAGTAGCTTTGGAGATCCTGACGTTGTATACAGCAGAACCATAAGACACATTTCTCCCATCTAAATAATAAATCTGAGTATTTTTTTTCCATCTGCACATCTGGAGCTCCTGAAGAAGGAAGCAAGAGAAGTTGGAAAATTGAGGTTGTAGAGCATTCTTACGTTTTAGAGTACCAGAATACTTGACTTCAAACTCAGTGCAGCCATCCTTGCATATGCATCATATCTTACTGAGTAACTGGCCATCTGCTGCTTTGTGGAGCAGCCCTCTCTTTTCTCCCACTTTCCTCAGGTCTCAGTATTCTTCTCAGGCTCCCATTCTTTGAATGCCTTTTGTGTAGCTGTGCCTGCTGGCCTTCAGGTCCCACTATTCTCTCTCACTGTTGTAGTTTTGTTCTGCTGCAATTCCTTGTGTACCTTTTTAAACCCAGTGGGTCATTCATCTGCATCTGAGTAATAGAAGCAAGATCCCACATCTTCATGTGGGTGTCCAGGGTTTCCCTTGCCTTCAACAGCAGCAATTTTGCTGCAAATACAGTACTGGGGAAAGTATCAGCCTCTCCTAAAGATAGGGGAAATTAAATTCTTTGAAGTCCATAAGCAAAAATGGATGTAAAGCTCCCACAGGACTGCCTTTTCTCTTCCCTATACTCTGTTTTTCTAGCTCTTTTATCTGTCATGGAGAGAGCTTTTTTGAAGTAAACATCAGAATTCTGTCAGAATGCCTGAAGGGTATGCAGTTTAGGGAGTGCAAACTTTCAGAGACCAGTAGGTCTAAAAATGTGGCAGTATTCCTTATCAGTTTAGTTTTACTCACTAGCAATAATTGAAAATCCAGTCTTTTCCAGTTTCAGGTTTTCTTCTTCCTACAATTGTATTGTTTCTTTTCCAAATTTCTTCAGTCATTGCTGTCAGTTGGGTACATTGCTCCTGCATATAGTCAGGAATGGAGCCAAAGAACAAAGAACACAGATCCTATTTTCTACAGTTTTTGTCTTTTCTGTGGAATTACAGACATGGGAAATTCTGGTTCCCTCTGATTCCAATGTCATAGTTATTTGATTTGCACAGTGTAGCCAATTTTTCCACAGTACTGCATTGCACTCTGGCTTTTTCATATTTTTTTTTTTTTATATAGACAAATTTTGCTTTCCTTTTTTACTTCTTTCATTTATTTCTGGAAAAGAGACATTATTGTCACCTTTTTATAAAAATAATGATTTTGACTTATAAGGTATGTCTTAAAAAATCCACACTAAAATGTTATCAGTTAGATCTCATATTTCCATGGCAAACTTTTATGCAACTAGCTTAGAAAGAAAAGTTTATTCATTATTGCATTATTTCAAAATTACTCATGTGACATGACACAGTTCCTTATTTGAAGCTCAGAACTTCCCTGTATCTGCTGGGTCTTAAAAAGGATTTGTTAATCCACTTCAGTGCAGAAGGGTTTTCTTGCAAGGCACTGATTTGGTCTTCAGCATCAATTCGAGGTGAAGAGGAGAAGAGATTGAAATATTTGGCCATGTCTGTCTACTTGACCCTGATTTTCCTTCTCTCCATTAGTACATGTCTTCAAACTTCTGGTAAGTCTCAGTCTTCTGCTGAGAGTGGAGATTTTCAAGTTTGTCTTTATGTGTTCTTAATATCCCTCTTGGTGGACAGTGAATTTAGATCTAGTCACAGACTATAATCTGAAATAGTTTTCTTCAGCTCTGGAATTTGGTGTTATCTGTATAGGCATTCTCTTTCATTAACCCAGTATTCAAGGTGGTGTACGAGTGAAAGGAATATGCCTACAGATGTGGTCATAACCAGGGCAGTGCTGATTCTTGAAAGTGAGCCAGCTGAATGCAGGCAAAAGGTGATCTCAGTTTACTCCGTTGGAGGCTAGAACAGCTCAGAAGTACAGTGTGTGGACTCTCAATGTGCACAGAACTACTGACTGATGCATGCTTTAACAGACAGCTCATATAGACCACAGCATACTCGTCTCTGCAGACTGAAATTTTGTTTCCAAGCTGGCAGCTTTAGGAAGGACCTTAAAAACTTTTGTCCATCAGATTTCACACGCTCCTATTGCTGACAGGAAAACAAATGGTGCTGTGTCTGCTCCTGTTTTTTCCCCTGGGAAGCTCCCAGCTAGAGAACTTCAGGAGTCCACTGCTATTGCTTGAATGGCAGCAGGGACTAGCCAGTGCTGACCTAATCCTCTACAGGGCAATTTCTTCTGTGCATGCTTTTGGGTGAGACCAAGCTGGCTCTAACCCATCCTCTGCAAACCTTCTCAAGAACTAGCGCAGCAGGAGAGCTGTGCTGGTGTAAACGCCATCTAGCTTGTTCTGGTCCGTAGACTTTCAGAGCAACACCACTCCCTGGCAGCTCTGGGATGGGAAGGGTTATGAAGCCCCATTAAGTATTCCATTAAGAAACCTTGGGTAAACCTCAATGGCACTGCAGAGTGAGTTGGATGATGTTGCCTGTCACTTAGAAGGGAGAGAAGGGATGCACGGTGAGCTGCAAAAATGGTCAAGATTTGGAGAAGGCTAAAGTTGTGGCCCTTTTTTTTGAAGCTGCTCTCAAGAAACAAAACCCTGTTCTGCAGTGTCTCACACTTCTATTTCCAAGTACAGCTATTAATGGCACTTAGGATATTTACTTAGCTTAACTGTGCTCAGAACTGATGATGCAGCAAGTTGTGGGTTCCCTCCCGAGAAACTTACAAATAAAACTCTGTGAAGAAATGACTTTTTGCACAGCTGCCAAAAATTTCCAAGATAATTAAACAAAAATGAAAAATACCCCATTTTCTTGATGAGCTGAAAGCTTCTTTGTCATTCTGGCCTTAATATAAAAATTGTTTAATTTTGAGTTAGGTAAATGATTTTTAATAGCTTTAAAAAGTCCTTTTACTTAAAGAATTAAAGCTTATTTAATATGCTGTGGTGGAACTTTGAAGAAGTTATGAAATTTAATAAAGGTCATTTTTATATGCATTTTGATACCACTGTGCTTTAGAAGGAATGTGAAGAAGAGCAATTTTTCTTGAAAGAGCTGTATTTTCATCTTCTGTGTTGTTTTAATTTTAAGAATATTTTCATCAATATCCTTCCCATTGATGATTAACCTCCCTTGATTTATTTCTCCATGAAGTATATATGTATTTTTTTTTTGGTAGCAGAGTGTCACTTAGATGGTAGCTGACTTTATCTCCTAAGAAAGCCCTCTTCAGATGTTTTCATTATCATTTTATTTTATAGGTAGCGGAATATTTTCAATCTATAATGAAGACAGCAAGCTCTGTGCCCAAGCCCAGAACTCCAGCTCAGTCATAACTACCACCTGTGATGAGCACGATGAGTTTCAGAAGTTCAAGTGGGTCTCTGCCAAACAGCTGCTGAGCGTGGCCCTCAAGCTGTGCCTGGGAGTGTTCTCAAAGGACGACGAGGCTGCCATCACCTTGGAATCCTGTAACAGGACAAATGAACTCCAGTGGTGGGAATGTAGAAATGAGACAGTTGCAAGCTATGGCAAGGATTTATTTCTCAACTATGGCAAAGGGAAGGGGAAGAAAATCAGGCTGTCCAAAGGATCAGGCAAAGGGAGTAGGTGGAAAATCTACGGAACTGCAGACAGCATGTGCTCTCAGCGCTACGAGGGTGAGTACTGAAAATTCATTTCTATTTTTAGGTAATCTGACTGCCCCTATCTACAAAGCATTCCACTGTCTGCTTGATAGCTCCATTTTTTTACAGGGTCATCAGTAGATGAGATAGATACAAGCACGGTGTAGAAATGAAGGCAAATACAACTGGATACTTTTTGGCAAATACAACTGTACACATTTCTGCATTACTTGTTAAGTGCAATTTTTTTCAAATGATGGAATAAAATTACAAAGGCCTATGGTGTAATCGTAAGGAAGAACGGGAATTCTGTTTATACAGCAACAGCAAAAAGAAATTTATGACTGTTTCAAAACATGTCTGATCAATTTGTAGAACAGATGATTGTGTTGTATTACTTTTTATTTTTGCTACTACTTGATTTGACCCCGTGCTATCTCTAAGAAGTTAATTTCTAGTTAACATAGATGTAATTCACCGTTAACAATATTTAACTAATGTTTCCCATGCCTAGTAAAAAGAAAAAGTAGCAAAAAGCAAAAGGAAAAACAGTGTCTAATAGTTTAAGATGCAATAAGACTTAGTACTCTGACAAAAAACCACTGGAGAGTCAGATCTCCATTTCCTACATTTTTATGGATCTTGGGCTATGTAGAGAGGGCATCAGGGTTCAAGTGATCAAACTCCTTTCTGTTGTGACACTGGTAGGTTGGGAAGTTAAATAACAAGGGATTAAATTTTTGTTGTACCCTACAACTGTTGCATCAGGAATTAAGTTTATTGTAATTTTGTACAGATAACAGCAAATTAGATTGCATAGTGATGGCAGGGTCACTTCCTAGCAGAGTCATTTGCAAATTCAAGATATACCTCCTTCTCATGAAGACTAATAAAAATACTGTGATATCTCCTTTCAACATCTTTTCCACCATGCAAGGAAAAAGAAAAAAAAAAAAAAAAGGAATGTAGACATCATCCAAGGACAGAAGTATGTATGCAGTGGGAGGAGCTGAGTCACAGAGACCTCTGACTGAGTAGTCCAGAAAGCAGTGACATGAGAAAGTTAAAAATTAGGCCCAATTAAGTGTTGTTTGAGAGTTTAATTCTGAATACTTTGCCGTAGTAATATCTGATTGGCACAACAGCCTTATAAAAGTCTGGGGTAACAAAGTACATGTGAATATCTGATACCAACTCAAAGTATTGGTCTATACTTTTCTCCGTAGATATCTATACACTGGGAGGAAATGCCTTTGGTGCACCTTGCGTGTTTCCTTTTAAGGTCAAGGATAAATGGTACGCTGAGTGCATCCCTCTGAGTGATGATGCAAGCTATCTCTGGTGTGCAACTTCTTCAGATTTTGATAAGGACCACTTGTTTGGATATTGTCCAGAAAAAGGTAATTTATGAAAATTTCAGGAAAGATGTTAAGCAAAAGCTTCATCCACTGACATGGTCAAAATCTTCTCTTGGGGTGTGGAAGGAGCATCAGACAGCAAGCAGAATTCTATCTAGCCTAGTTCACTGGTGAGGTATGCAATGAGTGTAGAATCAGCGCTTCATTCTCACTGCCCTACAGTGCTCCCAAGACTGCTACATATGGGGAATACTCTTAGGGTGGTGACTGGGGCTGATGAAAAAGGAAGAGGAAATCCCTAGGAGTAGCTGAGAAGAAAGTCAGAACAAATGAAAGGCAGAAAGAAGTGCAATGAATGAGGAAGGTGAGACATAGGGAAGCAGGACACAGTACTGCATCATAGGATGGAGGAGAGAACAGGAGAGCTGTAGTGAATGAAAGGGTGCAGGGCACAGGCAGTGACTTTCACCTGCTTTCAATGCTCCAGTGCTCCATACACTTACAATCGTCCAACACAGCTTTCCAAGAACCCCAGAACAAATTCCCTATCCCTTCATCCTTATTTCATGCCTGATTGTTTGGACTTGATAATTTCTGTCATGTTGGCAGTTCTGGGAGAGCAAAAGAAGAGTTTGAAGCTAAGAAATAGGTGTAGAGACCAAGATTTCTATGTGGTGAATAGAGAAATACTTGAGTACAGGTAGAATATATCAGTGGGAGGATTAATGTGGACTGAAAGTAGATAAGTTATATTAAAAAAAAAAAGGAACGAGGTCAATGTAGAAAAATTAAGGTTTGTAGGGTGAAATAAGTCCTTATGTGATTAATATACTATTAATATTTAACAGACAAAGTATATTTAAGTGGAGAAAAATATATATTAAAATTTTCAAATCATACAGTTATATGGTTTTAGTCTGCAAAAAAGATTTTCTTTTCTGAGTTAGCAAATATGATTATCTTGTCAAATCACTGGTATAATTTTTTATAGACATCACCCACAGTAATCTTTGGAAAACAAATCCTGTGACAGAAACCCGCTATCAGATAAACTCGGAGTCACTTTTGACATGGCACCAAGCAAGAAAAAGCTGCCAGCAGCAGAATGCAGAATTATTAAGTATCACAGACCTTCGAGAAGAAATGTATTTATTAGGTAAAGTAAAAAAAAAAAAAAAAATTAAAAATAATACATTGTTTAAAATGTAGATCAGCTCCAAGAGCTTTAACACGGGTATTTATATTTGACTTGTGAAAATAGGTCTCAGTGACATTCTTAAAAGAGCTTGTCCCTTTCTCACAAAAAAGATATTAAAATAATGGAAATAATCTAATCTATATTACAAAAAATAGATACCTCCTATGACACTTTAGCCCTCATGCTTTAAAATACAATTTTCTGTTTTCTTGAGTAGCTTACAAAACCTGAGGCACTGAGTAACTTGACTGATTGTTTCTTTTGGCTGTTTAGGGATCACTAGTGACCTGGGTGTCAATGCAAAGCTCTGGACTGGTCTTTACAGTGCTCTTGACAGTGGCTGGCGGTGGACTGGGGGCACTCCTTTCAGATACCTGAACTGGGCTCCAGGTAATTGCACTGTTATTAAATGATGAGCAGCATCTGGGCCAAAATTTCTCTTTCTCTCCCCTCCTCTCTCTTCCCTCTCCTCCCTTCCCCTCTTCTCCACCAAATTCTTGTTACCTAATTTCTTTGGTTTCACAGAATTTTCACAGGTTATGAGGAATTATGGGAAAGGTAGGATATTACAGTAATAGGGGTCATACCAGAGATAGGTTGTTATTAATTTTGAATTTCCCAGAAAAAACAGCTTATCCAAAAAAACAGTTGAAAATAAATATTTATACCTCATTCTATTTTTTCCATCCCCAATTTTCTCATCAGGCGTGTTATTCAATTCAAATAAAAACACCTCATGACAAATGATATAAACAGAATGTAAAGAAGGGAGGAAATAAATAAAGAGAAACAACATAACATTTTATGTTGTTCTCAGCTAATGTTTATGACATTTATTTGTTGTACTTTATCTTAGTAAATTTCCACTCTTTTCTTAGGACCTAAATCACCATCCTGCATGTTGTTATGTTACCTGTTTTTATAACAGCAGTTGTGACTACAAGGAAACTGAAAGGGCGAGCACGCTTGTGGAATTTAATACACATTTCACCTCCAGTGTTCAACAGTAAAGGATCTTGAGTTGTTTGCAATACTATCGCTCCATAAGGAATTGTGTCTTAGATAAACTTTTATAAAACTTTTTTTTTTCTACATGCTGCTGTTCTTCAAATACACAGAATTTCTTCTTCAGCAGTGTATAAGAGAAGAGGGGCATGTCTCACGTTTGAAGTGTCAGCCCTCTTGGCCATCCCAGTGATGCTCCCTTGTCACGTCTCTTGGAAATTATTACTCTAAAGATTAATACTCCAGTAGCTTTGCAGCTGCAAAAGCGTCTTGTACATTCCCTCCTGTTAAAAAGTGAAAATTTTCAGTGTAAACAGAAGGATTCTGCACCTCTTTTTTTAAAGGAAACCCCTCTGAGGAATCTGGAAAAATATGTGGGACCTTCCAAGGTAGGAATGGCAAATGGGAAAACCAGGTGTGTGATCGGAAACTGGGATATATCTGCCAAAAGAGAAACGACTCCTTGTATCCTTCCACTGTTGTCCCAGGTATGTTGGTCAAAAACTAAGGCTATTTTTACAGTCAGTGAGAAATACTGGGAGGATGCCGTATATAAAGTGACTACATATTGTTAAAACAAAAGGATCACACTTGATGACCTGGGTCAAATACTGGGAAACTAATTTTCTGGTTCATTTTGAAGATGATGCCCAAAGGTTGTTCATCATTTTGAAAAGATCCCAGAGTACTAAAGAAGGCAGGATTAGGTTTTTAGTCATATTATCCAGACCATGAAATACTGAGGAATATTCTATGCACTTCCAAGATATGTTCTGCTAAAAGATGTGAGCCAAAGTTAATGCTCCCCCTCTGTCTCTGATGCTTTTTGTTCTATTCAGGAAAAAATCAGGGGAATGCATGGCCCTTACATATCCTGTACATTCTGGACACACTTGAAATGATTTCTGACCCGTGTTAACCAAGGCTGGATGTTGTTTAGGGGAATACAAGTTTGCCCAGCTCAAAACCATGTTCAGGGAGCATTCAACCAAGTGGTTGATCAAACATCAATGTTGTGCACATATCCTTCCCTCTTCAGTTTACTGTGTAGGTGCAGATCACATGAACTTTCCCAGCACTGGAAGGTGGCTGAGAATACTAAATTCACTCCAAGAAAGAAGTGCTGGACAAAGTGTGCAGCATTTCTGTGCAGCTGGGATTTCTGACACGTCTGGTATAGCATAAATGTGTCTGGACTCACTTATATTTTATTTGGGTTGTGCAGGAGCTCCTGAGCCTCTGGTGTTTCTAGAGGAAAAAAATATACGAAATCTACAAATTCAACAAGATAGAGTTCCTGAGTAGGAAAGGAGGCCATTTTCTGTCAAACATGGCTGTACCCAGAGCCTCACTGGGATTTAAAATGGATTTGTGCCCTTCAGGTTTGCATGCCAAATTACTCAGTACTTATTTAATCCTGTTAAAAAGGGTTTTTTTGGTAGCTCCCAGCACAACTGGGAGAGAAAATTTGTTCTTAACCCTCAGACTTTGGCTTCTCTCCTCCAGTATGTGCTCCAGTATTTCAAATTCATGTCATTACAGGTCATTTTCTTTTTGATGAAAATAAAGCACTAACAGCACTGCCCATTAATTGTTTGACATCAATTTTTTTAGGTGACTTAAAGCCTTTTAAATGCCCCAGGGAATGGGTGCCCTATGCAGGTCATTGCTACAGAATTTATAGAACACCAAAAATATGGAAAGAAGCCCAGTCTTCCTGTAGAAAAGAAGATGGAGATCTTGCGAGTATTCATAATGTTGAAGAGTACAGTTTTACAGTGTCCCAGCTTGGGTACAGTGAGTATTCCTGCAGGTCACTTCTTTCTTAGTCTGAAATTACACTGTTTTTTATTATTCATTTAATCATTGTAACCAGAATTTTAATTTTGATTTAATAAAAAAAGTTCTTCTGCAGTCAAAAATGGATGTTAGATGTGATTGTTCCATTTTAAGACATCCCCATACCTACAGTTAACTTTGTGTTCCCAGAGTCAGATGATGAGCTGTGGATTGGTCTAAACGACTTCAGAGTTCAAATGTATTTTGAATGGAGTGATGGCACACCCGTGACTTATACCAAATGGCATCATGGAGAGCCAGCTCACACATGGAATAAGGCAGACTGCATCCATATGAAGGGAGAGGTAAAAATCCCTCCCCCACTCTTATACTTTCTTCTGTCCTTTGAGCCCCCATAAAAGGAAAACATCCATGATTAAAAACAAAACAAACAAAAAAAGGATGATGGTTTTAAAAGTATTTATAAACTTGGTTTAATTCAAGATATCTTAGTGTGGAGGGAGACTGGAGACCAGGTCTAGGAAGGTGTATGATGGAGAACCAGAAGCAGTTCACTGCATGGAGACTTGGTCTTCTCTGCAACAGTTTCCATCTGAAATTGGTTGAAATAACTCATCATCCACATTTAACATGACTAATCATAGCAGCATAGATTATTGGAGCAGGGACTTCCTTATTTTTCCTCCAAAATAACTAAAATATATTTTTAGAGCTGAAAAAAAGATCTATCTTGTTTTAGACTCAGCATAAAAAGACATATAATGCAGTGGAAAAATACTTTTTTTATATTTTATGTTTAGTTTATCCAGCATTTCCTTGCTATTGTCATCTGGTTATATGAATATAATAGATTCTTTGCTGGTGAGAAGAGAGTGGAACAGCATGTTTCCTTCCTGCTCTCATCAGCCACTGAATCTTTAATACATCCAGCCCTCATTTTCACAGCTCTGAGGAAATGTAACCCTCACTGTCTTTATGGGGGAATTTTGGAGAAAAAGCAAGGCAAGGAAGAGAGTTGAAACAGTCTCAGACATATGAAAAGAGAAGGGTTCTTTCTGAGGATGGTGAATATTCTTGTCAGATCTGAATTTTCTTTAGGTTTCACTTCTTTCTGTTGTTTATTCTTACCATACTCAGGATGGATCCTGGGCTGACAGTGCCTGTGAAATGAAATTTGGCTACATCTGTAAAAGGAAACCCTTGGCGGAAGAATCAGGGGAAGTCGAGATTAGTTACCCAGGCTGCCAGAAAGTGAGTGTAAAACAAATGCAGCAGAAGGTGCTGCATATGACTTTCATTCCCATGATCATAATTAACATAGGAGCAAATTATTTTGACTTTTGTTCTTGGTGGGGCCTTGAAAACTGTTAATTTTATATGTATTGATACTTTTTAAACTAAAGGGGAATTTTTTTCTTTATTTAACTGAAATGTAGATAGACCTTTTTATTTCCTTACAAGAGTACTTGACTCATCTCTTTCCTACTGCAGAACTGGTCACTGTACCCATAAAAGCAACTCCCTGCAAAACATGTCAGTACTTATTCAGGCTGTAACTCACTGGTCATGGGTTGCACGCAGCCTTCTCAGTTCAATCAGTCTTCCACAGGAATGAGGAATATTTGAGTCCACTGTTTTGCAGATTGTTTGTATCCTCTTGCAACAGCTATTCTTAAGCAATGAGAAGCCAGAGCAAGCTTTTCACAGGGAGCTGCAAAGTGGCTGTGACTGTGGTTGCCAGCCCAAAGGCAATCCCACAGCTCACTGTTTGCAAGGACCTCTTGTGTGTCCTTTTTCAAGAGTTATGGTTACAAAAGCTATGTTTGATTATCCTCTTGGTTTCTTCCCGTGGTTCCTGAGAGCAGTTTTGACTTTGGGTGTGGTAACTAGAATTTGTGGCTTTTGGAGGTGCACAAAACTGTGCAATCTGACAGCCCCTCTGTACATCTCTGCTGTTGACACTGACAGGGCTGGATGAAACACGGCTTTTACTGTTATTCTGTGGGGCAGTTACCAGCAACATTTTCAGATGCAAAAAAAATCTGTGAAGAAAACAAAGGTTACCTCGCTACTGTGAGAGACAGGTATGGAAACACGGTGCTTGTCCTTTAATGTGTGTAACCAGAATGGAAGGGAAATTTCTTCTTATTCACAGTGTCTGCCTAGTGTGACACCACTCTTTTTTGCAGGAAAATTTATGGAAGAACTGATGAAGTATTGCACTATAGATCAGGGGCTTGTAGGTCATGAAAACATTCAGGCCAGTGCTCCTACACA